>OZ020480.1:37038608-38323715 GCA_963971345.1 Andrena flavipes
TTTTCAAAAATTGCTAAACCATTATCCGACCTAACCAGAAAGGATCGCAGTTTCGAATGGACAACCAAGCAACAGGACGCATTTGAAACACTACGGGACGCATTATGCGAAGAACCAATACTGCAATATCCAGACTTCAACAAACCCTTTATTATAACAACAGACGCATCCGGTTATGCAGTCGGAGCAGTTCTAAGTCAAGGAGAAATCGGGAAAGACCTACCGATAGCTTACGCCTCTCGAATACTAAACGAAGCCGAAACACGATACGCCCCAACAGAACGCGAATTACTCGCTCTGATATACGCTGTACAACATTTTCGCACATACATATATGGAAAACGATTCTCCTTAGTAATGGACCATAAACCACTAGAATGGCTACATACCCTAAATAATCCTACCTCCAGACTCATGCGCTGGAAAATAAAATTAGCCGAATATGACTACAAAATCATTTATAAACCTAGAAAATATAATACTAATGCAGATGCTCTTTCACGAAATCCAGTAACTTTATTCCCACTACAAGTGGAAAGGAAAAGGTCACGCCCTGTTACGTCTCTACTTTTTATTTGGGCCGCGATTTTAGGAGAGTTATAAAATTTTGTCCGCTTTCGAGCTAGTCCAGGGACTTACGCTCTGGGATAGTTGAATGTGGGGTTTTATGTCTTTGATTCTGGATATATTACTTACTGTTTACTGATCGATCAAAATGAGGCGCCAAGGGATTGGGTTTTTCGGTATTCCGTTGATCTGGATCGATTTATCTTCTTTTGGATCTTTCCAGGGTCCTACGTCTATTATGTGGGTTTCTTGTTGTGGTTGCTCGATTTTAATGGTCGGCCGAGTGGGGCCTCCCAACAGCGTTGTGTCTGCTGGTGCGTTTTTATAGGCAAAAGCCAGTTTTCTTAATTGATATTTTCTCCCTGCATGGTGACCTCTAGGCATCGCCACCTTTGATTTAGAGGATAGACTTTTTAAATTCTCTTTATTCGGGGATCATGGTTCACGTCTAATTTCGAGTGACACCGTGGGCGGCTGTCCTGCTTATAAGTATCACTTTCAACAGACGCAAAACATGATCGCGTATTAACGAGTTCGATCTGTTTATTGAATACGGGAATAATTTTCTGTAACCACTGTTTGGTGACACCGTGGGCGGCTGTCCTGCTTATGAGCATCACCGTCAGTGGAAACAAACAAATTGACAATATTGGAAAAAGCGTTTAATAATAACAATTTATCGCGGAAATCGCATTTTACACTCAATACCCGATGACACCGTGGGCGGCTGTCCTGCTTATAAGTGTCATCTTTGACGAGTGCAAATCACGATTAAACCTTATTCATAATTTCGATTTATAATATTTTTATCAAAAGGTGTTTATGCCTGAGGTAGGGAATATGGAAAACTTAGGTAAACTGCACTCACTTTTATATTGTTTATCACTTTTTATTTTCCTCACTGGTGTTAGTCTATAAAGTTTATAAGTTTTCCTTGTAATTAGTGATGATTATAATTATTATTCAATAATGAGGTTATTACTGAGCTCTGCGGGTGGTCCGGGGCCTTTTTATAGGGCAATTGGTCTCTCCTTCTCTAGGATTTGTCACATGACAAATCATAGGTGGGAGGGCCCATTCCGCAGTTTCCACCTGGAATCTTCCAGGGAGAATCTTCCCATCGGTCTATTCTGGGATTTCTGTTTACTACTTAGGCACGTTCCATTTTAACTGATTCCCAGCAGCGACGATAGTAAGATTCTTACATTAATTCGCATTTGATTTATATGTTATTCGTTTACAATATTTTCTGTACGATCGGTTTCGTACAGCTTATTTACTAAGGGTTGAAGTTAAACATATTATATGGAGAGTTGGTTTGCGAGAAATAGCGGGAGGGCAATCTTCTGGCGAGGACCAGGGGCACAGCTCCGGGAAGGTGATGTCGTCTCCACTGGTTGATAAGGCCCTTTGTATCACGCCGAGCTTCAGCTGGTGTTAACTGGGTCTTCTTGGTGTTCGTGCGGTCAGCTACCTGGTATAGAGCTGACTGTCCGCCACCTCCTTGATCTGGTTGTCCTGCTCGCTGCCGTCCGTGTATTCTTCGCTTGATTTCTTCTTATCGTTGTTTACAGTTTTAATGCCATGTCGGCTATTTGTTGCACAATATTTGTATAGTATTCATATGAGGTAATTATAATACCTCTGAGTACGAAATAGTAAATGTATGCTTTAAAAGGTTAATTAACATTAGACTCCACGTCGCGGGACGTGACAGCCCCCAATCCACCACAAGTTCAGGATCTCCAAACCCAAGCCCAAGAAAATTACCAAAGGGAGACAGATACTCATCATCATCATCATCCGATTTCGATCCCGATCAAATACAAATAAAAAGAAAATTAAAAAGGAAACTTAAAACCACAACAACCTCATCATCATCAAACAAACCAGCGGAAAAGAAGAGAGGAATTGCGCCAGGAGAGGATTCAGAAGAAATGGAAGTATCCACCGATAGTTTCGAAGCAAACAGAAACATACAGGTGCCAGTAGAGGTTCACCCCTCCCCTGAACAAATCGGTCTTCCACCATCAAACCCCAGACCAACCACACTTAACCGCCCTCACAGCCCACAACAAATGGAAGTAGAAATATTAGAAAAAGACTGGGATCAAATTATGGAAATAAGCGACGCAGAAGCCCCAAAAAGTCATGCCTATAGAGAACCACCCGAAATAGACTCCAGCGATAGTAGCAGTAGCAAGACAAATAGCCCACCAATAAGAGGCAGGAAATACTATACAAGGGAATCCAGCGAAACACTATCAGGCCCAATATCCCCAATTACGATAAGAAAAGATCTACACAATAATTTTAAAACATCCACGGGACCACCCCGACAGCAAATACAATCACGGCAGCAGAAACCACCTCAGCAACAAAAACAACCACCAAGAATAGTAAAACAAGAAGTATACCAGAATAAAATAAAAGAAATTGCAGACCATTTATGGATAAGAAGAGAAACTATAGCAATATTCATAACCACACATGGGGAACCAATAGGCAAAGGAAGTTCGGAATTCTTAACTAAACAACATATCAAAATTACCTTACCACTTCAGGCAGACAGTATAATAGAAATTCCAGACTCAGGACGAACCATTTTAGGAATGGTGATACCAGATCCTCCCAGTAACGAAGCATACCACACAGCAATCATAAATCTATATAATAAATTAATACAGAATAATATTAACAAAATATCTTTACCAAAAACAGAAATTAATATATCATGGGAAAAATTAAAACAAATGATCACCCTAAGGTTCCTACAAACAAATATCAGCATCACAATCTGCAATGGCACTATACAGTTGCCATCAGAACAAGAACGCCTAATAATAATTAAAGAGAACCACGAATCACCAGTAGGAGGGCATAAAGGAGTAACCAAAACCTACAACAGAATTAGAAACCTTTTCTACTGGCCAAACATGAAAAAGGATGTAAGGCAACACATTAAAACATGCATAAGTTGTCAAAAGAAGAAGCTAGTAAGAACTAAAACAAAAGAACCTATGATAATAACAGATACGCCACTAGATGCCTTTGACAAAATATCCATGGATATTGTGGGACCATTACCACCCACGAAGACAGGAAAAGCATATATACTTACCATACAAGATAATCTAACAAAATTTTCATTAGCAATACCATTAGTCTCGTTCACAAGCGAAGAAATAGCCCAAGCATTTACCACACACTTCATATGCCAATACGGATGCCCAAAAGCTATTCTCACAGATCAAGGATCGTCATTTATCAGTTCCCTCATGCAAAACTTTGCAAAAGCCTTCAAGATAAAGCAATATAAAACCTCAGCATTTCATCCACAGTCAAACGGTTCCCTGGAAAGAAGCCATCATGTATTAATTGAATATTTAAAACACTATATAACCAAAGAAAAACAATGGGATCAGTGGTTACCACAAGCAATGTTCTCGTATAATACAAGCATACATGAGGGTACCAAATATACTCCCTACGAATTAATATATGGTAAAAAAAGCCAGGCAACCATCAAGTCTAACACCAAATGATTCATTAACTACATATCCAGACTTTGTAGAGAGGTTAGTAACAAAGTTGCTCAACATTCGCGAACTGGGACGCCAAAATCTAGAAGATTCAAAATACCGTCAAAAACACTACTACGACCGAAAGATATCCCCTGTTAATTATCACAAGGGAGAACAAGTATTGGTTTTAAAACCAAAAAGAGATAAATTCAGCGACTAATACGATGGGCCTTATACAATTATCGAAATCCTGAACAACAACAATGTAAAGATAGCCGTGAGCCCCCGTCGAACTAAGGTTGTCCACATGGACAGAATAAAAAAGGCCTATACACCGCCAGACTGCGCCGTCCCTAGGGACATTAGGACAAACCACTAACAACTTCACAGCGCCAAATTCAAAAGTAGTAGGGGCTACACAAGAGCTCATTAAGTAAAGTGACACCATCGTGAAAAGTACGAAAGTAATTAAGAAGAACTTACAAAGAGGAAGAAGCAGGCTAAGGTAAGAACTATATCAAACATACTAATAATAGAAAAGAAAAGGGAGAAATAAAATACAACGTGGTGTGTGGATACAGGCAAAATGTCAATAAAATCGGCAGAGGAAAAATGGATCCACCGTCCTCGATCCGAAGAAAAAGATCCAATGCTCCGATTACTAGACATGATTTGTGTAAAAGCGAAAAGGCCAGGAATCCGAACGGATTGCAGCGATCTATACAGAAGAAAAATTTGCTATCATTGTTATAAAAATCTAAAATCCGAAGACACCAAATACTACACTCCTGCAAGCCGACACCTGCTCACATTACGCAGGCACCTAATAAACTTCAAATACTGTATGATTTGTACGGAAGAAATTTATCACTGGGGAACGGCGGCTCAATGCCCGGACTGCATAGATTCATTTTTCGCCATGTCAAAGGCAAATAATGAAGCCATAAATTTTGGGGTAGCACTAAATGTGCTAACCCGAGAAGAGCGGGGGAAAAAACAATAAAAATTACATAATTCTTTTCCAGTACACATTCGCGTAAAAATTCAATTACCTTTCCAAATAAATCCAATCATATCCTGCTACATATTCACGTAACGTACTTCGACATTCCCGAAAACCCCTTAGCAACAAGGTGTAAGAAGAATAGCTATAAACCAATAATCAGCAAACCCGCAATGTACACAAACCGCGCATCCCTGAAACATAGAGAAATAGGTCGCGTAGTAGATATAATAAGTTAGAAACATTTCAAATCATAAACCCCAAACAGAAACAATATAGCATTCCGAAACAGAAAAGGTCAATTCAGGAGAAAATAGTCAATAATGGGGAGACATTCAAACATACTATGTAAGGGGAACCATAAGTATTTAAAGGACATTGTACAGCCAGGCTTCATTCTGTTTCGAGTATTACAACCACAATTAGTAAACGCGGAACTAAATACAAAATGCCTACACGATCAGGCAAGAAAATTAAAAGATTAAGAACTCAGCCAAGTCCAAAACCGACAGAGGCAAAACTATTACCTTCATTAAACTCAAACCCACCACAGTGGAATTTACGTAAAATAACTATACCAGAAATTGACTGGAGCCCTTATACTAAATTAATACACTCCGATCCACGACGACGCGCATGGAAATACATATTCTTATTCGGGACCGGAAACGCACCACCTCCAACAACAGGAACGCCAACCAAGGAGAACCAGAACACGAAAGCGCTCCAGAGTATAGAAGAGGGAATCGAGAATCAAACCTCCACAAGGGAACCAGTAATCAGCACAGCACCCATACCTAAAACTACATCTCTCGGGACGAGAGAAAAACCGGGCGGCGAGATGTAACGTACCGCTACCAACCGCCATAAATTTTTCCATTTATATATTGTTAAATTCCTTATACTAAATGTAAAATAGTGTATAACGCAGGCTAAAGCATTTCAAATAGCACGCTAGAAAGATAGTGACGGGCAACGCATGCGCATAGCCGCCGATTCAAGCAACAGAGTCAGCGCCGCGAGTGAGCCGAGCGCGCATGCGCATATCATACAAACAACCGGACGCCAAATATTCCGAGCGTAGTACGCGAGTGGCGCGAACCGGAAGCTAATTTTCATTAGCACGCAAAATCACGCAGGCTTGTGATTGGCGCAGGCCAGTCAGCACTCCAGTATAAATACCGGCCCGCCGGCAGCTGAAAAGCAGACTTGGTTCTACCACCGAACCTACCAAATCTTGGTCGCTTTAGCTAGCCCCCTTGTTTGGGAAAAGTCTGAGTATATCCTTATCCTACTACCTAAATCCTTCGAGGTCGCTTTAACTAGCCCCCTCAAAATCCATCGAGGTCGCTTTAACTAGCCCCCTCAAAATCCATCGAGGTCGCTTTAACTAGCCCCCTCAAATCTTTCCGAGGTCGCTTTAACTAGCCCCCTCAACTTCCTTCCGAGGTCGCTTTAGTTAGCCTCCTCAAAATCTTCCCGAGGTAGCATTACCTAGCTCCTCATCTAATCCAAGCCTACACCACTACCACAGCGTGGGGCCAGCTTATAGGCACCCAAATTCAAAACGACTCTCACTAAAACCAAAAGACCTAGCGTCAAACTCTTGTATTATATACCGCATCCGACCTAGCGTCGCAAATCCTGTTCATTAGATATAATTAATATTTAGTTAGCGTTATACCTATTTACTCCTAGTTTCTATATTCTTACTATTAAACTGAATTACCGACTTAGCGTCATAACCTAAAAACTACTATTACCGACCTAGCTTAAAACCGAACACTGCGATACGTCAAACGAAACCACCATCATCTATGTTCATTATAGACCTAGTGTCTCAACAATTTATTTGCATAAATCTTTGTTAAGTATTGTTAAAGGAAGGACTCTAGTACCTTGAAATTCATTTCTTAATCGCACGCCACCCGAACCAAATCCTACCAATTCACGAGTAAACCGCTCTACTTGTGAAAACTCCTGTAAGAACGGCAACGTCTCGTTCGAGAACGTTACAGGTAATAAATTTTGGTGGCAGCGGTGGGATACATTCGCTTGAAATCGCGATCGCGTGGCATAGGAGATAAACACTCCTAGCGAAGAACTAGAATCCTTCTTTATAACTAAGTCAGGCGCGTTAAAAGAAGCTAAATCATGGCTACTCACACCCCTCCGGTAGACGCAGTAATAGAAGAATTGCAACGGCTACAATTAAGCCAGGAAAACGGGCGTCAGCCTAATATTAGAATTCGCGATGCTGCGGACACGGTTCCCGCCTTCGACGGGCGGAACATTACCATACACCAATTCACAAAATGTTGTAGAAACGCAAAAAGTATGATCACGCCGAACGCCGAATACGGTTTAGTACAGTTAATCAAATGTAAATTATCCGGGCAAGCCTCTCGAGTCATACTCAACGGCGATTATAACACAATCGAGGAAGTAATTAAAGTCCTTAGCTCTCGTTTCGCTCCGCTACACTCTTCAATCCAATTGTACGGAGAAATGTCGAAAATCGCTCAGTTACCGAACGAAGCCACTGTTGATTATAGCAGTCGAGTCTCCGGGATCCTCCTACAATTAAGATACTGCAATGAAATAGAGGTTCCCTTACATGTCGCGCAGTACAATCAATCCGCGTAAAAGAATTCCATTAAAGCCTTTTTAACAGGTTTAAAACCTGAAATCTACACACGTATGCGAACCGTCGAATTCACTGACCTCGATACCGCCATTAGCGCCGCTATCAAGGCCGAGGCAGAGTGTCAGGAAAACATTATGAGGAATAGATTCGCAGAAGGACTATCGCACTACGCGCAGTGCAGTAATTGTTTCGGGTACGGACACACTGCCACCGAGTGTAGCAGCAAATTCCCGGCGGGACGAATAGCACAAATCAGTTGGCGATCCAAATATTGTAATCATTGCCGGAAGGTAGGGCACACGGTCCAGGAATGCCGGTACATAAACACCACGGCTACACCTAATAATCTCGGGACAGGGCCGTCGTACGATACCGGGTCTCAAGCAAAACCGCGTCAAACTCAAATAGTAGAATGCCGATATTGTAAAAATAAGGGACACACAATTCAGGAATGTCGAAAGAAAATGTATAACGACAAGCGTAGATCCACAGAAACACCAAATCCAGACCACCAAACGCCAACCCCCCCCCCCCCCCAAAATCCTGTACGCAATCAAGCCGTACTAAAACTACGGATATCTGAAACCTGGAGAGCCCCCAGTTTAGCCTTATCCAGTCCAGAATTTAAACAAGATAGAATAATAATGATGATAGATACTGGAGCCGATTTAAGTGTGATTAAAGAAGAAGCTATTTCACAAGGAACACAAATCCATACAGATTCCACTTATAGCCTATCGGGAATTACAGACGGTATTCTATCCACTATAGGATACATTAAAACTAAAATATTTAATACGATAGCAACCATCCATGTAGTCAAAACTCTACCAACAGCTCAGGACGGAATTTTGGGGTCAGATTTCTTCCACCATAGTGGAGCAGTAATAGATTATACAAGGAAAGGGGTAACAGTAGGGAATGAATTACTCCCATTTAAAAATGTAGAAATAACAATCCCTGCCAGAATGAGGTACCAAATCCCAATTAAAATTCTAAACAAGGGCCTAAAGACCGGATACATACACAAATTAGACATCCACCCCAAAATCTTAATGGGAAATGCAATAATCACTAACGACGATGGAATAGGATATCTTTACGCCATTAATACATCTCCAAACGATATAAAGATCGAAATACCATCCGTAGAAATAGAACCATATGAGGAAGTAAAATTTACCGGGAGAACGGCATCACCAAATCATATTAAGCAAGTACTCGAACTACTTCGCCTTAATCACCTAAACCGAGAAGAAAGAGCCAACATAGAGAAATTAATTATACAATACGCTGATAGATTTCACCTCCCTGAAAGTAAATTAGATGCCACAAACGCAGTATCTCATAGAATAATCACCCAAAACGAGGCACCAATAAACATAAAGCAATATCGCTACCCCCAGGTGCACAAGGAAGAAATTAACCGACAAATTAACGAACTCTTACAAAATAACATAATCGAAAATTCCACCTCTCCGTACAACTCTCTATTATTTATAGTCACCAAGAAGGAGGATAGCCAAGGGAACAAACGTTGGAGAATAGTGATAGATTTCAGACTATTAAATGAAAAGACAATAGGCGACGCGTATCCCTTACCAAATATAGTCGAAATATTAGAACAACTAGGCAGTGCTAAATATTTCGCAGTATTCGACCTAGCATCGGGATTTCATCAGATACCAATGCATCCGGAAGATAAGCACAAAACCGCCTTTTCAACGCCATATGGGCATTACGAATTCAATCGAATGCCTTTCGGTCTCAAAAACGCCCCAGCCACATTTCAAAGATTAATGGACCAAGTTCTTACCGGATTACAAGGCATAGAATTATTCGTATACCTCGACGACATAGTAATTTACGCCAGCTCACTTCAAGAACACACTACTAAATTCATAAGATTAATGAATCGACTAAGGGAGGCCAACCTATCTCTACAACCAGATAAATGCGAATTTTTAAAAAGAGAAGTATGCTATTTAGGTCATATTATCAGTGAAGCAGGAGTAAGGCCAGACCCAAAGAAACTAGAAGCAGTAAAAAAGTTTCCACCACCTAAAAATGCGAAAAATATAAGGGAATTTTTAGGGTTAGCCGGGTACTATCGAAGATTCATAAAATTTTTTTCAAAAATTGCTAAACCATTATCCGACCTAACCAGAAAGGATCGCAGTTTCGAATGGACAACCAAGCAACAGGACGCATTTGAAACACTACGGGACGCATTATGCGAAGAACCAATACTGCAATATCCAGACTTCAACAAACCCTTTATTATAACAACAGACGCATCCGGTTATGCAGTCGGAGCAGTTCTAAGTCAAGGAGAAATCGGGAAAGACCTACCGATAGCTTACGCCTCTCGAATACTAAACGAAGCCGAAACACGATACGCCCCAACAGAACGCGAATTACTCGCTCTGATATACGCTGTACAACATTTTCGCACATACATATATGGAAAACGATTCTCCTTAGTAATGGACCATAAACCACTAGAATGGCTACATACCCTAAATAATCCTACCTCCAGACTCATGCGCTGGAAAATAAAATTAGCCGAATATGACTACAAAATCATTTATAAACCTAGAAAATATAATACTAATGCAGATGCTCTTTCACGAAATCCAGTAACTTTATTCCCACTACAAGTGGAAAGGAAAAGGTCACGCCCTGTTACGTCTCTACTTTTTATTTGGGCCGCGATTTTAGGAGAGTTATAAAATTTTGTCCGCTTTCGAGCTAGTCCAGGGACTTACGCTCTGGGATAGTTGAATGTGGGGTTTTATGTCTTTGATTCTGGATATATTACTTACTGTTTACTGATCGATCAAAATGAGGCGCCAAGGGATTGGGTTTTTCGGTATTCCGTTGATCTGGATCGATTTATCTTCTTTTGGATCTTTCCAGGGTCCTACGTCTATTATGTGGGTTTCTTGTTGTGGTTGCTCGATTTTAATGGTCGGCCGAGTGGGGCCTCCCAACAGCGTTGTGTCTGCTGGTGCGTTTTTATAGGCAAAAGCCAGTTTTCTTAATTGATATTTTCTCCCTGCACGGTGACCTCTAGGCATCGCCACCTTTGATTTAGAGGATAGACTTTTTAAATTCTCTTTATTCGGGGATCATGGTTCACGTCTAATTTCGAGTGACACCGTGGGCGGCTGTCCTGCTTATAAGTATCACTTTCAACAGACGCAAAACATGATCGCGTATTAACGAGTTCGATCTGTTTATTGAATACGGGAATAATTTTCTGTAACCACTGTTTGGTGACACCGTGGGCGGCTGTCCTGCTTATGAGCATCACCGTCAGTGGAAACAAACAAATTGACAATATTGGAAAAAGCGTTTAATAATAACAATTTATCGCGGAAATCGCATTTTACACTCAATACCCGATGACACCGTGGGCGGCTGTCCTGCTTATAAGTGTCATCTTTGACGAGTGCAAATCACGATTAAACCTTATTCATAATTTCGATTTATAATATTTTTATCAAAAGGTGTTTATGCCTGAGGTAGGGAATATGGAAAACTTAGGTAAACTGCACTCACTTTTATATTGTTTATCACTTTTTATTTTCCTCACTGGTGTTAGTCTATAAAGTTTATAAGTTTTCCTTGTAATTAGTGATGATTATAATTATTATTCAATAATGAGGTTATTACTGAGCTCTGCGGGTGGTCCGGGGCCTTTTTATAGGGCAATTGGTCTCTCCTTCTCTAGGATTTGTCACATGACAAATCATAGGTGGGAGGGCCCATTCCGCAGTTTCCACCTGGAATCTTCCAGGGAGAATCTTCCCATCGGTCTATTCTGGGATTTCTGTTTACTACTTAGGCACGTTCCATTTTAACTGATTCCCAGCAGCGACGATAGTAAGATTCTTACATTAATTCGCATTTGATTTATATGTTATTCGTTTACAATATTTTCTGTACGATCGGTTTCGTACAGCTTATTTACTAAGGGTTGAAGTTAAACATATTATATGGAGAGTTGGTTTGCGAGAAATAGCGGGAGGGCAATCTTCTGGCGAGGACCAGGGGCACAGCTCCGGGAAGGTGATGTCGTCTCCACTGGTTGATAAGGCCCTTTGTATCACGCCGAGCTTCAGCTGGTGTTAACTGGGTCTTCTTGGTGTTCGTGCGGTCAGCTACCTGGTATAGAGCTGACTGTCCGCCACCTCCTTGATCTGGTTGTCCTGCTCGCTGCCGTCCGTGTATTCTTCGCTTGATTTCTTCTTATCGTTGTTTACAGTTTTAATGCCATGTCGGCTATTTGTTGCACAATATTTGTATAGTATTCATATGAGGTAATTATAATACCTCTGAGTACGAAATAGTAAATGTATGCTTTAAAAGGTTAATTAACATTAGACTCCACGTCGCGGGACGTGACAGCCCCCAATCCACCACAAGTTCAGGATCTCCAAACCCAAGCCCAAGAAAATTACCAAAGGGAGACAGATACTCATCATCATCATCATCCGATTTCGATCCCGATCAAATACAAATAAAAAGAAAATTAAAAAGGAAACTTAAAACCACAACAACCTCATCATCATCAAACAAACCAGCGGAAAAGAAGAGAGGAATTGCGCCAGGAGAGGATTCAGAAGAAATGGAAGTATCCACCGATAGTTTCGAAGCAAACAGAAACATACAGGTGCCAGTAGAGGTTCACCCCTCCCCTGAACAAATCGGTCTTCCACCATCAAACCCCAGACCAACCACACTTAACCGCCCTCACAGCCCACAACAAATGGAAGTAGAAATATTAGAAAAAGACTGGGATCAAATTATGGAAATAAGCGACGCAGAAGCCCCAAAAAGTCATGCCTATAGAGAACCACCCGAAATAGACTCCAGCGATAGTAGCAGTAGCAAGACAAATAGCCCACCAATAAGAGGCAGGAAATACTATACAAGGGAATCCAGCGAAACACTATCAGGCCCAATATCCCCAATTACGATAAGAAAAGATCTACACAATAATTTTAAAACATCCACGGGACCACCCCGACAGCAAATACAATCACGGCAGCAGAAACCACCTCAGCAACAAAAACAACCACCAAGAATAGTAAAACAAGAAGTATACCAGAATAAAATAAAAGAAATTGCAGACCATTTATGGATAAGAAGAGAAACTATAGCAATATTCATAACCACACATGGGGAACCAATAGGCAAAGGAAGTTCGGAATTCTTAACTAAACAACATATCAAAATTACCTTACCACTTCAGGCAGACAGTATAATAGAAATTCCAGACTCAGGACGAACCATTTTAGGAATGGTGATACCAGATCCTCCCAGTAACGAAGCATACCACACAGCAATCATAAATCTATATAATAAATTAATACAGAATAATATTAACAAAATATCTTTACCAAAAACAGAAATTAATATATCATGGGAAAAATTAAAACAAATGATCACCCTAAGGTTCCTACAAACAAATATCAGCATCACAATCTGCAATGGCACTATACAGTTGCCATCAGAACAAGAACGCCTAATAATAATTAAAGAGAACCACGAATCACCAGTAGGAGGGCATAAAGGAGTAACCAAAACCTACAACAGAATTAGAAACCTTTTCTACTGGCCAAACATGAAAAAGGATGTAAGGCAACACATTAAAACATGCATAAGTTGTCAAAAGAAGAAGCTAGTAAGAACTAAAACAAAAGAACCTATGATAATAACAGATACGCCACTAGATGCCTTTGACAAAATATCCATGGATATTGTGGGACCATTACCACCCACGAAGACAGGAAAAGCATATATACTTACCATACAAGATAATCTAACAAAATTTTCATTAGCAATACCATTAGTCTCGTTCACAAGCGAAGAAATAGCCCAAGCATTTACCACACACTTCATATGCCAATACGGATGCCCAAAAGCTATTCTCACAGATCAAGGATCGTCATTTATCAGTTCCCTCATGCAAAACTTTGCAAAAGCCTTCAAGATAAAGCAATATAAAACCTCAGCATTTCATCCACAGTCAAACGGTTCCCTGGAAAGAAGCCATCATGTATTAATTGAATATTTAAAACACTATATAACCAAAGAAAAACAATGGGATCAGTGGTTACCACAAGCAATGTTCTCGTATAATACAAGCATACATGAGGGTACCAAATATACTCCCTACGAATTAATATATGGTAAAAAAAGCCAGGCAACCATCAAGTCTAACACCAAATGATTCATTAACTACATATCCAGACTTTGTAGAGAGGTTAGTAACAAAGTTGCTCAACATTCGCGAACTGGGACGCCAAAATCTAGAAGATTCAAAATACCGTCAAAAACACTACTACGACCGAAAGATATCCCCTGTTAATTATCACAAGGGAGAACAAGTATTGGTTTTAAAACCAAAAAGAGATAAATTCAGCGACTAATACGATGGGCCTTATACAATTATCGAAATCCTGAACAACAACAATGTAAAGATAGCCGTGAGCCCCCGTCGAACTAAGGTTGTCCACATGGACAGAATAAAAAAGGCCTATACACCGCCAGACTGCGCCGTCCCTAGGGACATTAGGACAAACCACTAACAACTTCACAGCGCCAAATTCAAAAGTAGTAGGGGCTACACAAGAGCTCATTAAGTAAAGTGACACCATCGTGAAAAGTACGAAAGTAATTAAGAAGAACTTACAAAGAGGAAGAAGCAGGCTAAGGTAAGAACTATATCAAACATACTAATAATAGAAAAGAAAAGGGAGAAATAAAATACAACGTGGTGTGTGGATACAGGCAAAATGTCAATAAAATCGGCAGAGGAAAAATGGATCCACCGTCCTCGATCCGAAGAAAAAGATCCAATGCTCCGATTACTAGACATGATTTGTGTAAAAGCGAAAAGGCCAGGAATCCGAACGGATTGCAGCGATCTATACAGAAGAAAAATTTGCTATCATTGTTATAAAAATCTAAAATCCGAAGACACCAAATACTACACTCCTGCAAGCCGACACCTGCTCACATTACGCAGGCACCTAATAAACTTCAAATACTGTATGATTTGTACGGAAGAAATTTATCACTGGGGAACGGCGGCTCAATGCCCGGACTGCATAGATTCATTTTTCGCCATGTCAAAGGCAAATAATGAAGCCATAAATTTTGGGGTAGCACTAAATGTGCTAACCCGAGAAGAGCGGGGGAAAAAACAATAAAAATTACATAATTCTTTTCCAGTACACATTCGCGTAAAAATTCAATTACCTTTCCAAATAAATCCAATCATATCCTGCTACATATTCACGTAACGTACTTCGACATTCCCGAAAACCCCTTAGCAACAAGGTGTAAGAAGAATAGCTATAAACCAATAATCAGCAAACCCGCAATGTACACAAACCGCGCATCCCTGAAACATAGAGAAATAGGTCGCGTAGTAGATATAATAAGTTAGAAACATTTCAAATCATAAACCCCAAACAGAAACAATATAGCATTCCGAAACAGAAAAGGTCAATTCAGGAGAAAATAGTCAATAATGGGGAGACATTCAAACATACTATGTAAGGGGAACCATAAGTATTTAAAGGACATTGTACAGCCAGGCTTCATTCTGTTTCGAGTATTACAACCACAATTAGTAAACGCGGAACTAAATACAAAATGCCTACACGATCAGGCAAGAAAATTAAAAGATTAAGAACTCAGCCAAGTCCAAAACCGACAGAGGCAAAACTATTACCTTCATTAAACTCAAACCCACCACAGTGGAATTTACGTAAAATAACTATACCAGAAATTGACTGGAGCCCTTATACTAAATTAATACACTCCGATCCACGACGACGCGCATGGAAATACATATTCTTATTCGGGACCGGAAACGCACCACCTCCAACAACAGGAACGCCAACCAAGGAGAACCAGAACACGAAAGCGCTCCAGAGTATAGAAGAGGGAATCGAGAATCAAACCTCCACAAGGGAACCAGTAATCAGCACAGCACCCATACCTAAAACTACATCTCTCGGGACGAGAGAAAAACCGGGCGGCGAGATGTAACGTACCGCTACCAACCGCCATAAATTTTTCCATTTATATATTGTTAAATTCCTTATACTAAATGTAAAATAGTGTATAACGCAGGCTAAAGCATTTCAAATAGCACGCTAGAAAGATAGTGACGGGCAACGCATGCGCATAGCCGCCGATTCAAGCAACAGAGTCAGCGCCGCGAGTGAGCCGAGCGCGCATGCGCATATCATACAAACAACCGGACGCCAAATATTCCGAGCGTAGTACGCGAGTGGCGCGAACCGGAAGCTAATTTTCATTAGCACGCAAAATCACGCAGGCTTGTGATTGGCGCAGGCCAGTCAGCACTCCAGTATAAATACCGGCCCGCCGGCAGCTGAAAAGCAGACTTGGTTCTACCACCGAACCTACCAAATCTTGGTCGCTTTAGCTAGCCCCCTTGTTTGGGAAAAGTCTGAGTATATCCTTATCCTACTACCTAAATCCTTCGAGGTCGCTTTAACTAGCCCCCTCAAAATCCATCGAGGTCGCTTTAACTAGCCCCCTCAAAATCCATCGAGGTCGCTTTAACTAGCCCCCTCAAATCTTTCCGAGGTCGCTTTAACTAGCCCCCTCAACTTCCTTCCGAGGTCGCTTTAGTTAGCCTCCTCAAAATCTTCCCGAGGTAGCATTACCTAGCTCCTCATCTAATCCAAGCCTACACCACTACCACAGCGTGGGGCCAGCTTATAGGCACCCAAATTCAAAACGACTCTCACTAAAACCAAAAGACCTAGCGTCAAACTCTTGTATTATATACCGCATCCGACCTAGCGTCGCAAATCCTGTTCATTAGATATAATTAATATTTAGTTAGCGTTATACCTATTTACTCCTAGTTTCTATATTCTTACTATTAAACTGAATTACCGACTTAGCGTCATAACCTAAAAACTACTATTACCGACCTAGCTTAAAACCGAACACTGCGATACGTCAAACGAAACCACCATCATCTATGTTCATTATAGACCTAGTGTCTCAACAATTTATTTGCATAAATCTTTGTTAAGTATTGTTAAAGGAAGGACTCTAGTACCTTGAAATTCATTTCTTAATCGCACGCCACCCGAACCAAATCCTACCAATTCACGAGTAAACCGCTCTACTTGTGAAAACTCCTGTAAGAACGGCAACGTCTCGTTCGAGAACGTTACAGGTAATAAATTTTGGTGGCAGCGGTGGGATACATTCGCTTGAAATCGCGATCGCGTGGCATAGGAGATAAACACTCCTAGCGAAGAACTAGAATCCTTCTTTATAACTAAGTCAGGCGCGTTAAAAGAAGCTAAATCATGGCTACTCACACCCCTCCGGTAGACGCAGTAATAGAAGAATTGCAACGGCTACAATTAAGCCAGGAAAACGGGCGTCAGCCTAATATTAGAATTCGCGATGCTGCGGACACGGTTCCCGCCTTCGACGGGCGGAACATTACCATACACCAATTCACAAAATGTTGTAGAAACGCAAAAAGTATGATCACGCCGAACGCCGAATACGGTTTAGTACAGTTAATCAAATGTAAATTATCCGGGCAAGCCTCTCGAGTCATACTCAACGGCGATTATAACACAATCGAGGAAGTAATTAAAGTCCTTAGCTCTCGTTTCGCTCCGCTACACTCTTCAATCCAATTGTACGGAGAAATGTCGAAAATCGCTCAGTTACCGAACGAAGCCACTGTTGATTATAGCAGTCGAGTCTCCGGGATCCTCCTACAATTAAGATACTGCAATGAAATAGAGGTTCCCTTACATGTCGCGCAGTACAATCAATCCGCGTAAAAGAATTCCATTAAAGCCTTTTTAACAGGTTTAAAACCTGAAATCTACACACGTATGCGAACCGTCGAATTCACTGACCTCGATACCGCCATTAGCGCCGCTATCAAGGCCGAGGCAGAGTGTCAGGAAAACATTATGAGGAATAGATTCGCAGAAGGACTATCGCACTACGCGCAGTGCAGTAATTGTTTCGGGTACGGACACACTGCCACCGAGTGTAGCAGCAAATTCCCGGCGGGACGAATAGCACAAATCAGTTGGCGATCCAAATATTGTAATCATTGCCGGAAGGTAGGGCACACGGTCCAGGAATGCCGGTACATAAACACCACGGCTACACCTAATAATCTCGGGACAGGGCCGTCGTACGATACCGGGTCTCAAGCAAAACCGCGTCAAACTCAAATAGTAGAATGCCGATATTGTAAAAATAAGGGACACACAATTCAGGAATGTCGAAAGAAAATGTATAACGACAAGCGTAGATCCACAGAAACACCAAATCCAGACCACCAAACGCCAACCCCCCCCCCCCCCCAAAATCCTGTACGCAATCAAGCCGTACTAAAACTACGGATATCTGAAACCTGGAGAGCCCCCAGTTTAGCCTTATCCAGTCCAGAATTTAAACAAGATAGAATAATAATGATGATAGATACTGGAGCCGATTTAAGTGTGATTAAAGAAGAAGCTATTTCACAAGGAACACAAATCCATACAGATTCCACTTATAGCCTATCGGGAATTACAGACGGTATTCTATCCACTATAGGATACATTAAAACTAAAATATTTAATACGATAGCAACCATCCATGTAGTCAAAACTCTACCAACAGCTCAGGACGGAATTTTGGGGTCAGATTTCTTCCACCATAGTGGAGCAGTAATAGATTATACAAGGAAAGGGGTAACAGTAGGGAATGAATTACTCCCATTTAAAAATGTAGAAATAACAATCCCTGCCAGAATGAGGTACCAAATCCCAATTAAAATTCTAAACAAGGGCCTAAAGACCGGATACATACACAAATTAGACATCCACCCCAAAATCTTAATGGGAAATGCAATAATCACTAACGACGATGGAATAGGATATCTTTACGCCATTAATACATCTCCAAACGATATAAAGATCGAAATACCATCCGTAGAAATAGAACCATATGAGGAAGTAAAATTTACCGGGAGAACGGCATCACCAAATCATATTAAGCAAGTACTCGAACTACTTCGCCTTAATCACCTAAACCGAGAAGAAAGAGCCAACATAGAGAAATTAATTATACAATACGCTGATAGATTTCACCTCCCTGAAAGTAAATTAGATGCCACAAACGCAGTATCTCATAGAATAATCACCCAAAACGAGGCACCAATAAACATAAAGCAATATCGCTACCCCCAGGTGCACAAGGAAGAAATTAACCGACAAATTAACGAACTCTTACAAAATAACATAATCGAAAATTCCACCTCTCCGTACAACTCTCTATTATTTATAGTCACCAAGAAGGAGGATAGCCAAGGGAACAAACGTTGGAGAATAGTGATAGATTTCAGACTATTAAATGAAAAGACAATAGGCGACGCGTATCCCTTACCAAATATAGTCGAAATATTAGAACAACTAGGCAGTGCTAAATATTTCGCAGTATTCGACCTAGCATCGGGATTTCATCAGATACCAATGCATCCGGAAGATAAGCACAAAACCGCCTTTTCAACGCCATATGGGCATTACGAATTCAATCGAATGCCTTTCGGTCTCAAAAACGCCCCAGCCACATTTCAAAGATTAATGGACCAAGTTCTTACCGGATTACAAGGCATAGAATTATTCGTATACCTCGACGACATAGTAATTTACGCCAGCTCACTTCAAGAACACACTACTAAATTCATAAGATTAATGAATCGACTAAGGGAGGCCAACCTATCTCTACAACCAGATAAATGCGAATTTTTAAAAAGAGAAGTATGCTATTTAGGTCATATTATCAGTGAAGCAGGAGTAAGGCCAGACCCAAAGAAACTAGAAGCAGTAAAAAAGTTTCCACCACCTAAAAATGCGAAAAATATAAGGGAATTTTTAGGGTTAGCCGGGTACTATCGAAGATTCATAAAAATTTTTTCAAAAATTGCTAAACCATTATCCGACCTAACCAGAAAGGATCGCAGTTTCGAATGGACAACCAAGCAACAGGACGCATTTGAAACACTACGGGACGCATTATGCGAAGAACCAATACTGCAATATCCAGACTTCAACAAACCCTTTATTATAACAACAGACGCATCCGGTTATGCAGTCGGAGCAGTTCTAAGTCAAGGAGAAATCGGGAAAGACCTACCGATAGCTTACGCCTCTCGAATACTAAACGAAGCCGAAACACGATACGCCCCAACAGAACGCGAATTACTCGCTCTGATATACGCTGTACAACATTTTCGCACATACATATATGGAAAACGATTCTCCTTAGTAATGGACCATAAACCACTAGAATGGCTACATACCCTAAATAATCCTACCTCCAGACTCATGCGCTGGAAAATAAAATTAGCCGAATATGACTACAAAATCATTTATAAACCTAGAAAATATAATACTAATGCAGATGCTCTTTCACGAAATCCAGTAACTTTATTCCCACTACAAGTGGAAAGGAAAAGGTCACGCCCTGTTACGTCTCTACTTTTTATTTGGGCCGCGATTTTAGGAGAGTTATAAAATTTTGTCCGCTTTCGAGCTAGTCCAGGGACTTACGCTCTGGGATAGTTGAATGTGGGGTTTTATGTCTTTGATTCTGGATATATTACTTACTGTTTACTGATCGATCAAAATGAGGCGCCAAGGGATTGGGTTTTTCGGTATTCCGTTGATCTGGATCGATTTATCTTCTTTTGGATCTTTCCAGGGTCCTACGTCTATTATGTGGGTTTCTTGTTGTGGTTGCTCGATTTTAATGGTCGGCCGAGTGGGGCCTCCCAACAGCGTTGTGTCTGCTGGTGCGTTTTTATAGGCAAAAGCCAGTTTTCTTAATTGATATTTTCTCCCTGCACGGTGACCTCTAGGCATCGCCACCTTTGATTTAGAGGATAGACTTTTTAAATTCTCTTTATTCGGGGATCATGGTTCACGTCTAATTTCGAGTGACACCGTGGGCGGCTGTCCTGCTTATAAGTATCACTTTCAACAGACGCAAAACATGATCGCGTATTAACGAGTTCGATCTGTTTATTGAATACGGGAATAATTTTCTGTAACCACTGTTTGGTGACACCGTGGGCGGCTGTCCTGCTTATGAGCATCACCGTCAGTGGAAACAAACAAATTGACAATATTGGAAAAAGCGTTTAATAATAACAATTTATCGCGGAAATCGCATTTTACACTCAATACCCGATGACACCGTGGGCGGCTGTCCTGCTTATAAGTGTCATCTTTGACGAGTGCAAATCACGATTAAACCTTATTCATAATTTCGATTTATAATATTTTTATCAAAAGGTGTTTATGCCTGAGGTAGGGAATATGGAAAACTTAGGTAAACTGCACTCACTTTTATATTGTTTATCACTTTTTATTTTCCTCACTGGTGTTAGTCTATAAAGTTTATAAGTTTTCCTTGTAATTAGTGATGATTATAATTATTATTCAATAATGAGGTTATTACTGAGCTCTGCGGGTGGTCCGGGGCCTTTTTATAGGGCAATTGGTCTCTCCTTCTCTAGGATTTGTCACATGACAAATCATAGGTGGGAGGGCCCATTCCGCAGTTTCCACCTGGAATCTTCCAGGGAGAATCTTCCCATCGGTCTATTCTGGGATTTCTGTTTACTACTTAGGCACGTTCCATTTTAACTGATTCCCAGCAGCGACGATAGTAAGATTCTTACATTAATTCGCATTTGATTTATATGTTATTCGTTTACAATATTTTCTGTACGATCGGTTTCGTACAGCTTATTTACTAAGGGTTGAAGTTAAACATATTATATGGAGAGTTGGTTTGCGAGAAATAGCGGGAGGGCAATCTTCTGGCGAGGACCAGGGGCACAGCTCCGGGAAGGTGATGTCGTCTCCACTGGTTGATAAGGCCCTTTGTATCACGCCGAGCTTCAGCTGGTGTTAACTGGGTCTTCTTGGTGTTCGTGCGGTCAGCTACCTGGTATACAGCTGACTGTCCGCCACCTCCTTGATCTGGTTGTCCTGCTCGCTGCCGTCCGTGTATTCTTCGCTTGATTTCTTCTTATCGTTGTTTACAGTTTTAATGCCATGTCGGCTATTTGTTGCACAATATTTGTATAGTATTCATATGAGGTAATTATAATACCTCTGAGTACGAAATAGTAAATGTATGCTTTAAAAGGTTAATTAACATTAGACTCCACGTCGCGGGACGTGACAGCCCCCAATCCACCACAAGTTCAGGATCTCCAAACCCAAGCCCAAGAAAATTACCAAAGGGAGACAGATACTCATCATCATCATCATCCGATTTCGATCCCGATCAAATACAAATAAAAAGAAAATTAAAAAGGAAACTTAAAACCACAACAACCTCATCATCATCAAACAAACCAGCGGAAAAGAAGAGAGGAATTGCGCCAGGAGAGGATTCAGAAGAAATGGAAGTATCCACCGATAGTTTCGAAGCAAACAGAAACATACAGGTGCCAGTAGAGGTTCACCCCTCCCCTGAACAAATCGGTCTTCCACCATCAAACCCCAGACCAACCACACTTAACCGCCCTCACAGCCCACAACAAATGGAAGTAGAAATATTAGAAAAAGACTGGGATCAAATTATGGAAATAAGCGACGCAGAAGCCCCAAAAAGTCATGCCTATAGAGAACCACCCGAAATAGACTCCAGCGATAGTAGCAGTAGCAAGACAAATAGCCCACCAATAAGAGGCAGGAAATACTATACAAGGGAATCCAGCGAAACACTATCAGGCCCAATATCCCCAATTACGATAAGAAAAGATCTACACAATAATTTTAAAACATCCACGGGACCACCCCGACAGCAAATACAATCACGGCAGCAGAAACCACCTCAGCAACAAAAACAACCACCAAGAATAGTAAAACAAGAAGTATACCAGAATAAAATAAAAGAAATTGCAGACCATTTATGGATAAGAAGAGAAACTATAGCAATATTCATAACCACACATGGGGAACCAATAGGCAAAGGAAGTTCGGAATTCTTAACTAAACAACATATCAAAATTACCTTACCACTTCAGGCAGACAGTATAATAGAAATTCCAGACTCAGGACGAACCATTTTAGGAATGGTGATACCAGATCCTCCCAGTAACGAAGCATACCACACAGCAATCATAAATCTATATAATAAATTAATACAGAATAATATTAACAAAATATCTTTACCAAAAACAGAAATTAATATATCATGGGAAAAATTAAAACAAATGATCACCCTAAGGTTCCTACAAACAAATATCAGCATCACAATCTGCAATGGCACTATACAGTTGCCATCAGAACAAGAACGCCTAATAATAATTAAAGAGAACCACGAATCACCAGTAGGAGGGCATAAAGGAGTAACCAAAACCTACAACAGAATTAGAAACCTTTTCTACTGGCCAAACATGAAAAAGGATGTAAGGCAACACATTAAAACATGCATAAGTTGTCAAAAGAAGAAGCTAGTAAGAACTAAAACAAAAGAACCTATGATAATAACAGATACGCCACTAGATGCCTTTGACAAAATATCCATGGATATTGTGGGACCATTACCACCCACGAAGACAGGAAAAGCATATATACTTACCATACAAGATAATCTAACAAAATTTTCATTAGCAATACCATTAGTCTCGTTCACAAGCGAAGAAATAGCCCAAGCATTTACCACACACTTCATATGCCAATACGGATGCCCAAAAGCTATTCTCACAGATCAAGGATCGTCATTTATCAGTTCCCTCATGCAAAACTTTGCAAAAGCCTTCAAGATAAAGCAATATAAAACCTCAGCATTTCATCCACAGTCAAACGGTTCCCTGGAAAGAAGCCATCATGTATTAATTGAATATTTAAAACACTATATAACCAAAGAAAAACAATGGGATCAGTGGTTACCACAAGCAATGTTCTCGTATAATACAAGCATACATGAGGGTACCAAATATACTCCCTACGAATTAATATATGGTAAAAAAAGCCAGGCAACCATCAAGTCTAACACCAAATGATTCATTAACTACATATCCAGACTTTGTAGCGAGGTTAGTAACAAAGTTGCTCAACATTCGCGAACTGGGACGCCAAAATCTAGAAGATTCAAAATACCGTCAAAAACACTACTACGACCGAAAGATATCCCCTGTTAATTATCACAAGGGAGAACAAGTATTGGTTTTAAAACCAAAAAGAGATAAATTCAGCGACTAATACGATGGGCCTTATACAATTATCGAAATCCTGAACAACAACAATGTAAAGATAGCCGTGAGCCCCCGTCGAACTAAGGTTGTCCACATGGACAGAATAAAAAAGGCCTATACACCGCCAGACTGCGCCGTCCCTAGGGACATTAGGACAAACCACTAACAACTTCACAGCGCCAAATTCAAAAGTAGTAGGGGCTACACAAGAGCTCATTAAGTAAAGTGACACCATCGTGAAAAGTACGAAAGTAATTAAGAAGAACTTACAAAGAGGAAGAAGCAGGCTAAGGTAAGAACTATATCAAACATACTAATAATAGAAAAGAAAAGGGAGAAATAAAATACAACGTGGTGTGTGGATACAGGCAAAATGTCAATAAAATCGGCAGAGGAAAAATGGATCCACCGTCCTCGATCCGAAGAAAAAGATCCAATGCTCCGATTACTAGACATGATTTGTGTAAAAGCGAAAAGGCCAGGAATCCGAACGGATTGCAGCGATCTATACAGAAGAAAAATTTGCTATCATTGTTATAAAAATCTAAAATCCGAAGACACCAAATACTACACTCCTGCAAGCCGACACCTGCTCACATTACGCAGGCACCTAATAAACTTCAAATACTGTATGATTTGTACGGAAGAAATTTATCACTGGGGAACGGCGGCTCAATGCCCGGACTGCATAGATTCATTTTTCGCCATGTCAAAGGCAAATAATGAAGCCATAAATTTTGGGGTAGCACTAAATGTGCTAACCCGAGAAGAGCGGGGGAAAAAACAATAAAAATTACATAATTCTTTTCCAGTACACATTCGCGTAAAAATTCAATTACCTTTCCAAATAAATCCAATCATATCCTGCTACATATTCACGTAACGTACTTCGACATTCCCGAAAACCCCTTAGCAACAAGGTGTAAGAAGAATAGCTATAAACCAATAATCAGCAAACCCGCAATGTACACAAACCGCGCATCCCTGAAACATAGAGAAATAGGTCGCGTAGTAGATATAATAAGTTAGAAACATTTCAAATCATAAACCCCAAACAGAAACAATATAGCATTCCGAAACAGAAAAGGTCAATTCAGGAGAAAATAGTCAATAATGGGGAGACATTCAAACATACTATGTAAGGGGAACCATAAGTATTTAAAGGACATTGTACAGCCAGGCTTCATTCTGTTTCGAGTATTACAACCACAATTAGTAAACGCGGAACTAAATACAAAATGCCTACACGATCAGGCAAGAAAATTAAAAGATTAAGAACTCAGCCAAGTCCAAAACCGACAGAGGCAAAACTATTACCTTCATTAAACTCAAACCCACCACAGTGGAATTTACGTAAAATAACTATACCAGAAATTGACTGGAGCCCTTATACTAAATTAATACACTCCGATCCACGACGACGCGCATGGAAATACATATTCTTATTCGGGACCGGAAACGCACCACCTCCAACAACAGGAACGCCAACCAAGGAGAACCAGAACACGAAAGCGCTCCAGAGTATAGAAGAGGGAATCGAGAATCAAACCTCCACAAGGGAACCAGTAATCAGCACAGCACCCATACCTAAAACTACATCTCTCGGGACGAGAGAAAAACCGGGCGGCGAGATGTAACGTACCGCTACCAACCGCCATAAATTTTTCCATTTATATATTGTTAAATTCCTTATACTAAATGTAAAATAGTGTATAACGCAGGCTAAAGCATTTCAAATAGCACGCTAGAAAGATAGTGACGGGCAACGCATGCGCATAGCCGCCGATTCAAGCAACAGAGTCAGCGCCGCGAGTGAGCCGAGCGCGCATGCGCATATCATACAAACAACCGGACGCCAAATATTCCGAGCGTAGTACGCGAGTGGCGCGAACCGGAAGCTAATTTTCATTAGCACGCAAAATCACGCAGGCTTGTGATTGGCGCAGGCCAGTCAGCACTCCAGTATAAATACCGGCCCGCCGGCAGCTGAAAAGCAGACTTGGTTCTACCACCGAACCTACCAAATCTTGGTCGCTTTAGCTAGCCCCCTTGTTTGGGAAAAGTCTGAGTATATCCTTATCCTACTACCTAAATCCTTCGAGGTCGCTTTAACTAGCCCCCTCAAAATCCATCGAGGTCGCTTTAACTAGCCCCCTCAAAATCCATCGAGGTCGCTTTAACTAGCCCCCTCAAATCTTTCCGAGGTCGCTTTAACTAGCCCCCTCAACTTCCTTCCGAGGTCGCTTTAGTTAGCCTCCTCAAAATCTTCCCGAGGTAGCATTACCTAGCTCCTCATCTAATCCAAGCCTACACCACTACCACAGCGTGGGGCCAGCTTATAGGCACCCAAATTCAAAACGACTCTCACTAAAACCAAAAGACCTAGCGTCAAACTCTTGTATTATATACCGCATCCGACCTAGCGTCGCAAATCCTGTTCATTAGATATAATTAATATTTAGTTAGCGTTATACCTATTTACTCCTAGTTTCTATATTCTTACTATTAAACTGAATTACCGACTTAGCGTCATAACCTAAAAACTACTATTACCGACCTAGCTTAAAACCGAACACTGCGATACGTCAAACGAAACCACCATCATCTATGTTCATTATAGACCTAGTGTCTCAACAATTTATTTGCATAAATCTTTGTTAAGTATTGTTAAAGGAAGGACTCTAGTACCTTGAAATTCATTTCTTAATCGCACGCCACCCGAACCAAATCCTACCAATTCACGAGTAAACCGCTCTACTTGTGAAAACTCCTGTAAGAACGGCAACGTCTCGTTCGAGAACGTTACACACGAGAGATACGGGATCTGTTTCGAATTTGTAGGGTGGACAACGCAGGCGGGACTACGCGCAGTCAGCGGACTACCCCTTTTCTTCCAGTGTCTCTCCGCGAGGTGTATTGATGTTGAATAATACCGTTTAAATTCTAGATCCCCAAAATTAATCAGACTGATCGGCCAGAGCATTTCGTCAGAGTCGCGGTTTATGACGGTATTGTCCCGCTAGTCGGCGGTAGAGAACGGTTTCCTACAGTTTCGAATTATTTATGACTTAATTGGTTCCGCCTCGTAGCAGACGTGAATTTTCTTCTTTATAGCAACTCGAAGACTTTCTGCTTCTCTTCCCTTCGGACCCTTTTGAACCAATAGACGTGGTGTCTGTTTTCTATCTCGAAGCAATGGGTACATTGGCAGTAGAAGGACGGAGCGCAGGCTTTTGTGATAGTGTTCGTTGCACTTCTGCAAAACACGTGTGTTTCGAAAATGTGCTGGCTTCTTTTTACCTAAAGCCTCTTGTACTGGTGGGAGTAAACTCATAATGGAACGAGAGAAACTACTTGGGGGTAGAGGAAGTTGTTTGGGAAAAAATACTGTCAGTCAGCTAGTAATCTCGGCCCAGAAATGTACTCCGCCGAAGAGTATTACGCTATGTACTGGGTGTACGCGCGGAACGGCGGGGACGCGAGTGCTACCGTGCGAGCATTGGCAGTGGAACGTAGGAACAACACGTTCCGTAGAAAATAAATTAAGTGATCAGTGTTAGTATCAGTGCAGTGAAGTGAATATTCGGTACATTAACCCGGACGCACTTGACGTTGCGACCCTTACTTTCGGGTGGTGTCCTGCGAATACCTGCGATCAGCTGAGCACTGGGCGCTACCCTACCATAAATATTTTCGTCCACCGATGACCAGAATCGGTACAGTGACACAGTGACACAGGTTTCCGAAAAAGAAGGAAAGGAATGTCCGAATGGGTGAGTTTTATTTAATTTATTGGTGATTATTAGGTGTAGAAATAAATTCTTTCCGATTTTAGGGTACAATAACAGTTCGATTTAAAAAATATGAAAACAACTCAATCATCGACATAATTTCCATTATTGTTCATTACCTTTTGCCATTTTTCTGGCAGCTTATGAATATCACCGCGATAGAAATTCAGTACCTTTGTACTGATTATGTAAATCCAGTCGGAAAGAATTTATTCATACACCTAATATTATTGTTTAAATTTAATTGTGTTGGCCGTTATTAAACTACGGATTTTTACCTCAATAACGAATTACATTACCTTTTCGTTTATGCCTTATTTAAAATCGAAATTTACATACTTCTTATCCTCTCACTTCAAATAATTCTTATTTAAGATTATACTTTAAAAAAAAAATGTGTAACGCGATTTGTATGCCGACTTGCTTGTTCGTACGTTCGTAGTAAAAGCGCAGTCGCCTACCGCGTAGCCAACGCTACCGCGGGAGCTCGGACGGAATGCGCGCGCTCTGATTGGTCGGTGCTTTTTGTTAATATCTCGTTAACGAAACCTCGGAGAGCATTTTTACAAAGGAAAAAGTTGTTTGCAATCATCCCCCGAATCACCCCCTTTAAGGACCCGCAGCATTTTTGGGACACCCTGTATATTGTTACAAGTATTGATGTGAAAATCATACATTTATTATTAAAACGTACTATAGTGGTATGTGGTTTACATCACGCAACATGGATTGTAATCCTAACGCCAACAATTCACAATCGATCTGTTGCGGCCGCCGAAAGCGCGCCGCAGCTCGCGTTTGAATGTTCACCCGCTAACGCGCCCGAACAGCTGACGAGTCAGCTGAGGGCGTTGACACTTCGGTTGACTGTAACGTCTTTTCGACGCGCTCGCCCGGCGACCGTTAGTTCGCCTCCATCCGAATTGCGACACGCACGCACGCACGCACTTTTGTTTGATTTACTCGCGCCCATTGCGCTGATTATAAAGCCGCTTGTTCTGCGACCTAAGTCGCGAAACGCCCACGCGTTCAGCGTACTATATATTGTGCTGTGTAAGTGTATTTGTGTGTGACGTCCAGTGGTCAGATTGACCACTGAAGAATAAATTGTCAGTCCCTAAGAGGTCGTGTCGCTGAATCTCCTTCCCATCGAATCGCCCAGCGCCGGCAATATTTAAGATTCGCTCCTGGCGAAATCATTGGTCCTTCGAGCCGGAGATCTTTGAAGGAAGAGCACAGCGAGCGTCCTTCATGGCTGGTGGATCGGAAAGCGGAGAAGAGGGCACCTCGCCTACAGCGAGTTGGACGGCCCTCATCACGAAGATCCGAGCGTTGGTCTCGTCGATGCACCGCCTGCCGATCAATTATAAGAAGATGGGCCAGGCAAAATTCTCGGTGGATAACGCTCGGGCAAGGATAGAGCTTCTGGACGACCTCTGGGTCCAATGCCGGGAGCTGAACCTGGAGTTGGAGGCGCAGGTCCCCACGGCCGAGCGCGGGAAATGCCCCTATCTAAGGGACGAGGAGTTCGCCGACGCCGAGGAGGAGTACTGGACGGTCAAGGACTTCCTGCTGGAGGTCATCCAGTCTATCCGCGGCCCCCCTGCCGACGGAGCCACCACGAGCGCAGCCACCTCCGGACCAGGAGCAGCAAGGAGCCGAGCCAAGCTCCCTCGCCTCGATCTTCCGCGTTTCTCCGGTGAGTACCAGGAGTGGCAGGCATTTCGCGATTTGTTCACGTCGCTTGTGATTAAAGACGCGGTTCTCGACGACGTCGAGCGGTTACAATATTTAAAAACGTCGTTAGAAGGCTCGGCGCTAAAGGTCATCGCGCATTACAGCACGACAGACGCGAACTTCGTAACCGCCTGGGCGGCCTTGACGCGTCGTTTTGACAACAAACGAGCTCTCGTCGCGACCCACGTCCGCGCGCTCATAACAATGCCGCCAATGTCGGATGATTCTGCCGCGGAGCTAACGCGAGTGTGCGACACGACGAACCGATCTCTCTCGCTCCTCGCAAATTTGGGCTGCCCCACCACTCATTGGGACGCCCTCGTAGTCGGGCAGGTGTGCTTGAAGCTGGAGTCCGGGCTCCTCGAGGAGTGGGAGAAGTTGCTCGGCACGCGGACCGACCCCCCCACTTACGACGAATTAGATCGGTTCCTCGAATCGCGCATTCGCTCGCGGGAGGCCACACAGGCACATGAGGAGGGGAAGGCTCGCGCTCGCGGCGAGGCGCCTAAAGCCTCGAAGTCGGCCCCCTCGTCGAAGTCAACCACCTCGTCAAACGCTCGGGTGTGCGCCACGAACGCCGCGTCTGAACCCCCTCGGGCTGCGAACAAGTCCCAATGCCCCATGTGCCCGGCGCGCCACGCCGCGTATCGCTGCAATGCGTTCCGAGCACTGCAGCCTGAGCAGCGTCGCGACTTCGCCAATTCGAAACGGCTGTGCTTTAACTGCCTCGCGCCCGGTCACATGGCGCCGTCGTGGCCAGTTACTGCCGTGTGCTCGCGTTGCGGTCGGCGGCATCACTCGCTCCTTCATACGGCCAGCGCCGATGCGGGCGCTGATGTCCTTCCGACAACGGACCCGGCGGACCCGGCGCCCTCGACGGCGGGCGGCGCCGCGCCCGCGAATGCAACGCTGCATGCCTGCGTAACTTCCGGCGCTCCGGATGAGGGGCCGGTGTTGCTCGCCACTGCAATCGTTCGCGCTGGATCGGCGGGTGGAGGAGATGCGGCTGACATCCGCGTGCTGTTGGACCAAGGAGCCCAGACGTCCTTGATATCGGAGTCCATCGTCCAGACCCTGCGTCTCCCACGTCAGCCAACGCGGACGTACCTGGCGGGCGCATTGGACGGGAAGCTGGGTATTTCCCGCGCGCAGGTGCGCCTTTCGTTGACGCCGTATCTCGGAGACCGGCCAGCCATCACCATCAAGGCGAAAGTGGTTCCGCGGGTCTCCTCGTACCTCCCGGAGTGGACCTCTCTCCCGCAGTCTCAAATCTCCTTCGCGGGACTTCCGCTCGCCGATCCGGAGCCGTCTACCCGCCGGCCAGTCGATTTAATCATCGGGGCCGATTACTTCGGCGCGCTGTTATTGCCGGGGCTGCGCCGTGGCAGCCCTTCTGCCCTTATCGCCCAAGAAACCATCTTCGGGTGGATCGTGTCCGGACCCACCGGCCGCCCGCCCTCAGCGAGTGCGGTCAACCATATCGCGACCGAAACCGTCGACCACGACGACCGCCTACACGAACTGCTCAAGCGGTTTTGGGAGATCGAGGAGCCGCGAGTTCCGGCATCGCTCTCACCGGACGACGAGCGATGCGAGCAGCATTTTCGGGAAACGCACTCGCGCCAGGCGGACGGTCGGTACGTCGGGCCTCTTCTCGATGTCGGTGCATCCCTCCCACGCGCGACCGCGATGCTGCGGTCTCTCGATCGTCGCTTGGCACGGAACGCCACTTTGGAGGCCAAATATCGGGCGTTCCTACGTGAGTACGAGGATCTGGGCCACATGGAGGAGGTCGCCCCGGCTCCCAATTGCGACGCCCCGGCGACGCGCGTGTACCTCCCGCACCACCCGGTGGTGCGCGAGACCGACGGGAAACTCCCCGTCGTGTTCAATGCGTCGAGCCCGACGTCCAACGGGACGTCGCTCAATGACCACCTGCTGATCGGTCCCAAGCTACAGCAGGACGTCGTCACTATCCTCCTGCGGTGGCGCCTCCCTCGATTCGCGCTCAAGGCCGACATCGAGAAGATGTACCGTCAGATTCGCGTGGACCCGAGCGACGCGGAATACCAGTGCGTGTTGTGGCATCGCTGCCCCGAAGCCGTGCCGTCGACCTTTCGGTTGCAAACCGTCACTTACGGCACCGCCGTCGCACCCTACCTCGCCCAGCGTGTGCTGCAGCGGCTCGCCATCGACGAAGGGGGGGAGTATCCGCGCGGGCGGCGCCTCCTCGGGAGCAATTTCTACGTCGATGACCTGCTATTCGGCTCAGACGAGGTCGCGTCAGCTCTCGCGGAACGCGATGAACTCTGTGCTTTGCTCGCGCGCGGCGGGTTCACATTGCGGAAGTGGGCGGCGAGTCACCCGTCGTTAAACCCTGAAGATGGGCCCTGTGCCGCGGAGACGTCCCCGGTGCCCTCTGCGCCGGACGGACCGGAATCGTGTGCCGTCCTGGGGATCCAATGGGCTCCTCGGGAGGACGCGTTTCATTATTGGATTGCGCCCTCTTCCGCCCCCGCGACGGCGAAGCGCACCGTCCTGTCGGTGGCGTCGCGGCTGTATGACCCGCTCGGCTGGGTATCGCCGGCGGTGGTTGTTGCCAAAATTATGTTGCAGGACCTGTGGCTGCGAGGAGCGGATTGGGATGTTCCTCTTCCGTCGGACATGCTGGAGAAGTGGCGGATACATATCGCTGCACTTCCTCTCCTGGAGTCCGCGCATCCCCCGATGGTGCGGGCTGGACGCCTCCACCACCGGTTGTGAGCTGCACGGGTTCGCCGACGCATCATAGAGAGCGTACGCTGCAGTCGTATACGCTCGGATCGTTCGGCGGGACCAGACCGGGGCCCAGGTCACCTTACTTGTCGCGAAAACGAAGGTCGCGCCGGTCAGGACGGTTAGCATTCCGCGATTGGAACTTTGTGCCGCCGCGTTACTTGCTCGCCTTCTGCAGCGAGTGGCGTCCGAGGCTCCGTGGCCCTCCGCGGTGCTCTACGCTTGGACGGACTCGCGGGTGGTGCTCTCTTGGTTGCAGCGGCACCCCTCTCACTGGAAGGTATTCGTCGCGAATCGAGTGGCGGAAATCCAATTGTTGATTCCGGCGGCAGCGTGGAGGCATGTCCCGACGCACGACAACCCGGCCGATTGCGTCTCTCGGGGCATGCACCCCCGCGACTTGCTGCGTCACGACCTCTGGTGGGGGGGGCCTTTGTGGCTTTCGAGGGCGCCCTCGGAGTGGCCGGCGACGGCTGAGCCGGACAACTCGCGGCCCATGGAGGAGGAAGCGCGAACGGCGGCGGCCCACGTTGTCGCCGCACCGCCGCCCAGCCCGTTAGATCCGCTCCCGTATTCTTGCTTCTCCTGGCCTCGACTTCTTCGGGTCACGGCGCGCATTCCAGCGCCTGGGGCGCCGCGGGGGTGGGGGGATGTCGGGAAACGCGGATTCGCGCGTACCGGAGTTGCGGGGCGCCCGCGTCTGGTGGATTCGGTGGCTCCAGGGCACGGTGTTCGTCGACGACATCGCTGGGATAAGGAGGGGGGTACCGGTTCGCCGATCGAGCCCGCTCCGTCAGCTAGCTCCCTTTGTCGACGACGACGGCTTGGTTCGCGTGGGGGGGGGGGGGGGAGACTGAGCCATGCTTTGCTTCCGTACGACGCGCGGCATCCAATCGTCCTCCCGGAGCACCACATTTCGAGGCTGATCATTCAGCATGCGCACCTCAGGGCGTTGCACGGTGGGCCCCAGCTCACGCTCAGTGTCCTGAGGAGCAACTTTTGGGTTTTGCGCGCGCGAGACTTAGTTCGCGCAACGGTGCACCGCTGCACCGTCTGCGTTCGTCACCGAGCGACCATCGGGAGGCAAATCATGGCCGATCTCCCCGCTGCGCGAGTATCGCCGTCGCGTCCGTTTGATCAGACGGGGGTCGATTACGCGGGACCCATAATGACGCGTCCCGGAAAGGGTCGGGGTTACCGAGCCCATAAGGCATATATCGCCCTGTTTGTATGCCTTTCGACCCGCGCCGTGCACCTGGAGCTCGTCACCGATTATACCTCAGCGAGCTTCCTTGCCGCGTTTCAGCGCTTCGTGTCCCGGCGTGGCCGACCCAGTCGCATGCACAGTGACAACGGCACGACTTTTAAGGGGGCCGCCCGGGACCTCGGAGCTGCGATTCGCGGCGCTGTGGAGTCGCCTGAGGTCGCGGCGTTCACCGGCGCGGAAGAAATTCAATGGTCGTTCATCCCTCCCGCCGCTCCGCATTTCGGGGGTTTGTGGGAAGCCGGGGTGAAAAGCGCGAAACACCATCTCCACCGCGTCGTGCATGATCACATCCTCTCCTACGAGGAAATGGCCACGGTATTGTGCATGGTCGAAGCATGCCTCAACTCGCGCCCCCTCGGCCCAGCTCCCACGGAAGATGACGACTTCGCGTTGACTCCGGGCCATTTCTTGACCGGCGCCCCCCTTCTGGCGCTTCCCCCAATGGTCTCGTCCAGCGGTCCGGCGTCGCTTCGCGGTCGCTGGCAGCTCGTGCAGCGTAAGCGCGATCACTTCTGGAGGCGATGGCAAGCCGATTATTTAAACACTCTCCAGCCCCGGCGTAAGTGGACCAGTGCCCACCGCAGCCTCTGCGTCGGTGACGTAGTCGTCCTCAAGGGCGATGACTCGCCGCCGGCGCAGTGGCGGCTCGGCCGCGTCTCGCAAGTTCACCCTGGTCCCGACGGCCGGGTCCGAGTGGTGTCCGTGCACACCGCGCACGGCGATGTTATCCGCCCCATCACCCGCGTTGTGCTCCTCCCGCGTGTCTCCGAGGCAGACGAGAGCCGCGTAGCGACGTGAACAAACCATCTGTAAATAGCCCCGAGATTGTGCGCCGCCACTCTGGTCCACCACCGCGTTATTCTTCGCGTTACGGCGGGCGGCCGCCGGGCGAGCGACACTCTTTGACTTTCGGACCGCGATTCGGTCCAAGGCGGGCGGAATGTTGCGGCCGCCGAAAGCGCGCCGCAGCTCGCGTTTGAATGTTCACCCGCTAACGCGCCCGAACAGCTGACGAGTCAGCTGAGGGCGTTGACACTTCGGTTGACTGTAACGTCTTTTCGACGCGCTCGCCCGGCGACCGTTAGTTCGCCTCCATCCGAATTGCGACACGCACGCACGCACGCACTTTTGTTTGATTTACTCGCGCCCATTGCGCTGATTATAAAGCCGCTTGTTCTGCGACCTAAGTCGCGAAACGCCCACGCGTTCAGCGTACTATATATTGTGCTGTATAAGTGTATTTGTGTGTGACGTCCAGTGGTCAGATTGACCACTGAAGAATAAATTGTCAGTCCCTAAGAGGTCGTGTCGCTGAATCTCCTTCCCATCGAATCGCCCAGCGCCGGCAATATTTAAGATTCGCTCTTGGCGAAATCACGATCAATGAATGCTGCTCAAAGTGTTCGCTTTCGGAAATTAATTTCACATAATTCGTCGATACGGGAGCGGTACGCAGCAGTTCTACGAAGGTTGCATATTTACTACTGACAGAGTACATATTTTCAGTTAGCCAGGTATACATATAACGGGTGTGTTATAATCAGTAAAGGCAACGCTGTTTGATTCGTCTGAAATTAAGAGATTTATTAGTATACTTATTATATTTACAATATTTACAAAGTGAGTTACTAACCTAAAATTAAGAGAATCAACAATCAGCTATTGCTCCACGGATCTCTTAATAATTTACCCTTTCAATTATTATTATTACTGTCGACTAGATTTTATTTAAATGCTAGTCCACCTTACATATGTTATTAATAATAAGCTTTGTAAGTATTCTATTCTGAGTCCAAGCTCGTGTAAACTCTATCTACTCTATCCACTCTCTAGTCGGCGCATGCGCACAAAGCTTACATCTCCCCCCTTTAAAACATTAATTTTTATGTAAATTAATGTCTTATCGACTAGTTTTCGGGAATGAGCTTTGTGACATGGTATAATCCTAGTGAACTTTTTTTGTTATTTGTTTTTATCTTAAAAATTGAGTCCGATATTTTTTTCTCTATCTTGAAGGGACCGATTCTAATCTCGTCCATTTTTTTTCTGTTCAATTTGTTTTTATTTTCCACGTACACATTGTCGCCCTCTTGGAACTTATAATCTATTCTATTTTTATCATATAAAGATTTATTATATTGGTGCGATTTACGAGTTCGGAGTAGCGCAAGGTTTCTGTCTTCTTTCAAATTTCTTTCGTTGTTTTTTGTTAATTCTGGTGGCAGTAAATCTGTTGGTTTTCCATTTAGCAAATATTCAGGTGAAAAACCTGTAACTGAGTGGTCTGTTTCGTTATATTTTTTTCTGCATTCTTCTGCTATTGTGGCCCATGTTTTTTTTTTGTATTTCCATTTAATGTGCATCTTATTTTGTTGACCAACGTTTGATTCAATCTTTCGTTTAGGCCATTTGAAAACGGTGCGTCTACGGCTGTGAAAATCAATTGTATGTTTCTTGCTTTAAGATAGTTTTTTAACTCACTGGAATTTATTCCAGGATATTGATCCGAAAGTATTGTTTGTATTTTTTCTTCGTCTGGTATTTTTTTTATTAATTTTATAAAATCGGATGCGTTTTGATTTTTTGAGCATAAAATATAAGCGTATCTAGTAAAGTGATCTTCGAGTAAGTGTAAATACCTTTTTGTCGATCTTTGTCCACCAAATCCACCGATGGTATCTAATGACATTATTTGGAACGGCCTTTCTGCTGGTCCTAGGTGTGACATAAGTCCGTATTTTCTGTTTAGTCTTGTTTTGTTTTTAATACAAATTTCGCAATTTTTACATATATGTTGTATGTTTTCGGTCAAATTTGGTGCAGTGTAAAATGGTTTTATTTTAAGCGCAGTTTGGTTAATTCCCGTGTGACAGTAGTTTTCATGTATACGTTTTATCAGAATTTTGCTGTATGCTTCACTCAGGACAATTTTCTTCTTGTTTTTCAATTTTCGGTAATAAATTTCACCTTCCATCGTACAAGTTTGTGCACTATCTGTTATCTGTTTATTTAGTTTTTGGTCCTGTATTATTTCTTGCATGGTAATATTATTTACTGTTTTTAAAGCATCCTCTGAATTTTCATCTGGTTCTAAGATTGGATTTCGACTAAAGAAGTCTGCTTCTACATTATTTTTTCCCGGGTTATATTTAATAGTACAGTTATATTGAGATATATAGTGTATCATGTCTCCTAATTCCTCATCTGTTCTATTTTTCACATTTAGGTTCTCTAAAGGTCTATGATCAGAGTATATTGTAAAGAAATTTCCAATTAGCCAATACTGCCAAAACTTTATACTTTCTTTAATGGCTAAACATTCTAGGAAAATTGCTTTCTTCTTTTTTTGTGATTCGTTTAATTTTTTTGAAAAGTATGCGACGGGTTTTATAGTGCTATCTGCTTGGGGTTGTTTTAGCACCGCTCCCAGGCCGTTTATGCTTGCGTCTGTGTATATGAGAATATCTGATTTTGGATTAAATATGGCTAGGATTGGTTCTGAACACAAAATGTTTTTTATCTTCTTGCAGGCGGCTTCGCAGTCGCTTGACCAATGGAATCTTACATCCTTTCTAAGCAAGTTGTGCAAAGGTTCAAGAATTTGTGTGATGTTTGGCACATATTTTCTTTCAAAATTTATTTTTCCTAGGAACTGCCTTATTTGTTTTCTGTTTTTTGGTATATTGAATTCTTTTATTGATTTTAAATTATCTTTCAGTGGTGTAATTGTGTTATTTTTTATTAAGTGTCCTAAATATTTTACTTCGTTTTTTGCAAACTTGCATTTCGTAAATTTTAGTTTTAGTCCTTCCTCTTTTATTGCGTCTAGCAGCAATCTAGTGTGGTTTAAGTGTTCTTCAAATGTTTTTGAAAAGATCATTATATCGTCTATGTAATTTACACAGAATTTAGATAGATTATATTTTTTTATAATATTCACCAGGATTCTTTGGAAGATAGCTGGTGACGTCTTTAAGCCGAAGGGAAGGCATGTCCACTGATAGTGTCCTTCTTGGGTTATAAATCCCGTTTTTTGTCTGTCTCCAACTCTTAAAGGAATTGACCAGAACGCTGAGTTTATGTCTAATGTTGTGAAGTATTCACAACCTATTGTTTTCATCATTAAGTCCTCTATTAGCGGGAATGGGTGGGATTGTGGAACCACTATTTTGTTTAAGTCCCTAAAGTCAACGCATAGCCTGTTTTTTTTTTATTTTCTTCCTTTTTAAAGGCTAGTGTGACGGGTGCTGTGAAGGGACTATATGAGTCTTCAATTAGACCATGTTTTAAAAGTTGTGATACTTGCTGTTCTATTTCTTTCCTGTCATCTATTGAACACCTATATGGTCTCTTAGAACAATATTTATTAATTTGTAAGTCGATGAAGGCTTCATAATTTTTTACTTTACCAACATCATATTTGTCTATAGCGAAAATATCCTTATACTTATTTATTAAAATTTGTATTTTATCTTTTCTATCCTCATCTAAGTGATCTAGATCTATCCTTAATTCATCTGTTTTTATAAATTCGTTAAAATTTATCTCATATCTATTGTCAATCCTCAAATCGACTTTATTATCTTCATTATCACATTTTATATCCGAGTTTTTGTTTTTCTTTAATTTAATTGTTTCATTTTTCTCTTCTTTTGCATTTTGGAGTTGGATATTTAGATTCTCATCATGAGTCAACCCAAATCTCTTTATGCTATCTAGACCTAAGATTAGATCAAATTTAAAATCTTCACTATCATATACAAAAGCATTTAAAATTTTTTGTATACCGTGTATTTCTGCGTTTAATTTTATAAAACCCTGACTGTTGCCCCACCCACTAATTGTTTTTAGCCGGTAGCTTTTCTTATTTTTAATAAGTTCTTTATTCAGTAATTTTGCATTTATTACCGTTATTCTTGAGCCTGGGTAATAAAGTCCTGTTACCTCCTTAGACTCTTCTAATTTTACTTTTATTTCAATTAATGGGGGGATTTCTAGTTTTTTGGATCTTCTTCTGATAGTTCTAAGTTCAACAGTGTGTTTGTGAATTCATTATTTTCTTTCTTTTCATTTTTGTACCAACACGTATTTTCAGGATGAAATCTATTCTTTTTCCCTTTTGATTCACATGTTTTACATGGGGTTTTTTCTTTTGTACCTCCTGGCTTTTGTAGTTTTGATCTATTATCTAATGGTACATTTTTATTACTATTGTTTTCTTTTATCAGGTGCTCTAGCCCCCTTAATTTATTAAAGAGGTCGTCAACCTCCTTTAATTTTTCTCTATCTATCTTATCCGTAATAAAATTTGGTAGGCCGACAGCAATCATGTCTATTAGTAGTGATTTATTAATTGAACTATTTACTTCTAGCAGTAGTCTTTCCTTCTTTAATGCATAGTCTAATATTGACCCCTTTAAATATTTGAAATTCATTGCATACTTGATGGGCGACCAACCTTTATCAGCATATGTGTCTTTCAAACTTTGTGTCCATATGGGCCAATCTGACTCCACCGTGTGTTTTATCAGCATTGATAGATACCAGTCCTTGCAAGAATCGTCCAACAGCAATCTTAACATTTCAATTTTTTCTATATCTGTATCTAAATCCAGACGTTCACATTCTTTTTCAAAAATATTAAGTCATTGTGTCACGTTTGTTGTTGATTTCGAAAATTTTTCTATTGAAAATCTCTCTGCTAGTTTTAGCTTATTCTGTTTTCTCAGTTTATGATCAGTGTTTGTTTCCCTTATTTCCTGTTCAACTTTTTCTAGCCGAAAATTATTAAATTGCATGTTTTCATTATCAAAATAGATTTTTGTCATTTCAGAGGTTAGGTCTATCCATACTGCTCTTCTTTCATGCCTCTTTCTTATTGAATTTTTCACCAACTCAAATGTTTTGTTTTTTACTAATTCTGTGTGTAGATTAATTGGTTGATATTCTTTTGGCATGATGTAAGAATTGTTTTCTGTATCTGTAATTGATAGTACGCCATAAATGTTTGATTTGTTATCCTCTGGTTTAGGTATTACTGAAAATTCAAATTTTAGTTTTTCCATTTTCCACAAAAGAGATTGTTGATTTATAACGGGTGTGTTATAATCAGTAAAGGCAACGCTGTTTGATTCGTCTAAAATTAAGAGATTTATTAGTATACTTATTATATTTACAATATTTACAAAGTGAGTTACTAACCTAAAATTAAGAGAATCAACAATCAGCTATTGCTCCACGGATCTCTTAATAATTTACCCTTTCAATTATTATTATTACTGTCGACTAGATTTTATTTAAATGCTAGTCCACCTTACATATGTTATTAATAATAAGCTTTGTAAGTATTCTATTCTGAGTCCAAGCTCGTGTAAACTCTATCTACTCTATCCACTCTCTAGTCGGCGCATGCGCACAAAGCTTACATACATATGTTCGATACAATGTTGGTACGCGAACAGTTTACGCATCGTGGCTTCAGTTATGTATATCATAGCGCGATTATCGGTGATTTTAACGAGCTGATCATCATGCATACGCGTGAATTCGATTCGCAAATGATCCATTTCGATGTGGGTTTGGGGCGATGTTGCGTTGCTGCGTAATCGTTGGAGTATATCCGCCTCGTTTTGAAGTAGAAGCTTCCACGTCGACATTGAAAAACATACCTCACAGCCTTTATTGTCGGCTATGGCGATCTCGACGTGGCACAAATCCATGCCGATGCGAATTCCAATAGTTAGCCTTTTATGTGCTGTTGCAGTCAACGGGTAATCACGCCCCAGGATCCTTACGATTGTTGGTTTTGGTGTTGCCGATCCAGAACTGTAAGAAACATGCACACGAAATTAATACTCGGTTCGCTTGCGTTTACAGTGAAAGAAGTAAGTGAAAAGTGAAAAGTGAAAAGTGAAAAGTGTATAATAACGCGTACATACCTCGTATTGAACTGATGTTCCTGTTGTTGGCGTTTATTGGGATAATCACCATTGATTGCGGATGCATAGGATGAAGCGTTGAAACTACGTTTGTACATCTTGATATGCGTTATGTACGTTATACTGATCGGTGGAGAAGTTAACGCAATCGATACTCTTTAGCACTCGAGCGAACGTGGTGTAATGAAGTCCACAGGTCTGACCAACGTCGCTTTTTATACAAATTCATGTACGCGTACACATCAATGTGCATTCGAGGGAGGGGATACACCAAAGAGTAAGGCAGCAAATCATGTATAAAAGTCTCGACACGTGTCGAATATAATATGATACTTTTGCATTCGAGGGAGGAGATACATCAAAGAGTAAGACAGCAAATCATGCATAAAAGTCTCAACACGTGTCGAATATAATATGATACTTTTTCGTATCATCTTTTTCGATCTTAGAATTATGCAGAAATGGTTTCAGACGATCTCGGGAATGAGTTAGATAGAGATACCAAATCATGCATAAAAAGCGCGCTGTAAACTGCACAAAGTCTCAAATCGTTGCAACGTGTTGCGGGAAAAAGACATACTGCATTGACGACCATGGAAAAATTCGCGCAAGTAGAAAGCCAATTGTTGAATCAATCCACACAATTGATTTCGCGGGAAGAGTACCTTGCGTGGGAAGAACTGTGCAACGAGTGTATCGAATCGTTGGAAGAACAGAGCCGTGTGAAACGCCCGCGATTATCAATCGGTGTTCGGCAATCGTTGGTTGCTCGAATCGCGCATCTCGAAGGGCTGAAACATTCATTGCGCGGCCGTTTCGTGCGCGAAGGTGCCGGACATTCTAAAATAGGACTTTTGTGGCGCGAAATAGACGCTGCGTTCGATAACCGCGTATTAACTGGTGTCGTGCTAAATTCAAACTATATCGAGCCGCACAACTTCCTCCAAGATGCGGAGACCATTGTGCTGGAGCATGTGCGGAGCGCTTTGAGGAAACAGTGGAACCTCAAAGTGAACACGATGTTCAACGGCGAATTTGTGACGGGTGACAAGCGTGCTTGTAAAAGTATCAACACCCGAAACTGCGAACTCTTCCGCACATCCGATCTACAGGAGTGGTACCAACGATGCGTTATCGAACCCACCCTGGCATCGCTGGAAGAGTTCCAGGAACGTGATAGCGGATGGGCATTGACGAGAATCCTCCACCTCACCGTCAATGTCAATAAGTACAATCCGTTGCGCGCGGGATGCCGCTACAAGTTGCCGCGGGATTTATTGCTGAAGAAAGCTACGATCAGTATACACTCCGAGGACAACGCGTGTTTCGCGTGGGCAGTGGTTGCCGCTCTCCATCCTGCGGAAAGACACGTTGATCGCACAAGCTCATATCCGCACTATACATTGGTGCTAAATCTGCATGGCATTGAGTTTCCAATGTCCCTAGCACAGATTGGGAAATTTGAACGGCTCAACAACATCTCCGTCAACGTCTACACCTTCGAGGAGGAGAAACGGTCGACGGTCTTTCCGCTGTGTCTCACCAATCAAAAGAGGGATCGGCATGTAAATTTGCTCTACACACCGAATCAAGAGCACGGCGATGTAGGGCACTTTGTGTGGATCAAGAACTTGTCCCGGTTGGTGAGCGCACAGCTGAGCAAGGAGAAGAAAAAAAAATTCATCTGCGATCGGTACGTATAGAAACTTGTGAAATATTGAAATGTTTCGCGAAAAAAAGAAATAAAAATAAATTTTTTGTGTTTTTACAGATGCATGCACTACTTTAGCTCAACCGAGAAGTTGGAGGCGCATACAGTGGACTGTGGGCAGATGAGCGACTGTGCCATCGTGCTGCCCAGCGAAGGCAAAAATTTGCTCAACTTTGACAACCACCGCATGAAGGAGCGACTTCCCTTCGTGGTATATGCAGATCTCGAGTGCATCATCGAAAAAACAGAGGACAGTCACCGAATGGGTGATACAGATAGTAAATTGCGCGCGTACCAGCGCCATAAAGTGCACAGTATTGCCTATTATATACATTGTTCGTACGATACATCACTGTCGACGTATCGATGTCGCCGCGACGCGGATTGCGTTTCGTGGTTCGTAGACGAACTTAAAAATTTTGCAAACTTCGCCAAACCCATCTTGACCAGTAATGTTCCCATGCTGGATTTAACCAACGAACAGTTGACAACATTTCGCGATGCAACACACTGTCATATTTGCGAAGAACCATTCGAGGCTAGCGATAAACGAGTCCGCGATCATTGCCATCTCTCCGGACGATTCAGAGGCCCGGCACATTCGGAGTGCAATTTAAATTATAAAAATGCGTTTTACATCCCCGTAGTTTTCCATAATTTATCCGGCTACGATTCACATTTCATTATCAAGGAAATAGCTACCGCTTTCGACGGTCACGTTGACGTATTGCCTATAACTAAAGAAGAGTATATTTCATTCACAAAAAATGTCGAAGATACGGCTGTTTCAGACTCGCGAAATTGTATTAAATTGCGATTCATCGATTCGTACAAATTTCTCAATACCCGTCTCGACAAATTAGCGTCTTTTCTTAGCACAGATCAATTAAAAATTTTACGATCCCAATTTGAAACATTATCCACCGAGGATTTCAATTTACTAACGCGAAAGGGTGTCTTTCCGTACGAATACCTCGATTGCGCGAACAAGCTGCAGGATCCATGCTTACCGCCGCGCGAGTCATTCTACAGTTTGTTAACGGGTGAGACTGTATCCGAGACCGATTACGCGCACGCCGAGACTGTCTGGCAGCGTTTCGGGATTAGAACCTTGGGTGAATACAGCGATTTGTATTTGAAAACAGATGTCTTGTTATTGGCAGATATTTTTGAAAATTTTCGCGAAAGTTGTATCAAGAGCTATGGAGTAGATTCAGCGCATTATTATACTTTACCTGGTTTCACATGGGATGCAATGCTAAAACATACCAAAATTACATTCGAATTGTTCACCGACATCGATATGATTATGTTTATCGAACGCGGTATACGCGGGGGTTTAAGCCAATGTTCCGGAAGATACGCACATGCCAATAACAAGTACATGCCATCTTACGACGCATCGGAACAGTCATCGTACTTGATGTACTTTGACGTAAACAATTTGTATGGATGGGCAATGTGTTAGCCCCTGCCATACGCCAAATTTCAATGGGTCGAAGATGTTGCGAGTTTTAACGTGTTTTCGATCCCGGTCGATTCGCCCACGGGATACATTCTCGAGGTAGATCTGGAATATCCGCAACGTCTGCGCGACGCTCACGCCGATCTACCGTTCTGTCCGACGCGTGCCAAACCACCGGGCAGCAGGCAGGACAAGTTACTCGCGACGGTATACGATAAGCAGCGTTACGTTATCCACTATCGCAATCTGCAGCAGTGCACGCGTCACGGTCTTCGTATTACAAAGATACACCGCGTGCTTCAATTCGCTCAATCCCCCTGGCTCCGCGATTACATTGAACTCAATACGCGGTTTAGAACACGCGCGACAAACGACTTTGAAAAAAATTTGTACAAATTGATGAACAACGCGGTATTCGGTAAAACTATGGAAAATGTACGAAACCACGTGGATGTAAAGCTATTGACACACTGGGAAGGGCGATATGGCGCGGAGGCAATGATCGCGAAACCGAATTTCCACAGCAGAAGGGTTTTTTCGGAAAATTTAATAGCTGTTGAATTGCGTAAACTCGTGGTAAAATTCAACAAACCGATATACGTGGGTATGTGCATTCTAGACATATCAAAAATTTGTTTGTACGAATTTCATCACGAGTACATGTCTCCCCTGCACGGACAAAATTGTAAAATTCTTTACACAGACACAGACAGCCTCATTTATCACATTCGATGCGACGATATCTACGAGTCCATGAAACACAATATCGATAGATTTGACACGAGCGATTATCCTATGGACAATCCATATAATATGCCGCGTGTAAATAAGAAGGTTCCAGGGCTGATGAAGGACGAAAATAACGGTGCGATAATGATCGAATTCATAGGTCTTAGAGCGAAAATGTATGCGCTTCGCGTAGACGGTAAAACAGATACGAAAAAGGCTAAAGGTGTCAAGACCAAAGTCATAGCCAGAACGATAACTTTCGACGACTACGCGATGTGTTTGCATAGGGAGATCGAAATGGTTCGCAGACAATCGTGCATACGGTCTAAATTGCACAAAGTGTACACCATTTCGGAGTCTAAAATCGCTCTAAGTTCATACGACGACAAGCGACATATCGTACCCGATTCGACCGACACTCTGCCCTGGGGACATTATAATATACCGTTGTAAAAATAGAAACTATTGTATTTATTGTAAAATAGAAATTGTATTCCCCATGTATAGAAATTATTATAAATAGTAGAATTATTGCATAAAAAATTATTCATACATGTATAGAAATTATAAATGGTGGAATTAACGTGTTAAAAATAAAAAATTGTTCACACATGTATATGTATAATTATATTTATTGATTATTTTACAATACATTATTTTTATTTATCCAAGAATTGTGTGATTTATCAAACCCCAGCCACTTGACGTACACCTTATCCCCCGTTTTACGCAACACTTTTTCCACTAGATATACATCAGGATCGGTGACGCGTTGCTGCTCGGGTTCATAGAATCCTCCGGCAACGGGTTTTCCACAGGAATCGACCAGCAGATAGGTCGCGGGATTAGTTATCTGTACTTTGGCTATCTTGAACACCTCCGTTGTCCAATTCGGTGTATAGCCTTTATCGAAGATGGTTTTAAATTTGCTCACGCGCACAAAATCGCCCAACTTGAATCTCGCCGGAGCAGCGATCTTTATGTTGTTGTATACGGTGGCTAGCAGCTTATCGGCGATCGCAGGGGTAACATCGCAAGGACGCATTCCGATGGTTCTATGTTTTCGCGCGTTATACTCTGCGAGCAAACGCGGTAGCGAATCGGTCCATCTATAGGTTCCATTCAGCGTAAACAGTTTCCACATATTGTTCTTCAATGTTCGATTGAAACGTTCCACGACGGAGGCCTTCATCACGGAATACGTAGAATAATGATTAATGTCATGCTTTGTCATGAGTTTCTGCACATCGGCGTTGTAAAATTCTTTTCCTTGATCGGTTTGTAAATTTTTAGGATATCGATCTCTAAATATCTTTGCAAACGCTTTAGTCACCTCAGCACCACTTTTAGTCTTGAGCGGCAACGCCCATGCATACTTGCTCAACACATCGATGACGGTGAGTATGTAGTGGTGACCCTGGTTGAATCGCGAGTACGGTCGCATTTCTACAATGTCAGCTTGCCACAGATCGTCGTATCCACGCACTATGACGCGCCTCCGCGGGAAATGTCTTCGAGCTGAAGCATGCAATTCGTCAACGAGTCGTCGCTTCTTGTGACCATGGTTTTCTTCTTTACTCTTGGATTTCGGCAGTGACTGCATGTTTGACGCGAATGATGTGATAATTATCGTGTACGTGCATTATGTGCTCCCCGTCGGCCCGAGGGCATGTTCAACCGTCTCGCATGATTCTCCTTCGCATTGTCGCTGCGGATTCAACGCCTCCGATATCTTTTGAACGCTGTTTTGCAACGTCAGCATATCTCTTTGTAACACGACCAGCTTCCTCTCTAATTCTTCCTGCTGCTCTCGCAAAAGTTTAATGTTCTTTTCCACGTAGAGTTTATTGACAGCATCGGTGTCGGTCACCGGCTGAGCTACGCGCCGTATCTTGCGTGATTTTGCATCAAAGTCGGCACCGGTCACGCAAAGAGCGTTATCTCGCATGTAATTTCGAAGCAGACCGGTCCATTTGTAATAGTCCATTGTAGCTGCTCCACTTTTCTCGAGCGATACCCCAAATTTGTTGATCGGCATCTCGACGTATACAGTGCAAATCATTAGCGTGCGGTTTAATTTATAATGAGGCTTACCTCGCGGAGTTCCTCGATAATCGATAGAATTTCGGGATCGTGGGAGTTGTTACCCGCCTGACGCGACGCTTCAAGCAAACGCAACCGATCCACCAACTCGTTGGGATCGTCCCAGTACGTGTAATCGATCTTGTTACCGTTTACCACCATGGCTCGTGGTACCGTTAGACCTTTCCCCGCCCTACTAGTCGACACACGGGGAAGTAGAGGTGCAATTACATGCTAGTACTTGTATCCCTTGTTGCTTAATATGGGGTATTTAGCATTATGATCGCGTCTGTGTGCATTCGTCGCCAGCAGTATACTTTTGTATTTTTGTTTATCGGCATCGGTGTACACAGCATCGTCGGGAATTCTTTTGAAAATCAGTTCATAAAGACCGGGTGTTCCTCCATATCTTACACCATCTATGATTATATTATCACGCTTGTCTATATCGAAAGCCTTATCCCCAAGCATCGTTCCACTATTACCAAAGTCCACCGTACACATAGTCCATTGTCGTATCCCTATCACCACTTAGGATCGCGCTCATGTATTGTTGCCCCAGTGGACCGAAATGACTGCGAAACGTTTCTTGTCCCTCGGGTGTTTGGAGTTGATGTCTAATAGATGTTGCAAACGACTCGTCTGGTGTAGTTTCGAAAACGTCGTCATCATCATCAATAGCTGAGAGCGATTGTACGCGAGGAATTGTATTTATTGGCGCTGGTGGAACGGGAGACTCGTTTGATGCGGCATTCCGCCGTTTATGCTTCGATTGAACTGGTGTGGAGGTTACGATTTTTGTTTTAGGCGTTAATGTTTCATTCTCTTCAACGTCTGTGCTCATCGGTGGTGTTGTGTTCGCTTCTGTCGTTGCAGTATTTTCCACAATATGTTTTAAGGGTTCCACAATAGGTTTGAAGTATTTCTCCAACGCGATATCTTCCTCCATCTTGCCGGTCTTCAAAGCTTGATGTTTCCGGCGAATGGCTTCGCTGGTTTTTGCAATTTCCTTCGCTATTCTTTCGCGATCCTTAATCTCCGGACTATCGATATCAATCATCGTCGTTGTACCGCAGACGTTGCGTTCCCACCGACGTTTTGACGACAATTGATCATCTCACGGTACGGTAAACTCGTTAAATCCCTTTCTATAACGTCCATTAGACATCGCGCTATCCTTGTCTATTACCACGAAACCGTACTCCCGTTGCCAACAATTACGACACAAAGCGCAGAAATCCTCGTAAGACATGTCTGTGTTTACGTGATCGTTGTACACATGTTTCAAGTTGGTGCCATCCTGCTTAAACAGAATCAACAGATTGGCATTGTCGCGTATAAGATGTTTGGGAATCTTTGCATACGTCTGACAGAGATAGAAACAGTCAACGTTCGAGTGGCGCCCCATTGCAAAGTATTCCCTTATTGTATCCTGCTTGTCGCATGCCACGTCATCAAAGATAAAAATGGAATTCGGAAGCGATTCGCTCGGTGGGATGACGTCACTGTTATTCGAAAACGTAAAGTAGCCAATTTCATCTATAGGAGTCAATAAATTATCCAAATACTGATATTTCGGCTGTTGCAACAATTTGGAATACACGTACACGTTCTCGAAGCGGACGCCGTGAGGACTTTCCAACAAGCTCACTAGCACGTTGGTCTTTCCACAATTTGATGGACCGCAAATGAGACAGCGGATAGTGTTTGGCAGCATGCTACCGTGTCTGCGCATTGTTTTCGGAGACATCAGCTGCGATTTATCGTCAAAATTTGTCACGCGTATCGCCATAGGTTGCCGTACGAATCGCATCCTGTCCGTGAACCATGAAAAATGATTTTTGATACGTCGAAGCGGATCTATTTATAGGTCTGCGCCAAAGCAAAACTGCTCAGTATGCAGCATGCTTCTGGTCCTGTCGGATAATTTCAATATTCGAGCCCTAACCTCTGAGCAGTTGAAATATATACCAAAGATTATTCTACTGCGAGAGTTTGGCAGACACATTGATCAGTTGTGGAACAGACTCCCCGAGCATATAAAAGCAGATCCTGAGGTTCAGCAGCATCGCCGGTGTCTGGAGCATTATAATCGTCCTTGGCAGCGAACGCATATCGACGGTCCGGCACCATTGATTAAAAACTGTAGCGAATGTCACCGACGAGAGTAAAGAAAGGTCGTGGTTTGTTAAATCGGGCGATAAACGCGCTACCTATCGAATTACATATCCCGGGATATCAGTTTTGCGGTCCAGGAACTCATCTGGCAAAACGATTGGCTAGAGGTGATCGAGGCATCAATCCGTTGGACGCAGCGTGTCGCGAACACGATATTGCGTATTCGCGTAGCAACGACCTCGACGAGTTTGGTCCAAATTGTACCGATGATGGCTGTACCAACATTTGTTGACCTGCAAGGGTTCGTCGTCGATGGACGATTTGTCGTCAAAGAAGTGGCGGTCCTACGAAATGGATTAATTCTCTCGCACTATATTTTTGGGAGTTCGATGCCGCAATATCTTCTTACGAAATCCGACAAATCAAACATTCGGTGGCTGGTGGCAAAACATCATGGACTACGTTGGGACGATGGAGACGTTCCGTACAGTATGGCTAAACGGCTAATTACGAATGCTGTAGCTGATGCGATCGACGAAGAAGATGACGCATCCCATATCATATACGTTAAAGGACTGCAGAAACGCGGTTGGCTCATGGAATTCCTCGACGAAAATACGATAGCGGACGTGGTCATCGAGACGCTGGACATTGACTACGAGGATATCAAATCACTAAATAAGCTAAATGTAGTTAATACACTGCGATGTGGCAGACACGTGAAACACTGTGCTATGCAAAATGTATTTAAAATATTCAACTGGTGGTCTAAACGCCAGAGAGAAATGCTTAAATAAAATATAATCAATTTTAATGCATAAATGTTTTTCCTTCACCCTCCCCAACTTCCTACATGTACGCTAGATTAAGACGATAGTTGTAATTATTATGTGGGAAACTGTTCGATACCGTTCGATTCGCGTTCAATACCCGTTCGATACCGTTCGATTCGCGTTCGATACCCGTTCAAAACCGTTCGATTCGCGTTCGATACCGTTCGATTCGCGTTCAATACCGTTCAATACCGTTCGATACCCGTTCAATACCGTTCGATTCGCGTTCAATACCCGTTCGATTCACGTTCGATACCCGTTCAAAACCGTTCGATTCGCGTTCAATACCCGTTCGATTCGCGTTCGATACCCGTTCGAAGTGGTATGTTAGGCGTTGAAAGTGATACGATAGACATTCAAAATGGTGTGATCTAGTCAAATGATGTGTCTAAGAAGAAGGAGAAAACGGTTCAACGAAATGAATCTAGAGAACAACAATATCTCACTTTGCAAAGCTAAGCACTTCTCGATTTCATGGGTCTCCGATAAGAGTCCCTTGAGCGAGCCTGGAGATGTAGCGAGACCAGTCGCATTTCAAAGCTCGACATAATAAGATTTTAATTTTATCGCAATGGGATTGAAGGGAATCGCCCCCAATACAAACCCCGAGCCATGTGGAGACATCCCCGAGGTATGTATGTAACAATATTTTGATGTTTTTATCGCGTTTAACCTTATAAATCGAGTTCGATCTCACAGTCGTAAATATTATATCGATGTTTGTGGGTTCTAGGACTTGCCGCAGCCTGAATTTCCGCTGCCGCCGCCGTCGCCACCGCAACATCAAGTATGTAATACTTTACAGTGTTTTGCATGTTGGATGTTTATTATGTTTGATATGTTAAATCGATATTTTGTATGTTATAGGGCATACCACTCCGCGAATTGCGGAGGTGGTTGCTAGCACACGCAGTCTATCGCGAGGTGCAGATGCGGCGGTTGGGGGTCGTCATTGCCCCCCTAATGGCTAGGCGGCTGCGCGCGGCATCGTCATCCTCCTCCTCCTCTTCCTCATCATCATCATCAGCATCATCATCGCCGCCACCATCACCACCACCTCCAAATTTTTAAATTTATATTTATATCTATTTTTTATTATATCTATTTTTTATTATATTCTGTTTTTCTTCTTTTTATTATATCTATTTTTTATTATATCCTTTTTTATATCATATTGTATTTTATATCCTTTCTTTATATCATATTGTATTTTATATTAATTTTTTCTTTTATTATATTACATTTTTTATATTATTATATTTCATTTTTTTATTATTATATATTATATTTCATTTTTATATTATTATATATATTATATTCCATTTTTTTAAAACATATATTCTGCCTCCAATCTTATTTACCCGACATACTCCTCCAGCTCTCCTGATCTAATTTTTAAAAAATTCTACGTTTAAATAATTATTATTTCTCTCTGCGTTGGGAAAGAAATTCCTGCTGACGTCGCATAATTCTACTTCGTTCTTCGCGCCGCCAAATGACGTCACCCTGCCCGGCCGCTCCAGAGGATTCGAGTTACGCGCGATCTCATGGAACGCGTGCTATTGTATTGCTGTCTCTCTCTCTCCTCCGAATTAAAAAAATGCTTTGTCTCTTTCCCTCCTCCGAAGACGCGGTGTGTAAAAAAGCCGACATCGTCCGATAAAAAACGAACGCGTGTGACGCTCGGCATGTATACCATTCGGGAAAGACTAATGTCGGAGAGCCGACGTTGGGGGAGTTGGTTAGGCGGTTGACTCGCACCGCGGAGGTCTTGGGTTCGAGCCCCGTCGTCCGAGATTCGGTTTTTTCATTTATTATATTAATATCATAAATTAATGTTTCCTTCCTTACCAACAGGTTGGAGTTCAGGGTGACACTTCTCACTCGCGGTGTTCCTCCTCGCTTCCTTACCAACAGGTTGTTGGAGTCCAGGATAGTAGCACTCTTCTTCTTCTCACCCGCGGTTACTCCTGCTGCTCGATACGGTTCGGTATCGGTTCGGCATCGATTGATTCCCGGTATTCTTCAGATCTCGCGCCCATTACTCCGCCATCTCTACGATGTCATCAGCCGCGGTCCGCTTATACCCCCACCACTGCGCCGCGGTCCGCTGCTTATTATACCCCCACCACTGCGCCGCGGTCCGCTGCTTATTATACCCCCACCACTGCGCCGCCCGCCGCCGCGCTTATACCCCCACTACTCCGCCATCTCTACGATGTCATCAGCCGCGCTCCGCTTATACCGCCACCACTGCGCTGCCCGCCGCCCGCCGCCGCCCGCGATGGATTTCCTGCGACCTTGAGACTCAAATTTGGATTTCAAGGTCGGGGAGGAGAGGGAGAGGATGGCCTTCAAACTCACATGTGACCTTGAGACTCAAATTTGGATTTCAAGGTCGGGGAGGAGGGGGGGGGAATGGCCTTCAAACTCAAATTTGGGTTAGAACCCGTGTTGTATACCTACTCATGGTCATGGTCATGGCCACGGTCAAGGTCGTGGTCGTGGTCGTGGTCGTGGTCGTGGTCGTGGTCGTGGTCGTGGTCGTGGTCGTGGTCGTGGTCGTGGTCGTGGTCGTGGTCGTGGTCGTGGTCGTGGTCGTGGTCGTGGTCGTGGTCGTTGTCTTGGTCGTGGTCATGGTCGTGGTCGTGGTCGTGGTCGAGGTCGTGGTCGTCGTCGTCGTCGTGCTCATTGTCATGATCATAGTCATGGTCATGGTCATGTTCATGGTCGTGGTCACGGTCAAGGTCGTGGTCATGGTCATGGTAATGTTCGTGGTCGTGGTCGTGGTCGTGGTCGTGATCGTGGCCGTGGTCGTGGTCGTGGTCGTGGTCGTGGTCGTGGTCATGATCGTGGTCATGGTCAAGGTCGTGGTCGTGGTAATGGTCGTGGTCGTGGTCGTGGTCATGGTCGTGGTCGTGGTAGTGGTCGTGGTCGTGGTCGAGGTCGTGGTCGTCGTCGTGGTCGTGCTCATTGTCATGATCATAGTCATGGTCATGGTCATGTTCATGGTCGTGGTCACGGTCAAAGTCGTGGTCACGGTCAAGGTCGTGGTCACGGTCAAGGTCGGGGTCGTGGTCGTGGTCGTGGTCGTGGTCGTGGTCATGGTCGTGGTCACGGTCAAGGTCGTGGTCACGGTCAATGTCGTGGTCACGGTCAAGGTCGTGGTCATGGTCATGGTAATGTTCGTGGTCGTGGTCGTGGTCGTGGTCGTGATCGTGGCCGTGGTCGTGGTCGTGGTCGTGGTCGTGGTCATGGTCAAGGTCGTGGTCGTGGTCAAGGTCGTGGTCGTGGTAATGGTCGTGGTCGTGGTCGTGGTCATGATCGTGGTCATGGTCACGGTCAAGGTCGTGGTCACGGTCAAGGTCGTGGTCACGGTCAAGGTCGTGGTCATGGTCATGGTAATGTTCGTGGTCGTGGTCGTGGTCGTGGTCGTGGTCGTGATCGTGGCCGTGGTCGTGGTCGTGGTCGTGGTCCTGGTCATGATCGTGGTCATGGTCAAGGTCGTGGTCGTGGTCAAGGTCGTGGTCGTGGTAATGGTCGTGGTCGTGGTCGTGGTCGTGGTCGTGGTCGTGGTCGTTGTCGTTGTCACAGTCAAGGTCGTTGTCACTGTCAATGTCATGGTCATGGTCATGGTCACGGTCAAGGTCGTGGTCGTGGTCGTGGTGGTGGTGGTGGTCGTGGTCGTGGTCGTGGTCGTGGTCGTGGTCGTGGTCGTGGTCGTGGTCGTGGTCGTGGTCGTGGTCGTGGTCGTGGTGTTACATGGGCCCTTCTGGCCCTTTCCGTGCTTGCTGTCCGCGCGTCGCTTTATTCCGTAAACGGCGATTCAGCGGAATCGCCTCGCGCGTGCCAGTCACGTTGCGCTGAGCCGCGTAGCGACAGCCGTAGGGACAACGTGACCCTCGGCGGCACGGGCCCGGTTACTTCCGATGCATACAGCGAGCGACTACTGCCGACGGGGCAATTTCCCCCATACGCGACGATTGATCAAGGCACGGCCGAGAACCGGGGATCGATGAGGAGGGATTGAGAATTCGAATTCGAGAGCTCGAACTAGGAAGTCGCGACGGACTAAAGGACCGTCTAGAAACCGCGACCACGTCTCCGGATAGATTCCGCGAAGCACGATCGGCCGAAAGTAATTCGCTAGAAGGGTAACTCCGTCCGACACACCGAGAACGGCCTAGCCGGGAGAGCCCTTCCCGTTAATCGTGACCGACGTAGGACCGCGTTATTATCCGACGAATAGAGACAGTGCGGTACGACAGGCGCTAGTCACCGTCTTCCGAGTGCCATCCGAGAGCACAGCGAGCGACCACGACCTACGCTCGGACTAGAGACCCCGACAGCGAGCGAAACCATAGACGGCAAGCGTGCCGCGTGCTACCCGAGAGCACAGCGAGCGACAGCAGGGACGGAGCGTCGTCCCTACGGTATGTAAGCAAATCCTACTTTACCAAGAATATATTTTACTCTTTGTTTTGACCTCTATTTCCGCCTCAAATATTGATTGAACCTCTTCTACCCCTTATCCTTCCTTGGTAAGTATAGTCAAGGTGTGCTTTAGCACTTAAACAGAGTAAGAACCCGATAGATCATTCCAGCCGCTCGGAATGATTTATTGAAAAGTCCCTTCAGGACGTAACAAACTGGTGTCAGAAGTGGGATTTTATTTTCCCTTATTATTATTTCTAATTAGAAGAAGAGATCGCGCCGTCGCCACATATTGCGACCTGCCGCAATCTTATCTGCTCGTAACTTGACTACACTTCCTGCTACTCAACCCATTCTGCCGAGCATTGCCTAGCAATGACGGGTGGAACTATGAGATCACCTCCTCCGACACGCACTACCAATTTCCCTTGCTTAGATAATGTTCCCCCTGTAGTTCCTTCCACTGTACCGCCACCCCTGACTAGTCGACCGTTTTTCGGTTCTCGACGAACGACCTTGAAATGTCTGCAATAGACGTGTGGCGTTCCCGAGAAGATGAAGAGAGAGTATACCGGGCTCTTGACAGCATTCCCCGTTTCGACCCTGATTTTGTAACATTGGAGGACTTCGCTGCCGCGATGCAGCGTGCTACACAGCGTGTTCCACCTGGTCAGGAAGAACGATTTCTGACCGAGCTCATATACAAATTAAAGGATCCTATTAGATACTATGTCGAGGGGAAAGGTTGTCAAAGCGTGTCCGACCTGCTCTCCCTTCTAAGGGTCCGATATTCCCCATGCCGCGGTTATGAGGAGCTCCGACTGGAACTAGAACGTATAAGCATGTTTCCCCGGGAGCGTCTAATAGATTTTATTCATCGCGTGGGCCGCCTGTACCGACAGGTGACCGTGAGAGCAAGAGAATTAATCGGAGAAAACGTCGATAGGACCATTAGGGACGTGGAGCGCTTGGCCCGAACCACATTTATCACAGCATTACCTCAAAGAATTTCGACTAAAGTAGCTTTGTCTAGTCCCGAATCTTTGGACGACGCGTTCGATTTGGCATTACACGCCCAAAGACGAGAACAGGAATTGTCCGGTTTGCCACGCGATGAGATGTATGGGCACCCTTGTGGCGCGCGTCCCCCGTCACCGTACGACCCCCAGCGTAGATGGACCGAATGGAGACAACCGCGCGAGGAGGACTTGTATTACGAACCCCCTTCCCCGTACTCCGCGTATAGCTCCCTCCGCTATCGAGACGAATATTATCGGGAGCCTTATTATCGCTACCCAACGCCGGAGTACCATCCAAGAGCCTTGCTGACGAGGCAAGGCGAACGCCCGTTGGATTACGAAGGTAGACTGTACGATCCCGGTGAAAGACCCCCACGCGGGAGATTTTGGAATAACAGGCCGTCGCGAGCACGTGGGGCTAGATCGTATCAACCTCGTGAGTTTCGCGGATATCAGCCTCGCAAACCAGGAAGGTACCAACCCCAGGAGTCGGAAAGGTATGAACCCCGAAACTACGACCCTCGCGATATGGAAAGATATAACCCACGCGAAATCGAAAGGTATCAATCTCGCGAATCAACGGAACCAAGAAGAAACGAACCCCAGGGCACGCCAAGAACGACGGAATACGAGCCGTACCCAGAAAATCGCAATCATTTAAACTCCCAGCGCGCCCGCCCGTTCAACAGGAACGAGGCGGGCGGGTCCTCTTCGCAGGCCCAAAGATCACCACCGCCAAAATCACCCCAAAATCAGAACCAGCAACGGGACTCATACTCGCGGAGTCCCCCCGCATCCGGGTCAAGGCCGAACAATTGGAGAACGGCGAGGCAGAATTCATAGTAGACACGGGTTCATCATTGAACCTGTTAGACATAGGGTCTGCGAGCTCAAGGGCCGTTGTCATAAGCACTACACCTCTCGAAATTAACGGATTAAATGGGAAGGTCTTGACATTAGGAACGACTGCATTAAAGGTAAACGGTAGCTGGGCGTTATTCCCCGTACTGAGCATGCCTAATTTACCTGAGGTTATTGCCGGTCAGGTCGGGAGTCCGTATCTGCTTCAGGAGGAAGCCATCGTCTCGTATCATCTACGTACGATGGTAACAGCGAAACACCCAATCCGCCCCGTGGTTTTCTCCAATTCGGCAGAATTGGAAGATGCGTTAACGGCATGCAAACAGAATCGTAAGGGCGTATTAACACGTCCAAACGAACCATTAGCATTAGAGTCAAACGGCGAACATATAAACTTTTGCTGCCCCGAAGACGACGAGCGGGATTTTCCCTTCCCCTTTCCCGAAGAAGATTTCGACGGCAACGAAGATCAGGATTTAGGAAATTACCGTGTCGAGCAAAAACCTACCGGGGAGCGATTACAACACATAATCGAAACGCTGAAATTGGAAGAATTAGACCCGGGACCGCGTCAGACCATCGAAAACTTAGTTGCAAGGTATTCAGATAGATTTTTCGTACCCGGAGACCCGTTGGGCCAAACAACGTCTATAGAGCATGTGACGTACGTCACTCCGAGGATTTTGGGGTTAGCTCAGTTGGCTGGCCAGGTTCGATTAAAGTCCTCGCTGTTGGGTTTTAACGTTCTTTATTATTCACCTCTTATGTAAGAATATGTACACTATTTACAGTGCTGGCGTTGCCGCCAAGGGCGACGCGGCTTGGCGTATTTCGCCCGATTTGGAGACCGGGCAACACCCGTCGTCTCTATCGGTTGCGGTAGGAGGAAAGAGACCGGGCAGCGGCCGGGCGTCTCTGTTCGGTGCGGTAGTAGGAAAGAGACGGGGCAGCGTCCGGGCGTCTCTGTTCGGTACGGTAATAGGAAAGAGACCGGGCAACGTCCGGGCGTCTCTGTTCGGTACGGTAATAGGAAAGAGACCGGGCAACTTCCGGGCGTCTCTGTTCGGTACGGTAGGAGGAAAGAGACCGGGCAGCGTCCGAGCGTCTCTGTTCGGTACGGTAGGAGGAAAGAGACCGGGCAACGTCCTGGCGTCTCTGTTCGGTACGGTAGGAGGAAAGAGACCGGGCAGCGTCCGGGCGTCTCTGTTCGGTACGGTAGGAGGAAAGTGACCGGGCAACGTCCTGGCGTCCCTGTTCGGTACGGTAGGAGAGAAAGAGACCGGGCAACGTCCAGGCGTCTCTGTTCGGTACGGTAGGAGAGAAAGAGACCGGGCAACGTCCAGGCGTCTCTATGCGGTACGGTAGGAGGAAAGAGACCGGGCAACATCCAGGCGTCTCTATGCGGTACGGTAGGAGAGAAAGAGGCCGGGCAACGTCCAGGCGTCTCTGTTGGGTACGGTAGGAGAGAAAGAGACCGGGCAACGTCCAGGCGTCTCTATGCGGTACGGTAGGAGGAAAAAGACCGGGCAACGTCCAGGCGTCTCTATGCGGTGCGGTAGGAGGAAAGAGACCGGGCAGTCGATCAGCTGATCGCGGTTATTCGGAGATTTCTCGCTAGTACGTTCGCACCGGGCAGCATCCAGGCGGGCGTCTAGGAGGGGGGATCCGTATCACCACTCGAACTGCCGGTCCTTCGTCGCGGCAGGGCTTATGTCCCGATTCTCGGAAATTCCCAGCTGCGAGAAATCGACGCGATCTAGCGGCGCAGTGGGGAGTGAGCGTTATTTGACGCGTTGCTCGGTCGCGGTCGCCCGTGCGCTCGGCATCCCGCTCACTCCCGGTCACACCGTTGCGCGCGATTCCTCGCGCTGGGACGCTACGTCACAAGCATACAATCCCGTTGACCGATGCAACGCCCGTGTTCACTCGCCAATACCCGCATTCGCCGTTAATGGACGAGGAAATTGCTAAACAAACGCATAATCTAGAAGAGTTGGGAATAATCGCTCCTTCGTCATCACCGCATAACTCACCCCTGCACGTTGTCCTGAAAAGGGCCGACGAGGCGGGAAACAAGCGCTATAGGGTGGTAGCAGATTTCAGAACTTTAAACGCCAAAACGATTGATGACCGTTTTCCCTTACCACGAATCTCAGACATTCTTGATAGATTAGGTGGGGCCCAATATTTCTCAGTTTTCGACTTAGCTAACGGTTTCCACCAAATCCCTATGGCTCCGGAGGATCGAGCAAAAACCGCGTTTACTACCCCCGACGGACACTATGAGTACCTCCGCATGCCGTTTGGATTAAAGAACGCTCCGGCTACCTTCCAACGTTTAATGAACCACGTTTTGAGAGGGCTAATAGGAAAGGAATTATTCGTGTATCTAGACGATGTGGTCGTGTATTCGCGTACACTCGCGGAACACGAACACCGACTTGAGAGATTCTTCGAACGCTTACGCGAGCATAACTTAATCCTACAGACGGAGAAGGCCAAGTTCTTGAAGGACAGAGTCATATATCTGGGCCATATAATAGCAGCTGACGGCGTACGACCTAATCCGGAAAAGATCAAGGCCGTCGCTGAATTCCCCGTGCCTAAAACTCGGAAAAATTTGAAGCAATTCCTAGGCCTTGTAAATTACTACCGCCGTTTTATTCCAGATATGGTAAAACGCGCTAAATCTCTCACAAGTTTGACTAGCCCGAGAATTCCATTTCTTTGGACTGAAAAACAACAGGAAAGTTTCGAGGACCTACGCGATGTACTCTGTAAGGAGCCGGTCCTACACTATCCAAACTTCGACGAACCGTTTATCATCACAACGGACGCTTCCGACATAGCTGTCGGCGCGGTTTTGAGTCAAGGCAAAATAGGCGAGGACCCGCCGATAGCGTACGCCTCGCAAGTACTTAACCCCGCACAAGAAAACTATTCAACCACAGAAAAGGAATGCCTTGCGATAATCTACGCTGTAAAACAATTCCGCACGTATATCTATGGACGAAAGTTTTTCTTGGTAACTGACCACCGGCCGTTACAATGGTTATTCTCGGTAAAGGACCCTGTATCGCGACTCGCCCGATGGAAAATTACGCTTGCTGATTATAATTACGAAATCATCTACAAACCCGGCCGAGTAAACGCCACCGCAGGCGCGTTATCGCGAAATCCGGTCTCACACGCTTTTCCGTTAATCTCAAAAGAAACCCCACAAACAAGTGATAATGAGGGTATAGCGACGCGTGCAGGAGCGCGTCGTCAAGGCAGGCCAAGACCAAATTATGAAGAGCCGCCTTTTTTCGACTTCGGAAATGATTCCACATTAGAGGGACAGGAACTAGGCCAGGAGCTGCCACCGACAAAAGGGGATAACACCGGCGGTCTGGAAAGCAACGCCAACTCTACCGTTCTGGACACAGCAGCAGCACAAGCGGGAATGCCCGAATTCCTGGATGAACACGAGGATCTGGAGTGGGCGACCGAAAAATCCACCACCCTAAGTGGTGACTCTGCCGAAAGCCCGTTCACACAGGAGTTCGAAAACTTCGAACCAGACTACTCCCTGAGGATAAGGGAGGGCCCAGGCGCTGGGCAAACGGAAGACCAATGGGAATTTTTGAAAAGTTTGGCCGAACCACCTCAGTGGGACTATATAGAAGGAGTCGACTTGGCCCCCATCATGGAGACCATTAATACCCCAGAGGGCCCGCAGTTGGAGATGGGAACCACCATCCTTAAAGGCCCTCCGTGTGAAAGGAAGGAAAGTTCTGAGAGGAAAAAGCTACGCTCGGGCCCTGGGAAGCGAGTGTCGTGGGGTGTACCTCTCTATGAGGAAACCCTGGACGTCCCGCAATCAACCATGATAGGGCCAAAGGATACAACAATGGAAGAACTAGACAATCAACCACCTCCGAGACAAGACTCGGGCACGAGCCCAACATCCGATGTAATTAAATCACTCGAATCGTCGGAAAGTTACGGAACAGCTGCGGGGCCATTCAAGGACCTCCCTTATTTTCAAAAGAATCCACAGAAATCGTTTGAATACCAGAGAAACGCGACCGACACCTCGACAGACGAAGCTCAACCAACGAAATGTCTGGTAAAAATCGTAAGGACCACACTTACATCCTCCCCTGACAATTACGCTCATTTTATATCATTGGATAGAATATTAACTAGTTCTATTTGTAAAACTTTAATAGCAACCGGTCTCCTAGACGAAACGAAATTAACGCCTGAAGAGTTCTTTCTAAATCGTGTGATAATAACTCATAACCAGATAGGGAAAATTTTTAGCATTATTGGAGCACGAAGCTTCTACCACGAAATGGGAGGGAGAGAGCTGGTATCAGCACTAATGGCGCTCAGGGACGTCGTGGAAGGCGAGCGTGTCCGCTCGTTTCGAATAGCGGCGCATGGAGAAACCTTACACCGATTCGACGCTGAAACGCTCCAAAGACATTGCAAAAGTATTTTCAAATGCACGCCCGTCTCAATTATAATTTGTTCCGGGGAAGTGAAATTACCGCCAGAAGATGAACGGGAAGACATCATCCGCCACTACCATGAAACCATGATAGGAGGGCATAAGGGTATAACGAAAACGTATCGACGCATACGCAATTTGTTTGACTGGCCGCACTTACATCGGGATGTAGAGAATTACATACGTAATTGCCAGAGCTGTCAAGAACAAAAGCTCGTGCGAATCAAAACCCGGGAACCGATGTTAATCACGGATACACCTGCGAAACCCTTTGATAAACTAGCCCTAGACACCGTAGGCCCGCTTCCCCCTACTCCTAGCGGAAATCGTCATGTACTCACAATGCAATATCAGTTATCCAAATTCTGTATGGCCGTGCCATTACCCGACATACAAGCCGCTACCGTGGCAGACGCGTTATCACGCTATTTTATCGCGATCTTCGGTGCACCGCGTGCAATACTAACGGACCGCGGCACGAGTTTCATTAATAATATAGTACAGGGAATAGCTCAAACTTTCAAAATTCAACACGTAACTACATCGGGATACCGACCTCAGACCAACGGTTCCCTAGAAAGAAGCCACATCGTCTTGACTGAATATTTAAAACATTACCTAGAAAGATATGAAGATTGGGATTTGCTCCTCCCATTCGCCATGTACTCATATAACACCTCGATACACGAGGCGACGAAATTTACCCCGTACGAGGTGGTTTTCGGACAATTAGCTAGAGACCCGTTTACGCCTATGTCCCGCGACGAGTTACTGACGTACCCAACATACGTACGAAATTTGGTAGAGCGATTAGACGAAATCCGAAAGACAACGCGATCCAACTTGGACATTAGCAAATCTCGTTCGAAAAAGATCTACGACCGAAAGAGTAACCGAATCATATTCGCGGAAGGCGACCTAGTTTACGTACTAAAAGAACCACGGCTCCATAAATTCGACCCATATTACATAGGCCCTTACAAAATAAAAGCAATCACTGATCAGAACAATGCAATCCTGATTTCGGATGAGGGCCGGCAAATCATCAAACATTTCGATAAATTGAAACATGCTTATATCAAAGATTAACCGCCTTGACGCCAATGGAGCGTATTCGAAAGGTTTAAGTTTACAACGGCCCGGCGAGACAGCTTATTTAGCAAATTCTTGTAACCGCGGTCCCACGCTCCGTTAACCAGATTCCTTCCTCTCCTCCCTATTATTTCATTTGTTTTTCGTACTTACAGCAATCCGTTATTAAACAATCGAAGCCCCATATACGAAGGGCATTTTCGAAAAATCTTCGTACTAATACTAACGATCACCATGGACGGATATGGCTTGTTCTTGTTCACATTCCTATGGACGGGTGCTATTACTAGTATTATTGACGGAGATTACCGAGTAGCGTCATTAAACCCCAACCCGGGGGTGTACTACGAACAGATCCGGCCTCTCCGAGTTTTCCACACCCAATGGAGACTGGTCACGGGCATCGAAGTCGCGGAAGTATTAACATCGCGACCACAAACTCAACCCCAAATAAATAGGATGAAAGCATTATGCGCAGGTTATAATTGGACGTCTTGTCCGGCTGACAACCTTGACGCAGCCCTGCAACGAAAACTCCGCGATGGCTTTCGCTATGAAGAATTGCTACTGAACATACTAGGAAAATCACCGCTCCAACGTACCAAACGATCGGTACCACTTGGATTCATCGGATCGCTGAGTAAGACCCTATTTGGAACCCTGGACAGCGAAGACGCGCAATATTATAATAAGGAAATAGATAAACTGTATAAAAATCAAAATCATCTCGCCGAACTATTAGGAAATCAAACACATATTATAAAATCGGAATTCCAGGACATACACAAAACGTTAAAATCTGTAATGAACGCCGCGCTAAACATGGGCGACAAAATCAAAGAAATAGCGTCGGGAACTCGTCAATTGGACGAGCGCGAAACAAAATTAGAATTAGAATCAGCTTTTTCGTCGTGGACATTCCTATTAACCAGGCACGTGGACGAATACGTGATCGCGCTAATCGTGATCACCGACGCGCTCACATTTGCGAAACTTGCTATCCTACACCCGGCCGTTCTTTCCCCGAGTCAGCTAGCGCGGACCTGCGAACGAATTCGCGAAACCACGCCCTATGAATTCCCACTGACTACGGAAGAATTAAACTCCGAGCAGTTACAAGGGGTGACCAAATTAAATGTAGCTTTTTCACAGGGTCGAATCATCTTGTCACTCGACATCCCTTTATTAGACCGAATTCCTTTCGATCTTTATTACATTCAACCCTGCGCGTCATTTCAAACTATATCAACCAACGTCTCTCCCCCAACATTTATTAAACCAAGAACACCGTATATGGCAATCAGCTAAATCAACGCACAATACTTCATGCCGGACGAAAGCTACATCGGAGGATGCAGGAAACACCATCCGATGTACATGTGCGAACTCAGTGTGCCACTTCAAGATCTGGAAAAGGCACCTTGTTGTGAGACGGATGCCTTATTAAAACCACAAAACATCAAATGGCCTGGCTGTATTTGTTGGACATTGTTACTGTTATTACTTGGAGGAACTGAATTTGTGTAGTTATATTGGATACTGAGTTCGGATTTGTGTGATTTTGATAAAATTTTTTAATTGGAAAAGCTAAATTTGTGGAAATTTTGTTGAAATTACCATATATTTTTTATGATTTAGTTAAAATTTCATCTCTAGGAGGTGAATTTATGTAAATTTGCTTGAAATTCACATGCATTTTTTTGGATTTTTTAATATTATTATTAAGAGGTGCTGAATTTGTGTAATTTTAATTGTTTTTTAACTTGGATTTCTTTGGATTTTCATAAAATTTTTAGTTCTAGGAGGTTAACTTGCGTAAATTTACTTGAAATTGACATAGATTTGTTGGACATTGTTACTATTATTACTTGCAGGAACTGAATGTGTGTAATTTTAATTGTTTTTTAACTTCGATTTCTTTGGATTTTCATAAAATTTTTAGTTCTAGGAGGTTAATTTGCGTAAATTTACTTGAAATTGACTTAGATTTGTTGGACATTGTTAATGTTATTACTTGGAGGAACTGAATTTGTGTAGTTTTATTGGATACTGAGTTCGATATTGTTGGATTTTGATAAAAAATTTTAATTGGAATAGTTAAATTTGTGGAAATTTTGTTGAAATTACCATATATTTTTTATGATTTAGTTAAAATTTCAGTTCTAGGAGGTGAATTTATGAAAGTTTGCTTGAAATTCACTTCCATTTTTTTGGATTTTCTTAATATTATTATTAAGAGGAGCTGAATTTGTGTAATTTTAATTGTTTTTTAACTTCGATTTCTTTGGACTTTCATAAAATTTTTAGTTCTACGAGGTTAACTTGCGTAAATTTACTTGAAATTGACATAGATTTGTTGGACATTGTTACTATTATTACTTGCAGGAACTGAATGTGTGTAATTTTAATTGTTTTTTAACTTCGATTTCTTTGGATTTTCATAAAATTTTTAGTTCTAGGAGGTTAATTTGCGTAAATTTACTTGAAATTGACTTAGATTTGTTGGACATTGTTAATGTTATTACTTGGAGGAACTGAATTTGTGTAGTTTTATTGGATACTGAGTTCGATATTGTTGGATTTTGATAAAAAATTTTAATTGGAATAGTTAAATTTGTGGAAATTTTGTTGAAATTACCATATATTTTTTATGATTTAGTTAAAATTTCAGTTCTAGGAGGTGAATTTATGAAAGTTTGCTTGAAATTCACTTCCATTTTTTTGGATTTTCTTAATATTATTATTAAGAGGAGCTGAATTTGTGTAATTTTAATTGTTTTTTAACTTCGATTTCTTTGGACTTTCATAAAATTTTTAGTTCTACGAGGTTAACTTGCGTAAATTTACTTGAAATTGACTTAGATTTGTTGGACATTGTTACAATTATTACTTGGAGGAACTGAATGTGTGTAATTTTAATTGTTTTTTAACTTCGATTTCTTTGGATTTTCATAAAATTTTTAGTTCTAGGAGGTTAATTTGCGTAAATTTACTTGAAATTGACTTAGATTTGTTGGACATTGTTACTATTATTACTTGGAGGAACTGAATTTGTGTAATTTTAATTGTTTTTTAACTTCGATTTCTTTGGATTTTCATAAAATTTTTAGTTCTAGGACGTTAACTTGCGAAAATTTACTTGAAATTGACATAGACTTGTTGGACATTGTTACTGTTATTACTTGGAGGAACTGAATTTGTGTAGTTTTATTTGATACTGAGTTCGATATTGTTCGATTTGGATAGAAAATTTTAATTGGATTAGCTAAATTTGTGGAAATTTAGTTGAAATTACCATATATTTTTTATGATTTAGTTAAAATTTCAGTTCTAGGAGGTGAATTTATGTAAGTTTGCTTGAAATTCACTTCCATTTTTTTGGATTTTTTAATATTATTATTAAGAGGAGCTGAATTTGTGTCATTTTAATTGTTTTTTAACTTCGATTTCTTTGGATTTTTATAAAATTTTTAGTTCTAGGAGATTAACTTGAATATATTTACTTCAAATTGACTTAGATTTGTTGGACATTGTTACTGTTATTACTTGGAGGAACTGAATTTGTGAAGTTTTATTGGATACTGAGTTCGATATTGTTGGATTTTGATAAAAATTTTTAATTGAAATAGCTAAATTTGTGGAAATTTAGTTGAAATTACCATATATTTTTTATGATTTAGTTAAAATTTCAGTTCTAGGAGGTGAATTTATGTAAGTTTGCTTGAAATTCACTTCAATTTTTTGGATTTTCTTAATATTATCATTAAGAGGAGCTGAATTTGTGTAATTTTAATTGTTTTTTAACTTCGATTTCTTTGGATTTTTATAAAATTTTTAGTTCTAGGAGGTTAACATGCGTAAATATACTTGAAATTGACATAGATTTGTTGGACATTGTTACTGTTATTACTTGGAGGAACTGAATTTGTGTAGATTTATTGGATACTGAGTTCGGTTTTGTGTGATTTTGATAAAATTTTTTAATTGGATTAGCTAAATTTGTAGAAATTTAGTTGAAATTACCATATATTTTTTATGATTTAGTTAAAATTTCAGTTCTAGGAGGTGAATTTATGTAAGTTTGCTTGAAATTCACTTCCATTTTTTTGGATTTTTTAATATTATTATTAAGAGGAGCTGAATTTGTGTAATTTTTATTGTTTTTTAACTTCGATTTCTTTGGATTTTCATAAAATTTTTAGTTCCAGGAGGTTAACTTGCGTAAATTTACTTGAAATTGACATAGATTTGTTGGACATTGTTACTGTTATTACTTGCAGAAACTGAATTAGTGTAATTTTAATTGTTTGTTAACTTCGATTTGTTTGGATTTTCATAAAATTTTTAGTTCTAGGAGGTTAACTTGCGTAAATTTACTTGAAATTGACATAGATTTGTTGGACATTGTTACTGTTATTACTTGCAGAAACTGAATTAGTGTAATTTTAATTGTTTGTTAACTTCGATTTCTTTGGATTTTCATAAAATTTTTAGTTCTAGGAGGTTAACTTGCGTAAATTTACTTGAAATTGACTTAGATTTGTTGGACATTGTTACTGTTATTACTTGCAGAAACTGAATTAGTGTAATTTTAATTGTTTGTTAACTTCGATTTCTTTGGATTTTCATAAAATTTTTAGTTCTTGGAGTTTAATTTGCGTAAATTTACTTAAATTGACTTAGATTTGTTCTACATTGTTACTATTATTACTTGGAGGAACTGAATTTGTGTACTTTTATTGGATACTGAGTTCGGTGTTGTGTGATTTTGATAAAATTTTTTAATTTAAATAGCTAAATTTGTGGAAATTTAGTTGAAATTACCATATATTTTTTATGATTTACTTAAAATGTCAGTTCTAATAGGAGAATTTATGTAAGATTTCCTGAAATTCACTACCATTTTCCTGGACTTTCTTAATATTGTTAATAAGAGGAGCTGAATTAGTGTAATTTTAATTGTTTGTTAACTTCGATTTCTTTGGATTTTCATAAAATTTTTAGTTCTAGAAGGTTAACTTGAGTATATTTACTTGAAATTGACATAGATTTGTTGGACATTGTTACTGTTATTACTTGGAGGAACTGAATTTGTGTAGTTATATTGGATACTGAGTTCGGTTTTGTGTGAGTTTGATAAAATTTTTTAATTGAAATAGCTAAATTTGTGGAAATTTAGTTGAAATTACCATATATTTCTCGGCGGTCCCCCTACCCCCGTAAAGGGGAGCGGGGGACTAGATCGGCCCGTGTCGATCCAGGTTGAGCACCAACCGAGCGCGTCTCCGGGTGGCGGATAGGAGAACGGCCAGAGCGTGAAGCGGCTCCTCTGATCGCCGCGGACTGGATCACCACACGGTGACCGGGCCGTAGCGAAGGGGGGGTCGGGGATCGTGATGGTTAGCGGGTGCTATAAGCGAACCCCGGGGCCTAACAACCCCGCGTGGCAAGCGAAGGCCCTGTCGTGGACCAACTCCCCAATCCAAGGTGGAAGCTATCGTGCCGAGGGATGAATGGTACCGGGGTATGGTGCCTCGAACGATGCCCTTGGGGTACCAGGCGACCCCCCATTGTATTCAGCCTTACCCCCACACAGCAGGCTCTGTGGGGGTGGACCGCATACTTCCTGCACACTCATGGGAACTCTATGGAAAAACTAAAAACCCAAGAACCCAAAACCACAGCGGGAGAAGGGCCCTCGAAAGAGGGAACATCTCCCGTACACACGACGGAAGCCACCACACAGGGACCGGCAAGGACTGACGCGGCGCTAGCCGCGGCGATCGAAACCGGGCTCTCGGTGACGGACGCTACCACACGGGGGACGGACGAGGGTAACGGCAGCAACGCCGAAACCGCGTCCGATACCCAGACGAAGAAGAGGAAGGCGAACCGCAGCGGGGCGGCAAAAAGGAGGGCCCGGAAGGCCAAACTGGCTTCATCCGGGACCACTTTGGAGGCGACCCAAGCGGGAGCGCCGACCTCTGGAAAAGCAGCGGAGGGGGAGGTGGGCCCTCATGAAGGGCAAACAGACCCCTCCGCAAAGCAGGATGGGAAGGAAGGGGAGACCACCGGCAAGGGCCTAAAAAGGGCTCGACAGACCGATGGCTCGACCCCCGAACACCCTGCAAAAAAGAAAGGGAACATCTTCCCAGAGCCCTCTAGCTTCAAGGAGGCGCTGGTCGGGGGTAGAAAGATAGCAATAGCGCCATCAGACTACCCCGAATCCACGCTAACACCGGAGCAGGGGGATCAGGTGATGAAAGGGCTCGGAGAAGCGATGGACGCCATCCCTAGGGAAATGGCGGTCCCCCGTTTCGAAGAGTGCAGGTTCGTGCAGGGCATCCTCTGGGTTACCTGCACGGACGCCGCCGCCAAGGAATGGCTGAAAGAAGCGGCAAAAAACCTGAAGCCTTGGAAGGGCGCATCTCTCCAGGTAATGGAGAGAGAGTGCCTACCCAGGCTTCGAAAGATGGCGACCGTCATCCCTGGACCCCCAGAGAAGACGGAAGTCATTTTGCAGCGGATCGGTCGGCAAAACCCGGGTCTCCGCACCCAATTATGGAGGGTGTGGGGTAGAAAAGAGGGCGAACGATCCGTGAACCTGATTCTGGGGGTGGACGCGGAGTCGCACGAAGCGCTCAGCAGACGGGGCTTCGTCGTCCACGTGGGGCTGAGCAGGGCGCTCTTTAGGGAGTGCTCGGCCCGGACCGGCGTGGGGGGCGGAAAACCGGAAGCGGCGCGGGAGGCGGCGGGAGCGGCACCTCGGGTCGGGGTAGGGGATGAGCCGGAGGGAGCGGGGGAGGCCTCGAGCGCGGGGGCGATGCCCAGTCCCGGCGCCGACCCGGCCCCTCAGGATCAATCCCTAAGTGGGACAGTGGAGGGAAGGGAGGGACCGTCGGTGGTGGCGACCAGGAGGGAGACCTCAGGCGCACCCACGGGTGGGGACCCACCCTCCACGATAAAAAGGGATATGCCCACCCGCGGGAAAAGGGGGAGACCCCTGAAGGCCGTGGGTTTAGGTAGGGCTGGGAACTCGGGGACCCGGGGAGGAGTACAAAGTACCACCGCCCATGGGATAAAGAGGTACCAGTTCCTCAAGACTGCCGGGGTGGCGAGTGAGACCACCACGGTAAAGCGAGGGGGGAAATAGGAAAGTGGACCGTAACACGGGACACACTATCTCCCCCGGAGCATGTGCGAGAGCGGGCAATACTGCAGTCAAGATGGCTGCAGGATGCATCAGCATCTCGCAGATCAATCTGCAGCACTGCAAAGCGGCGACGGACTTACTCGACCGCCGCATAGTAGGGCAGCAAACAGATTTAGTACTCATACAAGAACCCTGGCTGATCAGGGGTCGAGTAGGAGGACTGAACACGAAACTGGGCACGGTAATACACGGGCCCGGTGATCCCGGCCCAAGAGCGTGCGTCTACGCGAGTAAAAGACTAAACGCCTTGAGGCTGGGAGAATTCTGCACTAGGGACCTAACAGCTGTCCTAATAGAGCCAAAAATGGGTGGGAACACGGAAAAGATCGTGGTCTGCTCAGCATACCTACCATACGACTCTGAGGAGTCTCCCCCAACGAGAGAACTCAGAGTACTGGTGGAGGCATGTAAAAATAGGGGGCTGCAACTGGTGGTGGGTTGCGACGCCAATGCGCACCACATCATATGGGGCAGCACCGATATCAACAAGAGAGGGACGAGCTTACTTGAATACCTCTCGACCACGGAACTGGAGATACTCAATCGAGGCTCCAAGCCCACTTTCGTTACCACCAGAAGGCAGGAGGTAATCGACATCACACTGGGCTCCAAGAAGGTGGCTCAGGCTATTAAGGATTGGCAAGTGGCGGAGGAGGTAACTCTCTCAGACCACAGGCTAATCGAATTCAGACTGGCGGAGGACGCGAACCACGAACCCACGGGGGTCTACAGGAACCCCAGGGCCACCGACTGGCAACTCTACAAAGAGGGGCTAGAAGGAAGGCTCGGGGGGTACTGTGGACGCCCGAGAACGGGCGGGGGGATCAAGCAGGCGGTTGAGGAACTGCAGGCTGCGATCACCCAAGCGTACGAAACGTCGTGCCCGGCCAAGCAAAGGAAGAGCAGCAGACGGGTACCCTGGTGGAACCAGGAGCTGAGTAGGCACAGGACCAGAGCCCGGAAGCTGCTAAACAGAGCCATGAGGCTCGATACGAGGATCGAATGGGAAAACTACAGGGAAGCCCATAGATCCTACAAGAAGCTCATTAGAGCAGCAAAAAGGAAGACCTGGAGGGAATTCTGCCATGAAGCCGAGGCCCTACCACTAGTGGCCAGGCTTCGGAGGGTCTTCGCATCCGGGCCTTCGGAAAAACTGAACGGACTCAGACTCCCGGACGGGAGGTATCTGGAGGACCGACAACAGATTTTGGAGCACCTGACAGAGGTCCACTTCCCAGGTTCGGGGCTCTATCAGCAGGGGCAGCCAACAGAAGAGCCGGAACCTGAGAAAGAGGGACCGAAGGACTGGGAGATGGCCTCTAGAGTGGTAAACCGAGACAGGATCAGATGGGCCATAAACTCATTTAAGAGATTTAAGAGTCCGGGGGTGGACGGGATCTTCCCCGCCCTTTTACAGGAAGGGGGGGAGGACCTGATAAAACGACTGGACCTTATCTTTAAATTCTGCCTTGCTTTGGGGTATATACCCAGAACATGGAGAACGGCTAGAGTCGTATTCATACTCAAACCAGGGAAGAAGGACTACGACTCTGCCAAATCCTTCAGGCCTATCTGCTTAACGTCCTTCCTGCTGAAGACGCTGGAGAGACTGGTGGATAGGCACATCAGGGAACATGCGCTGGTGGAAAGACCAGTACAAATCTCCCAACACGCGTATCAGGCCGGCAGATCCGTGGAGACGGCGCTCCACCACCTGGTAGGGGTGGTAGAAGGGGCCCTGGAGCGGAAACAGTCGGTCCTGAGCGTATTCCTGGACATCGAAGGAGCGTTCGACAACACATCCTTAGATGCCATAAGCAGGGCCCTAGACAGCTTCAAGGTCGAAGACTCGATCAGAAGGTGGATCCGCAACATGCTGCGGACTAGAGCCGTGATGGCCAGCTGGGAAGGGACCACGATAAGGGCTCGAGCCGACAGGGGCTGCCCGCAGGGGGGAGTTCTCTCCCCACTGCTGTGGACCCTGGTGGTGGACGAGCTACTGCGTGGGCTCGGAGAAGAGGGTGTAATAGTACAGGGCTATGCTGACGACATAGTGATTGCAGTCAGAGGCACGAGCCCGACGTGCATGGCCAGGAGAATGCAGAAGGCGCTCACACTGGTTCAGGAATGGTGCCACAACCAAAACCTAAGGGTAAATCCGTGCAAGACGGAGATGGTACTGTTCACGAGGAAGCGGAACCTAAAGTTTAAGGCCCCCTCAATCTTCGGAGCGGAGCTACACACCTCCACGGAGGTGAAATATCTGGGAGTGACCCTGGATAAGAAGCTCACGTGGAAAAGCCACATCACGAAGCAGACCCAGAAGGCGCTCGTCACCTACTGGGCCTGCAGAAGGATGTTCGGCAGCACATGGGGGTTAAAACCATGGGTGGTCAAATGGATCTACACAGCCATCCTGGAACCCCAACTGACATACGCCTCAGTGGTATGGTGGACCTCCATGAGGAGGGACACCCACAGGAGGACACTGAGCAAGGTGTATCGCTTGGCACTGCTGGGGATGACGGGTGCGTTCCCCACCACGCCTACCCTGGCGATGGGGGTCTTGCTGGACCTGGCGCCACCGCACTTGGCTGCGGAGGCCGGGGCTAGGAAGGCTGCCCTGAGGATACACTTCGCGGGAAGATGGAAAGGCGCGAGGAACGGGCACGCGGCGATCCTGCAGGACGTAAGGGACTCGCATGAGGCCCTGGACTGCGGGGGAGACCAATGTGACCCAGCCTACCGCTTCAAACATAACTTCGTCGTTCGATTCCCAAGTAGGATGGACTGGGAAGAGAGCGAGAAGGAATTACTCTCTCCGGGGGGGCTCACCTGGTACACAGATGGCTCCAAAACCAAAACCGGAACCGGAGCCGGGATATGGGGGGAGAGGCCCAGGGTGGAAAGATCCATCGCCCTGGGCCCACACGTATCGGTTTTTCAGGCGGAGGTGCAGGCTATCAGGACCTGTGCCAGATTGAATCTGGACAGGGGCTATGAGGGCAAGCACATCTATATCTGTAGCGACAGTCGGGCCGCACTCGGATCCCTACGCAACACAGTGGTGAGATCCAGTCTGGTGCTAGACTGCGTGGACACACTGACGCAATTGGCAAATAGCAACCGCGTCAGTCTACTATGGGTTCCGGGACACGCCGGAATCAAGGGAAACGAAGGGGCAAACGACAGGGCCCGAGAAGGGGCACGTAAACCAAATCGGGACCTGTCCTGCACCGTAGGTGTCTCCATGGGGACCGTGAAGGAGTGGACGAGGTGCTGGATTAGACAGCAACTCGAACAACTCTGGGAGCGGACCCAACAGATGGGACACGCGAAGGCTTTGCTGAAGCGGCCTTCGAAAAAGATAGGGGCGGTACTCAGCCGCCTGGACAGGTCGCAGTTGCGACTGCTCGTGGGGATGGTCACAGGGCACTGGCACACGAGGAAGCACCTGGCGCGCCTTGGGATCGTGCAGGAACCAGGGTGCCCGTGGTGCGGGGTGGGCGACGAAACGCCGCTTCACCTTATGACGCAGTGCGAGGGCATGGCGGCCCAAAGACAGCTATTGCTGGGAGCTGCCTTCCCCCGCACGGCGAATCTGGAGGACTGGACCGTGAGCGGGCTTCTCGAGTTCGCACGAGAGGCCGGACTAGCGGCAAGCCCTCTGAACTAGGACTGCCCGCAAGGGCTCGGGCACAATGGTACAAATAGGACTGAGCGCCCGGAAAACGCCCAATTTATATAATATACCATATATTTGTTACGTATATAGAATTTCTATACGCCGCTTTCATCGAGCTCGCGTCTGTGAAGGGAAGACGCCCTAAAACCCTTTCGTTTATCAAACATTTCACTTAGGGGGTCATGATCTCGACCATCTAGATAACGACCACGGGAACGGAAGTGACACGACGATAACCCCGAAAGATTTCCTTATATGGAAAATTCCTAAAGAACCCCCACTCATTTTTGGGAGTATATAAACCCTTTGTTTTCTACCCTCTGCGGTTAAAAGTTATAGAGTCACGCGTAGAGTCACGTCGTGTCACGCTCGTACAGAGTTGGTTAAATCTAGCAAGATCGGGCAAAGCCTCCGTCAGAATCATAGTTAACCTCATAGAATCCGCAAGTCCGGTTTATATTCTATTTGGCACGTTGAAATAGCCGCTGGTACGCCCCGCATCGCCAGTGCGTCAACACCGTGCAATTATTGGTAAATTATACACTTTATATAATTAACTAATCGCGACACTTACATTTGTACAATAACTGATTATTGAATATACGAATCGTGTTCACTTGTAAATCGAGTAGATTCGTTAAACCCATCTTTTACCCAGCGATCCTTATAATATTGGTAGCACTCACCCACTGATACAACTTTACCGCTCGAGTTGTATTAACTTTAATTAAGAGTTACGAGGCATTACTAACATTTCCCGCGACTCCCTGATTTCGTATCAGGTCCGTTCGCAAACCCTTTACCACAACAAACCATCTTCTCCAACCCAGTGGCTCCCCGATTTAGCATCGGATTCGTCCACGAAACCTCACCCTCCTACGGCTCCCTGATTTAGCATCAGGTTTGTCCGTATCCTACAGCTCCCTGATTTCGCATCAGGTTCGTCTGTAATTCTACCAACTTCCGAACAGCTCCCTGGTTTCGCGCCAGGTTCGTCTGTAATCTTTATCCTAGTGACTCCCCGATTTCGCATCGGGTTCGTTCACGACATTTCACAATCCTGCGGCTCCCTGATTTCAAATCAGGTTCGTCCGCGCTTGACTCCATTCCTAGATACTCCCTGATTTCGCATCAGGTTCGTCCTCACCGTCAATAATCCTAGCGGCTCCCTGATTCCGCATCAAGTTCGTCCGCGCACCTAACTAACAAACTCATAAACCATATTCCCTGGAAATTATACCTCTCGCCGGCCTCTCGCGTTGCCGCAGCCCCGGCTCGTAACAGAACTGGTGACAGCGGTGGGATGCTACTGCATTAGAATCGCCGTAAAATTTGGGTTTTTAAATACGTTAAAATCACTCGTAATTTAGTATCGACAATATACTAGTTTTCTCTAGTTAAGTCACTTAGTAAATTTTCAAAATGATAAACGCACAGGCGAACGTCTCTTCTAACGACATTATGAACCTGACAGTTTCTATTGCAAACACAATGTCACTCTTGACGCAACGGACATGTATACAGAACATTACAATGTCAATTCCAACCTTCGACGGTGAAAGTCCACCCTTGACGCGCTTTGCACAAAATGTGGAAGACGGGTTAACTTTGATTCCTGAGGGTACGGAAGCTGAGTATCTTGCGATAATATTGACGAAACTGATCGGTCCTGCACACAGGTGCACGTTAGAACATAAATTCAATTCTGTTAAGACATTAGTCCAACATTTGAAAAAGAGATTCGCGCCGGGAAGGAGTTTGTTGTATTTTCAAGTTGAAATCGCGAAACTACGAATTCGCGAAGGAGAAAGTCTGCGACAGTACGTCGACAGAACTAGTCATCTCGTTTATTGTGCGCGCGGAGCTATTCGGGAAAGGTATCTGGATCACTCCGAAGACCTCGTCAAAGAAATGGAAAAAGACGTTAAAGAAAACTTCATCGATGGTTTACCGGATCGAATTTCCTTGAAAGTGTCGGCTCAGTCTCAAGACATCAAAACACTTGAACAAGCTTACGACGCCGTGCTACAGATAGACAGAAAATTAAGGAATCGGCGACAGTCCCCTCGTAATGAATCACCCTCCAGGTGGTCTCGTCGAGACCATTACGCCGAAGATTCTCGCCATCACGACCGTGAAGTGTCGTACCCACTTTCTCCGAGTAGATATGACCAAAACAGGGATCGGTCTACAAGAACATCTGGATTTGAAGAGGAACGAGAAGGACGGACACGCACGACGGCCTGGACCTTGCGTCACCGGAGCCCTTCGAAGTCCCCTTCTTATCGCTCCGACTCACCGCTTCCAGATGATGGGGAAAAGCAATAATCCATTCTAAAAAATCATGATAAAAATCGCAAGCCGAGTTTATATTGTTGGCATTGCGGTACAACTGGACATGACGGAAAATCCTGTAGGAAACAACCGCGTAGTCCGAGATATCGACGAGATTCGCGAGATTCGTGTACCGAATCAAACAAGTCTTTAAACTTCGATCGCGCTCAACGTACAGGCGAAACGATGAGCGGAAACAAAGAAGTTCGCCAAAGGACAGTCCGCTTCGAAGAGGAACTCTCATCAAGGAAGCACCTGCCCCACGCATCAACATCAAGGTTCCAGAACTGGAGACAGGAACGGGAGAATTCTTAATCGATGGTGGAGCATCTGTTAATTTAGTAGTCATTAACGCCTTGGGAGAAAAAGCCGCGATAAACTCTCGAGAAGAACTCGAGCTAACCGGAATTACTACTAACCCAATTCATACTTTAGGAACAACAATTCTCTATATCCACGAAGCTCCTGCGCTTTTCTATGTGGTGAAAAAGCTTGCAATAGAAGCAGACGGACTTATAGGAAGCCCATTTTTAAAACAGGAGGAAGCCGAAATTTCCTATTATCATGGTACCTTGGTGTTAAAAAACAAACCAACCCGACCTATACGTTTTTCAAATTATCAGGAACTACCTCAAACAAAAGAACTACTGTCGTCGACCAAACATCGTATCGAACCTAGGACGTCGCAACAGATTGCTATAACAATTACAAACCCGAGGATTAAGGAAGGATATTTACCGCGTATCAAGACCCTTGAATATCTTTACATAGGAGAAGCAGTCGTGAGGAACAATAAAGGGAAGTGCTACGTTATGGCAACGAATACCAGCGATGCACCCCTAGACGTAGAGATAGAACCACAAACATTGGAGCCGTTCGAAATCTTCGATTCATCAGACGAGGATTTTTACCCAGCTGCGGAACATCCGTCGAAATTCCAATCACACGAAGATAGAATACAAAAAATCTTAGAAGCCTTAAACACTAAACACTTGAATAAGGAGGAACTAGATTTCGTTACTAATTTAGTTAGAGATTTTCCTGACCGTTTTTATCTTCCTGGAGATAAACTTGGGAAGGCCCGTGATTTTAAACACTCAATCCATACATCCAACGATATTCCAATCAACACAAGACAATATCGCTACCCTCTTATACATCAAAAGGAAATTCAAAAGCAAATTAGCGCTTTATTATCAAATGGTATAATTACACCTTCAAAATCTCCATACAATTCACCTTTGTGGATCGTACCGAAGAAAGAAGACGAAAACGGAGTAAAACGTTGGCGTCTGGTAATAGATTTTCGCGGTCTCAATGATATAACAATTTCTGATAAATATCCATTACCTCAAATCACAGAGATTTTAGATCGTTTAGGAGGAGCCAAATATTTTTCAGTCTTTGACCTCGCCAGTGGATTTCATCAAATAGAGATGGATCCAAAAGATAAAGCAAAAACAGCATTCACTACTCCAAATGGACATTATGAATTCTCCCGAATGCCTTTTGGATTAAAGAATGCACCACCCACCTTTCAACGCCTGATGGATCAAGCACTCACTGGACTTCAAGGAACAGACCTCTTTGTTTTTGTTTACTTGGACGACATAGTGATCTATGCATCATCGTTACAGGAACACAATATCAAAGTCAACAAGTTGTTAAATCGCCTTCGAGAACACGGATTAACACTCCAGACCAACAAATGTCAATTTCTTCGAAAAGAAGTTGCATACCTGGGACACATTATTTCAAAGGAAGGAGTAAGACCTGATCCTAGGAAATTAAAAGCTGTTAAAAATTTTCCTACACCTACAACGCAGAAGAACATTCAACAATTTTTGGGACTTGTTGGATATTACCGAAGATTCGTACCTAATTTCACCATAAAAGCAAAACCTCTAATTAATTTATTAGGAAAAGGCGTCAAATTCAAATGGACAGAAGAACAGGACCAGAGTTTTAAGCAATTACGCAATGAACTCTGCCAACAGCCCATATTGCAATACCCTGATTTCAGTAAACCTTTCATTGTAACAACAGACGCATCTGATTACGCAATTGGAGCCGTACTTAGCCAAGGAGAGATAGGAAACGACCTGCCGATTGCCTACGCTTCCCGCAGCCTAAATAAACCTGAGAAGAATTATTCGGCTACGGAAAAGGAATGTTTGGCCATGGTTTACGCCGTAAGATACTTCAGGCCTTACATCTACGGAACCCCATTCACTCTCGTTACAGATCACAGACCGCTGGTCTGGTTACATTCTGTTAAGGATCCAACTTCTAGACTTATGAAGTGGAAGCTCCGACTTTTAGAATATGAGTATCAGGTTGTACATAAATCTGGAAAAACGAATAAGAACGCAGATGCATTATCGCGCAACCCCACGTCTGCCTGCCTGCCACTTATTCCACGAGAGCTCCAGGATCCCGAATACAAAGTCCAGATACCGAAAACAGACGCCAACCTCGAAACAATCGGACACCGCATACGACAGTTACGACGAGATAGGGAAACCCGACCCAAGTACCGAGAGACAAGCAGCAGCTCGGATGAAATAGAAGAAACCACACGTGGGAACGTTCAACATTCTCCAATAACACACAAGAATCGATCTTTTCCCAGCTTATCTCAAGAGGTAACAATGCCAGACGAACGCCAGGAAACCATAAACAGTTTTTTGCCTGCAGCAAATTCCACTCAAATCGTTCCTTTAGATAAGGACCAGACCATGTTTGATAATCTGATATCTTTTGAAGAGCCGTTCGAAGATACAGTCATAGAAAATACAAAAAACTTTCAACCAGATTTACTGAGTACACCGCAAGTATCATCGGAAGTAATGGAAGAATCTTTACGACCTTCAATAAATCAGCTACGTGCAGAAACTATGACCGAAGCAAGTGTGGGACAACCACTTGACAACAGGTCAACTCAACCTAGGGTCTTTGACCACACGCTTGACCCATACCCATTCTCCACTACCGAAGTCGAGAATATAAACGACCTTGATGATTTGGAAGAGATCTCATTAGACCAACCACATAAAATTATTGTTTCTTCGAATACCTTTACCGCTGAAGAAGGACATTATGTACATTTCATTTCCGCAGACTGCAACTTAGTAAACCCCGTTGGAAAATTACTGCTGGACACTGAAATGATTAATAAACCAAATCTTCTAGCAGCACAACCAAAAAGGGGACAGGTGATAATTACAGATAACGGACTATTTAATACATTCAGCGTAATAATCTCAGACAACTTCTTTGATAATATTAAAAGAGTAGATGTGCTCGATGGATTGAAAACTCTTCGACATACTTTGGATCAGAATCAAATTAAATCAATTCGGATCTCTGCTACGGGGGACCTTCACAAAATACCATCCACCGAATTCGTCAAGATGTTAGAAGAAGTTTTCATAGGAACAGGCCTGCAGATTATTCTATGCAACTGTACCATCACAACTCCATCCGAAGAAGACAGACAGCACATCATCTGCGAAGCTCATGACAGTTTAATTGGAGGACATAAAGGAGTAACGAAGACATATAAACGCATCCGATCAAAATTCCATTGGCCGCACATGCGCAACGACATTCAAGACTACATCCGAAGATGCCAAAGCTGTCAAGAACAAAAATTAGTTCGAGCGAAAACTCGCCAGCCGATGTTAATCACTGACACACCTATAGGAGCCTTTGACAAAATTTCCTTGGATACAGTAGGACCTTTATCGATTACACCCAGTGGGAACAGACACATTCTCACCATTCAAGACAACTTAACTAAATATTGCGCAGCTGTAGCAATACCTAACATTCGAGCTGTTACCATTGCCGATGCTTTCGCCAGACATTTCATCGCGATTTACGGTACACCCCGCGCAATACTGACAGACAAAGGAACTAGCTTCATCGGAACACTTATGACCAATCTCTCTGAAATATTCAAAATCAAGCAAATCACAACCTCAGGATACAGACCACAAACCAATGGATCTCTGGAACGAAGTCATATCGTCCTCACTGAATACCTCAAGCATTACATGGATAATTATGAAGACTGGGATTTATTAATACCATTCGCAATGTTCTCTTACAATACATCCGTTCACGAAGCAACAAATTTCACCCCATACGAATTAATCTTTGGAAAACCAGCTCGAGAACCAACCTCTTTTCCAACCGGTGAAAAACTAAAATCGTATGGAGATTACCTAGTAGAATTAATAACACATATGACTAATATTCGCAATATAGCATCCGATAATTTAAATAAAGCAAAAATCCGTTCGAAAAGCTATTATGATGCTCATGCAAAACCAGCAACATTTAACGTAGGCGACTCTGTCTATGTACTCAAGGAACCGCGCATTAGTAAATTTGATCCACATTACATTGGACCTTACCAGATAGTAGACGTGACAGACCTGAATAAGCAATGACTTGTGTCTGGTCAGAACCGACTTCCTGCTGGTCCTCCTGCTGGACTCTCTACCGGTGATCTACCTGGCTTATTGTCTATGGGGTCTTCGGCATCTATCTCCTCTTCTTCTTCCTCGGATGTAATTTCTGCAGTGGTTACTCCATCTATGGCCAACTCTACTGTATCCTCTACGCTCTCAGATCTACTAAGTGCTAATTCTAGTTCTCTCTCTATTGCGCATATAAATGTTCGTTCTTTGACTGCTCACTTCTCTGGCTTATCTGACCTTTTGCATGTTTACAAGTTTGATGTAATAGCGCTTAGTGAAACCTGGCTGCGTACCACGGATAACTCCGTGTCTTTATATATACCTGGTTACATACTTATTCGCTCTGACCGGTGCTCTGACTCCCTCTCTCGTGGAGGCGGTACGGCTTTATATATTAACTCTAGCTTTCATTGTTCCAGTATCTTTAATACGTTTCCTGACAACCTATTTTCCAACAGCTTACTTGATGTATCTGGTGTTCTTATATGTGTTAATCACAGTCGTCTGGCAATACTTTCTATTTATCGTCCGCCTAGCTGTCCGATCACGTCTTTAAAAAATTTGGAACTTTTTCTCACGGATATTTCTTGTTACGTTGATCGTATAGTATGCCTAGGTGATTTTAATGTCAATTTCAATAACACTAGCAACTCAGATCTACATTACATTCATAGTATAATGTCTATTCTATCTTTAAAGCAAATCATTGCTGAACCAACGCGGATTACGCAAACTTCGTCAACCTTGCTTGACCTGATCTTGGTCAGTAGTGATGTGGACGTGGTCTCTTCGGGTGTATATGATATAAGTCACATTAGTGATCATTGTTTAATATATGCCCTCGTTGATATTCCTAAGACACGTACGCAACAGCGTTATGTTTTGAGTCGAGACCTAAATAGCATCCCTGTTGAGACCTTCCGTATCGCTGCTGAGCAGGTCAATTGGGGGTCCATCCATAATTTGGATACTACGGACTCCAAAGCTGAAGCGTTTGCTACCTTAATTACTGCTCTATTTGATCAGTTCGCGCCTGTGCGTCTAAAGCGTGTCTCGAAGACTCCCATGCCGTGGCTCACACCTACTGTCAAAAAGCTTATGAACCTTCGTAATCGTGCGCTAACCAAGTATAGGAGATTTGGAACGGCAGCTGCTTGGGACTACTATAAATTGCTTCGGAACCTCGCCAATTCCTCTATTCGTACGGAGAAGCGACTATATTTCAAGAATCTTTCCCGTTTCGGCTCCTCTAAGAGCTTCTGGCACTTTCTCTCTACTGCTGGGTTTCACAGGCCTTCGCGTTCATCCTCTGTTCCTGATTCCTTTCCGGATCCCTCTGCTATTAATAATCACTTTCTCGATTCCCTACCTTCTACCTCTGTATCTCCTGAGCTCATTTCTTATTATTTATCCCAGACGCGTGAGTCCTCGGCTTCCTCTAGCTTCACTTTTGCACCTTTCTCATTAGGCGATCTTTACTCTGTTTTCAAAGGCATAAAACTTACGTCCTCCAACCCCTATGATATTTCTGGCATCATGATAGTTAATTGTGTTCCTTACTGCCTTGATTCTCTTTTACATCTCCTCAACTCTGCTGTCCTATCCGGATCCTTCCCCGCTGCTTGGAAGCATTCCTTTGTCTATCCTATTCCCAAGTCTGCTAATGCCACCACCCTTGATTCTCTTCGTCCTATTTCTCTCACGCCTTTCCTTTCCAAGGTTCTTGAAAAGCTTTGTTTTACACAACTGCTGAGGCACTTTGACTCATGCAACGCTATTCCGTCTTTTCAGTCTGGCTTTCGTAGAGGTTATAGTACGAGCACTGCCTTGCTCCACATCTCAGATACTGTTCTTCGTGCATTTGACTCGCGCCGCTTAACATGTATCACGTCGTTGGATTTCTCAAAAGCGTTTGATACAATTGATCACAACTTGCTGGGTACCAAGTTAAGTTATCTCGGACTGTCGCCTAGTGCTTTGTTATTCCTCAAATCTTATCTTTCATCGCGCACGCAGCAGGTTGTGCTCAAACGCTCCTTACCTCTAACTTCGACTATTAGACAGACTTCTCGTGGAGTTCCGCAAGGCTCTGTGCTAGGTCCACTTCTGTTCAGTATCTACGTGAGTGATCTGCCTGAAGTATGTAATCATTGTCAAGCTTATATGTATGCGGACGACACCCAGCTCATTAAGGTTTTTGATCCCAACTGTGCTGATCTAGCTAAAGCAGAAATTGAAGCTGATTTACGTCGACTCATTCACTGGTCTGACTCTCATGGCCTCCAACTTAATCCAACCAAAACCACTGTTCTTGTTGCTGGTTCTCCTATTTTCCTCAGTAACCTGTCCTCTTTTGACATATCCTTTGGCTCCTCTGTCCTTGGTGTACAACCTGTGTTAAAAAACTTAGGTGTGACCTTTGATCCCCATTGGTGTTTTGACCGTCATGTTGCTGTGTTATGTCGATCTGCCTTCTCTCGCATGCGCTCCCTTTACCCTTCACGTCGTATATTGTCTACTAACACAAAGCTCTTGTTATGTCAAGCCTTAATTATTTCTATTTTTGACTATGCTGATGTAGTGTATGGTCCGTGTCTATCCTCTTCACTTTTGTCTGTTGTCCAACGTGTACAGAACTCATGTCTTCGTTTCTCCTATAATGTTCGTAAGTACGATCACATAACGCCTTCTTTCCAACGTTCTGGCTGGCTAAAGATGAAACAGAGATGGATTTTCCATCTCTGCTGTCTTGTCTATAAGATACTTGCAACAGGTACGCCGAGGTATCTGTACGATCTACTGCGCTCCAATTTGTCCATGCGCTCTACCGAGTCTATGACAACGAGACGCTGTTTCGATTTGTCTGTGCCTCACCATCGCTCTTCTAAATTCACTGCGTCCTTCTCCTACCTATCTTCCTATTATTATAACCACATCCCGTCTAATATACGTTCTCTATCATCGTTTGCTGCATTTAAGCTGAGTGCTCGTGCTTTCATCCTCTCGCGGTTCCCTATGTAAATGGCTTTTTCTTATGCTTACCATGTTCTTAGCTATTTTATTTTATTATATTTAGTCTTACTCTACTTGTTTTGTTTCATTCTTACTTATCAACAACTTTTTAGGTTAGGTTGTAGAGCAGCAGTTAATGCTGAACCTCGCCTACTCTCCATTGTAATTTTAATTGTAATGGTGCAATAAAGACATTTAATAATAATAATAATAATAATAATAATAATAATAATGTAGTATTACGAACGCGTAATAAATTAATCACCAAGCATCAGGATAAACTAAAACATGCTTATTTTCCATAGATAGTTGAAAATCAACCATGATTTTCGCATATTTGCTCCTGTTGCCTCTCGCTGTCATTAGCGACGATCAAACCATAACACCACTCGAAGGAGACACTGGACTCTTCTACGAAAAACTATCTGAAATAAGGACCTTTCAATCACAATGGCGACTAGTAACATCTCTAGATGTTACTCGATATCTTAGCTATGCTCCACATGTAAAGCATCATATCTCATCGATGAATCAACTCTGCAACCGTCACAATTCTATCAATTGCCTCAGTAAAGAATTAGGACCTCGATTAATCAAGAAAGAAGAAAACACCATGCATTACAGTAATCTAATACGCACTGCAATAGGTGACACCACACATCTTAAAACATCATCGCCACGTCATAGTATACCTTTTGGATTTATCGGCACTGTCAGTAAAATGTTATTTGGAACCTTATCACAAGAAGATGCAGAATATTATAACCACGAATTAAACAAAATCTACAAGGATCAGCGCGAAATTACCGAAATCATAGCAAACCAGACGCATATCATAAAGGGAGAATTCTCAATCACGCATGCAAGGCTAGTTAATCTAACTCGAGCCATATCCCAACTAACTAAAACAATGGTTGAACACTCCAAAGCATTACAAGAGACACAATCCGATATCAGCAAACTACGTTTTGAAGCAATCATCAGAGACTCAGTAATTGAAATCGAAAGGGGTTTAGACGACTATAACACCAACCTACTGCTGCTAATAGACGCAATATTATTAGCGAAGCAAGGAATTCTACACCCCGCTATTCTTTCACCAGATCAATTATTAAGATCAGCGCAGAAAATTAAGGAAACACTAGTATACGAATTCCCTCTAACGCCCGAAGAATTACTCACAGAACAAATTGAAAAAATTACAAACTTAAACGTAGTATTTACCAGAGGAAGGATACTCTTTGAAATCACCATACCTCTTTTAGAGCGAAAAACCTATAGCTTATATAAAATATACCCCTGTCCATCAACACACAACATTGGAGGAAAAACGGTAATCTCTTATATCCAGCCACAAATTCAGTATATTGCGGTCTCATCAGATGAACAACAATATTTTTCTCCAACGGAAGAATACTTAAAGACTTGCCGTTTTCACCACAACCAATTTTTGGGACCAGCTAACCTACCTATATACCAAGCAGATCGACAACCAACTTGTGAATCTACTCTGCTACTGAACCCCACTTCAATAAATTGGAACTCTTGTACCATTAAATTGACCACACAAGTGAAACCGTATTGGCAGACTTTAAATACACCAACTACATGGCTTTATTTCATGCCAGAAAATAAAAAACACAAATTTATTGCAAGGGAAAGAAACCTATAACACGAAATATTACTGCTATCGGAATCTTTAAATTACAACCCGGTTGCCAAGCAACAATAGACTCGGTACAACTAAAATCATTGGAAAATATTGATACACCGCAAAACATTGAATATTACCCCTCTAAACCTTATAATATATCAATAATTATACCGGAGGTTACTGAGCATCACTTCGAAGCCTTGAAAGTGAACGAGCAAAAACTTGCAAAATGGGAGGATCTTCCAACAGCCTTATCCCTTGCCGAAATAGAACAACGAGCTAGGAATTTTGCAAGCCACCGAACATCTATTAGGCAGGTACAGATTCCAACGTTTTCCTCTATTGGAAGCATAATAGTAATACCGGTCATAGTAAATATAATCCCCTCAAAAACTTCAATGAAGTAAAAAAATTACGCCAAGTACATGAAATCACAAAAATAGAAGATAATAATAATTACAAAATTAAAAAAAGATGTGAAATCAGAATGAACTGCCAGTACATAAAGATGCTTTCCAACTGCGCTTTAGCTGACACAACTACATATGCACAGCTAAAATTCCATTACTCATAATGGCTATTTATACAAAGAAAACATGTAAATCACAAAACATAGAAGATAATAATAATTACAAAATTAAGAAAAGATGTGAAATCAAAATGAGCTGCCAGTACATAAAGATGCAGTCCAACTACGCTTTAGATGACACAACTACATATGTACAGCTAAGATTCCATTACTCATAATGGCTATTTATACAAAGAAAAAATGTATTAAATAATATTAAGCAAATATATTTTTACACAAATAAATATTTTAATACGAATAAATATTTGATTCAAAATACTTGGCGCTGCGCAACCGAAAAAATGTTAATTGCCTTAGTATTAATTAATAATTTACAACAACTCCATTACAATATAAAATACATATACATAGACATATTAGAAACGCTGTCATATTTATTCTACATATATGTAATTCTAATACCATACGTAGCATATGCACACGCGCACACACACACACACACACACACACACACACACACACACACACACACACACACACACACACACACACACACACACACACACACACACACACACACACACACACACACACACACACACACACACACACACACACACACACACACACACATGCACGTACAAGAAAGAAAGAAAAGATAATCCAATTTATACATATTTATTGAGTTTAGCAACACCAATTCGGGGCGCAGCGCCAAGTATTTTGAATCAAATATTTATTCGTATTAAAATATTTATTTGTGTAAAAATATATTTGCTTAATATTATTTAATACATTTTTTCTTTGTATAAATAGCCATTATGAGTAATGGAATCTTAGCTGTACATATGTAGTTGTGTCATCTAAAGCGTAGTTGGACTGCATCTTTATGTACTGGCAGCTCATTTTGATTTCACATCTTTTCTTAATTTTGTAATTATTATTATCTTCTATGTTTTGTGATTTACATGTTTTCTTTGTATAAATAGCCATTATGAGTAATGGAATTTTAGCTGTGCATATGTAGTTGTGTCAGCTAAAGCGCAGTTGGAAAGCATCTTTATGTACTGGCAGTTCATTCTGATTTCACATCTTTTTTTAATTTTGTAATTATTATTATCTTCTATTTTTGTGATTTCATGTACTTGGCGTAATTTTTTTACTTCATTGAAGTTTTTGAGGGGATCTCACTTCTTTTTTCAAAGATTAATTGTACTATTATTTGCAAATTCATATTCATACACACGTATTAATTGTTTATTTATCCTGAATGCATGGAAAATCTTCCAGACGATTAGATCGAAACATTTGCATCAAATGGTGACGCATTAACGCATGATTGTACATTACTTTGTCTGGTAATTTATTGATGAATAATAATGAAACAGCAAATGCACTCGCAACAACTCCGCAATCCCGACTGTTAGGTTGAGCTTGTAGGGGAAGGTGGGACAAGATGGGGTAGTTAAGGTTTGATGATGAATAAACCAGGTTTTCATAATCAACTAATCATTTTTTTTTGTTTGAATCATTCTTTGGTAACAAGTCTTTCAGTTTAACTATGCACCAACCTAATCTCTATACAGGTTTTAATAGAAAATTTCAGAAAAAGTCCTTTCTCCCGATTGTTCGGTTGAATTTGTACATGTAGTAATATTTATTATCGTTCCCCTGAGGGTTACAATCTCCCCATTCCTACACCTCTGTACACTTTCCTTAATCTATCTTATTTTACTTAGCCTAACTTATCCTACGTCTTAAATCTATTCCCGCTCGCTCGCACGCTCCCCCTCCTCCGCTCCTCGGACCTCCGCTTCCGCACACTTCCCCATCCACTCACATTCCTTCATTCACCCCAACACTCCCCCCCACATAAATCTCTTCTTTCCTCCAACCTCTTCATCCACTCCTCCCCCTCCCCATCATCCCCCAGCACCTCTACCATCGCATTCTGCCACCCCCTCTCCACCCCCCAACCTGTACAAACCTCCCACACATGTCCCCAAGTTTCCTCTCCTTGACCACATACCCTACAACTTCTTTTCTCCTCCTCCTCCCAATATCTCCCCCCCCTCATCTCATTCCCTAACCTAAATCTTGCTATCCTCCTCCACCTATCTTCCCCCCACCCTTTCTTCAAGTACCCCGGAACCCCCACTCCTTTCACCCACCCATACCATTTATTATATTTCCCCTCCCCTATTTTCCTCCACCTCTCCTCTTCCTGCGTCCTTCTCTCCCTCTCCACCAACTCCTCCCCTCTTAATTCCCCTTTATCCCTCAACCTTTCCACCTCCTCCACCGTCCACCCTTTGTCCTTATAATACTGCTCCCTCTCTTCCTCCCACCCCTCCAGCACCTTTCCCCTCCTCATCCTCCTCTTCATCTCCTCCCAACATTCTCTCGCCAACTCCCCCCCTTTTCCCTCCTCCAACTTTCTCTCATATCCCCATGCCCTCATCCCTGCCCCTCCTTTCATCATCCCCCTCTGCAATTCCTCCCTTACCATGTACCCCGGGGTACAATAATCCACTCCCAACACCCACTTCATATATCTTTCGTGCAGCCCCTCTACCTTTTCCCTGCACTTCCATCCCCATACCTCCACCCCGTAACTAATCACCGCCCACACCAGCTTGTCAAACAGCCAAAGTCTTCTCCCCCAATCTTTCCCACACTTCCTTTTCCCTATCCCCCAAACCTGTCCCAACAACGCAGCCCCCTTCCTTACCCTCTCCTTTACATGTTCTTCCTGTCCTCCACTCCCCATCATTGTATATCCTAAGTACTTGAACCTATGCACCTCCTCTATCTGTTTTCCCTTCCACCTCCATATCACCTTTCCCCATCTCCCCCCTCCCCTTCTACACCTCATTACCTTAGTTTTTCCAACGTTCACCTGTAACCCCTTCCCGTCCACATACTTTTCCAGCTTCCCTATTATCCCCTTCATCCCATCCACATCCTCTGCCAGCACCGCCACGTCATCCGCGTATGCCAGCGTATATACCCTCCTCTCCCCCAGCTTCACTCCCCCCCACCCTCCCCTTCCCAATTCCTCGTCCATGTTCGCAATCAGAATTGTGAACAGGATTGGGCTAAGCGGGCACCCCTGTCTTACCCCCCTGGCGGTCCAAAACCTATCCCCCTCCTCTTCTCCCACCCTGACCCTTCCTGTTGTTTCCCTCAACACCTCCTCACATCTTGCCACCAGCCCTTCCCTCACCCCCCTCTCTCTCATCGCCTTGATCAGAACCTCTCTGTCCACCGAGTCGAAAGCTGCCTTCATATCTACGAAAAGGATTATTAATTTCCTTTCCTTCCTCCCCACCTGCCTGTTTATGAGGTAGTTGAGCGTGTAGATGTGATCTACACACCCCACCCCCCTCCTAAATCCCGCCTGACTCGGTGGCAGTATCATCTTCTCCTCCACCTCCAGCCTCAATCTCTCCGCCAGCACCGACGCATATATCTTATATGCCGTCTGGGTCAGGGTAATCCCCCGATAGTCCTCCACCCTTTCCCCAGCCCCTTTCTTCAACACTGGCACCACAATCCCTTCCTTCCACCCCTCCGGCCACCCTTCCCCCCTCCATACCCTATTACACACCACCCATAACCATTTTTCCACTTCCTCCCCCCCATATTTCCAAACCTCATTTTGTATCCCATCGCTTCCTCCCGCCTTCCCGTCCTTTAACCCCCTCACCACCCTTCCTATTTCGTCCCTCCCTATCTCCCTCTCCTCGTCCCTCCCTTCTCTCCTTCCCCCTCCCCACTTCACCCTCCACTCCACTCCCCCCAACAGCCCCCTAAAATACTCGTTCCATTCCTCTATCTTTATTCTCTCATTTACCCTACTTCTCCCCCCTCTCTCTCTATTTACCACCTTCCATACTTGCGCTTCTGTTCTAACCCCCTCCAGTTCCCTTTCCCAACGTTCCACCTCCTTCTTTCTCTTTTCCTCGCATAACCTTCCATAACCCCTTTTCCTTTCCCTGTATACCATCCCATCCCCCCCCTCTCTTCTCCACTTTCTCAACTCCTTCCTCACCTTACTCTTCTCCTCTCTACACTCCTTATCCCACCAACCTTCCTTCCTCCTCATCTCCCCCCCTTTCACCACCGATTTCTCCACCGCCCCCTTTATTCTTTCCTTCAGCTCTCCCCACTCCTCATCCACACTCCAGTCTCCCCCCACTCTCTTCCCAAAGTTCCTCACAAACTCCCTTCTCCCCTCTTCCGTCCAATTCCCTCTTCCTCCTCTCCTTCCCCTCTCCCCACTTTTCCTCCTATCTACGTTGCCCCCCATCTCTCCCCTCACCCAGACAACCAGTGGTTGGTGATCCGAATCCACTCTCTCTTCTACTTTTAACCTTTCCACTTTCTCCCAAGTATCTTCGTTCCCAATGACATAATCAATCACCGTACTTGTCTTTCCTCCTGTAAATGTCCACTCCCCCTGTTCATCCCCCTCAATCCCTCCATTTAAAATACTCCATCCCCTTTCCTCTATGAACCCGCATAACCTCCTCCCGTCACCATTCACCTCCTTATCCTTCGACCTCCTACTTCCGCACCCCCCTCCCTCTTCCTCAACCCCTCCCATCACCCATCCTCCCTCCTCCCCGGTCCTCGCGTTAAAGTCACCTCCTATCATTACCCTCACTCCCCTCTCCCTCTCCTCCATCCATTCCCCTATGTCCTCCAGCTTCTTCTGCAAATCTCCATTCACGTAAACCCCCACTATCCTCCACCATTCCCCCCCCCCATCCTAATTTTTTTCATCAAAATCCCCTCTTTCCCTCCTTCCTCCCCCACCTCCACCTCCATCCCTTTCCTCACCCCCATTAACATCCCTCCCATCGCTCTACCCCTCTTCTTCTCCCTCCGCGCCCATTGCCTGTCCCACACATACCCTCCCGGCAGTCTTCCTTCCACCTTCCTCCACCCCCCCTCCTCCACCCCCCCTCCTCCATCCATGTCTCCGACATCACCACCACGTCCCACTCCTCCAAACCTTTCCAGAACTCCCCGTCCTTGCTCCTCAATCCCGCCACATTCCAGAATGCTACCTTGTACCCACTCGCCTCCCCCTCCCTCCCCCCTTTTTCCCTTTTCTCCCCCCTTTCCCTTATCTTTCGTTTCCCTGCTCCTCAACCCATCTTTCTCTTACTTCATCCCATTTTCTCATCCGCCCATTTACCCAGAGCTTCATATATCCCACCTGAACCTTCTTTCCTCCTTCCCTCTCCCTCTCCGCCTCTCTTTCTACCTTCCACCTCGTCTTCCTTTCTTCCTCCGTCATATCATCATCAATCCTTTCCCTCCTGCCTCTCAGTCTTTTCCTCGCCTCTAACACCTTTATCTTCTCCTCCCTCCCCGTAAGCTTCACCAGAATCACCCCTCCCCCTTCCTTTCCCCTTCCCCCAACCCTTCTCACCTCCCTTACCCCCCCCCTCCCCCAATCCCATCGTTGTCCACAACTTCTTCACCTCCTTCTCCTCCTCCCCTCCCTCCGCCCTCAACCCCCTTATCACCACATTATTCCTTCTCTCCTCCCTCTCCCTCCTGTCCTGCCTTAGCTCCATCTTTCTTATTCTCAACCGACATTCCTCCACATCCTCCCCCTCCCCCTTCTCCATACTATCTCTCCCTTCCTTTTCCTTTTCTCATTTTTCCATCTTCCCTATCATTTCCTCCACCCTCCCTCCCCTCTCTTCCACCCTCTCTAACCTTTCTTCCATCTTTTCCCTCTTCTTTTTTTCCTCCGCTCTGTCCTCCTCCCATCTCCTCCTCTCCTCTCTCCACTCCTCTAACTCCTTTCTTCTCTCCTCCCTTTCCTTCCTCAACTCCTGTTTCATCTCCCTCATCTCCTTCCTCATTTCCTGTTTCTCCTCCCTTAATTCCTTCATCATCTCCCTTAACATCCTCTCCACCTTTCCCGTCTCCTCTTCCTCCCCCCTTCTTCCCTCTTCTCCTCTGCCATCAGGTGACCTCACCGTCCTCGTACTCCTTTTAAACCCTGCTCTTTCCCGCTCCCCCTCACTCCCACCTCCTTCCTCCCTTTCCTTCCTTTTTTTTCCCCCGCAACTATCAATGCTTCCCGCATTGCTTCCCACACTGCTCTGGCTATCATTCCTGCACCTTTCCTGCTTTTTCTGTCTTCCCTTTTCCTCTCCTGTTGTCCCCTCTTCCCCTCCCCGCCCCCCCTCCCCCTTTCTACCCTCCATTTGACCTCACGCTCCTTACTTTCCCTCCACCTCCTTCACTCTGTTACCCTTACTCTTTTTAACCACCACCTCTCACCTTTCCTTTATCTCCTTTCAAATTTCCCGCCTTCCTACCAGCTCTTCCTGCTTCCACTCCTGTCCGCTAGACTACTCTGCCTGCTCCTCCGTCTTTACTTTCCCGCTCCACACGACCTGTCTCTCAACCTAACCTCAAAACCGTTCCCTTCACCCGCTTAACACCTCGTAGCCCACTGTCCCCGCCCTTTCCTCTTGCTACTCCACCCTTCCTACCCCTCCTCGTACCTTCTCCACTCACTCCCTATCCTCTCGCACCCTACTTCACTCGCTCTTTCCACTTCCACTCACAACCACACACCGACACTTTGTCCACTCTCGCGTCCGGAAACGGAAGTCCGAATTTGTACATGTGGACATTTAATAAATTCTTCGTCGATTTTTCCGCCATGTTTGGTCAAAAAAGGGTATAACTTCTTAAGGTAAATTTTAACAATTTGTTACAATACATTATTTTGTAAATACACGGTATTTCCAGGAACTTATGCCAAAGAAAATGATTCTCTGTCGAACCTTCTCTGGACAATTCTGCGACTCTATATATAAATATTACAAAATTTTTGTGACTTACCTTGTTAATTGATTGAGACAATACTTCTGTGTCCTAAGTGGGATAAAAAATCGTGACATTTCAAATTTGGATAACTTCGCACGTTATGATATGAGCGATTAACATTTGGCAAGTTATAATTCAATAGTATATAGGTATATATGTACAATGACGGACAACGATCCCTGTCGAATGATCTCGAGAGTCGACGAACGAAACGTGTGTACTGTGTAGCTTCTTCGATTTTATTTTATTTTACTTTATTTTACTTTATAACTTCACTTCACTTCACTTCACTTCATTTTATTATTATCTTTATGTACTGGCAGTTCATTTTGATTTCACATCTTTTTTTAATTTTGTAATTATTATTATCTTCTATTTTTGTGATTTCATGTACTTGGCGTAATTTTTTTAATTCATTGAAGTTTTTGAGGGGATCTCACTTCTTTTTTCAAAGATTAATTGTACTATTATATGTAAATTCATATTAATACACAAGTATTAATTGTTTATTTATCCTGAATGCATGGAAAATCTTCCAGACGATTAGATCGAAACATTTGGGTCAAATGTTTACGCATTAATATTTACTTACTTATTTATAATAATTTTTAAACAATTTGGTTATACACGGTAGTATATAGTTGTAATATGTTGTCATTTCATTTTCTATAAAATTCTCTACAATCGTTACAAGAATCGGTTCTGTAACCGCTTTGAAACTTATATTGAACCTAAAAAATAAAAATTATTGAATCGGTTCTATAACCGGTTGGAACTTATATAGAACCTAAAAAATAAAAGTTATAGAGCTATATAGGAACCGTAACTAATACTTACATAGTCTGATATTTAGGTTCTTTATAACGGTTATTCAGAATAATGGTTCTTCATAACTCTTTCAAGAACCTAAATCTTTATAATAACGGTTTCAAGCCCTGCTCAACAGTGAAATATAAAAATATATAAGGGTAAAGGGTGCAAGGGTAAAGGGTGCAAGGGTAAAGGGTGCAAGGGTAAAGGGTGCAAGGGTAAAGGGTGCAAGGGTAAAGGGTGCAAGGGTAAAGGGTGCAAGGGTAAAGGGTGCAAGGGTAAAGGGTGCAAGGGTAAAGGGTGCAAGGGTAAAGGGTGCAAGGGTAAAGGGTGCAAGGGTAAAGGGTGCAAGGGTAAAGGGTGCAAGGGTAAAGGGTGCAAGGGTAAAGGGTGCAAGGGTAAAGGGTGCAAGGGTAAAGGGTGCAAGGGTAAAGGGTGCAAGGGTAAAGGGTGCAAGGGTAAAGGGTGCAAGGGTAAAGGGTGCAAGGGTAAAGGGTGCAAGGGTAAAGGGTGCAAGGGTAAAGGGTGCAAGGGTAAAGGGTGCAAGGGTAAAGGGTGCAAGGGTAAAGGGTGCAAGGGTAAAGGGTGCAAGGGTAAAGGGTGCAAGGGTAAAGGGTGCAAGGGTAAAGGGTGCAAGGGTAAAGGGTGCAAGGGTAAAGGGTGCAAGGGTAAAGGGTGCAAGGGTAAAGGGTGCAAGGGTAAAGGGTGCAAGGGTAAAGGGTGCAAGGGTAAAGGGTGCAAGGGTAAAGGGTGCAAGGGTAAAGGGTGCAAGGGTAAAGGGTGCAAGGGTAAAGGGTGCAAGGGTAAAGGGTGCAAGGGTAAAGGGTGCAAGGGTAAAGGGTGCAAGGGTAAAGGGTGCAAGGGTAAAGGGTGCAAGGGTAAAGGGTGCAAGGGTAAAGGGTGCAAGGGTAAAGGGTGCAAGGGTAAAGGGTGCAAGGGTAAAGGGTGCAAGGGTAAAGGGTGCAAGGGTAAAGGGTGCAAGGGTAAAGGGTGCAAGGGTAAAGGGTGCAAGGGTAAAGGGTGCAAGGGTAAAGGGTGCAAGGGTAAAGGGTGCAAGGGTAAAGGGTGCAAGGGTAAAGGGTGCAAGGGTAAAGGGTGCAAGGGTAAAGGGTGCAAGGGTAAAGGGTGCAAGGGTAAAGGGTGCAAGGGTAAAGGGTGCAAGGGTAAAGGGTGCAAGGGTAAAGGGTGCAAGGGTAAAGGGTGCAAGGGTAAAGGGTGCAAGGGTAAAGGGTGCAAGGGTAAAGGGTGCAAGGGTAAAGGGTGCAAGGGTAAAGGGTGCAAGGGTAAAGGGTGCAAGGGTAAAGGGTGCAAGGGTAAAGGGTGCAAGGGTAAAGGGTGCAAGGGTAAAGGGTGCAAGGGTAAAGGGTGCAAGGGTAAAGGGTGCAAGGGTAAAGGGTGCAAGGGTAAAGGGTGCAAGGGTAAAGGGTGCAAGGGTAAAGGGTGCAAGGGTAAAGGGTGCAAGGGTAAAGGGTGCAAGGGTAAAGGGTGCAAGGGTAAAGGGTGCAAGGGTAAAGGGTGCAAGGGTAAAGGGTGCAAGGGTAAAGGGTGCAAGGGTAAAGGGTGCAAGGGTAAAGGGTGCAAGGGTAAAGGGTGCAAGGGTAAAGGGTGCAAGGGTAAAGGGTGCAAGGGTAAAGGGTGCAAGGGTAAAGGGTGCAAGGGTAAAGGGTGCAAGGGTAAAGGGTGCAAGGGTAAAGGGTGCAAGGGTAAAGGGTGCAAGGGTAAAGGGTGCAAGGGTAAAGGGTGCAAGGGTAAAGGGTGCAAGGGTAAAGGGTGCAAGGGTAAAGGGTGCAAGGGTAAAGGGTGCAAGGGTAAAGGGTGCAAGGGTAAAGGGTATAAGGGTAAATGGTGATAGGTGTAACGGTATATAAGGGTATATAAAGGTATAAGGGTATAAGGGTATATGGGTATACGGGTATATAAGGGTGTAAGGGTATATATAAGAGTATAAGGGTATAAGGGTATAAGGGTATAAGGGTATAGTTATATATATGGGTATACGGGTATATAAGGGTGTAAGGGTATATATAAGAGTATAAGGGTATAAGGGTATAAGGGTATATATATATATATATATATGGGTATACGGGTATATAAGGGTGTAAGGGTATATATAAGAGTATAAGGGTATAAGGGTAGGTACATGAGAGTATAGGGGTATATAAGGGTATATACTCTGCGGAATGATCCCGAGAGTCGACGAACGAAACATGTGTGCGAATCTGATAGGTGTGTGTGTAACGCGTGGTATACGTATTTGGTTGACGAAACTTATTTGGTTGACGAAATTTTCGACTAGAGAAGAAAAATTTTTCTTACCAAAAATGACATTTCCATGAGACGATATTACGATATCTCTAGCATGCGTGGACCGATTTACGATATCTCTAGCATGCGTGGACCGATTTTATTGAAATTGGTCTTATTCGAAAGCTGATATGCGGTTTACATACGAAAAATGCCTTTAAATTTAGAAAATATTGCAGGCGTAATAAGATATAATGAAATAAGTGTCAGAATGCCTCCGCGACGAGTAAAGATACACGGTAGCGGCAGGGACAGTGCGATCGACATATACAGGGTGTTTTTTTTTTTCATGTACTTGGCGTCGAGACGCTACCGCGTCTCTAGATATTGGTCATGAAACGAAATCCTCGTCAGCCCAACGAAAAATTAGAATGTCCCAAAGAGAATCAGGAAATAACGATAAATGTACCAAGTACATCCGAAAACCACAGCCCATGCGCTACAGTTTTCTAAGGGGACGAAACCACTCCCACAAGAATCCCTCCTTTGGGACACGTATAGTTCCAGGGTGGGGGCGCGTTAAGGGTTCTTCCCTATAAAAGCTGGGCATCAGGCCCCTCAACTCAGCACAAGTTCAGTCTCTCCATGTCAAAGAACATCTCCACACAAACGTCACCAGACGAAGGTACAAGGACCATAGCCGTGCAAACTGGATACCACGGATATTGGGAAACTTCTTCTCGAGTGGGTACCACCATAACACCAAGGCCGTATCACAGCAGCACGGGAGGAATCGTCGTGAAGGGCCGAAGCTCCTCTACTAGGAAGCCCCGCATCAAAACGGTGGGAACCCAAACTAAAACAACTAAAGCTCGTCGACGTATCCCGGACTGCCTGGTGCTCCAGGAAATAACTGACGACAACATTCGGGATTGGACCCCTGGAGAACCCATCCTCGCAAAGAAGAAACGGAAAAATGAAAACCATGTCGGCAAGTGACCTCAGGAACATGTCCCGTTGCCTGGTCATGTACGTGGAGGACCCCACCACATTCTGGGTCTCCTTGGACAAGTACGGCGAGGCAGCAAAGGTTATGCTGAATGAATTAAGAATATACATGAAGTCCAGACAACACCTATGTTTGCCAGCAATGGACAGTATCAGGCCGGGACGATATGTGACCGTAAGGTTTCCTAGGAAAGGGTGGCTTCGCGGTGAAGTCACCGCAGTGAATGGGACCAGCTGTACCATCTTCCTTGGTGACTATGGCATAGCAATGGACTGCCCAGTCACAGAATTGCGATCTCTGCCACCCCGGTTCCACGCCCTCCCCTGGCAGACAGTGAGGATTCGTCTGAGGGGCGTCAAGCTCCGTTCCTGCCGACCGCTCCAGAGGACTACACAGATTGCAGAGATGGTCATGGCAAGGAGGAAGGGCCTCCTCGCCAACGTAGAATCAACGCTGGATGGCCTCACAGCCACACTGACGCTTGACCGGCTACCGGGACAACCCCCATTGGACGTCATCGAGCACTGGTTGCAGATGGGCTACGTGGTGCCCAACGACGGCTAAACACTCCCACACCACAACACTTAGCGATAAGTACACTAATTACATTACACTACACCCGACAATTCTCTTTTACACTTTGCTTATAAAAGGATTTGTAGGGCGTTTTCCCTTCTCTTGAAAAGCATCACGAGAATCGCGATGTTTTATCTTAGGGGGGAGATGTTACGTATGTAGAATTTCTATACGCCGCTTTCATCGAGCTCGCGTCTGTGAAGGGAAGACGCCCTAAAATCCTTTCGTTTATCAAACATTTCACTTAGGGGGTCATGATCTCGACCATCTAGATAACGACCACGGGAACGGAAGTGACACGACGATAACCCCGAAAGATTTCCTTATATGGAAAATTCCTAATGAACCCCCACTCATTTTTGGGAGTATATAAACCCTTTGTTTTCTACCCTCTGCGGTTAAAAGTTATAGAGTCACGCGTAGAGTCACGTCGTGTCACGCTCGTACAGAGTTGGTTAAATCTAGCAAGATCGGGCAAAGCCTCCGTCAGAATCATAGTTAACCTCATAGAATCCGCAAGTCCGGTTTATATTCTATTTGGCACGTTGAAATAGCCGCTCGTACGCCCCGCATCGCCAGTGCGTCAACACCGTGCAATTATTGGTAAATTATACACTTTATATAATTAACTAATCGCGACACTTACATTTGTACAATAACTGATTATTGAATATACGAATGGTGTTCACTTGTAAATCGAGTAGATTCGTTAAACCCATCTTTTACCCAGCGATCCTTATAATATTGGTAGCACTCACCCACTGATACAACTTTACCGCTCGAGTTGTATTAACTTTAATTAAGAGTTACGAGGCATTACTAACATTTCCCGCGACTCCCTGATTTCGTATCAGGTCCGTTCGCAAACCCTTTACCACAACAAACCATCTTCTCCAACCCAGTGGCTCCCCGATTTAGCATCGGATTCGTCCACGAAACCTCACCCTCCAACGGCTCCCTGATTTAGCATCAGGTTCGTCCGTATCCTACAGCTCCCTGATTTCGCATCAGGTTCGTCTGTAATTCTACCAACTTCCGAACAGCTCCCTGGTTTCGCGCCAGGTTCGTCTGTAATCTTTATCCTAGTGACTCCCCGATTTCGCATCGGGTTCGTTCACGACATTTCACAATCCTGCGGCTCCCTGATTTCAAATCAGGTTCGTCCGCGCTTGACTCCATTCCTAGAGGCTCCCTGATTTCGCATCAGGTTCGTCCTCACCGTCAATAATCCTAGCGGCTCCCTGATTCCGCATCAGGTTCGTCCGCGCACCTAACTAACAAACTCATAAACCATATTCCCTGGAAATTATACCTCTCGCCGGCCTCTCGCGTTGCCGCAGCCCCGGCTCGTAACATATTTTTTATGATTTAGTTAAAATTTCAGTTCTAATAGGAGAATTTATGTAAGATTACCTGAAATTCACTACCATTTTCCTGGACTTTCTTAATATTGTTATTAAGAGGAGCTGAATTAGTGTAATTTTAATTGTTTGTTAACTTCGATTTCTTTGGATTTTCATAAAATTTTCAGTTCTAGGAGGTGATTTTGCGTAAATTTACTTGAAATTGACTTAGATTTGTTGGACATTGTTACTATTATTACTTGGAGGAACTGAATTTGTGTAATTTTAATTGTTTTTTAACTTCGATTTCTTTGGATTTTCATAAAATTTTTAGTTCTAGGAGGTTAACTTGCGAAAATTTACTTGAAATTGACATAGATTTGTTGGACATTGTTACTGTTATTACTTGGAGGAACTGAATTTGTGTAGATTTATTGGATACTGAGTTCGGTTTTGTGTGATTTTGATAAAATTTTTTAATTGAAATAGCTAAATTTGTGGAAATTTAGTTGAAATTACCATATATTTTTTATGATTTAGTTAAAATTTCAGTTCTAGGAGGTGAATTTATGTAAGTTTGCTTGAAATTCACTTCCATTTTTTTGGATTTTCTTAATATTATCATTAAGAGGAGCTGAATTTGTGTAATTTTAATTGTTTTTTTAACTTCGATTTCATTGGATTTTCATAAAATTTTTAGTTCTAGAAGGTTAACATGCGTAAATTTACTTGAAATTGACATAGATTTGTTGGACATTGTTACTGTTATTACTTGGAGGAACTGAATTTGTGTAGATTTATTGGATACTGAGTTCGGTTTTGTGTGATTTTGATAAAATTTTTTAATTGAAATAGCTAAATTTGTGGAAATTTAGTTGAAATTACCATATATTTTTTATGATTTAGTTAAAATTTCAGTTCTAATAGGAGAATTTATGTAAGATTACCTGAAACTCACTACCATTTTCCTGGACTTTCTTAATATTTTACCATATATTTTTTATGATTTAGTTAAAATTTCAGTTCTAATAGGAGAATTTATGTAAGATTACCTGAAACTCACTACCATTTTCCTGGACTTTCTTAATATTGTTATTAAGAGGAGCTGAATTAGTGTAATTTTAATTGTTTGTTAACTTCGATTTCTTTGGATTTTCATAAAATTTTTAGTTCTAGGAGGTTAATTTGCGTAAATTTACTTGAAATTGACTTAGATTTGTTGGACATTGTTACTATTATTACTTGGAGGAACTGAATTTGTGTAATTTTAATTGTTTGTTAACTTCGATTTCTTTGGATTTTCATAAAACTTTTAGTTCTAGGAGGTTACATTGCGTAAATTTACTTGAAATTGACATAGATTTGTTGGATATTGTTACTGTTATTACTTGGAGGAACTGAATTTGTGTAGTTTTATTTGATACTGAGTTCGATTTTGTTCGATTTGGATAAAAAATTTTAATTGGATTAGCTAAATTTGTGGAAATTTAGTTGAAATTACCATATATTTTTTATGATTTATTTAAATTTCAGTTCTAGGAGGTGAATTTATGTAAGTTTGCTTGAAATTCACTTCCATTTTTTTTGGATTTTTTAATATTATTATTAAGAGGAGCTGAATTTGTGTAATTTTAATTGTTTTTTAACTTCGATTTCTTTGGATTTTTATGAAATTTTTAGTTCTAGGTGTTTAATTTGCGTAAATTTACTTAAATTGACTTAGATTTGTTGGACATTGTTACTATTATTACTTGGAGGAACTGAATTTGTGTACTTTTATTGGATACTGACTTTGGTTTTGTGTGATTTTGATAAAAATTTTTAATTGAAATAGCTAAATTTGTGGAAATTTAGTTGAAATTACCATATATTTTTTATAATTTACATAAAATGTCAGTGCTAATAGGAGAATTTATGTGAGATTACCTGAAATTCACTACCATTTTCCTGGACTTTCTTAATATTGTTATTAAGAGGAGCTGAATTAGTGTCATTTTAATTGTTTGTTAACTTCGATTTCTTTGGATTTTCATAAAATTTTTAGTTCTAGGAGGTTAACTTGCGTAAATTTACTTGAAATTGACATAGATTTGTTGGACATTGTTACTGTTATTACTTGGAGGAACTGAATTTGTGTAATTTTAATTGTTTCTTAACTTCGATTTCTCTGGATTTTCATAAAATTTTTAGTTCTAGGAGGTTCCCAGATAGCACCAAAACGTTTTAAAAACGTTTTAAAAACGTCCAAGTCGGACGTTCAGGACGTCTTAAAAACGTCCAGAAGAGGTCCAGAAAAGGTCCTAGAAACGTCCATTTTCACAAACCAGAACGTTTTTAGGACGTTTTTAAAACTTTTTCAGGACGTTTTTAAAACGTTTTCAGGACGTTTTTAAAACGTTTTCTGGACGTTTTTAAAACGTTTTTTGGACGTTTTTAAAACGTTTTCAGGACGTTTTCAGGACGTTTTCAGGACGTTTTTAGGACGTTTTTGGGACGCTTGACGGTACTGGTTGGATTTAATAAAAATTTAAGGAAGTAAAAGGTTTTCAAAATAAGATTAAACTCGATAACAATTTATTTTATTTGTTGAATTCAGAAATAATGCAGAATATATGCACTTACAATAGATACAAGAATATGTTAGTACGAGGTCCAATATACAGAATATATTCACTTAAAATAGATATGGATGTGCACTTAAATAGACAGCTCTGTATTTTTTCTATTCTCTGCCATTTCCCTATGTTCTGCTGCACCTTAAACAAGAATTTCGTGGAAACATTACATTAAATTTTACAGTAATCAATATTAGGAATAGTAAAATAAGGGTGATAGTTACATATTAAAACCGTTGCTACGTTTAATTTATGGAAATCTTTTTTCCCTTTTCTGCCAAGGACAACTAAATAGCAATGCAACATCCATTGGTCATCAACGACATTAGCGCCCGTTTTACAAAATTATACTGATTGGAATCATCAAAATTTGCCAATTCGTTAACCTAAAATTTAAAAATTATTCCAACCCTAACCTAGAACTACATACCTATGACCACAAATACTGAAACAAATATACAAAAACTGTACAAATACGTTATGAGAGCTGTATAAAAACTGTATGAACAAACGTTTACAAACATTCGGTTAGAAACATTTAACCAAATGCCTCTGTGTTTTTGGTTTTCTACTGTTTCTTTGAACAAATGTTCATATAAACATTTATATGTATATATGTATGTAGATCTAATTAGGCTTTACCTGTGCGATCTATCCATATTTCGTGGATGGTTTGGGTTAGACAGCGATTACAATCCTTGGTTTTCCTTGAACTCATGTATCCTAATCTACCCGCATTTATCACATGGCACACAGCCTCTTTTGAACGCCTGTTTTGTACGTAACCAAAGCGTATTCTGGACGTTTTGAAAACGTCTGCAAAAGACGTCTTTAAAACGACTTCTGGACGTTTTTAAAACGTTTTCTGGACGTTTTAAAAACGTCCAGAAAAGGTCCAGAAAACGTTTTAAAAACGTCCATTTTCACAAATCAAGCCGTGGACGTTCAGACCTAAAATGGACGTTTTTAAAACGTTCTGTGCTATCTGGGTAACTTGAGTATATTTACTTGAAATTGACATAGATTTATTGGACATTGTTACTGTTATTACTTGGAGGAACTGATTTTGTGTAGTTATATTGGATACTGAGTTCGGTTTTGTGTGATTTTGATAAAATTTTTTAATTGAAATAGCTAATTTGTGGAAATTTAGTTGAAATTACCATATATTTTTTATGATTTAGTTAAAATTTCAGTTCTAATAGGAGAATTTATGTAAGATTACCTGAAATTCACTACCATTTTCCTGGACTTTCTTAATATTGTTATTAAGAGGAGTTGAATTAGTGTAATTTTAATTGTTTGTTAACTTCGATTTCTTTGGATTTTCATAAAATTTTTAGTTCTAGGAGGTTAATTTGCGTAAATTTACTTAAATTGACTTAGATTTGTTGGACATTGTTACTATTATTACTTGGAGGAACTGAATTTGTGTAATTTTAATTGTTTTTTAACTTCGATTTCTTTGGATTTTCATAAAATTTTTAGTTCTAGGAGGTTAACTTGAGTATATTTACTTGAAATTGACATAGATTTGTTGGACATTGTTACTGTTATTACTTGGAGGAACTGAATTTGTGTAGTTATATTGGATACTGAGTTCGGTTTTGTGTGATTTTGATAAAACTTTTTAATTGAAATAGCTAAATTTGTGGAAATTTAGTTGAAATTACCATATATTTTTTATGATTTAGTTAAAATTTCAGTTCTAATAGGAGAATTTATGTAAGATTACCTGAAATTCACTACCATTTTCCTGGACTTTCTTAATATTGTTATTAAGAGGAGCTGAATTAGTGTAATTTTAATTGTTTGTTAACTTCGATTTCTTTGGATTTTCATAAAATTTTTAGTTCTAGGAGGTTAATTTGCGTAAATTTACTTAAATTGACTTAGATTTGTTGGACATTGTTACTATTATTACTTGGAGGAACTGAATTTGTGTAATTTTAATGTTTTTTAACTTCGATTTCTTTGGATTTTCATAAAACTTTTAGTTCTAGGAGGTTACATTGCGTAAATTTACTTGAAATTGACATAGATTTGTTGGACATTGTTACTGTTATTACTTGGAGGAACTGAATTTGTGTAGTTATATTGGATACTGGGTTTGGTTTTGTGTGATTTTGATATGACAAAATAATTGAACTCATATTAAACATATATAATTTGTATTTAATTGTACGTTCGTCACATTCGGCATGACCACATGGTAGGCTGCAATTACACACACTAGAGGTAGGAAAAAGCAATAACAAAGACGGAAGTCGGTCGCGCTCCGCAATCGAGACAAACAATGATGCCCCAGCATACAGATAAGTGTCAGCACAGATACCAAATGTACTCTTACTTAACACCCCTCTTTACATTTATACTGTGCTTATAAATATCTAAATAATACATTACTTTATTCTATAATGTTCAACATATATCTGAACTTAATAAACTTCGTTTTTCCTAACGCCTTGGTAAATATGTCGGCTATATTATCTTCCGAGTTCACTTTAACAATATCTATAGTTCCCTTTATATAATCTTGGTTTATAAACTGATAATGTACTTCAATATGTCTCGAATTCTTAGAAAAGTTTCCATATTTGGCTATAGTAACAGCACCTGAATTGTCTTCGTAAATTTTAACGGGCTCCTTTATTGGTATGCTTAAAGATTTGCAAATGCCCCGTATAAAATTTATTTCTGTGACTGCTTCTGACATTGCTACATATTCGGCAAAGGTAGACGATTTTGTTACAGATCCTTGTTTACGCGATCTCCAGTAAATCGCATTACCAAACAATCGTATCACAAATCCGGATGTCGATTTTCTATCAAGATGATCTCCGGCCCAGTCAGCATCTACATAACAGTCTAAGATATCTACATTATGATGCTTATTGTAAGTTAACTTGAGGTCCTTAGTACCGTATAAATATTTTAGTACTCTTATTGCGTATTTAAAGTGGGTTTCGCTGTAACAATTTTGGAACCTGCTTAGGTAGTTAATACAAAAGGAGATATCTGGTCTTGTTCCACAGCTTATGTATAGAAGTGCTCCAATTAAATTACGATACTTGATATTACCTTTTGGATCAACAGCGGGATCTAACTTCAAGTTAACTTCCATTGGCGTGTTATATACTTTAGCATTTTCAATTCTATATTTTTTTGCTAATGATTCTATATAGTCCTTTTGACTTAAGGTCATTGTGCTACTTTTATAATTATTCTCTATACGTATACCTATATATTGTTTTACCTTTCCCATGTCTTTTATTTTAAATTTGTTTGACAATTTCTTCTTGACATCATTAATTTTGGTCTGACTGCTACTACATATTAATAAATCATCCACAAAGAGTAGAATATATATGGATTCTTTTTTTTCATTTCTTACATATAAGCAGTAATCGTACTGGCTTCTTTCAAACCCTAATTTAACAATATGACTGTGAAAGCATTCGTACCAAGCTCTTGGGCTTTCCCTTAGCCTATATAATGATTTTCTCAAACGGTATACCTTAGCTGTACCGTCATCATAACCTTTCGGTTGTTTTACATAGACTTCTGAAGTTATTTTTCCGTTTGAAAACGCGGTTTCAACATTCATCTGATCGATAATCAAACTATTTCGACAGCAAAATGAAAGTAATAATTTTAAAGTCTGCATTTTAGCTACGGGGGAATAAATGTCGTCAAGTTTGTCTGTTTGTTGGAAACCTCTTACCACTAACCTTGCTTGGAATGCACCGTCAGTCTTTTGTTTGAATACCCATTTTACATCTAAGCTACTTTTATACTTAGGCTTATCGACTAGCTTCCATGTTTTGTTTCTGTTTATGCTATCTATTTCTTTGTCCATCGCTAGTTTCCAATTCTCCGCATTTTCGCTCGTCGTTGCTTCCTCAAATGTGTCGGGGTTATTCGCATTACAATAGTTTACATAAACAGTTTGATAGACATGTGGGTTGTTGTATCTGTCTGGGGGTTTGCTCTCTCTTTCTGATCTTCTTAGGCTCGGCTCTTCAGTCTCTTCGTTCTCCTTGATGGTTTCGTCATTTAGTTCTCCCTCTTTATCTGACTCAATTTCTTTATCTGACTCGGATTCATTGTTTTCTCTTTCCCCATTTAATCCGATGCATTTCGTGTCTCGTTCAATGATATCAACGTGCCTGGCTACAATTATTTTGTTATTTATCAGTACTCTGTAGCCAACTTCTGTGTATCCCAGCAGGATACCTAAATCTGCTTTTCTGTCCCATTTAGATTTTCGTTTTACTTCTGGTACTCTCACGTAAACTCTACTTCCGTACAGCCGTAGGTTCTTTACACATGGCTTTACACCAAAGAATATTTCGTACGGAGTTTTCCTCTCGATTGTATTTGCCAAGGTTCTATTTTTTAAATAAGCCGCAGCTTTCACAACTTCGGGCCAAAAACGCTTATTTATCTTTGCCTCAGTTAATAGGCATCTAGCTGTATCCATTATAGACCGATTGTACCTTTCTGCTGTCCCATTTAGCTCGTGTACGTATGGTGGACAAGCGTCGATAATGATTCCTTTTCCTCGTACAAAACGGTAAATATTTGCATTTAGGTACTCTCTACCGTTATCACATCTTAATTTTTTTATTGTTTTTCCGGTTATATTTTCTACTTCGTTTACATATTCTTCGAGGCATTCGTAGACTTGATCTTTAGATTTGATACTGTAAACTTTGGCTAGTTTGCTGTAGTCATCTATAAATGAGAGAAAATATTTTTCACCACAGTTACCTGTAATTGAGTGTGGTCCATTTAAATCTGTATGAATGATTTCTAATACTTCTTTGGCTTTAGTCCTTTTATTTTCGAAAGGTTGATTGTGCATTTTATTCTTTATACAGATTGCACATTTCATATGTTCGGACTCAAGATCTTTTGGCACTCCATCTAATAGCTCATTTCTGCATAAAATATTCAAGTACTTAAAATTTACATGGCCTAAAGTACGGTGCCACTTTTCTTTCTCGGTTAGTGTGTTCTCATTATTTTTGCTTATTAGGTTAGCACACGATTCAGTACTTTTATTATTATTAACTGTTGAAATTTATATTTTATTTTATCTTTTGTTTGTAAAATATATATATATATGTATGGATTACTAATTCTCTATTATAGTCTGGGGATCAGGAGGGTTCCACAGGATCAGTTAATCGACACGTGGTTTGTTTAGAAATATAAAAAGAATATATTTTAAATTATTTAACGTAGTAATATCTCTTGCCTAATGGCTATAGAATATTTAATATAAATATTTCAAGTAACACAACAATTTCTATTATACGGCCTATTATATTATTGAGTCTTTAATCTATTCTCCTTATCTTATTTCAACCTAACGGTGAGCTCACCTCTGTACGATGGTTGTAGCCGGAAAGAACGAGGCTGCTGAAGCACTCGTTCGTGTCTCCTACCCTATACTCTATGTTCGTTCTGTTGAACTATATTATGGCGCGCAATTTAACCTATATATCTATATATATAATACTTCAGGTGTAGGGCTGACCTGAATTATGTTTGGAGTTTATGTTTTTAACACTCTCCCGTAATTCTGTGTCAGTCCTACACCACCAACTCGTTCTTGCAGTTTTCAAACTTTGTAGTATTTAATGGTTTTGTGAACACGTCTGCAATCTGACTGGCAGTTGGACAATAGTTTACTCTAATTACATTTCTTCTTATTAGATCGTGTACAAATCTAAACTTCACGTCTATGTGTTTCGAACGTCTGTTAATTACACCGTTTTTCATTAACGCAATTGCACTTTGATTGTCCACATTTAGTTCTATGTCTAATGTTTCATTTGTTAGTTCTTCAATTAAGGTTTTAATATATAATAATTCTTTACAACACTCTGCTGCCGCTACATATTCAGCTTCTGTACTTGATAATGCAATCACTGGCTGCTTCCTCGAACACCAGCTGATTGCACCTCCAGCGTAGTAGATGACGTATCCAGTAGTGCTGCGTCTGGTTTCGGGATCTCCTGCATAGTCTGCATCGCAGTATGCTTTTATCAGATTTGATTTATTAGTGTTGTTGTATCGTACTCCCTGTTTTGCTGTTCCATTTAAATATTTCATTATATGTTTTATGTCTCTTATGTTTTCTTTTGTAGGTTTCTCGACATATCTGCTGCTGAAATTTACTGCAAATGCTATGTCCGGTCTTGTTTTTGACGTCAAATACAACAGGCTTCCGACTGCTTCTCTATATGGAAAGTCTGTTTTGTCTGGTTCATTTCTTTTGTTTTTTTCTGGCAGCATTGGAATTTTTACTTTCTTGGCTTGATCCATTCCATATTGGCCCAGCATTCCTTTTGTGTAGTCCTCTTGAGTGAGTTTAATTTCATTATTCCTTTTTTCAATTTCGAATCCAATATAGACAGTTGGATTTTTTATAACTGTCATTTTAAATTCTATGTTGAGTTGTTTTAGCAGTTTGCTAATTTCTTTTTCTTCTTTGCCAAGTATTATTCCATCGTCTACATATATTCCGAGTATTAGTTGATTATTTGTTCGTTTAAACAGGCACTGTTCACTTTGAATTTGTGTCAGTCCTTTTTCTTGTAGGAATTCTGTAAACTTTTTATTCCAGCTAAGTGGTGCTTGTTTTAGTCCGTACATTGCTTTCTTTAGTTTTAGGAGTCTGTTTTCTTTATCGTAGCCCTCGGGTGGATACATGTATATTTGCTCGTTCAGTTTGTAATCGTGTTTGGTTGCGGAACGATTACCGGTGGGACGGAGAAGGGATAGTTGCCGACTCAGTCGGTGTGTCCGGGTTCGGCGAATGAGTTAAATGCGTATTTCAAAACAATAACAGTGTTTATTGTGGTAGCTGTGGAATTCTGTTTACATTTATTTCCGATCCCGTCGGAAGAGCTACGGAGCTACGGTTTTTTATCGGCGCGTCGGTTTCGCGGCGGCGGCGACTTGGCGGCGAGCGATAGGAGAGAGGATATCGGTATGTTTAACGTTCTGCTCGGAATGGCCTTAAGGGGCACGTTCGTACGAGAGTCGTATAATGGAGGTTCAGAGTGCAATAGGATTCCGGCCTAACGGGCGCGGAGGTACCTCTCTGACGTAGGCAGGACGCAAGATAAATCTCGGCCTATTTCGGACAGAGGCTGGTAATGGTACAGTATGGCTATGGTCGATACTGACACACCTCACGGTACGGCACGAGAGAACTCTCGGTCGTGATTATCAAAAAGAGCGTCTTGGTTTGCTTGAAGCGGTATAGCGACATGCACAAGAGCTGTTTATTTCGCTCGCCACGGCCTTTATATTGGCCGGCCGTAAATTATCGCTCGCGAGAGAGACCGCGGGACCGCGGCCGCCAAGCGGTCGCGGCGCGAACTAAGCCCATTGTCTCGGTGCTGGGCGCTCGCGCGGCGCGTGACGTGACTTCGTCACACCCCCTCCTTACTTTGGGGAAAAACGGTGTTCGTCGGCTTCTGGCCGTCATGTACATGTGTCCTTACGTACTAACTTAACCTAAGGGGTTGCAACCCAACGCTTTAAACCTACCCATCACCAGTATTAAATTAAAATTAAAAACTGAAAAAAAACTATTCCGGCGGAGGGTGCTCCGCGGGAGCAGTCGGCCGCCTACTGCGGATCTCGATCCCGAGATCGCCGTTGCGGAATCGGCTGCCCAGGACGACGGCGGTTGACGTAGTGACCGCGTATACGCGGCGAGGGCGCATAGCGGCAGGGTGAAAGATCACCATTCCTGGCCGGTCCGTGGCCCAGGACCAGGGTCGGGTGAGGGTCGCTCGACCTGGTGCGGCCGTTGAAGGGCCCGCATGAACTGGCCGTGCCAGTGGCGGAGGTGCCGGGGAGTCTACCGGCGGTGGCGTGGCCGCTGGGGGGCCCTGTAGGCCTGGCTGTGCCAGCGACGGTGGTTCGGCGGTGGCGATCGGTGGTGGCGTAGCCACTGGGGGGCCCTGGTGGCCGGGCTGTACCAGTGGCGCTGGTGTCGCGGTGTCTACCGGCGGTGGCGTGGCCGCTGGGGGGCCTTGCCGGCCTAGCTGGACCAGCGGCGGTGTTCCGGTGGTGACTACCGGCGATGGTGCGGCCGCTGGGGGGCCTTTTACGCCTGGCTGTGCCAGCGGCGATGGGCCTGCGGTGTCTATCGGCGGTGGCGTGACCGCTGGGGGGCCTTGCAGGCCTGGCTGAGCCAGCGGCGATGAATCGGCGGTTGTCGTGGTGCGTCGGCCGCCTCTGGTGGGCAGTTTTCGCTTTCTGTCCGCCGGGGGAGGGTCCCGTGGCAAACGGGAGGGCCGCGGCGTAACCTGGCCCCGTGAGGCTGTTGGCCCGGCCGTTGTCCCGGCTAGGGGTGTAGTCGGGGGTGGCCCCCTGGTACTCTTTTCCCCCGGCCTCCTGGGGCCGCGGGGTGGAGGTTTCCACCATTAAAACTTCTTCCGGGCGCTCCCGGGCGGTTATTCTCCGTGGGGGCGCCTGGAGGCGCGGTGGTGGCCCTCGATGTGAAGGCGGCGGGTCTGCCAGTTGGACCCGGGCGGGCCACGGTCGATTCTCCACTATCTGTGGCCGTCTGGGCCGGCGCTCCGGCGGGCCTACCGGGGCGGTGCCCAGCGGCACAGCGCTTCCTTTTCCCGAGCTCTCGGGCGACGTTCGTTGTCGTGGCATGCTGATTGCCAATTGTTTCGACTGCTTGTTTGTCAACGGCTTTTATAGTCATCACGGTGGCGCTGTCCGCGCTACTCGGTTCGCGAGTATCGCGCGGTTTCAGATCGCTGAGGTGCGCGCGCATTGTTTTCCCGCGCGTACCTTTTAGTACCACGACGTTTGGTCCCGCGAATTTGGCAACGATGTACGGGCCGGCGAACTTTGGAGCCAGCTTAGCATTAAACTGTTTTACTGCCGCGCTTAGGTGGTGTTCGCGCTTCATCACTTCATCACCGATCGCGGGGCGCCAATCTCTACGGCGTAAATCGTAATGGTGCTTTTGATTCTGGTGGGCTCGTACCAGATTCCATCGTGCCAGTTCAATGCTGTCTTTGATGGTCGCTAACCGTTGTTGCCATCCTCGGGCGTCCTCTTGGGTTGGCTCCTCCATTGGGTCGCCCGTGTTCAGGCGTGGATCTCCGGGAGCAACGAGTTCGCGGCCAAAATTTAAGGCGGCTGGTGTGCTCCCCGTGGCTTCGTGTCGCGCCGTGTTGTAGGCAAAAGCGATCTCCAGGAGCCAACTATCCCACGTTGTGTGATCCCCGTCGGTAAATTGGGCGATCATCGTCTTGATTACTCGGTTGGCCCTTTCTACTGGATTACATTGCGGGGTATAAGGTGGTGTTTTCCGGTGGTCGATGCCATATTCTTTCAACATGCCGGTAAATTCTCGGCTCTCAAATTGCTTTCCGTTGTCGGTAATGACTCGGCGTGGGCACCCGAAGCGCATGGCTATGCGTTCCCGGAAGGCTTTTGTGACGGCCGGGGCGGTGGCTTGTCGAAGAGGCTGCAGCTCAATCCACTTTGTGAATTTATCCTGCATCACCACTACCACGGTGTGGCCTTTCTTCGATCGTGGGAGCGGTCCGACTAAATCGGCCGATACAACATCCCACGGGTAGGCTGCTGGTGTGGTGTGCATTAGTCCTGCTGGTGCTTGTTGCGACACCTTGTACTCTTGACACTTAGTACACTGGCGGACGTAGCGGGCTGCATCTCGGAACATCCCGGGCCAATAATATTTTCTGGCTAATCGGGCGGTAGTCTTGTTAATCCCGAGATGGCCGGCCGTGGGGGCATCATGGTTAGCCCTTAGTATTTCGTCCCGCCGGGGTCGCGGCACGCACTGCTTCCACTCGTCTTCGGGATGGCCGCCGGTGGTGTCTGGGAAGTGCCGGTATAATTCGCCATCGCGAATCTGGTAGTCGGGGTGGAGGAGCGGTGTCTCCTCGACCGCTCGCTTCTTGGTGTCGTACCATTCTTTGGGTACCCCGGTGCCCACGTCTGCAATCTCGTTTTGTCGTGATAGAGCATCTGCTACGAGATTGTTCTCCCCCTTCCGATACTCTATTTTGAAATCGTACTGTTGGAGCTCCAGGCTCCAGCGCGCCAGGCGGCCCGAGGGGCTGTCAATTGACTGTAGCCATTTCAATGCCTGGTGATCGGTCAGGACTGTAAAGGAATATCCCTCCAGATATGGGCGCATCTTTCTGATGCCCCAGACCACTGCCAAGCACTCTTTTTCGGTGACGGAGTAGTTTCGCTCGGCTGAATTGAGCGTGCGGCTGGCATAGGCCACTACTCGTTCCTGGTCATCGTACTCCTGTGTCAGCACTGCACCCAGGCCACCTTGGCTGGCGTCCGTTTGTAGTACAAACGGTCGGTCAAAATCGGGGCAAGTTAACACCGGCGCTGTGGCTAGTTGGTGGCGGAGCGTCTCGAAAGCGGACTGGGCTTCTTCGGTCCAGCTCCAGCGTGTTCGTTTCTGGAGGAGTTGGTGCAACGGTGCCGCTGTGTCCGAGAATTGGGGAATGTATCTCCGGTACCAGGAGACCATCCCCAGGAAGCGTCGTAATTCTCGTAGATTCTGCGGTGGGGGCGTGTTACGGATTGCCTCGACTTTTTCGGGGTCCGTCTTAACCCCTTGGTCAGAGACAACGTGTCCGAGGTATTGTAATTCCGTCTGGCAGAAACGGCATTTTTCTTCATTTAACTGAAGTCCTGCCTGCTGCAATCGGCGTAATACTTCTCGGAGGTTTTCCAGGTGCTCTTCGAACGTTCGTCCCAAGACAATGATGTCGTCTAAGTATGCAAACGCTCTTGGCTCGAGGCTGGGTCCAATGATACCGTCTAGTAGCCGTTGGAACGTGGCGGGGGCCGAGTGGAGACCGAACGGCATGGCGCGGAACTGATATAGTCCGCGTCCGGGAACGGTAAAGGCCGTTATCGGGCGGCTCTCCTCGGCCAGCGGTACTTGCCAGTACCCATTTGCGAGATCCAGTGTCGAGATATAGCGTGCTTCGCGCAATTTGTCGAGCGTTGCCTGGACCTGCGGCAAGGGGTAGGCGTCTTTTTCGGTGACGGCATTTACTCGGCGGAAGTCGATACAAAAGCGCTTCTTCTTTTTGCCTTTCTTGGCAACCATGACCACGGGGGAGCTCCAGGGGCTGCTAGACGGCTCTATTACTCCGTCTGCTAGCATCTGGTCTACTGCCTCGTTAATTAAGGCTTGCGTGGCCGGGTTCCTCGGCATGTATCGTTGCTTGATCGGTTCGGTCGTTTTCAGCCGTATTCGGTGTTCGGCGAGGCTGGTTGTGCCTCGTAATTTCCGGAGTGGCGGTAACTCCTCGTTCAGGAGTTGTTGCAGGGCGGTCTCTTGGGCTGGGGTGCATCGTCTAATGCCTGGGGCTTCCACGGCCGCGGTTTCGGCGTGGTTAGTTGCCCATCGGTGGGCACCAATCTGCATTTCTAGGCCCAACTTGCTCAAAACGTCTATGCCCAATAGCGCGGCATGTGACAGACCCGGCAGCACGGCATACGTGTGCTTCACTGTCTGCTCGTGAATGGCTGCTGGTAGGGTCATCTCGCCCCGTAGTGGTACCTCGGCGCCGTCGGCGACGCTAGCCGTGAATGTGGCGGGGGCAAGGGTATATCCTTGCTGCTTGCATGCCGTGGCGACATCTGGCCGTATGAACGAGCGGGTTGCTCCGGTGTCGACCAGTGCCCACCAGCGGAATTTTCCCACCTGGAAGGCGAGGTACAATCGAGGGTCCTCGTCTACTGGCTTGGTTGAGGCGTTGTGGGTTGGGCGTTTTGTCGGTCGCCTCGGTTGCCGCGCCCTGCCTCGTTTCCCGTAAAGGGATTGCACTTGCAGTCTCTGGAAGTGCGTCCGGCGGTCCCGCAGTAGGAGCAAAATAGCTTGCTCGCTCGTTTGCACTCGGGGCGTCGGTGGCCCCGCTGGCTGCATCGCCAGCAGCACGTCGCTCGGTCGTACTCGGCCTGTACTTCAGCCAGGCCGCTGCTGCTGCGGGCTTGTTCGGCTTTCTTTTCCGGCCGCTTTTCGTTTTTGTTGGTTTCCTTCCGTCCGACGCCGGAGGCCTCTTTCTCCTCGGCCGTGACTTTGTCTTGATCCGCCGCCAGTCTCATCAATTCTGGCAGAGTCTTGAACTCCGTCCTTTTGATGTACCGACGGTACTCCGGTCGGAGATTACGGTAGGCCCGATTCACCTGCTGCTCGAGTGTGTACTTCCCGTACTGTTGCATCAATGGTAGGAGATCTAGTATGAAGTCGGTAGCTGTCTCTCCTGGACGTTGAATGCGCCGGGTAATGGTTTCCTCTAACTCGTTTTCGTCTTCGGCAGCGAGGAAAAACGCTCGAAAGTCGTTAACGAAATCGTCCCACGACTGCCATTCGGTACGGCGGAGGCGATACCAGCCCAAGGCCCTTCCCTTTAGAATCTCGGAAAGGCACTGCACGATCTGCGTAGGGGTGACCATGTAACTGTGTTGTAGGTCCCCGAGCCGCTGCAGAAATTCAGCTGCTCCGGCGCTGCCGTCGTAGCGGGTTCCCCACCTTCGGATTTTTTCCATTGGCGTAGCCTCTGGGGCAGCTAAGCTGAATCCCGTGTCGATGGGCGCTTCTTCTGGCGCCTTAGAGGTGTCGCCAGTGATCGTGATGGTTGGTGGACCCATAATACTATGATCTCGGCAGTACGTGGTGACTCGTTGGCGTAGTTCGTCAAGATTGCCGGTGGCGTCGATCCCGTATTTTTCCGCGACTTTTATCAGTACAGCCTCCCGTAGCTCGTAAACCCAGCTTACGCTTATGCTCATTCGCCCTTCTCCTCTTCAACGTCCCTGTTCGGGCGCCACTTTGTAATCGTGTTTGGTTGCGGAACGATTACCGGTGGGACGGAGAAGGGATAGTTGCCGACTCAGTCGGTGTGTCCGGGTTCGGCGAATGAGTTAAATGCGTATTTCAAAACAATAACAGTGTTTATTGTGGTAGCTGTGGAATTCTGTTTACATTTATTTCCGATCCCGTCGGAAGAGCTACGGAGCTACGGTTTTTTATCGGCGCGTCGGTTTCGCGGCGGCGGCGACTTGGCGGCGAGCGATAGGAGAGAGGATATCGGTATGTTTAACGTTCTGCTCGGAATGGCCTTAAGGGGCACGTTCGTACGAGAGTCGTATAATGGAGGTTCAGAGTGCAATAGGATTCCGGCCTAACGGGCGCGGAGGTACCTCTCTGACGTAGGCAGGACGCAAGATAAATCTCGGCCTATTTCGGACAGAGGCTGGTAATGGTACAGTATGGCTATGGTCGATACTGACACACCTCACGGTACGGCACGAGAGAACTCTCGGTCGTGATTATCAAAAAGAGCGTCTTGGTTTGCTTGAAGCGGTATAGCGACATGCACAAGAGCTGTTTATTTCGCTCGCCACGGCCTTTATATTGGCCGGCCGTAAATTATCGCTCGCGAGAGAGACCGCGGGACCGCGGCCGCCAAGCGGTCGCGGCGCGAACTAAGCCCATTGTCTCGGTGCTGGGCGCTCGCGCGGCGCGTGACGTGACTTCGTCACAAGTTCTCCGTAGAGAAATGCTGTTTTTATGTCAAATGTCAGTATCGAATAGTTTTTTGATGCTGCCAATGCGAACAAGGTTCTCAATGCACTCGTGCTGATCACAGGACTAAATGTTTCTTGATAGTCTATTCCCAGCTCCTGCTCGCATCCTCTCACTACGAGCCTTGCTTTGTATCGTCCATCTTGTTTTATTTTAAACACCCACTTGCTTGTTAGCGGTTTGTTCATTATTTGAGGTTTATTATTGACCACTTCCCATGTGTTGTTTTCCTTTAGTGAATCCTTTTCTTCATTTATTGCTTCAAGCCATTTGTCTCGATCAGGCCCTGTTATTGCTTCTTTGTAGGTTAGGAGTGCATAATCCTTGAATTTTTCTGGTAGCCTACTTTTCCTTTCTGATTTTCTTTCAGACCTTGGGGCTTGAATCTCTGGTTCTCTTTCTTCTTCTGTTTCTTGATATTCTTCTTCGGTGGTGCTGTCTTCTTTTTCCTCTGCTTGTTGTTGCTCGTCGAGTTCTTCCTCCGTCTCTTGTTGTTCTGTATCTTCTTCTTGATCTCTGAAAACTGTGACTTTGTCCTCAGTGTTCCTTTTCTTCGTCTCAATTTTTATCGTATCAGTAAACGTCACATCTTTCATAATTACTAACTTCCTATCCGAAGGAGACCATAGTCTGTATCCTGTCGGAGCATATCCTATGAATATCAACTTCCTGCTCCTTTTGTCCAGTTTTTTTAGTGGTTGCAGTACTTTTGCGTATGCTGCACATCCAAATAAATGTATGTTAGTGATGTCAGGTTTCTTATGTTCCCACATCTCATACGGAGTGGTTTTTAGTGTGTTTGTTGGAGTTCTGTTCAGTAAGTATGCTGATGTGTATAGGGCTTCTCCCCACATTTCTTTCTCTAGATTTGAATCGTATAAGAGTGCTCTGACTTTATTCATCAGGGTTCTATTTAAACGTTCTGCTCTTCCATTGAGCTGCGGTGTGTAGGGAATCGTATTGTCTATCTGTATGCCTTTCCCTTTGCACCAGTTTATTGTTTTGTTGTTTATATATTCCCTGCCATTGTCGCATCTTATTTTTGAGACTTTCAGATCCCAACTTGCTTCTATCTGTTTTACGTGCTTTTTTATTATATCTGATACTTCATATTTGTTTGCTATCAGGTATGTCATCACGTGATGGGTGTAGTCGTCCAGGAAAGTGATGAAATAGCGTTTTCCATCCCAGGTATTAGGACTGATTGGGCCACATACGTCAGTATGTATTATTTACAGCGGCCTGCTTGCTCTTGTTCTCATCTCCCCGAACTTTGTTCTTGTTTGTTTTGCCTCCTGGCAAATCTTGCACACAGCATCCAGTTGTTTTATTTCATTTGACGTCAAGCTCACTCCTGTGCTGAGGTTCATTAGTCTTCTTAGGTTTTCAGAGCTGATGTGTCCCATCTTCCTGTGCCACAATTCTGCTTTATTTATTGAGCTTTTTGTCATGAACGACTTATTTTTATTTTCGCGCACTAACTTTACTTGTGTCAAACCGTTTTTCAGTTTTTTTCCTTTTAGCACTATTTTATTGTTATACTTTATTGTTACGTTTTGTTCCGCGAACAACACTTCACCTCCATTTTTAGTTATCGCGTTAACCGACAGTAAATTTGTACTTAATTCAGGTACATACATTACGTCTTTTAGTTTAACTTTATCAAACTGTATAGTTCCGACTCCCTTGACTGTCATTGATTCGTCGGTCTTCGCAACTGCTATGGTTGAGCTCGTCTCCTTAAACTCTTCTAAGTGGTCGTTTTTGTTGGTCATATGCGATGTGGATCCTGAGTCGACGATCCATGTGTCTTCTGATCCCCCTTCGCTGACTAGAAACGAGACTCCTCCGCTTTCATCAGTCTTATTGGTTTCCTTTTTCCTGAAATAGCAGTTTTGTTCAAGGTGGTTGTTCTTTTTACATATACTACAGTGTTTTTCAGCTCTGTTACTTCTCTGCTCCGTACACGCTTTACTAATGTGGCCTATTTTATCGCACCTGAAGCAACGTATCTCCTTGCTTTTTCCTTGTCCTTTTGCCTTACAGTTGGATGCCCAATGTCCTGTTTTATTGCACCTGTAGCATCTCTTGCCTGTTGCCTTGAATGCTACCGCCTTCTCTTCTGTGTCTCCTGGTTTTAACCTCATTTCCTCTGCAATGAGTCTCGCTGTTAAATTGTCCAACGTTTTCTCCGTTGTCGATGTAGACTCCCATGCGCTTGCGAAATGCTTGAATCTTCCTGGAAGAGTAACCAGTATTTTAGAAATCAGCATTTGGTCGTCGACTTTTGCTTCTAGAGCATTCAATCTGTAGGCAATGTTTTTTAGTTTTCCTATGTATGTAGCAATATCGGTGCCCTCTTCATACCCGAAGCTATAAAAGTTTTGTAAGAGATTACATTTCTGTTGCTCATTGTCTCTCCCGTAGACTGTGCAAATTTTTGCCCACATTTGATGAGCTGTTGTACAACTCATTACGTGTACTAATGTACTTTTGGCTATTGTTGTTATTATTATCTTTTGTGCGCTGGCGTCCTTCCTCTTCCAGTCTGTTGACCTTCTTGTTTCTTCTGTTTCCATTGAAACTACTTCGTACAATTCATTCGCTCTAAGTAATATTGTTAATTGAAATTTCCATGCCTGGAAATCTTCTGTATTTGATAGTTTTTTTATATACGATAGATTTTCGGTCACCGCTGTGGCCATGATTCTTCCACGATCTTCCTAACCTATCGCCTCGCGTGGCTTCTACGCTTCGCGTTATTTTAATGTTTATTAGCCGCTTTCCGACTGTTAAATTTTTTTTTTTTTTTTAGCTAGAGAGTTAGTTTTATTGGTTTTTATTTCACGTGTAACTAATCCGTTGGATTGATTTCTTATCCCCAGAGCTCAAGTGACTAGTTTCTTTATTTTTATTTTCCCAGCAATGACCTGGGCCCATAACCTGTTGAAATTTATATTTTATTTTATCTTTTGTTTGTAAAATATATATATATATGTATGGATTACTAATTCTCTATTATAGTCTGGGGATCAGGAGGGTTCCACAGGATCAGTTAATCGACACGTGGTTTGTTTAGAAATATAAAAAGAATATATTTTAAATTATTTAACGTAGTAATATCTCTTGCCTAATGGCTATAGAATATTTAATATAAATATTTCAAGTAACACAACAATTTCTATTATACGGCCTATTATATTATTGAGTCTTTAATCTATTCTCCTTATCTTATTTCAACCTAACGGTGAGCTCACCTCTGTACGATGGTTGTAGCCGGAAAGAACGAGGCTGCTGAAGCACTCGTTCGTGTCTCCTACCCTATACTCTATGTTCGTTCTGTTGAACTATATTATGGCGCGCAATTTAACCTATATATCTATATATATAATACTTCAGGTGTAGGGCTGACCTGAATTATGTTTGGAGTTTATGTTTTTAACATTAACGAAACTTATCATTTTGTATAACCTATCTTCCTTATTCGCTATTGCTATTAATTCGTTTTTCAGATTGTAAATTTTCGAGACGGTTCCGCTCGAAATTATTTTATTTTTATCAGTTACTTTAGAATAGCTCAGTAAGTTAGTTTCCATTTCCTTCACATAAAATACATTTTTTAAGGTTATTTCGACTCTTCTGTCGTATACTGGAAACAAGGCTTGTATACGGCCAACTTTTGTTGCTTGTAAAATGCGACCATCGCCAACTTTTACCCTTACGGGTTTGTTCAGTGTGATGTATTCGTCGAAATATGACTCATCATTGATTATATGGTCCGTGCACCCACTATCGAGTAGCCAACTTACTTGATTTCTATGTATGGACTTACTTTTGTTTGTCGGAGCTACCTCTACGGAGAAACAGTTGGGTCCTATTTTATCGTTTTCTTGCCCGCTCTGATAATTGTAACGTCCTCCACGTCGGTTGCCTCTGTTATGAACATAATTTCCACGTCCGCCGCGATAATTTCCTCTTTTTTGTTGAAAACGGCAATTGTTGGAGTTCATTTGACGACAATCCTTGCGAAAATGTCCCAATTTTCCACAATTGAAACAGCCTTGCTCTCTTCTGTTGCTAGAAGCTGATTCCGCAACAAAGGCATTTGATTTTGGATGTGATTCCTCTTTGTTAGGATGCTCATCATCTATAGACTTTAGTTGTATTTTATTTTTTAAGTACTCAACTGTTCTTTCTTGCACGGGTAACACATCAATAAGATCTCCAATGTAACTATAGGATTTTGGTAGAGCTCTTAGCATATGATTTAATTTTTCTTCTTCCGTAACTTTCGCACCCGCAGCCTTTAGTGCATTAACGGCTTTTTCAAATTCATTGAAAAATAATGATATTTCGGGATACCCGCTCACCTTGATACTTTCTAGGTTATTTCTGCAGATAATTTGTAGCGCGGTCGATTCTTTCAGGTACATTGCGTCAAATTTTTTCATTATTTCGTATGCCGTTTCCAAATTGCTTACGTATTCTAATTGCTTATTTGAGATGGCACTATATATATAATTTGTTGCTTTCACATCCATAGCATCCCATTCTTCTTGTTTGTCTGATGTAGCTTTCATTCTATCAATTACCACTTTGCATTTTTTGTATTGTAGATACTTTGTTATACGTATTTTCCAATTTTTATATTCAGCTCCGTCGAATATTGGTATGGCTACGTCGTCACATTTCATCAGTGCCATGTTGAAAATTCAGGTAGTGCTAGATCTGGTATTTGCGATACTTTTCTTTTACTTTACACAGGCCGAATATCTACGTATTTCACTTTTTTTTTTTAAGTAAACCACGCTCTGCTACCATGACAAAATAATTGAACTCATATTAAACATATATAATTTGTATTTAATTGTACGTTCGTCACATTCGGCATGACCACATGGTAGGCTGCAATTACACACACTAGAGGTAGGAAAAAGCAATAACAAAGACGGAAGTCGGTCGCGCTCCGCAATCGAGACAAACAATGATGCCCCAGCATACAGATAGGTGTCAGCACAGATACCAAATGTACTCTTACTTAACATGATAAAATTTTTTAATTGAAATAGCTAAATTTGTGGAAATTTAGTTGAAATTACCATATATTTTTTATGATTTTGTAACGTCCCACGATTTTTCGCGCGGTTCTATACCAAATTCTATTCGTAAACCTCAGTATCACTCCATCAAACTCTAACAAACTCAACTCCTACCTCATTCTCCTCAATCGTCGATCACCTTGATGTTATACCTTAGCGGTCACCAACACAAGATAATCGATACAAACTCCACCTCGCTGATGAATCTTAGAGATCCCCATCGCGAGATAATCGTTACAAAACCCTCTTCGCCTATTCGTCCTACAAGGCACGAATCATTCCCTCTTATATGAATTCAAACAAATCCTTCGTTACAAATCCCTCTTAAATCGAGACCAAGTCTCAATCCCCTCTTTACGACTCATGAAGTCCAAGCCACTTTAACCCCTTTCCTATTAAACACCCAAAAATTCATTTGATGAGTTGAGTATCTCCTTTCACAGTCATAAAACCCCAAAAATCTAACTGCGACACATATTTGGCGTACGTGACATAAAAATGTCTATTAATAGTTATACCGTTTACAAAAAACCCGGAAGTCCTACTGCGCCTTATCCCGAAATGTGTCAAGGCCACTACCGCGCGTACCCCCGCAACGTCCTTATAAATACGAGGGGACTGAGACAGAAGTCCTCTTTCAACGATAACAATTCGAAGACGAACCATTGTTAAAACAAGAAAGTTTATTATATTTAGTGTTATAATCATCTTGAAACTCATTGTAAGCATTAATAACCATACCATTTTTCATTGCATATCATCCTCATACCATAATTTTGTATTATTATTGCTATTTCATATTATTGCTATTTCATATTATTGCTACTTCATATTATTGCTATTTCATATTATTGCTATTTCATATTATTGCTATTTCATATTATTGCTATTTCATATCATTTACTTTATTTACTGCTTATTGCATTTTCGTGTCTATGCTTATTGCTATTTCATATTATTTACTTTATTTACTGTTTATTACATTTTCTTGTCTATGCTTATAGCTATTTCATATCATTTACTTTATTTACTGCTTATTGCATTGTCTTGTTTACGCTTATTGCGATTTCATATTGTTTCTTTCAATAACAATTGATTATTACTTATTCATATGTAACTCATATTCATACTCTTACGTTTCTATAACCATTGTATATAATGAATGCCATGTACTAATGATAAATCCCTGGAGCATAACCAAACGTAAAAATCACCAACAGTGCATCGAATTGAATAAACAAATTCCATTTAAATCACGTTACGATTTATTGTGTCTAGTCATCTGTTTGCGAAAATTCCCAAACGGAATCAAGCTGTCACAACAGCTGATTCCCGTTCGTGAACGCGAGAAAGGCTCTAGTGTTTACAAACATACTGTTGCATGAGCCGTGCAATCCACGAAAAACTAAACGTGGTTTCTTATATATATAACTGCAACGGTAAATCCAGTTACCGAAACCAAAACAAAACAAGCAATATAACGGGTGCTCTCCAAGTGTATATTTACCTTCCTTTAACGATTAGAGTGACGGATTCAATATTCGCGCCTGATCGCCTCCAGAAATTCTAAGTGTGACGGATTTGACATTCGCGCCTGATTCCCCTTTAACGTTTAGAGTGACGGATTACAGATTCGCGCCTAAATTCCTACCCCAAACCTCAGAGTGACGGATTTAAGATTCGCGCCTGGACTTCCTTCAAATCCCACAGAGTGACGGATTTAAGATACGCGCCTGAACTTCCCTCAAACCCCACAGAGTGACGGATTTAATATTCGCGCCTGGCATTCCCTCAAACCCCACAGAGTGACGGATTTAAGATTCGCGCCTGGACTTCCCTCAAACCCCACAGAGTGACGGATTTAATATTCGCGCCTGGCATTCCCTCAAAACCCTCAGTGTGACGGATTCAATATTCGCGCCTGGACTTCCCACAAACCCCTCAGAGTGACGGATTTAATATTCGCGCCTGGCATTCCCACAAAACCCCACAGCGTAACGGATTTAATATTCGCGCCTGACACCCATTCCTTCCCCAATTGCCATCGTTCCCAAAGACCTCACCCGGGACGTGACAATTTAGTTAAAATTTCAGTTCTAATAGGAGAATTTATGTAAGATTACCTGAAATTCACTACCATTTTCCTGGACTTTCTTAATATTGTTATTAAGAGGAGCTGAATTAGTGTAATTTTAATTGTTTGTTAACTTCGATTTCTTTGGATTTGCATAAAATTTTTAGTTCTAGGAGGTTAATTTGCGTAAATTTACTTGAAATTGACTTAGATTTGTTGGACATTGTTACTATTATTACTTGGAGGAACTGAATTTGTGTAATTTTAATTGTTTTTTAACTTCGATTTCTTTGGATTTTCATAAAATTTTTAGTTCTAGGAGGTTAATTTGCGTAAATTTACTTGAAATTGACTTAGATTTGTTGGACATTGTTACTATTATTATTTGGAGGAACTGAATTTGTGTAATTTTAATTGTTTGTTAACTTCGATTTCTTTGGATTTTCATAAAATTTTTAGTTCTAGGAGGTTAATTTGCGTAAATTTACTTGAAATTGACTTAGATTTGTTGGACATTGTTACTATTATTACTTGGAGGAACTGAATTTGTGTAATTTTAATTGTTTTTTAACTTCGATTTCTTTGGATTTTCATAAAATTTTTAGTTCTAGGAGGTTAATTTGCGTAAATTTACTTGAAATTGACTTAGATTTGTTGGACATTGTTACTATTATTACTTGGAGGAACTGAATTTGTGTAATTTTAATTGTTTTTTAACTTCGATTTCTTTGGATTTTCATAAAATTTTTAGTTCTAGGAGGTTAACTTGCGAAAATTTACTTGAAATTGACATAGACTTGTTGGACGTTGTTACTGTTATTACTTGGAGGAACTGAATTTGTGTAATTTTAATTGTTTTTTAACTTCGATTTCTCTGGATTTTCATAAAATTTTTAGTTCTAGGAGGTGATTTTGCGTAAATTTACTTGAAATTGACTTAGATTTATTGGACACTGTTACTGTTATTACTTGGAGGAACAGAATTTGTGTAGTTTTATTTGATACTGAGTTCGATTTTGTTCGATTTGGATAAAAAATTTTAATTGGATTAGCAAAATTTGTGGAAATTTAGTTGAAATTACCATATATTTTTTATGATTTAGTTAAAATTTCAGTTCTAGGAGGAGAATTTATGTAAGATTACCTGAAATTCACTACCATTTTCCTGGACTTTCTTAATATTGTTATTAAGAGGAGCTGAATTAGTGTAATTTTAATTGTTTGTTAACTTCGATTTCTTTGGATTTGCATAAAATTTTTAGTTCTAGGAGGTTAATTTGCGTAAATTTACTTGAAATTGACTTAGATTTGTTGGATATTGTTACTGTTATTACTTGGAGGAACTGAATTTGTGTAGTTTTATTTGATACTGAGTTCGATTTTGTTCGATTTGGATAAAAAATTTTAATTGGATTAGCTAAATTTGTGGAAATTTACTTGAAATTGACTTAGATTTGTTGGATATTGTTACTGTTATTACTTGGAGGAACTGAATTTGTGTAGTTTTATTTGATACTGAATTCGATTTTGTTCGATTTGGATAAAAAATTTTAATTGGATTAGCCAAATTTGTGGAAATTTAGTTGAAATTACCATATATTTTTTATGATTTAGTTAAAATTTCAGTTCTAGGAGGTGAATTTATGTAAGTTTGCTTGAAATTCACTTCCATTTTTTTTGGATTTTCTTAATATTATTATTAAGAGGAACTGAATTTGTGTAATTTTAATTGTTTGTTAACTTCGATTTCTTCGGATTTTCATAAAAATTTTGTTCTAGGAGGTTACATTGCGTAAATTTACTTGAAATTGACTTAGATTTGTTGAACATTGTTACTATTATTACTTGGAGGAACTGAATTTGTGTAATTTTAATTGTTTTTTAACTTCGATTTCTTTGGATTTTCATAAAATTTTTAGTTCTAGGAGGTTATCTTGCGTAAATTTACTTGAATTTGACTTAGATTTATTGGACACTGTTACTGTTATTACTTGGAGGAACAGAATTTGTGTAGTTTTATTTGATACTGAGTTCGATTTTGTTCGATTTGGATAAAAAATTTTAATTGGATTAGCAAAATTTGTGGAAATTTAGTTGAAATTACCATATATTTTTTATGATTTAGTTAAAATTTCAGTTCTAGGAGGAGAATTTATGTAAGATTACCTGAAATTCACTACCATTTTCCTGGACTTTCTTAATATTGTTATTAAGAGGAGCTGAATTAGTGTAATTTTAATTGTTTGTTAACTTCGATTTCTTTGGATTTGCATAAAATTTTTAGTTCTAGGAGGTTAATTTGCGTAAATTTACTTGAAATTGACTTAGATTTGTTGGATATTGTTACTGTTATTACTTGGAGGAACTGAATTTGTGTAGTTTTATTTGATACTGAGTTCGATTTTGTTCGATTTGGATAAAAAATTTTAATTGGATTAGCAAAATTTGTGGAAATTTAGTTGAAATTACCATATATTTTTTATGATTTAGTTAAAATTTCAGTTCTAGGAGGAGAATTTATGTAAGTTTGCTTGAAATTCACTTCCATTTTTTTGGATTTTCTTAATATTATTATTAAGAGGAGATGAATTTGTGTAATTTTAATTGTTTTTTAACTTCGATTTCTTTGGATTTTCATAAAATTTTTAGTTCTAGAAGGTTATCTTGCGTAAATTTACTTGAATTTGACTTAGATTTGTTGGATATTGTTACTGTTATTACTTGGAGGAACTGAATTTGTGTAGTTTTATTTGATACTGATTTCGATTTTGTTCGATTTGGATAAAAAATTTTAATTGGATTAGCTAAATTTGTGGAAATTTACTTGAAATTGACTTAGATTTGTTGGATATTGTTACTGTTATTACTTGGAGGAACTGAATTTGTGTAGTTTTATTTGATACTGAATTCGATTTTGTTCGATTTGGATAAAAAATTTTAATTGGATTAGCTAAATTTGTGGAAATTTACTTGAAATTGACTTAGATTTGTTGGATATTGTTACTGTTATTACTTGGAGGAACTGAATTTGTGTAGTTTTATTTGATACTGAGTTCGATTTTGTTCGATTTGGATAAAAAATTTTAATTGGATTAGCAAAATTTGTGGAAATTTAGTTGAAATTACCATATATTTTTTATGATTTAGTTAAAATTTCAGTTCTAGGAGGAGAATTTATGTAAGATTACCTGAAATTCACTACCATTTTCCTGGACTTTCTTAATATTGTTATTAAGAGGAGCTGAATTAGTGTAATTTTAATTGTTTGTTAACTTCGATTTCTTTGGATTTGCATAAAATTTTTAGTTCTAGGAGGTTAATTTGCGTAAATTTACTTGAAATTGACTTAGATTTGTTGGATATTGTTACTGTTATTACTTGGAGGAACTGAATTTGTGTAGTTTTATTTGATACTGAGTTCGATTTTGTTCGATTTGGATAAAAAATTTTAATTGGATTAGCTAAATTTGTGGAAATTTACTTGAAATTGACTTAGATTTGTTGGATATTGTTACTGTTATTACTTGGAGGAACTGAATTTGTGTAGTTTTATTTGATACTGAGTTCGATTTTGTTCGATTTGGATAAAAAATTTTAATTGGATTAGCAAAATTTGTGGAAATTTAGTTGAAATTACCATATATTTTTTATGATTTAGTTAAAATTTCAGTTCTAGGAGGAGAATTTATGTAAGATTACCTGAAATTCACTACCATTTTCCTGGACTTTCTTAATATTGTTATTAAGAGGAGCTGAATTAGTGTAATTTTAATTGTTTGTTAACTTCGATTTCTTTCAATTTGCATAAAATTTTTAGTTCTAGGAGGTTAATTTGCGTAAATTTACTTGAAATTGACTTAGATTTGTTGGATATTGTTACTGTTATTACTTGGAGGAACTGAATTTGTGTAGTTTTATTTGATACTGAGTTCGATTTTGTTCGATTTGGATAAAAAATTTTAATTGGATTAGCCAAATTTGTGGAAATTTAGTTGAAATTACCATATATTTTTTATGATTTAGTTAAAATTTCAGTTCTAGGAGGTGAATTTATGTAAGTTTGCTTGAAATTCACTTCCATTTTTTTTGGATTTTCTTAATATTATTATTAAGAGGAACTGAATTTGTGTAATTTTAATTGTTTGTTAACTTCGATTTCTTTGGATTTGCATAAAATTTTTAGTTCTAGGAGGTTAATTTGCGTAAATTTACTTGAATTTGACTTAGATTTGTTGGATATTGTTACTGTTATTACTTGGAGGAACTGAATTTGTGTAGTTTTATTTGATACTGAGTTCGATTTTGTTCGATTTGGATAAAAAATTTTAATTGGATTAGCTAAATTTGTGGAAATTTACTTGAAATTGACTTAGATTTGTTGGATATTGTTACTGTTATTACTTGGAGGAACTGAATTTGTGTAGTTTTATTTGATACTGAGTTCGATTTTGTTCGATTTGGATAAAAAATTTTAATTGGATTAGCAAAATTTGTGGAAATTTAGTTGAAATTACCATATATTTTTTATGATTTAGTTAAAATTTCAGTTCTAGGAGGAGAATTTATGTAAGATTACCTGAAATTCACTACCATTTTCCTGGACTTTCTTAATATTGTTATTAAGAGGAGCTGAATTAGTGTAATTTTAATTGTTTGTTAACTTCGATTTCTTTGGATTTGCATAAAATTTTTAGTTCTAGGAGGTTAATTTGCGTAAATTTACTTGAAATTGACTTAGATTTGTTGGATATTGTTACTGTTATTACTTGGAGGAACTGAATTTGTGTAGTTTTATTTGATACTGATTTCGATTTTGTTCGATTTGGATAAAAAATTTTAATTGGATTAGCTAAATTTGTGGAAATTTACTTGAAATTGACTTAGATTTGTTGGATATTGTTACTGTTATTACTTGGAGGAACTGAATTTGTGTAGTTTTATTTGATACTGAATTCGATTTTGTTCGATTTGGATAAAAAATTTTAATTGGATTAGCTAAATTTGTGGAAATTTACTTGAAATTGACTTAGATTTGTTGGATATTGTTACTGTTATTACTTGGAGGAACTGAATTTGTGTAGTTTTATTTGATACTGAGTTCGATTTTGTTCGATTTGGATAAAAAATTTTAATTGGATTAGCAAAATTTGTGGAAATTTAGTTGAAATTACCATATATTTTTTATGATTTAGTTAAAATTTCAGTTCTAGGAGGAGAATTTATGTAAGTTTGCTTGAAATTCACTTCCATTTTTTTGGATTTTCTTAATATTATTATTAAGAGGAGATGAATTTGTGTAATTTTAATTGTTTTTTAACTTCGATTTCTTTGGATTTTCATAAAATTTTTAGTTCTAGAAGGTTATCTTGCGTAAATTTACTTGAATTTGACTTAGATTTATTGGACACTGTTACTGTTATTATTTGGAGGAACAGAATTTGTGTAGTTTTATTTGATACTGAGTTCGATTTTGTTCGATTTGGATAAAAAATTTTAATTGGATTAGCAAAATTTGTGGAAATTTAGTTGAAATTACCATATATTTTTTATGATTTAGTTAAAATTTCAGTTCTAGGAGGAGAATTTATGTAAGATTACCTGAAATTCACTACCATTTTCCTGGACTTTCTTAATATTGTTATTAAGAGGAGCTGAATTAGTGTAATTTTAATTGTTTGTTAACTTCGATTTCTTTGGATTTGCATAAAATTTTTAGTTCTAGGAGGTTAATTTGCGTAAATTTACTTGAAATTGACTTAGATTTGTTGGATATTGTTACTGTTATTACTTGGAGGAACTGAATTTGTGTAGTTTTATTTGATACTGATTTCGATTTTGTTCGATTTGGATAAAAAATTTTAATTGGATTAGCTAAATTTGTGGAAATTTACTTGAAATTGACTTAGATTTGTTGGATATTGTTACTGTTATTACTTGGAGGAACTGAATTTGTGTAGTTTTATTTGATACTGAATTCGATTTTGTTCGATTTGGATAAAAAATTTTAATTGGATTAGCTAAATTTGTGGAAATTTACTTGAAATTGACTTAGATTTGTTGGATATTGTTACTGTTATTACTTGGAGGAACTGAATTTGTGTAGTTTTATTTGATACTGAGTTCGATTTTGTTCGATTTGGATAAAAAATTTTAATTGGATTAGCAAAATTTGTGGAAATTTAGTTGAAATTACCATATATTTTTTATGATTTAGTTAAAATTTCAGTTCTAGGAGGAGAATTTATGTAAGTTTGCTTGAAATTCACTTCCATTTTTTTGGATTTTCTTAATATTATTATTAAGAGGAGATGAATTTATGTAAGTTTGCTTGAAATTCACTTCCATTTTTTTGGATTTTCTTAATATTATTATTAAGAGGAGATGAATTTGTGTAATTTTAATTGTTTTTTAACTTCGATTTCTTTGGATTTTCATAAAATTTTTAGTTCTAGAAGGTTATCTTGCGTAAATTTACTTGAATTTGACTTAGATTTATTGGACACTGTTACTGTTATTATTTGGAGGAACAGAATTTGTGTAGTTTTATTTGATACTGAGTTCGATTTTGTTCGATTTGGATAAAAAATTTTAATTGGATTAGCAAAATTTGTGGAAATTTAGTTGAAATTACCATATATTTTTTATGATTTAGTTAAAATTTCAGTTCTAGGAGGAGAATTTATGTAAGATTACCTGAAATTCACTACCATTTTCCTGGACTTTCTTAATATTGTTATTAAGAGGAGCTGAATTAGTGTAATTTTAATTGTTTGTTAACTTCGATTTCTTTGGATTTGCATAAAATTTTTAGTTCTAGGAGGTTAATTTGCGTAAATTTACTTGAAATTGACTTAGATTTGTTGGATATTGTTACTGTTATTACTTGGAGGAACTGAATTTGTGTAGTTTTATTTGATACTGATTTCGATTTTGTTCGATTTGGATAAAAAATTTTAATTGGATTAGCTAAATTTGTGGAAATTTACTTGAAATTGACTTAGATTTGTTGGATATTGTTACTGTTATTACTTGGAGGAACTGAATTTGTGTAGTTTTATTTGATACTGAATTCGATTTTGTTCGATTTGGATAAAAAATTTTAATTGGATTAGCTAAATTTGTGGAAATTTACTTGAAATTGACTTAGATTTGTTGGATATTGTTACTGTTATTACTTGGAGGAACTGAATTTGTGTAGTTTTATTTGATACTGAGTTCGATTTTGTTCGATTTGGATAAAAAATTTTAATTGGATTAGCAAAATTTGTGGAAATTTAGTTGAAATTACCATATATTTTTTATGATTTAGTTAAAATTTCAGTTCTAGGAGGAGAATTTATGTAAGTTTGCTTGAAATTCACTTCCATTTTTTTGGATTTTCTTAATATTATTATTAAGAGGAGATGAATTTGTGTAATTTTAATTGTTTTTTAACTTCGATTTCTTTGGATTTTCATAAAATTTTTAGTTCTAGAAGGTTATCTTGCGTAAATTTACTTGAATTTGACTTAGATTTATTGGACACTGTTACTGTTATTATTTGGAGGAACAGAATTTGTGTAGTTTTATTTGATACTGAGTTCGATTTTGTTCGATTTGGATAAAAAATTTTAATTGGATTAGCAAAATTTGTGGAAATTTAGTTGAAATTACCATATATTTTTTATGATTTAGTTAAAATTTCAGTTCTAGGAGGAGAATTTATGTAAGATTACCTGAAATTCACTACCATTTTCCTGGACTTTCTTAATATTGTTATTAAGAGGAGCTGAATTAGTGTAATTTTAATTGTTTGTTAACTTCGATTTCTTTGGATTTGCATAAAATTTTTAGTTCTAGGAGGTTAATTTGCGTAAATTTACTTGAATTTGACTTAGATTTGTTGGATATTGTTACTGTTATTACTTGGAGGAACTGAATTTGTGTAGTTTTATTTGATACTGAGTTCGATTTTGTTCGATTTGGATAAAAAATTTTAATTGGATTAGCTAAATTTGTGGAAATTTACTTGAAATTGACTTAGATTTGTTGGATATTGTTACTGTTATTACTTGGAGGAACTGAATTTGTGTAGTTTTATTTGATTTTTTTTTTCCTGGGCGGTTTCCGGGCACTCAGTCCTATGGAACCATTGTGCCCGAGCCCGTACGGGCAGTCCTAGTTGGGAGGGCTTGCCACTAGGCCGGCCTCTCGTGCGAACTCGAGAAGCCCGCTTAGGGTTGTGTCCTCCAGGTTCGACGTGCGGTGGAAGGCAGCTCCCAGCAGTAACTGCCTTTGGGTCGCCATACCCTCGCACTGCGTCATTAGGTGGAGCGGCGTTTCGTCGTCCTCCCCGCACCGCGGGCACCTAGGTCCCTCACCGATCCCTAGGCGCGCCAGGTGTTTTCTCGTGTGCCAGTGTCCTGTGACCATCCCCACGAGTAGTCGCAGCTGCGACCTATCCAGGCGGCTGAGCGCCGCCCCTATCCTCTTTGAAGGCCGCTTCAGCAGAGCCTTCGCGTGTCTCATCTGTTGGGTCCGTTCCCAGAGTTGTTCGAGTTGCTGTCTGATCCAGCGACACGTCCACTCCTTCACAGTCCCCATGGAGACACCTACGGTGCACGACGGGTCTCGATCCGGATTACGCGCACCTTCTCGAGCCCTGACGTTTGCCCCTTCGTTTCCCTCGATTCCGGCATGCCCCGGAACCCATAGTAGACTGACGCGATTGCTGTTAGCCAATTGCGTCAGCGCGTCCACGCAGTCTAGCACCAGACTAGATCTCACCACCGTGTTGCGGAGGGATCCCAGTGCGGCCCGACTGTCGCTACAGATATAGATGTGCTTGCCCTCATAGCCCCTGTCCAGATTCAATCTGGCACAGGTCCTGATAGCCTGCACCTCCGCCTGAAAGACCGATACGTGTGGGCCCAGGGCGATGGATCTTTCCACCCTGGGCCTCTGCCCACATATCCCGGCTCCGGTTCCGGTTTTGGTTTTGGAACCATCTGTGTACCAGATAAGTCCCCCCGGAGAGAGTAACTCCTTCTCGTTTTCTTCCCAATCCTTTCTGCTTGGAAAGCGAACGACGAAGTTATGTTGGAAGCGGTAGGCTGGGTCACATTGGTCTCCTCCGCAGTCCAGAGCCTCGTACGAGTCCCTTACGTGCTGCAGGATCGCCGCGTGCCCATTCCCCGTGCCTTTCCATCTTCCCGCAAAGTGTATCCTCAGGGCAGCCTTCCTAGCCCCGGCCTCCGCAGCCAAGTGCGGCGGCGGCAGGTCCAGCAAGGCCCCCATCGCCAGGGTGGGCGTGGTGGGAAACGCACCCGTTATCCCCAGCAGTGCCAGGCGATACACCTTGCCCAATGTCCTCCTGTGGGTGTCCCTCCTCATGGAGGTCCACCATACCACTGAGGCGTATATTAGTTGGGGCTCCAGGATGGCCGTATAAGTTTTATTTGATACTGAGTTCGATTTTGTTGGATTTTGATAAAAAATTTTAATTGGATTAGCAAAATTTGTGGAAATTTAGTTGAAATTGACTTAGATTTGTTGGATATTGTTACTGTTATTACTTGGAGGAACTGAATTTGTGTAGTTTTATTTGATACTGAGTTCGATTTTGTTCGATTTGGATAAAAAATTTTAATTGGATTAGCAAAATTTGTGGAAATTTAGTTGAAATTACCATATATTTTTTATGATTTAGTTAAAATTTCAGTTCTAGGAGGAGAATTTATGTAAGATTACCTGAAATTCACTACCATTTTCCTGGACTTTCTTAATATTGTTATTAAGAGGAGCTGAATTAGTGTAATTTTAATTGTTTGTTAACTTCGATTTCTTTGGATTTGCATAAAATTTTTAGTTCCAGGAGGTTAATTTGCGTAAATTTACTTGAAATTGACTTAGATTTGTTGGATATTGTTACTGTTATTACTTGGAGGAACTGAATTTGTGTAGTTTTATTTGATACTGAGTTCGATTTTGTTCGATTTGGATAAAAAATTTTAATTGGATTAGCTAAATTTGTGGAAATTTAGTTGAAATTACCATATATTTTTTATGATTTAGTTAAAATTTCAGTTCTAGGAGGTGAATTTATGTAAGTTTGCTTGAAATTCACTTCCATTTTTTTTGGATTTTCTTAATATTATTATTAAGAGGAACTGAATTTGTGTAATTTTAATTGTTTGTTAACTTCGATTTCTTCGGATTTTCATAAAATTTTTGTTCTAGGAGGTTACATTGCGTAAATTTACTTGAAATTGACTTAGATTTGTTGAACATTGTTACTATTATTACTTGGAGGAACTGAATTTGTGTAGTTTTATTGGATACTGATTTCGGTTTTCTGTGATTTTGATAAATTTTTTTAATTGAAATAGCTAAATTTGTGGAAATTTAGTTGAAATTACCATATATTTTTTATGATTTAGTTAAAATTTCAGTTCTAATAGGAGAATTTATGTAAGATTACCTGAAATTCACTACCATTTTCCTGGACTTTCTTAATATTGTTATTAAGAGGAGCTGAATTAGTGTAATTTTAATTGTTTGTTAACTTCGATTTCTTTGGATTTGCATAAAATTTTTAGTTCTAGGAGGTTAATTTGCGTAAATTTACTTGAATTTGACTTAGATTTGTTGGATATTGTTACTGTTATTACTTGGAGGAACTGAATTTGTGTAGTTTTATTTGATACTGAGTTCGATTTTGTTCGATTTGGATAAAAAATTTTAATTGGATTAGCTAAATTTGTGGAAATTTACTTGAAATTGACTTAGATTTGTTGGATATTGTTACTGTTATTACTTGGAGGAACTGAATTTGTGTAGTTTTATTTGATACTGAGTTCGATTTTGTTGGATTTTGATAAAAAAATTTAATTGGAATAGCTAAATTTGTGGAAATTTAGTTGAAATTACCATATATTCTTTATGATTTAGTTAAAATTTCAGTTCTAATAGGAGAATTTATGTAAGTTTACCTGAAATTCACTACCACTTTCTTGGATTTTCTTAATATTATTATTAAGAGGAGCTGAATTTGTGTAATTTTAATTGTTTGTTAACTTCGATTTCTTTGGATTTTCATAAAATTTTTATTTCTAAGAGGTTAATTTGCGTAAATGTACTTGAAATTGACTTAGATTTGTTGGATATTGTTACTATTATTACTTGGAGGAACTGAATTTGTGTAATTTTAATTGTTTTTTAACTTCGATTTCTTTGGATTTTCATAAAATTTTCAGTTCTAGGAGGTTAATTTGCGTAAATTTACTTGAAATTGACTTAGATTTGTTGGACATTGTTACTGTTATTACTTGGAGGAACTGAATTTGTGTAGTTTTATTGGATACTGAGTTCGATATTGTTGGATTTTGATAAAATTTTTTAATTGGATTAGCTAAATTTGTGGATATTTAGTTGAAATTACCATCTATTTTTTAGGACTTAGTTAAAATTTCAGTTCTAGGAGGTGAATTTATGTAAGTTTGCTTGAAATTCACTTCCATTTTTTTGGATTTTCTTAATATTATTATTAAGAGGAGCTGAATTCGTGTAATTTTAATTGTTTTTTAACTTCGATTTCTTTGGATTTTCATAAAATTTTTGTTCTAGGAGGTTACATTGCGTAAATTTACTTGAAATTGACTTAGATTTGTTGAACATTGTTACTATTATTACTTGCAGGAACTGAATTTGTGTAGTTTTATTTGGTTGTGAGTTCGATTTTGTTGGATTTTGATAAAATTTGTTATTTGGAATAGCTATATTTGTGGAAATTTAGTTGAAATTACCATATATTTTTTATGATTTAGTTAAAATTTCAGTTCTATTAGTAGAAATTTTGTAAGTTTACCTGAAATTCACTACCATTTTCTTGGATTTTCTTAATATTATTATTAAGAGGAGCTGAATTAGTGTAATTTTTTTTTCCTTATTGCTTTATTGTCGCATCAACCGCTATGGGTTATTAGCGACACTCATATACATATATATATACATTGGTTATTACAATACAGCTATAATTAAAGTTAAAAATTGAGTGCGGACTAGTTATAAGTTTCTTAGAGAGTAGGAATACTACACGGGTTCTAACCCAAATTTGAGTTTGAAGGCCATTTCCCCCCCCCCCCCCTCCTCCCCGACCTTGAAATCCAAATTTGAGTCTCAAGGTCGCAGGAAATCCACCGCGGGCGGGCGGGCGGCGGGCGGCGGACCGCGGCGCAGTGGTGGGGATATAAGCGGACCGCGGCTGATGACATCGTAGAGATGGCGGAGTAGTGGGTGCGAGATCTGAAGAATACCGGAATCAATCGATGCCGAACCATATCGAGCAGGAGGAGTAACCGCGGGTGAGAAGAAGAAGAGTGCTACTATCCTGGACTCCAACAACCTGTTGGTAAGGAAGCGAGGAGGAACACCGCGAGTGAGAAGTGTCACCCTGATCTCCAACCTGTTCGTAAGGAAGGAAACATTAATTTATGATATTAATATAATAAATGAAAAAACCGAATCTCGGACGACGGGGCTCGAACCCAAGACCTCCGCGGTACAAGTCAACCGCCTAACCAACTCCCCCAACGTCGGCTCTCCGACATTAGTCTTTCCCGAATGGTATATATGCCGAGCGTCACTCGCGTTCGTTTTTTATCGGACGATGTCGGCTTTTTTACACACCGCGACTTCGGAGGAGGGAAAGAGACAAAGCATTTTGTATTTCGGAGGAGAGAGAGCATGCATTCTATAGATAACAATTTTTTGAAAATTTTGTATACCTAACCGGAGGAAGTGAATGACCCCCCCGAATTTTTTTTTCCAAAACCATTACGCGTCATACGGACATTTATTTCCAATCCAGAGAAATAATTTATTTTTTTATCGGATGATGTTTCGGACAGTGTCGGGAAAGATCGGCATTTTACAAACCGCGTGTTCGGAGGAGGGAAAGAGACAGAGCATTATTTTTAAAGCTAAATTCAGAGGAGGGAAAGAGAGAGCAATATTTTAAAGCTAATATCTGGGTGAAGAAAGGAGACAGCGCTATTTGGTGGTACAATTTTTAAAGCGTCGCAGCGTCTCGCGCAATCGCGTGTAACTCGAATCCTCTGGAGCGGCCGGGCAGGGTGACGTCATTTGGCGGCGCGAAGAACGAAGTAGAATTATGCGACGTCAGCAGAAATTTCTTTCCCAACGCAGAGAGAAATAATAATTATTTAAACGTAGAATTTTTTAAAAATTAGATGAGGAGAGCTGGAGGAGTATGACGGGTAAATAAGATTGGAGGCAGAATATATGTTTTAAAAAAATGGAATATAATATATATATAAATATAAATTGGGCGTTTTCCGGGCGCTCAGTCCTATTTGGACCATTGTGCCCGAGCCCTTGCGGGCAGTCCTAGTTGGGAGGGCTTGCCACTAGGCCGGCCTCTCGTGCGAACTCGAGAAGCCCGCTTAGGGTTGTGTCCTCCAGGTTCGACGTGCGGTGGAAGGCAGCTCCCAGCAGTAACTGCCTTTGGGCCGCCATACCCTCGCACTGCGTCATTAGGTGGAGCGGCGTTTCGTCGTCCTCCCCGCACCGCGGGCACCTAGGTCCCTCACCGATCCCTAGGCGCGCCAGGTGTTTTCTCGTGTGCCAGTGTCCTGTGACCATCCCCACGAGCAGTCGCAACTGCGACCTGTCCAGGCGGCTGAGTACCGCCCCTATCTTTTTCGAAGGCCGCTTCAGCAGAGCCTTCGCGTGTCCCATCTGTTGGGTCCGCTCCCAGAGTTGTTCGAGTTGCTGTCTAATCCAGCACCTCGTCCACTCCTTCACGGTCCCCATGGAGACACCTACGGTGCAGGACAGGTCCCGATTTGGTTTACGTGCCCCTTCTCGGGCCCTGTCGTTTGCCCCTTCGTTTCCCTTGATTCCGGCGTGTCCCGGAACCCATAGTAGACTGACGCGGTTGCTATTTGCCAATTGCGTCAGTGTGTCCACGCAGTCTAGTACCAGACTGGATCTCACCACTGTGTTGCGTAGGGATCCGAGTGCGGCCCGACTGTCGCTACAGATATAGATGTGCTTGCCCTCATAGCCCCTGTCCAGATTCAATCTGGCACAGGTCCTGATAGCCTGCACCTCCGCCTGAAAGACCGATACGTGTGGGCCCAGGGCGATGGATCTTTCCACCCTGGGCCTCTGCCCACATATCCCGGCTCCGGTTCCGGTTTTGGTTTTGGAACCATCTGTGTACCAGATAAGTCCCCCCGGAGAGAGTAACTCCTTCTCGTTTTCTTCCCAATCCTTTCTGCTTGGAAAGCGAACGACGAAGTTATGTTGGAAGCGGTAGGCTGGGTCACATTGGTCTCCTCCGCAGTCCAGAGCCTCGTACGAGTCCCTTACGTGCTGCAGGATCGCCGCGTGCCCATTCCCCGTGCCTTTCCATCTTCCCGCAAAGTGTATCCTCAGGGCAGCCTTCCTAGCCCCGGCCTCCGCAGCCAAGTGCGGCGGCGGCAGGTCCAGCAAGGCCCCCATCGCCAGGGTGGGCGTGGTGGGAAACGCACCCGTTATCCCCAGCAGTGCCAGGCGATACACCTTGCCCAATGTCCTCCTGTGGGTGTCCCTCCTCATGGAGGTCCACCATACCACTGAGGCGTATATTAGTTGGGGCTCCAGGATGGCCGTATAGATCCATTTAACCACCCATGGTTTTAACCCCCATGTGCTGCCGAACATCCTTCTGCAGGCCCAGTAGGTGACAAGCGCCTTCTGGGTCTGCTTCGTGATGTGGCTTTTCCACGTGAGCTTCTTATCCAGGGTCACTCCCAGATATTTTACCTCCGAGGAGGTGTGAAGCTCCGCTCCGAATATTGAGGGGGCCTTAAACTTTAAGTTCCGCTTCCTCGTGAACAGTACCATCTCCGTCTTGGACGGATTTACCCTTAGGTTTTGGTTGTGGCACCATTCCTGAACCAGTGTGAGTGCCTTCTGCATTCTCCTGGCCATGCATGTCGGGTTCGTGCCTCTGACAGCGATCGCTATGTCGTCGGCATAGCCCTGTACTATTACGCCTTCTTCTCCGAGCCCACGCAGTAGCTCGTCCACCACCAGGGTCCACAGCAGTGGGGAGAGAACTCCCCCCTGCGGGCAGCCCCTGTCGGCCCGAGCCCTTATCGTGGTCCCTTCCCAGCTGGCCATCACGGCTCTAGTCCGCAGCATGTTGCGGATCCACCTTCTGATCGAGTCTTCGACCTTGAAGCTGTCTAGGGCCCTGCTTATGGCATCTAAGGATGTGTTGTCGAACGCTCCTTCGATGTCCAGGAATACGCTCAGGACCGACTGTTTCCGCTCCAGGGCCCCTTCTACCACCCCTACCAGGTGGTGGAGCGCCGTCTCCACGGATCTGCCGGCCTGATACGCGTGTTGGGAGATTTGTACTGGTCTTTCCACCAGCGCATGTTCCCTGATGTGCCTATCCACCAGTCTCTCCAGCGTCTTCAGCAGGAAGGACGTTAAGCAGATAGGCCTGAAGGATTTGGCAGAGTCGTAGTCCTTCTTCCCTGGTTTAGGTATGAATACGACTCTAGCCGTTCTCCATGTTCTGGGTATATACCCCAAAGCAAGGCAGGATTTAAAGATAAGGTCCAGTCGTTTTATCAGGTCCTCCCCCCCTTCCTGTAGAAGGGCGGGGAAGATCCCGTCCACCCCCGGACTCTTAAATCTCTTAAATGAGTTTATGGCCCATCTGATCCTGTCTCGGTTTACCACTCTAGAGGCCATCTCCCAGTCCTTCGGTCCCTCTTTCTCAGGTTCCGGCTCTTCTGTTGGCTGCCCCTGCTGATAGAGCCCCGAACCTGGGAAGTGGACCTCTGTCAGGTGCTCCAAAATCTGTTGTCGGTCCTCCAGATACCTCCCGTCCGGGAGTCTGAGTCCGTTCAGTTTTTCCGAAGGCCCGGATGCGAAGACCCTCCGAAGCCTGGCCACTAGTGGTAGGGCCTCGGCTTCATGGCAGAATTCCCTCCAGGTCTTCCTTTTTGCTGCTCTAATGAGCTTCTTGTAGGATCTATGGGCTTCCCTGTAGTTTTCCCATTCGATCCTCGTATCGAGCCTCATGGCTCTGTTTAGCAGCTTCCGGGTCCTGGTCCTGTGCCTGGTCAGCTCCTGGTTCCACCAGGGTACCCGTCTGCTGCTTTTCCTTTGTTTGGCCGGGCATGACGCCTCATACGATTGGGTGATCGCAGCCTGCAGTTTCTCAACCGCCTGCTCGATCCCCCCACCCGTTCTCGGGGGTCCGAAGTTCCCCCCGAGCCTTCCTTCTAGCTCCTCTTTGTAGAGTTGCCAGTCGGTGGCCCTGGGGTTCCTGTAGACTCCCGTGGGTTCGTGTGCCGCGTCTCCCGCCAGTTTAAATTCGATTAGCCTGTGGTCGGAGAGTGTTACCTCCTCCGCCACATGCCAATCCTTTATTGCTTGAGCCACCTTTCTGGAGCCCAGCGTGATGTCAATTACCTCCTGCCTTCTGGAGGTAACGAACGTGGGCTTGGAACCTCGATTGAGGATCTCCAGTTCCGTTGTCGAGAGGTATTCGAGTAAGCTCGTCCCTCTCTTGTTGATATCGGTGCTGCCCCATATGATGTGGTGCGCATTGGCGTCGCAACCCACCACCAGTTGCAGCCCCCTATTTTTACATGCCTCCACCAGTACTCTGAGTTCTCTCGTTGGGGGAGACTCCTCAGAGTCGTATGGTAGGTATGCTGAGCAGACCACGATCTTTTCCGTGTTCCCACCCATTTTTGGCTCTATTAGGACAGCTGTTAGGTCCCTAGTGCAGAATTCTCCCAGCCTCAAGGCGTTTAGTCTTTTACTCGCGTAGACGCACGCTCTTGGGCCGGGATCACCGGGCCCGTGTATTACCGTGCCCAGTTTCGTGTTCAGTCCTCCTACTCGACCCCTGATCAGCCAGGGTTCTTGTATGAGTACTAAATCTGTTTGCTGCCCCACTATGCGGCGGTCAAGTAGATCCGTCGCTGCTTTGCAGTGCTGCAGATTTATCTGCGAGATGCTGATGCATCCTGCAGCCATGATGGCTGCAGTATTGCTCGCTCTCGCACGTGCTCCGGGGGAAGTAGTGTGTCCCGTGTTACGGTCCACTTCTATTTCCCCCTTCGCTTTACCGTGGCGGCCTTGCTCTCCACCCCGGCGATTTTTAGGAACTGGTCCCTCAGTGACCCCGAGTTGGTAGTCCTTTGGACTCCTCCTCGGGTCCCCGAGGGCCCAGCCCTACCCCACCCCGCGGCCTTCAGGGGTCTCCCCCTTTTTCCGCGGGTGGGTGCCTGCACCTCCTTCGTCATGGGGAGTCGGTCCCCCCCCGTGGGTGCGCCGGGGGTCTCCCTCGCGGTCGCCCCCACCGAGGGTTCCTTCCCTCCCCCCGCTGCTCCGCTCTGGGCTTGGTCCTGAGGGGCCGGGTCGGCTCCGGTGCTGGGTATCGCCCCCGCGCCCGAGGCCTCCCCCACTCCCCCCGGCCCAATCCCTGCACTGGCCTGGGGTGCCGCTGCCGCCGCCCCCTGCGCCGCTCCCGGTTCCCCGCCACCCCCGCCGGTCCGAGCCTGGAACTCCCTAAGGAGCGCCCTGCCCAGCCCCACGTGGATGACGAAGCCCCGCTTGCTTAGCGCCTCGTGCGACTCCGCGTCCACCCCCAGGATCAAGTGCACGGATCGTTCCGCCTCCCTTCTGCCCCACACCCTCCATAGTTGGGTGCGGAGGCCCGGGTTTTGCCGGCCGATCCGTTGTATGATGACTTCCGTCCTCTCCGGAGGTCCGGGGATGACGGTCACCATCTTTCGAAGCCTGGGTAGGCACTCTCTCTCCATTACCTGGAGAGATGCGCCCTCCCAGGGCTTCAGGTTTGTTGCCGCTTCTTTTAGCCATTGCTTGGCTGCGGCGTCCGTGCAGGTTACCCAGAGGATGCCCTGCACGAACCTACACTCTTCGAAGCGGGGGGCCGCCATTTCCTTGGGAATGGCGTCCATCGCTTCTCCGAGCTTCCTAACCACCAGATCCCCCTGCTCCGGTGTTAGCGTGGTTTCGGGGTAGTCAGATGGCGCTATCGCCACCTTCCTACCCCCCACCAACGCTTCCTTGAAGTTGGAGGGCTCTGGGAAGATTAGCCCTTTTCTTTTTGCAGGGTGTTCGGGGGTCGAGCCATCGGTCTGTCGGGCCCTTTTCAGGCCCTTGCCCGTGGTCTCTCCTCCCTTCCCACCCTGCTTTGCGGAGGGGTCTGTTTGCCCGTCATGCGGGCCCACCTCCCCCTCCGTTGCCTTTCCGGAGGTCGGCGCTCCCGCTTGGGTCGCCTCCAAGGTGGTCCCGAGTGAAGCCAATTTGGCTTTTCGGGCCCTCCTCTTTGCCGCCCCGCTGCGGGTCGCCTTCCTCCGCTTAGTCGGAGTGTCGGGCGCTGCTTCGGCTTTGTCACCGTCGCCCGCGCCCGTCCTCCGTGCGGTAGCTTCCGCCACCGAGAGCCCGGTTTCAACCGCCGCGGCTAGCGCCGCGTCAGTCTCTGCCGGTCCCTGTACGGTGACTTCCGCCGTGTGTACGGGAGATGTTCCCTCTTTCGAGGGCCCTTCTCCCGCTGTGGTTTTGGGTTTTGGGGTTTTTGTTTCCTCCATAAAGTACCCACGAGTGTGCAGGAAGTATGCGGTCCACCCCCACAGAGCCTGCTATGTGGGGGTAAGGCTGAATACAATGGGGGGTCGCCTGGTACCCCAAGGGCATCGTTCGAGGCACCATACCCCGGTACCATTCATCCCTCGGCACGATAGCTTCCACCTTGGATTGGGGAGTTGGTCCACGACAGGGCCTTCGCTTGCCACGCGGGGTTGTTAGGCCCCGGGGTTCGCTTATAGCACCCGCTAACCGTCACGTTCCCCGACACCCCCTTTCGCCGCGGCCCGGTCACCGTGTGGTGATCCAGTCCGCGGCGATCAGAGGAGCCGCTTCACGCTCTGGCCGTTCTCCTATCCGCCACCTGGAGACGCGCTCGGTTGGTGCTCAACCTAGATCGACACGGGCCGATCTAGTCCCCCGCTCCCCTTTACGGGGGTAGGGGGACCGCCGAGATATAATATATATAATAATATAAAAATGAAATATAATATATAATAATAAAAAAATGAAATATAATAATATAAAAAATGTAATATAATAAAAGAAAAAATTAATATAAAATACAATATGATATAAAAAAAGGATATAAAATACAATATGATATAAAAAAGGATATAATAAAAAATAGATATAATAAAAAGAAGAAAAAAAGAATATAATAAAAAATAGATATAATAAAAAAATAGATATAATAAAAAATAGATATAAATATAAATTTAAAAATTTGGAGGTGGTGGTGATGGTGGCGGCGATGATGATGCTGATGATGATGATGAGGAGGAGGAGGAGGAGGATGACGATGCCGCGCGCAGCCGCCTAGCCATTAGGGGGGCAATGACGACCCCCAACCGCCGCATCTGCACCTCGCGATAGACTGCGTGTGCTAGCAACCACCCCCGCAATTCGCGGAGTGGTATGCCCTATAACATACAAAATATCGATATAACATATCAAACATAATAAACATCCAACATGCAAAACACTGTAAAGTATTACATACTTGATGTTGCGGTGGCGACGGCGGCGGCAGCGGAAATTCAGGCTGCGGCAAGTCCTAGAACCCACAAACATCAATATAATATTTACGACTGTGAGATCGAACTCGATTTATAAGGTTAAACGCGATAAAAACATCAAAATATTGTTATATACATACCTCGGGGATGTCTCCACATGGCTCGAGGTTTGTATTGGGGGCGATTCCCTTCAATCCCATTGCGATAAAATTAAAATCTTATTATGTCGAGCTTTGAAATGCGACTGGTCTCGCTACATCTCCAGGCTCGCTCAAGGGACTCTTATCGGAGACCCATGAAATCGAGAAGTGCTTAGCTTTGCAAAGTGAGATATTGTTCTCTAGATTCATTTCGTTGAACCGTTTTCTCCTTCTTCTTAGACACATCATTTGACTAGATCACACCATTTTGAATGTCTATCGTATCACTTTCAACGCCTAACATACCACTTCGAACGGGTATCGAACGCGAATCGAACGGGTATTGAACGCGAATCGAACGGTATCGAACAGTTTCCCACAAAATAATTACAACTATCTTCTTAATCTAGCGTACATGTAGGAAGTTGGGGAGGGTGAAGGAAAAACATTTATGCATTAAAATTGATTATATTTTATTTAAGCATTTCTCTCTGGCGTTTAGACCACCAGTTGAATATTTTAAATACATTTTGCATAGCACAGTTGTGACGTACGTCACTCCGAGGATTTGGGGTTAGCTCAGTTGGCTGGCCAGGTTCGATTAAAGTCCTCGTGCTGGGTTTTAACGTTCTTTATTGTTCACCTCTTATGTCAGACTATGTACACTATTTACAGTCCTGGCGTTGCCGCCAAGGGCGACGCGGCTTGGCTTGTTTCGCCCGATTTGGAGACCGGGTAACGCCCGTCGTCTCTATCGGTTGCGGTAGGAGGAAAGAGACCGGGCAGCGGCCGGGCGTCTCTGTTCGGTGCGGTGGTAGGAAAGAGACCGGGCAGCGTCCGGGCGTCTCTGTTCGGTACGGTAATAGGAAAGAGACCGGGCACCGTCCGGGCGTCTCGGTTCGGTACGGTAGGAGGAAAGAGACCGGGCAACGTCCTGGCGTCTCTGTGCGGTAGAAGGAAAGAGACCGGGCAGCGTCCGGGCGTCTCTGTTCGGTACGGTAGGAGGAAAGAGACCGGGCAACGTCCTGGCGTCTCTGGGCGGTACGGTAGAAGGAAAGAGACCGGGCAGCGTCCGGGCGTCTCTGTTCGGTACGGTAGGAGGAAAGAGACCGGGTAGTCGATCAGCTGATCGTGGTTATGCGGAGATTTCTCGCTAGTACGTTCGCACCGGGCAGCATCCAGGCAGGCGTCTAGGAGGGGGGATCCGTATCCCCACTCGAACTGCCGGTCCTCCGTCGCGGCAGGGCTTATGTCCCGATTCTTGGAAATTCCCAGCTGCGAGAAATCGACGCGATCTAGCGGCGCAGTGGGGAGTGAGCGTCATTTGACGCGTCGCGAGACCGGCGTGCCTCGGGCCGGTTCGGTGGTGCTCGGTCGCGGTCGCCCGTGCGCTCGGCATCTCGCTCACTCCCGGTCACACCGTTGCGCGCGATTCCTCGCGCTGGGACGCTACGTCACATCCCCCCCTTTCTTCGAAGGGAGATGCGATGCAATGACTCGCGGTAACGCGTGTTTCGACGGTATTTGCCGTTTTATTATACACTGTACTTAATCTAAGCTTATGCCTGCCGGCTACCCGCCACCCTTAGTACCTAACTTATGCCCATCGGCTACCCGCCACCCTTACGAACTAATACTTAAACTAACTTAAACTAACTTAAATTTAATGTGGGTCGGGGAGATCCGGCGGAGCTGGAGGATTCGGCCATCCTGGCGGAAATTCTGTCCTTCCCGTAGGCGCTCCAGGTCCACTATGGTCCATCCCTGGTCGTCCGTCGGGCGTGCTCCCGGTGTTGTGGCGGCCTTGGCTGCTGACGAAGGCCCGGGTGTAGTAGCGCCGGGGGGCCTCGGCCGCGGGGGTTCGCCCTGGCTGACCGCTGGTTGTGGCTCCGGCGCGGGATGGGGCGGTGTCGGAACCGGTGACGGCGCCTCCTGCTCCCTGCTTGTCCGAGGTGCTCGTAGGGGGCCGCGGGCCTGCTTGGGTGCGGGGGCGGCCACGGGGTCGGCCGGTCGGCGCTTTGGCGCCTTTGGTCGTCGGGCTGTAATCGGTCCGGTGGACGGTGGAGCTGGTCGTAGCGCTCCCGAGGACGCGACCCGTGGCGTCGGGGGCCGTGCTGGCTGCGGGCTCGTGAGCGGCATCGGGGGCGCCGGTGGTGTCTTCGGGACTGGCGACGGGGTTCTCGCCAACAGGCGTATGCCCTTTCCCGGTGTCGGTGGCGGGGATGCTGTCCGGTGGGTCGGCGGCGCCTCCTCGTCCGAGGCATCCCCGAACAGGTCCCGAAAAGTTTGCCGGAGACGCGGACTCGTGAGCTCCTGCATGTGTAGCTCTAGTATGTCTTCCATTGCTCGACTGTACTGACACTGTGTCCTCGTCCCGGCTGGTGTAGGCATCGCGTCCGAGGTCGGCTGGCTGTCCTCTGGCCGGTGTTTCGGTATTGTCATTGTTTTCGGTGCAGGGCTTTAGATCCTTCACGTGTGCCCGGCTGCTGCGATTGTTGACGTCTTTTAGGATCACGACGTTAGGCCCCTGAAACTTGGCAACCCGGTACGGGCCTGCGAATTTCGGGGCAAGTTTCGCCGCGAAGCCTTGTGCCGCGTCGGACAGGTGGTGCTCCCGCCTCATTACCTCGGTGCCAATTGTCGGTCTCCAGTCTCGGCGGCGTAGATTGAAATGCTTTCGTTGCGTTTCGAATGCTCGGGCCTGGTTCCGGCGGGCTAGCGTGAGGGTGTCTTGAAGGTGCTCGATTTGTTGTTGGCGGAATCGTGTGTCGGTATTGTCGGGGTTTGGTGGGGCCGTGTCCGGTGGGTGGTACAGGGCGGCCGGGGGATTCAGCTCCCTCCCGTACGTTAGGAAGGCCGGAGTGAATCCCGTGCTCTCGTGCTTGGCCGTGTTGTAAGCGAAGACGAGCTCGTGGATCCACCGATCCCAATGGCGGTGATTTTCGGCCGTGTATTGGGCAATCATAGTCTTCAAGACGCGGTTCACGCGCTCGACCGGATTGCACTGCGGGGAGTATGGTGGCGTCTTCCGGTGCTCGCTTCCGGCGTCCTTGAGAAGATTCCCGAACTCTCGGCTCTCGAACTGTCTCCCGTTGTCGGTGATGACGATGCGGGGGCAGCCGTGTCGCAATAGTATCAGATCCTTCAAGGCCCGGGTAACCGCTGGCGCTGTAGCCTGTCGTAGGGGCTGGACTTCCACCCATTTGGTAAACTTATCTTGGAATACGCATAGCGTGGTGTGGCCCTTGCTGGACCGGGGAAGCGGGCCGACGAGGTCTGCGGAGACCACTTCCCAGGGCTGGAGGACGGGAGTCGTGTGCATTTGTCCCGCAGGAGCTTGCTGCTGGATTTTGTACTTCTGGCACGTGATGCATTGGCGGACGTACTTGGCGGCTTCCCGAAACATCCCCGGCCAGTAGTATCGTTCGGCGAGCCTGGCCGCGGTCTTGGTGGTTCCCAGGTGTCCGGCGGTCGGAGCGTCGTGGTTTTCGGCCAGTACAAGGGGGCGCATCGGCTTCGGCACACATAACTTCCACTCGTTCCTTTGATCGACGGTTCGTCCGGTGCAGTCGGGGAATCGGCGGTACAGCTGGCCTTCGGCGAGTCGGTATTCCGGGTGTTTCTCGGGTTCCTGCTGGACTTGTGCTTTTGTGCGCGTGTGCCAGGCGCAATCCAGCGGATCATCGGCTGTGTGTATCTCGTCGGGCTGCCTGGAGAGCGCGTCAGCCACCAGATTATTGGCTCCTTTTCGATATTTGATGGTAAAATCGTATTGCTGGAGCTCTAAGCTCCAGCGGGCGAGTCGGCCGGATGGGTCTTCAATGTTCTGTAGCCATTTGAGGGCTTGGTGGTCTGTTAGAACGGTGAAGTGGTAGCCCTCGAGATAGGGTCGCATCTTCCGAATCCCCCATACCACTGCCAGGCACTCTTTTTCGGTGGTGGAATAATTCCGTTCGGCCGGATTAAGCGTTCGGCTGGCGTAGGCGATGACGTGTTCGCCTTGGTCGGCTTCCTGGGTGAGTACCACGCCGAGTCCTTCGTCGCTGGCGTCGGTCTGCAGAGTGAATGGTTGGGAGAAGTCGGGGCATGTTAATACCGGGACGGCGGCTAGCTGGCGTTGGAGGGCGTGGAAGGCCGTGTCCTCCTCCGAGCCCCATGTCCACTTCCGTTTCTTCTGGAGGAGTTTGGTCAACGGTGCGGTGGTGTCGGCGAAGTGCGTAATAAATCTGCGGTACCATGACACCATGCCCAGAAATCTGCGTAGTTCGCGGAGATTGGTGGGGGCTGGAATCCCTAGGATGGCTTGTACTTTTTCGGGGTCGGTTTTGACCCCCTGTGCGGTCACCATGTGTCCCAAGTATTTGAGTTCGGTACGGCAGAACTCGCATTTTTCGGGATTGATTCGAAGATTCGCGGCCTGTAATCGGTGCAGGACCTCGCGAAGATTCTGTAAGTGTTCTTCGAATGTTCGGCCCAGTATAATAATATCGTCTAGGTACGCGAATGCGCGTGGTTCCAATTCTGGTCCGATTACTTGGTCTAGGAGCCGCTGAAAGGTGGCGGGGGCGGAGTGGAGTCCGAAAGGCATGACCCGAAACTGGTACAATCCTCGGCCGGGTACGGTAAAGGCGGTAATCGGCCGGCTTTCAGGGGCGAGAGGTACCTGCCAGTAGCCGTTGGCCAGATCGATGGTGGAGATGAACCGAGCTTCTCGTAATTTGCTGAGTGTAGACTCCACTTGGGGAAGCGGATAGGCGTCTTTGTCGGTCACCTGGTTCACTCGTCGGAAGTCTATGCAGAATCGGCGTTTCCCGTTCTTTTTGCGTACCAGGACGACGGGCGAACTCCACGGGCTTCGGGAGGGCTCGATAATTCCTTCGGCCAGCATTTTATTTACCTCGTCGTTGATGATTTGTTGCATGGCGGGGTTGCGCGGCGTGTTTCGTTGTTTCAGGGGCGCGGTCGGCTGTAGCCGGATGGTGTGACTGATGAGCTGCGTGGTCCCTCGCAGGGTTTGAAATTTCGGGAGTTCTTTGTCGAGTAGTTGCTGGAGGGCCTCCGCTTGGGCGGGTGTACAGGCGGTCACTCCGCTGATTGTATCGAGGACGGCTGCTTCGTGAACCACTGTCCGGTGCCCCAGAGTCATATGGACCCTTAGTTTGTTTAGGGCGTCCATGCCGAGGATCACCGGGTGTGTAAGTGCCGGGAGGATGGCGTATCGGTGCGTCAGCCTTTGGTTTTCTATGCGTGCCATACTCTGTAGATCCCCGGCGAGGGATGCCTCGAAGCCGTTCGCTAAACGGACTTGGTGTTGTGTTGGCGTGAAGGTATCGCCGTGGCGGAGGCAATGTTCCGCCACGTCGCGGCGCATATACGAACGTGTGGCTCCTGTGTCCAAGAGCGCTCGGTATCGGCGGCCGTGCAGTAGGATAGTTACGAACGGTCTGGTGTTTGGTTGTATCTGATTTACTGGGGCGTGGGGGTGGCCGGTGGTTGGGAGGCGCCCCTGTCTCCGGGCCCTGAGGCGTTTCCCGCCGGTGGTTGGCATGGGCAATCGCGAGAGAGGCGTCCGTCTTGGCCACAGCGGGAGCAGAATAGTCGTGCTGGCTGCCGGCATTCCTGTCGTCGATGGCCCCGTTGTCCGCACCTCCAACAGCAAGTCTCGCGGTTATACCCGGTGTTCACGGCGGCGAGCGCCGAGCGGGGTGTTCGTTGCGTAGGGGTGATTTCGGTGGCCGGGGTCCGGCTCTTCTTATCGGCCGTGATGCCTTCGTATTCGACGGCGGTCTCTAGCAGCGCCGTGACGGTAGGACAGTCCTTACGGCGGATATATTGTCGATATTCGGGGAGCAGGTTGCGATGGATGAGTTCCAATTGTCGGTCTAGTGGGAGTTGGCCGTGGCGGCGGATCAGTGTTTGGATCCCGATGAGGTAGTCGCTGGCTCGCTCCCCGGGCTTCTGCTTTCGTTGCAAAATTGCTTCCTCTAAGTCGTACCGACTGGTGGCTGGGACGTAGAACAATCGAAAGCTGTTTTCGAAGTCTGCCCATGTTGTCCATCCGTTACGGTTGCTGCGGTGCCACAAGAGCGCCTGGCCCTTTAATAGTTCGGGAAGGCACCGTAGGAGTTGGTCATCGGCGATGCCATAGCCTTCCTGTAATTCGCTTATCCTTTCCAGGAAGTCGCGGCCGTCTTTGGTGCCATCGAAGTGGCAGCCCCACTTACGTACGCAGTCCATTACGTTGGCAATCGGTAGTAGTGTGGGTGCGGTGTCGTGTTCGGTGATTATGATGGACGGGCGTGTGAGGCCCGTCGTTCCGCTGGTCATGGTGTCGTCGTCGTCCTTTCCCATGGTGGCGACTAGGTGCTGGCGGAGTCGGGCACGGAGTTGTTTGAAGCTTCCCTCGGTATTTTGGTTTACCACTTTCAGCTTCGTGATAAGTTCCTCCTTATTCAGGCGGTAGAGTTCCGTTAATTTCGAACTCATTTACTGTTTTATCCTTTTCGAACGATCCCTGTTTGGGCGCCAATTTGTGACGTACGTCACTCCGAGGATTTGGGGTTAGCTCAGTTGGCTGGCCAGGTTCGATTAAAGTCCTCGTGCTGGGTTTTAACGTTCTTTATTGTTCACCTCTTATGTCAGACTATGTACACTATTTACAGTCCTGGCGTTGCCGCCAAGGGCGACGCGGCTTGGCTTGTTTCGCCCGATTTGGAGACCGGGTAACGCCCGTCGTCTCTATCGGTTGCGGTAGGAGGAAAGAGACCGGGCAGCGGCCGGGCGTCTCTGTTCGGTGCGGTGGTAGGAAAGAGACTGGGCAGCGTCCGGGCGTCTCTGTTCGGCACGGTAGGAGGAAAGAGACCGGGCAACGTCCTGGCGTCTCTATGCGGTACGGTAGAAGGAAAGAGACCGGGCAGCGTCCTGGCGTCTCTGTGCGGTACGGTAGAAGGAAAGAGACCGGGCAGCGTCCGGGCGTCTCTGTTCGGTACGGTAATAGGAAAGAGACCGGGCACCGTCCGGGCGTCTCGGTTCGGTACGGTAGGAGGAAAGAGACCGGGCAACGTCCTGGCGTCTCTGTGCGGTAGAAGGAAAGAGACCGGGCAGCGTCCGGGCGTCTCTGTTCGGTACGGTAGGAGGAAAGAGACCGGGCAACGTCCTGGCGTCTCTGGGCGGTACGGTAGAAGGAAAGAGACCGGGCAGCGTCCGGGCGTCTCTGTTCGGTACGGTAGGAGGAAAGAGACCGGGTAGTCGATCAGCTGATCGTGGTTATGCGGAGATTTCTCGCTAGTACGTTCGCACCGGGCAGCATCCAGGCAGGCGTCTAGGAGGGGGGATCCGTATCCCCACTCGAACTGCCGGTCCTCCGTCGCGGCAGGGCTTATGTCCCGATTCTTGGAAATTCCAAGCTGCGAGAAATCGACGCGATCTAGCGGCGCAGTGGGGAGTGAGCGTCATTTGACGCGTCGCGAGACCGGCGTGCCTCGGGCCGGTTCGGTGGTGCTCGGTCGCGGTCGCCCGTGCGCTCGGCATCTCGCTCACTCCCGGTCACACCGTTGCGCGCGATTCCTCGCGCTGGGACGCTACGTCACACAGTGTTTCACGTGTCTGCCACATCGCAGTGTATTAACTACATTTAGCTTATTTAGTGATTTGATATCCTCGTAGTCAATGTCCAGCGTCTCGATGACCACGTCCGCTATCGTATTTTCGTCGAGGAATTCCATGAGCCAACCGCGTTTCTGCAGTCCTTTAACGTATATGATATGGGATGCGTCATCTTCTTCGTCGATCGCATCAGCTACAGCATTCGTAATTAGCCGTTTAGCCATACTGTACGGAACGTCTCCATCGTCCCAACGTAGTCCATGATGTTTTGCCACCAGCCACCGAATGTTTGATTTGTCGGATTTCGTAAGAAGATATTGCGGCATCGAACTCCCAAAAATATAGTGCGAGAGAATTAATCCATTTCGTAGGATCGCCACTTCCTTGACGACAAATCTTCCATCGACGACGAACCCTTGCAGGTCAACAAATGTTGGTACAGTCATCATTGGTACAATTTGGAGGTCGGTTCGCTTCCAAGACAGACGGGAGAATGCAGCATTTCTCGTAAAGCATGTCGATTTTCACGATGAAATTTTATATGAATTTGGCACAGGAGAGGGCGGGCAAGTAGCGTGGCAATTTAATTGATTTTGCGCACCACGTTTGCAGCGGATTGTATTCAACCACCCGATCGTGCAGAATCAGACAGTATGCCGTAGTATTTGCAGGTACATTCTCTTTACACTCGAATTCTATGCGCACGTCCACGGTGCCATTCTTGATCGACTCATTTTGTCGCGAGCAATCAATCACCACCAGGGGGCCAAATTGTAAAAATTCAGCCACGGTGAATAATGCCTCGTTGCAACTATGTCCATAATACGATTTATGGAATTGCGTATACATGTTAAACAAGATGGCATGCTTATTCTTGTCAAAGTCCAAGTTCAGATCATCGTATGGGTAAAATTCCGAGTTGAGAAAAAGTTTTACATTGGTCAATTTACAGTTGTTGAACATAGTAACGTCTTCGCTCATCACATTCTTTCGAGCAGTCTGTAAAGCAAAGATGATGTATCGCGGCTTCTCCAGCTGCACAGCTGCCTTCACAGCCCACGAATGTTTGGTCGTGCTCTGTAAGAGAGGATACTCGTATAAATCCTACGAGTGAAAACAAATGCTCAGGTTTTGTCCACTTTCCAAAGCACGTAGCAACGATAGCTTATTAACGTCGTTCAGCGTCACATGAGGCATCCGCCATTGCATTTTAAGTATTTCGATTTCTGGTTCCAACATCGGCGATCCTATTAGAGAATTGTTATCGTTGCGTGATCGTATTAAAATCAATTCGTGGCGAGCATTAATAATCATGCGTTTGTAGTCCTCGCAAAATCCCAGCAAATATTTGAGTGGGACGCAAAAATTAAAATGATTTTTCAATATTAACCCATCGCGTCGTTTCAAGCCACATCCTGCATTCTCCATATTTTTGTCTTCGTCGGATGTCAGCGATACATAGTTTTTAAGCGCGCTAGTTATTCCAACGTTTCTGTTGCGGTCAATCTCCACGCCATTCAGCTCGTATCGAATCTCATCAAATAAGAACGCCATGCAATTATTTCCCAACGTCACAGTTAACGCATCATTTGGCTTATTTATCTTGAATTTCCCCTCCACGTAGAGGAAACTTTCACACGGCAATGTGTATAAATCCTGCTGCTGTATAGGTATTCTTATCTCATCGCTGTATCCAAACGTCGTGTTGACGTATGGGTTGTACGTGTGAGTCTCGAGCTTGATAATGCGATTATCAAACGTCGGCTTCCCTCCAATGCTTAGAATGTCAGCCATTTTTTCAACTTAAATGCGCACAATGAATCCTAATGTTTTCAAAAATGCAATGTTCGCAGCACTGAGCCTCTTCTTTTTAGCGTGATCAGAGCTGTTGCAGTTGTTGTTGTTGTTGCAAACAATTTCACTTGGAAGAAACGGGTTTCTGGAGTCGTTCAATACAAGCATCTCTTTCGTTCGCACTACATGTATTATTGTCGTCGTCGTACGTGCAATCTGATGGTAATCTCTTCACCTCGAAAATCAAGCAACCGTCCGTCTTGATCCACAACGCGTATCGTCAGATCCGAAATGACCTCTGCGGTGATTGGAAGGTAAATGATCTGTGCAGGCGTTTCCGATATCTTATATCCTGGTGGGACTCTTGGAGAAAATTCGTGTATCGTATGTACACGCCTCCCATTGTTGTACGCGCCAGCGGTTACGCTACATTCTACGCGAATAATGTTCACGTTCATGATATTAATCGGATCGTCCGATTCGTACCACCGTCCAGGTTCTAATACACGATTCGTCGAGAATCCCAGTAGCGATCCAATGTTATTGGGCTTTGTAAAGTCTACGGTGAACCGACAGTACAGTTCGCTTTTCATGGTGTTGTTGTTGGGACGCAACACTATAGGATACACATCATTGTCACTGTTATCACCGGTGCCACCGAGATTTTGAGGATACCGTTCGTGTAATCGCTGCTTCAGATACATGGCGATGGCGTCTAGTTCGTAGGAACCGTGGGGAATCGTAATGTATTCATGAGTGGTGTCGGCGATGGTGTTGTTTTCGGTGTCATAATTCACGACGAAGTAGAATTTATCGTTGCTCGAGTCGATCGACTCGAGTCTATCATATTGTATGATAGGTTTCAAAGGTTGTTAGACCAAGCTCGTATTTATCGTCGCTCAAATCTATGGGTGGAAAGTAGCTCACCGCGAGGGTGCTACTCTTGCCGGTTAGAGTGAATGTTAACGACATATTCCGAGCTGTACGACTGGACTGGTACTGACTCAGAGTGGTGGGAAGTCAATCCTTAAATTTGGTGCCGATCGTTTGTAGAAAGCGTAGACATAGTTGTCCACAATTGCTCTGATTGTACTTCTGGTAAGACGAACGATTGTATTCAATTTCCACAGCATCTTTATCCAGATATTTTACCAATTCCTTGGGCGGTCGAAGATTCCCAAAGCTGTCAAAATATATAGCTCGACATCCTCTCTTCGCATATGCCACCCAATGAGACCCTGATCCCGCAGCATTGTCCAAATTTACGATACCGCTCTCGTTTCGACGTACTCCTCCGGCTGGTAACGCGTTTCGCATAAAAACACCTCTAAAGAATGGGATACGCATACGTTTTGCCAACTCCTCCAATTGCAAATCGGTAGTTACGCCCGCAGGCATTTTTATTTTCTTCTCGGCGTTTTTTTTTTCGTTTCGATATTCCCTGTCCGCGCTTGTACGGTGCGCGATAAAGTCCGCGACCTTCCATGGAGCGATTATGGCGTTGCATTTCCTGCAGCTGATGTTGCGCCGCCTTATTATCGTTGACCGCCTTACCACCCCGTTTTGCTACTGGAAGAATCCGTTTTTTCGATGCTTTCTTTGAAGTCCTTTTGCAGGTTTTTGTTTTCATCCCCATTCCGATTTTCGTCTTGGCCTTCATAGCTGCCCAAACAGCTGTAGCAGCACCTCTTTCACCTAGAGTCGAGTCTCGCGCAACGATGCGTTTTCGCGCTTTGTCAGCGAGTACCTTATCTGCCGCGTGCCTTTCGTCGAGGTCGTTGCTACGCGAATACGCAATATCGTGTTCGCGACACGCTGCGTCTAACGGATTGATGCCTCGATCACCTCTAGCCAATCGTTTTGCCAGATGAGTTCCTGGACCGCAAAACTGATATCCCGGGATATGTAATTCGATAGGTAGCGCGTTTATCGCCCGATTTAACAAACCACAACCTTTCTTTACTCTCGTCGGTGACATTCGCTACAGTTTTTAATCAATGGTGCCGGACCGTCGATATGCGTTCGCTGCCAAGGGCGATTATAATGATCCAGACACCGGCGATGCTGCTGAACCTCAGGATCTGCTTTTATATGCTCGGGGAGCCTGTTCCACAACTGATCAATGTGTCTGCCAAACTCTCGCAGTAGAATAATCTTTGATATATATTTCAACTGCTCAGAGGTTAGGGCTCGAATATTGAAATTATCCGACAGGACCAGAAGCATGCTGCATACTGAGCTGTTTTGCTTCGGCGCAGACCTATAATTAGACCCGCTTCGACGTATCAAAAATCATTTTTCATGGTTCGCGGACAGGATGCGATTCGTACGGCAACCTGTGGCGATACGCGTGACAAATTTTGACCATAAATCGCAGCTGATGTCTCCGAAAACAATGCGCAGACACGGTAGCATGCTGCCAAACACTATCCGCTGTCTCATTTGCGGTCCATCAAATTGTGGAAAGACCAACGTGCTAGTGAGCTTGTTGGAAAGTCCTCACGGCGTCCGCTTCGAGAACGTGTACGTGTACTCCAAATCGTTGCAACAGCCGAAATATCAGTATTTGGATAATTTATTGACTCCTATAGATGAAATTGGCTACTTTACGTTTTCGAATAACAGTGACGTCATCCCACCGAGCGAATCGCTTCCGAATTCCATTTTTATCTTTGATGACGTGGCATGCGACAAGCAGGATACGATAAGGGAATACTTTGCAATGGGGCGCCACTCGAACGTTGACTGTTTCTATCTCTGTCAGACGTATGCAAAGATTCCCAAACATCTTATACGCGACAATGCCAATCTGTTGATTCTGTTTAAGCAGGATGGCACCAACTTGAAACATGTGTACAACGATCACGTAAACACAGACATGTCTTACGAGGATTTCTGCGTTTTGTGTCGTAATTGTTGGCAACGGGAGTATGGTTTCGTGGTGATAGACAAGGATAGCGCGATGTCCAATGGACGTTATAGAAAGGGTTTTAACGAGTTTGCCGTACCGTGAGATGGTCAATTGTCGTCAAAACGTCGGTGGGAACGCAACGTCTGCGGTACAACGACGATGATTGATATCGATAGTCTGGAGATTAAGGATTGCGAAAGAATAGCGATGGAAATTGCAAAAACCAGCGGAGCCATTCGCCGGAAACATCAGGCTATGAAGATCGGCAAGATGGAGGAAGATATCGCGTTGGAGAAATACTTCAAACCTATTGTGGAACCCTTAAAACATATAGTGGCAAATACTGCAACGACAGAAGCTGTCACATCACCACCGATGAGCACAGACGTTGAAGAGAATGAAACATTAACGCGTAAAACAAAAATCGTGTCGAAAGGGAACACATCGCGTAAGAGAAAGAAGAAACGACGCATGTCATCGGAATATTCACTCGTAACCTCCACACCAGTTCAATCGAAGCATAAACGGCGGAATGTCACATCAAACGAGTCTACCGTTCCACCAGCGCCAATAAATACAATTCCTTGCGTACAATCGCTCTCAATCATTGATGATGACGACGTTTTCGAAACTACACCAGACGAGTCGTTTGCAACATCTATTAGACATCAACTCCAAACACCCGAGGGACAAGAAACGTTTCGCAATCATTTCGGTCCGCTGGGGCAAAAATACATGAGCGCAATCCTAAGTGGCGATAGGGATACAACATTGGACTATGTGTACGGTGTGTACTTTGGTAATAGTGGAACGATGCTTGGGGATAAGGCTTTCGATATAGACAAGCGTGATAATATAATCATAGATGGTGTAAGATATGGAGGAACACCCGGTCTTTACGAACTGATTTTCAAAAGAATTCCCGACGATGCTGTGTACACCGATGCCGATAAACAAAAATACAAAAGTATACTGCTGGCGATGAATGCACACAGACGCGATCATAATGCTAAATACCCCATATTAAGCAACAAGGGATACAAGTACAAGCATGTAATTGCACCTCTACTTCCCCGTGTGTCGACTAGTAGGGCGGGGAAAGGTCTAACGGTACCACGAGCCATGGTGGTAAACGGTAACAAGATCGATTACATGTACTGGGACGATCCCAACGAGTTGGTGGATCGGTTGCGTTTGCTTGAAGCGTCGCGTCAGGCGGGTAACAACTCCCACGATCCCGAAATTCTATCGATTATCGAGGAACTCCGCGAGGTAAGCCTCATTATAAATTAAACCGCACGCTAATGATTTGCACTGTATACGTCGAGATGCCGATCAACAAATTTGGGGTATCGCTCGAGAAAAGTGGAGCAGCTACAATGGACTATTACAAATGGACCGGTCTGCTTCGAAATTACATGCGAGATAACGCTCTTTGCGTGACCGGTGCCGACTTTGATGCAAAATCACGCAAGATACGGCGCGTAGCTCAGCCGGTGACCGACACCGATGCTGTCAATAAACTCTACGTGGAAAAGAACATTAAACTTTTGCGAGAGCAGCAGGAAGAATTAGAGAGGAAGCTGGTCGTGTTACAAAGAGATATGCTGACGTTGCAAAACAGCGTTCAAAAGATATCGGAGGCGTTGAATCCGCAGCGACAATGCGAAGGAGAATCATGCGAGACGGTTGAACATGCCCTCGGGCCGACGGGGAGCACATAATGCACGTACACGATAATTATCACATCATTCGCGTCAAACATGCAGTCACTGCCGAAATCCAAGAGTAAAGAAGAAAACCATGGTCACAAGAAGCGACGACTCGTTGACGAATTGCATGCTTCAGCTCGAAGACATTTCCCGCGGAGGCGCGTCATAGTGCGTGGATACGACGATCTGTGGCAAGTTGACATTGTAGAAATGCGACCGTACTCGCGATTCAACCAGGGTCACCACTACATACTCACCGTCATCGATGTGTTGAGCAAGTATGCATGGGCGTTGCCGCTCAAGACTAAAAGTGGTGCTGAGGTGACTAAAGCGTTTGCAAAGATATTTAGAGATCGATATCCTAAAAATTTACAAACCGATCAAGGAAAAGAATTTTACAACGCCGATGTGCAGAAACTCATGACAAAGCATGACATTAATCATTATTCTACGTATTCGGTGATGAAGGCCTCCGTCGTGGAACGTTTCAATCGAACGTTGAAGAACAATATGTGGAAACTGGTTACGCTGAATGGAACCTATAGATTGACCGATTCGCTACCGCGTCTGCTCGCAGAGTATAACGCGCGAAAACATAGAACCATCGGAATGCGTCCTTGCGATGTTACCCCTGCGATCGCCGATAAGCTGCTAGCCACCGTATACAACAACATAAAGATCGCTGCTCCGGCGAGATTCAAGTTGGGCGATTTTGTGCGCGTGAGCAAATTTAAAACCATCTTCGATAAAGGCTATACACCGAATTGGACAACGGAGGTGTTCAAGATAGCCAAAGTACAGATAACTAATCCCGCGACCTATCTGCTGGTCGATTCCTGTGGAAAACCCGTTGCCGGAGGATTCTATGAACCCGAGCTGCAACGCGTCACCGATCCTGATGTATATCTAGTGGAAAAAGTGTTGCGTAAAACGGGGGATAAGGTGTACGTCAAGTGGCTGGGGTTTGATAAATCACACAATTCTTGGATAAATAAAAATAATGTATCGTAAAATAATCAATAAATATAATTATACATATACATGTGTGAACAATTTTTTATTTTAACACGTTAATTCCACCATTTATAATTTCTATACATGTAGGAATAATTTTTATGCAATAATTCTACTATTTATAATAATTTCTATACATGGGAATACAATTTCTATTTTACAATAAATACAATTGAGGCATTTGATGGAAAAAGGGCACATACGCCAAAATGCCATTTCGAGTAAATCGACTTCAAAGTTTTCATTATAGTATAACTTAGTGAAAAGTAATGCAATTAAATCCAATTTTTTTTAAGGATGTTGTACCATATCCTTGAAACGTTTCGTAAACAGAAATCATGATTTGAAAATGGTATGTGTCTTTATTTAATAGTTTTATGCAAGTGGTTTATGTGCCCTTTTTCCATAAAAGTGGTAAATTCGTAGAAAATTGCTTCTTTGTTTATTTATTTAAATATAATTTTGTTTACTTACTTAGTTACACATGTTTTATACTTTGTTTAAATAAAAATACAAAATGAATCACAAAAATAAACAAAAAATGTAATGTTTTAAGTAAGTATTTTTATAGAAGTTAAATATGTAATTTTTGTTAAATTTTTCCAAAACTATTACTTTCCTTGCGGATTCGATACTCACCTCAGTTTCCATAGTTCATCTCTTACACAAAATAAAACGTATTGCACGACTCGACAATAGACAGCGCGGTAGCGCGACCGCTCAGCGACCATGTAGCTGCATGTCGATCACGCTACATAACAAAACGTAACAAAACTAGCTAATTTAAACGCGGGAGCAGAAGTGTCCTGGATATATTATATATATATAACATATATCTGAGTCGATTTAAACGATTTACGGAAAAAGGGCACATAAGCCTATGTGCCCTTTTTCCATCAAATGCCTCAATTTCCATTTTACAACGGTATATTATAATGTCCCCAGAGCAGAATGTCGGTCGAATCGGGTACGATATGCCGTTTGTCGTCGTACGGACTTAGAGCGATTTTAGATTCCGAAATGGTGTACACTTTGTGCAATTTAGACCGTATGCACGATTGTCTCCGAACCATTTCGATCTCCCTATGCAAACACTTCGCATAGTCGTCGAAAGTTATCGTTCTGGCTATGACGTTGGTCTTGACGCCTTTCGCCTTTTTTGTATCTTTTTTACCGTCTACGCGAAGCGCATACATTTTCGCTCTAAGACCTACGAATTCGGTCATTATCGCACCGTTATTTTCATCCTTCATCAGCCCTGGAACCTTCTTATTTACACGTGGCATATTATATGGATTGTCGGTAGGATAATCGCTCGTGTCGAATCTATCGATATTGCGTTTCATGGACTCGTATATATCGTCGCATCGAATGTGATAAATGAGGCTGTCTGTATCGGTGTATAGAATTTTACATTTTGATCCGTGCTTGGGAGACATGTACTCGTGGTGAAATTCGTACAAACAAAGTTTTGATATGTCTAGAATACACATACCCACGTATATCGGTTTGTTGAATTTCACCTCGAGTTTACGCAATTCAACAGCTATTAAATTTTCCGAAAAAAACACTTCTGCTGTGGAAATTCGGTTTCGCGATCGTTGCCTCCGCACCATATCGCCCTTCCCATTGTGTCAAAAGTTTTACGTGCACGTGGTTTCGTACATTTTCCATAGTCTCATCGAATACCGCGTTGTACATCAATTTGTACAATTTTTTTTCAAAGTCGTTTGTCGCGCCTTTTTTTATTTTTTTTTTTTTTTTGACTTGGTGGAAATCCCCGCGGATACCCCCCGCCCGTGGGGGCGGGCAGAGGGTTATGTGGGACTCGAACCCACTAAAACCACCAAGATGACCTGCCTAGAGCGGAGAGAGCAGGCAAGGAGAGTGGCCGTTCTTACGTGAGATCAAACTAGCGATACATTCACTAGGCCACCCTCCAAGACCCCGGTATCTTCGCTCGACTGCCAAAGTTGGCACATTTCCAAGGGGGAGAGAAGCTCCCCGGAAGCTCATCGTCCGACTAACACCGGGGCGACACTGCGGGTCATGCGCCAGTGTCGCCCCCCGTCTCTGGCTGCTTCTGCTAGGCCCGGCGAGCCCCCGCCCGCAGGGCCCACAGCCCTCCGACGCCGCCAGCCGCCTTGGAGCGCGCTGTACGGGAGGGTCCGGGGCCCAGGGAGAAACCCCCGGGCCCACCGAACCCCCCCCCCCCCCCCCCCCCACGGCCGTCACTCACGCCCCGCGAAGTTGAACTTCGCCCGGTAGGAAGGTGAGGGTGGCGATCTCCCGGCGAGAGGGATGGGGGGATGAACCCCAAGAACCTCCCGCCGCGCGCGCGCCGCCGACACCCCCCACCCGTCACCCCTCCCAAACGACCACCCCAAAATTGTGCGCAGGTGGGGACCAGGTTGGAGGAGGCTCCCAGCGACCTCCTTCCCGGTCCCTGTAATCCCTGCGCACCTCCCCCCCCCCCGTCCCCGTGCCGCTAACCCGGGGCCCTATCCGAAGAGCTTGGCGCCCTTCTTCAGGAAGGACACCCCGGTGTCGCGGCCCACCTTCTTACGCTGCTCCAGCGCGTCCGCCTCTTTCTTCAGCGTTCGTTCAACGAACGCTGCGTACGCCTGGCGCAGCTCGCGCCAAAACCCCTCCGCTTTAACAGCGGCCCTCATCTCTGGCGGCCGAAGGTCCGTTCTTATCCAAGGCGGGACCGGCCCAGCTTCCGACACAACAACTCCCCTGCCTTTGAGTTGTTTCTCAAAGGCCGCCGCAAGGTCCCTGGACCGTCTCCCACCGCCAGGAGTCGGGCATCGAAAGACGGCGCAGCGCGTCCACGTGCCCGCGTATACCACGCGGCCCGTCCATCCCCGCCCCTCATCGAGCTCCGCCGCGGTAAGGTCCTCCCACGCGAGCTCGACGAGGTCGACGAAACCCACGTCACCCACGACGTCGCCCCTCATAATGAGTACCTGCCCCGAGTCGGCCTCGTACTCGTCCGCCCAGTACGGGCGATCGTCGAGCTCGTAGGGAATGTCGTCCGGGCCCAGCTCCGACTCCTTGATCTCTCCGTGGGGGCCAGCCACGGAGATCATCGCGCCCATAAAGGCCTCGTCCTCGTCCTCCTCCTCATCTTCGTCGTCCAATGGGACGTCGGCGACAGGCCCGGAGCCACTGGCAGCAGAGGCAAGGCGCTCCAGCTGCACCACGGGAATGGCCATCCCCATCCCCGTTCCAACCCCCCGACGTCAGAGGGCCCGACCTCCCCCTTCACCGTCTCTCCGTCGGCGGTCTCCACAACCCCCTCGGAGACCGGGTCGCTCCGAGGCGAGGGTACTGGCGAGTCCAGCACCTCGATAATCTCCTCGGGAACCACCTCCGCAATAGACGGCTGCGGCTCCCCCACTCCCGGATCCCCAACGACGACCTCCCCGTCCGGGAAGGGCCCGCAATCGAGCGGCGCGGGGTGAACTAGTGCGACCGTGGTCACCATCCCCTCGGGAGGAGCATCAGGCAGCGGAGTCACAGACACCGCTGCACCCCCCCCCCCCCCCATGTCCTCGTCCCTGCTGTCCCCCTCGGAGTCCGAGACCGCAGGCCCGGTCTCGCCGACGGCCCTCGAGCGTTTACGAGGGCTTCCGGGGGGAGAGCCCGAGCGATCAGAGGGAGCCTGCTCCGCCCTGTCCGCGCTCGGGTCCCTCGCGCGCTTGCCCCCAGCCGCAGGGACATCCTCGAGCTCCATAGGAGCCGAGTCACCCCCCTCCACCTCGGACACCCCCGCAGAAGCAGCCGGCTTCTCCACCGTAACCGGCGGCACATCCCCCACCGGATCGACGCCCCCTTCCTTGGAGGGACCGCCTCACCCTGCTTCTTCCCCGCAGCTCGCTTCTTCTTGACCGTGCCCGCCGCAGTATTAGCGGGCTTCCGGCACGCGGGTCTCGTTTGTCGCGCCTGTTCTAAACCGTGTATTGAGTTCGATGTAATCGCGGAGCCAGGGGGATTGAGCGAATTGAAGCACGCGGTGTATCTTTGTAATAACAAGACCGTGACGCGTGCACTGCTGCAGATTGCGATAGTGGATAACGTAACGCTGCTTATCATATACCGTCGCGAGTAACTTGTCCTGTCTGCTGCCCGGTAGTTTGGCACGCGTCGGACAGAACGGTAGATCGGCGTGAGCGTCGTGCAGACTTTGCGGATATTCCAGATCTACCTCGAGAATGTATCCCGTGGGTGAATCGACCGGAATCGAAAATACGTTAAAACTCGCAATATCTTCGACCCATTGAAATCTGGCGTATGGTAGGGGCTGACACATTGCCCATCCATACAAATTGTTTACGTCAAAGTACATCAAGTACGATGACTGTTCCGATGTGTCGTAAGATGGCATGTACTTGTTATTGGCATATGCGAATCTTCCGGAACATTGACTTAAACCTCCATATATACCGCGTTCGATAAACATGATCATGTCGACATCTGTGAGCAATTCGAATGTAATTTTGGTATGTTTTAGCATTGCATCCCAGGTGAAACCAGGTAAAGTATAATAATGTGCTGAATCTAATCCGAAACTCTTGATGCAACTTTCGCGAAAATTTTCAAAAATATCTGCCAATAACAAGACATCTGTTTTCAAATACAAATCGCTGTATTCGCCCAAGGTTCTAATCCCGAAACGCTGCCAGACAGTCTCGGCGTGCGCGTAATCGGTCTCGGATACAGTGAGGTGGGAGACGTGAGGGTAGAAATTATGAACGCGTCTTATTAAACTTAACAAAGAATATTGTTTATTTAGTTGTAACCAGAAAAATAGTAAGCGGACGAAACAGTACGACCACCCAAGACGCTGTCTTGTAACCGACTGCCTGTCAACGGTCGCGTCCCTTCCGAAACAAGGAAACGCGTACCGAGAGCAAAAATCGGGAAAAACCCCGAGTCCCGAGGCAGGGGAGGTTTCGTCGCCTGGCAAAGTCCAACGGCTACGAAACCTTCGGTTGACACTTTATTGCCTTACCTGGTCGCCTTCTGCTCCGCTAGAAATGCGACGTTACGCACGCTACAACAGTCTCACCCGTTAACAAACTGTAGAATGACACCCTTTCGCGTTAGTAAATTGAAATCCTCGGTGGATAATGTTTCAAATTGGGATCGTAAAATTTTTAATTGATCTGTGCTAAGAAAATACGCTAATTTGTCGAGACGGGTATTGAGAAATTTGTACGAATCGATGAATCGCAATTTAATACAATTTCGCGAGTCTGAAGCAGCCGTATCTTCGACATTTTTTGTGAATGAAATATACTTTTCTTTAGTTATAGGCAATACGTCAACGTGACCGTCGAAAGCGGTAGCTATTTCCTTGATAATGAAATGTGAATCGTAGCCGGATAAATTATGGAAAACTACGGGGATGTAAAACGCATTTTTATAATTTAAATTGCACTCCGAATGTGCCGGGCCTCTGAACCGTCCGAAGAGATGGCAATGATCGCGGACTCGTTTATCGTCAGCCTCGAATGGTTTTTCGCAAATATGACTGTGTGTTGCATCGTGAAATGTCGTCAACTGTTCGGGAGTTAAATCCAGCATGGGAACATTACTGGTCAAGATGGGTTTAGCCAAGTTTTCAAATTTTTTTAGTTCGTCTACGAACCATGAAACGCAATCCGCGTCGCGGCGACATCGATATGTCGATAGTGATGTATCGTACGAACAATGCATATAATAGGCAATACTGTGCAGTTTATAGTGCTGGTATGTGTGTAATTTATTATCTGTATCACCCACACGGTGACTGTCCTCTGTTTTCTCGATGATGCACTCGAGATCGGCGTATACAACAAAGGGAAGTCGTTCCTTCCTGCAGTGGTTGCCGAAGTTGAGCAAATCTTTGCTTTTGCTGGGCAGCAGAATGGCGCAGTCGTTCATCTGTCCACAGTTCACTGTATGCGCCTCCAGCTTCTCGGTTGAGTTAAAGTAGTGCATGCATCTGTAATAAAACATAAATTTTTTCGCAAGACATTTCAATATTTCACAAGTTTCTATACGTACCGATCGCAGATGAATTTTTTTTTCTTCTCCTTGCTCAGCTGTGCGCTCACCAACCGGGACAAGTTCTTGATCCACACAAAGTGTCCTACATCGCCGTGCTCTTGATTCGGTGTGTAGAGCATATTGACGTGTCGATCCATCTTGTGGCTGGTGAGACGCAACGGAAAGACCGTCGACCGTTTCTCCTCCTCGAAGGTGTAGACGTTGACGGAGATGTTGTTGAGCCGTTCAAATTTTCCAATCTGTGCTAGGGACATAGGAAACTCAATGCCATGCAGATTTAGCACCAATGTAGAGTGCGGATATGAGCTTGGGCGTGCGGTGTCTCGTTCCGCAGGGTGGAGAGCTGCGACTACTGCCCACGTGAAACACGCATTGTCCGGGGATTGTACACTAATTGTTGCGTTCTTCAGCAATAAATCTCGCGGCAACTTGTAGCGGCATCCCGCGCGCAACGGATTGTACTTATTAACATTGACGGTCAGGTTGAGGATTCTCGTCAATGCCTATCCGCTATCACGTTCCTGGAACTCTTCCAACGATGCCAGGGTGGGTTCGATAACGCATCGCTGGTACCACTCCTGTAGATCGGATGTGCGGAAGAGTTCGCAGTTTCGGGTGTTGATGCTTTTACAAGCACGCTTGTTACCCGCCACAAATTCACCGTTGAACATCGTGTTCACTTTGAGGTTCCGCTGTTTCCTCAAAGCACCCCGCAAATGCTCCAGCACAATGGTTCCCGCATTTTGGAGGAAGTTGCGCGGCTCGATATACTTTGAATTTAGCACGGCACCAGTTAATACGCGGTTATCGAACGCAGCGTCTATTTCGCGCCACAAAAGTCCTATGCTAGAATGTCCGGCACCTTCGCGCACGAAACGGCCGCGCAATGAATGTTTCAGCCCTTCGAGCTGCGCGATTCGAGCAACCAACGATTGCCGAACACCGATTGATAATCGCGGGCGTTTCACACGGTTCTGTTCTTCCAACGATTCGATACACTCGTTGCACCGTTCTTCCCACGCATGGTACTCTTCCCGCGAAATCAATCGTGTGGATTGATCCAACAATTGGCTTTCTACTTGCGCGAATTTTTCCATGGTCGTAAATGCAGTATGTCTTTTTTCCCCCGCAACACGTTGCAACGATTTGAGGCTTTGTGCAGTTTACAGCGCGCTTTTATACATGATTTGGTATCTCTGTCTAACTCTTTCGGTGTACCTCCTTCCTCCAACAGATTGCATGTAAAAAGCCGATCATTCCCGAGATCATCCGAAGCCATTTCTGCTGATTCTGCATAATACTAAGATTCAACGTTCCCAAAAGTATCATATTACAGTCGACACATGTCGAGACTTTTATGCACGATTTGCTATCTCTGTCTTACTCTTTGGCGTATCCCCTCCCTCGAATGCAAAAGTATCATATTATATTTGACACGTGTCGAGACTTTTATGCATGATTTGCTATCTCTGTCTTACTCTTTGGCATATCCCCTCCCTCGAATGCTGATACAATATATTCTTGCACATTGATGTGTACGTGTACGTTGTATAAAAGCGACGTTGGTCAAACCTGTGAACTTCATTACACCACGTTCGCTCGAGTGCTAAAGAGTATCGTTTGCGTTAACTTCTCCACCGATCAGTATAATCGTACATAGCGCATATGAAGATGTACAAATGTAGCTTCAACGATTCATCCTATGCATCCGCCATCAATGGTGATTACCCCAATAAACGCCAGCAACAGGAACATCTTCATCAACAGTTCAATATGAGGTATGTACGCGTTATTATACACTTTTCACTTTTCACTTACTTCTTTCACTGTAAACGCAAGCGAACCGAGTATTAATTTCTTGTGCATGTTTCTTACAGTTCTGGATCCACAACACCGAAACCATCAATCGTACGGATCCTGAGGCGTGATTATCCACTGACTGCAACAGCTTATAAACGTCTAACTATAGGAATTCGCATTGGTATGGATTTGTGTCACGTCGAGATCGCCATAGCCGGTAATAAAGGCTGTGAGGTATGTTTCTCAATGTCAACGTGGAAGCTTCTACTTCAAAACGAGGCGGATATACTCCAACGATTACGCAGCAACGCAACATCGTCCCAAACTCACATCGTAATTGATCATTTGCGACTCGAATACACGTGTATGCACGATGATCAACTTATTAAAATTACCGATAATCGCGCTGTCATATATATGACTGAAACGAAGATGCAAAAACTATTCGCGTACCAACATTGTATCGAACATATGTATACCTGGCTAACTGAAAATATGTACTCTGTAAGTAGTAAATATGCAACCTTCGTAGAACTGCTGCGTACCGCTCCCGTATCAACGAATTATGTGAAATTAATTTCCGAAAGCGAACACTTTGAGCAACATTCATTGATTGATTGTGAATTGTTGGCGTTAGGATTACAATCCATGTTGCGTGATGTATAAATCATGTACCACTATAGTACGTTTTAATAATAAATGTATGATTTTCACATCAATACTTGTAACGATTCATTTTTTTATAATATACTTTCCGACATATTTCTCTGCGTTGGGAAAGAAATTTCTGCTGACGTCGCATAATTCTACTTCGTTCTTCGCGCCGTGAAAATGACATCACCCTGCCCGGCCGCTCCAGAGGATTCGAGTTACACGCGATCTGTAAAAATTGTACCACCAAGTAGCGCTGTCTCCTTTCTTCTTCCAGATATTAGCTTTAAAATATTGCTCTCTCTTTCCCTCCTCTGAATTTAGCTTTAAAATAATGCTCTGTTTCTTTCCCTCCTCCGAAGACGCGGTTTGTAAAATGCCGATCTTTCCCGACACTGTCCGAAACATCATCCGATAAAAAATAAATTATTTCTCTGGATTGGAAATAAATGTCTGTATGCCGCGTAATGGTTTGGAAAAAAAAAATTCGGGGGGTCATTCACTTCCTCCGGTTAGGTATACAAAATTTTCCAAAAATTGTTATCTATAGAATGCATGCTCTCTCTCTCTCTGTCTCTCTCTCTCTCTCTCTCTCTCTCTCTCTCTCTCTCTCCGTATTTAGCTTTAATGTAATGCTTTGTCTCTTTCCCACTCCTCCGAAGACGCGGTGTGTAAAAAAGCGTGTGACGCTCGGCATATATACCATTCGGGAAAGACTAATGTCGAAGAGCCGACGTTGGGGGAGTTGGTTAGGCGGCTGACTCGTACCGCGGAGGTCTTGGGTTCGAGCCCCGTCGCCCGAGATTCAGTTTTTTCATTTATATTAATATCATAAATTAATGTATCCTTCCTTACCAACAGGTTTGGAGTCCAGGGTAGCACTTCTCACCCGCGGTTCCTCCTCCTCCTCGATACGGTTCGGCATCGATTGATTCGATATTCAGATCTCGCGCTTATACCCCCACTACTCCGCCATCTCTATACGGTTCGGTATCGGTTTGGCATCGATATTCAGATCTCGCGCTTATACCCCCACTACTCCGCCATCTCTATGACGTCATCCGCCGCCCGCTGCGATGGATTTCCTGCGACCTTGAGACTCAAATTTGGATTTCAAGGTCGGGGGAGGAGTGGGGGAAATGGCCTTCAAACTCAAATTTGCGTTGGAACTCGTGTTGCTATACTACTCAGGTTTCAAGGTATTCTGCTTTCAATGTTCATACTTCTAAGCTAAGAATACATACTTCAAAATTTCTTATGTATTATTTCTCTTACCGAGCATTTGTTGGCATAGAAATGACGATCAAACCGACATGGACGATCGTCCACTTCACTGAAGACGGCACTGTCGAAGCAGTTCCATCAAATTGGATCGACGGAGACTGGTGCTACTGACCTTTCCCACGCAGTCGAATGATACGAGCCATAAAAAACTGCGAAGCACTGCACGCAAGTTGGCCAGTGTACAAAATAAAAAAGTTCGACATTGCAACGTATGAGAACTAATTAATATTGGAACATCAGGTGGGTAAATGGAAAGGGAAAATATGCTGTTCAATTATTTTTCTTACTTTGAGTAAGCGATTCTTTCACATTCTTATTCTGTATGTTTTCTGTAATGAAGTAAATTACATGGGTCTGCAAATAGTGGGGCATACTAATCCCAATAAGTGTTTTACACGCTTACCCTTGTTTTTTCTTCGAAGCGTTGCCCGTTGTTATTTTACATGATGTGTTTCTGATCGTACCTAGGGGAGTACATGAATAAGGAATTCTCCGTTTTCAATGACGTTAGCATAGCAACGTCGAAAGAATCCAACTGCCATTTTCGTTTTCACGGCGAATCAACTTTTCAATTTGATTCCTTATATTTTCCATTTCGCACCTAAATCCTCCCGGAAACGCTTTGAGACACCCTGTATATATATCGACTGTAGTTGCCGTGTATCTTTACTCGAAACACGGCTATTCCAATCTTACCTATGTTGGAGTTCGTAGCTCCCGCGCCTACTCCCGACGCGAGGGAACATTGGGTACCTCTTCCGGCCGCTTGCGCCGTACGCCGGTGCCTAACTTCAAGTCGGTAAAAATGTTTCCTGAGAGCGAAAACGCGTTCCTTTTATACGTTCAGTTTATACCTTTCAATGTAACAATATATTTAACAGTATTCTACCTTACACCAAAGTGTAATAAAGCGTACTAGGGGATCGGCGCAAGGAATGTTGAAAAGTTAGTTAAACACGACAAAAGGTCTTAGTCTATTTTTAAGCACGAGGACGTTACAGAAAGTTCACTATTACACTTATAATTAACTATGTACAATACGAGAATAAACTATACACTTTCTACAATAACGAGCACTTAATTGAGTACAGCGGTTTTAACGCAAGCAGGCGCGCGTATGCAAAGCACTAACGTTCGTTACAAGCAAATAGTAACGAAGTGAAGCGATAGGTGCGAGAGAGTAAGCGTAGCGAAAAGCGAGTGTAGCGTAGCAAAGCTGCGAACAGATAGCGCGATCCAGGAAACCGCGGTCGATTTCCTGGAAGGAAGAGCCTTCCCCTTCCATCGATCGGGAATCGAGGGAAGGGGCCGATCGCTGCTCCACATGAGTCAGCGGGCCGGGCCACGAATCGCCTAATTGTTGGCAGTTCTGGAAGATGGCGCAAGAATGCATATTTTCTTGAACACAAAGTGAGTGACATTTTATTACTCCTGAGTTCCATTGCTGGAAAACCTACAATAACCTGAAACTTATTTTATTATGAATAATATTGAATTAGAATCGAATGTAATGTCTTATCGAAATTATTGTTGAAGGTGCAGCAGAAAAAAACAATATTGAAGGATATAGGAAAACTACAGAAACTGGTTAACGAGGGCCTGCGACCGCCAGCAAACACTGCAGAACCGGGACAGTACGATGGAGCGGAGGGAGGGGGTCGTGGTGGTTTTTAGTGGGTAAACTTGCGACAAGAGTTGGATAAAATGTAATCTAATTACAATATAGAAATTACGATTAAAATGTAAATGTGTAGTTGATTTCACATTTACATTTTAATCGTTAATTTAGGTAGTTGGCAAAATTGTGGCCAACCACCTAAATTAACGATTACAGAAAATAATGTGTAATGAACTACACAATTACATTTTAATTGTAATTTGTAAGTTGTAATTAGAATACATTTTGTCCAACTCTGCCTGCAAGGAGTCCCACACTACCTGGCATACAACATCTCGCCGGGTGTGAAATAAAGCAGGTTGACTGAAGATGAATGCGGATTCGAACTGTCCGTGCTGGGCGCCCCGCCCCCCCCCCCCCCCCGTTCCATCTGCTCGCGGAGATGGAGGCGGAAGTCTATTCCGCCGTCCAAGATCTCCGCGCAGCTAGGGACGCGGCACCGACCGACGAACACGAAGTGGCGCGGGGCCAGGCCCGGTAACGCATGGAAGCCAACTGGCTCGAATAATTGTCCCTCCCAGAACATCGGGAGGGACGCATTGTCGGGGCGCTCCTGCCTATACTGGGATGCTTCCGGGGGTATCTGTGTCGCATAGGGCGGGAGGGGTCGTCGCGGGGCCTCAGCTGCGACTCGGGCGACGAGAACACGGCGGAGCACACGGTCACGTTGTCCCTACGGCTGTTGCTACGCGGCTCAGCGTAAAGTGACTGCCACGCGCGAGGCGATTCCGCTGAATCGCCGTCTACGGAATAAAGCGACGCGCGGACAGCAAGCACAGAAAGGGCCAGAAGGGCCCATGTAACAGAATGTATAAAAAATATGCAACGAAGTAAGCAAACAAAATTATATTTAAATAACTAAACAAAGAAGCAATTTTGTTACGACTTTACCACATTTACGGAAGAAGGGCACATAAACCAATTGTTTAAAACTTATAAATAAAGACACACATCATTTTTAAATCATGACTTCTGCATTCAGAACACGGTAACTACATCCTTAAAAAATTGATTTAATTGCATTACTTTTTATTAAGTTATAGGTACTATAATGAAAACTTTGAAATCGATTTTCTTGAAATGGCATTTTGGCGTATGTGCCCTTTTTCCATCAAATGCCTCAATTATGAATGTACATTTTTGTTTGTTAAAGAAGTTACAGAAGAACTTTATTTAATTTTTTTTATGTAGAATTTAGTTCGTATATCTGAAAAATCGAAGAACCATAACGGGTAATTATCATTTTTCGTGATCTAAACGGATCTTAAGACAAGATTATAAAGTTTCATTGAAATCCATTTTGCCGTTTAAACGTAATCGTGTTAACAAATACATGAGATATTTAAAAAAAAAGCTCTTTTCTAAATAGTCAAAACGTGATCAAGAGGTCTTAAAACGTGATTTCCGTAACAAAAATTTTTCCAAATTTTTTTTCATTACAAGAGTATTATGCATATGACAGAAAGTGAAAAGTGGATCTCGAGGCACTCGAGAAGTCGCGCACGGCCGCGTGTCGCTTAGTTTCAAGAGCGAGAGAGAAAGAGAAGAGAAATTCCTTTTCTCTCTCGTCTTCCCGACGTTGTCCGAAGCGCCGACCTCACGGACACACAGCTCCGGCGTAGTGTGCATGCGTGGTGGGGGAAATTCTCGAGCGCTCCCGTCCTCATTCTGGCATCACTGAGCACACCCTGGTAGTCTGCCAGGAGTGGCTCGACGATCACCGTGTCCTGGAGTCGCAGTTGGGCCCGGATCTCTCGCTACCGGCAGTCGTGCGCCGGATGGCTAGGGACCGGGCGAGTTGGAGGGCGATGTCCCTCTTTTCCGAGGTGATTATGGAGGAGAAGAAGCAGGCGGAGAGGGACCGGGAGCGGACCGGTTACCCGTCGCGTCTCGCGGCCGCGGGACGTCGCACAGTGGCGTGTTTCTGCGGAAAGCTGGCCAAAAGTAATATTTTTGAATCTAAGATAAATTGTTGAAATAAAATTCAATATCATGACTCCAAAATGATAATAATGTACTACTTTAATGTTAAATCTTAAATATAAAAATTATTTTGTTTAAATATAAAAATAATGAAATTAACTATAACTATAAAAATTTAAAACACATGAAGATATTACGAGGAAAAGAATATTGTAAATAAAAGTATAATAATTATATGATTAATTAATTAATAATGTATAATAAATATGAAGTGGAATGCATTTTACATTTTTATATTTACAGGTAATATCATATTCAACAACAATATTGTAATTAATTAATTATAATATTCTTCTACTGTTTCTTCTTCTTCTTGTACTTCATGTTCATCTTCTTCTTCGTTTTGTTTCTACTTCTCCTGCTTCCTCCTCTTCCTCTTGTTCTCGTCGTAGTCGTCGTCGTCCTTGTTGTTGTTGTTGTTCTTCTTCTTCCCTTCCTTCTTCTTCTTCGTCTTCTTCTTCTTCCTCCTCCTCCTCCTCTTCCTCCTCCTCCTTTTCTTCTCCTTCTACTTCCTCTTCCTCTTCCTCTTCCTCTTCCTTCTCTTCCTCCTCCTCATCCACCTCCTCCTCCTCTTCCTCTTCCTCTTCCTCTTCCTCTTCCTCTTCCTCTTCCTCTTCTTGTTCTTGTTCTTCATCAGGTGTATCAGGTGTATCAAGAAACAGAATGGCATCTTTCGGATATTTTTCTGACTTTTTGGGATATATTTTTCTCATGCTGTTTATGTAGGGATCTGAAGAAACAAGCAAATTATGGAAAACATCTTCCATTGTTTTCTGTCTAGAAAATTTTCTAGAGTGATGTTGTCTGTAGCTTTTAATATCTTTGTTGCGGCTTTCCTGTGCTTCTTCTCCTAGTTGCTCAATTGGAAGTATTGCATGTTCCATGATGTCCGCGGAATGAATTAATATTTTGTATAGGGGAATTGTACTCAAGATGACATACTTTTTGTTCTGAAGCAATTATCTTAAAAATTAAAGGTGGTATCAAAATAAAACCAAAGAGCAGTCTTTATCTGTTTATTAATAGAACGTAAAACACCAGTCTCATGACTCCGGCGATAATAACAAAAACAAGAGAAATAAAAAATGACATGCCTGTGCATCTGTATAAGTTGACATACTTCTGTATAAGATGACATACTCTAAAGCGGGCTTGCTCAGTCGGGACCCGTAGACCTCCTCGCTGCCGCTGCGAATATTTCGCGTTGATTTGGCATGTGCCTAATTATTGGTGCACAATTCGCAAATGAATTGCTTTTTACGTCCGGGTACTGCGGCACACAAGGTGTGGCACCACCGCCAGCACAACTGGCAACATACCCAGTGCTCTTTTGGCTTCGATGCGCTAAACACTTCCCCGCAATGAATGCAAGCTGGATCAGTTTCAGTATCATTATCGTCTTCTGCAAATTTTTTTTCCGGTTCAATATCCAGAAGAATTACACGTTTGCTTTGTTTTCGTATTCGTACGTTTCTGCGATTTTCTTTATCCTTTTTTAGTTGTACCCGGGCTTTAACTTCCTCTATGAAAGAACTCCCTGTAAAAACCTGGGATCCAGTGACTTTCTTCTTTTGGTTTCTTGCTCGTCCCGTAGAAGCTGCTTTGGGCAATGGTGAAATCACCATCAGTATATCCTGCGTGGTAGGAATTGTCTTCTGTTTGGAACCTGTTAATGATGATGGTCCTGGACCGACTTGACAAATATCTTCTTGAACCGCTACTGGTGCAAGATTCATGACATTGTCGCTTTGAAGAGATTGCATTTAACTGGCTGCGGGCTCAACGCGATCTAATTCCATATCGTTTTCAGTGACTTCACTGGGCAAAAACAAATCATCTGAGAAAATGTGTGGGTCCAACGGGTAAATACCAGTTTGTTTAAAACCATTTGTAATATTTTTCACAGAAGCAGCATTTTCGAAGGCTCTTCTAAAAAGGTCGGCGATCTGGTATAACCCTACGGTCCTGCCAGGGTGATTCTTCAACCACGTGGTGATCTCGCGGTTGTAATATGCCTCAAGTGGGCCAAAAAATGAGACATCGAGTGGCTGCATCCGGTAAGTGCAATGGGGCGGAAGACACAGCAATATCACGCCATTACTCTTTGCAAATTCCAATGCCGCTAAATATTTATGGTTGGCGTGGCCATCGAGGATTAGCAGAACTTTGTTTGTTGGGGTAGAAGCAACGAAGCTAACGAAATGCTTCATCCATCTGAGAAACAGTTCACCCACCATGTACCCACTATCATAGCACAGCTCCAACGTGCCTGATGGTGCACCATCAAAATATTCTGCTTTGTGATTTTTTCTCGGTATTATTAGTGCAGGTGGAACGAAATTCCCAGTAGCATTAGCACAAACAGCCACTGAGACATGTTCACCACGCTCGGCACTAGTTAGAGCACCAACTTGCTTCTTTCCCTTGAGAGCAAATACTTTTGGAGGCTTTTGAACGGTGCTAAGACCAGACTCGTCCATGTTGTAAATCTGGCGTGATGAAATGTTTTCGTCAGTCACCAACTTTTCTAAAAGTTTGAAAAATTTTATTACTTGAGGCTTATTGAACGCCCTCGCTCTCGCAGCTGACGTCGGTTCAGGACTTCTCAGTGAGATATTGGGATTGCGCTCTCTAAGCCCTTTCAGCCAATCCCAACCGGCCATTTGACTGGACTTGTCAAATCTGTGGTCCAAGTTCATCCTTTCTGCCAGTTGGTAAGCCAATTTTCTTATATCACTGGTGGTAAACCCAAAAAATCGGCTTTCAAAATGAAGAATATGGTCTACCAAATCTTTTTCTATTTCTGGGTGAAAGGTTGGCCTGAAGCGACCAAGATTTATAGGAACTCTTGCGAAATGACGGCGAAGTGTTGCCTGCGGTACATTAAACTTCTTCGATGCCTGAAGCCATCCCATCTTCTTCATTTTGACAGCTTCTATGGCCATGGCCATATCTTCTTTGGACCATTTATGTCGTGTCGAAGTCCGTTTATAGCTATTAGGCATCCTGGAATAGAAACTGAATCAGTCGTACTTTATTTTGAATACGTAGGCGCTGTGGGATAAGATGACATAGTATGCCATCTTAAACCGACGTTCAGTATGTCATCTTACCCAAAAGTGAACGAAAAAATGTATTGCTTTCTAGTGACAAGAACCTTATGATTTTTTTCTTAGCTATACAGTATTCACGATGCAAATTAATGCTACTTTACACAAAAATCATTTAATAAATTGAATTCCTTACCTGACGGGTATTTTCGTAACAATACATAAACCAGAATAATTCTTTTTTCGGTCACAGAATCAGACAAATCCCCAGCACGTCTAAACGTGCGTCCGCCGGTGATAATGTTGCACTATTGGGAAAATCTACTAACCGATGAATAAACATCAATGTCACGTTTCTCGCGCGAATATTTGAAAAGATAGTAATGGTATGTCATCTTACCTGACTATGTCAACTTAAGCACAATTCCCCCACAGTCGTTGGCATATTATACCACTGATATATTTGTACAAATTTCTCCGCAGTTTCTAAGCAGTATCTTTTAAAATGATCTATTTCTATTCTGTACATGCTCGAAATTGTCACCAGGATTACGTGGAAACGATTTATTAGGTCTTTATTCACTCTTGTAATTTTTGCTGATACAGAAGAATTGGTGAAAAATCGGCGAGCAGTATTTCCATCATTAGTTGTACCGAATCCCGGCTTGGCTTTATCTACAAGCAGACCCACTCGAATTCTGAAAGATTCTTGAATTCTCTTCTTATTTTTCGTTACCTTGTTCCTATTGTCTTTCCCTCGAACTTGCCACTGACAGATGACCAAGTTATACGATATATGTATTAAACATTCAAAAAATCTTATCCAGGCGTGTAACGGCGATAATCCAAATCTCATTTTTGACTCGTCCTTGACTTTTTGTTTTTTTTACCAAATCGAGGTTATTAAAATCTTTGCAGGTCAGTTGGCAAAGGTAACATCTTTGAGTTCCGGGATTTTCTACTATCGCATTACATACCTTCCCATCAATCATTGTAAATAGCAATGTGTGGCGTATGGATACACTGTTGCCGTTCATTTTCCCTGTTGTCGGCTTTAACAGCTTAATTTAATTTTCGATCTTTTTACTTCTTGTACTGTCACATCTGTTGTCTCGCGTATGTATTCAATTCGAATAGGCCTGCAAAATCTGGGCGAGGATGTTTGGGTATTTTGCCAGAACACAATCTTTTCTCTACTATTTAGATCACCTGATATCAGTTGTACCGGAACAATAGATGAAGCAAATATGCTTGAATCGCAAATAGTAGAGTTTTCAAATTTTTGCTTATATTCGCTTATTCCGGATGTCCCATCGCAACCCCATTTAACTATTAGATTAAGATTAGTTAAACTATTTTTGTCCACGGTAATTATTTTCTCTTGATGTTGAAGTATCCTCAAAACCGTATGATCCAGCAAATTTTGCACAGGTACTTCTGCGTATGCTTCAGTAACAATTATATTTTTGGGATAACAGTCCTTCAGTCTTTCTTCGTTTGGATCTTTCGCTGCCATCAGAAAACTCAATCGATGGTCTTCCAAAGCTTTCACTGTATGTTGCACTTGTAAGAAATTCCACTCTACCCTCTAACCACGAACGATTTTTATTGCAGAAATTATTGTAATTTCTAGCACACGCATCCCACTTGCTTTTTCATTGGCAATTAAAGTGTTGTATACGGTGCGTGTTTTCCTGTGACAGTGCCGCACGTCCAATAGCCTTTTTTACGAACTCGTTCAAATGTTTACACTTGTCTTTAAAACTGGTTGAGGGACAATTTCTAAGACACTGTACAAGTTCATTCCTAGATAATGAAGTATAACCTGCTTGAGAAGTTCCAGGTACTGGCTCCATAGCACTTTCCAATACTATCACTTTTTACAGTTCAAAACAACGTATAACCAAACTGCACAATGAAACTGTACAAATTGCACAAACAAACTGCGCTATTCCGATATTGTGTAAACTCGATTTGGAGATCGATGTAACTGTAACGTCTCACGCAGACAAACCCAGCGTTACCGACCGCAGGTAAAACAGTACTAATTTATAGACATTGCGTAAAACTTATACTACATACTTTTATAATTTATAAATTAAGCAAATATTAAGGAAACAAATACCTTAGGAACACTAGGAATAATTTAAAATAACTATTAACAAAACTTAAAACAAAGTATAAATGTAATAATTGAATAAGACATAAGTTAAGAAATAACAATTCACTGCGCATGCACCGAACACTAAATCTTGGGTATAGAAGGAGGTGCACACAGCACAGCAGACACTTCAGACTCTGTCAACAGAAGTGAGCTCGCCCCGGAGACGGAAGCGGCCGCTCTAGCAGCAGACATAGCTAAAGGTAACGAGTTCGCCCCGGAGACGGAAGCGGCCGTTCTTACAGCTAGCATTGCCAAGAGTACGAGCTCGCCCCGGAGACGGAAGCGGCCGTACACTGCAATATACGAAGTCACATAGAGTCAAAATCTGCCAAAGGTAACGAGCTCGCCCCGGAGACGGAAGCGGCCGTTCTTGCAGCAGACGTTGCCAAGAGTAAGAGCTCGCCCCGGAGACGGAAGCGGCCGTTCTTGCAGCAGACGTTGCCAAGAGTAAGAGCTCGCCCCGGAGACGGAAGCGGCATTACACTGCGACATACATATACTAGTTCATATAAAAAATACAAAAATCCCAAAAACAAACATAATCATAGCTGTAGTCATTGTTAAAATAGAATTAAGTGTTACTGAATAAAAGCCATTGTTAAGTTAAAAGCTTGGATTTTAATCTTTAACTCTGTACCAACGAACCCCACCTATCCTATACTTGAGGGGAAGCCGCTCTCCTCTCAAGGACCTACTGGCATTCAGTTGTTTCTGGGCAACTGGACGTTACAGGTTGGATATTTTTGGTGACAGCGGTGGGATCATTCGTTTGAGAAGGATATTTCGCTTAGTAAAATCACTCCAAAAAGTGAGTATTTTCTTAGAAATTTTTTCCTTTTTCCTTGGTAAATTCTATAGAGACTTGAAACTTCACAATGCCTGGCACACTCGGGGAAAAAATGGCCAACCTAGCAATCAATACGGAGACTCAGGAAACTCCAGAAAATATAATTACTTCAAAAACTATAAGAAACGAAAACGTTTCAGAAACTTCATATCCTCAAATTAATATGAATACAGCTACGAATACATATCCCCACCTACCACACATTAGCTTACGTGACACAGCAGACACAGTCCCTTCTTTTAATGGTAGGAATATTCCGTTACACCAGTTCGCCCAGAGTTGTCGACATGCACAACGCATGATAAACCCAAATGCGGAATACGGACTCGTTCAGCTCATTAAAAATAAACTTTATGGACAAGCCTCAAGAGTAGTCCTAAGCGGAGAATATAACACAATTGGCGATCTAATTTCTGTACTAAACTCACGTTTTGCACCGCTACATACTTCAATTCAAATATACGGCGAATTATCAAAAATCGCGCAACTACCAAACGAAACAACAGTAGATTATAGCAGCCGTGTATCTAATCTACTTTTACAAATCAGACATTGCAACACAATAGAAGTACCTGGGCATGAATCTCAATTTAACATAACTGCAGAACAAAACGCGATTAAAGCCTTTCTAACGGGATTAAAATTTGAAACATATAATAGAATACGTGAACGCACCTCCAGCAGCCTCGACCTCACTATCAATTACCCCATTAAAGCAGAAGCAGAGTATAACGAATATCAAACAAGAACAAAAATAGCAACGGGAACGATACAAACTAACTAATGTACAAACTGCCTTGGATATGGCCATAACTCCACCACCTGCAGTAGCCAACAAGCCTTACGCACCGACTGGCAACAAAAAATTTGTCAACATTGCATAAAACCGGGACATACAATACAAAAATGTAGGAGCCGTATCAAAAATGAAACATACTGTGACTTCTGTCGAAGGCCAGGTCACACGACGCAAGATTGTAGAAGCCAGAATTATACAAATAGAGCCTCTTTGTTTGGGAATGAAAAAGTTCCCCACGCCGCCACACTCACACTCGCGGCAGCACCTCGCGGACTGCTAGTCAGCGACACGGTTCGATGGGCGAGTCGCCAAATCAATATCGATCGATGGGCGAGTCAGCAATGAACGCTGATCGATCAACCAATCAGCGCCACTCGATCAGCCAATGAGAGAGCAGCTTCGCTGCTCTAAGGGAATCGAGAAGAAGCGCAAGCGGAAGTCCGCCATTAATTCAATCTCTTTTGTGATCTCGCAAAGTACAGACGCGTTATATTTCTTTTTGTAATTTCACACTCTTAATCAGTCCCCAATCAATAATATTGTCGAGGACACCACGGGGTGAGCCACCGCGTGGTAATCATTCAATCATTAAAATCATTTAATCAGTGTACGGAATAATATAATCTAAAAATACTCAACCAGCAAAATCACCGCGTGCCGGTTAAACATAAAACTCCCAATCACTGTTTGATCACTGTCTAAAGACCAACGTGTACACTCCCAATCATTGTTTTAAAGTAAAGACGACAAAGTGCTATTCACCGCAAACTCAGTGCATTTAATCAACCCGTTTAAGAATCCTCCATCCTATTGAACAATCAAACACTCTCAATCTAACGAATACTGTGACTTCTGCCGAAGGCCAGGTGACACGACGCAAAATTGTAGAAGCCAAAATTACACAAATAGAACTCCTCAATCCAACATATATTGTGATTATTGCCGAAGGCCAGGCCACACAATACAAGAGTGTAGAAGTCGAAGCTATAGGACACAACAACCAGAAATATTCTGCGAGTATTGCAAGTTCAGAGGCCATACAGCAAAACAATACAGGAAAAAGATATATTTCGATAAGCAGGAAAAAGAAAAAACACAAATGGTACGCAGACAGGCTATACTTAGACTTAGAACACAGCAAATAAGGAAACCTCCTAGTATCCTTCTTTCTGATGCAGGATTCAACGGAAAAGAAGCAACACTGATGATCGACACCGGATCTGACCTAAATGTAATTAAAAGAAATGCTACTTCTCCCGACATCCCAATCTTCACGGACACCCTCTTTGATCTCAATGGCATTACGGACGGTCTACTCAATACCATAGGATACATCAAAATAAAGACTTTTAATACAGAAATCATTCTCCACGTCGTAGAGGACCTCCCTATCAAACAGGATGGAATACTAGGGACCGATTTCTTCCAAACCAATGGAGCTACTATCGACTACATGAATTCAGTAGTAACTATTGGACAACAAACTATTCCATTCATCGACCCAGAGACAGTCACAATACCGGCAAGAACAAGGAGCCAAATATATGTACGAGTCCTTAATATGCAAATTGACACAGGATATATTCCAAAAATCAAAATACATCCCAACTTACATATAGGAAATGTAATTGTATCGAATAACAATGGCGTGGCATATCTTTTTGCAATAAACATATCCACAAAAGATATCAAAATTCCTATACCATCAATCGAGTTAGAACCATTCATAGAAGTACCAATGGAAGAAGAAACATCAGACAAATACAGAAAAACCGACAGGACGCACCAATTACTCCAACAACTACGATTAGACCATTTAAATTCAGAAGAACGAGCTAATATAGAGCAATTGATAAAAGAACATGCAGACAGATTCTACCTTCCGGGAGAAAAATTAGAAGCAACAAGTAAAATCCACTGTTCAAGAAAAGAGGCATTCTTGCGCCATCTTACAGAACCGTCAATAATTAGTCGATTAGTGGCTCAGCCCGCTGACTCGTGTGGAGCAGCGATCACGGTCCCCTTCCTCGATCCGCTATCAAGGGAAGGGGACGGCTTCCCACTTCCAGGAAATCGACGGCGGTTTCCTGGATCTTTATCTGTTCGCAACTTTGCTACGGTACACACGCCTTTAATTCGACACCTTGCTTTCTCGCACTTAACGCTTAATACGCTACTCCTAGCTTTGTAACGTAATTTAGTGCTTTTGGTTTTACGCTCTTGCTCGCGTTAAAACAGCTGGGTTAAATTCATTGTAATTATTATTGTAAATAGTGTATAGTTTTATTTCTGGCCTTGTACATAATTAAACATAAGTGTAATAGTGAACGTTTCGTGAAAGTCCTCGTGCTTAAACTAGATTAAGACTCCTCGCAGTACTTAAATAACTCTTTGCAATTCCTTGCGTCTATCCTCTAAAGTTTTAGTACATTTTTTGGTCCTTCGAGCCGGATAAGCGCTTGTGAAAACAGTTCGCGACCGTTAACTAGTGCCGGCTAACCGTCGCGCGTGACCTCCACCTGCAAAACAGTGAGTCATCATAACGAGTCAGCGCGACCTTATCGGCTGAATCTTGTGCACGTTTGAATATCTGAAAACCATGGAGACGTTACTTGAGAATCAAACCGAGCTGGTGCGCCGAATCTCTCGTGCCTACGAAAATTAAAAAAAGGTAGGCTCTGCCAAAATTACTCTTGGGGCAGTCGAGACGCGGCTGGACCTGCTGCGGAAAAACTGGAAGAAATTCGACCAACAACACGATCAGCTGCTTGCGCTGGTTGCTCCGAAAGATAGAGGAATACCTTATTTTAAGGATGTACACTATGAGGTGGCGGAGGAGCTGTTCCTGGTCCAGGAAGCTATGTTCGTCGACAAGCTACAGTCGCTTACTCCTGATCGCCGCGAGTCTGGAGTATCGGACACTCCCACGACAGCAGGCGCGCCTTCCAGGGCTTCCTTACCTAGACTACCACTGCCAGAGTTCGATGGGAATTACGAATCCTGGTCAGAATTTCGGGATCTCTTCCGATCCCTTGTCATCCGCGACGGCAGCCTAACGGACGTCGAACGTCTCCATTACCTTCGGGGTTGCCTAAAGGGCGACGCCCTCCTTGCTCTCAGGAATCTCCCAGTGCGAGCTGCGACTTTCGCCCGCGCTTGGGATCTGCTACAAGATCATTATGAGAATGAAAGGCTGCTAGTACAAGCGCAGATGGCCACTATATTCGGTTTACCGACTCTCACTCGTGAGTCCGCTACGGAACTGAAAACCTTTTATTTTACCTTTTGTGACTGCGTCGAAGCCCTTGCCGCCTTGGACCGTCCGTTTGATGCCTCCGGAGACTGGCTTGTCTACTGGTTGGTCGAAAAGCTTGACCAGCAGTCCCGAAGAGAGTGGGAAACTCAGCTCGGCGCCCAGACCACTCCTCCGACTTTCGAGGAACTAAAGACCTTCGTAAAAGGCCGTATTACCACCATCGGGGCGTTGGAAGGTGGCAAAACTAAAGGCCAAGTTGCGTCCAAAGCTGCCGGGAACCAGAAATCAGCAAAGGTGTTACAAGTCTCCAAATCTAATCGTGCGCAGGCACCATGCGGGCTGTGCGGAGCCAGCCATTTCGTTCTCTTCTGCGACGTCTATAGGTCCAAAACAGTGAGCGAACGTCGTGAAGCCTTATTGACAGCTGGTTTGTGTTACAACTGTCTCGGCCGCCACCAAGTGAAGGACTGTGGGTCAGAAAAACGGTGTCAGCTTTGCAATGGGAAGCATCACATTACCATCCATAAAGACATCGCTAAAGCCAGCCTTGAGGAAGATATTACTGCCCATACCACCAGCTGCTCGTCGAGTTCCTTGCCTTCGGTGCTTCTAGACACCGCGCGCGTGAGAGTGTCCCGACCCGACGGAAGTTCTAGAATAGTGCGTGCACTCATCGACCAAGGCAGTGAAGTGTCGTTTCTCAGCGGGGCACTGGCTCAGCAACTTCGTCTGTCTAGAAGGCCTGCAAATATCCGCCTCGTTGGCGTCGGGAATCAGATCCCTGATCGAATTCACGGCAAGGTGCAAGTGGAGATCACCGCGCACTTCTCGTCAACAGAGCGTCACGTGATAACCGCCTTGGTGCTGCCTCGGATAACTGCCTACCAGCCACGCCTCGACAATCGGGCAAAATTGTGGTCTCATCTGACAAACCTCACCTTAGCTGATCCCAATTTCGACTCCGCCGGACCTATCGAACTTCTACTAGGAGCGGACGCCTTTACCCTCGTCTTACTCGACGGTGTTGCCAGGGGTCGTACCGGAGAACCTATGGCTCAAAAAACCACGCTAGGGTGGATCGTGTCCGGACCTGCTATACCGGACACTGCCCCCGAAACAAGTAACAATCGCGGTCTCACTTCTCTTCAATGTACCGCCGAGGAGGAGCTGCTACCCTTGGTGAGACGTTTCTGGGAGCAAGAGGAAATTGTTGCGTCACCCACCTATACCACCGAGGAGCAAAACTGCGAAGAGCATTTCAAGTCGACTCATCTACGACTGCCTACCGGTCGCTACATGGTGCGTCTGCCATTTCGGGACACGCTGAAGCTCGGAGAATCTCGCCACGGTGCCCGACGGATGTTGCAGAGATTGGAAGCGAAGTTTGCCAAGGAACCCAAATTCGCCCAGGCCTACCAAAAGTTCATGCGTGAGTATCTGCAACTCATGCACATGTCTAACGTACGATGTGATTTATCAGGCACATCGTATTACCTACCTCACCACGGCGTCCTAAAGGCTAGCAGTACAACCACCAAATTACGGGTGGTTTTTGATGGGTCTTACACAACCACGACTGGACACTCTCTAAATGACGCGCTGATGGTGGGCCCCAATTTACTGCCTAGCTTACAACAGCTACTTCTCCGCTGGCGCATCCATCGTGTTTGCCTTACCGCAGACATCGAGAAGATGTATCGACAGATTCTTCTCCATCCCGATGATCGCCGCTACCAACGCGTGCTATGGCGAGAAAACTCAGACAGCGACGTAGGTGACTATCAGCTCAACACTGTTACTTATGGACTAGCGTGTGCGCCATACCTTTCCATGCGTACACTGCGCCAACTGGCTGTCGACGAACAACCCCAGTACCCACGAGCAGCTGCCATTATCCAGCGAGATGTCTACATAGACGATGTTGTAACGGGAGCGGACTCCACACAGGACGCCATTGAATTGCAAACCGAGCTGCGCCTACTCTGCAAGGCTGGCGGTTTCAATTTACGGAAGTGGGCTTCCAATCAACCTCAGCTGATGGAGCAGATACCTGCCGATGACGCCATCCCTGATTGCAAGTGGCAGTCCGGGGAAACGCACACCGCACTGGGGGTCCATTGGAGTTTGGCCGACGACTGCTTTAGGGTCCAAGTGCAGCCTACTCCAAACGACAGAGGGATCACTCGGCGCCGGGTTCTGTCAACAATTGCCAAAATCTTTGACCCACTGGGATTGGTATCCCCGGTTACCGTTAATGCCAAAATATTTATGCAGTCCCTTTGGTTACTCAACTTAGATTGGGACACACATCTACCACAGCCGGAAGCTGAATACTGGACGCAGTTCCTTGATGAACTGCCCGAACTGAACCGTGTTGCTGTTCCTCGCTGGCTCGGTCTACAACAGGCACCTCAACACCAAGAGCTCCATGGTTTCGCCGACGCCTCAGAACGAGCTTACGCCGCTGTGGTATACCTACGCATCGTAGACCACGCGGGCAACGCCAAAACTCAGCTGGTTACTGCTAAAACAAAGGTGGTCCCTTTGAAGCGGATATCATTACCCAGGTTCGAATTGTGCGCCGCCGCCTTACTAACTAAATTAGTGGCACTCATCTGCGAGAGTCTGGGTTTAAGTGGAACCTCCTTACACTTATGGAGCGACTCCACCACCGCGCTCGCCTGGATTCAGGGACATCCAACACGCTGGAAGACCTACGTAGCTAATCGGGTGTCAGAGATTCAACGGACGCTCCCCGAAGCCCATTGGCACCACGTCTCCAGCCGAGATAATCCTGCAGATTGCGCCTCCAGAGGTTTATCGCCCCATCAGCTTCCCGAATTTGCACTATGGTGGACTGGACCGACCTGGTTGACCACGCCTTCAGGATGGGAGAGCGGGAAGCAGCCTCTGTTGCTACTGACGGACCTGGAGTCCCGAACCACCGCCGTGACAACCCCGCGGGAACCTGCTGAGGGTGAAACACTATTATATCGTTATTCATCCATCACGTTACTCCTTAGGATCTCCGCCTGGTGTCTGCGGTGGCTGCCCTCAAAACCTGACCTTACGAAAGGATGTCGCCTGACGCCAGTCGAGATAACATTAGCCCTGGTCCGTTGGCTCTGTTTCGTACAACGCCAAGAATTCGCCTCTGAGATTCAGCAGCTGACCATGGGCCGTCAGCTACCACGACACAGCCGGCTGCTGCGCGTCAACCCGTATTTGGACGACCAAGGTCTGCTGCGCATAGGAGGCTGGCTACGACACTCTGCCTTTCCACTAGACGCAAAACACCAGATTTTACTACCGAGAGACAGTCGCCTGACAGATCTGCTGGTGGACGAGGCTCACCACCGAACACTACACGGAGGGACGCAGCTCACCCTGAACACTTTACGCCAGAAATACTGGATTCCTCAAGGTCGACAACGCGTGAAGGCTCTCATCCATCGCTGCACCACCTGCAGTGGCTGGCGAGCTGCAACAGATCACCAATTAATGGGAGACCTACCAGCTACTCGGGTGACACCGGCCCGCCCCTTCCTACACGTAGGAGTGAACTACGCCGGACCACTAACTCTGCTCAAGGCACGAGGCCGAGGGCAGCGCACCTACAAGGGTTACGTGGCATTGTTTGTTTGCTTAAGCACTCGCGCGGTTCACTTGGAACTTGTTTCAGATTGCAGCACGGAGGCCTTCCTGGCTGCACTACGGCGGTTTACATCCAGGCGAGGAATCTGCTCTGTAATCCAAAGCGACAGAGGGACTAATTTCGTGGGGAGCCACCCGGGAGCTTCGAGATATGCTAGCCCATCTCGACACTGGGCACGACGTCATTCACTCTACCCTATTGAAGGACGGCATTTAATGGCGCTTTAATCCACCTGCGGCCCCACACTTCGGTGGGCTATGGGAAGCAGCCGTAAAGTCAACTAAGTACCACCTAAGGAGGGTGGTAGGTGAACAACACCTTACCTACGAGGAAATGACGACGCTGCTCCACCAGATTGAAGCCTGTTTGAATTCCCGTCCACTGCAATCACTGAGCGACGATCCTGGGGACCTAACTTCTCTGACACCAGGTCATTTTTCGATTGGCGAGCCGCTACTCAGTTTGCCCGATCCTCTCATTGACGACGTCCCCTCGACCAGGCTCTCACGATGGCACTTCCTGCAACACATGCGGTTGCAGTTCTGGAGGCGGTGGGCCGCCGAATACTTACAGTCTCTTCAAGCACGCAACAAATGGACTCACCAGCACCCTCAGCCCCGAGTCGGAGATTTGTGCCTCATCAAGTCAGAGTTGACTTCACCGGCACGGTGGCCGCTTGCTCGAGTCACATCACTGCACCCTGGTCTCGATGGGTTAACTCGCGTCGCCATGGTCAAAACTTCTTGTACTGAACTAGTGCGACCTATTTGTAAATTAGTTTTTCTTCCTCTTGCGCAGGGCACTGATGCAGCAACACCCGTAGCCGACCGAACTGCGCCCTAGATCACTCCACGCCTCCACCTGAGTTGTCTGACGCCTCCACACGAGCCCAGCGGCGCTGCTGCTACACACTCGGACCACACCCTATCGACCAACGCATCGATCGCCGGACAGCTTCACACTATTCATCTGGCGATGAATGCCGGGGAGTAAATGTTCAAGAAAAGAGGCATTCTTGCGCCATCTTACAGAACCGTCAATAATTAGTCGATTAGTGGCTCAGCCCGCTGACTCGTGTGGAGCAGCGATCACGGTCCCCCTCCTCGATCCGCTATCAAGGGAAGGGGACGGCTTCCCACTTCCAGGAAATCGACGGCGGTTTCCTGGATCTTTATCTGTTCGCAACTTTGCTACGGTACACACGCCTTTAATTCGACGCCTTGCTTTCTCGCACTTAACGCTTAATACGCTACTCCTAGCTTTGTAACGTAATTTAGTGCTTTTGGTTTTACGCTCTTGCTCGCGTTAAAACAGCTGGGTTAAATTCATTGTAATTATTATTGTAAATAGTGTATAGTTTTATTTCTGGCCTTGTACATAATTAAACATAAGTGTAATAGTGAACGTTTCGTGAAAGTCCTCGTGCTTAAACTAGACTAAGACTCCTCGCAGTACTTAAATAACTCTTTGCAATTCCTTGCGTCTATCCTCTAAAGTTTTAGTACATCCACCATAAGATAATAACAGAAAATGATGTCCCTGTCTTTACAAAACAATATAGATATCCCCAAACATATAAAGAAGAAGTAAGGAAACAGACTAAAGAATTACTTGAAAAGGGAATAATACAGCCCTCCTCATTCCCTTATAATTCACCTATATGGATCGTAAAGAAAAAGGAAAACGCACAAGGAGTAGAGAAAGTTAGAATAGTAATTGACTTTAGAAAATTGAACGAAAAAACAATGGGAGATGCCTACCCTCTACCAAACATAACTGACATACTAGATCAGTTGGGAAGCGCGAAATATTTCTCCGTATTCGATCTCGCATCTGGATTCTATCAAATTCCAATGCACCCATACGATCGTCACAAAACAGCCTTCTCTACAATATACGGACATTTTGAATTTAATAGAATGCAATTTGGTCTTAAAAACGCACCAGCCACCTTCCAAAGACTTATGGACCAAGTCTTAACGGGCCTTCAAGGAATAGAACTCTTTGTATATCTGGACGATATTGTTATATATGCCAGCTCTATCTCCAATCAGATAAATGTGAATTTTTAAAGAAGGAAGTGTCATACTTAGGACACATAATAGGAGAGGAAGGAGTCAAACCTGACCCACGGAAGGTAATAGCTGTAAAGGAATTTCCAACACCTACAACGGTCAAAAATGTAAAACAGTTCTTAGGACTAAGTGGTTATTATAGACGATTCATAAAGGACTTCTCAAAAATTGCTTGACCACTCTCCAACCTCACTAAAAAAAACTACCAATTTGAGTGGACATATAAGCAACAAAAGGCATTTGAAACTCTACGGGAAACTCTCTGTAAAGAACCTATTTTACAATTTCCGGACTTCGAAAAAACATTTAACATTACGACAGACGTCTCAGGTATTGCTGTAGGTGCAATTCTTAACTAGGGTGAAATCGGGAAAGATCTACCAATAGCTTACGCATCTCGGGTCTTAAATGATGCAGAAACACGCTATTCTCCGACGGAACGAGAACTCTTAGCAATCATATACGCGGTATTTCACTTTAGACCTTATATATATGGTAGAAAATTTCACTTAACCTTTAGAGGGCCGGGATTTTTTCATTGAAATTGTAAATTTTATGTACTTAAAATTTATGCATATATACCACCAAAATAGCCGACAATGTATCCAAAATCTTAGGTGGCCATTATAGTGGCCAGCCCGGTCCTCTAAAGGTTAATAACAGATCATAAACCGTTAGAATGGCTACAAAATCTGTCAAATCCTACATCTCGGTTAATGCGATGGAAAATTAGACTTGCAGAATACGATTATAAAATCTTGTATAAACCAGGGAAGTATAATACAAACGCGGACGCATTGTCAAGAAACCCGATAGTACTACCGTTAGACGCAAAACGAGCGCATTCAGAAACAAATTCTCACGAAAATAAAAGACAAAAAAAATTCCACCAACACAATACGCGACTACGGGAAACAACCGCCTCAACATCAGGAAACCCAGCTTCACACAAACAACTTAGAATTAGTTCTTCAGATTCTGATTCCTCATCATACGACGAAAGCGACTCAATAAATACAAAACGGAGAAAATTAAAACGGAAAAAAGAAAAAAATACCTCCTCGTCTCAACCGGCAATAAAAAGACAAAACATAGAAACACACATACCCCCTCAAATCTCAATACCTATAGAAGTACATGCACCCCCTCAAAATATAATACCAGTAGAAATTCAAATACCCTCTCAACATAAAGACAACACAAGAGCATTCAGAATACCTCACATCAAGAAACCCCAAGAAGAAGACCTAATAGAAGAAATCAACGATACATTCATTGTACCAAGACATAATTACAAAGACCCTCCCAAAATTGATGCAGAGACAAGCACAGACAAGAGCACTCACCACACACCTAAAAAGAAAAAACAAAGTTTATGTTCTAGCACTGACACTGCTCCTATAACTCCCATAAAAATTAAAAAAGGAAGGATACTTACTCCTCCTTCACTATCCCTTCCACCAATATCTATTTCTCCACCATTATCCCCTCTTCTGCCACTATCTCCTCCCACACCACCATTTTCTCCTCCACAACACACATCAGGCAGACCAAAAATAATATCGAACATACCTGTCAAAAAACAAAACATTGAAACAGAGGACCACCTATGGATGGGGAAAGGACACATCATAACATTCATCAACACAGAAGGAAGACCAGTAGGACCAGCAGGAGGAAAATTATACAAAGAAAAAAATATAAAAATTCATAAAGTTCCACTCCCTTTAAAAACTGGAGAGTTAATCAAACTTAAAGAAGGAAAACACACAATTTTTGGACTTATTGTAACAGACCACCCAACGGAAGAGGATATATACAAATCATTAAGAAAACTCCATACTCAGTTAATATTTGAAAATGCCACAAAAGTATATATATCAGGAGAAGGAGATAAAATTTCACTGAGCAGGCTATGGAACCTAATAGACATAATATTTGTACAAGAGAACATCCAATTTCTATTTTGTAAAGGCACACTCTTAATTCCTTCTATACAAGAGAGACAGCAAATCATAGAAGAAAATCACCAAACTCCTGTAGGCGGACATAAAGGAATAAGTAAAACATATCACCGAATAAGGAATAGATACTACTGGAAAAACATGAAGTATGAAATAACACAATTCATTAAAACATGTTTAGAATGCCAGAGGACTAAACTAGTAAGGGTAAAAAATAAAGAACCCATGGTATTAACAGACACACCAGTTGATGCATTTGATAAAGTATCTATGGATATAGTAGGGCCACTACCTTCTACAAATACAAAAAATGGCTATATACTCACTATTCAAGATAACCTAACCAAATATTCTGTTGCAATACCATTGGCAAATATCACTTCAGAGGACATAGCTAAGGCATTCACAGAACACTTCATCTGCAAGTTTGGAAGTCCTAAAGCTATCCTTACAGACCAGGGACCAAATTTTATGAGTGCCCTTATGAAAAAATTTGCCAAAACATTTCACATAAAACAATACCGAACCTCTGAATATCATCCTCAGTCCAATGGATCACTGGAAAGAAGCCACCATGTCCTTGTCGAATATTTACGCCAGTACGTATCATAAGAAAAACAATAGGATCAATGGTTACCACAAGCAATGTTCTCATATAATACAAGTACTCACGAAGACACGAAATTTACGCCTCATGAACTCGTCTACGGTAGGAAAGCACGTCTTCCTTCAAGTATTCCTCCAACTGACAGCATTAAAACATATCCAGACTACGGCGAAGAACTAATACATAAACTACACCACATCCGACAAATGGCGCGAAACAATTTAGAGGAATCAAAAATTCGACAGAAGTACTACTATGATCAAAAAATTCAACCTAAAACATACAAGATAGGAGATTGGATCTGGCTGCTAAAACCAAGACGTGAAAAACTGGAACCTGAATACAGCGGACCATACCAAGTCGTCGAAATTCTACAAAACAACAACTTAAAGATAGCGATAAACTCTAAACAAATGAAAATCATCCATATGAATAGAGTGAAAAAAACCTACTTGCCCTAAGTAAAAGAGTAAGGGTTAACAAAGGAAGCCTATTTGCCAAAGAAAAGAGAAGGGTTTAACAAAAGAAGCCCATTGGCTCTAGGAAAAGAGAGGGGGATTTCTCAAAACCGACACGGGGGTATATAAGGAGAACAAAACAACAAATTCCTTCATTAGCAAAAAGAAAATCTGTTAGGTTTATGCTTATAAGAAAAGACTTTATTAGAAATATATGTTAACTATAATATTGGTGAATTTGAAGAACTATAGTATTCCACTGCTCGCTAATATTTATGGCCACGTTTCCGAATACGTTACGCGTCTATTCCATAGGAAGGACATTCAAACAACTGGTATAAATGTAAACACTCTCGAGACGACCCGGGAGTGTGCGCAGAACGTTACGGCGCACAAAGCCATGTATAATATACATTATATATAGCAGAGGGAAAATTAAACTATACTAAACGGACGAGACATACTTTCGTCCAACAAAATCAGCCAGGTCACATACACAGAAATGGCGACCTATACGTGCCTAAAAAAAACGTTCGATCTTCATGTATAATATTATCAATATTTTAAATTACTGTGCGTCAACTGTGCGCACTTCAGCGAGATAGGAGAAGAGAAAATAGGATATCCACACCTCATTGTATGGGAAAATCGGATAGGGTATAGGAGATGCCACCGATGCAAACGCACACTATATGTAGCGAGATCAGCGACTGAGTGCGAACTATGCACATTACTAATTCCACAAATCCATGCAATGGTCGGAGACGACTTAAAGATAAAAGGCGGGACATACGCAGTCATCAAGGAAATGATCCTTGAGGACCTGTAAAAAAAATATAATAATAAATATATTACATTTACACTTACAGATACACAACACACACAAACACATTGTAATTAATACATACGCATTAGCCCTAAGTTATTTTTGTAAAAATTATTATTCTTTAAAAAAGTAGTTATAAGAAAAATCCGCGAGGAGGGAGCCACTACATAGGCCCTAACCGCCTATGTAACCGCGGTTTGAAAACCGCGCCTGCGCTATCCGTCACAGTCACTCAAAATGCCAAAGCGTTCGGGAGCACGACACTCCAAAGTCCGGAAGGAAAAAAAAAGGAAATGGAAGCAATATTTTCGGAAATGATTCCAATACCACCACTCCTTACTCCTGTTACGTTCGGAACGTAAAATTTTTCTTTTTTGGGTCAGGGTATTGATCAACAACGCCTAGCGTTATGGGAAATCCCTCGTTGATCATATTCCTGCCCATTAATATTTTTGATAGAACAAAAATCCCTTTCTTGGAGTGTCGCCGTCTCGACGTATTGCCTTCCCGCGATACAGATAAGGCGGTGCTAACGCAGCGGCGTTCTCACCAGATAGTCGCGTTCGAAAAGACCAGTGGCTCTCCTTCTGTGCCGAATCCGTCCTGTGTAAGCGGCAGGGGTGCGTTTCAACAATGCCTTGCAGCATTGTGGGAGAGCCCTCGTTGAGAACACCTCTGACCGTCGCGTTAAACATTGTAACATAATCAGTAACGGCTACAGCAGGAATGCGCAGACTGGATCACTTCTTAGAAGATTGACGGAATTGTATATCCTACATCCGGTGCAGGGAACCGCGCCTTCCCACGGTTTTGTCGCACGTGCAAGTTATTAATTAATTAAAAATCGTTGTTAAAATTGAATACCCAACACAATTTCTGATAGTCCAACGACTGTGGGATTCCCCTAATCAGAAATTGTGTATATGAAATTATACACATTGAGAGAGCGGCTCTCAGCTGTGCGAAATTGTATGGTTTTCGAGATGTGGAATGTCATGTTTTCCTGTGCATACGAATATCGATCATATATTGAATCGGGAATCTGATGGACGGACGTGAGCACACACACACACACACCGCCTCGTTAAGTAGACGGGCCCATGGTAGCATGGCCGAGCGATAAAATGCAGCGTAAGCATTTTCGGTACGGACCCACTCTGGTTGCTGCCGAGAGCGTGAAGCTGCGACACTCTGTGACGATAAATCGTGAGGTGCGTGTCGCTGGGTCCGCAAGTGTTTTAGAGATAGAGTTCTCCGGTCTACTGTGTAACCGCGTGAAAGACTCAACTTTGCGAAACAAATTCTACTAAACTTTGCTTACAAAATATATATTTATTCAATTAACGATTTAATTTAAATTTTCATTCATTTCGTTCACTTAGAATTATTGTTATTCGCTTCATAGTTCAATTTGCGTGTATTTTATCCATAATCAAGTGTGTACGTGTTCGCGTCTTATTCCTCTTTCTGATTCAGGTATACCAACGCTCAGAATTATCCAAGCATAAAAAGGGAATCCAAGTTATATTGTCATTTAAAATTATTGTGACTGTCTGGTGAGTTGCACTTTTTATCTCTTTTTGTATTGTTTATATTCATTCGTATATAATGACAATTTCTGACAATCAAAGCATTGTGGGATTCCCTTAGTCAGGAGTTATTCATTGAATATTTCCATACTTTATTATGTTCTTTTGATTCCTTCAGTATTTCAATAATAAAAGCTTTATAATTCATTAAATTCTACTCTTTCATTATCTATCTGATTCCATTGAAAAGACCCGTATTGGACTAGAGCATCAACGATTCCTAAATCTACCCCTTATCCTTCTGATAAGGTATTTAGATAATTAAATAAAATAATTGACTGTTACAACTGCGGCGAGCCTCCATGCCATTCTATACTCAATACAACAAATTCTGATAGTCTAACGACTGTGGGATACCCCTAATCAGAATTTGGCTGTCTAAAACGCGCCGCTCGAACACTAAAGGCCGCGGCACGTAACACTCCACTTCCAGGGTCCCCGGAAAGAACGGTAAGAATCCCTATAAATATACTTCTTCTTTTCAAATTCTAATGAGATTCCTACAACCTCAAGAAACCATTTCGAGTTCCTCCGGCATCCCTTCCTCCAACATCAGGACCAGAAACAATATTTAAGGTTCCCAAGATACCGGAACCAAGATACCCGAACACCTTATCCAGCTCTCATTCCTATTACGATACCTGCACCAGATTGGGAAGCATATAAAAGACTCCCGACGACGGACCCCACACAAAGAGTCTGGAAATTCTTAAAATTAGTAGGAACTGGAGCGGCGCAGAAATATGTTCCAAATAAATAATTTTTTAATAAATATATATATTTTTTCCTATACACAAATTTGTAATTCCTTTCTTATCCCACTCATTCCAATCTCTCGAGGACGAGAGATCTCCCGGGGGGGGAGTTTAACGTCTCACGCAGACACAAACCCAGCGTTACCGACCGTAGGTAAAACAGTACTAATTTATAGACCGTTACGTATTGTGGCGGTGATTTTAAAATGGAACGCAGGTTGGTGCCCGTGGGGTGCTAAAGCACCCTGCTCGTGATATGTTGGAGAGGCTTTGTAAATAAAACAGACACTGAACGATTTAAAGTTAAAGTTCGAAGTTTATTCTGACTGCTCAAGAAGCTGGTTAGCGACAGAATGATGAAACGTTGAAGGAAGAGTTCCGAGCTCGTCGACGAAGTCGCTGACGAGATTCTCTTAGTCCTCCGCTAGAGCCTTGTAGTCCAATCAGGACGATGACATCCCTCCAGCTTCGTCAGTGGGTTGTCCTTGGCCATCTCTCTGTTCTTGCCCCCTTCCTTCGCACTTTCCTCCACCCTCAACTGGTGGTGGAGGCGCGCTTTCAAGTACATAGTTTACATAGGCTACATACAGTATATACATGTCTAACAGGTAAGCGCGACCCCGAAGGTCAAGATGACGTCGCTCGGACAAGATTTATAAGTTTATGACTTGCAGCCGTTTCCTCCCCTACAGGACGTTGGCAATTGGAAAAAGGTAAAGCGGAGTTTTAAATGCTTTTACGAGACGGGCAGTTGCCCGCTCGACGAAGTTTGGCACGCAGATGTGCAAGAAAAAATTAAGCTATTTACTATCCTCGCCTGGCCTGACGGTAACTTAAAAGCTATTGAATACAGTCCCAGGCCTTCGTACGCCTTCTGAGTTTGGGCATTAGCTGCTAGTATTGTAAGGACACGTACAAAAGTTATGACGGGAAAAACCTTCGAGAAACGCAACGCGATATACAATAAGCCCTTCATCGTCCTCCGTTTCAAATCTCGCTCTACGTACTCTATAAATCGATTATACATAATTCCTTAGCTACGTTCAAGCGATAGCGTAACAAGACATTGCGCAAAACTTATACTACATACTTTTATAATTTATAAATTAAGCAAATATTAAGGAAACAAATACCTTAGGAACACTAGGAATAATTTAAAATAACTATTAACAAAACTTAAGACAAAGTATAAATGTAATAATTGAATAAGACATAAGTTAAGAAATAACAATTCACTGCGCATGCGCCGAACACTAAATCTTGGGTATAGAAGGAGGTGCACACAGCACAGTAGACACTTCAGACTCTGCCAACAGAAGTGAGCTCGCCCCGGAGACGGAAGCGGCCGCTCTAGCAGCAGACATAGCTAAAGGTAACGAGTTCGCCCCGGAGACGGAAGCGGCCGTTCTTACAGCTAGCATTGCCAAGAGTACGAGTTCGCCCCGGAGACGGAAGCGGCCGTACACTGCAATATACGAAGTCACATAGAGTCAAAATCTGCCAAAGGTAACGAGCTCGCCCCGGAGACGGAAGCGGCATTACACTGCGACATACATATACTAGTTCATATAAAAAATACAAAAATCCCAAAAACAAACATAATCATAGCTGTAGTCATTGTTAAAATAGAATTAAGTGTTACTGAATAAAAGCCATTGTTAAGTTAAAAGCTTGGATTTTAATCCTTAACTCTGTACCAACGAACCCTACCTATCCTATACTTGAGGGGAAGCTGCTCTCCTCTCAAGGACCTACTGGCATTCAGTTGTTTCTGGGCAACTGGACGTTACATAACTATCACGAAGTTTGACTGATGTCTGCCGCTTCAACGACTGTTTGTTTCTTATAATCCCCAACTTTGGTTCGTTTCTATTGGTTAACTTTATGTAGTGGGAGTAATGTATTTGTGTTATAAATGTTTTATGGGGGTGTGTTTCATATTCCCTTGTGTCAATAAAAATTTCGGTGCAAGGAGAAGCAAGGGACTTTTCGAAAACAATTTGCAATTTCATGCCTACAACTGACCAGCTGATACGTATTCTTCTGCTCCAAAGAATTGCCGGTTTATGACGGTCAATAGGCTGTATGTTCCCGCTGGTATCTATTGTTGTTGCTGAATAAGTCATTATAACTATGTTGTGCCTGTTTCGGATGTTTACTACATGCTGTAAATGTACTACTTTTGAAACTAGCAAGATCACTTAGGTATAGAATTAGGCATACTAATGAGGGGAAACACGATAATCCGATCCCATGCCATAAATGTACCCCTCCATAAACGGTGCGGACGGCAAAGAAATGACAATAACTCGTAAGATCGCAATTTATCGGAAGAAAATACAACGGACCTTTCATCAAGAACCTCCAAACTTTATTTTGCAACAAAAATTGCCGCTTGAGCACATTTGTAACATAACTATTTGCTTAGGTGAAGAAAAGAAATATATAGATCGTATATTCTCCTCTACCATAGTTGTAAAAAGTGAAATAAACCAATAAAACCAGAATCTATATTAACTTAGAGCATGTCAGATAACTGCCAGCACAAAAAAAAAAGATCATAGTTCCACATTCAATGTAAAATTTACTTTCAATTCGGGTTTAAAAGTTCCAGATCATAACACTAACAACTTTGAGATCGCATATCTCTAAGAGGATCGTACAATAAAAATTGGTATCAGTGGAAAATCATGCTTTGATAAGTCATAAATGAAATGCAATACATAGATCTGTAAAAATCAGAAAAAAAATTTTGACTTTTGGCCAGCTTTTTGTACAGGACGTGCCACTGTGCGTCGGCGGGTGCGACGTAGATGACACGGGACCGGGGGACGTCGTGAGGCGGCGCAATAACACCAGCGCCGCCCGCTCCCCCGTAGGCCTCAGTCCACTCCCACGCCCGGTAGGAGAACGAGAGAGGAAGGGGCAGGGCCCCTAGCCGCGACTCCCCCCTGTGAGAGGGGCACAAAGGGGGGGGGGGGGGCGTCAGTGTCGCGAAGCAGCGAGGGGGTGGCCACGCAACAACAACAGCCACCCCCTCAACGACAAATGCCGTCGCGGCGGCGAGCGGCGCGGCGCACAGTGGTTCCAAAGTGACTTTTTGCGGTCAAAATTCTGTATCTCCGTCAATTCTCAACCGATTTTTGATTTCTTTGGCTCATTTTGTAGGGGATTAAATTTGCTATAATATCAAGTACCTGAATTGCAACCAAAACGGTTTTTTTTCTATCCTTTTTTGTGACAAAGTTGGATAAAAACTATAGTAGAACAATCTTTGGGGCTAATTTGATAAGATTTTGCTTATCTAAGTAGTTGTTTTTACGTAAAATCTTCAATTGGCACTGGGCAATAGCGGAAACATAAAACAGGCGATCTGTTGACACGTCAGAATGTTTAAAATACAATTTTACAAGGGCTGAACATTTGGAATGTCTACTGAGTTTACTACAATCACAACCGTCTAAAATATCAATTTAGTGTATGATTCTGGAACCTAATAGCGTCCAGAAATAAAGAGGAACGTCACAACCGCGATTTATTTTTTTTACGTTTTTATTATTGTTTATTAGTTAATAAAACTTTATCGACTCTTCCCGATCCTCAGTTTGGGCATATGAAATGTGGGTAAGAATGTAATAAACAAATTAAAAAAAGAATTAGCTGCCACCATGTACCACTGCGGTGTCAATCCGATTTTGTTTAATTAGCGATAGCGCTCGAAGTGCCTTTCTGCGGACAAAATTCCGTATTTCCGTCAATTTTCAACCGATTTTTCATTTCTTTGGCTCATTTTGTAGGAAATTAAATTTGCTAATATGTCACACAGTAGTTTTCCAAAATTTTCTTTAGGGATTAAAAAAAAAACAAATTCTGAACTTTTGGTGCAGAAAGAACGAGTTTATTAACCAGTTATTTCATATAACATTAAAACGAGATAAAATAAAAGAAATATAAATTAAACAATTCAAATTTAAACAAGTTATTCTTCTTCCACATATTCTATATCTTCATAATTAGACAAAAGATATTTTGCGTCTTTTTCTAGTTCAACAGACGCTATCGCTAATTAAACAAAATCGGATTGACACCGCAGTGGTACATGGTGGCAGCTAATTCTTTTTTTAATTTGTTTATTACATTCTTACCCACATTTCATATGCCCAAACTGAGGATCGGGAAGAGTCGATAAAGTTTTATTAACTAATAAACAATAATAAAAACGTAAAAAAAATAAATCGCGGTTGTGACGTTCCTCTTTATTTCTGGACGCTATTAGGTTCCAGAATCATACATTAAATTGATATTTTAGACGGTTGTGATTGTAGTAAACTCAGTAGACATTCCAAATGTTCAGCCCTTGTAAAATTGTATTTTAAACATTCTGACGTGTCAACAGATCGCCTGTTTTATGTTTCCGCTATTGCCCAGTGCCAATTGAAGATTTTACGTAAAAACAACTACTTAGATAAGCAAAATCTTATCAAATTAGCCCCAAAGATTGTTCTACTATAGTTTTTATCCAACTTTGTCACAAAAAAGGATAGAAAAAAAACCGTTATGGTTGCAATTCAGGTATTTGATATTATAGCAAATTTAATCCCCTACAAAATGAGCCAAAGAAATCAAAAATCGGTTGAGAATTGACGGAGATACAGAATTTTGACCGCAAAAAGTCACTTTGGAACCATTGTGCGGCGCCGCCTCAGCACGCCGCAGGATTCGTCGTGCGGCCGCAGACGGCATTTCCTATACATAAGCGTCGCGGCCAGGGCCCCACGACGCGCCGCGCTGGCCATTTTCGAGCACTTGACCAGGGTCTATTGTTGTATGAGGTCTCGAGGACCGTCTTCGACACCGAATATGGGTTTCGACCCTCGAAGGGGTTTGTATACCATCAAGAAGAAGTGATAAATGTCCAGGATTTTTGCATTTCGCATCAGATCTTTGTGAAAACGACGCCAATCGATTCCGTATGTTTCGTCGATGAAACTAACACCAAGAACGATATATTTCGGAGCATAATGAAGGAAATCAGATGAAAACTTTATTTATATAATTTCCCGCTAGCTTCGTTAAAAATAGTCCAATTTACATAAAATTTGTTACGATTTTCTTCGGGGAAATATAAGGAATTCATCGGTGTCACTTCCATATCTATACGATAAAGAATAAAGAAATATTTTATTTCTGAAACAGGTATGAATCGTCGGCCGACCCAAGCGAATCGAGGTCGCCGACCCACAGTCGAGGGTGAAATATTCATTTCAGCGTATTAAAAAATTCTTTATTGTTTATCGTATCGATAAGGGAATAACAGCAATATATTCCTTATTTTTTCTGATAAAAATCATACCAAATGTCATGTAAATCGGACTACTTTTACAGGAGCAATACAAATCATAAAAAGAGTAGGCATTTTCTTACCTTATTGTTTGTATAAAATTAGTCCGACTTACAATGGCACAGTGGGCCGGATTGAAATAGTCAGTGACATTTGGTTGTTTCTTTTAAGGTAGTTCCTCACCAACTATGCTAATCAAATTAAAGTTTGATAATAAAGGATAAATATAAAGTAGTATGATACTATGGAAATAATAATAATAATAACTTTTAACATCATGTATATGATTAAACTATCCCTTTCTAGTAATGTATAATTTAATATTTTTTACATTTATTTTTTCCAATTTTTAATTTCATCATGTTAAAAAAAATTGAAAACTGTTTACAGTAATCATTTGTATTAAACCCTGCGAACGGAGCTGGCGACGGACGTACGACGCGTTGCGGACACTATTCTGTTGTGCGGCCGATGCCGCGATTGAGAAAAGCGAAGCGCGAACTAGAGGGAATGAAACAGTTGACACGAAGTTGCCGTCGACTCTTTCGTTCTCTCACTCTCGACTAAAGGATTCCAAGAAATGGTGGGGATAGTCACTGGGCGTACTAATCAGAATAATTTCTTTTTCAACGGCTATCGTATGACTCGAACCCTTTCGATTACTGTATAATTAAACACTCGTATTTTTTTCTGAAAGGAACTGTGATTAAAAGGAAAAAAAATTTTCACAAAAATCACAAACTTGATCTCTTTATTTTGCAAGCTATCTCGTGTACCAATCGATTTATGACGAAATCACCTCTATATATTCTTTATCCTTATTATCTTACGAATCCATTGAATGCAAAAACATTAAAAACTGTGCAGCACATCCAGAGATACAATAACAGGTTACAAATACACTTTAAAAGTTTACATTTCAAAATTCAGAAGATATTGTACATCAGAACATAATATAAATATATACATCAAATAATAAAATATTATTTTATTATCCTTGCTCTTATTGGCAAGGAACTTCTCCAGCGGGCGAAATGAACCAGTTTACGAATGCGTTGAAAATGTCCATAGCTCGTTTATTCAGTCTTGCATAACGACCGACGATGAAATATTTTGCGTATACATGCTATTGTCGTTGCTGCTATCCTAACAAAGCACCAAATTATGTAGTGTCCAATGCTCGAAAAGACATTCCAGTGCCCAAAAATCTAAAACATTATTAAGGAAGAAATGAAGGAAGGATGTTTTGAAGAAGAGGGTAGTCTTCTGATTGCTCGGGATGCACGTCAAATTTTTCACCCACGCTCTTGCGTGGCGCGCAAGAAACACACCACAATCCTGCCCGCGCGCCAGAAAGCACCACGCTCTTGCCCGCGCTCCAACCTCGACTCCAGAAGAGTTTACATAAGAGACAGAAAATGTAGTTAGAAAAGGAAAAAACGACACTTGAAACCAGGCTCGTCGCGCGCCTCAGGATTTCTGACAGTGCAGAAATCCTGAGGCGCGCGACGAGCCTGGCAGCCTAGACTCCAGAGGCAACGCCGTAGATAAGCCGTGCCTCGATGGGTTTCAAGGACTTCGACCCTCAAGACCAGGGGGGGGGCGTACAATGTTGCCCCCTAAGACGTGGCGAATCAAAAATTTTACATTTCGCACCGGATCTGGGCGAAAGTGGCGTGGATCGTTTCCTTATGTTTTCCAGATGAAAATGATCCAAAAACGACACAAATCGGATTGTAATTTAGAATTCTTCATAATAAATTGATTTCCATAACTTCGTTAAAAATAGTCCGATTTACATGAAATTTGGTATAATTTTCATTTAAAAAACGTAAAGAATCCATCGTAATCACTTCCATAATGATACGATAAAGAATAAAGAATACAGTTTTTCTGAAACAGGTATGAATCCTTACCCGACCGCAGCGAATTGAGGACGGCGACCCACAGTGGAGGGTGAAATATTCATTACAGCGTATTAAGAAATTACTTTATTCTTTATCGTATCGATATGAAAGTAACACTAATGGATTCGTGGCGTTCTCCCAATTAAAATTATCACAAATGTCATGCAAATCGGACTACTCTTACACAAACAATAGAAATTATAAAAGGAGTAGGCATTCCGTGGTCCGAACGATGACCAGAACGAGCAAAGAACCTAATACAAAGAGAATAAGTATAAGGAAAGTAACCGTAATGAACGTACTAATGGACTAATTGTTGTACCTATTTAAAAATTATATGAAAAGATTCATTCATTCGTTTACATTGTAATAGTGTACGTGCGTGCTCGTAGGCTTGTAGCGTCAGTATATATGGCTGGGTTCAAGTCATACCAAATGTACGTACACTACTGCAGTTCTCCTCACCGATTCTAACCTTAGCAACGGGACAAACGGGTTGCTCGCAGCTAGGCGCTTAAACAGCTCCCTTGTGCACCCCTGGTTTACAACTAGGCAATTGCTTGTTTCCGAAGGTTTCGTCGGGAAGCATTTGCCTGCCAGATGTCGAAAAGGGGCAATCGACATCGTGCCCTTTTTCAGGATTAAGACTTTCTTCCCTCTGAGTTAAATGAGTATATTGCTCCATCGGCGGGTTCCACCGCTGACTCGCGGGACAATACGGTTATAAACCGCGACCGTGTCGAGACTCTGAGCGATCCATCTGGTTAGTTTTGGTAAGCAGATGTCTAATTTTTACCCTCTACGTTGTGAAGAGGGGGAGGGGGTTCCTCCTACACCGTCGAACTCACAGAGAGAAGGTCCCTCCTCTCCAAGGAAAATTTGTCCAATCAGCAAGGTTCTTTGCTCGTTCTGGTCATCGTTCGGACGGCGGAATGCCTACTCCTTTTATGATTTGTATTGCTTGTGTAAAAGTACACCGATTTGCACGACATTTTGGATAATTTTAATTGGGAGAACGCCAGGAATCGATTGGTGTTACTTTCATATCGATACGATAAAGAATAAAGAATTTCTTAATACGCTGTAATGAATATTTCACCCTCCACTGTGGGTCGCCGTCCTCGATTCGCTGCGGTCGGCTAAGGATTCATACCTGTTTCAGAAAAACTGTATTCTTTATTCTTTATCGTATCATTATGGAAGTGATACCGATGGATTCTTTGCGTTTTTTAAATGAAAATTATACCAAATTTCATGTAAATACGCCTAATGAATAATAAGCCTCGCGGAGACAAGACACAGGAAGAAAAGAGGTAGTCAACTTATTTTATGACCAATCGTACCTGCAAGGATGCAGACGCGAAGTTTCCACTATTTCTTAGTAATATCTCCTCCCTATGGCGAACCTTTCCTTGCACCTAATCGTCGCGTGTCCTTCTGTTTTTATATTCTGGCGCGTGTATATAGTGGAGCGATAAGGGATCCGTCTGCAATTTTGAAGGGAGGACGGCGCAGGCGGGACCCCGCGCGAACTTCCTGTTGCAGAGTCCCTCCGCGAAGGGTATGTATTGGGCCTCGTCGCGAGTAATCGCGTGTAATTTTTTACTACATAAATGCGTGGGTGAGATAGTAAAGATTAAGAGTTATCAGATGTTTATGAAAATATTCTAGCAGCTGATGAATGCGGCGGATTGATTGCAAGGTATTCAGTGGAACTAGGTGTATTTCTATAGACTTATAATAAAACTGAATTTAGTTCATCAATGTCTGAAAACAAGATATTCTAATTACCCCGCCCCTACGCCTACATATTCATCTTTTTTAAGCATGACTCTTAAGACTCGGTACATTTAAGTTTATATCTTGCGCTTGGCGAACACTTGGCAATTCTAATTGCCATACTCATGGGACTCTTCGCAATGCCGTCACTGATGGGTTTCAGCCCACGACGTCTTTATTGTCGGACTAAACCTTCATAATCACAGGACAATGGTCTAATAAGGAAATACCTCGCGGAACTTGCACATCTGGCCGCCAAACGTAAACTAAAGACATATTTACAACCCTTGATTTTTATTACCCGACCGCCATTCGGAAAAAAGGAGGAAACCGTTTTCCATATCCGCCTGGGCTCAAATCGGTACCTTTTGTCACACCCTAACCAATTATATTTTGCCATAACCACCTCTACTCGGAACTTGACCTATGGAGGGAGGAATCAGTGCTTACGTTTTAAGTGAAAACGCGGAGCAGGGGCAGAATCGACCAAAAAGTCGAAGTGTCAAGTGTGTATACAGAGTTCGTCACCGTTACTGACTTTCTGCGTGATGTCTGCAGACGATATAAAGTGGAGTACGAAAGCAGTGACAGAGCTCCTTGCTCTCTATAGAACTATGCCGGCGTTGTGGAAAATAAAAACGCCCCAATACCAGAATCGGAATTTACGGAGAGAGTGCTACGAGAAATTAATTGGATATTGTAAGACAATATTTCCGGAAGCTGACAAGGAGTTTGTCAATAAAAAACTTCAACGCCTCCGCGGGTCATTCCGGAAGGAATACAACAAAGTATTAGCATCCAGACGGTCTGGCAACGGGGCTGAAGACGTATACGTGCCAACACTTTGGTACTACAATTTATTACTGTTCACCAAAGATCAAGACACCCCAAGTGCTTCCATCTCAAACATGGAACAGGAGTCACCTGTATTGAACGAGGCGGAAGCGATGGGAGACGAATCCGAAGAAATTCAACCGGAGGTTGAGGATCCAATTGTGAATGACATGGACGACACTGAGACGCAGTCTCACAATGAAGTAAGTTTATTTGTGACCCATTATTCATTTATTTTATTACTACACTCCTAAAAAAAAAATAAGCGACGAATTTTCTGTGTAAAATCAGTATTCATTGGTGGTTGTAGGTACGTTTTTTTTTGCCTGAGTTATTCAAATTTGAAAGAAAAAACGTCCCTTTCCGAACCGGGGACTAGTTTCTATCCTGTAAAAAATTAATTCTACACAACGAAACTAGCAGAAATCGAACATTTTTTTAAAATGCTGTCACTGCAAACTTTTATTCTTAGGGAGCCTCTGTGGCCCCAACTTATACGTGGAAATATTATTTCAATGTAGTACTGGAGGTAAACAAGAAACGGAATATAATTTTATAATGGACACAGGCAAAAAAAAAAAAGGAAACGGGGGGTTGTCTTTTTATGAAATTATAATTTATTATGGTAACTGAGTATGTAGGTATTACAATTGAGGCATTTGATGGAAAAAGGGCACATACGCCAAAATGCCATTTCGAGTAAATCGATTTCAAAGTTTTCATTATAGTATAACTTAGTGAAAAGTAATGCAATTAAATCCAATTTTTTTTAAGGATGTAGTACCATATCCTTGAAACGTTTCGTAAACAGAAGTCATGATTTGAAAATGGTATGTGTCTTTATTTAATAGTTTTATGCAAGTGGTTTATGTGCCCTTTTTCCATAAAAGTGGTAAATTCGTAGAAAATTGCTTCTTTGTTCATTTATTTAAATATAATTTTGTTTATTTACTTAGTTACACATGTTTTATACTTTGTTTAAATAAAAATACAAAATGAATCACAAAAATAAACAGAAAATGTAATGTTTTAAGTAAGTATTTTTATAGAAGTTAAATACGTAATTTTTGTTAAATTTTTCCAAAACTATTACTTTCCTTGCGGATTCGATACTCACCTCAGTTTCCATAGTTCATCGCTTACACAAAATAAAACGTATTGCACGACTCGACAATAGACAGCGCGGTAGCGCGACCGCTCAGCGACCATGTAGCTGCACGTTGATCACGCTACATAACAAAACGTAACAAAACTAGCTACTTTAAACGCGGGAGAAGAAATGTCCTTGATATATTATATATATATAACATATATGTGAGTCGATTTAAACGATTTACGGAAAAAGGGCACATAAGCCTATGTGCCCTTTTTCCATCAAATGCCTCAATTGCACAGAGATGTGCAGAATTACAATTGAATTACTTCATGAATTTTTGGAAAAGGATTAGAAAATAATTCAATTAAATCTTATTCAAACAATAATATTAACGCATGCGCGTTATAATGCATCAAAAAGTAATAGTCACTGGTTTTGGGCGTGAATGTGCACCTCTGGTCCGGTGGAGATTTGTTAAAAATAAATTGTTACAAAATTGTTTATAACATTGAAAATGATGTTTCAACGATTCGATTGCATAGAGTTACACGTATAAACATGGGCCTACTCACTACTCTGCCGCTTTGGTAGTATGTACCCGAATGATGGGGTCTGGCACAGTGGCCCAAACTAGAGGCAGGAGCCGGAGGAGGCCGGCACCGCGACAAAACGCGATGCCTAGAGGCCCCCCGCTCCTGCTAGCCAATATCAACCACTCCATGCGGGCGCACGATCTGCTTGAGCAGGCCCGCGTGGAGCTGGGGGTCGGGCTGGCCGTCATCGCCGAGCCGTATCCGCTGGTGGACCGGTGCTTTCGGTCCACCAACCCGGATCGGCAAGTGGCGATGACGTGGGCGGTGGAAAGAGGAGCCCCGCCGTGCTCGGTCGCCCGGCACGGACGGGGCTGGATGGCGGTACGCTGGGGGGAATTTCTCGTGGTGGGCTGCTATTTCGCGCCCAGGTTCACAGTCCCGGAGTTCGAGGACCGGCTGAACGAGGTGAGGGCCTTTATCGCCCCCCAGTCATCTCAGCCGGTCATTCTTCTGGGGGATTTCAACGCCCACGCTGTTGAGTGGGGCTCCCCCAGAACCGACTCCCGGGGCGAAGAGCTCCTCGAGTGGGCGGAGGCGAGGGGGTTCACGCTTAAGAACCCCCATGCAGTGACGACGTACCGCGGCCTGCGGGGAGAGTCAGTAATTGACTTAATTTGGGTCAACCCCGCGGCCGCCGCTAAAACGTCGCGCTGCTGGGTGGCGGAGGACACCGAGACCCTCTCGGACCACATGTACGTCCTGTTGGACACCTCCGTCGCCCCGCCTCCTCGGGCCCCTCGAGACCGCGCGCAGCCCCCACGATGGGCGCTCGGACGCTTAGACGTCGACGCGGCCCAATTAGCTTCCTCCGTCGTCGCCTGGCCGCCTTTGCCGGGCGACGTGCTGGACGACCCCGTTCGAGGCGCCCTCTGGTTCCGCGGCGCGTTGCAGAAAATCTGCGACGCAACCATGCCGCGGGTCGGGGCGCCGTATAGGGGTCGGAAGGCGGTGTATTGGTGGACGGTCGAGATCGCTGCGTTGCGTTTAGCGAATCAAGTGGCCCGTCGCCGATACACCAACACCCGTCGCAAGGATCCGCGACGGGTGCCGGAGGGGCTACTCCAGGAGCTGCGCGCCGCGTATGCGACGGCGCGCAAAGAGCTCCGTGGAGAAATCGCCCGGGCCAAAGCCCGTTCGGCGGACGAATTCGTCGCGACCCTCAGCCAAGACCCTTGGGGGCGCCCATACAGGGCCGTCTCTATCAAGCTCGGTCCCTGGGCGCCCCCCGTCACCGAGGGTCTGGATCCCCAATTCCTCGTAGAGGTACTGTCGACGCTCTTCCCCCCTCCCCCAGTTCCAGGGGAGGGTGGCGTCGACGAGTCTGGGGATCCTTGGTTGACCCGGGGCGCCGATACATCCGACGCCCCGGAGGTCAGCGACGAGGAGCTCGCGTCCTCTGTCGCGCGAATGCGCGAGAGGAACGCGGCTCCAGGTCCGGACGGAGTGCCCGGGCGTGTCTGGGCCTGCGCCATGAGCGCCCTGGGAGCCGGACTCAAGCGGCTGTTCACTGCCGTCTTGAGATCCGGTATATTCCCCCCGGCGTGGAAGGAGGCGCGGTTGGTCCTGCTTCGCAAGCTCGGCAAACCCGCAGAGTCGCCCTCGTCGTTTCGGCCGATATGCCTACTGGACGAGGCGGGCAAGCTCCTGGAGCGTATCGTTGCTGCCCGCCTCTGCGACCACCTAGGTACCGTGGCCCCGGATCTATCCGACCGCCAGTTTGGCTTCAGACGGCAGCGTTCCACCATCGACGCCATTCGATTGGTTCGGACGCTGTCCAGCCAGGCGGCCGAGGGAGGCGGTGTGAGCGTAGCTGTTTCGCTCGATATAGCGAACGCGTTCAACACCGTCTCCTGGGCGGCGATCGAGCGGGCGCTGTTGTATCACAGCGTCCCGCTCTACCTTCGCCGCCTGATCCGGGACTATCTCCGCGGACGGGTGGTCGCGTACGACGGCCGAGACGGTAGGGGGGCGACCGAGGTGCACCGCGGCGTTCCACAGGGGTCCGTGCTGGGACCCCTACTGTGGAACTTGGCGTACGACGCGGTGCTGCGGGTGGAAATGCCATCACCGGGGGTGTCCCTCGTCTGCTACGCGGACGATACCCTGGTGGTGGCGTCCGGGCAGCGGTGGCAGGACGCGATCAACCGCGCGGAAGAGGCACTGCGACGTGTCATCGCCTCGATCGGGACGCTCGGTCTGCGAGTCGCCGTGGAAAAAACACAGGCGATATGGCTCGCGGACCGGGTTGGGAGTGGTGTCCCCAACAGAGCGTCCCTGAGGATCGGGGAGGCCTGCGTAGGGGTCGGCCGAACGATGAACTATCTCGGCCTGACCCTTGACACCTACTGGCGATTCACGAGTCACTTCAGGACCCTCGGCCCCCGACTGGAGCGGCAAGTCTTCGCCTTTAGGCGAATCATGCCGAACCTCGGGGGCCCTCACGAGGGTATTCGGCGACTATACGTCACGGTCATCCGGTCCATGGCGCTGTACGGCGCGCCTATATGGGCCGGTGACCTGGAGGAGTGTCGCGTGGGGCGGGAGCTCCTCGCGAAAGTTCACCGCAGAGCACTCCTCCAAGCCGTGCGAGCGTATCGCACGGTGGCGTACGCCGAATTGTCCGCTCTGGCCGCGTCCCCCCCATTCCATCTGCTCGCGGAGATGGAGGCGGAGGTGTACTCCGCCGTTCGCGAGCTCCGCGACGCGGGGGACCCAGCGGTCAACGGACACGTAGCGGCTCGAGGCCAGGCCCGGCAGCGCATGGAGGCCAAATGGCTCCAATGGCTATCCCTCCCTGAACATCGGGAGCGGCGCGTTGTCGGGGCGCTTCTGCCCATTCTGGATGAATGGGCGGGGCGTGGGTATGGCAGGCTTACCTTCCGCCTGACACAGGTGATCACCGGTGTAGGGTGTTTCGGGGATTACCTGTGTCGTATTGGGCGGGAGGCCACGTCGCGGTGCCACAGCTGCGGCTCGGGCGACGAGGACTCGGCCGATCACACTCTGGCCAGATGCCAGGAGTGGCTGGACGATCGCCGAGTCCTCGAGGCGCAGCTGGGCCCCGACCTCGACCTTCCGACTGTCGTGCGTCGGATGGCGAGAGATCGGGGCTGCTGGGAGGCCATGTCCCTCTTCGCCGAGCAAATAATGCTCGAGAAGGAAGAGGCGGAGAGGGACAGAGTGCGGGAACAACACCCGTCCCGCCTCGGGGCCCCCAGGAGGCGACGAGCGCGACGTGGATGACCCGGAGCCGGGGGAGGCAGAGCGGCGACGTAGTTCATAGCGTCGCCCCACTCCCCCGCTTAGGCTCCGGCCGCGCCGTCGCCTCACCTCCCCCGAAACGCGGGGGAGGGGTAGACAGGCCGAGGGCGTACACCGGTCCTCGGCCGCCGCCCCCCCCCCCAGTGAGAGTGGGGGGCGTGACAGCGGAAGGGAGCAGGGGGGCCCACCCTTGTACGTGGGCCACCCCACCGTTCGTTTGGAGCCGCCGCGGCCGCGCGGTGGCAGCGCGCGTGTTTCGCGGTGGCGGTGAGGGGTGGAAATGGGAGGGCCCCGAAATAAAAACAGCGGGTCCTCCCCGCAGGAGCGGCGCGTCTGGCCGCTCCGTGTTGCGATCGAGGCTTGGGGGACGAATAGGCGGCCCGTCAAGGTGGGCCGCCACCCACGCCCTGCAGCGGCCCCCCTGGGCCAGCCTGTGCCCCCGCCCGGCCCCTTGACTATCACAAAGCGGGGTCGGGTTCAGCCTCGATCGCGGGGCCGTGGGGTGCGGGGTGTCGGGGGACACCACCCACCTTTGCAGCAGCGGCCCCCCCAGTGGCGACGCGGGCGTGTGATCCGTCGCGCGTCGCCGGAGAAGATCTGGGGGAGGAGTTATCTCCCCCAGGGAAGACCCCGACAAGCCTGTCGGGGATGTTAGGGGCGGAGTGGCGAATGCGCATGAAGGGGGGGCAAGCGAATGAAATCACTAGCTTGTTCTCGTGCAAGTCCTCCCCTTCAGGCGCGCAACTCCGTCCCCTGAGGTAGATCACCTAGGAGGTTTTAGTGGGTTCGAGTCCCACATAACCCCCGGCCCGCCCCCGCGGGCCGAGGGTATCCGTGGGGATTTCCTCCTAGCCAAAAAAAAAAAAAAAAAAAAAAGTGGCCCAAACTAGGTCAATGCACCTTGCGCTACCTTCTGTCCCTTTAATCGTTGGATTGTGTTTGTTTACGTTTAGGGGTACGCACTGTGTCAGACCCCACCATTTGGGTAGATTCTGGCAAAGCGATAGAGTAGTGGTAGGTCCATTCCTATACGTGCAAGTCTATGCAATCGAATCGTTGAAACATCATGTTCAATGTTATAAACAATTTTGTAGCAATTTCTTTTTAACAAATCTTCACTGGTCCAGAGATGCACATTGACGCCCAAAACCAGTGACCATTACTTTTTGAACACTCTATACAGCAGGGATGCACAGGCCGGGGCCCTCCGGTGATTGCTGGCGGCCAGCTCACTATGTGTTATTTTAATTTTAACAAGTCATAATATATGATACATATAAATAAAACAAATAATATATGATAAGTAACATTCATATTTTTTGGCGGCCGTCTCATAAGTCGCAGTGAACCTATGTGGCCCTTAGTCTTACTAAGTCTGTGCATTCCTAGTGTACAACGTACACAAATGATTATTATTAACATATATATTAATACTATTTAATACATTAAATCCGTTTGTACAACAAATGAGAGAAAGGTAAATAAAAGAAAGGGCATATCGCTAACCGAAGTTTGTTACACGAGTACATATTATAGTCATATAGACATGAAAGATAAATATAAACATTTATCGCAATTCCTCAGATGATTACAGTAAGTAGCAATTCAATTAATTGAAAACTTTGAATTATGTCTCTCTCTCTCTCTCTCTCTCTCTCTCTCTCTCTCTCTCTCTCTCTCTCTCTCTCTTTTCATTCGTTTGCCAGCAATCACTCAGAAAGAGAGGTGTTTTGGATATCCGCCTCCAATTACATTCGTTTTTCAATATATTTTAGAGGAGCAAAAAACAAAGAATTTGTGCTTTTCTTGTATTGGTGCGTAAACATACTTATTTGGTGAAAGAACCCTTCGAAGTTCATAAGAAGAGGTACAAAAGTAACATCATCCATACGGTAACTTATGACGCAAAAGAAATATATATCAGGTTTTATTCAACACAATCTTATAATATTGTTTAAACTAACAGTAGGATCTAGTGTACCTCTTCTAATGAATTATGAGTGGTGGTTTCACCCTCTAAATATGCAAACGAGCCGATATAAGAAAAACACGTACATATTTTTTTTTTGGCTCCTCTAAAACACATCCAAAAGCTAAAGCAATCGGAGGCGTAGAACCTAGAAACGTCTCCATGTTAAGATCGAGTTTCCTAGCCGCAACCGCCGATCGCGGCTAGGAAACTCGACCTTCAGATATACGGTACAAATAATACATTGTATGGCACAATCTATTAAGGGGTCATGCCTACCTGTGAGGTCTGAACAAACAATTATTTTGAGGTTTCTTTTTTAAAAAACTAAAACTTTTTCAAATAAACGGTTGTGTATTCGAAAGTATATATTTTAATGTTTTTTATTTTTTTTGTAATGCCAAATATATATATATAAATAATGGATCTATAGACGATTTCTCGGCAGCTTTTTTTTTTATTTAAGCACTTTATGGTGACCGTGATTGTAACTTTGACCTGGTTCATCAGAAACAAAAAATTCGATCAAATTTAGTTATAATAATAAACTATCAAGTGCTTAATCGTTCATTATCCCGAAAAATTAATTTCAAATAAAAAGGCGGCTGTTCATAGGAAAAGTATAGACCTCACAGGTTGGCATGACCCCTTAAGGGATTAGGCCACCTTGGACGGAGTAAGATTGCAGTCATTTTCGGCATTTTTTTAGAAAGATAATGGATTAAATATCTAGAGACGCGGTAGCGTCTCGACGCCAAGTACATGAAAAACACCCTGTATATATGTATGTCGATGTCGCTACCGTGTACCTTTACTCGTCACGGAGGCATTCTAACCTAATTCTGACATTTATACATTAATATCTCATCACGCCTGCAAAATTTTGTAAATTTAAAGGAATTTGTCTTATGTAAACCGCATATCGGCTTTCGAACAAGACCAATTTCAATAAAATCGGTCCACGCATGACAGAGATATCATAATATCGTCTCATGGATCAGTCGAAACCGGTAGTTTTAGATTTTTTTCTTCTCCAAGCCAAATTTTCGTCCACATAATACGTATACACGCGTCACACGCACACCTTCAGCCAAAATGAAACTAACACATGCTTCGTTCGTCGACTCCTGGTACATACGCGTTACACGCACACCTTCAGTCAACAGAAACTAACTCATGTTTCGTTCGTCAATCGATATCTTCACTATGCAATCTCCTCCAAATTTTGACAGTTTACCGTCAAGTTATAACCAAGTTATAAACGTGTTTTTACAAGCATATCGTTGTACCATTGAATTGCAATCAAAATGCAGTCTCAAACACAAGGTAAGTTGCCGAAATTTAAATAGCGCCATGTGTGAATATCATGAAACTGTTTTTTATTTGTAAATAAACTGAGGATTTTATGTATATATATATATAGACAACACTATAAGTTTACAGTCATTTCTGTAGACTCCGCTATGAAATTCTTATATAAGATAGTCCCCTAAACGCAAAAATTCATATGAGATAAAATCCTACGGATACCTTTTTGAGATATTATTAGAAATTTTTAGAAAAATAGCCATATTTTTAACCTTAAAATTATTATTATTATATTAATTAATAAATGAGTGTATTCAGCTTCGATCCTCCGTTTCCTTTTTGTATGTGCTTGCTTTATATCTGAAAATTCAAATTTAAATAAACCAATTCCATCAATCCCAATTATCCGAAGTTTATTTATAGTTTACACATACATATATATATATATATAATCAGTGAAAATAAATTTAAATGTATTTTATTTCATTTTTGAAAATAAATTCTATCTCTTTCTGTTTCTTTTGCCCGCATTAAGATCAGTTTCTCTTACAAGGAACCAGTCGTAGTCACCCATCATTGATTCATCCCAGAATCCTTGGTAGGGTCTCTCAATATTTTTCATCTGCTGATGAAGTCGCTCGCTATGTTCATCGATTACTACACCAAGATTTGTTGGGAAGAAATCCAAAGGCGAGTGGAGGTAATGGATCTTCAAGGACTTGTTAACACCTATATTGAGAGAATAAATAAGTAAAAAGCATATTACAGCAGAAGATCGATACGAATGAAATTATTAAAAACAGGTGATGCATTCATATATTTGAAGACCATTTTCCCGACACATTCCGACGTCAAGATCAAAGAAGGCGTTTTCGATGAACCGCAGATCAAAAAGTGAGCAATTTGAATTACATTTATCGCGAAATGAAGATGCCGCATTCAATTTGTTACAATTGGTCGACGCTGGCTTTTTTGGCAACAATAAAAGTCCAGACTTTGTGAAAATCATCAATGATTTGCTCGAGAACTATAAGAAAATCGGTATGTAGTGCTGTTTGTAATAATTTCATTCGTATCGATCTCTTGCTGTAACATGCTTTTTACGTATTTATTCTCTGAATATAGGTGTTAACATGTCCTTGAAAAGAAACTGATCCTTGTAAAAGGACCTGATGTCAATGCGGGCAAAAGAAACAGAAAGAGATAGAATTTATTTTAAAAAATAAAATAAAATACATTTAAATTTGGTTTCGCCAAGAAACGGGAAGAAATGAGGAAATAGGAAAAAAGTTGAAAATAGGCACTCCGACTCTATCGCCCATAACTTTATTGTTTGTGCATGGATTTTGATCAAGTTGGGCTTGTTTTCTTCGTAAAAGTGCGCGCTCTACGTGAAAAATAAGAAACTGGACGCCACATGACAATTTCTGTCTTTCAGGCTATGTAGTGAATTTTCGATTTCAATTTCGCCCCCAAAACATTACATTTTTCTTAAGTTTCGTTCGATTCCGTCTAAACTATTGATCCGATTGCAAAACACTGTAGAAATGAATTGTATGCAACTTAATTATCTTTAATTTAAGATTCATAGCGATCAAATCGGTCAACCCTAACGCGAGATATGGCCTAGAACGTCGGGTCGTCTTCTTAAAAAATTACCAAAATATTCATCGGACAATATCTCAAAAACGTATCCATAGGATTTTGTCTCATGTCGATTTTTGAGTTTAGGGGATCACCTTACATAAGAATTTCATAGTGGACCCTGGATCAAAAATAATTTTTCGGATTTTGTAAACTAGTGTAATCGAAGCGTAAAATGATGCTGTGACTGAATTTACCCTTAATTCTATCCCGTGATAATTTGTAAGTTATAATATTAAAAATTATCTGAAGTCATTCCCAATGCAAATTATCTTTATAAAAAGAAGTGAGATCCCAATAAAAAACTTCAGAAAAGTAAAAAAATTACGCCAAGCACATGAAAATCAAATAAATCACAAAAGAAGATAATCATAATAAATCACAAAAAATAGAAGACAATAATAATAAATCACAACAAAAATAGAAGAAAATATACAATATAAAAAAATATGTGAAATCAAAATGAGCTGCAAGTACATAACGGAGCTTTCCAACTGCGCTTAAGATGACACAACTTCATATACACAGCTGAAATGCTATGTTCATACATTCCATTACTCATATCGCGGACATTTTAATTAATGCATCAAAAAGAATTCTATTTAAAAACATTGTCGTAAATTAATTAATAGCTTTACAAAATTAATGATATAAAAAAATTGCGCCACTTATAACAATGGCTATCTATACAAAGAAAACAATGTATTAAATAATATTAAGCAGATTTATTTTTATACAAATAAATATTTCAATACGAATAAATATTTTATTCAAAATACTTGGCGCTGCGCCCCGAACTGGTGTTGCTAAACTGAATAAATATGTATAAATTGCATTAAATCTTTTTCTTTCTTTCTTGGGCGTGCGTTCGTGCATGTGCGTATGTATGCGTGTGCATATGCTACGTATGATATTAGAATTAAATATATGTAGAATAAATTTGCTGCGTTTCTAATACGTGTATGTATATGTTTATGTATTTTAGATTGTAAGGGAGTTATTGTAAATTACTAATACTAAGACAATCAACATTTCTTTCGGTTTCGCAGCGCCAAGTATTTTGAATAAAATATTTATTCGTATTGAAATATTTATTTGTATAAAAATAAATCTGCTTAATATTATTTAATACATTGTTTTCTTTGTATAGATAGCCATTGTTATAAGTGGCGCAATTTTTTTATATCATTAATTTTGTAAAGCTATTAATTAATTTACGACAATGTTTTTAAATAGAATTCTTTTTGATGCATTAATTAAAATGTCCGCGATATGAGTAATGGAATGTATGAACATAGCATTTCAGCTGTGTATATGAAGTTGTGTCATCTTAAGCGCAGTTGGAAAGCTCCGTTATGTACTTGCAGCTCATTTTGATTTCACATATTTTTTTATATTGTATATTTTCTTCTATTTTGTTGTGATTTATTATTATTGTCTTCTATTTTTTGTGATTTATTATGATTATCTTTTTTTGTGATTTATTTGATTTTCATGTGCTTGGCGTAATTTTTTTACTTTTCTGAAGTTTTTTATTGGGATATTTTTTTTCCGTACAAAATGGCGACGGCAGAGCCATGATATGCAAGATCTTGAGGAGCGACGTTTTCCACGATGTTCATTCTCACGGCTATACCGTTTGATTTTGAATAAAAAACCAAAAACTTTTTGTTTTTACATGCCTAAAACTAGAAAATCACGTTGCGGTATTGCGATATCTGAAACATATTCTTTGTAATTGACTCTTTTATAAAAAAAATTCACTTTTTCTCCCCATGTACACCATTTCGTGACAAATTAATGTTTCTGGATTTCCCTACGTACTTCTCTAGTTTCAGGCATACAGAAAATAAATCTTTTTGGTTTTTCGTTATATGTCAAACGGTATAGCCGTCAGATTTGAATACTGTTACAAAGTATTTTGTCGGATTAGTGCGGTGAATTAGAACGACGGAAATGAAGTGCAGGAACAGTAGATAATGTTAAGTATATCGCACGTAATTATAATTTTGAGTGTTCAAGACAAAGTCTAGGACTTTATATTTCACGAAGCGTTTAGAATTACACAGAAATCGTTTAATTACAAATTAGTTAAGATTATTAGCGATTGAGGGAACGTATATTTAAACAGTTACGACACAAAATTAACGCTAGAGTTTGAATTATGTACAAAGTCAGTTAATAGTATAATACACGATTATTTACACAAAACGTAAAGAGTAATTAATAATTGTCCAATAGTTTTAGTATACAGTTTTAAGCACTAAATCAATAAGCAGTTGCGAAGCAAAGTCGCGAAGCAATAACTTTCGAAGCAAAGGCGAAAGCGGCGCAAGCAAATGTGCGTGAATAATGCAAGCAATGTGCGTAAGCGAAAAGAATAGTTACCAGACGATGTCAGGACTACGGACAGAGTGATCGATTCCAGAAATCGCGCTCGATTTCTAGGAAAGAAGATCCTTCCCCTTCCATCGATTGCGAGTCGATGGAAGGGGGCTAGATCCGTGCGCCACGCGAGTGAGCAGGCCGTTGCCACCTGCCTAATTAATGTCAAGCCTTCAGAGATGGCGTTGATAGATCGCTTTCTATACAAATACCGTGGAAGGCGTCGCTCCTCAAGATCTTGCGAGAGTTGTATAATTGCAGGCTTCATATTAAATTTTCTGTTTATTTCATTAGCTTCCTAAAACAAATGCCGAAAATGACTGCAATTTTGCTTAATCCAAGGTGGCCTAACCCCTTAATACATGAAACACTTACGCTCTATACATATTCAACATTTCTTCCTGCCACGGAACACTTCCTTCTCCTACAAAATACTCTTTATAATGGTCCCGATTTTGTTTTGCAGAGTTATTTATATTCCTATGATGATTAACGGGTTGCAAATTATCCATCTCTACTACATCGCTTTGAAAATTCCCCTCCTGCATACTCCTGTTGAGCGTTAAATATGATGCAATTCGTCTCCGTAAAAAATTATGGAGAACGCAAGTAGCTAATACAACATAAGCTATATTTTCCACCTTCATATTGATTGCCGTATGGAAAACTCGAAATCGCGCGGATAATATCCCGAATGTATTTTCTACTACGTTTCTCGCTCGCGATAATCTATAATTATATATTCTTTTATCGTGGTCCAATTCCCTTTGTGCATACGGCTTTAAGAAATTGTTCTTTAAAGCAAAAGCTTCGTCGCCTACAAAGGCGAAGTTTAAATTTTTTATAGTTTCATCATTTTCCGGCAAGTGCAACTGCCCGTTATTTAAACGTCTCATAAATTCCGTGTGTTCGAGAACACCACCATCCGATAACCTTCCATTTTTTCCGACGTCGACAAAAATAAACTCGCAATTCGAATCAACTAACGCCATTAGCACAAAGCTATAGTAATTCTTATAATTATAATAAAAAGCCCCGGAGCCCGATGGTTGAACAATTCGGATATGCTTTCCATCCATAGCACCTCCGCAGTTGATGAAATCCCATTTATTATGAAATCCTTCCGCTATTTTTCTCCACTCGTCCTTGGTATTCGGGAACTATGACAAAACAAAATACAATACAAAAATAAACAATTAAATAGACAGCGCAGACAGAGATGGTGTTAACAGCGAATACTTTTTTAAAATTTTTTTGGCTATTTCTTATTTTATTAAATTATTTTCTTTTTGTGTGAAGGACGAAGAAGTGCAGCCGTGTGGAAGCACGGGCAAACGACCCGCTGGCGAAACAAATCGATTTAGAAAGAAAAAGAAAACTGACGACAGCGTGATCGATGTCCTCAAAACTTGCGCTGTCGCGTTAAATAAGCCCACCACTAGTAGGATCGAAATAACCAAATATGAAGCGTCCGGAATAAAAGTGGCCAAACAATTGGCTCGAATGGATGCGGAGCAAGCAATTTATGCAGATAGCATAATTGCAGCGGTTTTAAGGAAAGGACTGTTAAAACAATTGAAACCGCAAACGGACATATGCGACAACGAATGTCAGCACTATGCTGTAAAATATGTGTATTTTACTTATTTACACAATTTTCAGACTGTTTGGGAATGCAGTAGTTCCCAAAGCCGCCGCACTTACGCGCGGCGCAGCACCTCCTGGGCGCCAGGCGCGCGGCTGATCGACGATCGATTTCAGATCGATACTCGCCGTCAGGCGGTGAGCCAATCAACGCTCGCCACGTCCGCTCGATCAGCCAATCGACACTGGCCTTGTCCGTTCGAGTAGCCAACCGACGCTCGTCTTCACCGTTTGATCAGCCAATGAGCCTCCACCTCATAGCCGTTGCTTTTTGGGCTTTTCAAAAAGCGACGCTACTTCTCCATTCTTTGTTCACAGCGAGTAGAGTAAAGACGTGTCTAACAATTCTTATCTTTAACGTTGTGCACTATTCACAAAGGCTCAAAATCTTTGTGCTCATTGAACCCTTGTGCTCACGGTTCAATTACGTTGTGTTAAGTGTTTTGTGGGGGCTCAGTGGCAATCTTCGCGATCGCGCATTAGACAATTTGTACCGCGATAGAATTGCATTGTGTGAGAGGGCTCAACGCTCACTCAAATCGTACACCGCGTTAACATCGTGCAGTGGTTTTAAATAAACGGACAAGAACGTTTTAAATCAGTGGGCTTTCTTTGCACCTTTCCCACCGTCCTAACCTCACTTCTGAACCACGTGCTCAATCGTGACCTTCGCGAACATTTTTGGTCCTTCGAGCCGGATAGGACGGTGAAAAGTGAAGTGAAGTGCTGAAGTGCTCAAGCTCACCAGTGCTCAACGATGGCGAGTCAAGAGGCCAACAAGATCACCGCCGAGTCGCAGAGGGAGACGAAGCCGGCCACTCTCGTCGTCCCGATGGAGAGCTCAAGCTCAAAGGAGAAGCCAGCCTCAAGGAGCTCATCTCCAGCAGGCCTACCCACGCAGCTGGTCTTAAAAATAAAATCTCAGGTGGGCAGAATCAAATCCATAAAGGCCCTGAGAACTCAACTCCCCACACATGCTCACACCACCTCTATTGATGAGTTGAAGCTGCCCAAGGAGCAAGTGGAGGAGATTCACGTGAGGTTCTGCGACGAGCACGAGTATCTCGAGTCGGCGTGGCCAGCACGGTGCATCGAACATGAATACTTTCAAGAGGAGATGGCAGCAGAAGAAACGCAGCTGGTGTGGGACACCAAGAGGAGGCTCAACCGCCTGCGAGAGGATGTTGAGGCCATTATTGCCTCCAGGCCATCAAGCTCAAGCTCACGAGCAGGGAAGTTACCGGAGATCACCCTCCCGACCTTCTCCGGCATTTACACTGAATGGCCTGGATTCAGTGAGCTATTCACGTCCCTCATAATTAAGGACACCCAGCTCGCAGAGATTGACAAGCTCCACTATCTCCGCTCAAGCCTCCGAGGAGAACCGTCGAGGCATGTCAACGCTCACCCTGTCACCGGCTCATCTTTTCAAACGTGTTGGGAATTCCTCACCAAAAAGTACAGCAACAAGCGCGTGCTCATCGAGGAGCAACTAGTGAAGCTGCTCAACCTCTCGCCAGTGCCCACCCGCAGTGCCTCCACGCTCAACGGCCTCGTAGCAACGATTCATGGTGGAGAAATCGATCAACGCCTTGGGAGCTGCCGAGGATATGTACAATTGCCTCCTCGTCCATCAGGCCACCAACTGCCTCGATAAGGTTACGCGTGAGGCGTGGGAGACGTCGGTGGGCTCATCCTCTGAATACCCGAGGTACGAAGAGCTGGCTAAATTCATTACCGACAAGGCAACAGCATTGGAGCGAATGGAGGCCGCCGACCAGCTCAAGGCGTCCAAGAAGGCACCAACGAGCGCCACCAACTCAGCACGCGCACCCGCTCAGCGAGGCACAGCTCACGCCACGCAGATCAAGGCATCGGGGTCATCGCAGTCGTCACCCTACGCGTACCCCTGTGATCACTGCAAGGCCGATCACTATATAGTGACCTGTGCTCAGTTTAGAGCGTTGTCTGTGCCAGAACGGCGAAAAGTGATCACGCGCAATAAGTTCTGCCGCAATTGTTGTGGCAGACATCGCACTGAAGATTGCAAGTCTGCGCAAAAATGCAAGACTTGTGGTGCTGCTCACCACACGATGTTGCATCTTCCGCAGGCACAGGCAAGTGCACCACAACCAGCTCAAACGCCCAAGGCGCAAGACTCAACAAAGAAGGCGCAAGACTCAACAAAGGAGGAGCAAGATTATTGAGGAGTCGGTGCAGTCGTCGCACCCCACACCAGCTCAACATTTCAACAAACCAGCTCAACGTTTCAAGACACCAGCTCAACAGGCCTTCATGCAGCACATCCATCAGCAGCCCGCTCCGCGAAATCATTCATCACGCTGCTAGCCACAGCCACCGCTCAGCTGATTTCGCCGGTGTCGCCCGTTCCAGTTCGATTACTGATTGACTCAGGCTCTGAGTTAACCTTCATCAGGGAGGAGCTAGTCACTCAACTCAAGCTCCAACGCACCCAGTCAGCTGTTACAATTTTTGGCATTGGAAGCCACAAGGCCACCCAAACCAGAGGAGTTGTATTCATCACGCTCCGTTCAAACTACAGCCTTGCAACTGTACGCATACAAGCTCACATACTCAGGGCGTTAACCTCAAATTTGCCATCAGTGGAAGCCCCGAAGCAAGAGTGGCCACAGCTTAGCGGTCTTAAATTGGCAGATCCTGATTTTCTAACATCCAGGCCCATTGACATTATTATTGGAGCAGACACGTATGGCCGAATCATCAAGCCCAACATCAAGAAAGGTGACCCGTCAATGCCAATCGCTCAGCTGTCAATCTTTGGATGGCTCATTCTTGGACCAGTCAACATTGGATCAACGCAACTAAACACCGTGCATCACTCTGCTGTAGTGCAACACAAGGATACTGTGCTTCAAGAATTATTGACCAAGTTTTGGATTCAAGAGGAGCTTCCTGAGGACGCGCCTGCGCAACTCACTCCTGAAGAACAAGAATGTGAGGATCACTTCCAAGCGACACACACTCGTGATTCTGCAGGCAGATACATTGTGCGTATCCCGCTTAAATCATCACCAAGTTTGCTGGGCAATTCGTATCAGACAGCCCACGCCTGCTTGAAGCGCACGATCAACAAGCTCAACAAGGACAGCGAATATCAGGGACTCTACCATGGATTCATGAGAGAATACGAGGAGCTTCAACACATGGTAAGAGCACCATCCATTTCTCCTAATACTCACTCGATCTTTTATCTTCCACATCACGGAGTACTCAAGCCAGACAGCAAGTCAACGAGGTTGAGAGTCGTCTTCAATGGATCAAGTCCAACTTCATCTGGACACTCGATCAACGACATCATGCACACCGGTGCAAATCTCCTGCTCAACATCACTGACGTGCTGTTGTGGATTCGCCAACACAAGTACATCTTTGCTACAGATGTGACAAAGATGTATCGACAAGTCAAGGTGCACGAAGACGATCAAGATCTACAAAGGGTGCTGTGGATTGATGAAGACCAAAAGGAGGTGCCCTACAAGCTCACCACGGTCACATATGGAACCAAGGCTGCTCCATTCCTCGCTGTCAGGGCACTGCTGCAATTGACCAAAGATGAAGGCCACTGTTTCCCTCTGGCAGTTCCATCCATCACTCACGCCAGATACATTGATGATATATTTGGCGGGGCTGACACAGGTGAGACGCTTATCACGATAGCCCAACAATTAACAGACCTGTGCAACGCGGGAGGCTTTCCAATAGCCAAATGGCATTCTACCTTCCCTCCTTTGCTGGAATCAATTTCTATCAACATGCGAGCTCAAAACTCGATTATATCACTAGACGACTGCAATACCAAGATTCTCGGATTACAATGGAATGTTAATGATGATAACTTTTCATTCTCAGCAAAATCAAGCTCGAATTCAAGATTCACCAAACGCCTCGCGCTTTCAGAAGTAGCACAAATATTTGATCCACTAGGCTTTCTATCACCAGTCATAATTCGAGCAAAAACTCTGTTACAAGAGTTATGGCTGCACAAGATCAGTTGGGATGATCCACTGCCATCCCAAGTCACATCCAATTGGCGCACCATCAGAGAAGATCTTCAAGGCCTGGCCAGGCTCTCAACTCCAAGGTGGTTCAACACCCTCAGCAATTCAACAGTGGAACTGCATGGATTCTCCGATGCCTCACAACTCGCCATGGCAGCGGTGATTTATCTTACCGTGACCTCACCGTCCACTAATCACAAAGTGTCGACACTAGTGTGCTCCAAGACAAAGGTAGCACCCCTCAAGAAGCTCACAATCCCAAGACTTGAGCTTACTGCTGCATTGATGCTTGCTAAGCTCATGAAATACGTTCAAGCTACTCTTCAATTCAACATTGCTACAATTCATCTGTGGACGGATTCTCAAGTGACACTAACATGGATCAAATCGCACGCATCACGTTGGAAGGATTATGTGAGGAATCGTGTCTCCCAGATTCAAGAGCTCACCCAAGAGGCACATTGGAGGCATGTTCCTGGAAGTTCAAATCCTGCTGACTGCGCATCACGAGGCTTAACAACAGCGCAGCTTGAACATCATCATCTATGGTGGACGGGACCATCATGGATCACACAACCTAGTTCATCATGGCCATCACAACCAACCCTCAAGGACGAATCCAGTGCACAGGAAGCTCGTCCAGGAATTTCCCATCTACTCAAAATTCTTCAAGTGGAATATCACTGGGACCTCATCTAGAAATACTCCTCTATCAACAAATTAATCCGAATCACATCAATTTCTTACAGATTTGTTTCAAGATTGAGGAAATCACCACTTTCGTCACCCGGCATCACATTGTCACCAAGCGACGAGTGAAGGCAACACAAGCAATCTACTTCCCCAGTGAGCTCAAGGCTCTCAGCTCGAATTCAACGTTGCCATCATCCCACGCCTTCAATCGACTCACAGCCTTCATCGATGAACAAGGAGTCATTCGAGTTGGAGGAAGACTTAAAAATTCGCATCTGGGTTATGAAAGTAAGCATCCAGCAATCTTACCTCGCCATTCACGCCTGTCTGATCTGGTTATAGACCATGCCCATCGGATAACGTTGCATGGAGGGACCCAGCTCACCCTCGCTCACATCAGACACAGTTATTGGATCATCGGAGGGAGAGCACCAGTGAAGTCCCACATCCTGCGGTGTGTTGTGTGCGCTCAACAAAGGGGGATCCGTGCCCATCAACTGATGGGCCAACTACCTCTTTCGAGAGTTGCACCCTCACGCCCATTCACGCACACTGGCGTCGACTATGCAGGTCCAATTATTCTCAAGACGTGGAGGGGACGAGGTGCGAAGACACAGAAGGGCTGGATTTGTGTCTTTGTATTGTTGTAACTAGGCCAATAACCAAACGTTACAACCGCCGCGCATTCCGATATCACGCGCGAGCGCCAAAGCGCGGGCAATAACCCGCGAGCACCATCAGCGTTTCCCCCAAAATCGCCGAAGAACGAGCCAAAGGCGGTGACCCCTCTGGTCCCCGCTTCGTCCCGATTTAGATATAAGAACTCCTACAAGCTAGGGGACGACGTCTTTGTAATTAGCGCTTAACCGCTACAGTACGCGCATAGCCTGTCACCCAGATCGGGACAGAATAAACTTGTTTAACCTTACGGTGAGTTCCAACTCTTTAACCCGCAACGATCCCCTACCTTCGGTTTCAAACCGAATCCTTCCGTCCCGGCACACTCTCCCGAACCTTCGGGGCCCGTTGGACGACGAACGTGAAGGACGACCCGGAGCAACCCGAGATTCTAGGCCAGAATCTCGCCCCCAGGCGTCCAGACACAACAATTGGTGGCAGCGGTGGGATCCTGCCAACGTAAGGAACAAGCCTGCCCGACGAGGACAACAGGACTTAGCGGAGACAAGGACCCACTCAACAGCAGAGAAATTTATCACGCAGTATTGACGGACGTCACCAGAGGACGCCGCCAGGACAACCTGCGATCAACACCAAGCGAGCGATGCATCACCTGTTCTACGTTCTGTAAGTGCGAAATACCACACTCAGCGAGTTCAGGCGGCACGCCGTTATTCTCATGCGTCGAGCGAAATCGTTAGAAAAGGATATCGAACGCGACATAGAATTAACCGAGCGAAGGGAAACTCTTTCGCCTAAAACACTTCGCCGAGGTGCTCCACGTAGATACTGTAGAGTCCGTACACCACGAACCACCCACGGCTCTATCTTAGACGAGACAATTGAAACGTTTCGTGCTCTTGGCGAACGTACGCGACTTGCTCTAGAAGCAGAATCTAGCGAAGAACGCGGCGATACGAACGCGTTACCCATTACGTCGAGTCACGCCGGACACTTAACCACTAGGAGACTATATCCGTTTGACGAGTTAGATTATAGTTTAATACCAAGCGGAGAAATAACCCTCGAACCGAACATGTCATCCCCTAACGCAGCATCCGCGGGCGGAGACGTAGTACCAAGCCTCGCCGATCGACTAGCGAACCTAGAGAACCTACTCACGGGAGTAACCACTACCCTGGCCCAAGTAACGGACGGAATGTTAGGAATAAACGACAGGTTAGGAGCACTAGAGACAAGGGAAGGTCCATTACAGGACTCGATAGATAGGGAAATAAGTAGACTAAGGGAAACGATGAACTCGACACACGCAACGCCCGGCTCCTCAGGCAGGACCACGGTCCATTTCAACGAATTTCGTAATACAGAGGAAGAACCGAGGCGTTCTAGTCGATTCGTCCCCACCAACCTCGAGATAAACGATCTGACTCACGCACCGAACGTAGCAGGCACTCGAGAGATATTCCACACCATAAAAACCTTACCCCTGTTCAACGGGAAGGACCCCAAGGAATTACCTGGGTTCTTGACCGCCTGCAAATATGTCTACTACACATATCAGACGGCGGAAGAAAAGGCCCAGATTCTACGGGGGATAATCGCATTACGGATTGGAGGCGACGCGCTAGACGAAGTACAGACGCGCCACATATTATCTATGCAGGACTTGGAAGACGTACTAACTTCAGTTTACAAACCTCCCCGTACAGCTTCAACTGTACAGAGGGAATTGTTATATAGTAGGCAGGGCCCCAATGAAACCGCGCATCAATACGGAAATCGTGTATCAAAACTATTAAGGGAACTAATACCGACCGGAATCGATGATAAAGACTGTCTAATAGACAAAAACGCAACCGTGAAAGTATTCAAAAAACAGACACTGACTATATTCGAGGACGGACTCCGCGATGATCTAAAGATCTTGGTAAAATCACAAAGACCCGCCAACCTACAGGAAGCAATCACGATAGCCATAGATGAAGAACGGTCAATCACGAAACAACCAGCAACGCGCGGTACAAACCCTTCTACGCAGAATAAAAACAAGACAGCATCGCGTTACTGTAACCATTGTAAACGATCAGGGCACGACACTAAGGATTGTTGGAAAATCAAAGATAAAGATAGGCAAACTGGGAAATTTTTTTTTTCGGAAAACAACCGGCGAGTACAAACTGTAAAAGCCAAAAATGATAAATCAGCAGGACGTAAGACAGAAGAGCATCGACCGGCCTCCGAAGAAAAACGACGATCCCGAAGCAAAAGTGCTGATCGCGAGCATTCCGCGAAACACAACCGCGATAGGTCGCCGACAAGGTCGCCGAAACGCGACTCACCGTCCCGAGAAACCGCGAAATCCTTCCGTATGATTAAAATAGGATCCCTCTCCAAGGATGGACACACATCGGATAGGATAGAGGTAGAAATAGAGGACAGCAAAAATAAACAAGCCATAATGTTGATAGATAACGGGGCAGAAGTATCTCTAATTGCTAAAAGAGCGCTCCCGAACAACGTGGAAATGGAAAAAACCAACGTCAGCCTTATGTCATTTTCGGGGGAAAAGACAGAAACGTTAGGAAAAATAGATGCCACGTTTAGTATAAATGGGAAAAAAGTAATACATCCGTTATACGTAGTAGACGGAAATACGTTGACAAACGCAGACGGGATACTAGGGGTAGATTTTCTTAAAAATAACGGAATAACAATAAATTACCCCAAGCAAAGCTTATTGGTAGACGAAAAACCATGGAAAGAATTAATCAGAAGCATGGAAATAACCATACCCGCGCGCACTCAACAGTTAATAATGATTCCTACCGATAGTATTAAAGATGGCATAATAGAAAAACAGCAATTAGCGGAAGGCATATATTTAGGAGTAGGATTAACAAGACCCGAAAAGGGAAAATGTGTGGCCTGTATTATGAATACAACCACAGAAGAAAAAACAATAATTGTACCGCGGACTCATTTAAGCGAAATACCGGATAGCGAAATAATTAACTGCAGCGACAGCGCCGCAGCTGTTCGGGCCTTGACCGCGAGGGAATCGCTGACAACGCGCATTGCTCGAGTTAAGGAAGAGATAAACCGCGGGCACATGAATAAAGAGGAAAAGGAAGCAATGAATGAAATATGCGAGGAGTACCACGATACGTTTCATTTACCGGGAGATCGACTAACACTGGCCACCGTAACCGGCCACCGAGTCCCCGTAAAAAGCGACACAGCACCCTGCAATGTCAAACCGTATAGATTACCCGAAGTCCACAAGCGGGAAGTACAGAAGCAGGTGGAGCAGATGCTGAAAGACGGCATCATCAGACATAGCTCCAGTCCATGGAACGCACCCTTATTAGTGGTACCCAAAAAACCCGATTCGGAGGGAAAAATCAAATACCGCGTAGTAGTCGATTATAGGAAACTCAATGAAGTCACCATAGGAGACTCATTCCCACTACCAAATATCACGGACATACTAGATCAATTGGGGAAAGCACAGTATTTTACCACTCTTGATTTGGCGTCCGGATACCATCAGATTCCGATGGACGAACGCGATAAGTGCAAAACAGCATTTTCAACTCCACAAGGCCATTACGAATTTAATCGCATGCCTTTCGGACTAAGAAACGCGCCCGCGACGTTCCAGCGGGCCATGAACGCCGCACTTATCGGATTACAGGGAATAGACTGTTTCGTTTACCTCGACGATATTGTCGTCTACGGAGCAAGTTTAAAAGAACATAACAAACGACTACGGGAAGTTCTAAAAACTCTACGCAAATATAATTTGAAGCTACAACCAGAAAAATGCGCATTTATGCGAAAGGAAGTAGGTTTTTTAGGGCACATAATTACCCCCGAAGGGATCAGACCAAACCCAGAGAAAACGAAAGCGGTAAAAGAATTTCCTGTCCCAAGGAAATTGAAAGAATTACAAGCTTTTCTAGGGTTAGCGGGATATTACCGTAGATTCATTCCAGAGTACTCAAAAATAGCTAAACCCCTATCTAAAATCACAAGCAATAAAGTCGAATTCACATGGACAGCCGAACAGCAAAATGCTTTCGACACATTAAAAGAGGCACTGACCACGGCACCCCTGCTAATCTACCCAGATTTCACAAAAGAATTTATAGTAACTACCGACGCATCTGGCGTAGCGATAGGTGCAATACTATCACAAGGAAAAATAGGCGAAGATAAACCAATAGCGTACGCGAGCCGGGTATTAAATAAAGCAGAAAGAAATTACAGTACAACGGAAAAGGAACTGTTAGCCATCGTATGGGCAGTCAAACACTTCCGACCGTATGTCTATGGTACCTCATTCAAAGTAGTGACAGACCATAAGGCATTGGTATGGCTATTTAGGGTACAAGACCCAGGATCCAGACTAATAAGATGGAAAATTCTATTAGCCGAATACGACTACGAAATAATTCACAAGTCGGGAAAAAATAATACCAACGCGGACGCGCTAAGCAGGAATGTGCACACAGTGCAGAACGAGGAAGTAGAAAAAGAGAAGCCAATCGAAGTCCACGACGACGAAACCAAGCAGCAAATTCTCTACGAATACCATTGCACGCCCACAGGAGGACACCAAGGTATACAGCGTACTACGAAGCGAATAAAACAAAAATATAAATGGCCAGGCATGAATAAAGATATTGAGGAATACATACGAAAATGCAGCCTCTGTCAAAAAAATAAACTAGGTCGAAAAACTAAGGCTCCAATGGAAATCACGGATACACCTAGAGAACCCTTGGAAAAAGTAGCGCTAGATATAGTAGGACCCCTGCCGGAAAGCGAACAAGGAAATACATGCATACTGACATTTCAGGACCTTCTCACAAAATTCAGTAAGGCAATCCCTCTGCCTAATCAAGAAGCAGCAACAGTAGCCGAGGCAGTCGTCGAAAAAATTATCTGCGAATACGGAATACCTGAAAAAATCCTGACAGATCAGGGAACAAATTTCCTGAGCGAAATGTTTAAAAATATATGCAAACTACTTCGAATAACTAAACTACAAACAACCGCGTATCACCCAGAGTCGAACGGGTCGTTAGAAAGATCGCATAAAACCCTAATAGAGTACCTACGACATTACATAAATAACGATCAAACGGACTGGGATAGATGGTTACCCTACGCGATGTTCACCTACAATACAACCCCGCACACCGCGACAGGATTTACCCCCTACGAATTAATCTACGGAAGGGTGGCATCAATACCCTCCGCAATTAAAAACCCGCCTAAGCTAACTTATAATTATGACGACTACGCGCAGCAAACCAGAGAACGAAGAAAGGAAAGCTAACGAAATAGCCCGAGAACGACTCCGGCAAGCAAAAGAAAAATCAAAGGAAGACTACGATAAGAAAACGCGCGAAAGAGAATTTAAAATAGGCGATAAAGTTTGGCTTTACGATGAGTCGGTGCGACGCGGTAGATCTAAGAAGCTAGATAACAAATGGATAGGGCCGTATGAAATAATAGAAAAAAACTCAAAAGTTAACGTAACAATAAAAAAGGGGCGTAAAACACTACGAACGCACGCGAATAGATTGAAGCATTTCATTGAATAATAAAGAAGGAAAAAACAACGCCTCGGAAAACAACGAAACATAACGACGAGTCTTAAAAAATACAGGTAGGCGAAAGGAACCGGCTATAAGGGAGAGTAAGAGGGGGTACACATAAATCAGGTAAAAATAAAGTTTATTGTACATATACACAAAGTGTATATATACCGTAAAATACAAAAGTTACGGTTCACACAGGCCCCAATCTTCTCCCTGTAAACAAAAAAAAAACACAAATAGATTAGAATTAGAACATATCCTAAGGATAAGAGAAGAAAGGTAAAAAGAAAATTACTCACTTCCTCATCCATACGCGGCAGTCCGAACAAGCGACGCAATCCAAAAGTGTCGCAAGGAAGGGCCCATGACGGGAAACCTTCCTCCCACAAACTATGGAGGAACTCCCGGCGCACACGTCGCTCCCCCCGGAGCGAACACATCTCCCGGATAAGGATTTAACCAGCAGGGTGATGACTGGATACCTCCTGTGAAAAAAAAAAAAAAAAAGGGGGGGACAAGGACTGACCGGGAAGGGAAGTCAAATAAAGAGTACACGAAAAAAGGAGAAAAATGAAATATATTAAAAAATTACAATTGAAAAAAGGGGGGGGGGCCACAAACATTATTGGCCCCAGTCCTCATCTTCCAGCTAGGGAAACAAAAGAAAAGGGAGGACCATTAAAATCAGAAAAGAACAGGGAGTATCAGTAAAGTGTCACCACAAAAAAGGATACTTACTTCCACTCTCAGTGGGGGCTCCCCAAAGAGCCGCCGGAGACCAAACAGGTAAACAGACTGGAAGTACTCAGGGTAATCCTCCTCCCACAGCATCTGCAGATACCGGCGGTGCTGCTGTCTCAACAACCGTAACTCGCACATCTCGCGCACATAAATATACCCCCAAATCTGGCGCCTAGCAAACATCTAACAGGAATGGCAGAAAAGCAGAAATCAGTAATTGTAATAAAAAATTAATTTTGAAAAACGGATAACTAGTAACTGTACTTACCGCGCGCAGGGTCTCAGGATACATGGTAAATCAATTAAATTTCACAGGCGCCGGTACAACGGAGTTGCAAAAAAACGAATTATAATGAGCAAAACTCGCGATCAACCTAATATATATAGTAGGCGCGAATCAATCAAAATAGGAGGGGATAGAATCCAACTTCGCTGTTGCAGGATGACCGTCCTAGCGGGAGGCGAAGCGGCGCCAACCAGCAGCCAAGCCTCATATACAATATCACCGATTAATCATAAGGCAGGAATCCACTTTACGCACCTCGGAGAACTGCACATGGTAACCGATTCGTGGAAGATCGTGACCCACCTAAAGATGGACACCCTCCTCGAAAGGAATCAACAGATAGCCTCGTATATTAATCAATTACAGCATCGTTGTGAAAACGAAATCGCAATTCAACCCACGTGCGGAGAACACTTAAGCCCTCTACTCAGAAGGGCAGAAAAATTGTATAAAAGGGTAAACCAGATATCGGAAATGCTCAACTATGTACCGAACGAGCGACGGGGATTAATTAACGGAATAGGGACCTTAGCCAAAACAATATTCGGGACTATGGACGCCAATGACGCCGAACAGATTAATAACCATTTGTCGCGATTGGACGGAACACAAAGCACGTTAATGGCCGCCATGAAAAAACAGGTCCAAATAACAAACAACACGCTGCATCACTTGCATGACGCGGAAAAAACGATACAGCGTAACGAGGAAGTACTAGCAAAACAGACGAGACTATTACGTACACAGATTGAAACGACCGTACTTCAACAAACGCGAAGAGCTGACGTAGTAGATCACTTTATTACGTTAAATGCCCTACTGACCGACCTGACTCAGGACGTAGACGACGTGTTGCAATATTACACCGATCTCAAAGGAGGCATCATCAGTACAAACGTACTGGCTAGCGCGCAAATCACTAAATTGTTACAAACCGCAGTACAGCATCTCCCAAATGGACTCACATTTCCGATAGCACCTAACTTAGAAAATACTAATGTAATCGAGAAATTATCATCGGTCACCGCGTATTTCGATAGGACCACGTTGATAGCAGTAATAACCGTTCCCCTCATTTCCTCACAAACATTCACAGTGATCGAGGCAACCCCAGCCCCAATTCACGTGTACGGAAATTCATACGCGGTATTAGTAATAAGAACGCCGATACTCGTCATTGACGCAAGCAGCAACCAATATGTGCTCACCGATCAAGACGAGTTAAAGGGTTGTAAACGAGTAGTCACTCAATATTACTGCGATCAACCAATGTTAGCGCATAACGTAAATAACGACCTCGAGTGCGAAGCAAGCCTATGGCTGCAACCCGCGGATGAGTCCCCAAAAAATTGCGAGATAAAACACATTGCAGCGAATCATACAATGTGGATAAGAACCTCAAACGCGGACACGTGGATTTTTGCGACGCACCAGCCCGAAACACTAACTGTACAGTGTAACGAACGACAGCCTGAGCACGTCAATATAGATAAAACAGGAATCCTCAGGATTACGGGAAATTGTAACATCCGAAGTAAAGACGTAGTATTAAAAAAGCGACAAACATCGTACAGCCAAGATTTCGAATTACCAACGGCGCCACGTTACGACATAACAGTAGCGCTAAACGCGACGCGAACAGACAAACCAGCGCACCCTTTCTCGCGTTTCCAATTAGATAAACTCCTGAAGAACCCATCTGAATTTTCAGCACTGTATAGCCAGCTTAACCAAATAGAAAACGAGTTAACCACTAACAGCTGCAAAACAGAACTGGCGACTTGGCAAATTGTACATCCGACCACGTCAACTGGCGTACTAGTAATACTTATCATACTCGTCATGTATTTGTTAACACGCGACTACCAATTGCGCCGCAAACTACAAATTCCCAGACCGGCGAAACGAGGGAAGACCAGGAAGTCAACGAGCTCACCCAACACAGCACAAACCGAAGACAACGCCGCGGACCCACTGTACGCCGCGGCCAATTCAGTTTAGGGCGCAGGGGAAATTGCCAAAATTGTAAAATTTCCCCTAAGCACCCTTCCCTTAAGGGGGGGGGGGGATGTTGTAACTAGGCCAATAACCAAACGTTACAACCGCCGCGCATTCCGATATCACGCGCGAGCGCCAAAGCGCGGGCAATAACCCGCGAGCACCATCAGCGTTTCCCCCAAAATCGCCGAAGAACGAGCCAAAGGCGGTGACCCCTCTGGTCCCCGCTTCGTCCCGATTTAGATATAAGAACTCCTACAAGCTAGGGGACGACGTCTTTGTAATTAGCGCTTAACCGCTACAGTACGCGCATAGCCTGTCACCCAGATCGGGACAGAATAAACTTGTTTAACCTTACGGTGAGTTCCAACTCTTTAACCCGCAACGATCCCCTACCTTCGGTTTCAAACCGAATCCTTCCGTCCCGGCACACTCTCCCGAACCTTCGGGGCCCGTTGGACGACGAACGTGAAGGACGACCCGGAGCAACCCGAGATTCTAGGCCAGAATCTCGCCCCCAGGCGTCCAGACACAACAGTATGCTTCACGACATCAGCTGTTCATCTGGAGGTCGTCACGGACTACTCTACAGACGGCTTCATCGCTACATACAGAAGATTCACTTCAAGAAGGGGCATTCCACATACGCTCTATTCAGACTGTGGAACCAACTTCATCGGAGCGGATACCATCTTGAAGAAGATGTTCACTCAGGGCTCACAAGATCATCACCAGCTCAGTCAGCTGTTTGTCAATGATAACACTGGCTGGTGCTTCAACCCTCCAGCAGCACCGCACATGGGAGGCAAGTGGGAATCGGTCGTGAAATCAATTAAACACCACCTACGGCGGACAGTAAGTGAGACTGTACTCACTTACGAGGAATTCAGCACGCTTCTTAGTCAAGTAGAAGCCATGCTCAATTCGCGACCGCTTGAGCCGCTTAGTGATGACCCTGATGACATCTCTTCCCTCACACCGGCCCATTTTCTTATTGGCCAACCGCTTTCAACTTTACCGGAGCCATCCGTCGAACATTCAACAATATCACCTTCAGCAAGATGGCGACTTATTCAACAAAGGACTCAACGCTTCTGGACTCAATGGTCATCCCACTATCTGCAACGTCAGCTGTCCATCTCCAAGTGGCATCATCCATCAAACGAGATCAAGGTCGGATCTCTGGTGCTCATCACAGATGAGCGATTTCCACCGAGCAAATGGCCGCTTGCTCGTGTCATCACACTTCACCCAGGAAAGGATGGACTCACCAGGGTGGTTACTCTCCGGACTGCCACGACAACTTTAATCAGGCCAATTGCGAAATTGGCTGTTTTGCCTGTTTCAGATTGACATCAACATCCTCTTCAGCTGTTGATGGCGGGAGAATGTTTGGGAATGCAGTAGTTCCCAAAGCCGCCGCACTTACGCGCGGCGCAGCACCTCCTGGGCGCCAGGCGCGCGGCTGATCGACGATCGATTTCAGATCGATACTCGCCGTCAGGCGGTGAGCCAATCAACGCTCGCCACGTCCGCTCGATCAGCCAATCGACACTGGCCTTGTCCGTTCGAGTAGCCAACCGACGCTCGTCTTCACCGTTTGATCAGCCAATGAGCCTCCACCTCATAGCCGTTGCTTTTTGGGCTTTTCAAAAAGCGACGCTACTTCTCCATTCTTTGTTCACAGCGAGTAGAGTAAAGACGTGTCTAACAATTCTTATCTTTAACGTTGTGCACTATTCACAAAGGCTCAAAATCTTTGTGCTCATTGAACCCTTGTGCTCACGGTTCAATTACGTTGTGTTAAGTGTTTTGTGGGGGCTCAGTGGCAATCTTCGCGATCGCGCATTAGACAATTTGTACCGCGATAGAATTGCATTGTGTGAGAGGGCTCAACGCTCACTCAAATCGTACACCGCGTTAACATCGTGCAGTGGTTTTAAATAAACGGACAAGAACGTTTTAAATCAGTGGGCTTTCTTTGCACCTTTCCCACCGTCCTAACCTCACTTCTGAACCACGTGCTCAATCGTGACCTTCGCGAACACAGACCCTCCGTTTGAATAGTTGCTGTGCGACGTGCAAGATAGCGGCTGTTCTGTTAAATCTGAAACAAAACACCAAAAAGAGTTTTGTGCCTTAAGCAATTGCGCAAGTAATAATGAACCTCAAAGCGCGGAAAAATTGCCGTTATTTTCTGAATTTTGCAGTTTTCATCCTCCCAATCGACTTTCATTACTTGCGCAATTGCATAAGGCACAAAAATCTTTTTGGTGTTTTGTTTATGATTGACAGAACAGCTGCTATCTTGCACGCCGCACAGCAACTAAAATACACATATTTTCATATGAATTCGCGATCGTAGATTAGCCTTTCCCGCCTAATAACGATAGCTACATATATAATTTAATTAATTAAGTATTATTGTTAGTCTACACGTATTAATAATTTGTAACGCTTACCTTTAAGAACTCTGTCCGTAGTGCATGATACAGTGCTTTGCACGTATCAGGAATTATTTTTGATAACGAAGGAGCTGATATTCCCGTTGAAAATTGTAAATCTTCATAGCTACGCCCAGTTGCCAAAAATCGTAATGTGGCGGTAAGACGTTGCTCTGCGCTGATACTTTGTCGCATAATTGTGTCCATTTTCTGAATTCTATTTTTCACTAAACCGAGTAAATCCTCAAATGTTTTCGAATCCATCCTCAAATAATTCCGGTAATCCTCTGGATAATTTTCTCTCAGCTCTCGCAGAAGGGGCTGATCGTTGTAATTTCCGCGGTATTTTTTCATCCAAACTTGGCGGTCTCTTCTTCTGGTTCTTCTTCGGTCTGCTGCTGTTAAATGCACAGCAGCAGCAGCGACAACAACAGCAGTTATGTTCCGGTCACAGTTGTTATTCACCGCAAACATATCACTCGCGTTCTTCGCACAGGCTTCTTAAACTTGATGTGGTTCGGTGAAATCACACACCTAACCCAACTCAATGTAGGTTACCCACAGATAACAGTTAACAATAACAATTAATAATAACAATTAAAAATAACAATTAACAATCACAAATAATAGAAACAATTAACAGTACCAAATAATGGTAATAATTAACAGTAACGATTATGAGTAAAAATTAACAGAAATAATTAACAGTAACAATTAATAGTAATAAATTAACAGTAAAAATGGATAAACAGTAAGAAAATGCGTGCGCGGTACGTGGTGTCTGACAGCCGGTTCGAGACCAAGTGTCCGCTCCGTGAGTTTTCGCCGGTTAAAAAGGAAAGACTAGACAGAGTTAGAGATAGCGAATAAAAGAAAAAAAAAAGAAAAAACATAGAGAGGTTGAAGAGAAAGCGTCGGATAAGAAAGCTGTCCCCCGGTACGCAAAGACCTGGTCGCCAAATGCTCCTGACGCTGACCAGGCCTGTGCGAACCCTTGAAATTAAGTAGGTAGATGGAAGCAGAAACGGCAGGAAGAGGTAGGTACATATAAAGGAGTAAAAGTGAAAGTTAGAAATAGCTACAGAAACAGAAAAAAAAAATATGGCAAAGATGTAGTTTAGTATGAAAGTTGTATTTTTGTGTATCCATCACTCTATTCTGATAGCTAATGGACATAGTATGTAACCATGCAAACAATATGTCGTATTCATGTTAATTACAAAAAAATTGATCTGAAGTTGACCTCTCATATTCGAACGACCCTCGACTGTGTGAGGCAGGGTGAGCCAGTGTGACCCAGGAATCCATTTGTCACGTCCATATCGATACGATAAGAGTGCGTTTAAGAAATGCCTACACCTTTTATAATTTCTATTGTTTGTGTAACAGTAGTTGATAGTAATAATTATGATCGTCACAACAGGGAATGTGTTAACTGCAATTTCATTTGCCATCGCATTGTCGGGGAAACATTTGGACATTTTTTAAAGTATCCTTGTAAAATTTTACACGCGATCGTGTCTTGCCGATCATTTCGCAGATCGATGATATACATCGAACAAGTAGTACACCACTGCGGTGGATCGTGTAAAAAGCATGTGGAGTCGACGTAGAAATGGGAGCCCGAACTCGCTGTCTCTAAGTAGTAGAGAGTATAATCTTCTGGCGTGCACGAAGGAGCGTCGCTCCAGCGTTCACGTACTTTGGCGTGCCGCGCGGCGTGTGACGCGCCGGAACGCGCGCCGGAACGACCGTGTAAAGGCACCTAATATCTCGTTAACAAAACCTCGAAGAACATTTTCACTAAGGAAAAAGTTGTTTCAAATCACCCCACGAGTCACCCCTCTCAAGGGACTCCGTCATTTTTGGGACACCCTGTATACACAATTAAATGATACATAATGATACATAAACAATGGATAAGTAGTTTTAATTTAAAAATTTAAAAATTACCTTAACGTTACTCTAAACACAGCTTATAGTTTTTGGAAGCCACACGTACTTAGTATGCAAATACGTCTCGCTTTATACTGCGAGACAGTTTTCTTGCCACTCTACAGCCCCTTGTGGCGTGTTAAAATAACTTCGAAATTTATTTCGTACTTCGAATCCTTCTAAATTTCCGAAGCCTCCTGCTCTACCCAACGGCAACATATTGCTCGTTCGCAACTGCGCTTCGGAATTTTGTTGTCTTCCACTATTATTCTTCATATACTCATCGCGCAACATATTATGTAGGCAGCACGATACTGTAATTATGGAATCTGTCGTCTCCGGCAATACCGCGATGGGTGAATAGAATACGCGAAAACACTGCGATAGTAGTCCGAAAGCATTCTCTGACACCCTTCGTCCTCTGCACAAACGATAATTAAATATTTTTTTGGTTTGATCTTCCGCAGCGAGATTTTTTGGATATGGCTTCATCATGTGCTTTGTCAGACGGAATGCTTCGTCACCCACAATGACGTATGGCACCACTATGCGAGATCTTGGCAATGCCTTCGCAGTGGGAAAATTAAATGTTCCCGTCCGAATCTGTTGGCCCATCACAGATTTTTCTAATATACCACTGTCCCCTTCTTTCCCGTAGGACCCGACGTCAATTACTATAAATCTATAGTCGGCATCCACTAATGCTAATAATACGAGCGAGAAGTAATTCTTATAATTAAAATATAACGATCCGCTATTTTTCGGACAAAATACTCTAACGTGCTTCCCGTCGAGTGCTCCAATACAATTTGGAAAATTCCATTTTTCAGAAAATTGCCGTGCAATTTTTCTAAAATCCGAAATCCTGGGCTGTGGCATAAATATTGGGACTAAGGTGCGGCATAGATGTTTTAGAGCATCTTTCACAATGATGCTGATATACCCTGGCGAAATCCGGAATGCATATGATAAAGATTGGAATGATTCCCCAGTAGCAAGGAACCTGTAAAAAACATATCAGCTAATTATTTCGGCTGCTGATTGGAAAAAAGATGGAGAAATATACGTGATACATTCGTGAAAATGAAGCGAGGTAACAAATACGATGGTTGGCACCAATGCCAAAAGGGACATTCCACGCCAAATCGGACACTTTTTGGAGTAACATTTCGGATGTGGCTCAAAATTGAATATGTTGTAGTCTTTAGGGATGTATGTCCAAGGATTTTTGAAAATTTTGAAAAATGTAGATTTTACAGCTGTTTGAAGGTAAGTGCTAACTTTTTTTCAATAAATTATAGTTATGGAAGTAGTAAACGGATGGAGTTGAAATTTATGGTGCTTATAGAGAAGACATTGAAGTTTTAAGAAAAAATTATTTCAATTTAAAAAAAAAATAATTTGAACCATTTCTGTGCAATTATTATAAACAAATGCAGTTTTTTAACATCTGGCGCGATTTTAAAAATCTGGAAAAAAATTAGAATATAGTTCTATCCTTCCCCTTCATGGTCCAATTGTCAAAAATATGGACATTTTAATATTAGCCCTGTAAAAATTGCCGAAAATCGACGCCGCGTGCGGGCGCACTGCCGTGGCAGGCGCGTCGTCGCCGGTAGCCTCGACGACTCCAGCGGGCGAACGTGCGTTGCTATCTGCAACCAAGGTGACTATCAACCGGCATTATTCTAAATGATCTCCGAATATTTGCAAGATTTCAAGCGATTAATAAATATTAGTAACTCACTCTTTGTCAATGGTATTTATGGATGAAAACATTTCAGTTGCCATTGTCCAATGGAAACCACGAAAAGGTAGTGAGTTTTCTTCCATCGGGATGGGATGGGATATCATGCGAAATTGGATTAAAGATTCTACCATATCAATGAGTTTGTACTATAGTACAAACACAAAAATTGTAAAAGTTATGAATTAATTAATTATAGATCTGGTTATTCATTCCGTTATACACTCATTGATATGGTAGAATCTTTAATCCAATTTCGCATGATATCCCATCCCATCTCGATGGAAGAAAACTCACCACCTTCTCGTGGTTTCCATTGGACAATGGCAACTGAAATGTTTTCATCGATAAGTACCATTGACAAAGAGTGAGTTACCAATATTTATTAATCGCTTGAAATCTTGCAAATATTCGGAGATCATTTAGAATAATGCCGGTTGATAGTCACCTTGGTTGCAGATAGCAACGCACGTTCGCCCGCTGGAGTCGTCGAGGCTACCGGCGACGACGCGCCTGCCGCGGCAGAGCGCCCGCACGCGGCGTCGACTTTCGGCAATTTTTACAGGGCTAATATTAAAATGTTCATATTTTTGACAATTGGACCATGAAGGGAAAGGATAGAACTATATTCTAATTTTTTTCCAGATTTTTAAAATCGCGCCCGATGTTAAAAAACTGCATTTGTTTATAATAATTGCACAGAAATGGTTCAAATTATTTTTTTTTTTAATTGAAATAATTTTTTCTTAAAACTTCAATGTCTTCTCTATAAGCACCATAAATTTCAACTCCATCCTTTTACTACTTCCATAGCTATAATTTATTGAAAAAAAGTTAGCACTTACCTTCAAACAGCTCTAAAATCTACATTTTCCAAAATTTTCAAAAATCCTTCGACATATGTTTATACATCCCTAAAGACTACAATATATTCAACTTTGAGCCACATTCGAAATGTTACTCCGAAAAGTGTCCGATTTGGCGTGGAATGTCCCAAAAACAAAATGACCGTTGTTGGAGCAACAAAGTTTTTGGAGAATGTCTGTCGTTTTGGAGGAGCAAGTATGTTTTTACACACATTATGAGTTCTAAAATGTAATCAATTTTAAAAATTTAATTGATATCTTTTATTATAATACCCACAGTAATATAGAAGAAAGCAAAGAGGTTCAACACATTGGAAGCAGTACGGATAGCGACATTCGAGGAACATCGGTGGATATTACAGAAACTCCTACAAGGTGTGAAGGTTTTATAGAAACACAATCAGAGATCATAACTTCTTCTTCAGGGGAAAGATGACCCGGCAGTACCTCCAGTTCAGTGTCAAAAATGCACAGAAATGATTTCAGAACTGTACTGAGTATTTTTAAAAAAAGAGCTGTCGAAAGCGAAACACTACAATGGGCAGTATCGGCAAATCAATGGAAGAAGATTACGACTGTACTTCAATATTTTTAAAAGTATGGCGATGACGGTTAAAAAATATTCGGCCGCACTTAATTACGGAAGAAGCAAATGCATCTGTGCTTAAATTGATTAATGATCTGTGTCTGAGATGTCCCCGAAGCCCCACCAAGTGTGGAGTATGCAAAGAGCGAAGCGAATGCGTACAACGTATGTATGTGAAAATCAGTAGTCGGCGCGTGATTATTAAGAGAACAGTCAAAATATACAACAGCTATAATAAAATTATGTTGGGAAAAAATAAATTATATTTTTAAGAAATTAACTTGCCTTAATGTGAGGAGCACCTTTTCCTGTGGGGAGATGGGAGACTGCACTCTCCTACACGACTGTTTTTTTAAATCCGCCCCCACAAGATTTAACACAAAATCGACCTGATCTTTATTTAATCTGAAGAATTGTCTAAACGTTTCGATATCTCCCAAAAGATGGTTGGCTATTAGTATGCTTAAATAGCCCTCGGTGGAGCGAGTTTTATACAAGGCCTTCACTTCCTTCCGCTTCCTTTTCGTCCCTTCAAAGTGGGCAACCAGAAGTGCGTCGTCATCTTCTTCTTCTTGGAGTAAAACGGCAAGCAATTTCCGATTCATGGTTCAACACTTCGCACAACTACGATTCTGTTCTTTCACGATGTTTGCACCTCGAAGTCACAGTAACGAGTGCTGTTCCAGCAAACTGTGGGAGATGTCCTAACCCAAAGGTAAAATGTCTGCATTTATGACATCCTCTAGGTATAAGCAGAACTGCCAGGAAATTTTCGGCCGGACAAGATGTTTAGTGGAGGGGGAACACCTACAGGAGTGGTGGTAATGTGTGCGTCACGAGCAGTGATGCCAGAACCCACGGTTTTCGCCGACGGATTCTACCACCACTCTACGACCAAGCTTACTCCCTCCTAGCGCCTGTACCTACACCGCACCACACAAGCATACTCATCCCTCTATCCGTGTGCCGAACACGCAGCTCTGGCGTAGTGTGCACGAGGTGGGGGAAATTCTCGAAGGAACCCGTCCCGAATCTAGCATCACTGATCGCATGTATCGTACGACGGCCGCGAAGAAGAAGAAGAAGAAGAAGATGATGATGATGAGGAGGAGGAGGGGGAGGAGGAGGGGGGAGGAAGTTCTGCTAGCACATTTTGAAAGAAGAAAAACAAAGGAAATGAAAACCATGTAAAAAAATCGAATCACCGAGGGCTATTTTGATATATTAATAAGAAATCACTTATTGGATAACGACGAAACGTACAGACCATTATTTAGGTTAAGGAAAGAACAGGTTCATATCGTTTTAAAATTTGTTGGAAAGAATTTAAAAAAACAGACGTGTAGGAGAGTGCAGTATTACATTTCACCAGAAGAAACGTTGCCCCTGACATTACACATGTTAATTTTCCAAACACATATTTCATTTTTACATAAAATTATTTTATTCAAAACATCAAATCTTACTATTACAAGCACAGGTGTCTTGTATTAATATTAATTCGTAATCATTCATTATTTTAAATACAGCACTCTTTGCTTGTGCAAGTACATTCGGCGGAAATGTCTTAGCGGTAGCCCCCATAGCCTTAAAAAATAGCATTGTTGGATCATTCTCATCTTCCTTTGACACATTAATACTTTTTAATAATGTTTCTCGTTCGCGAGCTCTTTCTCTCCACACACTGACCACGCTGCTGGAATCATGTCGCTGCCTTTTTGGCACCGAATTTGTTTCGTTCCCGCAAGGTCGTTTTCTTGACGAAGCGATATTGGCCTCCTCTAGCGACGACTCGTCCTCAGGAACGTCTTCCCCGCTGGGGCCGCTGGGGCCGCTGACCGGCGGTTCCGAAGCATCATTCTTCTCTGCAACGTCTTCGCGTATTGCGTCGAGATTACTGTGGGTACTATAATAGAATAAATAGAATAAATTGAATAAATAATAGATGAATGAAATAAATTTTTGAAATGTATTGTATTTTAGAATTCATTGTGTGTGTAGAAAATACTTGCCTCCTCTCAAAAGACACACTATCCATAAATGATAATGGGTTCATCAAAGGCCACTTGTTCTTTGATTTTGCTGCCGAACCCGTACCATGTTTGTTATTTCTCTTCTTCTTCATGTACGTGTCCCTTATATTCTTCCACCTAGCTTTACAATCTGTATCTGCAATAATTAGATAATATATTTTTTTGCATGTTCATTAATGTAGTAGTTCTTTTATTTGATCCCCTCGGGGTTACAAATTCCCATACACCTTTCCTTAACTTACACACTTATCCTACTTTTTCACAACTTATTCTAACTTAACCTATTCCTAACTTAACATATACATATGACTATAATCTAGACTTATTCCCTATTCCCGCTCGCTCGCACGCTCGCTCTCTCTCCTCCGTCTCCCGGACCTCCGCTTCCACTCGCTTCCCCTCTCATTCCCAATCCTCCACTCTCACATCCGACCCCCCTCCCCTCACATACCGCTCTTCTTTCCTCCAACCTCTTCATCCATTCTTCCCCCTCCCCCTCATCTCCTAACACCTCCCTCGCTACCTCTTGCCATCCCTTCTCAATCCCCCATCCCGTGCACACCTCCCATACATGCATCCATGTCTCCTCTTCCATCCCACACATTCTACACATTCTTTTATCCTCCTCCTCCCAGTATCTCCCTCCTTTCATCTCGTTCCCAAGTCTAAACCTCACTACCCTCCTCCACCTATCCTCCCCCCAACCTTTCTTTAGATAACCCGGCACCCCCTTCCCTTTCACCCTCCCGTACCACTCATTATACCTCGCCTCTCTTATCCTCCCCCACCTCTCCTCCTCCTGCATCTTTCTCTCCCTCTCCACCATATCCTCCCCCCTAATACCCCCTCCTTCTCTCAACCTTTCTACCTCCTCTACGGTCCATCCCCTGTCCTTAAAATACTGTTCCCTTTCCTCCTCCCATCCCTGCAGAACCTTTCCCCTCCTCATCCTCCTCTTCATTTCCTCCCAGCACTCTCTTGCCAACTCACCCCCCTTCCCCTCCTCTAACTTCCTCTCGTATCCCCAAGCCCTTATTCCTGCCCCTCCCTTCATCAACCCCCTCTGCAGTTCTTCCCTTATCAAATACCCTGGGGTATCCCGGTCCACCCCCAACACCCACCTCATGTACCTCTCCTGCAGCACTTCTATCTTTTCCCTTCCTTTCCACCCCCACACCTCCACCCCATAACTGATCACCGCCCACACCAACTTATCAAAAAGCCACAGCCTTTTCCCCCAGTCTTTCCCAAATTTCCTTTTTCCAATCTCCCATACTTGCCCCATCACCGCAGCCCCTTTCCTTACCCTTTCCCTAATGTGTTCCTCCTGTCCCCCATTCCCCATTAGTGTGTATCCTAGATATCTAAAATTTTTAACCTCCTCTAACTCCTTTCCCTTCCACCTCCAAACCACCTTACTCCATCTGCCCCCCCCCCCTTCTACACCTCATTACTTTAGTTTTCCCCACGTTTACTTGTAGCCCTTTCCCCTCTACATACCTTTCTAATTTCCCCATCATTCCCTTCATCCCTTCCACATCCTCCGCAAGTACCGCCACATCGTCCGCGTAAGCTAGTGTATAAACTTTCCTCTCCCCCAGCTTCACCCCCCCAGCCACCCCTCCCCAGCTCTTCGTCCATGTCCGCGATCAGCAGAGTAAACAGGGTTGGACTTAGCGGGCACCCCTGCCTAACCCCCCTTGCCGTCCAAAACCTTTCCCCCTCCTCCTCCCCTACCCTGACCCTTCCTATTGTTTCCCTCAGGACCTCCTCACACCTCACTACCAGCCCTTCCCTTACCCCCCTGTCCCTCATAGCCTTGACTAACACCCCCCTGTCCACCGAGTCAAACGCGGCCTTCATATCGACAAACAATACCACTAACTTCCTCACCTTCCTCCCTACTTGCCTGTTTATCAGGTAGTTCAGCGTGTATATGTTGTCGATACAGCCTACCCCCCTCCTAAACCCCGTTTGACTCGGCGGCAGCAGCTTCTTCTCCTCTACTTCCACTCTCAGCCTTTCTGCTAGCACCGCCGCATATATTTTGTAGGCTGTTTGTGTTAGGGTAATCCCTCTATAATCTTCTACCCTTTCCCCGGCCCCTTTCTTCATTACCGGAACCACCACCCCTTCCTTCCAGCTCTCCGGCCACCCTTCCCCTCTCCACACCCTGTTACACAGTACCCACAACCACTTTTCCACCTCTTCCCCCCCGTACTTCCACACCTCATTCTGTATCCCATCCCCACCCCCCGCCTTCCCGTCCTTAAGACTCTTTACCACCCTTCTTATTTCCTCCCTTCCTATCTCTCTCTCTTCATCCCCCTCCCTCACTCTCCCTTCCCCTTTTAGCACCCTCCACTCTACCCCTCCCAACAGTCCCCTAAAATATTCATCCCATTCCTCCATTTTTATTCTTTCATTCACCCTTCTTCTCCTTCCCCGCTCTCTATTTACTACCTTCCATACCTGTCCTTCTGTCCTCACCCCCTCCAGCTCCCTCTCCCATCGCTCCATCTCCTTCTTCTTTTTTTCCTGACACATCCTTCCATACACCCTCTTCCTTTCTCTGTACTCCTTCCCGTCCCCTCCCTCCCTTCTCCACTTCCTCAACTCCTTCCTCACCTTACTCTTCTCCTCCCTACACTCCTCGTCCCACCAACCTCCCCTCCTTTTCCTCTCTCCCCCCCCCATTTCCGACTCCCCCCCCGCATCCATTATCCTTTCCCTCAACTCTCTCCACTCCTCCTCTACCCCCTATCTCCCTCCTCCCTCCTTCCAAATCTCTTTATGAATTCTTTTCTCCCTTCCTCTGTCCAGTCCCCTCTTCCCCCTCCCTTCTTCTTACCCTTTTTCTTCTTCTCTACACTATTCTCACCCTCTCCCCTTACCCAGACCACCACCGGTTGGTGGTCTGAGTCCACTTTCTCTCCCACTTCTACCCTTTCCACCTTCTCCCGTGTATCCTCATTTCCAATTACATAATCTATAACTGTACTAGACCTCCCTCCTGTAAACGTCCACTCCCCCTGCTCATCCCCCTCCACACCCCCGTTTAGTATGCTCCATCCCTTTTCTTCAAGGAAGTCGCATAATCTCCTCCCGTCCCCATTTACCTCCTTGTCTTTCGATCTCCTACTCCCCCGCCCCCCTCCCTCATCTTCTTCTGACCCAAATATCCGCCCCCCTTCTTCCCCTGTCCTGGCGTTAAAATCCCCCCCTATCAACCCCCTCACTCCCCACTCTGTCTCTTCCATCCACTCTCCCAAGTCTTCTAGCTTCCTTTGCATGTCTCCGTTCACATAAACCCCCACTATCCTCCACCATTCCCCCCCCATCCTCACCTTTTTCGCCATGATCCCTTCCCTCCTTTCTTCCCCCCCCTTTTCCACTTCCAACCCTTTCCTCACCCCCATCAACATTCCTCCTATTGCTCTACCCTTTCTCCTCTCCCTCCTTGCCCACTGTCTATACCAAATATATCCCCTGGGCAGCCTCCTTTCTATGTTTCCCCACCCCCCCTCCTCCATCCACGTCTCAATCATCATTATCACGTCCCACTCCTCCAAGCCTTTCCAAAATTCCTCATCCTTATTCCTCAATCCCGCCACATTCCAGAACACAATCCCGTACCTACCTCCTCCACCAACCCCTTCCTCCCTCTTACTCTCACCCTCCTCCCCCCTTTCCCTTATCTCTCGTTTCCCTGCTCTTCCACCCAACTTTCTCTCAGTTCATCCCATCTTCTCATCTTTCCGTTGACCCACATCTTCATGTATCCCACTTGCACTTTCTTTCCCTCCCCTCTCTCCTTCATCGCCTCTCTTTCCACCTTCCATCTCGCCTTTCTCTCCTCCTCCGTCAAATCGTCATCTATCCTCTCCTCCTTTCCTCTCAATTTTTTCCTCGCATCCATCACTTTTATTTTCTCCTCCCGCCCCGCCAACTTCACCAAGGTCAGCCCGTTTCTTTCCTTTCCCTTACTACCCACCCTTCTCACCTCCCTAATCCCCCCCTCCTCCAATCCCAACGCTGCCCACAACTTCTTCACTTCCTTCTCCTCCTCTCCTCCCTCCATCCCCAGTCCCCTTACCACCACGTTATTCCTTCTCTCCTCCCTTTCCTTCTTGTCCTGCTTTAACTCCATTCTTCTCATTCTTAGCCACCATTCCTCAATATCACCCCCCTCCCCCCTTTCCGGACTCTTCCGCCCTTCCTTTTTCTTTTCCCATTCCTCCATCCTAACTATCACTTCCTCCACCCTCCCATCCCTCTCTACCAACCTCTCTAACGTTTGTTCTATCTTTTCCCTCTTCCTTTTCTCCTCCTTCAGTCCCTCCTCCCACTTCCTCCTTTCTTCTCTCCATTCCTCTATCACCTTCCTTCTTTCCTCCCTATCCTTCCGCATCTCTTCCCTCACCTCCCTCATCTCCTTCCTCCTTTCCTCCTTTTCCTCCTTTAACTCCTTCATCAACTCCTTTAACATCCCCACCACACTCTCTGACCCCTCTCCTTCTTCACTCCCCTCCCTTTTTTTCCCTCCTATCGGCGATCTCATCGTCTTTCCACTCTTTTTGAAACCTACTCTCCTCCTTTCCTCCCCCGATTATTCTTCCTCCTCCCTTTCCTTCCTCTTTTCCCCCCCGCCGCTGTCCATACTACCCGCATAGCTGCTGACGCTACTACCACTATCGTTCCTATGTCTTCCCTCACTTTTCTGCATTCCCTTTTCCTTTCCTTTCTCACCTTCCCGCCCCTCCTCTTTCTTCTCACCCATCATTTGTCCTCCTCCTCTCCCGTCCATATCCTTCCCGTCTACCCGACTCTCACCCTTATCTCTCTATTCCTACCTCCTTTTCCTTTTATTCCGTTCAAACTTCCCGCCTTCCTGTCCTCTGTCCTTAGTTCCTCACCTGTCCGCTAGATTCCTCTACTTACTCCTCCTCCTACCTTTTCCCGCCACCTGAAACGTATTCCGCTACCTAACCTCCAAACCGCTCACTCTTCTGCTTCGTACTTCACCACCCACTATTTCTGAACTTTTCCTTTTTAACCTCCCCTCTTCTTCACCTCTCCTCTACCTTCTCCACTCACTCCCTGTCCACTCGCTCCTCCCTTCGCTCACACTTCCTTCCCGCCACTCGCACCACCAAACACACGCTTCTGCCACGCTCGCGACCGGAAACGGAAGTCCCGCATGTTCATTAATGCTGCAGCAACATTCAGATCGTTGTCATTTGCATTCAGAATAATATACGGATAAATAATTAGTGTTTATGTTTTTTGACATTTTTCATTTTTCGAGAAAAGAAATACCTGGTACTCCGTATTTCTAGAAAAATCTCGAGAAATTTGTAAATAACAGTGAGGACGACGCAGGCGGGGTCACGCGCAGCCAGCGGACTACCATTTTTCTTCCCCTGAAGAAATTACTCCAAAGACATAACGAGCTTGACCATCGTATTACTTAAAATAATAATCGAAGAAAAAATTCGCCTGCGCTGATATTTGCCCCCTCGAACCATGCAATTGCATATACAGGGTGATTCTGTCAGTCCGCCAGATCAAAGAGATGCCGCCTGGTCAACCGTTACGAGATCACCCCCCCCCCCCCCGTGGCGCCTCTCCTAATTCATGGATTTCGACCCTAGAAGGTGTTGGAGTACCTATAAAGAAGTGCGAAATGTCCTGCTTCCGCATTTCACATTAGATCTTTGCGAAAACGACGTCAATTGATTCCTTATGTTTCGCCGATGAAACTAACAACAACGGCGCAATTCGGAGCATAATGAAGGAAATTAGATGAAAACTTAATTTATATAATATCTCGCTAGCTTCGTTAAAAATAGTCCGATTCGCATGTTTGGTATAATTTTCATCGTCAAAACCTAAGGAATCCATCTGTATCACTTCCATATCGATATGGTAAACAATAATCAATTAAGTTTTCCTGAGATAGGTATGAATTCTCGGCCGACCGCAGGGAATTGAGGTCGGCGCCTCGCTGTCAAGGGTGAAAATGTGAAATATTCATTTCAGCGCATTAAGAAATTCCTCATTCTTTATCGTATCGATATGAAAGCGACACCAATGAATTCCTGGTATGCTCCCGATTAAAATCATTCCAAATGTTATGTAAATCTGACTAATTTTACGTAAGAAATAAAAATTGCATGGGTAAACGTAGATCGATTTCCATGATATTTGGAATGATTATAATCGGGAGCATACCAGGAATTTATTGGTGTCGCTTTCATATCGATACGATAAAGAATGAAGAATTTCTTAATGCGCTGAAATGAATATTTCACATTTTCACCCTTGACAGCGAGGCGCCGACCTCAATTCCCTGCGGTCGGCCGAGAATTCATACCTATCTCAGGAAAACTTAATTGATTATTGTTTACCATATCGATATGGAAGTGATACAGATGAATTCCTTAGGTTTTGACGATGAAAATTATACCAAACATGCGAATCGGACTATTTTTAACGAAGCTAGCGAGATATTATATAAATTAAGTTTTCATCTAATTTCCTTCATTATGCTCCGAATTGCGCCGTTGGTGTTAGTTTCATCGGCGAAACATAAGGAATCAATTGACGTCGTTTTCGCAAAGATCTAATGTGAAATGCAGAAGCGGGACATTTCGCACTTCTTAATGGTACTCCAACACCTTCGAGGATCGAAGACCATGAATTAGGAGAGGCGCCACGGGGGGGTGACCTCGTCACGGTTGACCAGGCGGCATTTGAATTAAACAAGATGATGGTTGTTCTGTCTGTGCTAATTACTGTATTGATATTCTTTGCCTAAATGGGCTTATCCCGTAAATAAATATTGTTATTACTATTATTATTATTAAATTATTGTTATTATTATTATTATCTCTATGATTAGGCGCACAGAGAAAATCACCCTGTTCACATTTTTTTATCTCTAATGCGTCGGGAATATCCAGCTGTTTATTGTTCCCGCCGACATTCGCATATCCGTAATTTCAATTCGATCTCGTTGCAAGTGGATCTTTAAATAATCACATATCAATCTCTTAAATAAGCACATCCCATGTAATAATGATATTTTATTTAAATGAATAAAGAAGGACAATAAACGTACAAGTAGTCAGAACTTGATATTTTTAACGTAAACTAATATTTCCGATTTGAAAACAAATTGTAAAACACTTAGTGATGAAATGGAACTTTCCAAACTGCATTGGAGGGATTGATGGGAAGCATGTTCGACTATTGTATCCACAAAATAGTGAATCACTATACTTTAATTACCAAAAAATTACTTTTCAATGGCAGTATTTGCCCTAGTTTATGGTTGCTACAAATAAATATAATTAAACAATACTTTACCTGTTCTGTTCACTTTAGTGGATATTTCTTGCCAGACATTCACCTTCAACCCTTGATTCTTATAGTCCTTGTGTTTGCAATCGTACAGAACAGGATAACCTGCTACTGTCTGCACAAACATATCATCCTCCTGCGCCGTGAACACTTCGATGGCCATTTCAGATGTATTTGTTGTGAGAAACACACTACTATAACGTTGCTCCCGAGTTGGTCCCAATTCAGGGGGATTTCTGAACGCGAACTGGAGGCAGATTGTTAAAGAAACTACACGAGCACACGTCCGTACGCCAAGACCGTCGCGAGCGAGCTCTTTCCGTATTGATGAACTATCGGTGTAAGTCGCAGTTTAACTACTATTTCCTTCAGGGTGTACACCCCATTGAAGGCGGAGCTTTGTGGGACACTCCAAATATTATTGGACGCGAAAAATCCCACCTTTGCAAATCGTGGGCGTAGAGGTGGAAAAATACAGGTACACAAATAAAGGCGATTTTCTGTGTTTTCCTCGGGCGTGATTGCCATGATGTACCCATCTGCGTCAGATCCTAAAATGGATTGCTGGGGGGCCACGGTTTATTACCGCTTTATGACACAAGACATTTCATGTCCAAGACGCTATAAAGTAATTAGAAAACATTTACCAAATAACTTGTAGAACTGCAGGACAGTTTTTAGGTTTAATCCTTAAATGCTACAAGGTAATCCCTCTAAGTTCGGCAGACAAGAAACCATGCTCCGCTACACTATAAATAAATTATAATGATGTCCCGAGCGCTGACCGTGGCGAAAATAAATCTTGTGGTCCGCACGATGACCAAAAGAAGATGTTCTTATGTTAGATCGAAGAATGTTTCCCTGACAAGGGTGTAGGAAACGAAATTACTCTGAAGACACAGGAAGAAAAGGGGTAGTCCTCTGATAGCGCGTGTCCCCGCCTGCGTCGGCTTCCCTTCAAATTCAAGATGGATCCCTTATCGCTAGAGTCTATACACGCGCTCGAATATCAAAACAGAAGGACGTGCGATGATTCAGTGCAAGAAGTGGTGGAACCTGCAAGGAATGCCACTCCGATTGGTCCTTTGTACCTTGTTTCCTTTATTTCTTGGCGACCTTCTGTTTTCATATTCCAACGCGTGTTTGTACTGGAGAGAAAAGGGAGCCGTCTTTAATTTGAAGGGAGGACGACGCAGGCGGATCCACGCGCGGTCACCGGACTACCCCTTCTCTTCCGGAATCTTGTCTCCGCGAAGGCGAATTGATTAGTGATAGGCGTGATACCAGTTTTTTCTTATGAGTTTTAAGCAGTTCGATACCCAAAGTACTTGCTAGCTTCGTTAAAAATAGTCTGCTTTACGTGAAATTTGGTATAATTTTCAATGGAAAAACATAAGGAATCTATGGACGGAGAATTCTCACTCGCATATCAATACGATAAAGAATAAAGAAATATTTTATTTCTGAAACAGGTATGAATCCTCGGCCGACCCCCGCGAATCGAGGCCGGCGCCCCACATTCGAGGGTGAAATATTCATCACAATGTATTAAGAAATTCTTTATTCTTTATCGTATCTTTATCGATCTATTCTTTATCGATGTTCCCTTGTAAAGGTGAAATCAGACGACACGTGGATTGCGAGTCGGCGTGCCATGAGCGTTCTCACGACGCGTGGGCTCGGCGAGTCACGTGCCGTCTGATTTCACCTTCAGTTATTTCGTTGTGTGGAAGGTCGTAAAATGGTGAAGCCACGGAGAATGAAGTGAACGGTAGACTCGACATTAGAAATTTCGAAGGCGCCACCAGAACCTTATTTGGCCTTTTTTTGGAAGAGGACGAACCTTCCCTATGCGATTTCGACAGTGGTAGAGGAACCTTTCCCCTCTTGGTGATGTACAGGAGGAAAAACCGGACATCTGCCTACCAAACTTTTTGTTAGCCAGGTTGATCGGCCCGAGTGTTTCGCCAGGGTCGTGGTTTATGACCATATTTTCCCGCGAGTCAGCGGTTTAAGTCGCCGTGTACACCACCCGTCAGCAGAGCAATCAACGGATTAACACAGAGCGAAGAAAGTCGAAGTCCATGAAAAACGGCACGGTGTCGATTGTCCCTTTACAACATCTGGGAGACGGATGTTTCTCGACGAACGCTTCGAGAACGAGTAATTGCCTACTTAGTCGTAAAGAAATAAAGAAATTTCGTTTCAAAAATACTAAATTACCAGCTATAAAAGCTAACTGAATTCAGACGCGCAGGTAGCGTTGTCAACCTCCGACGTGCGGGACAATACGCTCGGGACGAGATGCTCTGGCCCAGTGATGAGCAACCCGCGTCCTGCGGGCCACATGTGGCCCACCTGAACATCGTCGCGTGGCCCACCTGAACATCGTCATATCGCTTTTTTATGAACGATGTTATATTTATGTATTTAATATTGTTTCCACTTGTGGCCCACTTCTGACAAAAGGTTGCTCGCCACTTGAGTCTGGCCGATCAGCCTAATTAATTTTTTGTGAACCAGATGTGGTAAGCGGCCTGTAGATGCGTTTAATATTATTGTGCAATATATTGCACAATATTTATCCTGGGTGCCCCTGGACGGGCAATATCGCGCAGTCAGCGGACTACCTCTTTTCTTCCTGTGTCTCATCGCGAGGCGTTCTGCTACTTGTTCAGAGTTATTTCGTTTCTTACCAAATTGCCAGGGAAGAATTCTTTAATCTATGATAAGAACATCTTCTTTTGGTCATTGCGCGGACCACAAGATTAATGTTCGCCACGGTCAGCGCTCAGAATATCACTCGAATTTATTTTTTACACTGTAACGGAGGTTTATTGCTCGCCGAACATAGAGAGATTAGTTAGTAGAGGAGGAAAATGCCACATCTGGTTCCCAAAAATTAATCAAATTGATCGGTCAGAGCGTCTCGCCAGGGCACAGTGGTCTGGAAACCCGCTTTTTGTGGCCAAAATTAAAAATACCTCCAAAGCGACGTTTTTGAACAAGAATTGACTTTCTACGATACAATTTGATTATTTACAGTAGCACATTTGAAAATGCTCAATTATTTTGCAAAAAAAAAAAATTCGTATTTAAAAAATAAAACCCCCTTAGTGGCGATTATTTTGAAGGAAACTTCATTTTTATGATAAAGTTGTTTTAAAAAACCACAACTAGTTCTTAAAAAAAAGAAAAGAATCTATTTGTTAAAATCCATACAGAGCTAAAAGTGGCAAAAGGTGGCACCTAAACCTTGCATATTCCTTTTAACAGATGTTTAAACTTTCTTATAAAATAAGTCCGAGGTTTAACACTTTCAAGCATTTTTTTAAAACCTTTCTCAAAGCTTAAATTGTTATACAGTTTATACTATTTGTATATGAATTACAAAATGCTCATAACTGGATTAAATACTTGAAATATACCTGCTAACACGTATAAAACTATCATTAAAGCATGGTTTCTGATATTGTATAATTGGTAACTAAAACGTTTAACTCGACTTTAAATGTTATGATTTTGTCTTTAGAACGCTGTATCTCATCACAGATGTATTTAAAATGAATAATATCTTGGATTTGGGAGCTTTGAAGGGTTGTAACTTTATAGCAACAAAAAAATTTTCTGTATATTAAACTTGAAAAATTGACTTTTGGCCACAAAAAGCGGGTTTCCAGACCACTGTGCAGGGCCCCGGTTTATGACCGTTTTTTCCCGCGAGTTGGCGGTTGGCGTTTGACGACGGTACCTGCGCGGCCGAAGCATCGTACGCACTGCCCATCGACAGAGCAATGTGCGGTTTTACTCAGACTGAGCAATGTTACCACGTTTTTTACTGGCCTTTAGAAATTTGACAAACAGATGTTCTCGAAACGTTCTTGGAAAAGTAATAAATTATCGATCGTAAAGAACGAATTAATTCTTGCCTGGCTCTGAGAGACACAAGAAGAAAAGGGGTAGTCCACTGACTTGACGTCTTCCCTTCGAATTGGAGATGGATCACTTATCTCTTCAGTATAAACACGCGCTACAATATGAAAACAAAAGGAGTATGCTTGTGTGGTGCAGTACAGGCGCTAGGGGGGGGGTACGCTTGGTCGTGGAGTGGTAGTAGGGTCCGTGCGGAAAACCCACGGTTCTGGCATCACTGGGGGGGGGGGGGGACCTTCCCTGAGTGAATTCGGTTGTACAGGACGAACCCTCTCACCCTTAACGAACATGAGAAAAATGTCATATCTGGTGGCCAAAAACTTACCAGGGGTGATCGGCCGGACCGTTTCGCAAAGGTCGCGGTTTATGGCCGTCTTGTTCCGCGAGTCGACGTGACGATTAACAACTGTACCTACGTACGGGTCCGAAGCCATCGCACGTACTATCCGGCGATAGAGCAATATACGGATTAGCACGGACTGAAGAATGTCTAAAATTGTTAAAGACCTCATAAAATTGATTGCCCTTTAGAAATCCGGCAAACAGATGTTGTCGAAACGTTCTTGGAAAAATAATAAATTACCCATCGTAAAGAATGAATTAATTTTCGCCTAGCTCTGAGCCCGCTTTTATTTCGACGCACGTAAGCAAAATACCACCAGTATACCCACTACAAAGTATTATCCACTCGGACATTCCACGCCAAATCGGACACTTTTTTGAGTAACATTTCGGATGTGGCTCAAAATTGAATATGTTGTAGTCTTTAGGGATGTATAAACATATATCGATGGATTTTTGAAAATTTTGAAAAATGTAGATTTTAGAGCTGTTTGAAGATAAGTGCTAACTTTTTTCAATAAATTATAGCTATGGAAGTAGTAAAAGGATGGAGTTGAAATTTATAGTGCTTATAGAGAAGACATTGAAGTTTTAAGAAAAAATTATTTCAATTTAAAAAAAAAATAATTTGAACCATTTCTGTGTAATTATTATAAACAAATGCAGTTTTTTAACATCGGGCGCGATTTTAAAAATCTGGAAAAAAATTAGAATATAGTTCTATCCTTTCCCTTCATGGTCCAATTGTCAAAAATATGAACATTTTAATATTAGCCCTGTAAAAATTGCCGAAAGTCGACGCCGCGTGCGGGCGCTCTGCCGCGGCAGGCGCGTCGTCGCCGGTAGCCTCGACGACTCCAGCGGGCGAACGTGCGTTGCTATCTGCAACCAAGGTGACTATCAACCGGCATTATTCTAAATGATCTCCGAATATTTGCAAGATTTCAAGCGATTAATAAATATTGGTAACTCACTCTTTGTCAATGGTACTTATCGATGAAAACATTTCAGTTGCCATTGTCCAATGGAATCCACGAGAAGGTGGTGAGTTTTCTTCCATCGAGATGGGATGGGATATCATGCGAAATTGGATTAAAGATTCTACCATATCAATGAGTGTATAACGGAATGAATAACCAGATCTATAATTAATTAATTCATAACTTTTACAATTTTTGTGTTTGTACTATAGTACAAACTCATTGATATGGTAGAATCTTTAATCCAATTTCGCATGATATCCCATCCCATGCCGATGGAAGAAAACTCACCACCTTTTCGTGGTTTCCATTGGACAATGGCAACTGAAATGTTTTCATCCATAAATACCATTGACAAAGAGTGAGTTACTAATATTTATTAATCGCTTGAAATCTTGCAAATATTCGGAGATCATTTAGAATAATGCCGGTTGATAGTCACCTTGGTTGCAGATAGCAACGCACGTTCGCCCGCTGGAGTCGTCGAGGCTACCGGCGACGACGCGCCTGCCGCGGCAGAGCGCCCGCACGCGGCGTCGACTTTCGGCAATTTTTACAGGGCTAATATTAAAATGTCCATATTTTTGACAATTGGACCATGAAGGGGAAAGATAGAACTATATTCTAATTTTTTTCCAGATTTTTAAAATCGCGCCCGATGTTAAAAAACTGCATTTGTTTATAATAATAACACAGAAATGGTTCAAATTATTTTTTTTTTAAATTGAAATAATTTTTTCTTAAAACTTCAATGTCTTCTCTATAAGCACCATAAATTTCAACTCCATCCATTTACTACTTCCATAACTATAATTTATTGAAAAAAAGTTAGCACTTACCTTCAAACAGCTGTAAAATCTACATTTTTCAAAATTTTCAAAAGTCCTTCGACATATGTTTATACATCCCTAAAGACTACGACATATTCAAGTTTGAGCCACATCCGAAATGTTACTCAAAAAAGTGTCCGATTTGGCGTGGAATGTCCCCACTATCAACACGCCTCCTGCAAAGACGAAACCCACAATGGCCGTCAATCCCAAGAATAGAGAAAAAATTCATCATGCTATTTTTTCCAATCAAGGTGTCGAATCATATCGGGCTACTTTATAACATAAAGTTTTTGGTTTTTTTCTTGTAAAGATGCCTAGAAAACTATCTAGTACTAGATCTGAAGAAGTCGATAAAAAAGTTTAAAACATCTTCGTGTGTATTGCAATGAGTATATGTATTTTAAAATTCTGCACAAAAAACATACAAACTTTGACACATATTTACACATACAGCAGAAGTAGCTGCCATGATATTTTTACGTTTTTAAGACCTCATATTATTAGGTTGCAAAAAATATATAAAAACATAATTCCATAACTTTTAAATTCTGACTTGTTTCCTTATTTCTGGGGATTCTGTCCCATTGTGGCGATGGGCCGCAGGGCGGCTAGTACAGGCATGGAACTAAAGTGAACGCAGCGGCCGTTTTTCGGAGGCAACGCCTCCTTTCTCCCGCCGCGCGTCTTGGCCCCCGCGGCAGGCCTAGGAGCTTCGAGCGCCTCAGACCCGTACCATATGAACCGCGCGTGGCGCATTGGGGCGACACCCGTATCAATAGATTTCCGCATCACCCATGGGGTATTATCGATGCGTTTTTTTTTTGTCAGTGGTATCCCCTGTAGGCCTATTCCACTGTGTCACGCGATAAAAATGGATAGGAAAAACGCGTTTTACTATCAAAATTTTAAATACGTTTGGGAAAACTTCATTTTCGCGCACGTTTAGACGTGATGGGCATATCTAAAATATCAACTTTAATACGTACAACGTCGACCAGCCTCCCCGTTGATATTTTAAATATGCCAGCACGTCTAATCGTGCGCGAAAATGAAGTTTTCCCAAACGTATTTAAAATTTTAATAGTAAAACGCGTTTTTCCTATCCATTTTTATCGCGTGACACAGTGGAATAGGCCTACAGGGGATACCACTGACAAAAAAAACGCATCGATAATAGTACCCCATGGGTGATGCAGAAATCTATTGATACGGGTATCGCCCCAATGCGCCACGCGCGGTTCATATGGTACGGGTCTGAGGCGCTCGAAGCTCCTAGGCCTGCCGCGGGGGCCAAGACGCGCGGCGGGAGAAAGGAGGCGTTGCCTCCGGAAAACGGCCGCTGCGTTCACTTTAGTTCCATGCCTGGGCTAGTAGATTCTGCCATAATGGCGGAAAACAGACACTCGTCCCATTGTGTTGCTTTTCCAGTAGCCTAGGCTGCTCTTGGAGCAGACTTGCATACACTGTAGCGCCGCCGCGGCGAGCCGCGCATTGGAAATGGCACCTTTATCGCCCCAAGGTCAGAGAAGATGCAAGTCGAAACCTGATGCGATAATCGCGCTCTCAAAACATAGAACTGTAACGTTTCTGTAACGTTTCTGTAACTGACACGTTTCTGTTCTCTATATGAGCGAAGGTGGACTTTCGAGAAGAATACATACATGCGTAAACGCGATCACGTAGCAGCAGAATATGATGTATGCAAAATAAAGCGACGTAAGCGAATACTGGTGTAGGCGATCCATTGGGTTAGAGATGATTAGCAAGAACATATTCGGTGCGAGAGATGTGATACTATTCGAAATGCGTAATAAGAGGTATACATATTTCGAGATCCTTACACACCTATTGTAAGAAATGAACATCGAAAGATCACTACATAATGTTTGAGAGAAATGATATTCTGTGCGGACTGGAAAGGATCGTGCATGGTATCAGACAATACAGGTTTTCGTATGAAAAAACTATTTATTGGTAAAGCAAAGAGACATGTACATATTATTGGGATACGTTGCGAGCATCGCGTATAATCGAATCCAAGCATAACGCTAATAATTCACAATCTAACAAAGAATGCGGTTCGAAGTATTCGCTTTCTGAAATAAGTTTTTCATAGTCCACGGTCGGTGTCGTAGCGGCACGTATAATGGCTACAAAGGAAGCGTACTTGCTGCTGACGGAGGTTAGAAGTTCCGACAACCACGAGAACATATGATCGATGCAGCGATCGTATTTGAACAGTTGACGTATCGTAGCTTCGATCATGTATATGGTGCAACTACCATCCGATATTTTGACGATTCGTTGATTGTTGATTCGCGTGAAGTCGATGCGTAAATTATCGACGATGATAGGATCTGGATGCGACGGAGTTGTATCATGTCGGAAACGTTGAAATATCTCAGGCTCTTGCTGCAGGAGAAGTTTCCACATAGACATGGGGAAACACAGCTCGTTGGATTTGTTGTCGACTATGGCGATTTCAACGCAGCACGAATCCTGATCGATACGGATTCCAATTGCGATGCGTTTGTAGGTAGTCTTGGTCAAGGGGTAATCGCGTCCCATGATGCGAACGATGGCTTTCTTAGGTGATGGTGTAGAGTTATCGCTGTAAAAAACACACGCCCAGAGTTGATGATTCGAACGGTTTCGTGTAAATGAAAAATTATGCAAAAGTGTACTACGTACCTTATATTCGAACGGTGTTGTTTAGTGGAGAAATCCGCAGCGTTGCAGCGATTGAGGTGGTTCTCACTCATGTAGAAAGTATCGTTGCAATGGCGTTTAAACATTTCGGATACGGACTACAACTGAGTCTACTGAACGGTCGCGGATAGTGACTGTGCAGGCACGAATGTATGGGATGTACTGTGGTCCGAAAAACCGATCGGTACCCCTTTTATAGTGGTTTACACACTCACACATGTACAAAACTATAGTTTGTTGGCGGTGGGGATAATGAAGTTGTTCACAGTACGAAAAAATGAAAAGAAACAGGAAAAAACAAAAAAAAACATAATGAGAGAAAAACAGTGCAGGAAGGAGTGTATAATGAGAAGAAAATATAGATGGACGCAGCAAGTATCGATGTATGAAGTATTCGCGTAAAAAATAAATCGTGGGAACCGACCGACAGTAACATGGTATATATGTTAGCGCAAGGGTGTGGAGGTAGAGGTACAGTATTGTCTCCGCAAATGCTCGATTTTATGCACGCGATACAAGCTTGTCGCTATCCCCAGCACTTTTGTCTCACTCTTGTCCGGCGAAGGCCAGAGCGAGATGGAACGCTTTGCGTGCGCGATGGTCGCGCGCATGCGTCGAGCATCATCGCGCACGCAAAGCGTTCCATCTCGCTCCCCCCTTCAGTCAGAAAGAAGCGAGAAACGAACACTCGGAATTAGGACTCTGTACAGAATATATGCTCACCGCCGGTCCCGAGCAGCGAGCAAATACGGAGACAATACTGTATTCGTAAGCACAGTTCTGTGTCAACGAAGAAAAAAAAGGACAGCGAGAAGAAGAGGAGAAGGAGAAGAACAATGCCTGTATAGTGCACAAGGATCGAGATACCCGAATGGTCACTGATGACTGAGATGCAAGTACATCCCTACTCGTCGTAGTATCAACGTTGCAGAAGTAGGAGGAGAATGGTAAAAAAAATAATTATACGAACAATAGTTTTTTTATTCATATAAAGTTGTTTGCATGTGTTATACATTTATAAAGAATATAAGTAATAGTATGAGGTACGATGAAGGAAAAAATACTGTACACGCTCCGCAGAATGAGGAAGAAGACCGCATACGCTCCGTGGAACCTGGAACCTGGAACCAACAGTAAAAAGAAAACGGTTAAGCAGATCGTAGTATTGTTATCACACACACCTAATCTAGAAACGCATCACTCACCTTAAATTTCAGATCGCATATACGTCCAAATTTTTTGCACGTTTTCCAGCGCGTACATACAACCGCCGCCGCCGCCGTTATGGAAAGCGCATCTTACGGTGTTCGTTGCAGGCATTACTTTGAGTTTAGGAACGACCGTGTCAGGCAAGAGTCCACAATAATCGTCATCCACGTCGAAACCATCGTCGTCGGAGTCGTCGTCGGAGTCGTGCTTCTTTTTCTTGTTCTTCTTTTCGTACATCTCAACGATATCTACGATTGGTGGATCTGTTCGTAGGAGCAGTTGCGATAACCAGGTCTTTTTCTCCATGCCCTTGACGTACACCACGTCGACGGTTGCGAGTTCGCGGGCCAGTAGTTCCGGAAGCCTGTAGTACGGTACCCAGCCATCGGACCAGCGAAGCCCGTAATTATGCGCCGTGAGCCAGGTCGCTTGACGCTTCTCGAACGATGATAGGCGAGCGTAGGAGTACGGTGGTTCGAAAATCCAATGACAGATGGTCGTTTCCGTGTCGCGATTGTTCGCGACAATCGCAATTTCCTTAGCGACGAACGTGTTATGTTCGGCCTTAAAGCCTTGCAGGTCAACCACGACGGATAACATTATTAGGTAGTAGTAGTAATAGTATGTAGTAAAACAATTGTTACCGGCGGCTGCAGATGAACGACTGACTGTTTGGCGATTATCCGCATCGGTATTGGCGTACGGATTGTAAGAGTGCACCTCGATCTTCGTGATACGATCGTCGAAAGACGGTGCACTCGTCACGTCCAGTATGGTGTACATCGTGTTAGACATATGTGTATATACGTGATATATCAGTACGTTACGATGAATCCCAGGGTTCGTAAAAAACGCGCGTTTCGATGAGTCAACGGTTTGTCGCTTCACCTTCCTCTTCTTATTCCTCTTATTCCTCTTGTTCCGCTTCCTGTCTTTATTAGCAGTGAGGTCGTTGGTGTTTCGTCTTGACGATAATGCGTTGTGGCAGAAGTCAGAGGAGCGGTAGCAGCGGAGTCGTACGTGTGATCGAACACCAACATGCTATGCACTCATGCTATCGTATCGCGCGAACGCCGTTGTACGTGCAGGCGAATCGTTATTTCCTCTCCGCGGAAATCTATAGGACGATCGTATTGATCGACGATGCGTACCGTTAGATCGTGTATCGCTCATGCAACGATCGGTAGGTAAATGACGTGTCGCGGAGTTTCCGATATCTTATATCCCGGGGGTACGCGAGGTGAAAATTCGTGTATCGTGTGTACCGGTTTGTCGTTGCTGTACGCACCGGTAGTGAGGTTGCACGTTACTCTGATCACGTTAACGTTTATAATGTTAACGGGTTCGTCGGATTCGTGCCAGATTCTCGGCAATAAGACACGCGTCGGGGAAAATTCTAGCAACGAGCCCACGTTGTTCGGTTGCGTAAAGTCCACGAAGAACGCACAGTACAGTTCGCTTTTCATGGTGTTGTTGTTAGCTCGTAGCACTAGCGGATACTTGTCGTTGCCATCCTCGTTGTTTTCATCGTTACCGGTCTCGTTGGTACCGCGTCTTCGATATCGCTCGAGCAGTCGACGTCTCAAGTGCTTGGCGATAGCGTCTAATTCGTAGGAGCCGTGGGGAATCGTAATGGATTCGCGAGCGACATCGATGTCGGGGGTTGCGGTGTTCTTGTTCGGTACGAAGTAGAAGTTATCGTTGTTCGAGTCGATGTTCGGTATCGTGTGAAACGTCTCCAAGTCGGCGAGTCCTAGTTCGTACTGCCCGTCGCTCAAATCTATCGGTGGAAAATAAGTGACCGTGAGCACGCTGCTCCGACCCGTTAACGTGAGCGTGAGCGACATCGTACCACTGTAGGTTACGCGGGCGAGACAGAGAGAGAGAAGGTGACTCGGACGTACGGTAGCGCGTCAATTTATCTCGGGTAGCGCCGAGGCCAAAATTCCAGAGCTTTTTGTCGTAGAAATTGTACGCACAAATGACCGCAATTGATCTGGTCGAAAGGTTGAAAACGATCGCGATTGTACTTGATCGTGATCGTAGTTGTCGTTCCCCGTCCGAAGTAATCGATCAATTCCGCGGGTGGTCGCAAATTCCCAAAACTGTCGAAATACTGTACGTGCGATCCGCGCTTCGCGTACACAACCCAGTGTGTGCCGTCGCCGCGATTCTCGTCAAGATTCGCGATACCGTATTCGTTCGGACGTACGCGCGCGGGGAACGTGTCTCGCATAAACACCCCTCGAAAGAACAGTATGTCGATGCACTCGCGCTCTAATTGCAGGTTCGTCATAGGTTGTTGCTGTGTTCCGCCGGGCGGCGTCGGTCCGAGACCCAAGGGTGCTGGGAAGAAGAGGGACCCATCAGAGGTTTCCCCCCGGGAGCCCGCTCGCGCAGCGACCAGGCTTGTGGGGAATGGGACGGGTTCCCCGTCCCAGCTAACCCCCGCCCAGACCAGGCGAGCGCGTAGAAGGGCCGTAAAAGTCGCCAAGAAGGCAGCCACTACACCAGCCCCGCCTGGCGTGCCTGGCGTGGCGCGTGTGCGAGGTGCGGCCCCGACCCCGGCGAGTCAGGTTGCCCAGCAGGGCACCTGGGCCCAAGTGGTCGGCCGCACTGCGAGGACGGCTGCCCGGTGGCTATCACCGTTCCCGCCGGGGAGAAGAAAGATTTCTCCGTGCGGGTCGCCGGCGTGATGGCGGCCATTAAGGTCGCTGACCTCGGGATCGCTTCCATGCGTCCGAGGCGCGTCGTGACCGGGGGCCAAAGCCGCCGCCTTGAAGGCGAAGCTGGCCGAGCAGCTCCGGGGCACGGGCATAAAGGTCCATTGCCCCTAGAAGCTGGCCGAATTCCGGGTATGTGGCCTCACGGAGTTGGCGTCAAAGGGGGCTGTTATGGGGGCCATCGCGGCACAGGGGGCTTGCGCGGCGGAGGACGTCTCGCTGTGCGAGATCCGCCGAGACACTGCGGGGCTCTTTTCCCTCTGGGTTCGCACACCGGTGGTGGCTGCTGCCAAACTCATCAAGGCGTCCACGATAATCGTGGACGCACTCACGGTCCGCGTGATTCCGCTAGCGCAGCGGAGGCTTCAATGCTTCCGCTGCCTAGAGTTCGGCCACGTGCAGGCCAACTGCAGCAGCCCCACTGACAGGAGGCGTCTCTGCTACCGTTGTGGTAGCGAGGGACACGTGGCCCGCTCCTGTGTGCCCCCCCCCAGCTGCCCGCTGTGCACGGCGGCCGGCCTTCCGGGTAGCCACAGGATGGGTGGTCCGGCTTGCCGGCCCCCTCCAGCGACTCGCCCAGGGGCGCGGAGGAGGAAGCCCGCCCCGACGTTGTCCGGGGCACGCACCACCCCGCACTCGGGCGATACCCCTGCGCCCCCCGTGTCTCAGTCTCCGGCGACCACGTCGGAGGTTATGGAGACCGGTCCCCTGGCCTCGCCTTCCATGGCCGGGGCGGGCGCGGGCAAAAGGAAGGATCGCGAGGAGTCTGACTCCCTGGCGTGCGATCGTTCCTCATCGGCGCCTGAGGGGTCCCCGAGGGCGCGGAGGAGGAAGAAGAGGGAGAAGGGTGGGGGCACCCCAGAGCCCCCCCCCTGGAGGAACCCAGCCGGTCGGGAGGGAGGCCTTTCTAAATTCTAAGAAGACCCCACCGACCGGGGGGTCGAGACGGTGGAGGCGGTTAGCGACGAGGCGCTGCAATTAGCGTCCTCGATCGCTGCCTCCTATGGAGGTAGTTCCCACCTCCCAGGCGACGAGGCGGAGAGCCTCGGGCCCCCCAACGCCATCGGGGGGGGGGGGGGCCGAACCGCGGGAGTATCGGAGGAGGCCGACGTTGACATCGCGTAATGTCAAGAGGCCCTCCGTTACTCCTCGCGAACATTAACCACTCCATGCGAGCGCACGACCTGTTTGAGCAGGCTCGCGTGGAGTTGGGAATCGGGCTGGCCGTCATCGCCGAGCCGTATCCGCTGGGGGACCGATGTTATCGGTCCACGAACCCGGATCGACAGGTGGCGATGACGTGGGAGGTGGGAAGAGGCGCCCCGTCGTGTTCGATCGCCCGACACGGACGGGGTGCATGGCCGCCACGTGGGGGGGTCTCCTCGTGGTTGGCTGCTATCTAGCGCCTAGGTTTACCGTCCCGGAGTTCGATGACCGGCTGAGCGAGATAGGGGCCTTTCTAACGCCCCAGCTAGCTCGGCCGGTGGTCCTCATGGGGGATTTTAACGCTCACGCTCGTGAGTGTCGACGGGGCGCTCCTGCCCATTCTCGCCGAATGGGTAGGGCGCAGGTACGGCAGGCTCACCTTCCGCCTGACGCAGATGATCACCGGCGTTGGTTGTTTCGGTGACTATATGTGTCGCACAGGGCGGGGGGAGTCGTCGCAGTGCCACAGCTGCGACCTGGGCGTTGAGGACTCGGCGGATCACACTCTGGCCAGGTGTCCAGAGTGGAGTGACGATCGCCGGGTCCTCAACGCCCAGGTCGCAGCTGGGTCCCGAGCTCTCGCTACCGACAGTCGTGTGTGGGATGGCGGAGGATCGGGACTATTGGGTGGCGGTCTCCTCCTTCTCCGAGGACATAATGCTGGAGAAGGAGGAGGCGGAGAGGGACCACGAGCGGGTCGGTATGCGGCCCCGTCGCGCGGTCCGGGAGGGAAGGCGCCCCAATGGATGACCCGGGCCGGAGGAGGTCGAGCGGCGACTTAGTCGATTTAAGGTCTTCCCGCTCCCCCGGTATAGGCGCCGGGCCTCGTTGACGCGTTCCCCCTTGGTTGAGGGGGAGTGGGAGGAGGAGCCGCACCGGCGACCGCTGTGGCAATAGCGTGCCCGTACGCCCCCCCGGTGAGAGTGGGGGGCGTGTGCAGACGGGTGGGGGGAATGAGGCAAAGGGCGGCGGCCCCCATTGCGTGGGGCCGCCGCAAACAAGTAGCAACGCGTGGCCGCCCCGGCCACCGCACCGTGGCAGGGTGCGCTAATTTCTGGCCGCGGCGGCGTTGCCGCGACGAAGAAGGAATGAAAATGGGGGGCCCACGTGTTGGGCCCCCCCTGGAGAGTGGCACACTCTCATAGTGTGCGATCGAACTCGCGGGGCAAGTCTTGGCGGCCGATAGCGAGCCGCCCCGCTGGCGAATCGCCAGCCGCCCTGTGCGAGGGTGCCCATGTTAGGGCCTCTCATGGCATCGGGCGGTTCAAGGGCGGCCCTCAAGGCCGTCAACGCCCCGGCCCGTCCGCGACTCCTAACATCTTTGTTGCGGCGGGAATGAGTTCAATCGCGGGGTCGCTGAGCCGGGCGTCGGGGGACGCCACCGCTTCGAAATAGCGACACAGGATGAGGCGGCACGGGCGCGTGGTCCGTCGCGTGTCACTAGCCCAGGTGAATATAGCTGGGGGAGGTATATAATATGCGGAGTTGCACTCATGCGCAGGAGGGGGGGGGGGGCAAGCGAATGTATCGCTAGTTTGCTCTCGCGTAAGTCCTCCCCCTCAGGCGCGCAACTCCGCGCGCGAGGAAGATCATCGTGGTGGTTTTAGTGGGTGCAAGCCCCACATAACCCCTCGCCCTCCCCCGGGGGTGAGGGTTATCCGTTAGGGATTTCCACCACGTAAAAAAAAAAAGTTGTTGCTGTAGCTGATGTCGCGTTATCGTCGCAAGCTCGGTCCAACGGAGTTTTTTTTTGTTTTCCTCGGTTGTCGTCTCAGATGCATACCGGCGCCACGCTTGTACGGTGCCAGATACATTCCTCGCCCTTCCATCGCCCGATTATGACGCATCGTTTCTTCCAGCTCTTTTCACGGGGCTTTCGCATCGTTGACCGCTTTGGTGATACCCGCAGCTCCAACGGCTAATGCACCGATAGACGACAGAGCGGGCAAAAAAAGCGGAAGAAAGCCTCCGCGTTTCGCTATCGGTAGGACACGGCGTCATTGTCCTTTGAACTTGCGTTTCCGTCCCGTAGTTCTTCCTCTTCTTCCTCCTCTTCTTCCTCCTCTTCTTCCTCCTCTTCTTCCTCCTCTTCTTCTTCGTACACCCATGCCGAGTTTAGTCGTAGCTTTCATCGCGGCCCACACTCCAGTTGCCGCTGCTTTTTCACCGAATGTCGCGTCGTTCGCGAACACTCGTTCTCGCGCTCGTTCGGCTAACGCGCGATCCGCCTCGTGTCGTCCCTCCAAATCCTTTCGACTCGAATACGCGATATCGTGCTCCCGACAAGCGGCGTCCAACGGATTTATACCTTTGTCGCCGCGAGCCAATCGTTTCAGCAAACGCGTTCCGGGGCCGCAGAACTGATACCCCGGAATGTGCAGCTCTATCGGTAAACGGTTTATGATTCTGTTCACGAGTCCCGATTCTGTTTTCGTTGACTTCTTCTTCTTCTTCGTTGTTGGTCTACGCGTTACCGCGACCATACATGTGAAAATGTAGATACTCGGGGTTGCAAGGACAGTCGTAAGTGAACGGTTCTTCGATACCGATCGGTTCGACGAGCGCTACGATTCTGATTTGCTCGACAGGTGTCGCAGGTATAAATAGCAGTGATGTTGCGGTTTCGGCGGGTTAGAGAACATGCAATTCGCGAAACAACCGAACGCTATACGCGTGACCGCGAACAGGACGTTGGAGGATTTGACGTGGGACGAGAGTCGTTCACGCAGGCACGGTTCGTTGTTACCGAACAGCGTGCGAGCCGTGATCTGCGGTCCGTCCGGGTGCGAGAAAACTAACGTGCTTCTCAGCTTGCTGGAGAGTCCGAAAGGTTTGCGTTTCGAGAACGTGTACGTGTACTCGAAATCGCTGCGACAACCAAAGTATCGATATCTGGAGCGAGTGTTGTCGCGCGTCGGCGGACTCGGGTACTTTCCCTATTCGGACACCGCCGAGATCGTTTCGCCGAGAGACGCTCGACCCGATTCGATCTTCGTGTTCGACGACGTGGCGTGCGACGAACAAACAGCGATCCGCGAATACTTCTCTATGGGCAGATACGCGAACGTGGATTGCTTTTACCTGTGCCAATCGTACGCGCGAATGCCGAAACACTTGATCAGAGACAACGTGAATTTTCTCGTGCTGCTCAAACAGGACGGAACGAACTTGCGTCGCGTGTACAACGATCACGTGAACACGAACATGACGTTCGAGGTGTTCAACGACCTGTGCGCGAGATGTTGGAGACGACACTACGATTTCGTGGTCATCGACAAGGACCGTGCCATGTACGATGGGCGGTATCGACGAGGATGTAACGAGTTCGTGGTAGTGCGTGAATCTCAGTAGATTGCGAGTCCTTCGTCGAGCAACACCACCAGGATGTCTAACGAAGCAGCTATTAGCGACGTCAACATGGAGATCACGCAGCAACAACAACCACAACAAGGAATGAAACAGAAACGGCGTCGTAGACGACAACAGTCGGGAGACGTCGAGACGAAGAAGAAAATTGCTAAAATCAGCGACGCTATATGAAAGAAGTATATGAGTCTGAAACTCGATAAAACGACGACGAAAGCTGCGGAGGAGGAGAGTGCGCGTCCGATCGTCGAACCGCTGAAACACTTCGTCGAGAACATTGCGGCGTTGAAAACGAGTTCAACGATACCATCGAAGCCACGACCATCGCTCGTCAAGCTAAAACATCAGCGACAACAACAACACTGTTTGAATAAGAAGAAACGACTATCCTTTACTCCGTCCACAGCCGATGCGACGTCCACCACCGTCTACGAAACAACCGAGGAACACGAGCCAGAGCAGGGTGAGACGTACGAAACGATTCGAGAAGTTCTCGAACCAAAACCCACCGTCGATAACCTCGACGCGTACACTCGAAATGCCGCCGGACCGCTGTCGCGCGAATATCTGCGCTTGTTCTTCACCGACGCCAAGAAACTGATCGACAACGTGTACGGCGTGTACCTAGGCGACGATGAACAGCTGATGATCGGTGATTCCGTGCTCACTATCGGCGAGAACGACGACGTTAGCGCGAAAGGTAAGCGATACGCGGGTACGCGAGGCTTGTACGAACTGCTGTTCATGAGAGTACCTAACGAGCAAGCGTACACGAATGCTGATCTCGAAGCGTACCGGTACATCTTGTTGGCGACGAACGCGCATCGACGGGACCATTCGGCCAGCAAGCCTACGCTAGACAACAAGGGCCACAAGTACAAGAAGATCGTGTCGGTGTTGTTGCGTCGCGGAGACCGCAACGTCGGCGGGATCGTGCGCGAAGGTCGCGGATTACCCATCGACGACGCGATGACGGTCACCGATAACGCGATCGATTACGTGTACTGGGACGATCCGAACCAATTGGTCGATAGACTACGATTGCTCTTGGCGTCGCGCGACGCCGGACACACCGGACACGATAACGAAATTGCATCCATCGTGGAGGAACTTCGCGAAGCCGGTCTCATCGTAAATTGATCGGTCGGATCGACGACGCGTCAGTCTCGTTCGCGATCACCGCCCATGTCGGTGAACAAGTTTGGCACACCTTTGCACGGCACCGCCGATACTACCGCTACCGGTGACAACGATCAACGACGCATGGAGACGATTCGCCCGCTGAATCCGTTCGTCGCGAATTACGTTCGGGAGAACGCGCTGTATCTGAACAGCGCCGATCGGTCGACGTTCGACGCGATGGAACGCAAGATACGTCGCGTGGCACATCCGACGGAGGATACCGATGCTGCGACGAAACGCTACGTGGACGACATGGAACGTACCGTCGGACGCGCTCTCGACACTATGGATGACGACATGTACGACGCGACAATGAATCGACTGGAAGAGTTTAAAACTGCGATAAATACCGCGATGGACGAACGTTTGAGTGAGTTGGAAAAGTCAATAAATATCACGATGCAGCGACGCTTCGATCACTTCGATGCTAGACTCGTCGAACTTACGACACCGGTTGCCGAAGTACAGAAACGCGAGGAAGCGCGGCGATGAACAACAACACTGACGACAACTACGATAACAAAACCCGTCAACACCGTACGTGCTTCGAGTGCCTGGTACAGTATTTGTTGCTGATCGTGGAACGTTACCTTCGCAACAGCCGTCATCACCGTTATGATGAGCATGAGTAAGGAGCGAATACAATTGGTCGACGAACTGCACGCTCCCGCGAGACGAAATTTCCCGTGGAGACCCGTAGTTACTCGAGGCTACGACGATCTGTGGCAGGCGGATTTAGTGGAAATGCGCGCGTACGCGACCCATAATCGTGGCTACAACTACATACTCACCATCATCGATACGTTCAGCAAGTACGCGTGGGCAGTGCCCGTGAAAACGAAAAGCGGGCGCGACGTGACCGAGGCGTTCGCGACCGTGTCGCGACGAAGCGGCAGATGTCCGCGAAATCTACAAACCGACATGGGAAAGGAGTTTTACAACGCGGAGTTTCAACAATTAATGAAGACTCGCGGAATCAACCACTGTTCGACGTACAGCGTGATGAAAGCGTCAATCGCCGAGCGTTTCAATCGTACGCTGAAGAACCTGATGTGGAAACAATTCTCCTTGAACGCCTCCTATCGCTGGTTGGATCTGCTACCGACGCTCGTGCACACCTACAATCATCGTAAAAACATCACACGATCAACGCGCGACCCGTCGACGTGACCTCCGCCACTCGTTTACCGTTCGTCGTATCGTTGTCGCCGTTGGATATCGAGCAACGACGATGACGCGCGAAATTCCACGTCGGTGACAAAGTACGCGTGAGCAAATTCAAGACGATCTTCGAGAAGGGATACACGCCGAACTGGTCGACCGAGGTGTTCAAAATCACGGCGGTACAACGAACGCAACCTGTAACGTACGTTCTACGCGATTCCGCGGGAGAGCCTATCTCGGGCGGATTCTACGAACATGAACTGCATTCGGTCGCGAATCCGGACGTATATCTGATCGAAAAAATTATTCGTCGCAAGGGGAACCAGGTGTACGTGAAATGGTTAGGATTCGACTCGTCCAAGAACTCGTGGATACAGGAAAAGGATGTTCTGTGACACACACAAGAATGACTCCTTATTCTTATTACTTACATAACTATATATCCATTTATTCGATACTCTGTATTTGAAGCATAAAAATAAAGCAACAATATATATCACGATACTTGTACATTATTTCGTTGAATGTTTAACACCCTCTACGTTCATACAGTGCATACTTATATTTATATACAGGAATAACATGTTACGCAACATTACTGAAACGTATATACATATGTATACTCACACTACGCGGTATCCATACACGCATCACTATCACTATCGTTGTCGTACTCGGGAATCCGATAGTGTCCCCACGGAAGTGTGTTGATCAGGTCGGGAAGTACGTATCGTTTATCGTCGTACGGATTGAGCGCGGTCTTCAGTTCCGTCACGGAATAAACGTCGTATAATCGCGCACGGATATGATTCTGTCGAATCGTCGTTTCCGCGTGCTCGCGAAGACACCGAACGTAGTCCTCGAAACGTATCTCGTTCGCAACCACATTCCTCTTCACACCCTTCACTTTTTTCGTCTCGGTCTCGATCGTTGCCGCCGACGCGTCACACACTCGAGTCGCGTACATCTTGGATCGCAGTCCCACGGACTCGGTCATTACGGCACCGTTGTTTTCGTCTTTCATCAGACCCGGCACTTTCTTGTTTACGTGCGGCATATCGTACGGGTTGTCCACCGCGTAATCACTCGTGTCGAAGCGTGCACTGACGTCACTTTTCAGCTCCTCGTAAGCGTCATCGCACTGCAGCTGATACATTAAACTGTCGGTGTCCGTGTACAACACTTTGCACCTATCGCCGAACTTTGCGCGCATATATTCGTAATGAAATTCATACAGGCACACCTTGGATACGTCCAACACGCTCATACCAATGTATATGGGCTTATCGAATTTCACTTTGAGTTTACGCAGTTCGGTAGCGACTAAATGCTCGGAAAATATCGCGCGACTGTGAAAGTTCGGTTTCGCGATCAACACTTCGGCACCGTACCGTCCGTTCCACCGCGTCACCAATCGCACGTCCACTCGCTTTCGCACGTTTTCCATCGTCTTTCCGTACACGGCATTGTTCATTAGTTTGTACAACGTTTTCTGGAAATCGCTGGTAGCTCGCGTCCTCAAGTCCGTGTTCAAGTTGATGTAGTCGCGCAACCACTGCGATTGATCGAACCGTAGAACGCGATGAATTCGCGATACGCAAAGTCCGTGTCGAATACACTGTTTCAGGTAGCGATAGTGAATCACGTATTGTTCCTTGTGGCGGAGCGTCGCGATCAGTTTGGTTTCCTTACCGATGGGTGTGTGCTCGCGCACAGGACAGAACGGAAGGTCCGCGTGCTCGTCGTGAATGTCCCGCGGATACTCCAGATCCACTTCCAGCAGGTAGCCTTCTGGTCCATCGTCCGTCGGCAGGGAGTTCACGTTCAACTTGGCCACCGTCGCCTCGTCCAGCCATCGGAATCCTCCGCGCGGCATCGCCTGAGACATTGCCCATCCGTACAGGTTGTTCGCGTCGAAGTACATCAAGTACGTGGATGGTTGCGACGCGTCAGGTACATCGACGTTGGCAGGTACTTGTTGTTGGCGCGCGCGTACCTGTGCGAGCACTGGCTCAGGCCACCGCATATACCACGCTCCACGAACAACAGCATATCCACGTCGGTGAGCAGTTCCAATTCGACACGCGTGTATTTTAGCATCGCGTCCCACGTGAACGCCGGTAATGTACAGTAATGTGCAGGGTCTAGTTCGTAGCTCGCGATAGATGCACTACGAAAGTTTTCGAACACGTCCGCGAGCAACAGCACGTCAGTCTTTAGGTACAAATCACTGTACTCGCCTAACGTTTGTATACGAAAACTGTTCCACACGTTGGTTGCGTGCGCGTAATCCGACTCCGACACGTTGCTATCGTTCAAGCGATTGTAGAACGCGTCACGAGGCGGTAGTCGCGTCTCGTTCAATTTGTCGTACGACGCCACATAATCGTACGGAAAGACCCCCTTTCTAGTGAGGAGATCGAATTGTTCGTCCGGGAGATGATCGAACTCGCGTCTGAGAATCGTCAGTCGCTCTTTCCCGAGATCCGACGCGAGTTTTTGCAGACTCGTTGCCAGGAACTTGAACGAATCGACGAATCGAAATTTCAACATTTTTCGCCAGTTCTTGCCATCGCCTCTGAGGTCATTCACGTCCTTCGTAAATGAGATGTATCGTTCTTTCGTTAACGGTAGGAGGCTGATCTTTTCGTTGAACGCGTCTGCCAACTCCTTGATAACGAAATGCGCGTCGTAGCCGGACAGGTTGTGGAACACCACGGGTATCGTGCAGGAACGTTGGTAGCGCAAGTTGCACGATCTGTGCGCCGCACCCCAGTACTCGCCCGTCGAGTGACAATGATCGCGCACTTTCCTGTCGTCCTCACCTCGGTCAAAGGGTCCTCCGCACACGTGGCACGCGGTCGCCCCGTGAAAACTCCTCCACTGTTGCTGCGTTAACGGTGCCATGGGTTTCTTGATGCACAACCACGAGTACGCAACGTTCACGAATTCGCGCAGTTCACGCAGAAACCACTGCACACAGTCGGTGTCGCTGCGATACGCTCGATATCTGCACAAAGTCAGGTCGTCGGAATAATGTACGTAGTATCCTACGCTGTGAGCTGTGTGGCGTTGATACTCGTACATGCGACAACGACGACGATGCTCCATCGCTGGCTGCTCCAGTTCCTCTAGCAAACATTCAAAGTTCGCGTAGATGACGAACGGCACGCGTTCCTTGCGTTCGTGATGCTGGAACCGCAAAATTTTCTCCTCTTCCGACGGCAATTGCACCGCGCACTCGTTCAAGCGCATACAGTCAACGGTGTGCCGCTGCAATCGCTCCGTCGACGAGAAAACGTTGAGGCACTTGAAACGTAGGGGAAAAACACTGTAAACGCTTCTTCTTCTATCACGTATCGCTCGAATTTTTTTTTTTAAATTATTCTTATTTACTTACCTATCGCAAACGAACACATGATGTCCATGTTTGCTGAGTTGTCCGGAAATCAAGCGGGAGAGATTACGAATGCACGCGAAATGGTACCGCTGCGAATCCCTCGGATCTTGGAACAGCAGCAGGTTCGCGTGTCTCCCTTCCCGCTTGTTGTCGGATACGCGTACAGGTACGCAACCGTCCTCGTCGGACCACAGGTAGATGTTCACGGACACGTCGTCGTCTGCCTCGAATTTCTGAACCTGGTCCAGGGACATGGGGAGTCGCACACCATCCGTACGGAGCACCGTCGCATAGGGTGGATACGACGCAATCCTCTCTCCGTGTGTAGTAGCCGGAAACAAACTCGCGACGACCGACCACAAAAAGCACGTGTCGTCGTTGCACCGAACGTTCACCACCGCTCTTTTTACCATGACCGCTCGCGGAAGCGGTACGTCGCACCCGGCACGCAATGGATTATGTCTGTTTATGTTTATCAGTAGATTCTGTACTGCCCGTAAGGTCCAGCCACTCTCGCGCTCCTGAAACTCCTCCATCGCGATCAACGTCGGAGCGACCACTTGTTTCGCGTACCACTCGCGAACATTCGAGGCCATAAACAGTACGTGATTACACGTCGCGAAACTCTTCACGTCCGTATCGTCCCGCAACATGAATTCCGCGTTTAGCACAGTGTTCACCGACACGCTGCGATGCTCCGTAATAGCGTTCGTAACGCGGGAAATCACCGTTCGACGGGCATTCTCGAAAAATTTGCGTGGATCGACGGCCCCTACGTTTATCACGACCCCGGTCAACAAACGCTTCTCGAACGCAGTTTCAAGTTCCTCCCACACGACCTTGGGTGAAGTCACTCGAGCGACGTGTCCACACCCTACTCGCGATAATCGTCCTCGCACTATCGCGCGCAATGTTTGCGTTCGCGCGAGCAACACCATTCGCTGCTTCTCCCACACCGGCACGTGTTCGCCTCGTTGATACGCGACCATGTATCGTATCGTCTCGTCGCACCTGTCCATCCAATCGCGGAACTCCGCGGTATTCCTCACAAGCTCGGACATCCGCGACAACACCAAAAATGTGTTCTTGAACGTTTCCACGTTCTCGTTCTTTTTCTAACATACCTACAATATTCGCGACGATTATGTCGAAACACATCTTCCGACGCGTTACCATTCGCACTATATCCTGTCGAAGATGCGAGCTGCCTTAAATATACGAACATCCCCCACACCCTTGCATCTCCATGGGATACCTAGAATTATAGCTTAAGTCATATCGCGCTTCTACGCATCATATTCTTCTCGAAATGTCGGTCCGCTTCGAATTTTCGCGCACCGATGCTGCGTATTATTCTCGGAAGTGTACCTTCCATCGTTACGGTTCTATGTTTTGAGAGCGCGATTATCGCATCAGGTTTCGACTTGCATCTTCTCTGACCTTGGGGCGATAAGAGACGCGTCCGAGTCATGGGCAGTACCCCCTCCCACCTCTCACGCACGCGCGGACGTGTGTGTGCGTCTGTGACAGCGCGCGCGTGCGAGCGTGCGTGCGCGTTCCCCCTCCACCGGCTCCATGGGCGAGTCATCGGCGGTACCCCCTCCCACCTCTCACGCACGCGCGGACGTGTGTGTGCGTCTGTGCGAGCGCGCGCATGTGTGCGTGCGTGCGCGCGAGCGCGTTCCCCCTCCGCCGGCTCCATGGGCCGGCTTCCCCCACCCGCCGCCCCCTCGCCAACGGTGTGGTATCCCTCGCCCCGCTTCACCCCTCGCCGACATTTGTATTAGAATCGGCCTTATTGGGCTACTCTATTAATATTCCACGAGCGCATTTGGAAACTATTAAGAAAACTGTTTATGAGTCCTGACAATAAACTCCGCCTTGTCCCCTGTTTCAAACTTGTTTAAGACCTTTCAGATGTGCCGTTCGCTTCGAATCTAATTATAACATATCCATCTGTAGCGGTCTCGCCACGGCCCCGCCAGGGTGCGCCACTGGCGCCTCAGTAGCTGCCGCGTTCTTGTGAGCGGCGGAAGCAGCAGCTCAGGCTGCGGGAGGTGTACGGCGCGGAAGCATGAGTTTCCCCTCTCATTGTAAAATCGTATCGCTTTGTCCGAGATAAGTGATCATCATCTCTCGAGACCACGAGACCGATCGGTCCTCTGAGCCGCATTTTTGCTCTCTCTTGTGCGAGATATTAAATATACGCAGTTACGAGTTTTTTAAGCATTTATTCATATTATTACATTCGTCGATCTAACCCATCGCAGATCGTGACCGCGATATTCACAGATCCGAATATTGGTGACCCCGACGTGATCGAAACGTAAGTGCGACGCGATCGCAAAAAGGCATTCTTGCCACTGCGCTATCACGACGCTTTAAAACTTCAAAGTAATCGCGTAAAGGCCTGATCGTGTAGAAACGTGGTCGTGAGTGGCCGTAGAGGAACTTTCTCACGAGGTCCAAAATGCCTCTGACCCATTCCCCCCACGTGCTCAACGCAACGAGCAACGAGGGAGATGACGGTTCGGCACATTTTCTTTTGACCCCTTCGGGCGGGGCAGTGCCGAAACAGCCCTCTCAAGGCAGCGGCCACGTGCATGTGCCGGATTTTAGTATTATGTCGAACTCAAGCGACCACGTGCCATCGTCGCAGCAGAGAGGCCAACCGGACGCTTCGCATCGGGGCTCTCAGGTCGAGGCGATCCAGCAGTGCTCAGTCCCGCCTTTCTGGACGGAAAGTCCCGAGCTCTGGTTCCTGCAGGTCGAGTCACTCTTTACGACCAACCAGGTGCGTTCGGATGAGCGGAAGTATCACCTCGTCGTCGGCGCGCTCAACGCCGAAGCGTTACAGGACGTCGCTGACATCCTTAGGAATCCGCCCGTTCGGGATAAGTACAATTTCCTAAAAAGCAAGATAATGAATCGCCTTGCTGAGACCACAGACCGCCGGCTGCAGCGGGCTTTGAACGAGTTCGAGCTGGGAGACAAGAAGCCCTCGCAGCTCCTGCGACGAATGCGTTCGTTGGTGGGTGACAGCGCTTCCGAAGATGTCCTGCGGATCAAATGGTTGGACTTACTTCCAGTAAGCACACAGCGTCTCCTGAAGATTTTCAGGGCCACCAGGCTCGACGATTTGGCGAGGGCGGCTGACGAGCTCATAGAGGGGCCCCAGGTTTCAGGCCCAAGCGTCATGGCCACTGCCGTTGGCCCACGAGAGACGTCTCCGCCGCACCAAGCTCCAGAGGTCCAACGGGTTGAGCGGTCTTTTCCCGGCAACGACCTGTCCGACATCAAGAGATCCTTGGACCAGCTCATCACGCTCAACCAAGAGTTGGTTACGTTAACCAAAAACTTACACAAGAAGGTCTCGACATCAGGGCCGGGGAACTTCCACAGGAAGTATGGGGCGAAAGCGTTTCGCTGTCTTCTGCCATGCAGCCAAGGCACTATTGATGCGGCGGCAGAGGGCACTTCAAAATACTAGCTTCCTCGTCGGCAGCTAGGGCAAGCGTCGACGCGCACAATAACGCACCGCCCTCCCAGGAATGTCGACTTCACCTGTTTGACAGGAATTCTAACCTGATATATCTGATTGACTCAGGGTCTACCTTGTCTCTTGTGCCCAAGCGTTGCTGTGCCGGTAGACTCACACCTACAGATTTCAACTTGACTGCAGCAAATGGGTCCTCTATCAAAACCTACGGGCAGAAGGTGCTCTCGCTCCACCTCGCGCTTCGCCGTGAGTTCAGATGGGCCTTCACCATCGCCGATGTTCGCCAGGCCATCATAGGCGCCGATTTCCTTTCACACTATGGTCTTCTGATCGACTTGAAGGGACGGTGTTTGACGGACCCTCTCACCAGGATTGCGGCGCAGGGAATCCTGCACCCGGCTGCTGTACACACAATTTCAGCGGCGTCCCAGGTGACCCATCACGAGGGCCCTGACAGTGCCAGGTATGCGGAGCTCCTGCGTACATACGAGGACCTTGCCCAGCCCAAGTCAAGGGTAATTCCGGATACTATCAGCCCGGTCGCACACCAAATTGTCACGAATGGTCCACCGGCGTTTGCACGCCCACGACGCCTCACTGGCGACAAGCTAACAGCAGCAAAGCGACATATCGAGCTTCTGTTGCATCGCGGCGTCATCCGGCCATCTGGCAGTTCTTGGTCAAGCCCACTGCATCTTGTTAAAAAGAAAAAAAAAAGAGGTAAAGGACAAAACACAGAGGATTACGTGGGACTGGCGCGTAACCGGCGACTACCGTGGCGTTAACGCCCTTACCGAGCCGGACCGTTATCCGATTCCCTGTCGAGAGGATCTCCTCCAGAGCCTTCATCAGGCCGAGGCTTTCTCCACCATCGACCTTGAGCGTGCGTACCACCAAATTCCAGTGGCACCCGACGACGTCTGTAAGACAGCCCTAACAACGCCTTTCGGACTCTTCGAGTTTTTGGGCATGCCTCCTGGACTCAGGAACAGCGGCCGGACCTTGCAGCGTCATATGGACAACATCCTCAGGGGCCTGGATTTCGTGAGGTGCTACATTGTCGACCTCATAGTCGTTTCACAATCCCACGACGAACACGTGAAGCACCTCGGTGTGGTTTTCGACATACTCCGGCAGCATAACCTAACCATCAACCGTGACAAGTGCCATTTTGGTAAGGGTGAAGTTACCTATCTAGGTTATGTAGTGAACAGGAATGGCTACCGACCTCCTGTGAACAAAATAGAAGCCATTTCAGCATACCCGAGGCCTGACACCGTCTCCGACCTGCGTCGTTTTATCGGCATGCTAAACTATTACCGTTGTTGTATTCCGCATGCCGCAGAGATGCAGGCGCCCTTGTGCACTTTCCTCAAGGATGCCAAGAGGAAGGACAAGCGGAAGATTCTGTGGATTCCTTTGACCGAGGAGTGTTTCCAGGCTTGCAGGGACAGCATTGTGGCGGCAGCTCGGACAGGTTTTCTCTCACCGACGGCCCAGGTGTCTCTCACCACCGACGTCGCTCTCGGCGCGGCCCTCGAGCAGAAGGTGGACGATGGCTGGATACCACTCGGTTTCTTCTCACGGAAGCTAAGCGACGCAGAGACACGTTACAGTACATATGATCGTGAGTTGCTAGCTGTTTTTTCGGCAATCAAATACTTCAAGCACATACTTGAAGGCCGGCCTTTTATCGTCCGGACGGACCACCGTCCATTGGTATACGCTTTCGCCCAACGGCTGGACAAGGCCTCTCCCAGGCAGCAGCGTCATCTGGATTTCATCTCCCAATATACTACGGAGATCGTGCACGTGAAAGGCGAGGACAACCTCGTAGCGGACGCGCTGTCCCGCGTGAATGCAGTGGACATACCCATCGCCCTGGATGCGGCTACCATACAAGCAGCCCAACAGCAGGATGACGAGCTGCAAACAGTACGTAAGGATACGTCTCTCTCTCTTCAATCGCTCTCCATCGGCGCGGAGACTGTCTGGTGCGATGTCACGGCTGGCGTCGTGCGACCGTACTTTCCCCGGAGCCTCCGCAGACGGGCCTTCGACGTGGTCCACGGTATGGCCCACCCTAGTGGCCGAGTTACTTCCCGGAGACTGAGGGAAAAGTTTGTTTGGCCGTAGATTGGACAGGACGCGCTCCGCTGGGCACGCGAGTGCGTACCATGCCAGCGCGCTAAAATCCACAGGCATAACAAGGTCATCCTCGATAATATTGTGGTCGGATACCTTCGTTATTGCCTCACGGTCATTGATCGTTTCTCAAGATGGCCGATTGCTGTCCCATTCAAGGACATTCAGGCGAGCACCGTGGCTGCTGCCTTCTATGAGCGCTGGATTGACGCCTATGGCACGCCGCTAACCATCACCACCGACCAGGGGACTCAGTTCGAGTCCGCTCTCTTCACCGCCTTGGCACAGAGGGTTGGAGCCCAAAGGATTCACACGACGCCCTACCACTCCCAGGCCAATGGGATGGTTGAAAGGTGGCATCGGACACTCAAGGCTGCTCTGATGTGCAGTCCGCTCGTTCCCTGGCCCCAGCTTTTGCCGACCGTTCTTCTGGGTTTGCGCACGGCGTACAAGGAGGACCTCAGGGCCTCCCCCGCGGAGATGTACATTTTTCTTTGTTAAAGAAGTTACAGAAGAACTTTATTTAATTTTTTTTATGTAGAATTTAGTTCGTATATCTGAAAAATCGAAGAACCATAACGGGTAATTATCATTTTTCGTGATCTAAACGGATCTTAAGACAAGAATATAAAGTTTCATTGAAATCCATTTTGCCGTTTAAACGTAATCGTGTTAACAAATACATGAGATATTTAAAAAAAAAGCTCTTTTTTAAATAGTCAAAACGTGATCAGGAGGTCTTAAAACGTGATTTCCGTAATAAAAATTTTTCCAAATTTTTTTTTCATTACAAAAGCATTATGCATATGTCAGAAAGTGAAAAGTGGATCTCGAGGCACTCGTGAAGTCGCGCACAGCCGCGTGTCGCTTGGTTTCAAGAGCGAGAGAGAAAGACACACATTCGTTTTCTCTCTCGTCTTCCCGACGTTGTCCGAAGCGCCGAGTTCACGGACACGCAGCTCCGGCGTAGTGTGCATGCGTGGTGGGGGAAATTCTCGAGCGCTCCCGTCCTCATTCTGGCATCACTGGTCCAGGGTACCAGTCAGGGGGTGGACAGTAATATATGGCGCCGTGCAGAAACATAGTTCATCCCGTTTTGAGTATACGCTAGATGGCGTTGTTCGCCCCCCCCCCACGTCCCTCACTCCGCTGGCCATAGGTTGCGTCTGTCTTCGTTGCACTCAGTAACCAGTTTAAACTTCAAATGAGTTGCACGTGACCGCCATTTGCCGCCTTCCACTGTCATTTGCTGTCATTGTATCTTATTAGATTTTCAGCAATTTCAGCAATTTTCAGTGACATTTTTGTCGGTAAAGCGTATTCAAGTGTATTTATTGTGTTGTGTTTGGTAAGGTAAGTAATTGTACGTCGAAAATGAACGTGAAACGAAAGTCAAATGACAAGCAGAAGTGTGCTGTCCTGGATTGTCCATCAACTCGACAGGTAAAATCTCATCTTTTCCAAATTCTACAATCACTTCGCAGTGGATTGCAGCAACGGGTAATCCGCGATTGCTAGGCTTAACGTCCAAGCAAGTTCACGATGAGCGATATGTAATTTGTCATTTACATTTTAATCCACACGATTACCAATGCAGTGAACGGAGAAGGCTGAAGGAAGGAACAGTACCTTCCTTGTTGCTGCCTGACAAAAGGGAAAGCAGTTCATCATCAGAGGAAGAAGATGAGAAAATTGATGTGGAGAGGAAGGAAGATTTGTCACCCGGGATCAATATTACACCGCCAACTGCAGATTTTTCACCAGTGACATTTGGGAATTGGTTTCCAACATCAGCCGAAGGAAGTTCTTATAGGCAAAGCTCTTCCCTTGCAGTCGCTGAATGTAGTGACTTCGTTTTTCCAACGACGCCAAAATCTACTGTAAGTAACTTTCCCAATATAGAAAGTGATAATTTACTTCCCGGACCCAGTTCCACTCTATATTCTGAAAATAACAACATACATAAAGCCACAAAATCTGGACCGTGTAGACGCTTAATTTGGAAAAGGAAAGATTTAGATGAGAATACAAGAAAAATGTATCAGCACGTGTTACAAGCAAAGAAGGAAATGGATAATTATAGGACCAAGAGCTTACGATATGCAGATCATTTGAAGAAGCTTCAGAACAATGCGAAGGCCATAGAATTCGACGAACACTTAGGAGATCTTAGTACACTGCAGAGGAACTTTGTCAGCATGATACTCAGGAATGCTGGTAAACATAAACATGGACGACGATACACGCCAGATGAAAGGCTCCTATGTCTGTCGATCTATAAAAGATCGGCATCTGCATACAAATACTTGTGTACTTTTCTCCCAATTCCTGCTCCAAGAAGAGTTCGCCAACTATTAAATCACATTCGTTTGGATTGCGGTGTTACAAAAACAATGAAAGACTGCTTAAAGGAAACAGCCAACCGCATGATGGATCCACTGGATAAGGTATGCGTACTCATGTGGGATGAAGTGTCGCTAATGCTGAATGTGCAATACTGTGCCGAAAAGGACAAAGTTGTTGGGCTAGAAGATTGGGGTACAAATCGGACCTCAAAGTATGCCGACCATGCACTGGTTTTCATGCTGCGAGGCATAAAAACTGGTTGGAAGATCCCAGTCACATACAATTTTTGTGCTGCACAAACAACTTACGAGCAACTAATATGTTGCATCAAGGAGGTCGTCCGAGCTGTTACTGAAGCCGGTTATACAGTCGCAGCAACAGTATGTGACCAAGGTTCCTCCAATATGAAGGCCATCAAGACAATGCAACAAGACACGGACAGAATTCGAGAGCAGAAAGGAATTAAAAAGTATTGGACGATCCTCATCGATGACGTCGAATTTATTCCGCTGTACGATGCTCCGCACATGCTGAAGTGCATGCGGAACATTTTTTGACCAAGGATATAGAAATCGATTTTGATAGACCACATTTGAAGAAAGAAGATAGAAAATTTGCAGCGTGGAACAATGTTATTACAGCTTACGAAATCGATGTTTATTCGGATTTAATTGAGCGACACGTACCGGATTTGACGGATCAACACGTTTATCCCGAAAAAATAAATAAAATGAAAGTCAAGCATATGATGCAGATTTTCAGTAAGAAGATGTCTTGTTTCGTCGACCTCCTTGCAAGGACAAGTGCACCGATGAAGACCAGTATTGGAGACAGGAAGATGCCAGCTGAGGGAATCCATACGGCTTACTTCCTCCATTTAATGAATGGGATTGGAGACGGGACAAATGGTGTTAATTGCGGAGATAATCACCCCAAGAGGATACCGTGGTCTGCAAAAAGTTACCACGCCGAATTTTTCACGAACGTAAGGAGACAATTAAGAAGCATCAGATTTATTAATTCCAAAACCAAGAAAGCAGTTAAAACAGATATTCCGTGCCTGCAGAATCTGATGGATACTTTGCAAGGTTTCCAATTGTTATGGGAGAAATTAGAAGGAATGGGCTTTGAATCTTTTGCCACGAGGAACGTCAATCAAGATCCACTAGAGAATTTTTTTGGCAATGTCAAGAGCCACGATTTCAGATCTAACAAGCCTACGTGTTACCAATTCGAGGCCATATTCAAATCGTTGTTGATAACAAGTTTGACGTCGAAGCACTCGCCGGGATACAATTGCGAGGACGATAGCGGAGATTTTCTTCTGCCGCAATATACAATGCTACTTAGTGGTACTGAATATCTACCAGATGAAGTGGACGATGAGAACCAAAATGAACACCAAGCACCCCTTGCCAGTATGAAAGAATTTAAAATTTACAATTCTGGAGGCATTATTAAAAGTATTAATAACAACCTACCTGCATTAACAGGATGTGCGACATGTTTTGAATCTTTTCAAAAACAGTCGTCTAAGAGGCAAGGAACTACGTGTTTTACAGACCAGCATTTACTTGCAAAACGATATTTAGGAAGAGTTATCAGTAAGAATATCTCCCACAAAAGAATGGGCAATAAGTTGCAACGCATGATCCAGCGTATGCTAGAATTTAATTTTTGGACATGTAGCGATCATAAATCCCATGTTTTCAAAACATTCACCCAAATATGCGTGAAAAAATATATAGAAGATGTGGTCACGTATATAAATAGAATTTTTAAAGGTCGCATTACACCGAAAAACAAACGACTTTGCGAACCAATTAAACGAGCACAAGAGTGCTATATGAAAACGATACGAAAAGTAAACAGATTGGAATGCGGAACGTAAAATGAGATAAATTTTATTTAGACCGGCGTCGCACCGCACTGTAAAGTGCGGTACCACTGACTGGGTCAGTGGTCACAAGTGCCTGCAACGGCACTTGTACTCGCGGATCGTACGATCACGCGAGTCGATCGACGCCGGCGTCACTTTCACAAGAAAGTGGCGAAAGAAATGAAAAAAGAGTCTCTCCGATAATAGTAAAACTATTGTATCGGTCCAACGTCGCACCGCACTGTAAAGTGCGGTACCACTGACTGGTCAGTGGTCACAAGTGCCTGCAATGGCACTTGTACTCGCGGATCATATGATCACGCGAGTCGATAGACGAAATAATAAATTTAATTCACCCTTTAATTTCACAGGAAATGACTTTAATTTAGTATTTATTATTCACCCTTTATGTTCACAGGAGATGACTGGTAGAAGACCTAAGAAAAGGTGCAGAGGACTACGTTGAAAATTACTTGCATACGTAAGGGTGCTGAGTCCGGTTCGGTCAAAGTGCGCCAGACTGGTACGGGCGTCACAGGTATGCATGATGTAATAGTAGTAATAATTATGATAATTACGATAATAATTAGTAAAATATCCTTTATGTTGTATATAGAACTCGTCGGTTCCTGGCTTGGAGCGAAATCGGTCGATGATGTATTGGTTAACAGTATATATGGAAGTCGCGTACGAGGGCATATGTGAGGAGTGATTTTTCAAGAGTGAAAATTTCCACATAAAACAACTATTCAATAACCGCAAAAAACTGTGGTATGTACCTATGTTTATTGAAAAAAAAATTTATTAGTACACGTACAGTTTATTCTTCCATCTGATAGCGGCAATGTTTTAAATTCAGAGACAATGGGCCTAATGAATAAAGTGTAAGCAATTGCTTTTTCTTAATATTTTACTAGGAATTGCTTAAATTCATATGAATAAAAACACAAGCAATTGCTTTATCTTGTAGGAATTCCTAAATCGCCAAGGAATCATTTAAAGCAAACGCTTTTCCTTAATTTTTTAAGGAATTGTTTGCAATCGAATGAATAAAAGAAGCAAGCTTTTTTCTCTTAATAAATTTGTATTTTAAATATCATTTCACTAATGTACCTATAATTCATAATTTATTTGAAATTCAAAATAAACCATTTTTATAATTTTAATGTTAATTGTAATAATCAATATTTAATGTTGGAACGCAGGACGAGATTGAGTCAGGAGAACTGAACGCCAGCGAGCAGGGATAGCCTGAGAGAGAGAGTGTTACCGGCAGTCACAGCTACCATTTACTTATACGGTCTAGTATAGAAATAAGACCTTTTGTATGAAACCATTTTGAAATAAGGCCTTTTGTTATAAACACATTTGGAAATAAGTACTTTTGTAATGTACACATTACTTTACTTGATTTATAATAAAAAAATTCTTTAAAACAATTTCATTACCTCTTTCTTATTCATAAAACACACTTTTATGAATAAGAACTTAATAAAGTGAAAAAACCAATAGAAAAACATACAGAAATACATAATTAGTTATTACAAATAGTTACTGTAACAACTAATTATGTATTTATGTATGTTTTTCTATTGGTCTCTTCATTTTATTAAGTTCTTTAATTATATATCAGCACATTATCTTAATAATATCTACATCATCTCAACGGCCATCTTTCATCTTATATTCGGGTTCTGAGTATACGCTAGATGGCGTCACTGGCGTCTATCCTTCTGCACTCTTATACATTGGAGTGTCCATGCCCTGCTACCAGTAACCGTTAGGGATGTTCGATTCACTTTAAAAGATCGATTTTCAGAATCGTTTCTGAATCGAATCATGAGAACCGATTCTGTTAAAAACCCGAAACCAAAGAATCGATTTTGCAAGAATCGATCTAAAGATCGTAAAAAATTATTAAATTTTTAATAATATATATATATATATATATATTATATTGTCAGTGTCCATTAATGCACTTAAATCTTCATCATTTAAGTAACTTAAGTAATCTTTCAATACAGTCACGTGGTAACCCAGGGAAATCGTTCTCTAGCCGTTCGTGAACTGCAATGCCTGAATATTCAATGTAGTTATTTTATCACATTCAACCATTGAGCTATTATAGCTCAATGCATTCAACGCAGTTCTGCGTGTTGATGAAAAAAAAATCGGTTCTCGATTCTTAGTGTAAAGAATCGATTCTCAAAAAAATCGAACAGCGGAGAATCGATTTAAAAGATCGATCTTTTAACCAAAAGAATCGATTTTTTTAAGAATCGAATCGGAATCGAACATCCCTAGTAACCGTACATTTGGAACAGGGATGGATATATAGACATATGTCCACGATGATTTAATACAAATGCTCGAACCGGGGCATCAGCTATAGAACATCTCAGTCGCATAGGCAACTTAATGGACTGAAAATTTATGCCTCCGTTGGACACGATGGCTCTGACGTCTGCAATAAATTTCTCAAAGAAAATATTGGGTTCGTGTGGCTTTTGGGGACCTTTATAGATGCCTACCACTATCGGCTTTATACCAGGAATATTTGAAATCCTACATTGGGCGGGCCAGATATGAATGGAACTTGATTTGTCCAAACTACATCCGTCAGTATGAAAATCTAATTTTAACTGTCTAACAAAAGGTACCGAAAAAGTGTTGGGGAGACTTTTAATAATTTCTGCTTCCAGATCGAAATGAATGTATTCTCTTGGTGCCATGACGAATGTGACAGCAGGATTACGTGGCATAGATACAACTGTTCTAACATCCCGAGGCAATGTGTTCGAAGGAGAGATAATATATTATTTCCTTGAACGTGTGTCAAATTGTCAGTGAAATTTTGTTATTTTGACCCCGTGTGATTATCTAACTAATACACATCAACTTCATCGAAGAAGAAAGAATTATTACTTTATTTTCATCTGTTGAAAAGTTATAGATTTTTGGCCACTGAAGCATCGACTCTTTCCCACTGTGCGACACGACGTAGGAGTCGGTAACTTTGCTTCCATTTATATATATATATATATATGTATGGCGTAAGCGTCAAGTGCTGAAAGTTATTATAGCACCACTTTGTTAGGATCGTTCGCATCTTTAAGATTGGAACCTAATTTTGTATTTATACTAATGGGCGTCATAAGTGTTTTGTAATCATGATAGTAAATATACATTTGAGTTTATTCAATATTGTGAAAATTCAAAACGTTTCAAAGCAAGGATGTCGTGAAAGTTTTAATGAGATTTGAACATCTGGGAAATCCTGAATGCTTTGGTCTAAATGTTATCATTGACATAAACTATCATGGAAAAGCTGAAAAATTTAAACTATCACTAAACAATCCAAATGGATCAATTCGTCTGAGTTAGGCGCCCATGATTAATAAAACTCGAAGCAAGTGGAAACTACCGTAATAGATCTTCAGCCCAACACTATTTGAAACAAGTATACGTACATATGTACTTACTCGTGTATGTATCGTATGTATTCATTGAAATCATATTATACTTACTTGTGACACAACTGAAAAGCTAATTAAATATAACTAATTCAATATTACTAGCAACTAACATATAGATAATTGCATACGTATATAATATTATGAAGTAAACATTGAGTTAAAATCAGAAAGAAAATGTAATGGAAGAAGTTCGTAAAAAAGGTTCTGGAAAGGTTTGACTTAGATACAATTATCGCTTGTAAAGAAACGTTTAATCTATATATTTATTATACGAATACAAATAAAGATTGAGTAAAATATTGTTGAGAGAAAATTAATTTCCTACAGAAGATAAGTTTAATGGAAAAGTACTAAAATGACTATTTTATATTGCGTATAACGATAGAAAATAAGAATCCTTAATTAACATTAATGACATTATTTTATATCGGAGCACTTGTTGAAAGTTATCAGTACTTATGTATCGATATAAGAATAAAGTTTTGCTGATATCATAATATATCCTGAAATATTTAATTCAAGAACTTTTGTTATATAGGTAATGGTGAAAATTTCAGAGATTAGTTTAATATATTATTATGTATTATGAAAATGACCTATTTATATATAATTATAATCATCTCAAGATATTAATATAAGCAAAATATTATAAATATTGTAATAAACAATACTTAAAATATACAGTACAGAGAAATAACGTATCATGAGTACATTTGGCTGTGTACATTTAACTTAGTTCTATAAATTAAGCATACTTACTTCAACACAGATTGTAGTCTTTAACTAACTTTTGTATTTGTAAATTGATTCTCTATCATTTATCAATTATTCAATTGATATTTCGAATTTAAATATCATTACATCGTAGCGAAACTAATAGCGTAACTATCGCAGCAATATTTAAAAACTATTAATGGTATTTAGAATTGCTGGTATTGTACGTATAATAGTCTTTGAAGTATTATTATACAAAATATGGTACAAATACATTATCTTAAATATAAGTCTCTTATAAAACATCACATTATCTAATTTCAGCATATATTTATTTTTTTCTACACATACTTGAAAGTATCTCTTATAGTCTTGGAATATACCTAGATTATACAAATATGTTGAAAAATCACACGATATAGATTTTAAACTCTAGTTCACTAGAACGTTCACAGTACTCTTATTAATTACTTTTTAAATTTCATTTAGAACGCATAAGTAAATAAATCAATATATTATTTTTATTTCTGTATAAATAAGTGAATTTATTTTAAATCATATTTCAATTTGTTTTGTACACTTACTGCAAAATATAAATTAATACAAGTCATTTAAAGGGAAAAGTATTCTGACATTTAAAAGAGAACTTCTTTTCATATAAACGTCATACATGATGATATAATCATTTGAAAATTTAATCAGCCTATAAGTATCTAAGGACTAAACATTTTATAGTCTTACAAAACTATAATAATACACCCTTTATAGGAATCGTATGTTTTGTAAATAGAAATTGACATTAATACTTGAAATGCCAATCTTAGCTTTTCCATTTCATTATATGTTACTGTAAACAATATGTAGCAGAAGTACATTATTATCTACCTACTTAATGAATTTCGAATTTTGTTACAGTAGAAAATTACAGTGATCAGTGATTTTTGTATAATCAGCATGATATAATAAAACAAAATATAAAAAGCATACATTTTATGTAAGAAATAAGGATTGTATTAATTAGAAATTCTATTACATTTCATAAGAATCGTTTAGGAAACTTTAATGCATTGTAGGTATATAAAAATACTTGTATACAAGAAAAAAATATGCAAAAATAATATTGCCTTAGGTCTCCTTACAAGGGCATATTTCATTTCTATAAGAAGTAACTTATTGCACGTAAGAGTTTATGAATTGTAGACTGTTTATAAACTTAGTCTACAGACTGCAGCGATATATATTCTTATTTGTAAATATAAGGATTTATGAAGTAGTATAGCTATGTATGTTGTACGCGTTATAATTTTTACGAATACTATATTCGTGCGCTCATTCTATATATAATATACATAAAACTATCGTCCGTTCGTAGAAATTTATCGAATACTAGTAAAGAGATTTAGTACAGACTTATTTTCCTTTTGACTACGCGCTTTACTGAACACATTCCAAAAACGTAAAGTTTCGTCACCGGCGCCTGTTACGATAGCTTCGCCATCCGGTGACATGGCTAGATATAAAACTCTATAAGAATGTCCTGTTAATTTTGCAACTTGTGTCAAACTGGGATACTTCCAAACCAAAATTTGATTCTGAGAATAGCCGTGCGTACTGACTAGTTCCGAACTATGCTTACTCCAAGCCAAATTACAAACTTGGGAACCAGTGTCGATACATTGCATCGGCTGACCAGTCAGCGTGTTCCAGAATCTGATGCATCTATCCGCTGTACCACCGCCAGAGGCCAATAGTCCATGATGATGCGGAGACCATGCGATAGCTTTAACAGCTGCTAGATGCTCCGTATAAGTCTGTATCGGCGAGAGGGAATGTAAGTTCCATACGTAAAGTCGATTGTCATTTCCACCCGAGGCCAAATATTGATTATCCGGAGACCATTTGAGTCCACAAACTTCTTGCCTATGAGCTCCCAAACGTCTTTCACTGACAACACAAGGAGTTCTAACATCTCTTTGTAATATTAACCTGTCTCTACTGCCGGATGACAAAACTTCGCCGTTCCAAGCTAATGCTCCGACTCTGGCGCTGTGTCCTTGTAGCTTGCTTACTTGTTTACTCACAGCTACATCCCAGACTTGGATGTAGCCTAAATGCGTACCAACCGCAACTAAATTTCCCCTTTCGTTCCAAGCAACCGATGTCACACTATTGCCGTCACTGGACAGGTCACATAATCTGGTCACTTGGCTGGTACAGGCAGACCATAAGTAGACGCAGCTACCTAGGCCGACACTAAGAACATTCTGAGAAGACCAGTCGACAAGATTTAAGTAGAAATCATCTTGTAATTCCGGAGCGTCGAGTACTTTAAAAGGTATTCTGGAAATTTTTCTTGTCGCTTTCCTCGGCGACCTTAGCAGTTTTTGGCTTTTGGCGCTCAATGGCGATAACGAATAAGGTGAACTCTGATCGAGCAGCGTGTGATCTTTCGTGGGCGTAGTATATTTAAAGAGATTTTTGGTAACTAACGGTGATAATACTCTTCGCTCTTCGCACTGACCCTTCACATCTTCTATGCTTGCTCCAAGTAATTCATTTTTCAGAAGACACGAATAAGCAATGCCGTCACGACTACCTTCTCCATTTTCACGAGTTTTTTTTGTCACTATACCGTTCCGACTGTTCTCCGATATCATTGAGAATGTTGTTTGCCAATTATTACCTGATCTTGTTGGTATAAATCGATCGAAGCTATTGTTCACCATTTTAGTCGGTGAGAAATATACTGACGAATGGAGTCCGGGACCAGCCAGATTATCTATATAGCTTTCACTGTTTGACTTCAATAGCCGTTTCTCATATTCGTAGTGGAACATTTTTTTTTTATGCTACGATCTTTCGCAATCAATCACATAATTATGCACCATACACACTTATTTTTCCATCGGACTACTTAGATTACACATCCGTCGTCATTTTTCTTGTTAAGCATTCCATTAACAAGATCGAATAGATTACTCCGTTAAGTCGCCATTCAACGTCAACTTGGAAAATTTTTCATACAGAAATAGTTAAGAGAGGACGAATGTGATTCTCCAATCGAAATGCTCAGTTCGTGGGGTTGGCTTTAGAAATAGATGGTGAAACGTCTACGTAAAGATGTACGTTTCAACGAACTTCCACCTAGCGACGTAATTATCAACTTACACTGAAATGCTATTGTTGCGTATTTTAGCGGTGATTTTAAAATCGGAACGCGGGTTGATGCTATTTATATAGAGCATTGAGCTATAAGAATACCTGGAGAGAGAACAGCAGCAGGAAGAAGTAGAGGCGACACCGGTCTGAGGAAAATAGAAGATAAGCGGCGTACCTATCCTTCTTCCTATTACCCCTCTCCCTCTCAAACGATTGTGGCCGATCGAGTTTCGATTGCATTCGAGCTCACTAGGGCTGGCTTTTTTACATCGCTACGATTCTACAGTATTTCGTAAATATGGTGGGGGCACTGCCAAGCTTAGACCATATATACTCATAGACGCGGCTCCAGATAATTTCCTTGACGCAAAGATAAAATCATCTACGTGACGTCACATGTGGGCAAAATAATAATGGAAGCTTTTATGTTCAAAGCGATTTAAAAATATTTCTGGAAATGCTCATGTGGTTAAATGTAGTAGTAAGAAAAAATAGGTATAGTGTTGGGATATAATCATAATTTTTTTATTTGAAGATGGGTCCTTGGGGGGCCTTCTGGGCAGAAGCTCAGTTGGTCGCCCGTTAAATTATTTTACTGTAAAAAAATAGTAATTTGCAACTTTTTATGCAACATGTTTGTACCATTATTAATAATTCTTTGCAGAGAAATGCTGTAACCTCGTTTGTATATGCGATGTAACCAGCCTAACCACGCTAAGGGCTGATGCAATGTGCAGTAACCACCATTTTGAATTATCTTTTGCCCACAAGTGACGTCACTTTTGCCCGTTATCTTTGCTTCACTTCGGCTCGTGGATGCATATAGAGCGGGCCGTGTCTATGAGTATATATGGTCTAAGCCAGGCATGGAACTAAAGTGAACGCAGCGGCCGTTTTTCGGAGGCAACGCCTCCTTTCTCCCGCCGCGCGTCTTGGCCCCCGCGGCGGGCCTAGGAGCTTCCAGCGCCTCAGACCCGTACCATATGAACCGCGCGTGGCGCATTGGGGCGACACCCGTATCAATAGATTTCCGCATCACCCATGGGGTACTATTATCGATGCGTTTTTTTTGTCAGTGGTATCCTCTGTGGGCCTATTCCACTGTGTCACGCGATAAAAATGGATAGGAAAAACGCGTTTTACTATCAAAATTTTAAATACGTTTGGGAAAACTTAATTTTCGCGCACGTTTAGACGTGCTGGGCATATTTAAAATATCAACGGGGAGGCTGATCAACGTTGTACGTATTAAAGTTGATATTTTAGATATGCCCAGCACGTCTAAACATGCGCGAAAATTAAGTTTTCCCAAACGTATTTAAAATTTTGATAGTAAAACGCGTTTTTCCTATTCATTTTTATTGCGTGACACAGGGGAATAGGCCCACAGGGGATACAACTGACAAAAAAAAACGCATCGATAATAGTACCCCATGGGTGATGCGGAAATCTATTGATATGGGTGTCGCCCCAATGCGACACGCGTGGTTCATGTGGTACGGGTCTGAGGCGCTCGAAGCTCCTAGGCCCGCCGCGGGGGCCAAGACGCGCGGCGGGAGAAAGGAGGCGTTGCCTCCGAAAAACGGCCGCTGCGTTCACTTTAGTTCCATGCCTGATCTATACGATATAATACAGACATATAATAATAAAAATAATAATAATAATAATAATATCCTTCTACTGTACTATATAATTTAAAAGGAACATATCGAACCCGTACACACCGATTTTGCTGCAACTTTGCAAGTCTGTAGAGTAGCCAAAAATATTGGATACATATTTTTTTAAAAAGGAATTCATTCTCCTCCATAGCTATTAGAACAATTGAGGGCTCAGATACAATAAGGGGACTAACGCTCGAAAATGGGAAAAATTATTGTCCAAACGCTAAGAAAGATTGGAAAATTAAATTTTGTCAAACTGGATTTTAAAAAATATAGTGTTGTAAAGCTCGTCCCGGCACGCATTTTTTCTATTTACAGTATTTTTATCGAATTATTAGTATTCGAGACAAAAATTATAAACATACAAAATTTCTTCGACCAAAATCCCCATACCGCACACCTGGTCTTAGAGACGTCTTAGAGATGTCCATTTTAGGTCTGAACGTCTTGATTTGTAACAAGACGTCTCTGAGATGTCTTTAAGACGTTTTTTGGACGTCTTTAAGACTTTACCAGACGTTGTGCTGTATGGGTCATTATTTCTTTATACATAAATTGCGATAAGTTGAGTAAATATTAACGGATCGTTATGAGACTTGAAACATAAAATTCAGAAAACTCTAGCGGAGCCGTAAAATGTATGCACAAAACCCTTATGTTAAAAAATGTAATGATATTTAATTAAAAAGTAATACTGGACATAACCCATGTTTTTCAACGTTCGCCGTTAAAAAGTATCGAGGCAATTTTGAGGTATTGTTGACTGTTCACGGCACGAAGAGATTTATATATATCGTCATATCATCTACAATTATTTATTAATCAGTGTGAAAATTGATGAAAATCTTCCTTGTATATTAAGGAAAAACTTTATCGCTGCAAGTTATATGAACCTCAAAATTACCAGGATGGGCAAAAAATTATTTGAAATCAAAATTTAATCTACGACACTCAATTTTTTTAAGTCGGCGCCAGATTTACACAGTGCAAATGATGAGGCGCCGATATAAAAAAATTGAGTGTTGTAGATTAAATAAGGAACAAAATTACTTTTTATCTTTTAGCGCATTTCATATTTTTTTGAAGTCGGCTTTAATTATGATTTTCCATTTTTTGGAACGATGCGCCAGTATTGTATTGCCAATTTAATTAAAAATTTAAATCCGAAATTGTCGGATTGAGTATTATTCACTTTCAGAATTTTAGAATTATAAATTTCGAATTATTCACTTTTTTAGTATAAACTTAATAGAGACAAGTTCTTAAAAATAGGCTATTTTTTCAAAAGTCAGGGGGGACAACTGCCCCTTTTGCACCCCACTCCGGATGCCCATGACTGACACGGGACTGTTATGTGTACCCAGATCTTAACGTAACCCACACAGCACAACGTCCGGCAAAGTCCCTGGGACGGTCTGTAGACGTCCCAGGGACTTTGCCGGACGTTGTGCTGTGTGGGAAGCGCAACCTACGCTCGTGTATTTACATCGTAGATGTTTTTTTATAATTTTTAAATAGTTAATTTTCAGTAGTTAATAAGGACAGAGCCAATCAATTTGTAACGACACGTAGGGATTTAGGGGCCTCGGGTCCAAAAGACTACGAATATAAATTTTACAAAAACGTTTAAATTCATTATTTTCAATGACTTTTACGTGTCGTAGGATGGGCACCATCTATTTAGACACGCGCGAAGTGCAGAAATTTGCGGGAATGTCAGTAGCAGCGTCAATTTTTAATATTTTTCCGTGTACGACATGTGAAAATATTAATTAAATGTTCCACTTCACGAAAAATACTAACAATCAATTTCATCTTGCAATTTATAGCTTGTATAAGCTCTCAAGAAGTGCCATATTTCAGCGCCATATAGGCTCCTGATCCCCGAAATAGGTTTTCAGAAAGAAATCCGGCGTGAGTCGTTGACAAACCGAGCCAAAGCATAGCTTAGCGAAAGCCCGCCCTCTATGTTAAACTCTTACTTCAAACAAGTCACACGTATACAAGCACGCATACATATTTAAGTATTTCAACAGATTTCAGAGTAGTTCTTGAGTTGGCCGCTGTTCATGAACAGAGGTCGCTAAATTCAGTCCTCAAATTAGGGGTCGGTACCACAGATTGGGTGGCAACACGAAGTCCCATAAGATGATAGGTCTATTCTATACCTCGTCTGTGGCTACAGCTGATAATTATGATAATCATAGGCAGATGGTGCCGCAGTGGTGTTTCAACATGAATTGGAAGTGTTCTAGACGGGAACCTGTGACTTGGCAGTGCCCCCACCATATTCACGAAATACTGTAGAATCGTAGCGATGTAAAAAAGCCAGCCCTAGTGTACATACTACCCCATACAGCTGTTGCGTGGTCCTGCAGCCTGGCGATGGTCCTAGGGGTCTTGGGATGATGCCCGTGGAGCGAAGAACCGCTCTGCTCGGAGTTGCGCGTTTGTGTTTAAATAAATTTACTTCAGTTGTATAATATTTGATTATGGTATAGTTTAATTACTTTATTATAATTCTCAAACAAAAATAGAAATATGAATTTAAATTGTAACTATTGTAACAGAGCAGAAAATAAACGTGTGATCGGTAGAACATTCGAGTCGTTAATGACCGTCTTTTCAGTATCCTGTTATTCGTTTCCGTGGTGAGGAAGAACAAAAAAGGTACATCGAGCGCATCCATACATGTTATGGAAAAAAATTGAATTTGAACTTTAGCCAAAGAGTAGGTATAATAAGAGGCGTCACTCCGGGCGGAACCTTTGAAGTCCTTGCTTGACCTTGGCATTTAAATTGGTTGTCTATTCCCACACAGCACAACGTCCGGCAAAGTCCCTGGGACGTCTACAGACGTCTACAGACGTCCCAGGGACTTTGCCGGACGGTGTGCTGTGTGGGTTTCGAGCGGGATATTCAAATCGACTAAATGTACCTTACCACATTGGCTGATTATTGTCGAAGTTTACCGCGATCATTGCCGAAGCTTAGCGATCATTGCCGAATGGGCATTTAAATTGGTTGTCTTGGTGATTTCCCCAGATTATGTCTGTCCTTGTCGAGTGACGCCTCTTATTATGTCTCCTCATTGCTTTAGCTAATATCATGGCAGACAACCTCCTAGCAGAAGCCAGCCCCAAGTCTTTTCTATACGGAAAACGCATTGTCACCAACTTAAGGTGCCGCGGTACGCAACACAGCACACCTCGTCTAAGAGACGTCTAGTTTATGTTCATTTTAGGTCTGAACGTCTTGATTTGTAACAAGACGTCTCTGAGATGTCTTTAAGACGCTTTTTGGCCGCCTTTAAGATTTTACCAGACGTTGTGCTGTATGGGACCTGTGTTATGTATACGTATATACAGTAGGCAGCAGAATCGGCTTCCCTTCGGAAATTTGGCAACGTTGCATGTCGGGTCCCCCTGTGTCCAAGAACCACTGAGTTATGCCTAGCGACAATGGTGATGTTACGTATTTTGGCGGTGATTTTAAAATAGAACGTAGTTTGGTGCCCGTAGGGTGCTAAAGCACCCTGCTCGTGATATGTTGGAGAGGCCTTTTAAATAAAACAGACACTGAACGATTTAAAGTTAAAGTTCGAAGTTTATTCCGACTGCTCAAGAAGCTGGTTAGCGACAGAATGAATGAAACGTTGAAGGAAGAGTTCCGAGCTCGTTGACGAAGTCGCTGACAAGATTCTCTTAGTCCTCCCCTAAAGCCTTGTAGTCCAATCAGGACGATGACATCCCTCCAGTTTCGTCAGTGGGTTGTCCTTGGCCATCTCTCCGTTCTTGCCCCCTTCCTTCGCACTTTCCTCCACCCTCAACTGGTGGTGGAGGCGCGCTTTCAAGTACATAGTTTACATAGGCTACATACAGTATATACATGTCTAACAGGTAAGCGCGACCCCGAAGGTCAAGATGACGTCGCTCGGACGAGATTTATAAGTTTATGACTTGCAGCCGTTTCCTCCCCTACAGGACGTTGGCAATTAGAAAAAGGTAAAGCGGAGTTTTAAATGCTTTTACGAGACGGGCTGTTGCCCGCTCGACGAAGTTTGGCACGCAGATGTGCAAGAAAAAATTAAGCTATTTACTATCCTCGCCTGGCCTAACGGTAACTTAAAAACTATTGAATACAGTCCCAGGCCTTCGTACGCCTTCTGAGTTTGGACATTAGCTGCTAGCATTGTAAGGACACGTACAAAAATTATGACGGGAAAAACCTTCGAGAAACGCAACGCGATATACAATAAGCCCTTCATCGTCCTCCGTTTCAAATCTCGCTCTACGTACACTCGGTTCAAACGATTGTGGCCGATCGAGTTTCGATTGCATTCGAGCTCACTAGGGCTGGCTTTTTTACATCGCTACGATTCTACAGTATTTCGTGAATATGGTGGGGGCACTGCCAACGGGAACCTATGGCTTGGCAGTGCCCCCACCATATTCACGAAATACTGTAGAATCGTAGCGATGTAAAAAAGCCAGCCCTAGTGAGCTCGAATGCAATCGAAACTCGATCGGCCACAATCGTTTGAACCGAGTGTACGTAGAGCGAGATTTGAAACGGAGGACGATGAAGGGCTTATTGTATATCGCGTTGCGTTTCTCGAAGGTTTTTCCCGTCATAATTTTTGTACGTGTCCTTACAATGCTAGCAGCTAATGTCCAAACTCAGAAGGCGTACGAAGGCCTGGGACTGTATTCAATAGTTTTTAAGTTACCGTTAGGCCAGGCGAGGATAGTAAATAGCTTAATTTTTTCTTGCACATCTGCGTGCCAAACTTCGTCGAGCGGGCAACAGCCCGTCTCGTAAAAGCATTTAAAACTCCGCTTTACCTTTTTCTAATTGCCAACGTCCTGTAGGGGAGGAAACGGCTGCAAGTCATAAACTTATAAATCTCGTCCGAGCGACGTCATCTTGACCTTCGGGGTCGCGCTTACCTGTTAGACATGTATATACTGTATGTAGCCTATGTAAACTATGTACTTGAAAGCGCGCCTCCACCACCAGTTGAGGGTGGAGGAAAGTGCGAAGGAAGGGGGCAAGAACGGAGAGATGGCCAAGGACAACCCACTGACGAAACTGGAGGGATGTCATCGTCCTGATTGGACTACAAGGCTTTAGGGGAGGACTAAGAGAATCTTGTCAGCGACTTCGTCAACGAGCTCGGAACTCTTCCTTCAACGTTTCATTCATTCTGTCGCTAACCAGCTTCTTGAGCAGTCGGAATAAACTTCGAACTTTAACTTTAAATCGTTCAGTGTCTGTTTTATTTAAAAGGCCTCTCCAACATATCACGAGCAGGGTGCTTTAGCACCCTACGGGCACCAAACTACGTTCTATTTTAAAATCACCGCCAAAATACGTAACATCACCATTGTCGCTAGGCATAACTCAGTGGTTCTTGGACACAGGGGGACCCGACATGCAACGTTGCCAAATTTCCGAAGGGAAGCCGATTCTGCTGCCTACTGTATATACGTATACATAACACAGGTCCCATACAGCACAACGTCTGGTAAAATCTTAAAGGCGGCCAAAAAGCGTCTTAAAGACATCTCAGAGACGTCTTGTTACAAATCAAGACGTTCAGACCTAAAATGAACATAAACTAGACGTCTCTTAGACGAGGTGTGCTGTGTTGCGTACCGCGGCACCTTAAGTTGGTGACAATGCGTTTTCCGTATAGAAAAGACTTGGGGCTGGCTTCTGCTAGGAGGTTGTCTGCCATGATATTAGCTAAAGCAATGAGGAGACATAATAAGAGGCGTCACTCGACAAGGACAGACATAATCTGGGGAAATCACCAAGACAACCAATTTAAATGCCCATTCGGCAATGATCGCTAAGCTTCGGCAATGATCGCGGTAAACTTCGACAATAATCAGCCAATGTGGTAAGGTACATTTAGTCGATTTGAATATCCCGCTCGAAACCCACACAGCGTTGTGCTGTGTGGGAATAGACAACCAATTTAAATGCCAAGGTCAAGCAAGGACTTCAAAGGTTCCGCCCGGAGTGACGCCTCTTATTATACCTACTCTTTGGCTAAAGTTCAAATTCAATTTTTTTCCATAACATGTATGGATGCGCTCGATGTACCTTTTTTGTTCTTCCTCACCACGGAAACGAATAACAGGATACTGAAAAGACGGTCATTAACGACTCGAATGTTCTACCGATCACACGTTTATTTTCTGCTCTGTTACAATAGTTACAATTTAAATTCATATTTCTATTTTTGTTTGAGAATTATAATAAAGTAATTAAACTATACCATAATCAAATATTATACAACTGAAGTAAATTTATTTAAACACAAACGCGCAACTCCGAGCAGAGCGGTTCTTCGCTCCACGGGCATCATCCCAAGACCCCTAGGACCATCGCCAGGCTGCAGGACCACGCAACAGCTGTATGGGGTAGTATGTACACTAGGGCTGGCTTTTTTACATCGCTACGATTCTACAGTATTTCGTGAATATGGTGGGGGCACTGCCAAGTCACAGGTTCCCGTCTAGAACACTTCCAATTCATGTTGAAACACCACTGCGGCACCATCTGCCTATGATTATCATAATTATCAGCTGTAGCCACAGACGAGGTATAGAATAGACCTATCATCTTATGGGACTTCGTGTTGCCACCCAATCTGTGGTACCGACCCCTAATTTGAGGACTGAATTTAGCGACCTCTGTTCATGAACAGCGGCCAACTCAAGAACTACTCTGAAATCTGTTGAAATACTTAAATATGTATGCGTGCTTGTATACGTGTGACTTGTTTGAAGTAAGAGTTTAACATAGAGGGCGGGCTTTCGCTAAGCTATGCTTTGGCTCGGTTTGTCAACGACTCACGCCGGATTTCTTTCTGAAAACCTATTTCGGGGATCAGGAGCCTATATGGCGCTGAAATATGGCACTTCTTGAGAGCTTATACAAGCTATAAATTGCAAGATGAAATTGATTGTTAGTATTTTTCGTGAAGTGGAACATTTAATTAATATTTTCACATGTCGTACACGGAAAAATATTAAAAATTGACGCTGCTACTGACATTCCCGCAAATTTCTGCACTTCGCGCGTGTCTAAATAGATGGTGCCCATCCTACGACACGTAAAAGTCATTGAAAATAATGAATTTAAACGTTTTTGTAAAATTTATATTCGTAGTCTTTTGGACCCGAGGCCCCTAAATCCCTACGTGTCGTTACAAATTGATTGGCTCTGTCCTTATTAACTACTGAAAATTAACTATTTAAAAATTATAAAAAAACATCTACGATGTAAATACACGAGCGTAGGTTGCGCTTCCCACACAGCACAACGTCCGGCAAAGTCCCTGGGACGTCTACAGACCGTCCCAGGGACTTTGCCGGACGTTGTGCTGTGTGGGTTACGTTAAGATCTGGGTACACATAACAGTCCCGTGTCAGTCATGGGCATCCGGAGTGGGGTGCAAAAGGGGCAGTTGTCCCCCCTGACTTTTGAAAAAATAGCCTATTTTTAAGAACTTGTCTCTATTAAGTTTATACTAAAAAAGTGAATAATTCGAAATTTATAATTCTAAAATTCTGAAAGTGAATAATACTCAATCCGACAATTTCGGATTTAAATTTTTAATTAAATTGGCAATACAATACTGGCGCATCGTTCCAAAAAATGGAAAATCATAATTAAAGCCGACTTCAAAAAAATATGAAATGCGCTAAAAGATAAAAAGTAATTTTGTTCCTTATTTAATCTACAACACTCAATTTTTTTATATCGGCGCCTCATCATTTGCACTGTGTAAATCTGGCGCCGACTTAAAAAAATTGAGTGTCGTAGATTAAATTTTGATTTCAAATAATTTTTTGCCCATCCTGGTAATTTTGAGGTTCATATAACTTGCAGCGATAAAGTTTTTCCTTAATATACAAGGAAGATTTTCATCAATTTTCACACTGATTAATAAATAATTGTAGATGATATGACGATATATATAAATCTCTTCGTGCCGTGAACAGTCAACAATACCTCAAAATTGCCTCGATACTTTTTAACGGCGAACGTTGAAAAACATGGGTTATGTCCAGTATTACTTTTTAATTAAATATCATTACATTTTTTAACATAAGGGTTTTGTGCATACATTTTACGGCTCCGCTAGAGTTTTCTGAATTTTATGTTTCAAGTCTCATAACGATCCGTTAATATTTACTCAACTTATCGCAATTTATGTATAAAGAAATAATGACCCATACAGCACAACGTCTGGTAAAGTCTTAAAGACGTCCAAAAAACGTCTTAAAGACGTCCCAGGGACTTTGCCGGACGTTGTGCTGTGTGGGACACTAGCGCCACCGTTCCCGCGGTGGTAGATTCCTTTGCCAATAGAATCTCAGTTGTATATTTTGAACCAATGTAATCGTTCTTGATCTATTTAAATTAACGAATATTTCTTCGCTTTAGTTAAAAAGTATAATGTATATGTGAATACTTTAGCCAATCAAATCAGTGCGTGCATACATTGACTATTTATGAATGAATATTCTATATATCCGCTGAATTAGCACGTTTTAACTGTAACACCAGCTCTATTAACCCACACAGCACAACGTCCCGGGGACGTCGACAGACCGTACTAGGAACGTCCCAGGGACTTTGCCGGACGTTGTGCTGTGTGGGAAAGTATTTCATAAAAAATAATCCAATTAAGATCAAGAATTACGATTACAGTACACAATTCACTCAAGTTAAAAAAATCACAATCACGGTCGTGATTGAACTTTAATCATGACCGTGATCGTGAATTTGCAATCACTGTAATAAATCACTGTTAGTGATTTTGCACTCCATCTCTAATTAACAGCCATCTTGCGTATGTTGGCAACACTTCAAAAATAAATAAAAACCAGATTCTTGCCTGGTCTTCTGTAGTGACCGCTGCTTACGAGTAGAGATGGAGTGCAAAATCACTAACAGTGATTTATCACAGTGATTGCAAATTCACGATCACGGTCGTGATTAAAGTTCAATCACGACCGTGATTGTGATTTTTTTAACTTGAGTGAATTGTGTACTGTAATCGTAATTCTTGATCTTAATTGGATTATTTTTTATGAAATACTTTAATAGAGCTGGTGTTACAGTCAAAACGTGCTAATTCAACGAATATATAGAATATTCATTCATAAATAGTCAATGTATGCACGCACTGATTTGATTGGCTAAAGTATTCACATATACATTATACTTTTTAACTAAAGCGAAGAAATATTCGTTAATTTAAATAGATCAAGAACGATTACATTGGTTCAAAATATACAACTGAGATTCTATAAGAACAGTGAGGACTTGACAATGTTTCGAGAGATAATAGAATTTGGGGTTATGTGGCGCGTGCAAAGAGCAGTTACGCTCTCCACCAATCAGAAGCGATCACTGTCCTGCCTGCACCAATCAGAGGCGATCACGGATCACTGTTGCGGATGCACCAATCAGAAGCGATCACGGATCACTGTTCTGCCTGCACCAATCAGATGCGATCACGAAAATCACGGATCACTGTGAAAAATCACCGTGATTGGGAACGAACGTGATCGGATCACTCGTGATTCACAAATCATGGTTCTAGCCATCACTACTTACGAGGCTAACTTCAAATAGCAGACAGCACCTCTAGCGACACACTCTCGAGGCAGAAGAGCGGCCTCATGGTCTTAGTTACACCGCCATTTTCTAGAGGCTTCTCACGACTTCACACGAGTACCTTCATAGATTTAAAAGAATAATTATTATTCGTGGATTGTATTTTTATACGAAATATATTGTTTAGTTGTTTACACGTAGTACGGAGTTATCATTCACCATAAGTTTCCTGTTAGCGAAATTTCCTCAGAGATCCGCTACACTTCTATGGCGACCATACGAGTATTCTTTTATACCTAATTCTCTACTCTAAAAATTCAATAACATCAAAAGGTTACGGGCCCAGAAGTCTGTTATAAATGTAAAAGTAAAAAACTGCAAGTCAAACAGATTAGCGGTGTGTAAAATTTAAAAAAAAAAAATAAAGACATGGCTTCAAAGGAAGAAAGAGAAGATCTGTTAAATGTACAGATGCTGAAAAGCGCAGACACGTGGCCTCTGTGGGAAGTGGAAATACACATTTTATTTGCCTCGAAGGAACTGATGGATATAGTCGAAGGAAAAAAAACATTGGAAGATCAAGGATCAGACCCTGAAAAAATAAGAAAAATGGAAGACAAAAGATGCCAAAGCCAAGTGGTATATAATGAAGAGTGTCGACAAAAATATAAAGACTCATGTTCTCACATGCGATACCTCAAAGGCCATATACGATAGACTGAAGTCTATATTTAAAAAGGACTCCACTCAACAAAAGGTACAACTATTACAAGAGTACTATAACTACAAATATGACAAAAATAAAGACGTTATGGGAAACGTAAGTCATATACAGAATCTCGCTTTCAAACTAGAACAACTGAAACAAAAGATAGATGATGTAATGATCATCACAAAAATTACATCAATTTTGCCAGAAGAGTTCAAACATTTCAGTAGCGCATGGGACTCAACAATGGAAGAACAGAAGACTGTGGAAAATCTGACGTCAAGACTGATGTTAGAAGAAGAAAAATCAAAAACCACAAAAGAAGAAAGTATGGCTTTTAAAGCTGCAACAACAAACAAACATAAGAATAAGGATTCGATTAAGTGTTTCACATGCAAAGAAAAAGGTCATTACATGAAGAACTATCCAAAAGTGTCTTTTCTGACGGAAAGTGAAACCCATGTGACAGAACAAGAAGACTGTAAAAAGAAATTTGTGGTGAACAGTGGTTGTACAAGCCACATGGTATATGACAAAACAATAATGTACAAACTAAGAGAAAGCAAACAAAATATTAAAGTCGCTAAGTCAGGAGAAAGCATGGAGTCATACGAAAAAGGCAGTGTCGCAGGACAAAAATGTGTTCTGTCAAACGTATCATATGTACCTGAACTAAGTAAAAATCTATTATCAGTAAATGCAATAACTAAAAACAATGGAGTTGTTGTGCTAACAAATAAAACAGTACAAATACTCAAGAATGGATAACTAGTATTAGAAGGAAAGAAAGAAGAAAATGGCCTATATGTAGTCAACATAGATGAAACTGAGGAAGCATTAATGACTCAGAGAGAAAGTGAAAATATGAACTGGCATAGAAAGTTAGGTCATTTGAATTTTATTTATCTTAAAAAAGTACCAGAGTTGTGTGAAGGAATACCGAAGATAACAGTAGATGGAAGGGAAATAGAATTGTGTGAAGTGTGTATAAAAGCGAAGCAGACAAGACAACCATTCAAGAGTGAAAGAGAGAGAGCAGTAAGACCACTTCAAATAATACACTCAGATGTGTGTGGTCCCATAGATCCAGAGACGCATGATGGAAACCGTTATTTCATAACATGTTTGGATGACTATACTCATTTTTGCACTATCTATCTGCTAAGACGAAAAAGTGAAGTAGAAGAGTGTTTTAAAAATTATGTAAATGAAAGTGAAGCACGTCTAAATCTAAAAGTTTCAAAAATAGGGTGCGACAATGGAGGAGAATATAAAAATAAAACTGTAATTGAATGGTGCCAAAAAAGGGGAATTGTGCTCGACTTTACAATTCCATATACCCCACAACTAAATGGAAAGGCGGAACGGATGAACCGCACTCTAATGGACAAAGCCAGGGCTTTAATATTTGACTGTGACATGGAAAAAGAAATGTGGGGAGAAGCAGTGCGAACAGCGGCTTATCTAATTAATAGAAGTCCAACAACAGCACTAAATAAAACACCCGCTGAGATGTGGTACAAAAGGAAACCTGATATATCAAAATTGGAGATTTTTGGAACCACAGCTTTTGCTAAAAATCTACACAAACTAAAAAAAATTTGATGCAAGAAGCAAGCAGTACGTGTTCGTAGGATATGGCGTCAATGGATACCGACTGTGGGATTCAAACAAGAGGAAGATCATCACAGCCAGGGATGTGATTTTTAAAACAGAACCAATAAAAATAAATAAGGACAAAACAGAAATAGGAAGCAGTGAAGAAAACAATGAGGAAATAAATGAAGACAGCAGTGAAGAAAACAATGAGGAAATAAATGAACACAGCAGTGAAGACAACAATGAAGAACACGACGAAGATAACGAAAAAAACAAAAATGGAGAAAAGAATGAAGAAAATCATAAAAATGAAGATCAAATGAGAGATGATAGGAATGGAAGAATAAACCCGAGATATAATTTAAGGATAAATGAAGATTTTCAGAAACCCTCAAGGTATAAAGATTATGAAACAGATTTTAAATCTGATACTGAGGTTTTAATGACATACGAGGAATGCATAAAAGATAAAAATAAAGATAGATAGTTGGAAGCCATAAATGAAGAAAGGAAGCCTTTAGCAGGAAACCATACATGGAAATTGGTAGATGAGGAGAAGGCTGCAGGGAAAGAGGTGTTGACGAGTAAATGGATCTTCAAGATTAAGAATGATGGTCGATATAAGGCTCGACTCGTAGTTAGAGGATGCCAACAGAAAGAGGGTGAGCTAGACTATAAAGAAACATTTAGTCCTGTAGTTGAAACAAACTCACTCAGACTTCTTTTTGCCCTCGCTGCAAGAGAAAATTTAGATATCATGACCTTTGATATCAAAACTGCATTCTTACATGGAGAACTGGAAGAAGAAGTATATATAAAGATACCAGAAGGATACAACGCACCAGGGAAAGTGTGTTTACTAAAAAAGGCACTATATGACCTGAAACAGGCACCTTCAAAATGGAACAAGAAACTGACTGCTTTTTTAAGGTCTGAAGAAATGGAAAATTTGAAGACTGATCAGTGTATTTTTGTAAATAAAAGCAAGACAGTGTATCTGGCAATACATGTGGATGACGGCATAGTAATAGGAACAGACATAGAGACTATGAAACAGCTGTTGAAGAAACTCAAAGATAAATTTCAAATGAGAATCACTGAAAACCCAAAATCATATCTGGGTATGGAAATAAAAAAAGATAGAAATGGGATCTTCATCTCTCAAGGAAAATATGCTCAGCATGTAATTGAGAAATACAACATGAAAGATAGTCATGCAAAACCAACACCAATCGCTTATCAAAAATCAGGAAACGAAACAGTAAAAGAAGAACAAAAATTTCCATACAGGGAAACAGTTGGAAGTTTACTCTACCTAAGTGGCAAGACACGCCCTGATATGGCCTACACTGTAAATTTTGAAAGTCGAACTTTGGAAAACCCTGAAGCATCAGACGTACAAAACATCAAGAGAACATTGAGATACCTGAATGGAACTCAAGATTGGGGGATACATTATGCGACAGAGAAGAAAAACACCAATTCCATAGATATCAAAGCATATTGTGACTCGGATTATACTGGATCTGCAGACAAAAGGAAAAGCACTACAGGATACACAATAATGTGTTCAGGAGGGCCTATTGCATGGTGCTCTTGTAACGTTCTCGAACGAGACGTTGCCGTTCTTACAGGAGTTTTCACAAGTAGAGCGGTTTACCTGTGAATTTGTGGTATTTGGTTCGGGTGGCGTGCGATTAAGAAATGAATTTCAAGATACTAGAGTCCTTCCTTTAACAATAAGTAACAAAAGATTTATTCAAATAAATGGTTGTGACACTTGGTCTATAATGAACATAAATGGTAGTGGTTTTGACAATTTAACTGACGTCTGTACGTAACGACGTATCGCAAGTGTTCGGTTTTAACGCTAGGTCGGTAATAAGAAATAGAGTTTGTTCAGTTGGTAACGCTAGGTTGATTTGTAAGGATATAGAAACTAGGAGTAAATTGATATATCGCGTAACGAGATATTAATTACAGCTAATGAACAAGGTTTTTGACGCTTGGTCGGATATGGTATATAATACAAGAGTTTGACGCTAGGTCCTTTGGTTTAAGTTGAGAAGATCTCTTTCTCTAAGAGTCGTTTTGGCTTCTGGTGCCTATAAGCTGTCCCCACGCTTTGGAGTTGGTAGTGGTATAGGCTGAGGTTAATTGAGGAGCTAATTAAAGCTACCTCGGAAGGATTTTGAGGGGGCTAACTAAAGCTACCTCGGAAGGATTTTGAGGGGGCTAGCTAAAGCGACCTCGGAAGGATTTTGAGGGGGCTAACTAAAGCGACCTCGGAAGGATTTGGTAGTAGGTTAAGGAGATACTACTAAAGGAAGATATGTTGCTCGGGTTCCTTATTGAATACACAATAGTTCAGAGTAATGTATCTTTATTTAAGGTGTTATGTTGACAAGACGTCGGCCCTTGTCAAGATGTCTAATCTTACTGAAGTCTGCCGGACGCACAAATGTCCAGCAAGACCCGCGCGACAAAACTACCCTTCCTAATTGGTTGACCCGATGCCGGTGTCAACCAATCAGGACTTCTCGGGCCCAAAATCACACCGCCTATTTCGCGCGTCTTCGGCGCGCTTCACTGTAGCGGGGGTGAGCTTTGGCGGGAGAAAATACTCCTGGCAATGTAGCGGGTTTTCACCCAGGCCCCGTGACGCATGACGTGGCCGGTCGCAGGCCGCGCGGCCTCGCCTGTTGGGCCCTTCGGAAACTCGAGGTTTATGATACCCGCAATAACTACTGAAGCCGTAACGAAAGTCTCGAAGGAAAACATGCTTTGTTCAAAATTCAATCGCGAAAGGAACAAAAACGGCTTACTCAAAAATAGTTTTGCTGACGCGCGTGTCATAAACCATACCGACCATCCGCACGCCAAATGTTCGTCTTTGTTAGCACCGATGGCCGTGTTACGTCCCGAATTTTAAAAATTTTTAAAATCAATGATTTTCCTTTGTTAATGGGCGGAGTGCTTCGACAACGCTTAGCGTTCTGGGAAATCCCTAATCGAGCGCATTTCTGCTTACTGTATTTTATCTATGAAAACGGATACTCGGTACTAGGAACGTCGTCGCCGCCGCGACGTTTGGTCGCTGCGCTGTACCCTGAACGTGGGATTGTGCTGAGGCATTAGCGTGGTTCTCAGTAGTTCGTTCAAAATGAGCAGTGGTTCTCATACCTCGCGACACTGATTAAATGTAAGCGGCGGGGGTGTGTCTTGACAATGCATCTAGCATTCTGGTCTATCCTAATCGAGCGCATCTCTGACCGTCGAATCGTCGCATTGATGTAAAGGAGTGATCTGAGTGTGAGGATGAGAGTACCCCGTTCTACGCCGGAAGCGCATAATTAAAAAGTATGAAAGTGAGAACACCTAATGAAATCATGCGACGGTTGCTAGGGCATGATTGGGACTGCAGCGTCAGCTTTTCTGAGCGGGCCTCGCGGCCGGACGCTCTCGGGGGCGCGGAGCTGAAGTCACTCTTTGTCGTACAGTCGCGGAGAGCGTGACAAGGTGTCCGTGGATCGTAATTTCTTTTATTTTAACTCAAATACAGTTTCGAGCCAGAGATTCCTAAAGTTTATAGTGAATGGACTCATTCTTTCCACGTTAAATAGTGTTTTTAACTTCATCGTTTCCTCAATTACATAAATCTACGTTTTATATTCATTCGATAATCTTGGCTTGTTGTGTTGGGATCAGCCTTCTGTTAGATCTCATCCTTTATATTTAGTTTTGTGCTTTGCGTTTATATTAAATATCGCTTCTATTTGTAATTGTCAATATTGTGTGTGTGTGTGTGAGTGTAATTTTCTTTTCTCAGGCACGAAATAGGCGTTTCATAGAATGTTAACAAAAAAAGGGAATATCAAACATTGTTTAAAAGATAAACGATATAGCGGGTGAGTGCGCATTATTTTTCCTTAAAATATTGTAATCGAAAAAACGATTGGCGAGCGTAAATTCATGTAAAAAAAGGATATATTATGTGCTCTATTGCTAACTGGCGAATGCGGAGGTAACGGAGAGTCAATATTGGCTTTAGCCAATATTCTGGGTTTACCCTTGGCTCTTTAGTCTTCTTAACGCCAAGATACGAGAAAGAATAAAGGTACAATTATTCACACTTGAACCTTACATTCGAGTCAGAAGTTATTTAATGACAAACTAACTAAATCCTCACAATAGCTCAGTGCGGGGCCTGTATAGGACTAGATCTTGGATTCCCGATACCAAAATAAAAATTCTATAAATCATTAATTTAATAAATTGTACTGTAACGCTTGTAGCATCCTTCCGATTAGACCGACGTTGACATTACTTACTCGGACTCCACGTTTACCTAATAACCGCGTTACAGAACTGGTGGCAGCGGTGGGATTTCCAAGATCGTGCGTTGAGTGATTGTTCATCTCACGAAGCGGTGAAATTATTCTATTTTGCTTTATATAAAGTTCTTAAAAGGCTCAAGTGTGACGTTCAATTGTCGGACATTTTGGTGGCGTTCCGGACTATATTTCGAAATTAATACTGTTTATTTGTGTGTGATCTTGTGTTTGTAAACTTTGTACTAAAATGCCGGAAACAGGACGAACTAGTGCTTCGGGCACGAACGCGAATGTTTCTGGAAATAATACTGATCTAAATGTTTCAAACGCTATGATGACATCGATGGCGGAGTGTTTCACACTTCAGCACAGTACTTTAAACATTCCGTTTTACGATGGTAAAAACATACCTTTGAAAAACTTTTTACAAGATATCAGAAATAGCGCAGTCTTTGTTCCTTCCGCGTTAGAATCGTCGTTTTTAAAAGTTGTATTAGGTAAATTGCAAAGGCAGCTAGAGATAGCACTTGGGGCAAGACGTTCAATAATTTGGACGAATTGATAAAACATTTAAAAGACAGATTTGGATCAGATAAAACGTATCCTGATTATCATCATGAAATCGAAAATATTAGAATGAATCGCGGGGAAACTGTTAACGACTTCCATGACCGATTAAATATTCTGTTTAATGGCGCTAAAACCGTCTTAGAAGATAAATACCCCGAAAATGCGGGACAGATGTTAGAACCAATTAAAGAAGTAGCTCTGGAAGCATTCATTCGAGGGTTGCCCGATGAAATCACACGAGCGGTAGACGCACGTGATCCCAAAAATCTAGAAGAAGCACTAAAATTTGCGCGTCGGGCAGAAATTAAAATCAAATCTGGAATATTACCGTCTGGTGAAACTACGCGGGTAACGTTTGCGGAAAATTCAAGACCAGTTTCTCCATCGTATTCGAATACTGATAATCATGGCACTTCTAGACACTACCAGAATTATTCAATAACCAGACGCGAAGGGAATCGTTCGCGATCACCATCCCCGAATCCAGTAGATGCACAGGATGTTAAATTAAAATCACCTAAACCTACTCAATCGGAATACACAAATTATCCTGGATACTCGGATCGCCAACGATACGTTCATCAAGGGCATCCAACCTATCCATTTTATCCACCTTATTTTTATCCTCATATGGCACCATTTCCTCCATATTATCCACCTTATCCAGCATACCATTATGATTTAAATAATAAACCTCCAAACGCATCGAGTCGACCAAATTCGCCATATTCGAGTAGACCACCTTCGCCACATCCAAGTAAAATTAATTCAACTACCGATAGCAATAATTTAAACTCACAGACGACTCGTCGCGAAGACGCGGCGATGAGTCCTGTGTCAACAGAGCGTCATACGACCGCGAGAAATCTAAAGCAAGCTCAGTAATGTAAACCGTAAATACTGAATCCCCGGTGGTTAAAATGTCCGGAAACAAATTGCGATACGGGCACGCACATTTCTTGGTAGACACAGGGGCAGATATTAATGTAATTAAATTAGACACACTGTTAGATGATGCAATCGTGGCACTTGACGAATCGGCAACTCTTTCGGGAATCACGCCGGGAACGTCAGAAACATTAGGAACTACTTTCATCACGTTGCAATCAGAACCGATTAGATTTCACGTTGTAAAATCTTGTTTCCCAATACGAGCTGACGGTATATTAGGAAAGGAATTTTTAAGACAGGAACAAGCGGAGATATCATTTGCTCATAACACATTGGTTACTCAGTCAGATCCAATTAGACCTATACGTTTTGTGGGGGAGGAACCTTTAACAAAAAACAGATTGAATTATAAACCTCGCATTTTACGAATTAGTGCACGAGGCAGACAGCCAATTGCCATCGAGGTCATTAATAGCGATTTGAAAGAGGGATATTTACCAAAGATCAATACAATAAACGGAGTCTATATCGGCGAAGCCGTTGTATCAGTAAATGATCAGGGCAAGTGCCATGCCCTAGCAATTAACACATTGACAGAGGATGTTGATATTGAAATTTCACCACAGGAACTAATTCCATTTGAGCACTATAGCTTGCCAGAGGAAGAAAATTTTGATTCGGATTCAGAATCCTCAGAAATTGTAACGAACCGAGTAGATGAAATAGTAAAAAGGTTGCGTCTGTCTCATTTGAATGATGAGGAGGTAGGTCACGTAATTGATCTTGTTGAGGAATTTCCTGAAATATTTCAATTGCCCGGTGATAATTTGCAAGCCACACCAAATATAAAACATAAAATTCCTACTGTCGATGATGTCCCAATAGATACGCGACAGTATAGATTTCCCCCAGTACATAAAGAAGAAATAGCTAAACAAATTTCGGCCAAATTAAGTAAAGGAATAATAGAATTTTCAAGTTCTCCATATAACTCTCCACTTTTGATTGTGCCAAAGAAACCTGACCCAGATGGCAACCTACGGTGGCGAATAGTGATAGATTTCCGTAAATTGAACGAAAAAACAATTGGAGATGCTTACCCATTACCGAACATTACGGATATATTAGACCAATTAGGAGAGGCTCGTTATTTTTCTATATTTGACCTAGCTAGTGGTTTTCAACAAATCGAAATGGACCCGGCAGATAGTTTAAAGACGGCTTTCTCGACACCAAACGGTCATTACCAGTATAAACGCATGCCGGAAGGTCTTAAGAACGCTCCGGCAACGTTTCAAAGATTAATGGACCAGGTGTTGCGTGGATTGCAAGGAACAGAAATTTTCGTATACCTAGATGATATAGTGGTTTACACTAAAAATTTAGAAGACCACGGAAAGAAAATTCGTCGATTATTTAATAGATTGGCGGATGCCAAATTGTCACTTCAACCCAGTAAATGCGAATTTTTGAGAACAGAAGTAGCCTATTTAGGTCATATCATCGGGCAGGACGGAGTCAAACCCGATCCCAACAAGATCAAGGCCGTGAAGAATTTTCCTCGTCCTCAAAATCCCAAAAATATTAGGCAATTCTTGGGTCTTGCGGGTTATTATAGACGTTTTATAAAGGATTTTTCGGCTATAGCAAAACCATTATCCGAATTATTGAAAAAGAATGCTAAATTTGTCTGGGGTAAAGAACAAAAAGATAGCTTCAGGAAATTACGAAAAGCGCTATGCACTCGACCAATACTGCAATATCCAGATTTTAAAAAGCCATTTACTCTAACAACAGATGCATCCGATTACGCAATTGGTGCAATCCTGAGTCAGGAGAAAGAAGGTCACGATTTACCTATAGCATACTTGTCCAGAATGTTAATAAAACCTGAACAAAATTATTCTACTACCGAGAAAGAGTGTTTAGCGATACTATATGCAGTGCTACATTTCCGACCCTATCTTTATGGACGTAAATTTACATTAGTTAGTGATCATGAGCCCCTAAGGTGGATAAATTCCATTAATGATCCTGGTCAGAGATTAGTAAGATGGAGATTGAAATTGCGAGATTATGAATACGAATTCGTTCACAAGTCTGGTAAATTAAATACGAATGCAGACGCGTTATCGCGAAATCCGGTTGATGAAACTTTGACGGAATCCTCAGATGATTCGGATGAGGGCACAAAAATAGAAAAGAAACAATTGTTACCACTCAAAGAGGGTGAGAAGACTAGCGACTCGCCTATTCCTTCAGTGTCTCAGTCAAAACCCGTGAGTCAATCAAAAATTCCAAAACCAGGAAAAACATTGGGTTCAAGGACAAGGGTAAAACGACCAACAATACTTGATCAGAGTGCTATTGCCACTAGAACCCGTTCTAAATTATCACAGCCTTCTAAACAATCAATAGCAGGACCTTCTACGTCATCCGAACCTCCTAGCATAGCAATAACTGAACCTTCTACGTCATTGGACAAGGGATCGTCTAATGATGATCCTCCGATTCTCAGACAGCGAAAGAGTGTTTTTCCTAATCTGGAATACTATCCTGAAACACGGATACTGGAAAATCCTAGTGTTCCAGAGGAGGAAACCGCCGTCGTTGTTAGTCCATCAGAAGTACAGGACATTATAGCAGATGAACCTGATAAAACGACAGATTACTCTATCGAATTAAAGGACCTTCAAGAATCTTTCAGAAGGTTTGATGAATCTATGCGAGCAAGAGGTATCATTCACGTGGATGATGAAGAAGAACCAATAGAGTTTCGAGAAGACATAGTTTCAGAACCTGTAGAAGCAGTTTCGGAAGAGACTGACTCTTCTGATGAAGAAGCGGAGGAGGAAGCTGTCCGAAGTCGGAATGTCGAAGACTTGATACGAAATTCAAGAGGCATTTTTCCTACTAGCAAATTCGCGTTACCAGCACCTTCACTTAAAGTTATCCCGGAAGATACAGAATTGAATATATCCCCTTCCTTGAATAGCTCAGCAATCATCAAACCTACCTATCAAACTACCATACCCTCACCTGTTCCAACAGCCAGACCATTGGCACTTTCTACACCTTTTCCAGATCATTTAAGTTCTAAGGAAGGAGGGAAAACTCCTCAAAAATCAAATATACCCATTCCTCGACGAATCATACCTCAAAATTTACAAAATTCTCATTCAACCGGTATAACGATAACTGAAGAAATACCACCGGATTTAGAAACAGCCAAACCCATAGATTTTTCAGAATTACCAACCGGAGATAGTGAACCCGTAGCCATGACAAGAGAAAATTTAACGTACTCTCGTTCTCATTATGTTCATTTTATGTCATCGGATTGCGAATTAGTAACGCCAATTGGTAACTTGTTATCTGATTTAGATATCATCAATGTAAATGATATGAAACTGGCAAAACCAAAATTAGGGCAAGTATTGATTACGGAACGAGGAAAACACAAGATCTTTAGCATAATAATAAAACAATTACATGGAGATAAAATTTGTGTAGAGAACTTAACATCAAGCTTACTGAATCTAAAGAATATACTAATCAAATCCAATGTGCAGTCCTTTAGAATTTCACAATCAGGCGATTTTTTAGATGAACTTCCTCACAATACATTAGCATCCTTATTAACGCGCATTTTCGAAGACAGCGGAATTAAAGTAATTATTTGTTCAGGGAATATTCGAGTCCCTCCGGAACCCATACGTCAGAATATTATCTCAGAATTTCATGAAGGATTAATTGGTGGACATAAGGGAGTGACGAAAACCTATCTTAGAATTAGGGAAAAGTTTTATTGGCCAGGACTACGAAATGACGTTCAAAATTTTATCCGCACTTGCAATAGTTGTAAGAGTAAAAAGTTAGTTAGGGCAAAAACTCGAGAACCTATGTTAATCACTGACACCTCGATTGAACCTTTTGATAAGATAGCTCTGGACACTGTAGGACCTCTTCCGATTTCATCATCGGGAAATCGTCATATCCTCACTATGCAGGACAATTTAACCAAATACTGCATTGCTGTTCCTATTCCTGATATTAAGGCGGAAACGGTAGCACATGCACTAACAACAAATTTAATATTGCAGTATGGGGCGCCTCGAGTGATTTTAACCGACAGAGGTACTAGTTTCATCAATAAATTAATGCAACAGCTAGCAATGATTTTCAAAATTCATCATGTTAGTACATCGGGATATAGGCCTCAAACAAATGGAGCCTTAGAGCGAAGTCATATAGTTTTAATAGAATATATCAGTCATTATATTAACGACTACGACGATTGGGATCGTTTGGTACCTTTTGCAATGTTTTCATACAATACCTCGGTTCATGAAGCCACTAATTTTACACCATACGAGTTAGTATTCGGTAAAATAGCTCGTTGTCCAAATTCTTTTCAAGACGAAAATGAAAATCTACCCGTATATAACTCATACTTGCAAGACCTAATAATACGCCTTTCTGAAATGCAAACATTAGCTGGAAATAATTTGATCAAAGCTAAGGGAAAGTCTAAATTATATTATGATAAATCGGCAAGACCGTTTAAAGAAAAGGTGGGGGACATGGCACGTGTCCTAGTCGAACCAAAAAGAGGAAAATTTGGTGAACGCTACCATGGTCCATACAGGATTGTTGGAGCCTTGGAGGGAAGAGGCATTGTATTGGAGGACAACAAGGGAAAACTTTTTACGAAGCACCCGGATAAATTAGTATTGGTTTAAAGAAAAGAATGGGCAACTCACGACTGAATCGATTAAATTTGGTAGTTACCTGGGCATGTCTAGTGACCATGAGTAAACCTATGGAAGAGCCTGATAACGACCTGAAAGACTACCGTATCACACGGATGCTTGCTAACCCGGGACTGTACTACGAGAGGGGAACCGGCGTAGAATTCGCGAGAGCGGATTGGCGTGTAGCGTTATTCATTGACATAAAAAAGATTAGCAAAAATTGGGAACATGAGAACGAAACTTTGGAAACTGTCTATCAAAATTGTATATCATTTGTAGTTAAAACAGACTGTACCTCGCTATTAAGAATAGGGTACTTGAAGGGTAGAGTGACCCAGGTCATGCACCTGCACAAGGAAGCAGAACAATTAATCTCTGAAATCATCACGCCGCCTTCGAATATTGCGAAACCTCCGAAAACAATAACTCGCCGAAGCGTACCGCTTGGGTTCGTGGGTTCTTTAAATCGTTCCTTGTTTGGTACTCTGAACATGGAGGATGCCGAGTATTTTGACAGAGAAATTGATAGACTATACGATTATCAACGTGCTATAACTCAGATTGTTAAAAATCAAACTCATATAGTCATGAGCGACCTACATCATACCCATGAAATAATGGAACAATTAGCGAGCAAAATTGATAGTAACAGGCTCGAAATAAACAAATTAATTGAAGCGCAGGGAGCATTCAAAACATTAAATTATTCTTTGGCTTTAATTCAATATTCAAATTCTGTAGAAATCTCTCTTAATCATTATATCAATGGAATTCAAACGTTTATGACAGCCATAGTGGCAGCTCGTCAAGGTCAATTGCACCCTTCCTTGCTTAGTGGACCCAGACTGGGAACCGTCTTACAAGAGATACGAGAATCTGTTACTGGCTACGAACTTCCTATGTATGTTCGTAGAATCGAAGAATTGTCAAAACTAACTACAGTAGATCTAGGATATTATCGCGGAAAAATATTAGTCACAATACATATACCATTAATAGACCGAATTAAATTTGAGCTCTATCATGCGTACTCTTGGCCTTCTAAACAAATTATAAATTCAAATATTACCACATCCGCGTACCTTGTACCACGAGCAAGGAATGTAGGGTTGAGCGCAGACCTTCGAACATATTTCATCGTTGACGATAGATTTTTGAGTTCCTGTTTAAAACTGCATGACCACTACTTGTGTCAACCAGAAACTCCTTTATATGAAGTACAAAATTCAAAATCTTGCGAACTTCGGCTGCTGTTGGGGACTGGAAGTCAGGAAGACACTTTCCAAAATTGTAATATTCGGATGAAGTCATATCACGAGCAATACTGGAAGAAACTTAAAGTATCAGGCGCTTGGTTATATTCATTGGATCAGACCGAATCTCTTCAAATAATTTGCAATGGAAGAAAAAGTCAAATTGTTACAATAGAGCACTGCGGAATATTAGAATTACATCCCGACTGCACCGCAAGAACACCGACAACCACGTTAACAGGAGTAAAAATCGTTCAAGATAAACACTATTACTATTATCAGCCAGATCTAAGGTTAAACATCACGAAATTGGTACCAGCTCTAGAGGAATACACGGCGATCCATGAAATCATCAAGGGACATCCGGAACTAATGCCATGGAAGGTCGACACGGACAATTCGCTCCGGGAAGTGGAGGAAAAACTGGAGATCATCGGACACCAAAGGCGTGAGAGGGAACATCATTTGCGATTGACATATGGATCATACCTCGCTCAAATTACTGTAGCTCTATTGCTAGTATTCTACCTGTCACGAACTCTTATTTACAACTTTATCATGAGGCTTCGGAAATTTTTCATAAAACAGAAATATACTCCATCAGAAGCTACTCGTGAAGGCAACGAGCACCCTTTAGAATCGTTACAAATGAACAGACCTCCATTACCTCCGCAATGATTACTGGCTAACTGGCCAGACTTATACTGTGTGTCATACCATAATGTTTTCTCTTACGATGCTTATACGTACTGTATTACCTTCAGGTTTATCATGGCTACAGGACATAAATCTCACAGGGTATTTGTGTCTCGTTTGGCTTCCTACACAAAGAAGGAACATTTACTCAAGGAGGAAGAGTTCCGGGAACGTGGCTTTCATCACCTTTGCTACCCCGGAGCAGGCTGACTTAGTGGTAGAGGCAGCAGCGGCGCAACCAATCCTGTGCCATAAGCGCAAGCTGAAAGTCTCTCTTGGGGACTCCTGGCATGAGGCGGTGCCGATCCCTCTCAACACAGCACCGGGTCCGGATCCATTCGGAGGCGTGATCGTCAACCCTTGGGGTGCACCCGTACTACCGGAGGAGTGCGTGGCGATGATTGCTGAACTGCTTCCGTACCCAGACCGAGCCAGGATGGAGCGGGTCTCCCGGCTATGGAGAAGAGCGAGCTTGGCGTCTCACCGGGGAACGACGGCCGTCAATTTGGAGGACTGGAGGTGGGACAACGCATGGAGTCACCGGCCTATTTCCACCGAGGCATTCTATTGGATGCTACAGCGTTGCGGGCGATATGTATCGCACATCTCCCTCGATGAGCGGTCTCTATCAAGTTCATTGAAACCGCAAGTTTTAGCCATAGCTTGCGAGGGCTGCGTGAATCTCACTACTGTAGATTTAAAAAGCGTAACGATTCGACCGTCGGCGCTACGGGCATTAAAGGGGAAACTGACGCTGAAATCTCTATCATTGGGGAAATGCGAGGGGCCCGTTGACCAATACCTGTCGGAGGTAACGAGCGGATTGCGATACCTATCTCTGCAAGAAAATACGTTCACGGGAAAATCTTTAGAGAAGGGTTTTGAATTAGAGACACTAAAAATCAAAAATTGCGAAAATCTCAGAGATGCTTGCATCTCATCGGCGCTTGCGTCGTGTTCGGGCTTGAGCAAATTGCTGATAACACGGTGCCCTGGGCTCAGGTCCCCCGGCGTACTTACAGCCTTAATAGGAAACACAATGGTGGCCGAAACTCTCGAGTGTCTGACGTTTGGTACCGTCAATTTTGATCAGTCTCCACTCATCGGCGAGACGGAGGAGTTCGATATGATTTTTTTATCACCAGAACTGACCGTCACCGCTGTGAATTTTATAGGTCATTACAAAAGCATCACCTCGCTAAGCGTAGCCCTCTGTAGATGGGTTGACGGTAATGTCGTCCAGGCCATGGGAGCTCATATGAAGTCATTAAAACGACTAAATGTAAGCTCTTGCATGTCTATAAGAGGCGCAGAGCTTACACCTCTTGGGGAGCTTACGCAATGCGAGGAGCTTACCATGAACTGCATGTATAGTGACATTGAAGCCACATTTCTGGCCCGTTTAGACAATTTAAAACGATTGGACGCTCGAGACAATTTGGGAATCACAGATTTAGACATTCGTGGCTTTCTGGAACACGCAATTGATGTTGAGTTGATCAATATCGAGGGGTGTAACCAGATAACTCGGGCTACCGTGGTATCAGCAGGGAACACTATCCCTATTAGAAGTAAAAGATTGCATATGTTCCTCGGCGAAACTCAAGCGTACCATGTGAAGAGGGACCGGGAAAACATTTTTCTGACAATAACCTACGATAGGATCACCCCGCGTGGATATTTTCTGGTGAGCGATCCCTGATGTGTGACAGTGCGCATTCTGCACTCTGGTAAAACCTCGTTACACATTATGGGGTTGTTTCTCCGTCTCGATGGTTGGTTCAACGGTGCCCCGTCGCTGTCGCGTCGTCGGGACGACGACGTTTCTAAGGAAGGAGGGGTGTTACGTCCCGAATTTTAAAAATTTTTAAAATCAATGATTTTCCTTTGTTAATGGGCGGAGTGCTTCGACAACGCTTAGCGTTCTGGGAAATCCCTAATCGAGCGCATTTCTGCTTACTGTATTTTATCTATGAAAACGTGGTTCTCAGTAGTTCGTTCAAAATGAGCAGTGGTTCTCATACCTCGCGACACTGATTAAATGTAAGCGGCGGGGGTGTGTCTTGACAATGCATCTAGCATTCTGGTCTATCCTAATCGAGCGCATCTCTGACCGTCGAATCGTCGCATCGATGTAAAGGAGTGATCTGAGTGTGAGGATGAGAGTACCCCGTTCTACGCCGGAAGCGCATAATTAAAAAGTATGAAAGTGAGAACACCTAATGAAATCATGCGACGGTTGCTAGGGCATGATTGGGACTGCAGCGTCAGCTTTTCTGAGCGGGCCTCGCGGCCGGACGCTCTCGGGGGCGCGAAGCTGAAGTCACTCTTTGTCGTACAGTCGCGGAGAGCGTGACAAGGTGTCCGTGGATCGTAATTTCTTTTATTTTAACTCAAATACAGTTTCGAGCCAGAGATTCCTAAAGTTTATAGTGAATGGACTCATTCTTTCCACGTTAAATAGTGTTTTTAACTTCTTCGTTTTCTCAATTACATAAATCTACGTTTTATATTCATTCGATAATCTTGGCTTGTTGTGTTGGGATCAGCCTTCTGTTAGATCTTCATCCTTTATATTTAGTTTTGTGCTTTGCGTTTATATTAAATATCGCTTCTATTTGTAATTGTCAATATTGTGTGTGTGTGTGTGAGTGTTATTTTCTTTTCTCAGGCACGAAATAGGCGTTTCATAGAGCGTTAACAAAAAAAAGGAATATCAAACATTGTTTAAAAGATAAACGATATAGCGGGTGAGTGCGCATTATTTTTCCTTAAAATATTGTAATCGAAAAAACGATTGGCGAGCGTAAATTCATGTAGAAAAAGGATATATTATGTGCTCTATTGCTAACTGGCGAATGCGGAGGTAACGGAGAGTCAATATTGGCTTTAGCCAATATTCTGGGTTTACCCTTGGCTCTTTAGTTTTCTTAACGCCAAGATACGAGAAAGAATAAAGGTACAATTATTCACACTTGAACCTTACATTCGAGTCAGAAGTTATTTAATGACAAACTAACTAAATCCTCACAATAGCTCAGTGCGGGGCCTGTATAGGACTAGATCTTGGATTCCCGATACCAAAATAAAAATTCTATAAATCATTAATTTAATAAATTGTACTGTAACGCTTGTAGCATCCTTCCGATTAGACCGACGTTGACATTACTTACTCGGACTCCACGTTTACCTAATAACCGCGTTACAGGGGCTAGCTAAAGCGACCAAGATTGGTAGGTTCGGTGGTAGAACCAAGTCTGATTTTCGGCTGCCGGCGGGCCGGTATTTATACCGGAGTGCTGACTGGCCTGTGCCAATCACAAGCCTGCGTGATTTTGCGTGCCAATGAAAATTAGCTTCCGGTTCGCGCCACTTTGCGTACTACGCTCGGAATATTTGGCGTCCGGTTGTTCGTGAGATATGCGCATGCGCGCTCGGCTCACTCGCGGCGCTGACTCTGTTGCTTGAATTGGCGTCTACGCGCCTGCGTTGCCCGTCACTATCTTTCTAGCGCGCTATTTGAAATGCTTTAGTATGCGTTATACACTATTTACCTTTAATATGACAATATAATTGGAAAAATTTGTGGCGGTTGGTAGCGGTACGTTACATCTCGCCGCCCGGTTTTTCTCTCGTCCCGAGAGATGTAGGTTTAGGTATGGGTGCTGTGCTGATTACTGGTTCCCTTGTGGAGGTTTGATTTTCGATTCCCTCTTCTATACTCTGGAGCGCTTCCGTGTTCTGGTTCTCCTTGGTTGGTGTTCCTGTTGTTGGAGGTGGTGCGTTTCCGGTCCCGAATAGAAATATGTATTTCCATGCGCGTTGTCGTGGATCGGAGTGTGTTAGTTTGGTAAACGGTATCCAATCAACTTCTGGTAAAGTTATCTTACTTAAATTCCACTGTAGTGAGTTTGAGTTTAACGAAGGTAATGGTTTTGCTTCTATCGGTTTTGGACTTGGCTGAGTTCTTAATCTTTTAATTTTCTTGCCTGATCGTGTAGGCATTTTGTATTTAGTTCCGCGTTTGCTAATTGTGATTGTAATACTCGAAACTGAATAAACCCTGGCTGTACAATGTCCTTTAAATACTTATGGTTCCCCTTACATAGTATGTTTGAATGTCTCCCCATTATTGACTATTTTCTCCTGAATTGACCTTTTCTGTTTCGGAATGCTGTATTGTTTCTGTTTGGGGTTTATGATTTGAAATGTGTCTAACTTATTATATCTATTACGCGACCTATTTCTCTATGTTTCCGGATGCGCGGTTTGTGTACATTGCGGGTTCGCTGGTTTATAGCTATTCTTCTTATACCTTGTTGCTAAGGGGTTTTCAAGAATGTCGAAGTACGTTACGTGAATATGTAGCAGGATATCATTGGATTTATTTGGAAAGGTAATTGAATTTTTACGCGAATGTGTACTGGAAGAGAATTATGTAGCTTTTATTGTTTTTGCCCCCGCTCTTCTCGGGTTAGCACATTTAGTGCTACCCCAAAATTTGTGGCTTCATTGTTTGCCTTTGACATGGCAAAAAATGAGTCCACGCAGTCTGGGCATTGAGCCGCTATTCCCCATTCATAAATTTCTTTTGTGCAAATTATGCAGTATTTAAAATTTATTAAATGTTTACGCAGGGTGAGCAAGTGCCGGCTTGCTGGAGTGTAGTATCCGGTGTCCTCTGCGTTTAGGTTTTTAAAACAGGGGTAACAAATTTTTCTTCTGAATAGGTCACTACGATCCGTTCTGTGTCCTGACCCTTTTGCCTTTAGGCAAATCATATTCAATAGTTTCATCATTGGATCTTCCTCTTCAGAGTGAGGGCGGTGGATCCATTTTTCCTCTGGGGATCTTCTGGACATTTCTTTTTCTATATTGGCACACCACGTTTTTCTTTGTTTTAATTTATTCCCCCTTTTTCTTTTTATTATTAATATGTTTGATATAGCTCTTACCTTAGCCTGCTTCTTCCTCCTTGTAAGTTGTACTTAACTACTTTTCGTACTTTTCGCGATGGTGTCACTTTACTTAATGAGTTCTTGTGTAGCCCCCTACTACTTTTGAATTTTGGCGCTGTGAAGTTGTTAGTGGTTTGTCCTAATGTCCCTAGGGACGGCGCAGTCTGGCGGCGTATAGGCCTTTTTTACTCTGTCCATGTGGACAACCTTAGTTCGACGGGGGCTCACGGCTATCTTTACATTGTTATTCTTTAGGATTTCGATAATTGTATAAGGCCCATCGTATTCGTCGCTGAATTTATCTCTTTTTGGTTTTAAAACCAGTACTTGTTCTCCCTTGTGATAATTAACAGAGGATATTTTTCGGTCGTAGTAGTGTTTTTGACGGTATTTTGAATCTTCTAGATTTTGGCGTCCCAGTTCGCGAATGTTGAGCAACTTTGTTACTAACCTCTCTACAAAGTCTGGATATGTAGTTAATGAATCATTTGGTGTTAGACTTGATGGTTGCCTGGCTCTTTTACCATATATTAATTCGTAGGGAGTATATTTGGTACCCTCATGTATGCTTGTATTATACGAGAACATTGCTTGTGGTAACCACTGATCCCATTGTTTTTCTTTGGTTATATAGTGTTTTAGATATTCAATTAATACATGATGGCTTCTTTCCAGGGAACCGTTTGACTGTGGATGAAATGCTGAGGTTTTATACTGCTTTATCTCGAAGGTTTTTGCAAAGTTTTGCATGAGGGAACTGATAAATGACGATCCTTGATCTGTGAGAATTGCTTTTGGGCATCCGTATTGGCATATGAAGTGTGTGGTAAATGCTTGGGCTATTTCTTCGCTTGTGAATGAGACTAATGGTATTGCTAATGAAAATTTTGTTAGATTATCTTGTATGGTAAGTATATATGCTTTTCCTGTCTTCGTGGGTGGTAATGGTCCCACAATATCCATGGATATTTTGTCAAAGGCATCTAGTGGCGTATCTGTTATTATCATAGGTTCTTTTGTTTTAGTTCTTACTAGCTTCTTCTTTTGACAACTTATGCATGTTTTAATGTGTTGCCTTACATCCTTTTTCATGTTTGGCCAGTAGAAAAGGTTTCTAATTCTGTTGTAGGTCTTGGTTACTCCTTTATGGCCTCCTACTGGTGATTCGTGGTTCTCTTTAATTATTATTAGGCGTTCTTGTTCTGATGGCAACTGTATAGTGCCATTGCAGATTGTGATGCTGATATTTGTTTGTAGGAACCTTAGGGTGATCATTTGTTTTAATTTTTCCCATGGTATATTGATTTCTGTTTTTGGTAAAGATATTTTGTTAATATTATTCTGTATTAATTTATTATATAGATTTATGATTGCTGTGTGGTAGGCTTCGTTACTGTGAGGATCTGGTATCACCATTCCTAAAATGGTTCGTCCTGAGTCTGGAATTTCTATTATACTGTCTGCCTGAAGTGGTAAGGTAATTTTGATATGTTGTTTAGTTAAGAATTCCGAACTTCCTTTGCCTATTGGTTCCCCATGTGTGGTTATGAATATTGCTATAGTTTCTCTTCTTATCCATAAATGGTCTGCAATTTCTTTTATTTTATTCTGATATACTTCTTGTTTTACTATTCTTGGTGGTTGTTTTTGTTGCTGAGGTGGTTTCTGCTGCCGTGATTGTATTTGCTGTCGGGGTGGTCCCGTGGATGTTTTAAAATTATTGTGTAGATCTTTTCTTATCGTAATTGGGGATATTGGGCCTGATAGTGTTTCACTGGATTCCCTTGTGTAGTATTTCCTGCCTCTTATTGGTGGGCTATCTGTCTTGCTACTGCTACTATCGCTGGAGTCTATTACGGGTGGTTCTCTATAGGCATGGCTTTTTGGGGCTTCTGCGTCGCTTATTTCCATAATTTGATCCCAGTCTTTTTCTAATATTTCTACTTCCATTTGTTGTGGGCTGTGAGGGCGGTTAAGGGTGGTTGGTCTGGGGTTTGATGGTGGAAGACCGATTTGTTCAGGGGAGGGGTGAACCTCTACTGGCACTTGTATGTTTCTGTTTGCTTCGAAACTATCGGTGGATACTTCCATTTCTTCTGAATCCTCTCCTGGCGCAATTCCTCTCTTCTTTTCCGCTGGTTTGTTTGATGAGGATGAGGTTGTTGTGGTTTTAAGTTTCCTTTTTAATTTTCTTTTTATTTGTATTTGATCGGGATCGAAATCGGATGATGATGATGATGAGTATCCGTCTCCCTTTGGTAATTTTCTTGGGCTTGGGTTTGGAGATCCTGAACTCGTGGTGGATTGGGGGCGTGACCTTTTCCTTTCCACTTGTAGTGGGAATAAAGTTACTGGATTTCGTGAACGAGCATCTGCATTAGTATTATATCTTCCAGGTTTATAAATGATTTTGTAGTCATATTCGGCTAATTTGATTTTCCAGCGCATGAGTTTGGAGGTAGGATTGTTTAGGGTATGTAGCCATTTTAGTGGTTTATGGTCCATTACTAGGGAGAATTGTTTCCCATATATGTATGTGCGAAAATGTTGTACAGCGTATATCAGAGCGAGTAATTCGCGTTCTGTTGGGGCGTATCGTGTTTCGGCTTCGTTTAGTATTCGAGAGGCGTAAGCTATCGGTAGGTCTTTCCCGATTTCTCCTTGACTTAAAACTGCTCCGACTGCATAACCGGATGCGTCTGTTGTTATGATAAAGGGTTTGTTGAAGTCTGGATATTGCAGTATTGGTTCTTCGCATAATGCGTCCCGTAGTGTTTCGAATGCGTCCTGTTGCTTGGTTGTCCATTCGAAACTGCGATCCTTTCTGGTTAGGTCGGATAATGGTTTAGCAATTTTTGAATTTTTTTTTATGAATCTTCGATAGTACCCGGCTAATCCTAAAAATTCTCTTATATTTTTTGCATTTTTAGGTGGTGGGAACTTTTTTACCGCTTCCAGTTTCTTTGGGTCCGGCCTTACTCCTGCTTCACTGATAATATGACCTAAATAGCACACTTCCCTTTTTAAAAATTCGCATTTATCTGGTTGTAGAGATAGGTTGGCCTCCCTTAGTCGATTCATTAATCTTATGAATTTAGTAGTGTGTTCTTGAAGTGAGCTGGCGTAAATTACTATGTCGTCGAGGTACACGAATAATTCTATGCCTTGTAATCCGGTAAGAACTTGGTCCATTAATCTTTGAAATGTGGCTGGGGCGTTTTTGAGACCGAAAGGCATTCGATTGAATTCGTAATGCCCATTGGGCGTTGAAAAGGCGGTTTTGTGCTTATCTTCCGGATGCATTGGTATCTGATGAAATCCCGATGCTAGGTCGAATACTGAGAAATATTTAGCACTGCCTAGTTGATCTAATATTTCGACTATATTCGGTAAGGGATACGCGTCGCCTATTGTCTTTTCATTTAATAGTCTGAAATCTATCACTATTCTCCAACGTTTGTTCCCTTGGCTATCCTCCTTCTTGGTTACTATAAATAATGGAGAGTTGTACGGAGAGGTTGAATTTTCGATTATGTTATTTTGTAAAAGTTCGTTAATTTGTCGGTTGATTTCTTCCTTGTGAACCTGGGGATAGCGATATTGTTTTATGTTTATTGGTGCCTCGTTTTGGGTGATTATTCTGTGGGATACTGCGTTTGTGGCATCTAATTTACTTTCAGGGAGGTGAAATCTATCAGCGTATTGTATAATTAATTTCTCTATGTTGGCTCTTTCTTCTAGGTTTAAGTGATTAAGGCGAAGTAGTTCGAGTACTTGCTTAATATGATTTGGTGGTGCCGTTCTCCCGGTAAATTTTACTTCTTCATATGGTTCTATTTCTACGGATGGTATTTCGATCTTTATATCGTTGGGAGATGTATTAATGGCGTAAAGATATCCTATTCCATCGTCGTTAGTGATTATTGCATTTCCTATTAAGATTTTGGGGTGGATGTCTAATTTTTGTATGTATCCGGTTTTTAGGCCCTTGTTTAGAATTTTAATTGGGATTTGGTACCTCATTCTGCCAGGGATTGTTATTTCTACATTTTTAAATGGGAGTAATTCATTCCCTACTGTTACCCCTTTTCTTGTATAATCTATTACTGCGCCACTATGGTGGAAGAAATCTGAACCCAAAATTCCGTCCTGAGCTGTTGGTAGAGTTTTGACTACATGGATGGTTGCTATCGTATTAAATATTTTAGTTTTAATGTATCCTATATTGGATAGAATACCGTCTGTAATTCCCGATAGGCTATAAGTGGAATCTGTATGGATTTGTGTTCGTTGTGAAATAGCTTCTTCTTTAATCACGCTTAAATCGGCTCCAGTATCTATCATCATTATTATTCTATCTTGTTTAAATTCTGGACTGGATAAGGCTAAACTGGGGGCTCTCCAGGTTTCGGATATCCGTAGTTTTAGTACGGCTTGATTGCGTACAGGATTTTGGGGGGGGGGGGGGTGGCGTTTGGTGGTCTGGATTTGGGGTTTCTGTGGATCTACGCTTGTCGTTATACATTTTCTTTCGACATTCCTGAATTGTGTGTCCCTTATTTTTACAATATCGGCATTCTACTATTTGAGTTTGACGCGGTTTGGCTTGAGACCCGGTATCGTTCGACGGCCCTGCCCCGAGATTATTAGGTGTAGCCGTGGTGTTTAAGTACCGGCATTCCTGGACCGTGTGCCCTACCTTTCGGCAATGATTACAATATTTGGATCGCCAACTGATTTGGGCTATTCGTCCAGCCGGGAATTTGCTGCTACACTCGGTGGCAGTGTGTCCGTACCCGAAACAATTACTGCACTGCGCGTAGTGCGATAGTCCTTCTGCGAATCTATTCCTCATAATGTTTTCCTGACACTCTGCCTCGGCCTTGATAGCGGCGCTAATGGCGGTATCGAGGTCAGTAAATTCGACGGTTCGCATACGTGCGTAAATTTCAGGTTTTAAACCTGTTAAAAAGGCTTTAATGGAATTCTTTTCCGCGGATTGATTGTACTACGCGACATGTAAGGGAACCTCTATTTCATTGCAGTATCTTAATTGTAGGAGGATCCCGGAGACTCGACTGCTATAATCAACAGTGGCTTCGTTTGGTAACTGAGCGATTTTCGACATTTCTCCGTACAATTGGATTGAAGAGTGTAGCGGAGCGAAACGAGAGCTAAGGACTTTAATTACTTCCTCGATTGTGTTATAATCGCCGTTGAGTATGACTCGAGAGGCTTGCCCGGATAATTTACATTTGATTAACTGTACTAAACCGTATTCGGCGTTCGGCGTAATCATACTCTTCGCGTTTCTACAGCATTTCGCGAATTGATGTATGGTAATGTTCCGCCCGTCGAAGGCTGGAACCGTGTCCGCAGCATCGCGAATTCTAATATTAGGCTGACGCCCGTTTTCCTGGCTTAATTGTAGCCGTTGCAATTCTTCTATAACTGCGTCTACCGGAGGGGTGTGAGTAGCCATGATTTAGCTTCTTTTAACGCGCCTGACTTAGTAATAAAGAAGGATTCTAGTTCTTCGCTAGGAGTGTTTATCTCCTATGCCACGCGATCGCGATTTCAAGCGAATGTATCCCACCGCTGTCACCAAAATTAACTACCTGTAACGTTCTCGAACGAGACGTTGCCGTTCTTACAGGAGTTTTCACAAGTAGAGCGGTTTACTTGTGAATTTGTAGGATTTGGTTCGGGTGGCGTGCGATTAAGAAATGAATTTCAAGATACTCGAGTCCTTCTTTAACAATACTTAACAAAGATTTATTCAAATAAATTGTTGAGACACTAGGTCTATAATGAACATATATGAAAGTGGTTTCGTTTGACGTATCGCAATGTTCGGTTTTAAGCTCGGTCGGTAACAGTAGTTTTTAGGTTATGACGCTAAGTCGATAATAGAGTTTATTTCGTTCGTAACGCTAGGTTTAATAGTAAGAATATAGAAACTAGGAGAAAATAGGTATAACGCTAACTAAATATTATTTAAATCTAATGAACAAGGTTTGCGACGCTAGGTCGGATTTGGTATATAATACAAGAGTTTGACGCTAGGTCTTTTGGTTTTTAGCGAGTGAGTCGTTTGAATTTGGGTGCCTATAAGCTGGCCCCAGGCTGTGATAATGGTGTAGGCTTAGATTTAGATGAGGAGCTAGGTAATGCTACCTCTGGAAGATTTTGAGGGGGCTAACTAAAGCGACCTCGGAAGGAAGTTGAGGGGCTAGTCAAAACGACCTCGGAAAGATTTGAGGGGGCTAGTTAAAGCGACCTCGATGGATATTGAGGGGGCTAGTTAAAGCGACCTCGAAGGATTTAGGTAGTAGGATAAGGATATACTCAGACTTTTCCCAAAACAAGGGGGCTAGCTAAAGCGACCAAGATTGGTAGGTTCGGTGGTAGAACCAAGTCTGATTTTCGGCCTCCGGCGGGCCGGTATTTATACCGGAGTGCTGACTGGCCTGTGCCAATCACAAGCCTGCGTGATTTTGCGTGCCAATGAAAATTAGCTTCCGGTTCGCGCCACTTTGCGTACTACGCTCGGAATATTTGGCGTCCGGTTGTTCGTGAGATATGCGCATGCGCGCTCGGCTCACTCGCGGCGCTGACTCTGTTGCTTGAATTGGCGTCTACGCGCCTGCGTTGCCCGTCACTATCTTTCTAGCGCGCTATTTCAAATGCTTTAGTATGCGTTATACACTATTTACCTTTAATATGACAATATAATTGGAAAAATTTGTGGCGGTTGGTAGCGGTACGTTACAATGGTGTACACTTTGTGCAATTTAGACCGTATGCACGATTGTCTGCGAATCATTTCGATCTCCTTATGCAAACACTTCGCGTAGTCGTCGAAAATTATTGTTCTGGCTATGACGTTGGTCTTGACCCCTTTCGCCTTTTTCGTATCCTTTTTGCCGTCTACGCGAAGCGCATACATTTTCGCTCTAAGACCTACGAATTCGGTCATTATCGCACCGTTATTTTCATCCTTCATCAGCCCTGGAACCTTCTTATTTACACGTGGCATATTATATGGATTGTCGGTAGGATAATCGCTCGTGTCGAATCTATCGATATTGTGTTTCATGGACTCGTAGATATCGTCGCATCGAATGTGATAAACGAGGCTGTCTGTGTCTGTGTATAAAATTTTACAATTTGATCCGTGCTGGGGAGACATGTACTCGTGATGAAATTCGTACAAACAAATTTTTGATATGTCTAGAATGCACATACCCAAGTATATCGGTTTGTTGAATTTCACCTCGAGTTTACGCAATTCAACAGCTATTAAATTTTCCGAAAAAACACTTCTGCTGTGGAAATTCGGTTTCGCGATCATTGCCTCCGCGCCATATCGCCCTTCCCAATGTGTCAAAAGCTTTACATCCACATGGTTTCGTACATTTTCCATAGTTTTGCCGAATACCGCGTTGTTCATCAATTTGTACAAATTTTTCTCAAAGTCGTTTGTCGCCCCTGTTCTAAACCGTGTATTGAGTTCGATGTAATCGCGGAGCCAAGGTGATTGAGCGAATTGAAGCACGCGGTGTATCTTTGTAATACGAAGACCGTAACGCGTGCACTGCTGCAGGTTGCGATAATGGATAACGTAACGCTGCTTATCGTATACCGTCGCGAGTAACTTGTCCTGTCGGCTGCCGGGTGGTTTGGCACGCGTCGGACAGAACGGTAGATCGGCGTGAGCGTCGTGCAGACTTTGCGGATATTCCAGATCTACCTCGAGAATGTATCCCGTGGGTGAATCGACCGGGATCGAAGACACGTTAAAACTCGCAACATCTTCGACACATTGAAATTTGGCGTATGGTAGGGGCTGACACATTGCCCATCCATACAAATTGTTTACGTCAAAGTACATCAAGTACGATGACTGTTCCGATGCGTCGTAAGATGGCAGGTACTTGTTATTGGCATATGCGTATCTTCCGGAACATTGACTTAAACCCCCGCGTATACTGCGTTCGATAAACATGATCATGTCGACATCTGTGAGCAATTCGAATGTAATTTTGGTATGTTTTAGCATTGCATCCCAGGTAAAACCAGGTAAAGTATAATATTACTTGTTTATTTGTTTCCCCTCGGGGATTACAATCCTCTCTCCTTCCTCTCTTCAGTACATTTACCTTAACCTAACCCTTAACCTAAACCTTAATCTACTCTCTTAAATCTATTTCCGCTCGCTCGCTCGCCCGCTCTCCTCCGCCACATACACCTCCCCCGCCCCCCTTCCCTATCCTTTGACCTCCGCTTCCGCACGCCACCACTCACTCTCATTCCTTCCTCTCCCATTCCTCCACTCCCTCCCCTCTCCTTCCTTCCACCCTCCTCATCCACTCCTCCCCCCCACCCTCATCATCCAGCACTTCCCCTACCCTCTCTTGCCACCCTCCTTCCTCCCGACCCATTCTTCCCAAACATGCTCCCACGTTTCCTCTTTCCACCCGCATACCCTGCACTTTCTCTTTTCTTCATCCTCCCAATATTTCCCTCCCCTCATCCCATTCCCTAGTCTAAATCTCGCCACCCTTTGCCACCTGCTTTCCCCCCACCCCTTCCTCAGGTATCCTGGCACCCCCTTCCCTTTCACCACCCTGTACCATCTGTTGTACTTCGACTCTCTAATCCTTTTCCACCTTTCCTCCTCCTGCATTCTTCTTTCCCTAGTCACCAATTCTTCCCCCCTCAACTCCCCCCCACCCCTCGCTCTTTCTATTCCCTCTATTGTCCACCCCCTTTCCTCATAGTACTCCTTCCTTTCCTTTTCCCACCCTCCCAGCACTTTCCCCCTCTTTGCCCTTCCCTTAATCTCCTCCCAACATCTCCTTGCCAGTTCCCCCCCACCCCCCTCCTCTAGCTTCCTTTCGTACCCCCATGCCCTCATCCCCGCCTTCCCCCTCAACATCTCCCTCTGCATCTCCTCCCTGACCATGTATCCTGGAGTACACCTTTCCACCCCCAGCACCCACCTCAAATACCTCTCCTGCAATCCCTCAACTCTTTCCCTGCATTTCCACCCCCATACCTCCACTCCATAACTCACCGTAGCCCACACCAACTTATCAAATAACCATACTCTCCTCCCCCAATCCTTCCCAAACCGCCTCTTCCCTATCCCCCACACCTGACCCATCACTGCTGCCCCTTTCCTTACCCTTTCCCCTATGTGTGCCTCCTGCCCCCCGTTCCTCATCAGCGTGTACCCCAGATACTTAAATTCCTTTACCTCCTCCACCACCTTTCCCTTCCACCTCCACGTCACCTTCTTCCACCTCCCTCCCCCTTTCTACACCTCATCATCTTTGTTTTTTCCACATTTACCTGCATCCCCTTCTTATCCAGATATCTCTCCATCTTTTCCATCATCCCTCTCATCCCCTCCTCGTCCTCCGCCAGCACCGCAATGTCATCCGCGTACGCCAGTGTATATATTTTTCTTCCCCCCACCTTCACCCCACCCCACCCCCCTTTCTCCAACTCCTCATCTAAATCTGCTAACAGCAAGGTGAACAGGTTGGGGCTCAAAGGACACCCCTGCCTCACCCCCCTTGCCGTCCAGAAGTCCTTCCCTTCCTCCTTTCCCACCCTTACCCTACTTACCGTCTCCTTCAGTACCTCCTCACACCTCGTCACTAACCCCTCCCTCACCCCTCTCTCCCTCATTGCCCTCATCAACACCTCCCGATCCACTGAATCGAATGCTGCCTTCATGTCCAAGAACAACACTATCATCCTCCCCCCTCTCCTTTCCACCTGCCTGTTAATGAGGTAATTCAGTACATAAATACAGTCTATGCACCCCATCCCCCTCCTGAATCCCGCCTGGCTTGGTGGTAAAAGCCCTTTCTCCTCCACCTCTTTTCTTAGCCTTTCTGCCAACACAGACGCATACACCTTGTATGCAGTCTGTGTCAGCGTCACTCCTCTATATTCCTCTACTCTATTTCCCACCCCTTTCTTTACCACCGGTACCACCACTCCTACCCTCCAATCTTCCAACCACCCCTCCCCCTTCCACACCCTATTACAAACCTCCCCTAACCATTCTTCCACCTCTACCCCCCCATACTTCCAAACTTCATTGGGTATTCCGTCCCCTCCCATCGCCTTCCCATCCTTCAACCCCCTCACTACCCTCCTTATCTCCTCCTTATCTATGTCCCGTTCCTCATCCTCGCCCCTCCCTGCTTCTGCCCCCTTTCTTACCCTCCACTCCACCCCCCCTAGCAACTCCCTGAAATACTCGTCCCATTCCTCTATTTTTATCTCCTCATTTATCCCCCTTCTCCTTTTTCTCTCCCTATTTACCACCTTCCAAACCTGCCCCTCCGTTCTTATCCCCTCCATTTCCTTCTCCCACCTATCCACCTCCTTTTTCTTCTTTTCCTCACATATCCTCCTGTATTCCTTTCTCCTCTCCTTATAATCTTTCCCATCCCCCCCTCCTAAGTTCCCTCCTCACCCTCCCCTTCTCCTCCCTGCACTCTCTGTCCCCCCCCACTGTTTCCCCTCTGCCCTCCCTCTCCTGCCTTCCCCATTGCCCCTTTCACTCTTTCCTTCAGTTCCGCCCATTCCTCCTCTATTCCTCTCCCTTCCCCGTCTCTTTTACCAAACTTCCTTGCAAACTCCTCCCTTCCCTCCGCTGTCCAGTTTCCTCTCCCCCCCCTCTTTCCCCCACCCTTCTTCCTCCTATCTTCCCGCTCCCCCCTTCCCCCCCTCACCCATACCACCACCGGGTGGTGATCCGAATCTATTCTCTCCGCCACTTCCACCCTTTCTATCCTCTCCCTTGTTTCCTCATTCCCCACTACATAATCTATCACCGAATTCCCCCTCCCACCTGTATATGTCCATTCTCCCTCCTCACCCCCCTCTACGTTTCCGTTCATAATTCCCCACCCCCTCTCCCCCAGATATCTACATAGTCTCCTCCCCTCCCCATTCACCTCCCAATCCTTCGACCTCCTGCTCCCCCCTGCTCCCCCCTCCTCTTCTCCCTCCCCCCATACCCTTCCCCCTTCCCTCCCTGTCCTCGCATTAAAGTCCCCTCCAATTACCACTCTCACTCCCTCCTCTCTCTCCTCTATCCACTCCCCCAGTTCCTCCAGCTTCCTTTGCAGGTCCTTATTTACATATATCCCTATAACTCTCCACCACTCCCCCCCCAATTTCACCTTCCTCACCATTACCCCCTCCCCTCCCCCTTCTTCCCCCTGCCCTATTTCGATTCCTTTTCTCACCCCCATTATCATTCCCCCTATCGCTCTTCCTTTCTGGCTTTCTCTCCTGGCCCACTGTTTTTCCCACACATAATTCCTCGGCAATCTGGCCCTTACATACTCCCATTCCCTCTCCTCTACCCACGTTTCACTCATCACCACCACCTCCCATTCCTCTAAACCCTTCCAAAATTCCTCATCTTTGTTCCTCACCCCCGCCACGTTCCAAAATGAGACCTTATACCTCCCTTTTCCTTCTTTTATTTCCCCTCCTAATCTCCCCTCCCTCTCCCCCCTTTCCCTTAATATTCGTTTCCCTGTTCATCACACCACCTTTCCCATAATTCATCCCACCTTCTCATCTTCCCGTTTACCCACATTTTCATATATCCTACTTGCACCTTCTTCCCCCCTTCCCTTTCCTTCTCCGCCTCTCTTTCCACCTTCCACCTTGCCCTCCTTTCTTCCTCCGTTAGGTCGTCATCTATCCTTTCCCTCCTGCCCTTCAGTTTTCTCCTCGCCTCCATCACTTTTCTCTTCTCATCCCTCCCCGCCAGCTTCACCACAACCATTCCGCTCACTTCCTTTCCCGTTCTCCCCACCCTCCTCACCTGTCTTATTCCTTCGTCCTCCATTCCCATCCTCGCCCATAGCTTAGATAAGTATAATAATGCGCTGAATCTAATCCGTAACTCTTGATGCAACTTTCGCGAAAATTTTCAAAAATATCTGCCAATAACAAGACATCTGTTTTCAAATACAAATCGCTGTATTCGCCCAAGGTTCTAATCCCGAAACGCTGCCAGACTGTCTCGGCGTGTGCGTAATCGGCCTCGGATACAGTCTCACCCGTTAACAAACTGTGGAATGACTCGCGCGGCGGTAAGCATGGATCCTGCAGCTTGTTCGCGCAATCGAGGTATTCGTACGGAAAGACACCCTTTCGCGTTAGTAAATTGAAATCCTCGGTGGATAATGTTTCAAATTGGGATCGTAAAATTTTTAATTGATCTGTGCTAAGAAAAGACGCTAATTTGTCGAGACGGGCACTGAGAAATTTGTACGAATCGATGAATCGCAATTTAATATAATTTCGCGAGTCTGAGTCAGCCGTATCTTCGACATTTTTTGTGAATGAAATATACTTTTCTTTAGTTATGGGCAATACGTCAACGCTGCCTTCGAAAGCGGTAGCTATTTCCTTGATAATAAAATGTGAATCGTAACCAGATAAATTATGGAAAACTACGGGGATGTAAAACGCATTTTTATAATTTAAATTGCACTCCGAATGTGCCGGGCCTCTGAATCGTCCGGAGAGATGGCAATGATCGCGGACTCGTTTATCGCTAGCCTCGAATGGTTCTTCGCAAATATGACAGTGTGTTGCATTGCGAAATGTCGTCAACTGTTCGTTGGTTAAATCCAGCATGGGAACATTACTGGTCAAGATGGGTTTGGCGAAGTTTGCAAAATTTTTAAGTTCGTCTGCGAACCATGAAACACAATCCGCGTCGCGGCGACATCGATACGTCGACAGTGATGTATCGTACGAACAATGCATATAATAGGCAATACTGTGCACTTTATGGTGCTGGTATGTGTGTAATTTATTGTCTGTATCACCCACTCGGTGACTGTCCTCTGTTTTCTCGATGATGCACTCGAGATCTGCATATACCACGAAGGGAAGTCGCTCCTTCATGCGGTGGTTGTCAAAGTTTAGCAAATTTTTGATTTCGCTGGGCAGCAGAATGGCGCAGTCGTTCATTTGCCCACAGTCCACTGTATGCGCCTCCAGCTTCTCGGTTGAACTAAAGTAGTGCATGCATCTGTAAACACAATTTTTTTTATTTAATTTATTTCGCGAGACATTTCAATATTTCACAAGTTTATATACATATCGATCGCAGATGAATTTCTTTTTTTGGTGCTTGCTCAACTGAGCGCTCACAAGCCGGGACAAGTTCTTGATCAGTACAAAGTGCCCTACATCGCCGTGCTCTTGATTCGGTGTGTAGAGCAGGTTGACGTGTCGATCCCTCTTTTGGCTGGTGAGGTGCAACGGAAAGATCGTCGACCCTTTCTCCGCCTCGAAGGTGTAGATGTTGACGGAGATGTCGTTGAGCCGTTCAAACTTCCTAATCTGTGCTAGAGACATTGGAAACTCAATGCCCTGGAGATTTAATATGGAAGCATAGTCGGGGTACGAACTTGGGCGATCGACATTTCTTTCCGCAGGATGGAGAGCGGCGACCACTGCCCACGCGAAACACGCGTTGTCCTCGGATTGTATACTGATCGTAGCTTTCTTCAGCAATAAATCCCGCGGCAACTTGTAGCGGCATTCCGCGCGCAACGGATTGTACTTATTAACATTGACGGTCAGGTTGAGGATTCTCGTCAATGCCCATCCGCTATCACGTTCCTGGAACTCTTCCAACGATGCCAGGGTGGGTTCGATAACGCATCGCTGGTACCACTCCTGCAGATCAGATGTGTGGAAGAGTTCCCAGTTTCGGGTGTTGATGCTTTTACAAGCACGCTTGTTACCCGCCAGAAATTCGCCGTTGAACACCGTGTTCACTTTGAGGTTCCGCTGTTTCCTCAAAGCACCCCTCACATGCTTCAGCACAATGGCCCCCGCATCCTGGAGGAAGTTGCGCGGCTCGATATAGTTTGAATTTAACACGGCACCAGTTAATACGCGGTTATCGAACGCAGCGTCTATTTCGCGCCACAAAAGTCCTATGCTAGAATGTCCGGCACCTTCGCGCACGAAACGTCCGCGCAACGAATGTTTCAGCCCTTCGAGCTGCGCGATTCGAGCAACCAACGATTGCCGAACACCGATTGATAATCGCGGGCGTTTCACACGGCTCTGTTCTTCCAACGATTCGATACACCCGTTGCCTCGTTCTTCCCACGCAAGGTATTCTTCCCGCGAAATCAAGCGTGCAGATTGATCCAGCAATTGGCAGGTTATGTGCCCGAATTTTTCCATGGTCGTCAATGCAGTATGTCTTTTTCCCCGCAACACGTTGCAACGATTTGAGACTTTGTGCAGTTTACAGCGCGCTTTTTATGCATGATTTGGTATCTCTGTCTAACTCATTCCCGAGATCGTCCGAAACCATTTCTGCTGATTCTGCATAATTCTAAGATTCAACGTTCCCAAAGAGTATCATATTACATTCGACACGTGTCGAGACTTTTATGCATGATTTGCTGTCTTACTCTTTGATGTATCTCCTCCCTCGAATGCAAAAGTATCATATTATATTCAACACGTGTCGAGACTTTTATGCATGATTTGCTGCCTTACTCTTTGGTGTATCCCCTCCCTCGAATGCACATTGATGTGTACGTGTACGTGAATTTGTATAAAAAGCGACGTTGGTCAGACCTGTGGACTTCATTACACCACGGTCGCTCGAGTGCTAAAGAGTATCGTTTGCGTTAACTTCTCCACCGATCAGTATAATCGTACATAGCGCATATCAAGATGTACAAACGCAGCTTCAACAATTCATCCTATGCATCCGCCATCAATGGTGATTACCCCAATAAACGCCAGCAACAGGAACATCTTCATCAACAGTTCAATACGAGGTATGTACGCGTTATTATACACTTTTCACTTTTCACTTACTTCTTTCACTGTAAACGCAAGCGAACCGAGTATTAATTTCGTGTGCATGTTTCTTACAGTTCTGGATCCACAACACCAAAACCAACAATCGTACGGATCCTAGGGCGTGATTACCCGTTGACCGCAACAGCTTATAAACGGTTAACTATTAGAATTCGCATCGGCATGGATTTGTGCCACGTCGAGATCGCCATAGCCAACAATAAAGGCTGTGAGGTAAGTTTTTCAATGTCGACGTGGAAGCTCTTGCTGCAAAACGAGGCGGACATACTCCAACGATTACGCAGCAACGCAACATCGCCCCAAACCCACATCGTAATTGATCATTTGCGACTCGAATTCACGCGTATGCATGATGATCAACTTATAAAAATCACCGATAATCGCGCTGTCATATACATGACTGAAGCCACGATGCGTAAACTGTTCGTGTATAAACATTGTATTGAATATATGTATACCTGGCTAACTGAAAATATGTACTCTGTCAATAGTAAATATGCAACCTTCGTAGAACTGCTGCGTACCGCTCCCGTACCAACGAATTATGTGAAATTAATTTCCGAAAGCGAGCACTTTGAGCAACATTCTTTGATTGATTGTGAATTGTTGGCGTTAGGATTACAGTCTATGCTGCATGATGTAAACCATGTACCACTATAGTACGTTTTAATAATAAATGTATGATTTTCACATCAATACTTGTAACAATATATATTCTTAATCGTATTTCATTGTACCATTTTCTTTACCCGTCTTCCTTCTCTCCTCATCATCTAATTCTAAGATTTGCTGACGTCGCATAATTCTACTTCGTTCTTCGCGCCGCCAAAATGACGTCACCCTGCCCGGCCGCTCCAGAGGATTCGAGTTACCCGCGATCGCGCGAGACGCTTTAGAATACTGTTAGCCTTTAGAATAAAAAATGTGATTGTACCGCTATGTAATGTCATCTCTTTCCCTCCTCTGAATTAAAAATGCTCTATCTCTTTCCCTCCTCCGAAGACGCGGCGTGTAAAAAGCCGAAATTGCCCCGACATCGTCCGAAACAATTTCCGCTTCATAATGGTTTGGAGAAAAATTTCGGGGGGTCATTCACTTCCTCCGGTTAAATTTTTGGGGATGGGCCTGGGGTTTGAAAAGTTTTCGGGGTGGGTCTAGGTCGTCCGCATGCATCGGTTAGGTCTAAAAAATTTCGGGGGTGGGCCAAGGTCGTCCCCAGCATCGGTTAGGTCTAAAAAGTTTTCAGCTGTGGGTCAGGTCTCCGCGGCGGCTCGGCCCGGACTAATCCCCTCCATCATCGCGGCTTCCCCCCACTCCGCGGCACGTGCGCGCGCAAGCGGCCTTCCTCTCCCCGCAGGTCCCGCGCCCATGTTTCCCTCCGCCGCGCTCCCCCGCGCGCCCTCACTTCCACCCGCCCCCCCCCCCCCGCGCTCCCCTCAGAGGACCTGAGTTAGAACCGGCCTAGCCTTACTACTGATGAGCCTTTACTTGAGGAGATTGAAGACGAATGGCGCGAATTTCTGACGGCGCTACCAGCTCTTCGTCAAATCCAGATCCCACGCGGCTTGGGGTTGAACCCCACTTGTCAATTGGTGGAGGTGCATGGCTTCTCCGACGCTTCGGAGCGAGCTTACGCTGATGTGGCCTACTTACGGGTCCAAGACGAGTCAGGCGCCGTCCAAATTCAGCTAATTTCTGCTAAAACTAAGGTAGCTCCACTTAAACAACAGTCCCTGCCACGTCTGGAGTTAAGTGGCGCCCATTTACTCACCCATCTGGTGGCTCACCTGCTGGCTACGTTGTCATTTAAAATTGATGGTGTGCACTTGTGGACCGACGCCTTAGTGGTCTTGGGTTGGAGCTCCTTCCAGCCGGTGGCAAACGTACGTAGCCAACATTCAGCGAACGCTACCTCAGGCCCATTGGCATCACGTTCAAGGACAAGATAATCCTGCTGACTGTGCCTCTAGAGGGCTGAGACCGGCTGAACTTCCCAGGCATACTCTGTGGTGGACTGGACCGCTTTGGTTATCTACAAGCGAAGGGCGACCCATCACTCCCGAAAAACTGGTTGGAATGCCTTACGATGAAACAAGGCAAACCCATCACATCCAGCATTCTCCGGAGGATAAGGTAAACCTGTATCTAAACCAGTTCTCTAATTACCGCCGAATGCTTCGAGTTACAGCTTGGTGCTTTCGATAGCTCCCGTCGGCTAAAGAGAAAGGGTTACGTTACCTTACCTCTAGCGAGCTACGAGATGTCCAGTCGAAGCTGGTCCGATGCATGCAAGCAACGGTCTTCGCTGCTGAAATTGACGCGCTTCAAGATCACCAACGGTAGGAATACAAGGGGGATTCCAACGCAAATTTGAGTTTGAAGGCCATTTCCCCCCTCCTCCCCGACCTTGAAATCCAAATTTGAGTCTCAAGGTCGCAGGAAATCCATCGCAGCGGGCGGGCGGCGGGAGCGGACCGCGGCGGATGACGTCATAGAGATGGCGGAGTAGTGGGGGTATAAGCGCGAAATCTGAAGAATACCGAATCAATCGATGCCGAACCGATACCGAACCGTATCGACGAGGAGGAGGAACCGCGGGTGGAAGTGCTACCCTGGACTCCAACCTGTTGGTAAGGAAGGAAACATTAATTTATGATATTAATATAAATGAAAAAACTGAATCTCGGGCGAGGGGGAAATTCCTACATCTGGTTGCCAGAAACTAACTAGGCTGATCAGCCAGAGTGTCTTGCCTGCGTCGCCGTACCGTCCCGCGAGTCGGTGGTTGACAACGGTAGATACCTGCTACCCCCCGATAGAGCAATATACGGATTAACTCAGACCGAAGAATCCCTAAAAGTCTTAAAAACGGCACCATGTTCTTGATTGCTCTTTAGAATGCTGGCAACCAGATGTTGTCGAAGCCGTTTTCGAAAATACCAAATTGCCGGCCATAAACAATAAATGAATTTTTGCTCCGCTCTCAACTGTTACCTCCCAGAGGCTGCTTCCTTTGGATTAATGAAGGACACAACATAAAGGCAAAATACAGAACTCAAGATAAAGGTCAAAATTATAATCAAAATTGAAAATACAATTAAAAGCGGTTTTTTCGTTAATCCCTATGTCAGCGGGTGGTAGAACACAGGACCAAATGGGATAATCATCTGGCTGCGCATGGCCCAGCCTGCATCGGCTTCCCTTCGAATTGAAGACGGATACCTTATCGCTTGATTATATACACGCGCTCGAATAGTAAAACAAAAGCACGCGCGACGTATCGGGTGCAAGAAAAGATGGGCCACAGGAATGTCATTATATTTGCACCAATCGGACCTGCATTCCTTGCAGGCGCAAAGTTTTCACCTCTTCATAGTGACATATCCCCCCTATGACCAACCATTTCTTGCATCCAATACGTCGCGCGTACTTTTATTGGGATATTCGAACGCGTGCACGTACTCGAGAGATAAGTGATCTATCTCGAATTTGTAGGGACGATGACGCAGGCGGGAACAACCGCAGTCAGCGAACTACCTCTTTTCTTCCTGCACCTGAACGCAAGTTGTATTGGTACTTCTTCAGAGTAATTTCGTTTCCTACCTCTTTGCCAGGAAAACATTCTTCGATCTAACATAAGAACATCTCGTTTTGCTCATCGTGCGAGCCACAAGATTAATTTTCGCCCCGGTCAGCGTTCGGAACATAGTTATAATTTCTTTATGCTGTAGCAGAGCACGGTTTATTGCCTGCCGAACGTAGAGGGTGTAGCTTGTAGCAATTGATGATTAAACCTAAATACTGTCCTGTAGTTCTACAAGTTATTTGGCAAATGTTTTCTAATTAATTTATATCGTGTTGGGGACCAAAGGTCTAGTGTCATAAAGCGGTAGTAACCGTGGCTCGCTAATAGTCCCTTTTGGGGCATCAGGCTAATGGCTACATCATGGGACTCCCGCCCGGGAAAAACCAAGAAAATCGTGTCCTTATTGTTTTACTGTATTTTTCCACCTCTACGCCTACAATTTGTGGAGGTGGGAGAGGGTATATATACACCCTGAAGAAAATATTTAAACTCCAGCGACAGTTCGTCAGTACGGAAGAAAAACTTGTGCGTTTCACATCAGTGAAATGTGCTCCACAGTTTACTCCGTGTGTTAGTGTGTGTCAGTGTGTCTGAAACGGCCCCGAAGCTACCGCAAGTTCAGTTTTCGCATCCGGAGGATGAAAGACTGATACACGCGGTATCAGCCTACCCACTAATATACAATGCAAGTAGGAATGATCATAAAACCTACGAACGGAAGGACAATCTCTGGAAAGATATATCTGCCAAAGTGGAGAGAACAGGTAATGTATCCTTAAATTATATTTAGTTACATCAATCATCAACTGGGGCTATTAATACAATCCAAAAGTAATTTTTTTATAATTAAAGTTCGAATCTGCTATTCTAAACAAAAATTTCTTGAAAGTCTTGATAGGTCTTGAAAGTCGTGACAATTCGAGGTTCGAGCGGTGATGCCAGATTCGGGACGGGAGCGCTCGAGAATTTCCCCCACCTCGCATGTACACTATGCAGGAGTCGCGTATGTGATCTACACGCACGTGATTGGTGCATAGTGTGCAAGCGAGGTGGGGGAAATTCTCGAGCGCTCCCGTCCCGAATCTGGCATCACTGGGTTCGGGAAGCCGAACTTCGGAACGAGTCGGAAATATTGGGGGGGGGGGGGGGATCGGGCGAGCTCTCGATACTCTCGAGTCGCGAGAATCACCCCCGAATCTTTCCGACTCATTCCGAAGCTCGGCTTCCCGAACCTCGAATTGTCACGACTTTCAAGACCTATCAAGACTTTAAAGAAATTTTTGTTCAGAATAACAGTCCATGGCTAATGAGATTCGAAGCGATTCTGATCTTTACAGGATTGAATAACTTCGAATCGATTTCGAAGTTGCTGCGTTCATCCTATCACTTAGATACACGTATACTAGTTGTATGATCGATATCGATTATACATTGTTTATAGAGACGTTGATAGGACAATTCTCGTATCGTGATACTGATTTCGTGTTTCCCGCAAACGTCGGGGTCATGATAATTTTCGTATGAAGTCGGCAAACGAAATGTTTTAAGTGGTGGACCCTTTCATGCGGCACACGGCGCCACATTTCTTTAATTGAAAATATTTTCTCAGGTTACACACATTTTTTGAAAAAATATTTCTCTTGAAAAATGGATTAGATTGAATTATTGTGTATTTAGATTTTACATAAAACGAGTAGGACTTTAAAAATGGGATTTTTTCATGTATTATTTCAAAATCTTTTAACTGATAGCAATACATTTTTTAAATTACTTTAGTACACATTCTTGTAAATTATTAATATCATATATAGTTCAATATTGCGAAATGACACAAATATGCGTGGCAGTATACCGCCCAAAGAGTTATTAACATTGACGTAGGATATGAAACATTATTAAAAACATTATTTTCTACTACATCTTTTGTGTAAAATCCAAATAGATAACACTTCAATCTTATCCATTTTTGCAGAGAAATATTTTGCGCAAAAATGTGTGTTAACGATTCATGACAACGATCTGAATGTTTCTCTAGTACCTAGGAACATACAAGAAATATATTATCCAATTATTTCAGTTACTGACTGTAAGAAAAGGTGGAAAAATATTAGGGACACCTACATGAGAAAGAAGAGGGAAGGGAAATGCGGCACAGGGTCGGCAGCCAAAACCAAAAAGGAATGGCCCTTGAAAAATCTCCTATTGTTTATGGATAATGTCCCGTTTGAGAGGAGGCAAGTATTTTTTACACACACTATGAGTTTTGAAATAAGAACAATTTCAAACTTTTCAAAAAATTATTTTATTTTTTTTTATTATACATAGTACCCACAGTAATGTGGAAGACGTAGGAGTGAGCCCCCCAGAATACAACATCATAGAAACTGCGGCCTGCTGGGAAGGTGTTCCAGAAGATGTGGAAACACCGCCAGGGGACATCGGAGAAGCGCCAAATGAGGTCGAGAGTATCTCTCCCGTCACGATTCCGGCCTGCTTCGAAGATCGTGAAACACCGCCAGAGAAGGACAACATGGCTTCAGCAAAGAAGCGATCCAGGGACAGCGAATCATCTGCATTCCAGAAAAGGCACAAAAATGACAGCGACGCTGTCATCAGTGCATGGAAGGAAAGGGCCAGGGAACGCAAAAAAATCTTAAAACGCATTAGTGACCTCAATGAAGAAGAGGATGCAACGATGCTTTTTTTTAAGAGTATGGGGGCTCTAGGAAAAACATTTCCCCCGAATGTGCTTTCAAAAGCAAAGGCGTCAGTCTTCAAAATTATGAATGACTGGGAAGCTACACTGGCCTACAACACGTCCGCCCCTAGCAGTGTACCCGACACAGTATGAAGGTGATTGGTCAATGTCTGGTATGGAATTCCTAAAGTGAATCCCACTCGTGGTGAATGACCGCCATAGTCATTGTGCGGTCCCCATTCAGTGAATCCCACTCGTGGTGAATGGGGAACGCACAATGACTATGGCGGTCATTCACCACGAGTGGGATTCACTCTTTATGAATTCCATACCAGACGTGTTCACCGTGGGGTTTTAGTCGGTAAAAATCCGACACTACCTCGATCTCCCACCTCAGGAGGCCGAGGTGTCTATGAAGATTTCCCCACGCTAAAAAAAAAAAAAAAAAAAAAAAAAAAAATAGGGTGTCTGTGCAAAAAACGACGAGTCAAACAGAGCGCGTTAGATTTTACCTGCCTGTCAAAAAGGTGGTCCCACTTAATTGCGAATATCTCGTGTTGCGAAAGTCCGATTTGATAGAAAATCATATCAAATTAAAGATAATTGAATTACCACCAAAAGGTCCTGACAAAATTTTCAAATCGATTCAATAGTTTGGGTGAAATCGATGGAAATATGTGATAAACATCATTTTTTCGACCGAAATTGAGATCGAAAATTCATTTAATCATCTGAGAACAATCGAAATAGCAACGATGGGCCCAGTTTCATATTTCTTGCGTAGAGTCTGCACTTTTAAGGAAAAAATAAGCTGCTACTGAAGAAAATCTATGGATATCCCACTCTCTTACACCATTGTTTTTTTAAATCTTTCCCAACAAGATTTAAAACCAAATGAACATGTTCTATACATAACCTACAGAATTGTCAATACATTTCATCGTACCCAATAAGTGATTTCTTACTAATATATTATAATACTCCTCGGTGATTCGATTCTTATACATCATGTTCCCACACATACATACATATACATACATACGTGTGTATTATTTCCTCTGGTTAATTCGCATTTTTGAAATGGAAAAGCAAGTACTCGGCTCGGCTCGCCGAGGATCGTCTACCCTCGCCAACCGGCGATCCATGAGTGTTCTCACGGCGCGTGGGCTCAGCGAGTCTTGTACCAGGCTCGCCGAACCCACGCGCCGTCTGATTCAACCGAAAAAATAACTTGTATACCTGGAGGATGTCATAAATGCGGTCACTTTATTGCCTTTGGGTAAGGACCTCTTCCAACCTTTGCTGAAGCGACACTCGTTACTGTGACTTCGAGGTGGAAACATCGCGAGAGGACAAATTCGTAGTGTGGTGATAATTTCATTGTGCCGTGAGATGAATCGGAAATTGCTGCTTGCTGCCCTTGTGCTGCAAGAAGAAGATGACGATGACGCACTTCTGGTTGTCCATTGTGACGGAAGGAAAAGGAAGAGGAAAAGGAAGCAAGTGAAGGCCATGTACAAGGCTCGCGACACCGATGGCTATTCAAACATTTTAATAACGAATCATCTATTAGAAGATGACCAAGCCTTCAGACAATTCTTTAGGCTAAGCAAGGAGCAGGTCGATTTGGTGTTAAACATGGTTGGCATCGATTTAACAAAACATCCGTGTGGGAGAGTGAAATCTCCAATTTCCCCCCAGGAAAAGTTGCTCCTCACATTAAGGTAAGTTAATTTTTCCAAGACGTATTTAATTTTTTCGTAACGTAAATTTTATTATAGTAGGTACCTGTTGTATAGTTTGACTGTAGTTAATGCAAAGTATCTAAGGTCTGGGTTAGGATAGTAGCTAAGATCTCATAATAATCACGCTCCGTAGAGTGATTTTCACGTCCACATGTTGTACGCTCTCGCTTCGCTATCTGCTTATTCCATATTTGGTGGGTCCCCGGGGACATCGCAGTTATAGATCATTAATCAATTGAAGCAAAGAAGCGTTTGCTTTAAAAATTAATTACGGCGGAAATTTTTTAACCGTCATCACCATACTTTTAAAAAAGATCGAAGTAGAGTCGCAATACATTGATTTGCTGATTAATACTGGCCTTTAGTTTTTCTCTTCCGATAGCTCTTGTTTCCAAAATATCCAGTCCAGTGCTGGAATCATTTGTGTGCGTTTTTGACACTGACCTTCAAACAGGAATATTCATCTCTGACTGTGTTTTTATAACACTTTCATACCTTGCAGTTGTTTTTAGAATATTCATTAATGTTTGTGGAATGTTGCTATCCGTGCTGCTTCTAATCTGTTGAACCTCTTCGCTTTCTTCTATATTACGGCTGGTACTATGATAAAATATATAAATTAAATTTTTTAAATTTATCATACTTTATAATTCATATTGTGTTCCAAACAAACTTGCCTCCTGCAAACGAGAGGCATTCTCCAAAAAATTAGTTGCTCCAACAACGGGCATCATGTTTCCGTTATTGGTGCCGATCCTGCCTCGTATTTGTTGCTCTACTTCATTTTCATATATTTTTTGTAGGTTCCTTGCTACTGGGGAATCATTCAAATCCCTGTCATTTGCATTTAGAATTTCGCCGGGGTATATCGGCAGAATTCTGGATTTTTCCACACTGGATTTTTCCAAACATTATATGGTAATCACTAACAAAGCCATGAAGACCTTAGGGTTTATAAAACGTTTCTCGGCGAACTTTGTAAATATAAGTACCTTAAAGTTATTATACATAACCATAGTTAGGCCGCTTTTAGAGTACGCATCCGTTATATGGTCGCCCAATTCAGTTAAATACAATACTCAGCTGGAAAGGGTGCAGCATAGGTTTCTGCGGTTTGTGGAATATAAATTACACATTCACAGGCCTGTCTGGGATCACGATTTTACTTCGATACTTGGTAAACTAAACATGACTACCCTTACTGCGTGCAGGACTGTAACTGACATGTCCTTTTATTTAAGATCATTAATAGCGAAATTGATTGTTCAGCACTACTGGAACTCGTGGACTTATATGCTCCTACCAGATGCGTCAGGAAAAGGCCACTTTTCTTACCCCGTAATTACAAATCAAGATATGGATTATGTGACCCAATGATTCGCGTAATGATGAGTTCTATCTCCTACTTAAACTATGTTGATTTCTTTTCCGGTAGTACTTCTTTCTTTAGGGGGAAGCTATTCAGACTATTGTGTCAGGAAAACCCTATCACGTCGTTGTAACTAAGCTTTGTATTGGGCAATTCCCGTTATTTTCAATAATAATAATAATAATAATAATAATAATAATTGTAAAAGATACTCTTCGACATCTATGCCGCAGATTAATACCAACATTTTTGCCGCAGCCCAATTATTTGAATTTCCAAAAAATTGCTGAGCAATTCTCTGCTAAATGGAATTTTCCAAATTGCATCGGAGCAATCGATGGGAAGCACATTAGGGTAATATGTCCTAAAAATAGCGGATCGTTGTACTTCAACTACAAGAATTATTTCTCGATCGTGCTATTGGCATTAGTCGATGCCGACTATAAATTTATTGTAACTGACGTCGGATCCTATGGAAGAGAAGGGGACAGTGGGATATTCGAAAAGTCGGTGATGGGTCGACAGATTCGGACGGGAACATTCAACTTTCCCACGGTGAAGGCACTGCCAGGATCTGATATAGTGTTGCCGCACGTCATCGTGGGTGACGAAGCCTTCAGACTGACGAAGCATATGATGAAGCCATATCCGAAGAATCAAGCTGCGGAAGATGAGACCAAGAAAATCTTCAACTATCGTTTGTGCAGAGCACGAAGGGTCTCGGAGAATGCGTTCGGACTGCTATCGCAGTGCTTCCGGATATGTTATTCTCCCATCGCGGTATCGCCGGACACGACGGATTCCATCGTTACAGTAACGTGCTGCCTGCACAATATGTTGCGTGACGAATGTATGCAAAATAATAGTGAGAATCACTAAAATTCTGAAGCAGAATTATCAGCGGGCAATATATTGCCGTTGGGTAGAGTAGGAGGCTTTGGGAATATAGACGGCTTCGACGTACGGACCAAATTTCGGCAATATTACAACGCACCAGAAGAGTCTGTAGCGTGTCAAGAAAACTGTTTCGAAACCAGCGACCCAAGACTCAGCGGCAGGCTATTTCATGATTTAAAATTTTGCTTTTATATGCCATTGTCGTTGCTGGTATCCTCACAAAGCAAAAAATTCTGGAGTGTCCAATGCTCAAAAAGACATTCCAGTGACCAAAACTGTAAAACATTATTAAGGAAAAACTAACCCATAAAAAACTTCAAAAACGTAAAAAAAATTACGCCAAGTACACGAAAATCAAATAAATCACAAATAATAGATGAAATCACAAAAAATAGATGATAGTAATATAAATCACAAAAAAAAAAAGAAAAAAATATACAATACAAAAAAAATGTGAAATCAAAATTAGCTGCCAGTACGTAAAGGTGCTTTCCAACTGCGCTTAAGATGACACAACTACATACACACAGCTAAAATGCTGTGTTCGTACATTCCATTACTCATATCGCGGAAATTTTAATTATCCCATCAAAAAGAATCCCATTTAAAAACATTGTCGTAAATTAATTAAAAGCTTTACAAAATTAATGATATACAAAAATTGCGCCAATTATAACAATGGCTATTTATGTAAAGAAAAAAATGTATCACATAATATTAAGCAGATATTTTTTTATACAAATAAATATTTTAATACGAATAAATATTTTATTCAAAATACTTGGCGCTGCGAAACCGAAAAAATGTTGATTGTCTTAGTATTAATAATTTACAATAACTCCCTAACAATTTAAAATACATAAACATATACATATACATACGAGTATTAGAAACGCTGTCAGATTTATTCTACATATATTTAATTCTAATATCATACGTAGCATATGCACATACGCACATTCACGAACGTACGCACAAGGAAGAAAGAAAAAGATTATTGCAATTTATACATATTTATTCAGTTTAGCAACATCAATTCGGTTTCGCAGCGCCAAGTATTTTGAATAAAATATTTATTCGTATTAAAATATTTATTTGTATAAAAAAATATCTGCTTAATATTATGTGATACATTTTTTTCTTTACATAAATAGCCATTGTTATAATTGGCGCAATTTTTGTATATCATTAATTTTGTAAAGCTTTTAATTAATTTACGACAATGTTTTTAAATGGGATTCTTTTTGATGGGATAATTAAAATTTCCGCGATATGAGTAATGGAATGTACGAACACAGCATTTTAGCTGTGTGTATGTAGTTGTGTCATCTTAAGCGCAGTTGGAAAGCACCTTTACGTACTGGCAGCTAATTTTGATTTCACATTTTTTTTTGTATTGTATATTTTTTTCTTTTTTTTTGTGATTTATATTACTATCATCTATTTTTTGTGATTTCATCTATTATTTGTGATTTATTTGATTTTCGTGTACTTGGCGTAATTTTTTTTACGTTTTTGAAGTTTTTTATGGGTTAGTTTTTCCTTAATAATGTTTTACAGTTTTGGTCACTGGAATGTCTTTTTGAGCATTGGACACTCCAGAATTTTTTGCTTTGTGAGGATACCAGCAACGACAATGGCATATAAAAGCAAAATTTTAAATCATGAAATAGCCTGCCGCTGAGTCTTGGGTCGCTGGTTTCGAAACAGTTTTCTTGACACGCTACAGACTCTTCTGGTGCGTTGTAATATTGCCGAAATTTGGTCCGTACGTCGAAGCCGTCTATATTCCCAAAGCCTCCTACTCTACCCAACGGCAATATATTGCCCGCTGATAATTCTGTTTCAGAATTTTAGTGATTCTCACTATTATTTTGCATACATTCGTCACGCAACATATTGTACAGGCAGCACGTTACTGTAACGATGGAATCCGTCGTGTCCGGCGATACCGCGATGGGAGAATAACATATCCGGAAGCACTGCGATAGCAGTCCGAACGCATTCTCCGAGACCCTTCGTGCTCTGCACAAACGATAGTTGAAGATTTTCTTGGTCTCATCTTCCGCAGCTTGATTCTTCGGATATGGCTTCATCATATGCTTCGTCAGTCTGAAGGCTTCGTCACCCACGATGACGTGCGGCAACACTATATCAGATCCTGGCAGTGCCTTCACCGTGGGAAAGTTGAATGTTCCCGTCCGAATCTGTCGACCCATCACCGACTTTTCGAATATCCCACTGTCCCCTTCTCTTCCATAGGATCCGACGTCAGTTACAATAAATTTATAGTCGGCATCGACTAATGCCAATAGCACGATCGAGAAATAATTCTTGTAGTTGAAGTACAACGATCCGCTATTTTTAGGACACATTACCCTAATGTGCTTCCCATCGACTGCTCCGATGCAATTTGGAAAATTCCATTTAGCAGAGAATTGCTCAGCAATTTTTTGGAAATCCGAATCACTGGGCTGCGGCAGAAATGTTGGTACTAATCTGCGGCATAGATGTTGAAGAGCATCTTTTACAATTCTGCCGATATACCCCGGCGACAGGGATTGGAATGATTCCCCAGTAGGAAGGAACCTGCAAAAATATAGCCAACCACAGCGGGTATGTTACAGTCACAATAAAATTCTATGTATATTGAGAAGTAATTTTTGAATATCCATTTGAAATTATTCAAATGCTAAGTTACTATTTGCTCTTTTAAATTAAGTTTTCCATGTTTAAAATAATATTTTAGATTTTTGTCCACTGGAATGTCTTTTCGAGCATTGGACACTACACTACATACCCAATGGTGTGCTTTGTGAAGATAGCAGCAACGACAATGGCATATATACGCAAAATATTTCATCAGGAAATTGTCTGCCAAAAGAAATTGTAACGATCAGCAGTGAAGGCGTTATGCAAGACCGAATAAACAAATTCTACAGACTGGCTCATTTCGCCTGCTGGAGAAGTTCCTTGGCAATATGAAGCCATAATAAAATAATGTTTCAGTATTTGATTTATGTAAATATTTATATTATGTTTCAATGTATAATACGTTTTGATTTTTAAAGTGTTAAGTGTTAAAGTGCGTTTCCACTTTTGTCACCGGCTATTTTTATATCGTATATAATAGGATTATTTTGAACGTCACAAATCAATTGTTCTTCTATAATCTATCTTACATCTGGAATTATATGGCGTACGAAAACGCGTTGCAATTGATAACTGTTTTATTTTGTCTGGCGAAACGCGGAAACGTACCGAATTACTGTTAAATATTATAATTTGCTACTACATAAACCACTACTGTCATCGAGTAGAGAGTATCAGAAAAATTTAATTGATGAAAAATCTCCGCAAAATGCCGTGTATCTAATTAAAATTTTGTACAAAAATCCAAAATAATTCGATGACATGGTTGAAACAATAATTTATTCCATAAATGTTGTAAAGTTGACAAAAATGTATGCGGTTGTGACCCGCTTTTGTTGGGTCCGGGGTGACCCAGAGGAACGGTCTCTTGCTCAGTCGGGTGGCTAGGGTTTGTCGAATGAATACTTCCGTTTGGGTGTAACAAGGCTTTATTCCGGATCGAGAACGACCGAACGCGCGGTATCGCGCGGCGCGAGACGGCTTAAAGCTAGTCCTTAAAGATAATACTTAAAGCTAGTTCTTAGAGCTATACGCTTAAAACTAGAGACGAGGAAATATAATTGTTACTTAGTAGGCTAGCGTTTAGTACGAGGAGGCGAGTACGGTCGGCGTACTGGCGACTTCGGCGGGGATCGGCGGTGATCGACGGCGATCGCTTAAGTCGGCGGCACTCTAATCGGCGGTGATCAGCAGTGATCGGCCGTGATCGGCCATGATCGGCGGTGATCGGCGGTGATCGGCGGTGATCGCTTAAGTCGGCGGCACTCAGTGGTGCTCGGCCGCGTTTTGGAGAGGGGTCAGGTGTCTACTGCCGGGCGAGTCAGAACCTCGACCCTGCGCAGTCTACATGGATGGCTTATATGCGGTGGGCCAGCTATTAGTGACCACTGGTTGGCCACCACGGCCGGATGGTCCAGCACGAGGCGAAACTCGGCTGATGTAGCGACCAAGGATCGGGCTACTAGTGGTCAGGCGGTAAGGCTCTCGGCACACCAGAATTCCCACGGAGAAGGATTGTAATCAAAAAGAGCTTCTCGCGCATCGGCCGTGCAGGTATGGCGAAGCCACGGAGCAAGCTGCCTCCTATCGCCCGCGGCCCTGGTCTTATGTCTCGCGGCGCGAAAAGCCGCCGCGAGAACGTTATTAGTTCCGCAGCCGCCTAGCGGCCGCGGCGCGAGTTGGTTTCGCGGGATGCCCGGCGCGGTGGGGGCATGCTCTCGCATGACGCGGTTCGTCTCGCGAGTCGCGGCTCGGGTGGGGGAGCGCGCCGTAGTGACGTACGTCACACGGTTACTTATTTATATTTACGTTTCTATTTTTCAAAAAGCATGTATTTCACTTTTGATAACTCACGAATACTGTACATATAATAAGTTGACACAGAAAAAATATATTCCTAATGTTACAGTCACACTGAGTAAAAGTAGCCTACAGACTACCTTTCCAATAAGTTTACTCTCCTGCTTCTGTAATACTAGCGATTCTCGGGGAGGGGGGGGGGGGGGGATTTGTAGCAAAAGTATCAGACTTAAAAAATATTAAATTATGCGTCACTAGAAAGGAATAGGTTCATCCTATTTTTTGCCACAATTTAATTCCGATATTTTAAAAGAAACACCCAAATGCCATTGACTTCTTCAATCCGGCAGATAAACAGAGCACGATGTACATATAAGAAAAATGGCTAGTCTTTCACTGTCTTCGACGGTGTAACGTACCGCTACCAACCGCCATAAATTTTTCCTTTTGTATTGTTAAATTCCTCATATTAGACGTAAGATAATATTACAACACGTACGAAAGCATTTCAAATAAGCGCGCTAGAAAGTAGAGTGACGACAACGCAGGCGCATCACCGCCGATTCAAACCACAGACTCAATGCCGCCAGTGAACCAAACGCGCGTGCGCATACCATATGAACAACCGGACGCCAATATATTCCGAGCGTAGTACGCGAGTGGCGCGAACCGGAAGCTAATTTTCATTGGTGCGCAAAATCGCGCAGGCTTGTGATTGGCGCAGGCCCAGTCAGCACCCGGTATAAATACCGGGCCGCCGGCAGCTGAATGGCAGACTTGGTTCTGCCACCGAACCTATCAAATCTTGGTCGCTTTAACTAGCCCCCTATAGTTTGAGAAAAGTCTAAGTAGTATCTCCTTAACCTACTACCAAATCCTTCCGAGGTCGCTTTAGTTAGCCCCCTCAAAATCCTTCCGAGGTCGCTTTAGTTAGCCCCCTCAAAATCCTTCCGAGGTCGCTTTACTTAGCAACCTCAAAATCCTTCCGAGGTCCCTTTAGTTAGCCCCCTCAAAATCCTTCCGAGGTCGCTTTAGTTAACCCCCTCAAAATCCTTCCGAGGTAGCTTTAATTAGCTCCTCAATTAACCTCAACCTATACCACTACCAACTCCAAAGCGCGGGGCCAGCTAATAGGCACCAGAAGCCAAAACGACTCTTAGAGAAAGAGATCTTCTCAACTTAAACCAAAGGACTTAGCGTTAAACTCTTGTATTATATACCATATCCGACCAAGTGTCAAAAACCTTGTTCATTAGCTATAATTAATATCTCGTTACGCGATATATCAATTTACTCCTAGTTTCTATATTCTTACTTATCGACCTAGCGTTAAGCATACATAGGAAGAATACCCCTAATTACCGACTTAGCGTCAGATCCGAATCAAAACCAAATACCATATTATCGACCGAGCGTCAAAAACCGAAATCTCCTAGATTATCTGTAAATCTTTATGTTAAATTACCGACCAAGGGTCATAAGCAAATATTTGAATAAACATTTTTGTTACGTTTTATCTACAAAGAAAGGACTCTGATTCTTGAAATTTATTTCTTAATCGCACGCGACCCGAACCAAATCCCACTATTCCGCGAGTAAACCGCTCTTACTCGTGGGAACTCCTGTATCAACGACCACGTCTCGTTGAGAACGTTACAACGGTCCTCGAGACCTCATACAACAACAGACCCTCTTTTCAAGTGCTCGAAAAGGGCCTCCTGTGGTGCGACGCGTCGTTGCAGCAGTGGTGGGGGCCATGACGTCGACGCTTAGGTATAGGAAATACCATTTGCGACGACGCCAGTTGCATCGCTTGGCGGCTGTAGCCGCCAGTCGCAGTCGCTGGCGGCTCCAGCCGCTCATTGGAACGGCCACCTTAAGACGACACTACAGCGTCCGGTCACTAAAATTTGTCTTTTTCCCTCTGAGAAAAGCGACGAGGTTAAATAAACCGCGTTGAAAGGCCTGTCACGCCAATGGCGCACCCTCATCAAGGAATATCTTCCCTGTTAACAAATTTATTAGGGATGTTGTGAATCCTCTTACAACTTAAACATCGTTGTTTATTCGTCGCTTACCCGCTACGAAGGCGGGCGGAATGTTCCGTGTGTACATATTGTAAATATTGTTTTATTACCTAGCCGTAAGATTTTTATCATGGTGTCTCCATCTGGAGTGCCATGCCTATTCAGGTGCTTCGCTCTCTCCCCACTCCTATCGGATCGTCGCGGTTCTTCGCGAAAATCGCGCTCTCGTCAGTCGGTTCCAAACGAATAATCAGGACACTCGCCTCTATTCTTGCGCCGAGAGAGAGAGAGAGAGAGAGAGAGAGAGAGGGGGGAGGGAGGGAGGGAGAGAGAGGGGGGAGGGGGGAGGGGGGGAGGGAAGTAGTGAAATAAAAGTACGGTGTTACTTTTGTTAACGCGCTCTGTTCTGGTGTTAACCACTTCTTTACGAAACTGTTAACGTTCGTTCGGTGCTAGTGTTCTGCACATTCACTAAAATTTAAACTCTTTATTATAATTTTCATACACTAGAAGGAGAGCTCTCCTTGTTACTAGAATACAACACTTACAAATCAATCCTAAAACTAATTACTACTAAATCTTAAGCCTACTTATTCCTACTTAAATCTAAATGTGCTAACGCATTAAAACTCGAATTCTTGAATCGAACACATAATATAAAATGAATATTTTCCGAACATTCGGAAAAAAATGTTTTCTTTCTACCAGTAAATAAATATTTACTTTATATTTGAAAAAGGATATTATTTTCATAATATAAAATGAATATTTCCAGCATATTCGGAAGATATATTTGTTTTTTAATCTAGAATAAATATTGTACGTATGTTTAAATATCAAAAAGAGATTGAACCTCTTTTTAATATTGGATGAATGTGCATTCAATATTTTGTGCTACTAGGGAATACTCTTGTAATGAAAAAAAAATTTGTAAAAATTTTTGTTGCGGAAATCACGTTTTAAGACCTCCTGATCACGTTTTGACTATCTAGAAAAGAGCTTTTTTTTAAATATCTCATGTATTTGTTAACACGATTACGTTTAAACGGCAAAATGGATTTCAATGAAACTTTATATTCTTGTCTTAAGATCCGTTTAGATCACGAAAAATGATAATTACCCGTTATGGTTTTTCGACTTTTCAGATATACGAACTACATTCTACATAAAAAAAAATTAAATAAAGTTTTTCTGTAACTTTTTTAACAAAGAAAAATGTACATTCATAATTGAGGCATTTGATGGAAAAAGTTTGATGGCACATACGCCAAAATGCCATTTCAAGAAAATCGATTTCAAAGTTTTCATTATAGTACCTATAACTTAATAGTAAGTAATGCAATTAAATAAATTTTTTTAAGGATGTAGTTACCGTGTTCTGAATACAGAAGTCATGATTTAAAAATGATATGTGTCTTTATTTATAAGTTTTAAACAAGTGGTTTATGTGCCCTATTTCCGTAAATGTGGTAAAGTCGTAACAAAATTGCTTCTTTGTTTAGTTATTTAAATATAATTTTGTTTGCTTACGTCGTTGCATATTTTTTATACATTGCTTAAATCAAAAATATAAAATGAAGCACAAAAAGAAACAAAAAATGTTATGTTTTACGTAAGTAGGTATTAGTGTCTTGGTTTTTTTGCAGAAGGTGTCTTACAAATCAATTTTTTCTTTCCTAAATTAGCTTCTTTCCTTGCGGATTCGTTACTCGCCACACTTTCCATATTTCCTCGTTTACAGAAAATCCTCTATGAAATAAAAGTACTTATTGCACGACAGTACGGTAGCGCGAACACTCAGCGACTATGTAGCTGCGTGTCGAATACGGTACATAATAAAGCAGCATTTCCTGGATATGTTATATATATCAAGAGACACGGTAGTGTCTCGCGCCAAGTATATAATATATATGTATATATAAATATAAAATATATAAAAAATATTAAAAAATATATTTAAAAAATATTAAATTTTTTTTTTTAAATTTAAAAAAAAATTCGATGTTACGTCCTGCAACACACAGAGAAAACATCAAATTATTATTATTATATAAAACGATGGTAACAGCGCGCGATACACCAAACAATTAAAATTCAGTTATACTTACTCTTTAAATAGGCGAGGTAGGGCCCAAAAATCTCCCTCGAATGCTAAATATTCGATATTTGTTGTGTCTTCCCGCCACGTTCGCCTCGCATCCTGGATTCTTTTCCGCAATTCGCGGCTTTCCCGTCCGTCGCGCCTCGTCGGATATTCGCGACGCTGAAACAAACACATGATTCGATTAAAACATCGCCGTATGATGTGCGCGCACCAATATAATTTTTTTGCGAAACAACACTTACGAGCAGCTGGACGATAACGTCAATATCGCCGTTACGCGCGTGGGCCTCGATATCCTCTCGACGCTGAAACGTACACACGAGTTGATTAAAAACATAGTTGAATGGTGTACGCACATTAGAATTATTTTTAAACGTCACTTACGAGACGTCCGACCGACCCCAGATATTCCTCGCTCCAATATTCCATTTCTTTTTCACGTTCGTGCTGTAACAAACATATGAATCGATTAAAACATTGTTTAATGGTGTATGCGAACCAATATAATTTTTTCTGAAACATCACTTACGAGAAGCCTAATCAGCTCCCGCCGTTTCACGCGCTACGCCCGCATTACAGCGTCGCGCTCGTGCTATAACAAATGTACAACACCGTTAGAAGACCGCCTAATTGAATGCACGCACCAATTCAATTTACACAAATAGAAAAAAGAAAAACTATACTTACAATTTGTTAGAGCACAGCGTCTCGATTCTCCTGCCACGCACGTTCTATTTCCCCATGTCGTTGCTGTAACAAACGCACAACTTCAATATAATATCGTCGAATGAAATACGCGCACCAATTCAATTTTCACAACTATACTTACGATGCATCGTCGCATCATAGCGGCATTCATCCCGCGCCTTAGTGGTGACCTTACGTAGTCGAACGTAGACATTTTTTTTTTTTTTTTAAATAGTTAGAACACGGTTATGAAACGCACTAGCCCGTGCGGTGACGGTCCATGACCTTATATATGTTTCGGTTCCAGAGGGCCAGCCCTACACGTTGCTGGGTAGGGGTAGTCGTGGAGTAGGTGTGGCGGGGGCGTCCGTATCACAGTTTCTCCTCCTTCGATGATTTGATACTAATTATTCCAGCTTATAGTGCACTTTTATGGTTCGCGCCGCGAATCGTCTTCGACTCCGACACGTGTACGTCATGAATTTAGCGTGTACGCTATTTTGAATCTATCGCGCACGCCATTTGAATTTATCGCGCGCTATTCATATTAATGTTTGTACCGTATCACAACCATGATCCAATATTCCCCTTGCACATTGGTATATATGTGTGCGTGCGTGCGTGCGTGCGTGCGTGCGTGCGTGCGTGTGTGTGTGTGTGTGTGTGTGCGCGGGTGTGTGTGTATAATCGTACATAGCGCATATCAAGATGTACAAACGTAGCTTCAACGATTCATCGTACGCATCCTCCATTAATGGTGATTACTACAATAAACGTCAGCAACAGGAACATCAACAGTCCAATATGAGGTACGTACGCGTTATTACACACATTTCACTTTTCACTTACTTCTTTCACTGTAAACGCGAGCGAACCGAGTATTAATTTCATCTATACGTTTCTTACAGTTCTGGATCCGTAACGTCGAAAACAGTGAAAACGCCAAAAGCATCAATCGTGCGAATCCTAGGGCGGGATTACCCGTTAACCCCAACAGCGTATAAACGGCTCACGATAGGAATTCGCATTGGTATGGATTCGTGCCACGTCGAGATCGCCATAGTCGACAATAAAGGTGGCGAGTTGAGCTTCTCGATGTCTACGTGGAAGCTCCTACTGCAAAATGGGGCTAACATTCTTCAAAAATTACGCGACAACGTAACAACACCCCAGACCCACATCGAAATTGATCATTTGCGAATCGAATTCACGCGCATGCACAATGATCAACTCGTCAAAATCACAGATAATCGCATGCCCTTATACATGACGGAAGTTACGATGCGAAAGCTGTTCGCGTATGAACATTGTATCGATCATATGTTCACTTGGTTGATCGAAAATATGTACTCTGTAAGCAGTAAATATGCAGCATTCGTAAACGTTCTACGTAGCGCTACCGCGAAAACAGATTATGTAAAATTAATTTCCGAAAGCGAACACTTTGAACAGCATTCATTGATCGATTGCGAATTGTTAGCGTTAGGAATGCAATCCATGTTGCGCGATGTAAATCATGTACCACTATAGTACGCGTATAACTGGCCTATGCGGACGACGTGGCGGTGTTGGCAGAGGATGTGGAAGGGATGAAGGGGCATATGGGGAAACTGGAAAAGTATGTGGACGGGAAGGGGTTGCAGTTCAACGTGGGAAAAACAAAGGTGATGAGATGTAGAAGGGGAGGGGGCAGGTGGGGGAAGGTGATACGGAGATGGAAGGGAAAAGAGCTGGAGGAGGTACATAGCTTCAGATACCATGGGAACACGTATGGGAGGTTTGTACAGGCTGGGGGGTGGTCACTCTGGCCAGGTGTCCAAAGTGGAGTGACGATCGCCGGGTACTCGGGGCGCAGCTGGGCCCGACCTCTCGCTACCGACAGTCGTGCGTCGGATGGCGGAGGATCGGGACTGTTGGGTGGCGGTCTCCTCCTTCTCCGAGGATATAATGCTGGAGAAGGAGGAGGCGGAGAGGGGCCGCGAGCGGGCCGGTATGCGGCCCCGTCGCGCGGTTCGGGCGGGAAGGCGTCCCAACGGATGACCCGGGGCCGGGGGAGGCCGAGAGGCGACTTAGTCGATTGAAGGTCGCCCCGCTCCCCCGGTATAGGCCCCGGGCCTGGTTGACGCGTTCCCCCTTGGTTGAGGGGGAGTGGGAGGAGGAGCCGCACCGGCGACCGGTGCGGCAATAGTGTGCTCGTGCACCCCCCGGTGAGAGTGGGGGGCGTACGAGGACGGGTATGGAGAAGAAGGCAAAGGGCGGCGGCCCCCGTTGCGTCGGGTCGCCGCAAAGCAGTGGCAACGCGTGGCCGCCGCGGCCACCGCACCGTGGCGGGGTGCGCTAATTTCTGGCCGCGGCGGCGTTGTAGGGTAGAGACAGAAATGAGAGTGGGGGGCCCACGTGTTGGCCCCCCCCCCCTGGAGGGGGTGGCGGAGCCCGCCACTCTCAAAGTGTGCGATCGAACTCGCGGGGCAAGCCTTGGCGGCCGGTAGCCGGCCGCCCCGCTGGCGGATCGCCAGCCGCCCCGTGCGAGGGTGCCCACGTTTGGGCCTCTCATAGCATCGGGCGGTTCAAGGGCGGCCCTCAAGGCCGTCAACGCCCCGGCCCGTCCGTGACTCCTAACATCTTTGTCGCGGCGGGTATGAGTTCGATCGCGGGGTCGCTGAGTGGGGCGTCGGGGGACGCCACCGCTCCGAAATAGCGACCCCGGATCAGGCGGCACGGACGCGTGGTCCGTCGCGTGCCGCCAGCCCAGGTGAATATAGCTGGGGGAGGTATATAATACTCCCCTGCAGGCTCTTGCACGGAGTTGCACTCATGCGCAGGAGGGGGGGGGGGCAAGCGAATGTATCGCTAGTTTGCTCTCGCGTAAGTCCTCCCCCTCAGGCGCGCAACTCCGCGCGCGAGGAAGATCACCGTGGTAGTTTTAGTGGGTGCAAGCCCCACATAACCCCTCGCACTCCCCCGGGGGTGAGGGGTATCCGTTAGGGATTTCCACCACGTAAAAAAAAAAAAAAAAAGGCTGGGGCGTGGAGAGGGGATGGCAGAGTGCGGTGGTAGAGGTGTTGGGGGATGATGGGGGTGGGGGGAGGAGTGGATGAAGAGGCTGGAGGAAAGAAGAGAGATGTGTGGGGGGGGGGAGCGTAGGGATGAATGGAGGATTGTGAGTGGAGGGGGAGCGTGCGGCGTGTGAGGGAGGAGGGGAGGGAGAGCGGGCGAGCGGAATTAATATTAAGATTAATATTAAGATGTAGGTTAAGTTAGGTTAAGTAGGATAAGGTAGTCTTAAGGAATGAATGTAGCGGAGAAGGTTATGTGGGAGATTGTAACCCTTAGGGGAACAATAATAAATATACTACTATAGTACGCGTATATGTTTTAATAAATGGCTGATTTTCACGTTAATACCTGTAACGATTCATTTATAATATCCTTTCCTACTAATATGGTGGATAATTACTTATTCGTAAAGCATTCGTTGGGGCGGATATTTGTCTGTCAGATGATCGACATCGTATCGTTTTCTTTTCGAGTATTTTCACGCCGTCAAGTTGCCCTGTCAGCTGGTGGTAACTGGCAACCTCGAACCTGTACACGTCGCTGACTCAATGCGATCATAAACCGTAACCCTGGTAAGACGATTCCATCGAAGAATCGGGCTAGGTTTGCTAGCCAGATGTCTGGTTTTTTTCCACCATTAGCGAATGACAATTGTATTTTAGAATAGGTAGTATGGACGGTCCTGACACTGGTCTGATGTAAATCAGATATCCGCGGGTGTGAGGTTTCCTTAGACTTTGCTATCGGTTTAAGTACGAGTTGGTGGTTACTCGACGCCTGGGAAAAGACGTTACGTTCTTTCACGAGGAGTTGCGCTATTTAGATTAATCTTCCTCGAATAATTATCGCGACAGCGCGTCGAATTACATTTCGTCGACGGATGTTTATATGGAGTAGCGTTGCATTCTTTCGTGAGACGGTTCCGCTATTTAGGATAATTAATCTCGAATAGTTATCAGCGTTGAATTACAGCGCCCACGGTTGCGCGCGAGACGCCATCTTGAAATCCTCCTTCTCCTCGTGACGTCAGCCCCCTCGCCTCGAATGCGGTACCCCCTGCCCGCCACGCCCATCGCGCGGAAGAGCGCGGTACCCCCCGCATCACCCCACCCCCTCGCCCATCGTATCCAGAATCGGCATAGCTTACCTACTGGTGTACACAGCATCGTCGGGAATTCTTTTGAAAATCAGTTCGTAAAGACCGGGTGTTCCTCCATATCTTACACCATCTATGATTATATTATCGCCCCTGTCTATATCGAAAGCCTTATCCCCAAGCATCGTTCCACTATTACCAAAGTACACGCCGTACACATAGTCCATTGTTGTATCCCTATCACCACTTAGGATTGCGCTCATGTATTTTTGCCCCAGTGGACCGAAATGACTGCGAAACGTTTCTTGCCCCTCGGGTGTTTGGAGTTGATGTCTAATAGATGTTGCAAACGATTCGTCTGGTGTAGTTTCGAAAACGACGTCATCATCGATGACTGAGAGCGATTGTACGCGAGGAATTGTATTTATTGGCGCTGGTGGAACGGGAGACTCGTTTGATGCGGCATTCCGCCGTTTATGCTTCGATTGAACTGGTGTGGAGGTTACGAGTGAATATTCCGATGACATGCGTCGTTTCTTCTTTCTCTTACGCGATGTGTTCCCTTTCGACATGATTTTTGTTTTAGGCGTTAATGTTTCATTCTCTTCAACGTCTGTGCTCATCGGTGGTGTTGTGTTAGCTTCTGTCGTTGCAGTATTTTCCACAATATGTTTTAAGGGTTCCACAATAGGTTTGAAGTATTTCTCCAACGCGATATCTTCCTCCATCTTGCCGGTCTTCAAAGCTTGATGTTTCCGGCGAATGGCTTCGCTGGTTTTTGCAATTTCCATCGCTATTCTCTCGCGATCCTTAATCTCCAGACTATCGATATCAATCATCGTCGTTGTATCGCAGACGTTGCGTTCCCACCGACGTTTTGACGACAATTGATCATCTCACGGTACGGCAAACTCGTTAAATTCCTTTTTATAACGTCCATTAGACATCGCGCTATCCTTGTCTATTACCACGAAACCATACTCCCGTTGCCAACAATTACGACACAAAGCGCAGAAATCCTCGTAAGACATGTCTGTGTTTACGTGATCGTTGTACACATGTTTCAAGTTGGTGCCATCCTGCTTAAACAGAATCAACAGATTGGCATTGTCGCGTATAAGATGTTTGGGAATCTTTGCATACGTCTGACAGAGATAGAAACAGTCAACGTTCGAGTGGCGCCCCATTGCAAAGTATTCCCTTATCGTATCCTGCTTGTCGCATGCCACGTCATCAAAGATAAAAATGGAATTCGGAAGCGATTCGCTCGGTGGGAATACGTCACTGTTATTCGAAAACGTAAAGTAGCCAATTTCATCTATAGGAGTCAATAAATTATCCAAATACTGATATTTCGGCTGTTCGATACCCGCTCAATGTCCGTTCAAAACCGTTCGATACCCGTTCGATACCAGTTCAAAACCGTTCAATACCTGTTCGATACCGTTTGATTCACGTTCAAAACCCGTTCGATTCACGTTCAAAACCCGTTCGATTCACGTTCGGTATCCGATCAAAATTCACGTTCGATGCATGTTCGAAGTGGTACGTTAGGTGTTGAAAGTGGTACGATAGACGTTTCATATACATTCAAAGTGGTATGATCTAGTCAAATGATGTGTCAAAGAAGAAGGGAAAGGAGATGCGTGTGAATATGGAGAGTATGGTCAGCGAAGAAGATAAGTACAAGGAGGAAGGAGATAGTCAACGAAGAACAACATCTTACTTTTGCAAAGCTATGCACTTCTCGATTTCAAGATATGCGTTTAGATGCGTGAGCAGTTGCATTCAAAATCGTGGTGGACGTGCAGTCACTTTGACAGTTTTTAAACACTCTTCATTTTTTTTTAGCTAAGTGAAATTGCTTTGAAGGACATCATCAATCGTTCAATGCATAGAAGGTACAATCGAATAATACCGTAAGTTTCCATTATCATATTTTTAGTGAATCGTTGTGTTAATAACTTTGAGAATTATAAGAAAAATCGATTTCAGATTATGTCTCTACCCGTGAATTTGAACCGGTCAGCTACGGGTACAATCACAGCTGCTGTGACACCTTTTCGCCAGATTAATCCAAAAGTATACGTGACGTGTCGAAATATCGCAGTACAATCTGAGGAAATTCGGGATGGCGAACATCATGAGGCGGAAGCAGAGCATGATGGTGGAATTTCTTTAAAAGTATTTCATAATGGGACCACCATACGAGATGATCCACCGAACGACCGCTTCGGGGATGAAGAGTTCTGGCTGAATCGCAATGCACAGGACAGATATTTTTTAGAAGATGATGATGACGATGATAATATTTTCGCGTATCCAAATATATATCGGCGAAATCGTGCGGGTGCTCCGGAAAGTGTGGTGTGGCGTGACAGCGTTAATGCTGAAAAGATCGATTACAACGCCGTTTTAAAGAACTCAGTATCGGGGCTTCAGGGCAGTAATATTTCGGTTCAAACCGACCCTTCGCAAGTTCCTGTAGATTTATTGTTAAGTGAAATATTTGCTGATGGTCCTATCGAGTGGGATATGTGGTCGCCTTCTACGCCTTCGCCGCCTTCGTCGCCTCCGCAGGTATGTAACATTCTGCAATGTGTTTATGTGCGTGATGTTTATTATGTTTAATGTATCGTTATTATATCAACTTTTGTATCTGTGTGCAGGTGATTCATGGAAATGCGCGGAACCCATCACCCCCACCGGAGTGGCTGCAACCGTCCCCACCACCTTCGACACCTTCGGCACCGATGGACAACGACAGCGACGATATTTAGATTTATATATATATATATATTTTTTTATTATCATCCAGACTTTTTTCTTCTGCTTTTATTTTTTTATTTTATTATTATCATTATTATTATGTAACAATATATATCGTAAACATATATAATTTCACAATTTCATTCGCCCGTCTTCCTCACATAATTTTAAGATTCTACGTTTCAATAATTATTATTTCTCTGCGTTGGGGGAAAACATTTCTGCTGACGTCACACAATTCTATTTTGTTCTTCACGCTGCCAAATGACGTCACCCCGCACGGTCGCTCCAGAGGAGTCACATTACGCGCGACTGCGCGAGACGCTGCGATGCTATGTAGTGCTCTCTCTCTCTCTCTCCTCCGAATTTAGCTTTAAAAAATATTGCTCTGTCTCTTTCCCTCCTGCGAATTAAAAAAATGCTTTGTCTCTTTCCCTCCTCCGAAGACGCGGTGTGTAAAAAGCCGACATTGCCTCGACATCGTCCGATAAAAAACGAACGCGTGTGACGCTCGGCATATATACCATTCGGGAAAGACTAATGTCGGAGAGCCGACGTTGGGGGAGTTGGTGAGGCGGCTGACTCGTATCGCGGAGGTCTTGGGTTCGAGCCCCGTCGCCCTAGATTCAGTTTTTTCATTTATATTAATATCATAAATCAATGTTTCCTTCCTTACCAACAGGTTGGAGTCCAGGGTAGCACTTCTCACCCGCGGTTCCCTCCTCCTCCTCGATACGGGTCGGTATCGGTTCGGTATCGATTGATTCGATATTCAGATCTCGCGCTTATATCCCCACTACTCCGCCATCTCTCTATGACGTCATCCGCCGCGGTTCGCTTATACCCCCACCACTCCGCTGCCGCCCGCCGCCCGCTGCGATGGATTTCCTGTGACCTTGAGACTCAAATTTGGATTTCAACGTCAGGGAATTGGTTCAACGTCGTCACGGGGGACGCGTCAGTCTGGGTTACGGGCTTTAACGGCAGGTTCGCCTCCCTAACACCACATATTGCGGCGGAGGGGATAGCGGTGGCCACGGTGGGGGATGAACCTTTCGGGCAGGACGATATTCTCGTCATTGGATTTGCATCGGGCGTATAATCAGATCCCTATGGCACCTGAGGACATACCCAAAACTGCTGTTATCACCCCGTTTGGTCTTTTTGAATTCGTATACATGACATACGGTCTACGTAACGCAAGTCAAACGTTTCAAACATACGTTGATCGAGTCCTTGGAGACTTGGAATACGTGTTTGTATATATAGACGATATTTTAATAGCTTCTAATTCTGCGGAAGAACATTCCGAACATTTGAAAACTGTCTTTCAAAGACTTAAAAATGCTAATCTCAGTTTAAATTTAAGCAAATGCGTTCTTGGAGTACCGGAAATTGAATTCCTAGGTTACAATATAAATCAAAAGGGTATTCGCCCTACCGCAAGAAAAGTGGAGGCGATTATTTCTTTTCCTAAACCGACAACAGTTATAGAACTCAGACGTTTTCTCGGAATGATAAATTTCTACCGCCTGAATATTCCACAGGCAGCAAAAATGCAAGCACCTTTAAATGCATTCCTAAAAGACTCGAAAAAAAATGATAAAAGGCCAATCCTGCGGGATGAAAAATCGGAATCGGCTTTTGCCGAAGTTAAAGAAGCTTTGGCTAATGCAACTTTATTAGTGCATCCTCGCGCCGGGGCGAAGACGCGTATAGTAGTACGAGTATGAGAGTTCCAACTCAAATTTGAGTTTCAAGGCCATTTCCCCCCACCCCTCCCCGACCATAAAATTCAAATTTGAGTTTCAAGGTCAGCGGAAAATTCCCCGCGGGCGGCGGCGGATGACGTCATAGAGATGGCGGAGTGGTGGAGGGGTAGCGCGAGAGGAGATACCGATAATCATCAATCGATACCGAACCGATACCGAACCGTAACCGTGGATGAGAAGTGCTACCCTGGAAGTAGGAATACAAGGGGGATTCTAACCCAAATTTGGGTTTGAAGGCCATTTCCCCCACTCCTCCCCGACCTTTTTTTTTATAGAGGGGGAAAATGCATTTACGCATACCCCGACAATTATTGCCGGGGTTATGTGGGACTCGCCGCAAACGTGCGGTATACCCACTAAAAAACCCCTCTCGATGGCCTCCTTCAGGGCCCCATGGCGGTACCCGGAACTTCTGACGTAGTACTTCGGGTACCGCTACCATGCAGTGGTGGGGCCCCGCCATCCCCACCCATAGGGCGGACTTGCTCCTTGCGGCGCACGGATACCTCCCGCCAAATATATAACGCCGCCGTTTACTGCGGCGTACTTATAATAAAAATCCTGGTTTAATAGGAATTAAAATTAAATAACTAGGGCCCCATAAAAAACAAAATCCATGCCCTAATACCATTGTTTGGGATTGGCCCAAACGGCCACAGGCCAAACCGGCAGCGCCGATTCGCTGCCGAAACCGCGCGCATTATAAATGGCAAAACGCGACCAGAGCTTCGGTATGCATAATCGCGGTGATGAGATCGGTCGGGCCATCTGTTGGCACGCACCTCACCTAATTAGACGGCTCTCTCGCTCTACCGTGCGGCCGGCTTTGTGTCGCCGGTACAGTCCTCGTCTCTCTCGAGTCGAACAGCTGTTGGGTGGGGTGCTGACGTCACAGAATTCGGCTACACGTGCCGATCCATCACCACGATCGCTCTCTTCTGTTCGAACCGCTGACGGCAACACAGGTACGCTATTACCTAGCTCAATTGCACCTAGCTGGAACGTTCCAGAGCCCTCACACGAACTACTTGGTTCGGGTCTTCACTCGCGCGGGCTTCCGCGTGTGCTACCCCTAGTGTTATAAATTCAGCTTTCATAAATTAATAAGACTCGTTGTAATTTATTGTGTACTCGTTCTGTAAATACAAAGTGACCGTGAACTCGTTAAAACTATAGGTATACTTATTGAGTATCTTAACCGCTATCTTAAGACTAGATTTAAACCTTAAACCGCGAACGCTCGAAGCGTCAGTGATTCGCGCCTGAACATTTTGGTCCTTCGAGCCGGATGTCCGGGAAAAATCGCGAGAACATTCGAGTGACCGGTTCCGGAACATTCTATCGCGACCGCGTGGTGACCGAGTCCATATTCGACATTCAGAATGGCGGATAAACTCAGCGCCCAGATCGACGTGTACCACCGCTTAACCCGCGTCTACGAAAATCTAAAAAAGAAAGGTGCGGCTAATATTACGGGCGGTGTAATCCAAGCGCGGTTATCTATGCTTAATACGTACTGGAATCAGTTCGTGGTTCAGCACACGGCTTTGGTAGAGTCCCGCACCGCCGAGCTGGAAAAGCACGAATATTTCACAAAGGATTGCTTCAGTCTTGCCGAAGAATCTTATATGGACCAGCAGGCCCAACTTCTAGATATGCGAGAGGAGATCATAGGGACGCCCCAATCCGCTAACACAACCCCGCCGCCGGGTCACGCAGAGGGCAGTGAGCTACGACAACGTGCTTTGTTGCCACGTATTAACCTGCCGTCCTTTGACGGCCGCTACAGCGACTGGGCTCCGTTCCACGACCTTTTCGTATCCTTAGTCATATAGGACTCGTCGCTACATAATGTCGACCGTTTCCACTATCTACGGGGTTGCCTGACGAGCGAAGCGGCCGAACTGATACGCAACATCAAGACGACGGAGTCAAATTTTAAACGGGCCTGGACGCTACTCCAAGAGCGGTTCTCAAACAAACGCCGCATGGTTCGCGCTCTGCTAACAAAGCTAACTGACATTCAGCCCGTCAAGGAGGAGTCGTCCGCGGAACTAAAAAAATTATATTATGCCACGTGGGACGTTGTCGAAGCTCTTGTTGACATGGGTCGACCAGACCCTACGGATTGGATTGTCCATCTAACGGTAGATCGACTAGATCTCCAATCGAGCAGAGAATGGGAGGCCGCGCTCGGGGCCTCTACGGAGCCACCTACCTTGGAGGCACTAAAGAAATTTATTGACGCACGTATCCATAGTGTCGAAGCCCTGGAGGAGCGCCGGGTCGAGCAACAGGCAGAGGATGTGAACAAAACCGTGACCAGCAACAAGCCTGCTCAGGTCCACCAGGTCGCCACTAGACGGGAAAATGCCAAGCCGTGTGTCCTCTGCAAGAATTTGCACTACCTACTCTTCTGTCCTCGCTACAAGGAAAAGACGCAGCAGGAAAGAAAGGCGACGCTCATCTCGCTGCAACGTTGCCTCAACTGCCTAGGCAAACATAAAACAGGTGAGTGCCCGTCTAATAAACGATGTCAGAATTGCGCAGAGAAACACCATACCTCTATCCACGAGGCATCTGAGGAAAGCCGCGAAGCAACTGTGCAGCACGTGACACCTCAACATAGCACCCTGCGGTCGGTGATTTTGGGGACAGCCCGAGTACGCGCGTACACCCCCGCTGGGCAGTACGCCGTCGTGCGGGCACTGATCGATCCTGGCAGCGAGGTATCGCTTATCTCAGATCAGCTCGTCAAGAAACTGGGCCTTACACGACAACGAGCACGCCTTCCACTGGCTTTCGCGGGCGGGGTGCGATCGCACAGTACTCGCGGCCTGGTCTGGGCCGAGGTAACGGCGAATCGAGACCAGGAGCAGAGCATCCGAGTCCCTGCCTTTGCCTTGGCAAACTTGTCCAGCTACAAACCTCGCATTCTACCCGACTTATCCCGCTGGAGTCACTTGCATGGCCTGCAATGGGCCGATCCGTTACAAGGCGATTCTGATTCCGTGGAGCTGTTACTGGGAGCAGACGTTTACAATGAAATCCTGCTGGACGGCGTCCGCAAGGGACCTCCGGACTCCCCCTTAGCTCAAAAAACGGTCTTCGGATGGATACTCACTGGAGGCGTCAAGGGTGCTCATGCCCAGCATACGGTTCAACCGATTCCTACGGTTCAATTCTGCTCTGTAAATGCGGAGCTAATAAACTTGTTGGAAAAATTCTGGGAGCAGGAAGAAGTTCGGGCGAAACCTACCCTGTCCCCGGACGAGCAGGCCTGCGAGGACCACTTTCTCGCTACTTATCGGCGGACCTCCGAAGGCCGGTTCGTGGTTCGCCTACCATTCAAGAGTCGCCCCGAACTGGGCGTGTCGAGAGCAGCAGCCTGGCGCACCCTGACGTCGCTGCAGCGCCGATTCCAGCGGGATGGGGAATTCAAGAAGGCCTACGAAAACTTCCTGCATGAGTACGAAGACCTAGGCCACATGCAACCGGTCCATCGTCCCTTGAGCGGTCCAGGGTACTACTTACCCCACCACGGAGTCATGAAAACAACAAGCTCGACGACGAAGCTCCGCGTGGTGTTCAATGGGTCCATGACAACGAGCTCGGGTAAGTCCCTCAACGACTTTTTTCACACCGGGGCTAATCTGTTACCAGCACTGGCCGATATCCTGGTGCGCTGGAGACGGCACCCTATTGCCTTTGTCGCGGACGTGGAGAAGATGTACCGGCAGATCGTGGTGCACCCGGACGATCGGGACTTCCAACGGATACTCTGGAGCAGGAGACCTGACAGACCAGCAAGGGAGTTTCAACTTTGTACCGTGACGTACGGCTTAGCTTGTGCTCCTTACTTAGCGATCCGGTGTCTACAGCAACTAGCCAGGGAAGAATCCACGAACTGTCCGGCTGGGTCCCGAATTCTACTCTCGGATGTCTACATGGACGACGTCCTGTCGGGTGCACACACGCTCGAGGAAGCCCAACACCTTCAGGCGGATCTGACACGCCTCTGTACGGCGGGCGGCTTTCGGTTGAGAAAATGGGCTTCAAATTCACAGGACTTCTTAGGAGGCATCACCAGCGACGACTTGGGGACTTCACGCGAATGGGACACGGACACCACCCACAGCGTACTAGGTATCCAGTGGCGCCCAGAAAGCGACAGGTTTAGCATCCGTTGCCTCCAGAGACGCTCGTCTACCAGTACCACGAAGCGCATCGTACTCAGCCAAGCAGCTCAGATCTTCGATCCACTGGGCTGGCTCGCTCCTGTCACTATTCGGGCAAAAATATTCATCCAGTCACTCTGGCTACTAAAGACCGACTGGGACGAACCACTACCAACAACGGAAGATCAACTGTGGAGTGATTTCATAGAGGACCTACCAGCTCTACACGACGTGCAAATCCCGCGATGGATGGGCGTGACTGCAACCCAGCAAGTCATCGAGATCCACGGCTTCTCGGATGCCTCCGAACGAGCTTACTCGGCTGTGATCTATCTACGGGTCAGCTCCGGCGACGGTCAGTGGCAGATCAGCCTCATCACAGCAAAGACGAAGGTAGCTCCGCTCAAGCGAGTCTCTCTGCCACGACTCGAGCTTTGTGGTGCCCATCTGCTGGCTCGACTGACCGCCCAAGCACTTGAGACACTGGAGCTGCCGATCGGTGCTGTTCATCTGTGGACAGATTCTCTGGTCACCTTAGGCTGGATCCAATCCCACTCGAGCAAATGGCAAACGTACGTGGCCAATCGCGTGGCAGACATCCAGCGCACCGTACCTAACGCCCGGTGGCATCACGTTCGGAGCCAGGACAACCCTGCAGACTGTGCCTCCCGGGGATTGTCACCGAGGGAGCTGCCTACCCATCCGCTGTGGTGGACCGGACCGACGTGGCTCGCTGACATGGATCACTGGACCAGCCCCGAGTTCCCACCACCCAACCAGGACCTGGATGAGCAACGGCAAACGTTCCACGTTCAGGCAAAAACGGGTAGCGAGGTGAGCTCACACATTCTTAATTTTTCAAACTTACGACATCTCCTCAGGGTAACGGCCTGGAGCTGTCGGTGGCTGCGCAAGCACCAGGGTTCTCGGAAGCCCTACCTCACTGGCCACGAGCTCCAGGAAGCGCAACGCAGACTGGTACAACTAGAGCAGAGGAAATTCTTCGCTCAGGAACTCAGCTGCCTTCAAGCTAAGCGACCCATCCAGAGCAAGAGCCGTGTACTGCGACTGAACCCATTTGTTGACCAGGACGGCATCCTGCGTGTCGGCGGGCGGCTGCAGCACTCGCTGCTACCCTACAGTCACAAGCACCCAATCATTCTGTCGGACGAATCACACTTGGCCTCGCTCTGGATTGATGACGCCCATCGACGATGCTTGCACGGCGGAACCCAACTCACGCTGTCGACGGTACGCCAGCAATGCTGGATTCTTCGAGGACGACCACTGGTGAAGACGCACATCCACCGTTGTCCCACCTGCGTGCGCTGGAAGGGTAACTGTATGAGCCAGATTATGGGCAATCTCCCCGCGAGTCGCGTAACCCCTTGCCGACCATTCACGCGAGTAGGTATCGATTATGCCGGCCCTATTCTATTACGTACCAGCAAAGGTCGAGGCCAACACGCGTATAAGGGTTACATAGCACTTTTTGTTTGCCTAGCTACAAAGGCAGTGCACTTGGAGGTGGTGTCGGACGGCACGACTGTCGCTTTCCTCGCCGCACTCCGCCGATTCATCGCCCGACGGGGCCGTTGCAGCCAAATACTGAGTGACTGCGGCACCGCCTTCGTGGGAGCAGCTAAGGAGCTACGAGACCTACTGCGGGCCGCCACCTCGAACCAGGTCCTAGACGCGGTGGCCTCCGAGGGCATTGAATGGACCTTCAATCCACCGGCAGCACCACACTTCGGCGGAATCTGGAAAGCGGCGGTCAAATCCGTCAAACACCACCTCCGACGCGTAATAAGCGAGCACAAGCTCACATACGAGGAAATGGCGACCTTACTCACCGAAATTGAGGCCTGCTTAAATTCGCGTCCGCTTCAACCATTGTCCGATGATCCTGACGACTTCAGCGTACTTACACCCGGTCATTTCCTCATCGGGGAGGCTCTTACTGCACTGCCGGAACCAAATCTCGAGGAACTCCCAGAAAATCGGCTCTCTCGGTGGCAACTTGTGCAGAAAATGCAACAGCATTTCTGGCGACTGTGGGCTCGCGACTATCTAAACACGTTGCAAACGCGGGGTAAATGGACACGGGTTCAAACGCCCATTAAGATAGGCGACTTGTGCCTAATCAAAAACGAAATTCAGCCCCCCTCCAAGTGGCCACTCGCGCGTGTAACACAGGTACACCAGGACACTAAGGGACTCGTGCGCGTGGCTACACTTAAAACGGCACTATCAGAATTCACGCGTCCCATACACAAAATCATAAGACTACCACGCGACGACACCACTGAAACCGATACTGGGAGTGACTCGAACGAGTAACAATAATATTCGCGACCGTAACCCGGACATACTTTAGACCGCGTTAGGATCTACTTCTAAGAAGCGCACCACAATAGCAACTTCGATACGTACCGTTTGTTGCCCACGTGAGCCACCAACGAGTCACTACGACTAGAATACAATAATTCACATCACTCGATGTTCACTTCGCGCTCTCGCGACGATACACTTGCACTTGCAATTAACTTCGCCACTACCACTGTACACGATACTTTACTGTAGGTACATACAAGGACGATCTCGTACATTCTCGACCGGCTAACAGCGTCATTCCAGGGGCATACTATCCTGAATGAATTTAGTCACCATTGACATTGAGCAATCTCGTCATTACTGACGAGGCGGGCGGGAATGTTTGGGATTGGCCCAAACGGCCACAGGCCAAACCGGCAGCGCCGATTCGCTGCCGAAACCGCGCGCATTATAAATGGCAAAACGCGACCAGAGCTTCGGTATGCATAATCGCGGTGATGAGATCGGTCGGGCCATCTGTTGGCACGCACCTCCCCTAATTAGACGGCTCTCTCGCTCTACCGTGCGGCCGGCTTTGTGTCGCCGGTACAGTCCTCGTCTCTCTCGAGTCGAACAGCTGTTGGGTGGGGTGCTGACGTCACAGAATTCGGCTACACGTGCCGATCCATCACCGCGATCGCTCTCTTCTGTTCGAACCGCTGACGGCAACACAGGTACGCTATTACCTAGCTCAATTGCACCTAGCTGGAACGTTCCAGAGCCTTCACACGAACTACTTGGTTCGGGTCTTCACTCGCGCGGGCTTCCGCGTGTGCTACCCCTAGTGTTATAAATTCAGCTTTCATAAATTAATAAGACTCGTTGTAATTTATTGTGTACTCGTTCTGTAAATACAAAGTGACCGTGAACTCGTTAAAACTATAGGTATACTTATTGAGTATCTTAACCGCTATCTTAAGACTAGATTTAAACCTTAAACCGCGAACGCTCGAAGCGTCAGTGATTCGCGCCTGAACAACCATATAAAACAGACTATTCCGGCTGTAAAATGCCCGGCATAGCGTGCGGACGGGATAATTATGCGGATTCAAGAGGGTCAAAAGGGACCTAAAAAAACACATAATAAAAAACACAGGGGGGTGGCGTACAGGGGTATAGGTCGACGGACGGGGGTGAAATCACCCCCGCCGACCCCCCCCCCCAGGAGACGTTACCCTCTTCCTCTTACGGGCAAGGCGGCGCCTATCGAGGGCCCTCCGCGCGGCAGCCGGTCGAAGGTCAGCCGCTTTTGCTTCGTGGCGGACGCGGTCGGCCTCCCTTTCCTTCACTAGCCTAACCGAGTTGTGACTCGATAATTCCCTTCAGCATGTACTCCCAGACCTTCGATAGGACTGGAAGCACGGATATCGGCCTATAGGCCGAAGGGGATAGGGGATCCTTACCCGACTTGAGAATTAAGACGACTCTTGCCATCTTCGACGCAGCCGGGATCACACCCCTAACCAGGGTACCGGCGACCATGGCCCGAATCGCCTCAGGGTCTGCCCTGGCCGTGGCTACCACGACCTCGGACGGGACACATGCAAACCCAGAAACAGCAAGAACTTCCTCTCGTTCCGGATGAAACAGCGAACTGCCCGCAGTATGGTATCCAAAATACCAATGGAAACGTGCCAGGATGCCAGATAATTCCCTCTGATCCAGTTAACCACAAGGTTTTGACCAAAGGTAAAGAAAACCTCTAGAATCCAGCCACCACATGGTATAGATATCACGTCGGGGTCACCAATGTAGGGATTTAGACGTGGGCGGATGTATAACTTCCTCCCTAGCGGCCCCACTGCCGCGTTACTAGGATATGGGCTGGATATCAAATGGTACAATGGTATGAGGTATATAAGTGTTTAATACAGAACCCCTTCACTAGTATGGATGGTGGTCAGGCACAGAGTGCACACGTGCGTACTACAATGAGAACGTGCCACGAAGGCAGAAGCACGTAGAAGACGTACTCTGGAACTCTCTCCAGATCGTTCTGGCGTCGCCGACCGACGCTCGCCGGTGCGTGAACTATCCCCACTCCTGAACAGTACTCAAGGAGGGGGAAACGCCGAACCCCACAGGTAATAGGCAGGTGGCGCGCTCTGCGGATGATAGGAAGAGGTAGGACAGGTGACAGAAAGGAGGGAAATTTAAACGGTTGGTGAAGTGAAAGGAGTGCGGGAAGAGAAGGGCAATAGGAGGATTGAGAAGAGGTGAAAGGGAGTAAAGGAAAGCCAAAGGGTGAGATGGTAAATGGGTGGAGGAAAGGAAAAGGGGGAGGGGGAAGGAGGGAGGGAGGAAGGAAAAGTTAGGGAAGGTGGGGAAAGAGTGCAAAAAGCAGAAAGAGGAAGGAAGGATAGTGAAAGTAGTATAGGGAGTGTGGGGAGTATGGAAAGCGTGTGGAGTAAAAAGAGGAAGGATAGGGTGGAGGAAGAAGGAGGGGGAGATAAACAAAAGAATGAGTTTAAAAGGAGTGATAAAACGGCTGGAGGAAGTAAAGGGGAAACGGTAGGGAAAGAGGGAGGGATGGGAGGGTTGGAAGGAATGATGAGGGAAATGATGCGAGAGATGAGGGTGGATAGGGAGGAGAGAAGAAGGGTGGAGGAGGAGAGAGAGGAGAGAAGGAGGGAAGAGGAAATATGGAGAAAGGAAAGAAGAAGGTGGGAGAAGGAGATGAGAGAAGAAAAGGCAAGGAGAGAAAATATGGAGAAAAGGATGGAAGAAAGGGACAGAAGGATGGTGGACGTGATTGGGAAGGTAGAGGGATGGGAGAAGGAAAAAAGGAGCGGAGGGGTTAATGAAGGGGGGGTGAAAGAGGTAGGGGAAGAATGGAGAATGAGAGTGAGAAGAATTGAGTTAAAGAAGGATAAAAAGGAGAGAGAGAGAAGAAGAAATAATGTGTTGGTAAGGGGGATAGAAATAGAGGGGAAGGAGGCGAAGGAGGAAGTGAAGAAGTTATGGGAAAGAATGGAGGTGGGGGAGGAGGGGATAAAAGAGGCTGTGAGGATAGGTAAAACAGGGAGGGATAGGAGTGGAATGGTGTTGGTCAAACTTGGGGGGAGGGAGGAAAAAAGGAAGGTGATGGAGGCGAAGAAAAAGTTGAGGGGTAGGAGGGAAAGAATAGAGGATGACCTCAGGGAGGAGGAGAGAAAGACAAGATGGAAGATAGAAAAAGAGGCAGAAGCTGAGAGGGAGAGAGGAAGGATAGTACAAGTGGGGTATATGAAGATGTGGGTGGACGAGAAGATAAGGATGTGGGATGAGTTGGGTGAAAAATGGAGTGAGGAGCAGGGAAACGGTGGAAGTGGGCAGGGGGGAGGGGGAAAGAAACAATAGGGAGTGTTGAGATAATTTGAAAATCCCCCTGATCTAATCTCTGCCACATGATTGGCTGAAGGGCTGTTCAATGAAAACGCAGCCCCAAGAACGATCCGGTCGGTGACGTCACACTTCCGTTATTAAAAAAAATCTCTCTCAGTCGGTCGACGGTCTGCTTATAAGAACCTTTTTCAAAACCGTCCTTGTACAAACTGTATATATATATATCGAAAACCAAAACTCACCTGTAACAACACATATCATTCTAATTCATAACCATATTAGTCGTTTAATAACCTACAACAGGTTATGGGCCCAGACACGTAAAGTCTGAGATTATTACGGATTACGTTTTGTGAGGTTAGGTTGAGGGTACAATTCACGTGGCGTGTGCCTTGTCTTCTGGACTTTGTTTCCCCTTTTTTTGGTAAAATACCATGGATGGAGGCAGAGTGAAGATTGACAAGATCGCTGATTCAAGAAACTGGAGACAGTGGAAATTCCAAGTACGAGCGATTCTGAACGCACGTGATGCGTTAGAAATAATCGATGGCACGTGGCTCAAGCCCGAGGACGGGAGAGATAAAGCGGCTGAATTGACTCGTTGGAAAAAAGGCGTGCAAAGTAGCCAAAGAAATTTTAGTCACTACATTGGATAAAAAATCGTTATCGCTAATAATGAATTGCGACACAGCTCGTGAAATATGGGTAAAGCTGCTGAACATCTACGAGCAAAAGTCGACCGACGCTGTATATCTGCTGCAAACACAATTTGGTGAATATCGTCACGTACGCCGCGACGATATTTTAACGCACGTGAGTAGACTGGAATCCCTTGCTAGACGTTTAAAAGAATTAGATGAATGCGTATCTGATACGATGCTCATGACGACAATACTGAATACGTTGCCGGTCGAGTTTCGACATTTCCACAGTGCTTGGGACTCAACGCCTGCGGCGGAGCGAACGCTGGACAGATTGATATCCAGGCTGATGGTCGAAGAGGCTAGGCTAGGAATGGATGAAAAAAATTGTCAATGCTGAGTTGTGAATTGTGAATCATCCGAAGAAAAACAAGCCGAGCTTCAAGATAGCCTCGAACACACCCAAGTCCAAAGCCTTGAAATGTTGGACCTGTGGTGGCCCCCATTATCGTCGAAACTGCCCCAAGAAGACAAGTAATGAGGAAACCTCTAATAAGTCAAAGGAAGACACGAAGGGCTGTGCTCTGGTCAGTGCGCTACGTTTAGTTTTGTCTGATGCAACGAGGTAGATTATTGATTCGGGCTTTACTGAACACGTCTGTTGGCAATCTGAGTATTTTGCTACATACGAGAGGCTAAATGAACGTGTAACGTTTGAATTGGGAAATGGTCAGAAAGTCGTGGCGGAAGGGACTGGCAAAATTCGAGTAAGGTCTCGAGTAGATGGCGCGGAATGCCATCTCGACAATGTCATGTATGTCCCTGACATGAAAGTTAACCTATTTTCGGTTCGATCAGTAGCGGAGAAAGGATTCAAGCAAACGATATTGGGAAATAAATGGTCGTTTGAGAAGGACAACATGGTCGTCGTTGAAGGATACAGGAAGGACAGTATGTATATTCTGGACATCGATGTAATTCAAAACTTGAATTTCTGCCTTACAGCTCGGTATAGAAAAGAAAAGTCGCTGTAAATCTGGCACGAGAGAATAGGACACCAGAATAAAATCCATGTTAGAAGTCTCTTGAAGGAAAGGGGCATCGAAGTCTCTGCGTCAGATGAAGCTGAAAGGTGTGACGGATGTGCTTTTGGAAAGTTTATACGTACGAACTTCAAAGAAATTCCAAAGGCCTCTCATTCGGGAGAGCTGGTTGTGACTGATGTTTGCGGACCCATGATGGAATACTTTGTGACGTTTAAAGATAACTACACACAGTTCCGGAAAGCGTACGTTGTTCGCCACAAGGACGAGGTTGCTGCTTGCTTCAAAGACTACATAAATTATGTGCAAACTCAAACCGGAAATGTCGTGAAGGCTGTTATGTCAGACAACGGCACCGAGTACACCAGTCAACACTTCCAAGAAGTCGCAAAAAATGCAGGTATTGAGCTGGGGTGTTCGACGGTGTATACTCCTCAGCAAGATGGACGAGCGGAGAGAGAGAATCGGGTGCTGCTCGAGACATCTAGGACAACACATGGAATGCCAAAACGATTCTGGGCAGAAGCGGTAACATGTGCTGCTTACGTTCTGAACAGAACAGGAAACAGTCAAGAAAAAGGGAAGACTCCTTTTGAGGCCTGGTATGGATGTGAGTACACTTTAAATCACTTAAGAATTTTCGGTAGCGAGTGTCTTGTTCGGATTCCCAAGGAGAAAAGGCGTGATAAAAAGTTCGATGCAACGAGCAAACGAGGAATTTTTGTGGGCTATGAAGAAGTCTCTGGGAATTATCGAATTTGGATACCCAACGAGGCACTAGTTGAGGTTAGTCGCGATGTGGAATTTCATGAAGTACCAGTCCCAGAGGCCCTGGTGGAATCGAGCCAGGGAGAGTCTGAAAACAGTGAGGTGGACCAAAAGGAATCTGAGACACACAGCAAGCAGGATGCAAGTCAGATGTCCAGTGACCAACGGGAGCAGCACATTCAACAGGACGAACTCTCGCCGCCTATGGATTCAGGGTATCGGCTCAGAGATCGGGACGGCCTTAAGCAACCAGATCGCCTGGCATATGTGTGTCGGAAGTCTGTAGCTGAACCAAGCTCATACTCAGAGGCCATGCAGGTACCTGAAAAGAAGAACTGGATAAAAGCGATGGATGAGGAGATAAACTCTCACCGGAAAAATGAAACCTGGAAATTGGTGCAACCTGAAGACAGAATGCGACAGAGTGTGAAGTTAAAGCCGAACGCGGAAATCGACAGGTTTAAGGCTCGACTGGTGGTTCGAGGGTTCGAACAAAAGTTCGGGACTGATTACACTGAAATTTTCAGTCCTGTTGTTCGATATGACACTGTACGATTACTATTTTGGTTTGCAGCGTCGAAAAAATTGGAGATCAGCCAATTTGACTTTAAAACTGCTTTTTTGAATGGAACATTGCAGGAAGAAATTTATATGATTCAGCCAGAGGGATACACTGATGGATCAGGCCGTGTCTGTAAGCTGGTCCGAAGCCTGTATGGGCTCAAACAGGCTCCCCGATGCTGGAACCAGAAGTTGACACAATATCTGGAATCCATTGATTTTAAATGCAGCAATCATGATCCTTGTCTATTTTTTAAACCAGGCCTTCCCAAGTAGGGGAAATGCACTCCTAAAACAGATGTTTCGGTTCTCCCTCTACCGGTGCACCTTCAGCTAAGGTGGGACGACTCCTACAACTCTCTCTCCGAGGAGACAGTAACGTCGCTGGGGAGCATGTTGGGCGCTTTATTGCGAAAGTACCAAATGTGTCAAATTTTTATAGGAAATTTCATAATGACTTAAAAATAGTAGGAAAAATTAAAATTTAAACTAGCATTTCAAAATGACGTAACAAGAATTACAAAAAATGTATTACATATAACGATATATACTTGAGCTCATTTAAGAAGGAACTTGCCGACCGACGAGTTTAGATCGGTTCTGCACATGTTGGCGACGAAACAAGTTACTATTGGCTATACCACAAACAAACGCTCCCTCGGAGCCAATGAGCGCATTCTACATACGCGAATTAAGTTCCTTCTTAAATGAGCTCGAGTATAGTAATACAATAATCGTAGTGATGTCTTCTCATTAGAAAAATATATTCATTTTTATAAAAATACAAGTAGTAGTTATTTTCTAAATTTTCGTAAAATACATAAATACATTTTATATTTTAAACAACTTTCGTACAATGCAAATGTGTTATACATTTTATTCGGTTTTATGAAAATGCAATCAGTACTCATTTTATAAATTTTTGTACAATATATATACATATTATATACCTGTTATAGAAATATGCATTTTATACACATTTTGTGTATAATATAATTTTATTCCATAATAGTTTTGAATTAAATATCAACGCTTACAATATAAAATTTAACAAAATTCATATAAAATTCACATAATATTATACCGTTTTACTATTTACATATGTGTACATACAATAATATTTTTAGGCTTTACGTTTCCGCGAAAAACGTTTCTGCAATTTTTCCTCTGTCAGATTATAAATATTGACATCCATGTCAGTTAAAGCAACTCGCATTAAGTTTTGTAATGTTGAATGGTTTAGCGAAGCGCATTCGGACGATTTAATATACTTCATCTGTATGTGGATACGAAAATAGATACAATTTTCATAGCTACTGTTTTGAGGTGTGGAAATACTTCGGAATTTAATTTTCTAAATAAGTATTCGCCTTGACCGGTTAAATATTGTAGTTGGTGGTGTTCGCGCAAAGCGTGTAATTCTTCTTCGAAGAAACAGAACCTTGCAGTATATATGAATTACATTACAAATTTTCGCCAAACACTGCAAAATTTTTGTTAACAAAGTTCTCGGATAGCGCAAGGCAAAATCACGGGATACTCGCGTAATGATTTAGTTTTAAATTTAAGGAGGCTTTAATGTGGTCGATTTAATTTACACTATTTACAGGTTATATATAATAAAGTCCGTTATGCACTATTACTTGTAATTTACAATGTCTTTAATTAAACTAGCGGCACTCTTTCCTACGCGGTAGGAAAGTTCTACTAAAGCAGCGTTTAAGCACGTGGATTCGGCTCGAATCCAATTACAAAACGAAGCGGTATAGCAAAGCGTTACAAGCAAATTAGCAGGCGAAAGCGTTTCGAATAGTGGTACCTGAGAGACGACTCGTCGACAAGTAGATCGAGGAAATCGCTGTCGATCTCCTCGAATCCGCTTGCTCTCCCCCTTCCATAGATCGCCGATCGATGGAAGGGAGATAGGATCGATGCTCCACATGAGCTAGGGGGGGGGAGGGGTCTTACAATGCGTCATCACGCTTGAGTTCTCGTGAATTCGGGAGATGGCGCAATAAGTACGATTTCTCGAACATTTCCCGCCCGCCATTCATCGGCCCGATGAATTAATACTACAGCAAGCGTGACGCTGATTGACCCCAGTGTAGTGGCGTGATCCGATCGCAGCGTCGCGACCCAGCCCATGTGGAGATCGTCCTTCCTTTCTGTTCGGTAGTGCGTGTAGTTATCCTATAGTGTTCGTGGTGTGGTTCGTTTTAGCGTCAACCTGTGCAAAAGGTAAGTAAATCAATTTAGCAATCGGTCGTACAAAATCTGAACGAGCGGTTTTAACATGTACAACACGTGTTAACCCGTCCGACCCGGGATTCAACCGCGTGATTCGCGCGAGTGGCCACTTGTTTGGTGGCAGCAGTTCGTTCTTTAGGATACACATGTCCCCAACCCGGGGCTGTGGGTGTGTCCGTGTCCACTTATTTCGGGCTTGAAGCGTCTGCAGATACTCTCGTGACCAGCTACGCCAAAACTGCAACCTCATCTGCTGCAGCAGATGCCATCTGGACAGGCGTGATCTGGGGACCTCCTCTACAGGTGGGTCAGGAACGGCGAGCAGCGGCCCACCGACCAGAAAATGTCCCGGAGTAAGGGCCGTGACGTCTCCAGGATCATCGCTCATCGGTTGCAGCGGTCGAGAATTCAAACAAGCCTCGATTTGGGTAAGTACAGTAGCTATTTCCTCGTATGTGAGGTGCTGATCGCCGACGACTCTCCGCAGGTGGTGCTTCGTAGACTTAACGGCGGCCTCCCATATTCCCCCGAAATGAGGGGCCGCTGGTGGGTTGAACCTCCACGTGATGCCTTCGTTCAGCAGATGGGCCTGCATAACCTCTCTGTTGCTGCAGAGGGGTTCCAAGTTCCGCAACTCCCGTGCCGCTCCCACGAAGTTGGTACCTCGGTCGCTGTGTATAGTGTGGCAGAGACCTCTCCTCGAGGTAAAGCGCCGCAATGCAGCGAGGAAAGCCTCTGTACTATAATCAGATACAACTTCTAAATGGACGGCACGTGTGGTTAGACATAGAAATACCGCCACATAACCCTTATGTGTTCGTTGGCCCCTGCCTCGAGAAGCCAAAAGTGTGAAGGGTCCTGCGTAATCCAGTCCCACTTGCAGAAAAGGCCTGGTAGGAGTGACCCTGTACGATGGAAGGTCCCCCATGAGCTGCTGGCCGGGAGCCGCCCGCCATCGTAGACAAGTGACGCAGCGATGGATATGGACCTTGACACGCTGTCGCCCTCCCAATATCCAATACCTCTGGCGTAAAGCGGCTAAGGTAAGCTGGGCCCCTCCATGTAACGTCCTTCGATGAGCCTCATCGACCAGTAACTCTATAATTCTTCCCTCCCCTGGTAGGATGATCGGGTGTTTTTCCCAGGGTGGCAGTGCAGCGTGTTTCAAACGACCACCGACCCGAAGCAAACCTTGGGGATCTAAGAAGGGAGTGAGTCGTAATAGCTTACTGCGACTCGAAAGTGGGGCTCCCTGTTCCAGTTGGTGGATTTCCTCCTGGAACTCTTGCCGTTGAACCACCCTGATCCAGTGCATTCGGGCGGCTTCAATTTCCAGTGGTAGCAGACCGTGTCCCCTTCCTTCTCTTGTGGTATGACGTCGTGGCCAACGTAAGCACCATGCAGTTATCCTCAATAGGCGCTGAATAGAGGAATAAAGTGTTAGAAAGTAATTAAGATCCACTTCCTTCCCGCGGGTGACCAGAGTAGATACGTCTCTGGCCTCCAGATCTGTGTTATCCTCTTGATTCGCCGTGTCCGTCAGCCAGTGAGGAGTTCCTTTGAGCCAGGCTGGGCCTTTCCACCACAGCTCAAAGTCTGGTAGTTGGTGGGGCGGTAAACCCCTGGAAGCACAATCCGCAGGATTTTCTTCTCCAGCTACATGATGCCAACGGGCGTCTGGAAGTTCTCGCTGGATGTCCGACACTCGATTAGCCACGTAAGTCTTCCATCTTGACGGATGACCTCGAATCCAATCCAGTACAATCCTGGAATCACTCCATAGGTGCGTCGGGACGCCGTCCAGCTCCAAGGTCCGCTTGGTGACGGTTACCAGGCGGCTCAACAATGCCGCAGCACATAGCTCCAGTCTCGGCAGCGTGACCCGTTGAAGTGGTGCCACCTTGGTCTTTGACGTAATTAAATAGGTCTGCGCATTGTCGTCGTGGCCCACGACGCGAATATACAACACGGCGGCGAAGGCTCTCTCTGACGCGTCGGCAAATCCGTGGAGTTCCACCCCTTGCATTCCTGGATGAATCCCTAGCCAGCGTGGCACGCGGACTTCTGCCAGGCTCGGCAGGTCCGCCAGGAACTGGTTCCATTTTTGTTCGTCAGCAGACGGCAGCGTGGTATCCCAATCTATTTTCAACAGCCATAGTGATTGCAGGAAAATTTTAGCTGTTATAGTTACCGGAGCCAGCAGTCCCAATGGGTCAAAGATCCGAGCAACTCGGGACAGGACCGTTCGTCGTGTGATCGCCGAAGTAGAGTGATCCTCTGCTACTCGCACTCGGAATTCGTCCTCTCGAACGCTCCATTGTACGCCAAGTGCCGTATGTAATGTGTCCTCCTCCCAGTTGACGGCCAACGGTGCCTCTTCGCCTGGGAGGCCCTCCAGTAAGGTGGGTGTGTTAGATACCCACTTGCGTAGATTGAACCCGCCCGCCCTGCAGAGCTGGCATAATTCCGTTCGTAGCTCGTGTGCCTCCTTCTCCGAGTCGGCTCCAGTTAGCACATCATCCATGTAGACATCTCTCTCCAGAATCGACGCAGCTCGTGGAAATCTGGAGCGTTCATCCTGAGCCAGCTGTCGCAGCGTGCGAATTGCTAGGTATGGAGCACAAGCCAGGCCGTAAGTGACGGTGTTCAATTCGTAGTCGCTTACGGCGTCCTCCTCACGTTGTCGCCACAGCAACCTTTGGTATCGCCGATCCTCCGGGTGCACGAGTATCTGGCGAAACATCTTCTCTATGTCCGCAGTTAGACAGATGCGATGAGTTCGCCAGCGCAGCAAGACTTGGAGCAGGCCCGGTAGCAGATTGGGTCCCACCATCAGTAAGTCGTTTAATGATTTCCCAGTACTAGTAGCGAAGGAGCCATTAAATACCACCCTTAGCTTCGTGGTGGTGCTGCTCTCCTTCCAGACGCCGTGATGTGGTAGGTAGAAGCACTCACTATCTGGATAAATTTTATTACTTTTAACCATGTGAGATAACTCCTCATACTCACGCAGGAAAGAATGGTAGGCATCCTTGAACTGTGGATTGCGACTGCATTTTGTTTCCATTCGCTGCAGCATTCGGACGGCCCCGGCCCGGGACTCGCCCAATCCTTGCGTCTCCTTGAACGGGAGGCGCACCATATAACGTCCTGACGGTAGACGTTGGTGAGTAGCAGTGAAGTGGTCCTCGCACTCCTGATCTTCCGCATTGAGACTCGTGATAACCTTCACTTCCTCTTGTTCCCAGAATTTTTGGACCAGTGGTACGAGGTCGTCCTCCATCGTGCATTTGAGAGTGACGAGTCCCCTGGTTGCACGAGGATCGACGCAGTTCGAAATAGTAGCTAGACCAGAGATTATCCAACCCAGAGTGGTCTTCTGGGCGATGGGTTCGCCCTCTCGCCCCTTGCGTAAGCCTGCCTCCAGAATCAGCGAGTAGATGTCCGCACCCAAAAGGACATCGATTTGGGTGTCATCCGTAAAATGTGGGTCAGCCAGTGGTATACCCTGTAGGTGGGTCCAATCCTTCACTCCTGTCCTTAATTGAGGGGAGTAGGCCGTGATACGTGGCAGCACTAGCGCCGCTACTGCCTGTCGCGGACCGTTGCCTCCACGTGGCGTAAACTCGAAATGGACGCTTCCCCTTACCCGCTCCTGCCGCTGGTTACCAATGCCGATCACATGCACGTTCGAAGGTCTTCTTGGTAAACGCAAAAGCTGCACTAGGGCCTCCGTAGCTAAGGAGACCTCACTGCCTTGGTCGATCAGAGCCCGCACCAACCTTGGCTCACCATCCGGGGAACGCACCACTATTCTGGCAGTGGCCAAAAGTACCGGAGGGAATTTCGTGGAACGCGAGAGGCTCTCTTTCAATTCTGCATTTCCCACGTTGACGGAGACCTCCGTGGTCTCGACTGTGGCTGTGGTGGTTGTCCCCTCGTGGATGGAGGTATGGTGCTTCTGTTTGCACTCTTGACACCTCTTTTCGCATTTGCATTCACTGGCACGATGTCTCCCCAAACAATTGAAGCAAAGACGCTTGGCCAAAAGAGTCTCCTTTCGTTCCTTAGGACTCTTCGCTTTATAATCCGCACAGAATTGTATGAAATGGCCAGCGCCACAGAGGCTGCATTGTTCAGATGAGCTCTTAAACTTGCTCACCTGATGTACTTTGGCGGTTTTCGTTGTTCCAGATGACTTCGTCGCACGTCCTTCTGGCCCCTTTCGCTGTTCCTCTAAGGCCTCAACAGTATTGACTCGTCCTTCTAGAAACGACTTCACCTCCTCGAAGGTCGATGGAACCTTTGCCTGGTCATGCTGCGTCTCCCATTCTCGCCTGGATTGGGGATCGAGCTTCTCCACAACCAGATGCACGAGCCAATCGCCGCTGGCATCGAAAGGTCTCTTTAATGCAGCAAGGGCCGTCACCGAATCGCACAGTGTGTAGTAAAAACTCTTGAGTTCAGGCCCTGACTCTCGAGTTAGTGCAGGTAAATTAAAGATGGCCGCCAACAATGCCTTTATCGATAACCGCTGGTTATCATAACGGTCTTCGAGAAGCTTCCAAGCACCTTCGAAATTTTCTTCACGAACTGGCATATTTCGTAGGAGTTTGGCTGCATCACCTGTAAGGGCCCCTCGAAGGTAATGCAACCGTTCTGCGTCCGACAGGGTAGTATCTTGCATGACTAGTGAGCGGAATAACCCTTGAAAGGATGGCCAGTCCTTGTGCAGCCCGTCGAAAGTTGGTAAAGGTATTCGCGGTAATGAAGCTCTTGTGCGAACAGCGGCCCCGTGGATAGAATCATCGCGCGACAAGCGTTCGATGGTTCGCGAAGCAACTCTCTCCAGCTTGGTGAGTTCTTCTAGTTTATCCACTAACAGAGCCTCTTGCGAAAGGAACGCTTCTTCCGTCGCAGACGGTTCGTTTTCTTTAAAATACGGATCCTCGACTATGTCCGGATCAGCGGCCCGAGGAACTAACTGATCGTGCTGGGACTCGAATTTTGCCCAATTCTTTCTCAGCGCTCCCAATCGCGTAGTCACATGACCCTTTGTAATTTTATTAACTCCCAGTTTCTTTAGGTTATCATACGCGCGCGAGATACGGCCTCTAAGATCTTGTTGACTCGTTATAATGTCGCTCATTGTTTCAGAGGTCACGCGCGACGGTTATCTACAACACTCGCGAGGAATCCCGAACGTTCCAGAAGCACAGAATCCAACGGCGCTAATCCGGCTCGAAGGACCAAAAAATGGTTAACAAAGTTCTCGGATAGCGCAAGGCAAAATCACGGGATACTCGCGTAATGATTTAGTTTTAAATTTAAGGAGGCTTTAATGTGGTCGATTTAATTTACACTATTTACAGGTTATATATAATAAAGTCCGTTATGCACTATTACTTGTAATTTACAATGTCTTTAATTAAACTAGCGGCACTCTTTCCTACGCGGTAGGAAAGTTCTACTAAAGCAGCGTTTAAGCACGTGGATTCGGCTCGAATCCAATTACAAAACGAAGCGGTATAGCAAAGCGTTACAAGCAAATTAGCAGGCGAAAGCGTTTCGAATAGTGATACCTGAGAGACGGCTCGTCGACAAGTAGATCGAGGAAATCGCTGTCGATCTCCTCGAATCCGCTTGCTCTCCCCCTTCCATAGATCGCCGATCGATGGAAGGGAGATAGGATCGATGCTCCACATGAGCTAGGGGGGGGGGTCTTACAATGCGTCATCACGCTTGAGTTCTCGTGAATTCGGGAGATGGCGCAATAAGTACGATTTCTCGAACAATTTTACAAATCAGTTGCAAATACCCAACTTAAATAACTTTCCAAGCTGCAGAGAAATCAAAGATGAATTTCCCGCAGCGAACTTTCTTATTTTTATATCTGTTCTCGAGGATTTAAATGAATTATTCCAAATTAGATTTGAAGACATTGAATTTCTGGAAAAGGACCTTGAATTATTCAGTGATACAGTTTCGGTAAATATAAATGACTATTCGGAATATTGTATATATTTTAAACGGAAACAGGACGACATTATCATCGCAGCCGTCTATGTCGATGATGGACTGATCCTTGGAAAACGCAAAAACGACATTGATGAACTGCTAGGAGTCTGCAATCCAGATTCGAAATCACCATCAGCAGTGAGGTTAGCAATTTCCTGGGTTTTCAGTTGAACTGGTTCAGAAACGGAGAAATAGAAATCCATCAAACCGTCTATGCCTCAAGAACCTTGGAAATGTTCAAGATGGATGACTGTCACCCTTCGAAGACTCCGGCGGATAAAACAACAATGGAGGTATTGTGCAACGAAACCGTACCTGACTGTATACACCCGTGTGCGTCTGCGATCGGCAGACTTATGTATTTGGTGGTGGTGACGAGACCTGATCTGGCGTTTGCTGTTGGAAAAGCAAGCCAGTGGTTGTCAAAGCCGACAACGGGTCTATGGAAATTTATAAAACGCATCCTCAGATATTTAAAAGGAACTATCGATGTCGGTATAGTCTACAATAGTTCGTCATCGGAATTTTTGAATGTATATAGTGATGCCGACTATGCCGGTGATGTTTTGACAAAACGATCGACTACCGGCTACCTGACTACCCTCGGAGATGGTGCAATTACTTGGAGCAGTCAACGGCAGGGATGCGTGGCAGTTTCAACAACTGAGGCGGAATACGTGGCAGCATCAATGGCCGCCAAAGAATTAACCTGGCTGCACAATTTGGCGAAGGAGCTTATGCCCGACATTGCAGCTCGATTGCTCGTAGACAACCAGACTGCAATACGCCTAGCAGGCAATCCCGATCACCACAAACGGAGCAAACACATTGACGTCAAATATCACCACATTAGAGAGCTGGTGATAGAAAAGAAACTTACGCTGATGTACGTTGACACAAAAAATCAACTGGCGGATATACTCAGGAAACCCTTGGGACCATTACAGTTCGCTGAATTGCGGAAGAAAATTGGTCTACAAGATTGACCCAAGGAAAGAACTCCAATACCCAGAATCTATGAGGGTACTCCGATGTGACTGGGTCAATCGGCGATCAAAGCTTTTTTTGTTGTTGTGTCTTTGTTTTCTTTTTTGCTATTTTGCAGATCGATTTTAGGGAGAGCGTTGAGATAATTTAAAAATCACCCTGATCTAATCTCTGCCACATGATTGGCTGAAGGGCTGTTCAATGAGAACGCAGCCCCAAGAACGATCCGGTCGGTGACGTCACACTTCTGTTGTTAAAAAAAATCTCTCTCAGTCCGTCGACAGTCTGCTTATAAAAACCTTTTTCAAAACCGTCCTTGTACAAACTGTATATATATATCGAAAACCAAAACTCACCTGTAACAATACATATCATTCTAATTCATAACCATATTAGTCGTTGTTTAATAACCTACAACAGGGAGGAAGGAAGGAGTAAAGGGGGGAGATATATAGTAGCGTTTTGGAACGTGGCAGGGTTAAAGAGAAACGATGGGGATTTTTGGAAAGGGCTGGAGGAATGGGATGTGTTCGTGTTGAGCGAAACGTGGGTGGAGGAGAGGGAGTGGGAGTGGGTAGAGAGGAAGCTACCCAGGGCAGGCATGGAACTAAAGTGAACGCAGCGGCCGTGACACAGTGGAAGAGGCCTACAGGGGATACCACTGACAAAAACAAACGCATCGATAATAGTATCCCATGGGTGATGCGGAAATCTATTGATGCGGATGTCGCCCCAATGCACCACGCGCGGTTCATATGGTACGGATCTGAGGCGCTCGAAGCTCCTAGGCCCGCCGCGGGGGCTAAGACGCGCGGCGGGGGAAAGGAGGCGTTGCCTCCGAAAAACGGCCGCTGCGTTTACTTTAGTTCCATGCCTGACCCAGGGGATACGTATGGGAAAGACAATGGGCCAAGAGGGAGAATAAGAAGGGAAGAGCAATGGGTGGAATGTTGATGGGGGTGAGAAAGGGGATGGAAACGAGAGGGGAGGGAAAGGGAGAAATAGAGGGGATGTTGATGAAGGGGGTAAGATTGGGGAGAGAGTGGTGGAGGATAGTAGGGGTTTATGTGAGCAAAGATCTGGATAGGAAACTCGTCGAATGGGGAATGGACGAAGGAGAGGGAGGGGGGCGTGCGAAAGGTAATAGGGGGCGACTTTAATGCAAGGACAGGAGAGGAAGGAGGGGAGGTAGGGGAGGGGGAGAGGAGGGAGAGAGTGTGAGGAGCAGGAGATCAAAGGATAAGGACGTGAACGGGGAAGGTAGGAAGTTATGTAAATACTTGGGGGAAAGGGGGTGGGGGATACTGAATGGAAGCGTAGAAGGGGACGAAGAGGGGGAATGGACGTTTACCGGTGGGAAGGGGATATCGGTAATAGACTACGTGCTGGGGAATGAGAACACTAAGGAGATGGTGGAAAGGCTGGAAGTAGGTGAGAGAGTAGACTCAGACCACCATCTGAGTGGTGATACGGGTGAAATGAGGGGGGAGAGAGGAGCGAGTGGTTAGGAAAAAGGCACGGGGCGGAATGGGGGGAGGGGTAATTGGACAGAGAATGGTAGAATGGAATTTATGAGGAGCTTTGGGAAAAGGGAGGTAAGGGAGAGGGGAGTAGAGGAAGAATGGGGAAGCTGAATAGCAGAATAAAGGAGGCAGTGAGCAAGATGGGGAAGGGGGAAAAGAAGGGAAGTTGGTGGGATGAGGAGTGTAGGGAGTTGAGGAGGTGGAGAAGGGAAGGAGGAGATGTGAGTGTGTATAGGATAAGGAAGAGAGAGTACGGAAAGTGTGAGGAAAAGAAGAAAGAGGAGATAAAGAGGTGGCGAAAGGAAGTAGAAGGTGTAAGAACGGAGGGGCAGGTTTGGAAGGTAGTGAACATGGGGAGGAAGAAGAAAACGAGGATAAATGAAATAAAAGAATGGGACGAGTTAAACCGACCGAACTAGTGCGCCGAAAACACTTATTGTTTAAATGGGACGAGTATTTTATAGGGTTACTAGAAGGGGTGGAATGGAGGGTGAGAAAGGGAGAGGAGAGAGGGAGGGAAGCGGATGAAGAGGGGGAGTTGGGGCGGGAGAAAATAGAAAGGGTGGTGAGGAATTTAAAGGATGGAAAAGCAGGGGGAGGAGATGGGATTCAAAACGAGGTATGGAAGTGTAAGAGAGTGCGAATGTCGATGCGCGTGCGCGTCGGCGACAGCGCTAGCGCCGAGAGCGAGAGAGAGGAGAGAGTCGTAATCGTAGCATACGTCGCAAATACGTCACCATGTACGGACGAATAAAGTTTTGTTAATCATTAACCACGTTTTGGAAGTTTTTTAAGCCATCCGCTCACAGAAGTATGGAGGAGAGGAGGTGATGGAGTGGTTGTGGGTAGTGTGTAATAGGGTGTGGAGGGGGGAGGGTTGGCCAGAGGGGTGGAAAGAAGGGGTAGTGGTTCCGGTGCGGAAAAAAGGGGCAGGGGAAAAAGTGGAAGACTATAGGGGAATTACGCTGACACAGACGGTATCTAGAGACGCGGTAGCGTCTCGACGCCAAGTACAAGAAAGACACCCTGTATAAAACAGACTGTATAAATGTCGATATAAATGTCGATCGACTGCCCCTGCCGTTTATCCATGTTCCGAGACCCTGCATATATATGTCGAATGTCGCTACCGCTATCCTTTACTCGTCGCTAGGTTATTCTGAAACTTATTTCAATAATATCTCATCACCCCTGCAATATTTTTTAAATTTAAAGGCATTTTTCTTGTGTAAACCGCATATAAGCTTTCGAATAAGACCAATTCCAAAAAAATCGGTACACGCATGCTAGAGATATCGTAATATCGTCTCATGAAATTGTCAGAAATAAGAGAAAATTTTTCTTCTTCAGTCGAAAATTTGTCGTCGTCGACATAATACGTATACACACACACACCTATCAGTTTCGCTCATATGTTTCGTTCGTCGACTCTCGGGATCAATCCGCAGAGTATATATCCTTACCCCTCAAAAACTTCAAAAAAGTAAAAAAATTACGCCAAGTACATCAAATCAAGTAAATCACAAAACATAGAAGATAATAATAATTACAAAATTAAAAAAAGATGTGAAATCAAAATGAGCTGCTAGTACATAAAGATGCTTTCCAACTGCGCTTTAGATGACACAACTACATATGCAGTGCTAAAATACCATTACTCATAATGGCTATATATACAAAGAAAAAATGTATTAAATAATATTAAGCAGATATATTTTTACGCAAATAAATATTTTTATACGAATAAATATTTTATTCAAAATGCTTGGCGCTGCGCCCCAAATTGGTGTTGCTAAACTGAATAAACATGTATAAATTGCATCAATCTTTTTCTTTCTTGTGGGTGCGTTCGTAACTGTGTCTGTGCGTGTGCATATGCTACGTATTATATTAGAATTAAATATATGTAGAATAAATCTGACTGCGTTTCTAATATGTGTATGTATATGTTTATGTATTTTATAATATAAATAATTGGCGCAGCGCCAAGCATTTTGAATAAAATATTTATTCGTATAAAAATATTTATTTCCGTAAAAATATATCTGCTTAATATTATTTAATACATTTTTTCTTTGTATATGTAGCCATTATGAGTAATGGAATTTTAGCAGTGCATATGTAGTTGTATCATCTAAAGTGTAGTTGAGTAGTAAGGCAAAGGGGATTCTAACCCATGGGGCAATGAGGGGAGCGCGGGGGCGGGGGGAAGTGAGGGCGCGCGGGGGAGCGCGGTGGGGGGAAACCTGGGCGCGGGGCCTGCGGGGGGAGGAAGGCCGGTTGCGCGCGCACGAGCCGCGGAGTGGGGGAAGCCGCGATGATGGAGGGGATTAGTCCGGGCCGAGCCGCCGCGGAGACCTGACCCACAGCCGAAAACTTTTGGAGGGGGTGAATGACCCCCCGAAAACTTTTTCAAACCCCAGGCCCATCCCCGAAAATTTAACCGGAGGGAAGTGAATGACCCCCCGAAATTTTTTTCCAAACCATTACGCGGCATACAGACATTTATTTCCAATGCAGAGAAATAATTTATTTTTTATCGGATGATGTCGGGATTTTACAAACCGCGTCTTCGGAGGAGGGAAAGAGACAGAGCATTTTTTAATTCGGAGGAGAGAGAGCACTACATAGCGTCGTCGCAGCGTCTCGCGCGATCGCGCGTAACTCGAATCCTCTGGAGCGACCGTGCGGAGTGACGTCATTTTGGCGGCGCGAAGAACGAAGTAGAATTATGCGACGTCAGCAAATCTTAGAATTAGATGATGAGGAGAGAAGGAAGACAGGTAAAGAAAATGGTACAATGAAATACGATTAAGAATATATATTGTTACAAGTATTGATGTGAAAATCATACATTTATTATTAAAACGTGCTATAGTGGTACATGGTTTACATCATGCAGCATAGACTGTAATCCTAACGCCAACAATTCACAATCGATCAATGAATGCTGTTCGAAGTGATCGCTTTCGGAAATTAATTTCACATAATTCGTTGGTACGGGAGCGGTACGCAGCAGTTCTACGAAGGTTGCATATTTACTACTGACAGAGTACATATTTTCAGTTAGCCAGGTATACATATGTTCAATACAATGTTCATACGCGAACAGTTTACGCATCGTGGCTTCAGTCATGTATATGACAGCGCGATTATCGGTGATTTTTATAAGTTGATCATCAGGTATACGCGTGAATTCGAGTCGCAAATGATCAATTACGATGTGGGTTTGGGGCGATGTTGCGTTGCTGCGTAATCGTTGGAGTATGTCCGCCTCGTTTTGCAGCAGGAGCTTCCACGTCGACATTGAAAAACATACCTCACAGCCTTTATTGTCAGCTATGGCGATCTCGACGTGGCACAAATCCATGCCGATGCGAATTCCAATAGTTAACCGTTTATAAGCTGTTGCGGTCAACGGGTAATCACGCCCCAGGATCCGTACGATTGTTGGTTTTGGTGTTGTGGATCCAGAACTGTAAGAAACATGCACACGAAATTAATACTCGGTTCGCTTGCGTTTACAGTGAAAGAAGTAAGTGAAAAGTGAAAAGTGTATAATAACGCGTACATACCTCGTATTGAACTGATGTTCCTGTTGTTGGCGTTTATTGGGGTAATCACCATTGATGGCGGATGCATAGGATGAATTGTTGAAGCTGCGTTTGTACATCTTGATATGCACTATGTACGATTATACTGATCGGTGGAGAAGTTAACGCAAACGATACTCTTTAACACTCGAGCGAACGTGGTGTAATGAAGTTCACAGGTCTGACCAACGTCGCTTTTATACAAATTCACGTACACGTATACATCAATGCACATTTGAGGGAGGGGATACACCAAAGAGTAAGGCAGAGATAGCAAATCATGCATAAAAGTCTCGACACGTGTCGAATATAATATGATACTTTTGCATTCGAGGGAGGAGATACATCAAAGAGTAAGACAGCAAATCATGCATAAAAGTCTCGACACGCGTCGAATGTAATATGATACTTTTTGGGAACGTTGAATCTTAGAATTATGCGATATCAGCAGAAACTGCATAGAACCGTGTTGGGATGCATCATCGTTTTTACATTCGAGGGAGTACATCAAAAGAGATACCAAATCATGCATAAAAACGCGCTCCAAAGTGCACAAAGCCTCAAATCGTTGCAACGTGTTGCGAGGAAAAGACATTTACATTTACAACCATGGGAGAATTCGGGCACATAACCCGCCAATTGCTGGATCAATCTGCACGCTTGATTTCGCGGGAAGAGTACCTTGCGTGGGAAGAACGGTGCAACGAGTGTATCGAATCGTTGGAAGAACAGAGCCGTGTGAAACGCCCGCGATTATCGATCGGTGTTCGACAATCGTTGGTTGCTCGAATCGCGCACCTCGAAGGGCTGAAACATTCGTTGCGCGGCCGTTTCGTGCGCGAAGGTGCCGGACATTCTAACATAGGACTTTTGTGGCGCGAAATAGACGCTGCGTTCGATAACCGCGTATTAACTGGTGTCGTGCTAAATTCAAACTATATCGAGCCGCGCAACTTCCTCCAAGATGCGGGGATCATTGTGCTGGAGCATGTGCGGAGCGCTTTGAGGAAACAGCGGAACCTCAAAGTGAACACGGTGTTCAACGGCGAATTTGTGGCGGATGACAAGCATGCTTGTAAAAGCATCAACACCCGAAACTGCGAACTCTTCCGCACATCCGATCTGCAGGAGTGGTACCAGCGATGCGTTATCGAACCCACCCTGGCATCGTTGGAAGAGTTCCAGGAACGCGATAGCGGATGGGCATTGACGAGAATCCTCAACCTGACCGTCAATGTCAACAAGTACAATCCACTGCGTGCTGGGTGCCACATCAAGTTGCCACAGATATTATCTTTGAAGAAGGCAACGATCAGTGTGCAATGCTCGGACAATGCGTGTTTCGCGTGGGCAGTGGTCGCCGCTCTCCATCCTGCGGAAAGACATACCGATCGCCCAAGTTCGTACCCCGACTATACTTCCGTATTAAATCTCCAGGGCATTGAGTTTCCAATGTCTCTAGCACAGATTAGGAAGTTTGAACGGTTGAACGACATCTCCATCAACGTGTACAGCTTCGAGGCGGAGAAAGGGTCGACGGTCTTTCCGTTGCACCTCACCAGTCAAAAGAGGGATCGACACGTCAACCTGCTCTACACACCGAATCAAGAGCACGGCGATGTAGGGCACTTTGTATGGATCAAGAACTTGTCCCGACTCGTGAGCACGCAGCTGAGCAGACACAAGGAAAAGAAATTCATCTGCGATCGGTACGTATAGAAAACGTATGAAATGTTGAAATGTCTCGCGAAATAAATTAAATAAAAAAAATTGTGTTTACAGATGCATGCACTACTTTAGCTCAACCGAGAAGCTGGAGGCGCATACAGTGGACTGCGGCAAGATGAACGACTGCGCCATTCTGCTGCCCAGCGAAGGCAAAAATCTCCTCAGTTTCGACAACCACCGCATGAAGGAGCGACTTCCCTTCGTGGTATATGCAGATCTCGAGTGCATCATCGAGAAAACAGAGGACAGTCACCGAGTGGGTGATACAGACAATAAATTACACACATACCAGCACCATAAAGTGCATAGCATTGCCTATTATATGCATTGTTCGTACGATACATCACTGTCGACGTATCGATGTCGCCGCGACGCGGACTGCGTTTCATGGTTCGCAGACGAACTTAAAAATTTTGCAAACTTCGCCAAACCCATCTTGACCAGTAATGTTCCCATGCTGGATTTAACCAACGAACAGTTGACGACATTTCGCGATGCAACACACTGTCATATTTGCGAAGAACCATTCGAGGCTAGCGATAAACGAGTCCGCGATCATTGCCATCTCTCCGGACGATTCAGAGGCCCGGCACATTCGGAGTGTAATTTAAATTATAAAAATGCGTTTTACATCCCCGTAGTTTTCCATAATTTATCCGGTTACGATTCACATTTTATTATCAAGGAAATAGCTACCGCTTTCGAAGGCAGCGTTGACGTATTGCCTATAACTAAAGAAAAGTATATTTCATTCACAAAAAATGTCGAAGATACGGCTGCTTCAGACTCGCGAAATTATATTAAATTGCGATTCATCGATTCGTACAAATTTCTCAATACCAGTCTCAACAAATTAGCATCTTTTCTCAGCGCAGATCAATTAAAAATTTTACGATCCCAATTTGAAACATTATCCACCGAGGATTTCAATTTATTGACGCGAAAGGGTGTATTTCCGTACGAATACCTCGATTGCGCGAACAAGCTGCAGGATCCATGCTTACCGCCGCGCGAGTCATTCTACAGTTTGTTAACGGGTGAGACTGTATCCGAGAGCGATTACGCACACGCCGAGACAGTGTGGCAGCGTTTCGGGATTAGAACCTTGGGCGAATACAGCGACTTGTATTTGAAAACAGATGTCTTGTTATTGGCAGATATTTTTGAAAATTTTCGCGAAAGTTGCATCAAGAGTTACGGACTAGATTCAGCGCATTATTATACTTTACCTGGTTTCACCTGGGATGCAATGCTAAAACATACCAAAATTACATTCGAATTGCTCACAGATGTCGACATGATTATGTTTATCGAACGCGGTATACGTGGAGGTTTAAGCCAATGTTCCGGAAGATACGCATATGCCAATAACAAGTACATGCCATCTTACGACGCATCGGAACAGTCATCGTACTTGATGTACTTTGACGTAAACAATTTGTATGGATGGGCAATGTGTCAACCCCTGCCATACGCCAAATTTCAATGGGTCGAAGATGTTGCGAGTTTTAACGTGTCTTCGATCCCGGTCGATTCGCCCACGGGATACATTCTCGAGGTTGATCTGGAATATCCGCAAAGTCTGCACGACGCTCACGCCGATCTACCGTTCTGTCCAACGCGTGCCAAACCACCGGGCAGCAGGCAGGACAAATTACTCGCGACGGTATACGATAAGCAGCGTTACGTTATCCACTATCGCAACCTGCAGCAGTGCACGCGTCACGGTCTTCGTATTACAAAGATACACCGCGTGCTTCAATTCGCTCAATCCCCCTGGCTCCGCGATTACATCGAACTCAATACACGGTTCAGAACAAGCGCGACAAACGATTTTGAGAAAAATTTGTACAAATTGATGAACAACGCGGTATTCGGCAAAACTATGGAAAATGTACGAAACCACGTGGACGTAAAGCTTTTGACACATTGGGAAGGGCGATATGGCGCGGAGGCAATGATCGCGAAGCCGAATTTCCACAGCAGAAGTGTTTTTTCGGAAAATTTAATAGCTGTTGAATTGCGTAAACTCGAGGTGAAATTCAACAAACCGATATACGTGGGTATGTGTATTCTAGACCTATCAAAAATTTGTTTGTACGAATTTCATCACGAGTACATGTCTCCCCAGCACGGATCGAAATGTAAAATTCTATACACCGATACAGACAGCCTCATTTATCACATTCGATGCGACGATATCTACGAGTCCATGAAACGCAATATCGATAGATTCGACACGAGCGATTATCCTACCGACAATCCATATAATATGCCGCGTGTAAATAAGAAGGTTCCAGGGCTGATGAAGGACGAAAATAACGGTGCGATAATGACCGAATTCGTAGGTCTTAGAGCGAAAATGTATGCGCTTCGCGTAGACGGTAAAAAAGATACGAAAAAGGCGAAAGGCGTCAAGACCAACGTCATAGCCAGAACGATAACTTTCGACGACTACGCGAAGTGTTTGCATAAGGAGATCGAAATGATTCGCAGACAATCGTGCATACGGTCTAAATTGCACAAAGTGTACACCATTTCGGAGTCTAAAATCGCTCTAAGTCCGTACGACGACAAGCGGTATATCGTACCCGATTCGACCGACACTCTGCCCTGGGGACATTATAATATACCGTTGTAAAATAGAAATTGTATTCCCATGTATAGAAATTATTATAAATAGCGAAATTATTGCATAAAAATTATTCATACATGTATAGAAATTATAAATGGCGGAATTAACGTGTTAAAATAAAAAATTGTTCACACATGTATATGTATAATTATATTTATTGATTATTTTACAATACATTATTTTTATTTATCCAAGAATTGTGTGATTTATCAAACCCCAGCCACTTGACGTACACCTTATCCCCCTTTCTACGCAACACTTTTTCCAATAGATATACATCAGGATCGGTGACGCGTTGCAGCTCGTGTTCATAGAATCCTCCAGCAACGGGTTTTCCACAGGAATCGACCAGCAGATAGGTCGCGGGATTAGTTGTCTGTACTTTGGCTATCTTGAACACCTCCGTTGTCCAATTCGGCGTATAGCCTTTATCGAAGATGGTTTTAAATTTGCTCACGCGCACAAAATCGCCCAACTTGAATCTCGCCGGAGCAGCGATCTTTATGTTGTTGTATACGGTGGCTAGCAGCTTATCGGCGATCGCAGGGGTAACATCGCAAGGACGCATTCCGATGGTTCTATGTTTTCGCGCGTTATACTCTGCGAGCAAACGCGGTAGCGAATCGGTCCATCTATAGGTTCCATTCAGCGTAAACAGTTTCCACATATTGTTCTTCAACGTTCGATTGAAACGTTCCACGACGGAGGCCTTCATCACCGAATACGTAGAATAATGATTAATGTCATGCTTTGTCATGAGTTTCTGCACATCGGCGTTGTAAAATTCTTTTCCTTGATCGGTTTGCAAATTTTTCGGATATCGATCTCTAAATATCTTTGCAAACGCTTTAGTCACCTCAGCGCCACTTTTAGTCTTGAGCGGCAACGCCCATGCATACTTGCTCAACACATCGATGACGGTGAGTATGTAGTGGTGACCCTGGTTGAATCGCGAGTATGGTCGCATTTCTACAATGTCAGCTTGCCACAGATCGTCGTATCCATGCACTATGACGCGCCTCCGCGGGAAATACCTTCGAGCTGGAGCATGCAATTCGTCAACGAGTCGTCGCTTCTTGTGGCCATGGTTTTCTTCTTTACTCTTGGATTTCGGTAATGGCTGCATGTTTGACGCGAATGATGTGATAATTATCGTGTACGTGCATTATGTACTCCCCGTCGGCCCGAGGACAAGTTCAACCGTCTCGCATGATTCTCCTTCGCATTGTCGCTGCGGATTCAACGCTTCCGATATCTTTTGAACGCTGTTTTGCAACGTCAGCATATCTCTTTGAAACACGACCAGCTTCCTCTCTAATTCTTCCTGCTGCTCTCGCAAAAGTTTAATGTTCTTTTCCACGTATAGTTTATTGACAGCATCGGTGTCGGTCACCGGCTGAGCTACGCGTCGTATCTTGCGTGATTTTGCATCAAAGTCGGCACCGGTCACGCAAAGAGCGTTATCTCGCATGTAATTTCGAAGCAGACCGGTCCATTTGTAATAGTCCATTGTAGCTGCTCCACCTTTCTCGAGCGATACCCCAAATTTGTTGATCGGCATCTCGACGTATACAGTGCAAATCATTGGCGTGCGGTTTAATTTATAATGAGGCCTACCTCGCGGAGTTCCTCGATAATCGATAGAATTTCGGGATCGTGAGAGTTGTTACCCGCCTGACGCGACGCTTCAAGCAAACGCAACCGATCCACCAACTCGTTGGGATCGTCCCAGTGCACATAATCGATCTTGTTATCGTTTACCATCATGGCTCGTGGCACCGTTAGACCTTTCCCCGCCCTACTAGTCGACACACGGGGAAGTAGAGGTGCAATTACATGCTTGTACTTGTATCCCTTGTTGCTTAATATGGGGTATTTAGCATTATGATCGCGTCTGTGGGCATTCGTCGACAGCAGTATACTTTTGTATTTTTGTTTATCGGCATCGGTGTACACAGCATCGTCGGGAATTCTTTTGAAAATCAGTTCGTAAAGACCGGGTGTTCCTCCGTATCTTACACCATCTATGATTATATTATCGCCCCTGTCTATATCGAAAGCCTTATCCCCAAGCATCGTTCCACTATTACCAAAGTACACGCCGTACACATAGTCCATTGTCGTATCCCTATCACCACTTAGGATCGCGCTCATGTATTTTTGCCCCAGCGGACCGAAATGACTGCGAAACGTTTCTTGTCCCTCGGGTGTTTGGAGTTGATGTCTAATAGATGTTGCAAACGACTCGTTTGGTGTAGTTTCGAAAACGTCGTCATCATCATCATCAATGGCTGAGAGCGATTGTACGCGAGGAATTGTATTTATTGGCGTTGGTGGAACGGGAGACTCGTTTGATGCGGCATTCCGCCGTTTATGCTTCGATTGAACTGGTGTGGAGGTTGCGAGTGAATATTCCGATGACGTGCGTCGTTTCTTCTTTCTCTTACGCGATGTGTTCCCTTTCGACACGATTTTTGTTTTAGGCGTTAATGTTTCATTCTCTTCAACGTCTGTGCTCATCGGCGGTGATGTGTCAGCTTCTGTTGTTGCAGTATTTTCCACAATATGTTTTAAGGGTTCCACAATAGGTTTGAAGTATTTCTCCAACGCGATATCTTCCTCCATCTTGCCGGTCTTCAAAGCCTGATGTTTTCGGCGAATGGCTTCGCTGGTTTTTGCAATTTCCTTCGCTATTCTCTCGCGATCCTTAATCTCCAGACTATCGATATCAATCATCGTCGTTGTACCGCGGACGTTGCGTTCCCACCGACGTTTTGACGACAATTGACCATCTCACGGTACGGCAAACTCGTTAAATCCCTTTCTATAACGTCCATTGGACATCGCGCTATCCTTGTCTATCACCACGAAACCATACTCCCGTTGCCAACAATTACGACACAAAGCGCAGAAATCCTCGTAAGACATGTCTGTGTTTACGTGATCGTTGTACACATGTTTCAAGTTGGTACCATCCTGCTTAAACAGAATCAACAGATTGGCATTGTCGCGTATAAGATGTTTGGGAATCTTTGCATACGTTTGACAGAGATAGAAACAGTCAACGTTCGAGTGACGCCCCATTGCAAAGTATTCCCTTATCGTATCCTGCTTGTTGCATGCCACGTCATCAAAGATAAAAATGGAATTCGGAAGCGATTCGCTCGGTGGGATGACGTCACTGTTATTCGAAAACGTAAAGTAGCCAATTTCATCTATAGGAGTCAATAAATTATCCAAATACTGATATTTCGGCTGTTGCAACGACTTGGAGTACACGTACACGTTCTCGAAGCGGATGCCGTGAGGACTTTCCAACAAGCTCACCAGCACGTTGGTCTTTCCACAATTTGATGGACCGCAAATGAGGCAGCGGATAGTGTTTGGCAGCATGCTACCGTGTCTGCGCATTGTTTTCGGGGACATCAGCTGCGATTTATCGTCAAAATTTGTCACGCGTATCGCCACAGGTTGCCGTACGAATCGCATCCTGTCCGTGAACCATGGAAAATGATTTTTGATACGTCGAAGCGGTCTATTTATAGGTCTGCGCCGAAGCAAAACAGCTCAGTGTGCAACATGCTTCTGGTCCTGTCGGATAATTTCGATATTCGAGCCCTGACCTCTGAGCAGTTGAAATATATACCAAAGATTATTCTACTGCGAGAGTTTGGCAGACACATTGATCAGTTGTGGAACAGGCTCCCCGAGCATATAAAAGCAGATCCTGAGGTTCAGCAGCATCGCAGGTGTCTGGAGCATTATAATCGCCCTTGGCAGCGAACGCATATCGACGGTCCGGCACCATTGATTAAAAACTGTAGCGAATGTCACCGACGAGAGTAAAGAAAGGTCGTGGTTTGTTAAATCGGGCGATAAACGCGCTACCTATCGAATTACATATCCCGGGATATCAGTTTTGCGGTCCAGGAACTCATCTGGCAAAACGATTGGCTAGAGGTGATCGAGGCATCAATCCGTTGGACGCAGCGTGTCGCGAACACGATATTGCATATTCGCGTAGCAACGATCTCGACGAAAGGCACGCGGCAGATAAGGTACTCGCTGACAAAGCGCGAAAACGCATCGTTGCGCGAGACTCGACTCTGGGTGAAAGAGGTGCTGCTACAGCTGTTTGGGCAGCTATGAAGGCCAAAACGAAAATCGGAATGGGGATGAAAACAAAAACCTGCAAAAGGACTCCAAAGAAAGCATCGAAAAAACGGATTCTTCCAGTAGCAAAACGGGGTGGTATATTACCGCTTCTCCCGCTGCTAGGTGTCCTCGGATCGTTAGCTGGTGGAGCGGCGGGGATCGCCAAGGCGGTCAACGATAATAAGGCGGCGCAACATCAGCTGCAGGAAATGCAACGTCATAATCGCTCCATGGAAGGTCGCGGACTTTATCTCGCACCGTACAAGCGCGGACAGGGAATATCGAAACGAAAAAAAAAAACGCCGAGAAGAAAATAAAAATGCCTGTGGGCGTAACTACCGATTTGCAATTGGAGGAGTTGGCAAAACGTATGCGTATCCCATTCTTTAGAGGTGTTTTTATGCGAAACGCGTTACCAGCCGGAGGAGTACGTCGAAACGAGAGCGGTATAGTAAATTTGGACAATGCTGCGGGATCAGGAACTCATTGGGTGGCATATGCGAAGAGAGGATGTCGAGCTATATATTTCGACAGCTTTGGGAATCTTCGACCGCCCAAGGAATTGGTAAAATATCTGGATAAAGATGCTGTGGAAATTGAATACAATCGTTCGTCTTACCAGAAGTACAATCAGAGCAATTGTGGACAACTATGTCTACGCTTTCTACAAACGATCGGCACCAAATTTAAGGATTGACTTCCCACCACTCTGAGTCAGTACCAGTCCAGTCGTACAGCTCGGAATATGTCGTTAACATTCACTCTAACCGGCAAGAGTAGCACCCTCGCGGTGAGCTACTTTCCACCCATAGATTTGAGCGACGATGAATACGAGCTTGGTCTAACAACCTTTGAAACCTATCATACAATACCGAACATCGACTCGAGCAACGATAAATTCTACTTCATCGTAAACAACAGTGCCGACACCGCTCATGAATACATTACGATTCCCCACGGCTCCTACGAACTAGACGCCATTGCCAAGTACCTGAAGCAACGATTACTCGAACGGTATCCTAAAAATCTTGGTGACACCGGCGATAACAGTGACAATGATGCGTATCCTATAGTGTTGCGTCCCAATAACAATACCATGAAAAGCGAGCTGTACTGTCGGTTCACCGTAGACTTTACAAAGCCCAACAACATTGGATCGCTACTGGGATTTTCCACGAATCGGGTATTAGCACCAGAACGATGGCACGAATCGGACGATCCGATTAATATCATGAACGTGAACATTATTCGCATAGAATGTAGCGTGACCGCTGGGGCGTACAACAATGGGAGGCGCGTACATACGATACATGAATTTTCTCCGAGAGTTCCACCAGGATATAAGATATCGGAAACGCCCGCGCAGATCATTTACCTTCCAATCACCGCACAAGTCATTACGGATCTGACGATACGCGTTGTGGATCAAGACGGACGGTTGCTTGATTTTCGAGGTGAAGAGATTACCATCAGATTGCACGTACGACGACGACGATAATACATGTGGTGTGAACGAAAGAGATGCTTGTATTGAACGACTCCAGAAACCCGTTTCTTCCAAGTGAAATTGTTTGCAACAACAACAACAACAACAACTGCAACAGTTCTGATCACGCTAAAAAGAAGAGGCTCAGTGCTGAGAACATTGCATTTTTGAAATCATTAGGATTCATTGTGCGCATTTAAGTTGAAAAAAATGGCTGACATTCTAAGCATTGGAGGGAAGCCGACGTTTGATGATCGCATCGTCAAGCTCGAGACTCACACATACAACCCATACGTCAACACGACGTTTGGATACAGCGATGAGATAAGAATACCTATACAGCAGCAGGATTTATACACATTGCCGTGTGAAAGTTTCCTCTACGTGGAGGAGAAATTGAAGATAAATAAGCCAAATGATGCGTTAACTGTGACGTTGGGAAATAATTGCATGGCGTTCTTATTCGATGAGATTCGATACGAGCTGAATGGCGTGGAGATTGACCGCAACAGAAACGTCGGAATAACTAGCACGCTTAAAAACTATGTATCGCTGACATCCGACGAAGACAAAAATATGGAGAATGCAGGATGGGGCTTGAAACGACGCGATGGACTAATATTGAAAAATCATTTTAATTTTTGCGTCCCACTCAAATATTTGCTGGGATTTTGCGAGGACTACAAACACATGATTATTAATGCTCGTCACGAAGTGATTTTAATACGATCACGCAACGATAACAATTCTCTAATAGGATCACCGATGTTGGAACCAGAAATCGAATTACTTAAAGTGCAATGGCGGATGCCTCATGTGACGCTGAACGACGTTAATAAGCTATCGTTGCTACGTGCTTTGGAAAGTGGACAAAACCTGAGCATTTGTTTTCACTCGTGGGATTTGTACGAGTATCCTCTCTTACAGAGCACGACCAAACATTCGTGGGCTGTGAAGGCAGCTGCGCAGCTGGAGAAGCCGCGATACATTATCTTTGCTCTACAGACTGCTCGAAAGAATGTGATGAGCGAAGACATTACTATGTTCAACAACTGTAAATTGACCAATGTAAAACTTTTTCTCAACTCAGAATTTTACCCATACGATGATCTGAACTTGGACTTTGACAAGAATAAGCACGCCATCTTGTTTAACATGTATACGCAATTCCATAAATCGTATTATGGACATAGTTGCAACGAGGCATTATTCACCGTGGCGGAATTTTTACAATTTGGCCCCCTCGTGGTGATTGATTGCTCGCGACAAAATGAGTCGATCAAGAATGGCACCGTGGACGTGCGCATAGAATTCGAGTGTAAAGAGAATGTACCTGCAAATACTACGGCATACTGTCTGATTCTGCACGATCGGGTGGTTGAATACAATCCGCTGACAAACGTGGTGCGCAAAATCAATTAAATTGTCACGCTACTTGCCCGCCCTCTCCTGTGTCAAATTCACACAAAATTTCATCGTGAAAATCGACATGCTTTACGAGAAAGGCTGCATTCTCCTGTCTGTCTTGAAAGCGAATGGACCTCCAAATTGTAACGATGATGGCTGTACCAACATTTGTTGACCTGCAAGGGTTCATCGTCGATGGAAGATTTGTCGTCAAGGAAGTGGCGGTCCTACGAAATGGATTAATTCTCTCGCACTATATTTTTGGGAGTTCGATGCCGCAATATCTTCTTACGAAATCCGACAAATCAAGCATTCGGTGGCTGGTGGCAAAACATCATGGACTACGTTGGGACGATGGAGACGTTCCGTACAGTATGGCTAAACGGCTAATTACGAAAGCTGTAGCTGATGCGATCGACGAAGAAGATGACGCATCCCATATCATATACGTTAAAGGGCTGCAGAAACGCGACTGGCTCATGGATTTCCTCGACGAAAATACGATAGCGGACGTGGTCATCGAGACGCTGGACATTGACTACGAGGATATCAAATCACTAAAAAAGCTAAATGTAGTTAATACACTGCGATGTGGTAGACACGCGAAACACTGTGCCATGCAAAATGTATTTAAAATATTCAACTGGTGGTCTAAACGCCAGAGAGAAATGCTTAAATAAAATATAATCAATTTTAATGCATAAACGTTTTTTTCTTCACCCTCCCCAACTTCCTACATGTACGCTAGATTAAGACGATAGTTGTAATTATTATGTGGGAAACCGTTCGATTCGCGTTCAATACCCGTTCAAAACCGTTCGATTCGCGTTCGACACCCGTTCGATACCGTTCGATTCGCGTTCGATACCCGTTCAAAACCCGTTCGATACCGTTCGATTCGCGTTCGACACCCGTTCAAAACCGTTCGATTCGCGTTCGATTCGCGTTCAATACCGTTCAAAACCGTTCGATACCCGTTCAATACCCGTGCGATACCGTTCGATTCGCGTTCGACACCCGTTCAAAACCGTTCGATTCGCGTTCAATACCCGTTCGATTCACGTTCGAAGTGGTATGTTAGGAGTTGAAAGTGATGCGATAGACATTCAAAATGGTGTGATCTAGTCAAATGATGTGTCAAAGAAGAAGGAGAAAACGGTTCAACGAAATGATGTGTGCAAAGAATAAATGTAATGGTCAGCGGAAATGAATCTAGAGAACAACAGCGTCTCACTTTGTAAAGCTAAGCACTTCTCGATTTCATGGTAAGGGAGATGTAGCGAGACCAGTTGCATTCAAAATCGTGGTTGACGTGCAGTCACTTTGACAGTTTTTAAACACTCTTCATCTTTTTGAGCTAAGTGAAATTGCTTTGAAGGATATCATCAATCGTTCAACGCATAGAAGATACAATCGAATAATACCGTAAGTTTCCATTATCATATTTTTAGTGAATCGTTGTGTTAATAACTTTGAGAATTATAAGAAAAATCGATTTCAGATTATGTATCTACCCGTGAATTTGAACCGGTCAGCTACGGGTACAATCACAGCTGCTGTGACACCTATTCGCCAGATTAATCCAAAAGTATACGTGACGTGTCGAAATATCGCAGTACAATCTGGGGAAATTCGGGTTGGTGAACATCGTGAGGCGGAGGCAGAGCATGATGGTGGAATTTTTTTAAAAGTATTTCATAATGGGACCACCATACGAGATGATCCACCGGACGACCACTTCGGGGATGAAGAGTTCTGGCTGAATCGCAATGCACGGAATGAATATTTATTAGAAGGTGATGATGAGGATGATAATATTTTCGCGTATCCAAATATATATCAGCGGAATCGTGTGGGTGCTCCGCAAAGTGTGGTGTGGCGTAACAGTGTTAATGCTGAAAAGATCGATTACGACGCCGTTTTAAAGAACTCAGTATCGGGGCTTCGGGGCAGTAATGTTTCAGTTCAAACCGACCCTGCGCAAGTTCCTGTAGATTTATTGTTAAGTGAACTATTTGCTGATGATCCTATCGAGTGGGATATGTGGCAGCCTTCTACCCCTTCGCCGCCTTCGTCGTCTCCGCAGGTATGTAACATTCTGAATTGTGTTTATGTGCGTGATGTTTATTATGTTTAATGTATCATTATTATATCAACTTTTGTATCTGTGTGTAGGTGATTCATGGAAATGCGCGGAACCCATCATCCCCACCGGAGTGGCTGCAACCGTCCCCATCACCTTCGACATCTTCGGCACCGATGGACGACGACAGCGACGATATTTAGATTTTATATTTTTTTTATTTTATCATCCAGATTTTTTTCTTTTTGCTTTTATTTTTTATTTTATTATTATCATTATTATTATGTAACAATATATATCGTAAACATATATAATTTCACAATTTCATTCGCCCGTCTTCCTCACATAATTTTAAGATTCTACGATTCAATAATTCTAAGATTTGCTGACGTCGCATAATTCTACTTCGTTCTTCGCGCCGTGAAAATGACGTCACCCTGCCCGGCCGCTCCAGAGGATTCGAGTTACGCGCGATCGCGCGAGACGCTGCGACGACGCTATGTAGTGCTCTCTCTCCTCCGAATTAAAAAATGCTCTGTCTCTTTCCCTCTTCCGAAGACGCGGTTTGTAAAATCCCGACATCATCCGATAAAAAATAAATTATTTCTCTGCATTGGAAATAAATGTCTGTATGCCGCGTAATGGTTTGGAAAAAAATTTCGGGGGGTCATTCACTTCCTCCGGTTAAATTTTCGGGGATGGGCCTGGGGTTTGAAAAGTTTTCGGGGTGGGTCTAGGTCGTCCGCATGCATCGGTTAGGTCTAAAAAATTTCGGGGGTGGGCCAAGGTCGTCCACAGCATCGGTTAGGTCTAAAAAATTTCGGGGGTGGGTCAGGTCTGGAGAGGTCTCCGGTGGTGGGTCAGGTCTCCGCGGCGGCTCGGTCCGGACTGATCCCCTCCATCATCGCGGCTTCCCCCACTCCGCGGCTCGTGCGCGCGCAACCGGCCTTCCTCCCCCCGCAGGCCCCGCGCCCAGGTTACCCCCAACGCGCTCCCCCGCGCGCCCTCACTTCCCCCCGCCCCCGCGCTCCCCTCATTGCCCCATGGGTTAGAATCCCCTTTGCCTTACTACTTAGTTGGACAGCATCTTTATGTACTGGCAGCTCATTTTGATTTCACATCTTTTTTTAATTTTGTAATTATTATTATCTTCTATGTTTTATGATTTACTTGATTTGATGTACTTGGCGTAATTTTTTTACTTTTTTGAAGTTTTTGAGGGGATACAAGATTTACGCCTCTGTGTTGGCTGAGAGACTAAGGGCGGATGTGGAGGGGAGGGGTTTGCTGCCACCGAGTCAAACGGGCTTCAGGAGGGGGATTGGATGTATAGATAATATCTATGTGTTGAATTATCTGGTGAATAGGCAGGTGGTGCGGAAGGAAAGGAAGATGTTGATTTTGTTCGTGGACCTGAAGGCTTCGTTTGACTCGGTGGACAGGCGGATGCTGATAAAGGCGATGAGGAAGAGGGGGGTGAGGGAAGGGCTGGTGGAGAGGTGCGGAGAAGTGCTGCAGGAGACAGTGTGTCGGGTACGGGTGGGGGAGGAGGAAGGGGAAATGTTCTGGACAGCGAGGGGGGTGAGGCAAGGGTGTCCTCTAAGCCCAAGCCTGTTCACGCTGCTGATAGCAGACACGGACGAGGAGCTAGAGAAGGGAGGATGGTGGGAGTAAAACTAGGGGGGAGGAAAAAATACACGCTAGCATATGCTGACGACGTGGCAGTGCTGGCGGAGGATGAGGAGGGGACGAGGGGAATGATAGGAAAGTTGGAAAAATATATGGATGGGAAGGGTGTAGGAGGGGTGAATGAGGTGTAGGAGGGGAGGGGGGAGGTGGAAAAAATGAAATGGAGATGGAAGGGTAAAGAACTAGAGGAGGTGAGGAGTTACAAATACCTAGGATACACGATAAAGGGGATGGGGGGCAGGAGGAACATGTTGAGGATAGAGTGAGGAAAGGGGCAACGGTGATGGGGAAGGTGTGGCGGTTGGGGAAACGATTATTCGGGAAAGACTGGGGCAGAAGGATATGGTCGTTTGATAGGTTGGTATGGGCGGTGGTGGGATATGGGGTGGAGGTGTGGGGGTGGAAGGAGAGGGGGAAGGTTGGGGCGCTGCAGGACAGGTTCTTGAAGTGGGTGCTGGGGGTGGATAGGAACACGCCAGGATATATAGTAAGGGAGGAGTTGCAAAAGGGGATGTTGAGGGGTAGGACAGGGATGAGGGCGTGGGGGTTTGAAAGAAAATTGGAAGAGGGTGAAGGAGGGGAGCTAGCGAGGTTGTGTTGGGAGGAGATGAAGGGGAGGTTTAACAGGGAAAAGGGCGGCGAATTGAAGCGGGGGTCCGGGAGGGGGAGAGGACGCGGGAGAGCGTACGAGCGAGCGAGCGATACTTATAGATTATAGAGTAGAGTTAAGAATAGGTTAAGGTAGGAATAAGGAGGAGGAGAAGTAGGATAAGGTAGATGTAAGTGATTATGTATGGGAAGATTATAACCCCTAGGGGATTAATAAAGTTTATATATATTTAATTATCAAGTGCAGTTCTAGAAATAATCTGATTTATACCGTGTTTGAACTTATTTTAATCTGGAATATCTCAGCAGTATGTTACTGAATACTGAAAACAGCGCGGTTTACATTTTATCAACACTGAATGCCTCTCCAACCGAGATTACAAGCCGCCGCCGAACAGCCCAAGACCTCGGTGGTCGGGACTGGCGTTGAGCCCGTATCGTGAATAGAGCTCTAATTCCAAATGTTTGTTTCTCTTCTTTCTGGCCGAAGACGGGAGCGAGATGGAACGCTTTGCCTGCGCGACGGCCGCGAACGCAAAGGACGGAGTGTCAGGCGTCCGAAAGACGGAGCGACACAAAACATCATCCCGTCTTCTATCTCGTACCGTCCTCGCTCGCTCTCGTTTCATTTCGCTCTCTCCATTGCCGGGTAAGAGTGAGACAGAAGTGGTGGGAATAGCGAAAATTCCACATCGTGTATACGTTTTTTTTTTTTTTTTTGACTAGGAGGAAATCCCCACGGATACCCTAAAGAAGCGAGAAATGAACACTCGGAATTAGGACTCTGTACAGAATATATGCTCACCGCCGGTCCCGAGCAGCGAGCAAATACGGAGACAATACTGTACACCTCAATGGTTTTCCAGGTATCCGCCTCCGATTGCTTTGATTTTTAGATATGTTTTAGAGAACTGAAAAATAAGATATACGTGTTTTTATATTTTGGCCTGTTTGCATCTTTAGGGGGTGCAACCACCTCTCAAAGGTTTTCCAGGTATCCGCCTCCGATTACTTCAGCCAAAAACCAAAGCAACAGCTGAAAATCTTATAATTTTCTGTACACGGAGGTCTATTTCGGCTGAAAAACGCGTTTTATCGTGATGTATTCTATCCAGCACTCGTATGTATTTTTCCAGCGGATATTTTTGCATCATGCTACGTACTTGTCAGGTTCAAATTCAGTTTGAAAGTATCTCTGATTGAATTAAAACGAAAGTATACCGTACACGAAGTATACGTATGGCTATATTTTGATTTGCCTTGTGACCCGCTTTCGTCGGGCCCGGGGAGTGACCCAGAAGAACGGTCTTTCAACAATACTTCCGTTCTGGTGTAATAAGGCTTTATTTCGAGCGTGAACCACGGTATTGACCGAACGCGCGTTATCGCGCGGCGCGTGACGGCTTATGTCTAAACTTATCCTAGACGGCTTATAGCTAATTCTTAAAGCTAGTTCTTAAACTTAGATGCTTATAGCTAGAGGCGGATTAATGCTACAACTTAGCATCTAGCGGCTTATTCTACGAGGATCGGTACGGTCGGGCGTACTAGTCGGCGACCTCGGCGGTGATCGACGGTGATCGGCGGTGATCGGTTATTGTCGGCGGCACTCAGCGGTGCTCGGCCGTGTTTGTGGAGAGGTCAGGAGTCTACTGCCGGACGAGTCAGAACCTCGACCCCGCGCAGTCTACATAGGTGGCTTATATGCGGTGGGCCAGCTCTCAGTGACCACTGGTTGGCCACCACGGTCGGATGGTCCAGCCCGAGTCGAGACTCGGCTGATATAGCGACCAAGAATCGGGCTACTAGTGGTCAGGCGGTAAGGCTCTCGGCGCACTAGGATTCCCACGGAGAAGGGAGACAACCAAAAAGAGCTTCTCGCGTATTCGATTTTATTCCCCGCGGCGCGAAAAGCTGCCGCGAGATCGTTATCAGTCTCGCGGCCGCCTATCGGCCGCGGCGGAAGTTGTCTCGCGGGTCGCCGGGCGCGTTGGGGCGGGGGGGGGGGGGGGGGGGCACGCTTTCGCGTGACGCGGTTCACCTCGCGAGTCGCGGCTCGGGTGGGGAAACGCCGTAGTGACGTACGTCACAGCCTATCATATTATTACAAAACATTTATTCGCAAATACAAAATATATGTTATATAATATAAACATACTACAAGCTCGTACAATGCCTATATATGAACCGAATGAAATTAATTTGTCGGCGGGTGTTAACGTATACACAATAAACGGGGTTTAATTTAAAACAAGCCACAGTTTCTTTATGAAGTATCTCTACGGGTTTCAGTATCTAATTAGAAGAGGATATCCACTCGTGTTACACATGCTTTCTTGCAAATTGTTAGCATTAACTCTTATATTTTATTTCGGTGATGCAGAATCTCTTTCTGTATCTTCTAAGCATGGAAGACATATTATTTTGGTTTTAGAGTGCTTCTTGCATACAAAATGATTACATGTCCGGATTTTATTGTTGTTGTACTATTTACACAAGTCTTGCAACGTCCTCGTTTTGATGTTGATGGTTGAAGATTTATATCTTCGCTCCCGTAATCACGATAGCGTTTTAAATATGACTTGCTCTTGCAGCATAGAGTTCTTTCATAAGACTGAATGACATATTTTTTAAAAATAACCTTCTCCTGAGTTCATTATGGTTATTTTTTAAACTGTATAAAACTTGTGCGTTTATACCTGCTATATTGAGTAATATAAAGAATATTGCAAGTGGCCACTTTCTCGAATTTCGCGATAGTGAATACATTGAACACATTCGGTCGACCGAATCTACAGCTCCTTTCGTTTCGTTATAATCTAATATAACTTGCGGTTTACTTGTCTTATCATCAATGTCTGGCGATTGATGCTTCGTGGACAACAAAAGGACAACTTTATTTTTACGAGGAACGTATGAAACCAGCATCATACCTTTTTGAAATCCAAAAGTAGTATTTCCCACTTTACTTTCTTTATGCGCCAAAAATTCAGTTGGGATTTTAGATTTATTTTTACGTACTGTGCCTATCATGGTGATTCTTTTTTTCAGTAAATCAAATGCTAATGCATAACTGGTGTACACAGTTAAATTTCTATTTTCATTTTGAAGATGTTGTGTCAATCTTTTCACAACATCTGTTGCGGAATTTGAAACTCTGTAAGGACCCTCCATTTGTTGCCCACAATACAGCTCCAAATTTCCCGTATAATATGTTTTAACGTCGCAACACGCCATTATCTTTAGTCCATACTTCGCGGGTTTCATCGGAATATACTGTATAAAGTTGCAACGGCCTCTAAATGAATGTAACATTTCGTCGATAATTATAAACTCGCCCAGAATATAATTTTTTTTTTGCAATTTACAATAAATTGGTCTAACACGGAACGTACAGGTGCAAGCTTATCTGTTTTCTTTCGTTCCGATTTCGTCTCCGAATTATCAAACCGCAAACTTCGCAACAAAAATAAAAACCGTTTATAGCTTATAACAGCTCGCAATGCTATTATTCCGCTACAGTCAGAATTCCAGAGTTCTAAAGCATTTGCGCGATTACTGTGTTTTAAACCAATTAGGAATAACGCTCCAAGTAGGGCAAGAATTTCGCTTATTGATGTTACTTTACAATCTCTGTCTCGCGAGTAGTGTGTAGTAGTGGTTTTCGATGGATATAAATATTTGTATAATTTACAATTTCTTCAATCATACTACTATCGAACATTTTCTTAAATGCACTACATTCACCTGAGATGTTAGCAGCACAAGCAGCCAACCCAGGTTTAAAATTTGTAATATTTCGGGTGCTTATTTTAAAATTAGTGGGGTAAGGAGTTTTCTTTCACTTAAACCTATTATCAATTTCTGATATATTGCGCGTTGGTCGCATAGTATTACCTTTACGCCATTTGTCCAATTGAGTAGGTGCTGTTATGATAATCAAAAATACCGCGGTTTTACCTGCTACTTCCGGGTAACAACAACGAGAGAGGGAAGCAAGAGCGACGAGAACGCGATAGTGAGTAGGGAGTAGTAGTAGCCGAGCTACGATATAGTACACATCGAGTACACTTACGTCCGACGAATTTTGTAGTTTAAGCATTGTAATAAGAAATAAACTTGTTTGGATATAACAGGTACCACTTCGAGTAATTTTTTTCCTCCTTTTCTAATATAATAATTTTGTATTTGTTCTCCTTCCACATGCACCATGCTGTCGTCAGATGTTACGTCCTCATCCGATGCACCCTGTTCCGTATTGCTATCTGTTTCGTTGCTGACGGTAAGGTAATGAGTCCATTCCATGTTTTAAACGAGAATTAATTTTATTAACTGAGGATGGGCACCCACAAGGCCCACAATGCGTGGGCTATCGTTGCGCTTCGAGGTACGACTAATTTGCGAGACGCGCACGTCTCGATCACCGCGCTAGGTGTACACACACTCATGCTCATGATCCACACAGGTGTTAATCACGCATATAATACAGAGGACCATACGGCGTCTTAACACTATCTGTGTTGCAATATTCTATACATTCTTCCTCAGTGTCGGATGGAACCCCTTCATCCAACTACCTCAGGCTCACTTTCAGTGTCGTCAAAGAAGTCTCTTATATCTATTTTTGATCTAGTTCTGGGAAATATTAGATGTAAATTAGAAATATAAAATCTGTTTAGAAGACTATGTAAAATAAATATAACTGCAAACAATATGCATATTCTTTTCTATTGATTGAAATAAAACATATGAAGAAATAAATTTACTTACTGTTTGGGATTGGTCGCAGAGATGCGACCAAATATGCGCATGCTCGACATCGCTGTGCGGCGCGGGCTTTGAACGCGGTTCTGCTACCGGTGTAGCTGCTGGGCGATCGCGGTGACGGCCTGGTCGGGCCATCTCGGGTTTGACACCTGGACTAGTTAGCTGTGTCTCACGTGATGTACGTGGATCGCGTTGATTGACCAGGTGTCTGCTCTCCCGAACCGGTGGCTTGGCCCGTGCCGTCTCCGCGATCGCTCTCTTCCGTGTGAATCGTGCTACTGTAAACACCTCTGTTATCAAAGGCGCGAAATCCAAAGAGCTATCGGTGCTCCGATAAATTTCCACTTCTTGGAATTCTACAAATTGTAGAAACACGTACTGGCGTAATTATCTAATTCTACTGTTTTAAATGTGTTTTGAACGTTAGTTAACTTCAGTGAAAGTCCTAGAGTATTAAGAGAAAAGTGTTCATTTATTTCGGGACGCCATTACACTACTGTTAAAACCATTTCTAAATTTCTTAAAACTAAGTTAAATAAATCAGGCGTTCAACAAAAGGCAAGAGCGTAGGTGCTCCACGATCTTGCTCAAACACTTATTTTGATGTGGATGCCATTTCAAGAATTGATTTTTAGCTGATTCGTTCTGTGTTTTAAAACTGTTTGTCCTACAGAATTTTATATACAATTAACTGTATTATTATATATGTTATTGCACACAAATGTAGTACACTAAAGTAAACTTAGCTACGCGTATAAACAATATTCAAATGCAGTCACAAGTGCTCCTCTCACGCCGAAATAGCTTACGACTCCAAAGTGAACTGTTTGAATGATGATTTGCGAATGAAGATGTTTCCGGAAAGGCTGTTGTCGTTGACACTCGGCTCTAAAGTATTTTTGGTGGGGGTATGTTCCGCTGCAAGAAAAATATTATTGGCTGCCTTTTTTTCTGTCTTATTTTTCTGACTTATTTCGGTTGCATTCTGCCCGCGCGCAGTTGAGTTGGAGTAGAGGTAAAATGAGTTTACCCTTATACGGAGGTCGAAGACCGTCCTTTCCGCTTGACTTCGACCTATGCTAGTACCAATAAAATAATAAAATAATAAAATGTTTGGCAGCCAACGCATCAAATTAAAATTTCTAACATTCAGTGAATACCTGTTTGGAACCATAGAACGGTATGTATCCTGGGGCTTCTTCGGTAAAGTTGTTGAAATCGCTTTCACCCGGTAACATTAGTAACTAAATGCGTATGTGTAACACTGGAACTTATCGTTTCAAAGTAGACATGAGCATTTTTCAAATTATTTCGAATATTTATCCAAGATAAATTATCCAGACAAATTTATGTTAGAGGAATATTTTATCCGGAATATAATTGTTCGTTACTTTATAGTTTATTCTATCTATTTAGTTTATATTAACTGATTTCATCGCGAAGAAGTATAACAAAATTATTCAGATAATGGTAAGAATAATCAGAGTTAGGTATTATTCAATCAATTTGAAATAAACATTTATCTCAGATCATTAGTTGAATAAATTCTTTTTAGTATTCATGTAATAATGGACATGGACTCCAATATCGTATGATAGAAACACCAAATAATTTAGTCAAAGTACTGAATTTATTTCTGACGTTTTCCTAAAAAGTGTTTCCCATGACACCTTCCTAATCCTCCCTCCCCATGTGGTGTCAGTATATTCTCAACAAAGAGAGGGAGTAACTATGTGTAGCATCAACAAATGCAAAACAATTTTTGACAAAGTAATGAAATATGTAAATTTCGAATTTTCATATTGGTACTCAAGATAGGTAGAAATTCAATTTCTGCGTCACCCTTCAGAAACGCGAAGGTTTTTATGATGCTTCAATTCGCTATTGAGGAGAACCGATGGGACGCAAACCCGGACCCTAACTATAAAATAATAAATCCACTACTTGCTCCGAATACTGACTGTACCAGGTATGAATCACTTCTGGAAAAACGATCAGCCTATGTTTCGTGACCGTGTCAAAACCCAGTTTCACGGACAACAGATAATAGCAGTGCCCCGATATTCTGCATTATACACAGCATAGGTACTTTCGTTTTCATTCAATCAGAGACACTTTCAAACTGAATTTGAATCTGACAAGTACGTAGCATGATGCAAAAATGTTCGCTGAAAACATACATACCGGTGCTGAGTAGTATACATCACGGCAAAACTTTTTTTTCAGCCAAAATAGACCCCCGTGTACTGAGTACACGGTGCGCCCGCTCGCGCGACTCCGGGGGGCGCGCCCACCGGCAGGTTAATGACAGTTACAGAGGAAGACAGGTGTTTTAAAAATTTCCCACGGTTATGTTTTTGGCTTATTCATCTCTGAAATGGAATAATGGAAGTGAATGAGGTACTTGTGTTATCGCACAAGACTTGTCAACTCAAATTTCTTGAAAACGGAGGCTCATTTTGATAAATCCCTTTAGGTTTTTGTAACACTAGGTGTGTACTACAATGTCCACCCAGTGTCATTCCAAAAGCAATGTCTTCCCTTTGTCAGTTAGTCTTGTCGGCAATATGTGGGTCGACACTGCACTCACTGCAGTATTGCTCCTGAGAGAATCTTTATTGATCCCCTAAGATCCTTCCTTCTACTTCTACCTCCTCCGACTTTACATTCGCCTTAAACTATGTCTTATTCTAGCTTAACCTATACAACTTAACCTACGTCCTTAAGGCTGCCGTCTCACTGGGCCTTGAATGTGTGCGTACGCTCACACAAGCTAGGAAAAGCGTGTACGTATACGCGTGTAGTAAACAAACCGTAAATTACAACTTTCGTCTTGGAATCGGCACGAAGGAAGTTTTTGCGGGTACAGTTGCCTTCGGTAGACATCTATACAGGGTGGTCTGGTGCGTTTGAACGCTAATAAGCACAGTCCGTTGAAATAATAATGAATTTATGTCTCGAAAAGTGACAGAATTGAGGTTCGAGTACATTAACGCCACCAACGGAGAAGCATTGAGCCTCATTCTGTCACTTTTCGAGTTATAAATTCATTATTATTTCAACGGACTGTGTTTATTAGCGTTCAAACGCACCAGACCACCCTGTATAGATGTTTACTGAAGGCAACTGTACCCGCAAAAACTTCCTTCGTGTCGATTCCAAGACGAAAGTTGTAATTTACGGTTTCTTTACTACATGCGTATACGTACACGCTTTCCCTAGCTTGTGTGAGCGTACGCACACATTCAAGGCCCGGTGAGATGGCACCCTTAATCCTATGCCACCACGCCCGCACGCTCGCCTGCACGCCTCCTCCACCACCCCCACCCCCTACCCTATCTCCGGATCTCCGCTTCCGCTCATTTCATCATTCACTTCCGTTTGCTCATTCATACCCTCATCCATTCCTTGCACACATGCTTCTTCACCCCCTCACCACGTGTCAATTTTTCTTAACCACCCCTTCCCATGCCCGTCATCTCCTAGTACCTCCCCCACCATACCCTGCCAACCTCTATCCACCCTCCATCCGCCAGAAACCTCCTACACATGCTCCCACGACTCCACCCCCCACCCACATCTTCTACACATCCTTTTGTCCTCCTCTTCCCAATACTCCCCCCCTCATCTCGTTCCCCAACCTGTATCTTACCACCCTCCTCCACCTACTCTCACCCCACCCCTTTTTCAAATAACCGGGCACTCCCTCCCCCTTCACCGCCCCATACCACCTGCTATACCTCGATTCTCTGATCATCCCCCACCTCTGCTCCTCCTGCATTCTCGTATCTCTACCCACTATCTCCTCCCCCCTCGTTTCCCCTCTTCCCCTCTGTCTTTCTACCTCCTCCACCGTCCACCCCAACCCCTCGAAAAATTGTTTCCTTTCTTCCTCCCACCCTTCCAAAACCTTACAATTCTCGCCCTCTCCTTCATCTCCACCCAGCACAACCTGGCCAGTTCTCCACCTCCCCCTCCTCTAGCTTCTTCTCAAAACTCCACGCCCTCATCCCGCCCTTCCCTTCAACATCCCCCTCAGCAGTTCTTCTCTCACCAGGTACCCAGGGGTGTACCTTTCCACCCCCAGTACCCACCTCAGGCACCTCTCGTGCAGCGCCTCCACCCTCTCCCTAGCCCTCCACCCCGTATTCCATTACTGCCCACACCAGCTTATCGAAAAGCCCTCTTTTCCCAGTCCTTCCCAAATCTCCTCTTACCTATGCCCCACACCCTCCCCATCACCGCCGCTCTCTTCGTCACCCTCTCCTCTATGTGGGCCTCCTGTATACCATTCCTCATCAGGGTGTAACCTAGGTAAGTGTACTCCCCTACCTCCTCTAGCTTCTTACCCTTCCACCTCCACGATACCTTTTTCCACCTCCTACCCTTTTCCATCTAAATATCTTTCCAATCTCGCAATCATATCTTTCATACCCTTCACATCCTCCGCCAGCACAAGCTAACAAGGATACATCTTCCTATCGCCCAACTTCACTCCGCATCCACCTTTCTCCAAAACCTCATCCAGATCTGCCAGCAGCAAGGTGAAGAGGCTAGGGCTCAGTGGACACCCCTGCCTCACCCCCCTAGCAGTGCACAACCTCCCCCTCCTCGCCCCCCCTTTTTTTTTGACTAGGAGGAAATCCCCACGGGATAGGGTTATGTGGGACTCGAACCCACTAGAACCTCCTAGGTGGTCTCCATCTTGCGCGGAGACGCGCGCATGTTGGGAGAGGGAGGGATTTGGCGCGCGGGCAAACTAGCGATACTTCCACACCCTCCCTCCCCCGCGCGTTTGCGTCTCCGCACAAACAACCCCCAATGGGACCTTCCCTGGGGGAGAATAGCCTCCCCCAGCAATGTTCTCCGGGGCCGCTATAGCTGGGGTGGGAGTCCTCCCCCGACACTCGTACCCAGCGACCCCGAGATCGACACGCATTCCCAACTAATGCTGGGCCCGACGGAACCTAACGAGGGTCGCGCCGGGGTGGGGCGGTCGGACGGTCGTCATAGCGAGTCTGCTGGTGCCACGCGACCGGCAGTCCGACCGCCGAGCAAGCCCCCGCGTGCCGGTCTCGCTAAGGGTGGGGGGGGGGGGGGGAGCACCGGATGGTCGGCTGCCCCCGGGAGGGGGAGGAGGACCCACGCGGTGACTCGCGAAGGACCCCCCCCCCCCCCTCCACCGACTCCTTTTCTTCCACCGCCGCGGCACTCCGCATCCTGCCACGATGCTGCCACGGCGGCTCCGACGACGCGGCGGCCCACGATGTCGAGGGGCCGCCGCCCACTCTCCTCCCCGCCCCCCCTATTTTTTGACTAGGAGGAAATCCCCGCGGGGGCGGGTCAGGGGTTATGTGGGACTCGAACCCACTAAAACCTCCTAGGTGATCTACCTCAGGGGACGGAGATGCGCGCCTGAAGGGGAGGACTTGCACGAGAACAAGCTAGTGATTTCATTCGCTTGCTCCCCCTTCCTGCGCATTCGCCGCTCTGCCCCTAACAACCCCGACAGGCCTGTCGGGGTCTTCCCTGGGGGAGATAACTCCTCCCCCAGATCTTCTCCGGCGACGCGCGACGGATCACATGCCCGCGTCGCCACTGGGGGGACCGCTGCTGCTAAGGTGGGTGGTGTCCCCCGACACCCCCCACCCCCCGGGCCCCGCGATCGAGGCTGAACCCGACCCCGCTTTGCGACAGTCAAGTGGCCTGGCGGGGGCACAGGCTGGCCCAGGGGGCCGCTCCAGAGCGAGAGTGGCGGCCCAACCATGACGGGCCGCTTATTCGTCCCCCAAGCCTCGATCGCAACACGGAGCGGCTGTACACGCCGCTCCTACGGGGAGGGCCCGCTGTTTGTACTTCGGGGCCCTCCCATTTCCACCCCATCACCGCCACGGCGGCTCAAGAAGGACGGTGGGGTGGCCCACATACAAGTGGGGAGGGCCACCTTGCTCCCTCCCACTGGCACGCTCCCCACTCTCACTGGGGGGGGGGGGGCCGAGGACCGGTGTACGCCCTCGGCCTGTCTACCCCTCTCCCGTGTTTAAGGGGAGTGGGGCGACGCTATGAACTACGTCGCCGCTCTGCCTCCCCCGGCTCCGGATCATCTGCGTCGCGCTCGTCGCCTCCTGGGGGCCGCGAGGCGGGACGGGTGTTGTTCCCGCTCTCTGTCCCTCTCCGCCTCTTCCTTCTCGAGCATAATTTGCTCGGCGAAGAGGGACACGGCCTCCCAGCAGCCCCGATCTCTCGCCATCCGACGCACGACAGTCGGAAGGTCGAGGTCGGGGCCCAGCTGCGCCTCGAGGACTTGGCGATCGTCCAGCCACTCTTGGCATCTGGCCAGAGTGTGATCGGCCGAATCCTCGTCGCCCGAGTCGCAGCTGTGGCACCGCGACGTGGCCTCCCACCCGATACGACACAGATAATCCCCGAAACAACCTACACCGGTGATCACCTGTGTCAGGCGGAAGGTAAGCCTGCCATACCCACGCCCCGCCCATTCATCGAGAATGGGCAGAAGCGCCCCGACAACGCGACCCTCCCGATGTTCAGGGAGGGATAACCATTGGAGCCGTTTGGCCTCCATGCGTTGCCGGGCCTGGCCTCGAGCCACTTCGTGTCCGTTGACCGCTGGGTCCCCCGCATCGCGGAGATCGCGAACGGCAGAGTACACCTCCGCCTCCATCTCCGTGAGTAGATGGAATAGGGGGGACGTGGCCAGAGCGGACAATTCGGCGTACGCCACCGTGCGATACGGTCGCACGGCTTGGAGGAGTGCTCTGCGGTGAACTTTCGCGAGGAGCTCCCGCCCCGCGCGACACTCCTCCAGGTCACCGGCCCATATAGGCGCGCCGTACAGCGCCATGGACCGGATGACCGTGACGTATAGTCGCCGAATACCCTCGTGAGGGCCTCCGAGATTCGGCATGATTCGCCTAAGGGCGAAGATTTGCCGTTCCAGTCGGGGGCCGAGGGTCCTGAAGTGACTCGTAAAGCGTCAGTAGGTGTCAAGGGTCAGGCCGAGATAGTTCATTGTTCGGCCGACCCTTGTGCAGGCCTCCCCGATCCTCAGGGACGCTCTGTTGGGGACATCACTCCCAACCCTGTTCGCGAGCCATATCGCCTGTGTTTTTTCCACGACGACTCGCAGACCGAGCATCCCGATCGAGGTGATGACACGTCGCAGTGCCTCTTCCGCGCGGTTGATCGCGTCCCGCCACCGTTTCCCGGACGCCACCACCAGGGTATCGTCCGCGTAGCAGACGAGGGACACCACCGGTGATGGCATTTCCACCCGCAGCACCGCGTGGTACGCTAAGTTCCACAGTAGGGTTCCCAGCACGGACCCCTGTGGAACGCCGCGGTGCACCTCGGTCGCCCCCCTACCGTCACGGCCGTCGTACGCGACCACCCATCCGCGGAGATAGTTCCGGATCAGGCGGCGAAGGTAGAGCGGGACGCTGTGATACAGCAGCGCCCGCTCGATCGCCGCCCAGGAGACGATGTTGAATGCGTTCGCCATATCGAGCGAAACAGTTACGCTCGCACCGCCTCCCTCGGCCGCCTGGCTGGACAGCGTCCGAACCAATCGAATGGCGTCGATGGTCGAACACTGCCGTCCCCTCCTCGTCCCCCCTTTTTTTTTTTTGACTTGGTGGAAATCCCCGCGGATACCCCCCGCCCGTGGGGGCGGGCAGAGGGTTATGTGGGACTCGAACCCACTAAAACCACCAAGATGACCTGCCTAGAGCGGAGAGAGCAGGCAAGGAGAGTGGCCGTTCTTGCGTGAGATCAAACTAGCGATACGTTCACTAGGCCACCCTCCAAGACCCCGGTATCTCCGCTCGACTGCCAAAGTTGGCACATTTCCAAGGGGGAGAGAAGCTCCCCGGAAGCTTACCGTCCGACTAACACCGGGGCGACACTGCGGGTCATGCGCCAGTGTCGCCCTCCGTCTCTGGCTGCTTCTGCTAGGCCCGACGAGCCCCCGCGCGCAGGGCCCACAGCCCTCCGACGCCGCCAGCCGCCTTGGAGCGCGCTGTACGGGAGGGTCCGGGGCCCAGGGAGGAACCCTCGGGCCCACCGAACCCCCCCCCCCCCCCACGGCCGTCAGTCACGCCCCGCGAAGTTGAACTTCGCCCGGTAGGGAGGTGAGGGCGTCGATCGCCCGGCGGGAGGGATGGGGGGATGAACCCAAACCCAAGAACCCCCCGCCGCGCGCGCGCCGCCGACGCCCCCCACCCGTCACCCCTCCCAAACGACCACCCCAAAATTGTGCGCGGGTGGGGACCAGGTTGGAGGAGGCTCCCAGCGACCTCCTTCCCGGTCCCTCTAATCCCTGCGCACCTCCCCCTGTCCCCGTGCCGCTAACCCGGGGCCCTATACGAAGAGCTTGGCGCCCTTCTTCAGGAAGGACACCCCGGTGTCGCGGCCCACCTTTTTACGCTGCTCCAGCGCGTCCGCCTCTTTTTTCAGCGTTCGTTCAACGAACGCTGCGTACGCCTGGCGCAGCTCGCGCCAAAACCCCTCCGCTTTAACAGCGGCCCTCATCTCTGGCGGCCGAAGGTCCGTTCTTATCTAAGGCGGGACCGGCCCAGCCTACGACACAACTCCCCTGCCTTTGAGTTGTTTCTTAAAGGCCGCCGTAAGGTCCCTGGACCGTCTCCCACCGCCAGGAGTCGGTGGCGCAGCGCGGCCACGTGCCCGCGTATACCACGCGGCCCGTCCATCTCCGCCCCTCATCGAGCCCCGCCACGGTGAGGTCCTCCCACGCGAGCTCAACGAAGGCGACGAAACCCACGTCACCCGCGACGTTGCCCCTCATAATGAGGACCTGCCCCGAGTCGGCCTCGTACTCGTCCGCCCAGTACGGGCGATTGTCGAGCTCGTAGGGGAGGTCGTCCGGGCTCAGCTTCGACTCCTTGATCTCTCCGTGGGGGTCAGCCACCCCCCCCCCCCATGTCCTCGTCCCTGCTGTCCCCCTCGGAGTCCGAGACCGCAGGCCCGGTCTCGCCGACGGCCCTCGAGCGTTTACGAGGGCCTCCGGGGGGAGAGCCCGAGCGATCAGAGGGAGCCTGCTCCGCCCTGTCCGCGGTCGGGCCCCTCGCGCGCTTGCCCCCAGCCGCAGGGACATCCTCGAGCTCCATAGGAGCCGAGTCACCCCCCTCCACCTCGGACACCCCCTCAGAAGCAGCCGGGTTCTCCACCGTAACCGGCGGCACATCCCCCACCGGATCGACGCCCCCTTCCTTGGAGGGACCGCCTCACCCTGCTTCTTCTCCGCAGCCCGCTTCTTCTTGGCCGTGCCCGCCGCAGTATTAGCGGGCTTCCGGCACGCGGATCCGTCCATACGATGTCCGGCGGTTAATTCAGCCGCGGCACAGGCCGGGCAACTCAGCGCCGCCACGCAGCCAAGGGCCCTGTGCCTTACGGCGCCACACCGATAGCACGCGTCACTCCTGTCCTCCACCGAGGGAAACGTGCGCCGCACGTGCCCGAAGAGGAGGCATTTGTGGCATTGTAATGCCCTCCTCCGCAACAGCTCGACCCTCGCGCCGAGGAAGCCGAGCCGAATCTCGCCGGTTTTTAGGATCCGAGACAATCCCCCCAACGGGCAGCGGGCCCAAGCCGAGTAGAGCTCGGCATTGTCCCGCCTGAAATCCCCCACGCGCACGTCCTCGACCGCGCACCCCCCGGCAGAGACCAGGGCCTCGCGTACCGTCGCAGGGGTGGAGAGCTCCGTTAGCCCCATGACGCGTATCCCACCCCAACTTTGGGGGCGGATGATCTTCGCCCCCTTGTCGCGCGTCGCCTCCCCCAGGGCCCGTGCCAGAGCATCCGCCTTTTCGTGGGATTTCTCCCCCGGGACGGTGATAACGAGGGCCCCATTGGCTGCCCTTTTTGGGCGGAGCGCCGTTATGCCCAACGGGGCGAGGTCCACGGCCCGCATGGCCTCCGCTACGGCCCCGGCAAACTCCTTCTCCTTCCCCTCCTCGGCCATCACGCTGACCGCGGCGCCGCGTGGAAGCCGCGGCAATCGCGGCTCAGCCCTTTTTGTGGGCGGCTGCTGCGCCACCCCCCCCCCCTTTAGCTGCCTCGATGTTCGCGCAGCGGGGGTCGGTGGACCCACCGTGGGACCACCCCAGCCCTCCTCTCCCGACGCCCTACAACGCGGGCCCACGACTGCGGCTCACGAGCCGTATCACCCCCAGTCGGCACGCTGGGATGCGCCGGCGGAGGGCCACCAGGGTCCCCCTTACTCAAAGGAGGCCCACCAGGGGCACTCCTAACGCCCTTCTTCCCTCCCTTCGGGATAGGAGCATCCCTCGAGAGGGACTCAACCCCCGCCGCGGTCGGACATGGCCACCCTCCATGGCGTCGACTTTGTCGCATAGGGACGTGACGACGTCGACTAGCCGTTCAAGCCTGGAAGCGAAGTTCCCAATAAATCTGGCCATATCCCACACCGCGGAGACAGGTGGGGGACCGGAGAGGTCCAGACCCGAAAGGTCCATGGAGACCACGGCGCCCGTCCTGCGCCGAGCCCCTTCCTCGTCCCCTACTCTAACCCTACTCATCGTTTCCTCTAGTATCTCCTCGCATCTCCTAATCAACCCTTCCCTCACACCCTCCTCATAGCCTGCACTAGTACCCCCTATGCACCGAGTCAAACGCCGCCTTCAGATCCATGAACAATATCACCATCTTCTTCACCTTCCTCCCCACCTGCCTGTTAAACAAATAATTCAGGACGATTATTGTCCATGCACCCCAGCCCCTTCTAAAACCAGTTTGACTCGGTGGCCTCCTCCTCCACCTCCACCTCCTCCCTCAACCTCTCCGCTAACACTGACGCGTACACTTTATACGCCGTCTGTGTCAGCGTAATTCCCCTGTAGTCTTCTACCTTGTCCCCCGCCCCTTTCTTTAACACCGGGACCACCACCCCTTCCCTCCACTCTTCCGGCCAACCCTCCCCCTCCATACCCTGTTGCATAACGACCACGACCACTCCTTCACCTCCGGTCCACCCAACTTCTACACCTCATTCCAAATCCCATCCCCCCCACCAGCCTTCCCCTCTTTTACATTTCTTATCACCCTTCCTATTTCCTCCCTTCTAATCCCCTCCTCCCCATTCTCCCCCTCTCACTTCTCCCACCCCTTTTCACCCTCCACTGCACGCCTCCTAATAGTCCCTTGAAATGTTCCTCCCGTACCTCCATTTTAATTCCTTCATTAACCCTCCTTCTTCTCTTCCTTTCCCTATTCACCACATTCCAAACTTGCCCTTCCGTTCTTACCCCCTCTAACTTCTTTTCCCATCTCTCCAACTCCTCTTTCCTTTTCTCCTCGCACACCCTCCCATACTTCCTCTTACTCTCCCTATATTCCCCCATCCCCTCCTTCCTTCCTCCATCTCCTCAACTCTTTTTCCACCTTCTTCTTTTCCTCCCTACACTCCTCATGCCACGAACCTCCTTTCCCTCCTCCCTTACCTCCTTTCCCATCTTACCTATCGTCCCCTGTATTCTTTCCCTCAGTTCCCTCCACTGCTCCTGCACTCCTTTCTCCCCCTCAGCCCTTAACCCAAACTCCCTTACAAACTTCCTACTCCCCTCCTCTGACTAATTCCCTCTCTCATACGATCTATCTCCTCCATTCCCCCCCTACCACTCTTCTCCCTCCTTCCCCCCATCAACCACATCACAACGAGGTGGTGGTCCGAATCCAACATTTCCCCGATTTCCATCCTTTCAATCTTCCCCCTCGTGTCCTCATTCCCCAGCACATAATCAATCACACAACTCCCCCCCCCCCCCCCCCGTGTAGTTCCATGTTACCGTTCAGGATTCCCAGCCCCTCTCTTCTACAAGCCTGCACAGCCTCTTCCCCTCCCCGTTTACCACCTTATCCTTTGACTTCCTGCTTCCTACACTAGTTCCTTCTTCCTCCTTCACACCCCATTCCTCCCCTCCTCCCGTTCCTGTTCTCGCGTTAAAATCACCCTCAATCACTGTTCTTACCCCCTCCTCTCTCTCCTCCGTCCACTCCTTTAACTCCTCCACTTTCCCTTGCATATCCTTGTTGGCGTAAACAATCCACCAATCCCCTCTAACTTTACTTTCCTCACCATCATTCCTTCCTTCTTCCATCCTCCTCCTCCATCTCCAGCCCTTTTCTCACCCCATAATCATCCCCCCATCGCCCTCCCCTTCACGCTTTCCCTCTTTGTGCACTGTCTTTTCCACATATAGCTCCTCGGCAACCTAGTCTCCATATACCCCCAATCCTTCTCTTCTACCCACGTCTCGCTCAACACCATTATATCCCAATTCTCCCGCCCTTTCCAGAATTCTCCGTCTTTCCTCCTCACCCCTGCCACATTCCAGAAAGCTATTTTATATCTCTCAGACCCTTCATTCCCCCTCCCCCCTTCCTCCCCTACACCACATTCCCGTTTCCCTGTTCCCCATCCCATTTTTCCTGCAACTCATTCCATCTTCTCAACTTCCCATCTATCCACATCTTCATATATCCTATCTGCACCTTTCCCCTCCCCCTCCTCTCCTGCAGCGTCAGGTCATCTTCAATCCTCTCCCTCCTGCCCCTCAGTTTCTTCTTCGCCTCCATCACTTTTATTCTTCCTCCCTCCCCGCTAGCTTTACCAGAACCATTCCATATTTCTCTTTTCCCGCCTTACCTAACCTCACTACTTCTTTGATCCCTCCCTCTTCCAAACCTAATCTTTCCCAAAGCCTCTTTACCTTCTTCCTCACCACCACGTTTCCCCCTACCTCCAGTCCTCTTATCACCACGTTTTCCCGTCTCTTCTCTTCCCTTTCTATCTTGCCTTAGCTCCACCACCCTCATTCTTCGCCTACACTCTTCCAATTCTTCCTTTTCTGGCTGCCCCTTCCCACCTCTCACCTGTCCATTCTTTCCCCAACTCTCCACCTCCATCCTTTCCTCCATTCTCCCTTCCCATACCTCCATCCTCTCCACTTTTTTCTCAATGGCCTCCCGCTTTCCCTTCTCCTCCCTTAAACCCTCCTCCCATCTCCTCCTCTCCTCCCTCCACTCCTTTTCCACTCTTCTATCCTCCCTCTCCTTCCTCATTTCCTCATTTCCTCCTTCACCTCCCTCAATTCCTCCCTTTCCTTCTTTAATTCCTCTTTCACCCCCCTTAGCTCCGACATCATTGCCCTAATTAAACCTCCATGCCTCCTATCTCTTCCTTTCCACCCCCCCCCCTCTTCCTCTCCTTGTCAGCACCTGTCGGCGATCTCGCCGTCTTCCCACATTTCCTGAGACCTGTACACACACCCACCTTCTCCTTTACCTCTTCCTCCTCCCTATCCTTCCTCTTTTTCACCCCGTATCCGTCCAGACTACCCACACTACTCCCCACACTGCTCACACTATCCCTTCTTGGATTGTCATTCCCCCGTATCCCTCCTACCCCCTTTCCTTTTTCCTCCTCCTTGTCCCTCTCTATCTCGCCCCCTCCACCTTTCAACATCTTGCACCCTCTTCCTATCTACCCCCGCACTTCCCTCTTTCTATCCTTCTTTACCCCCCTACTATCCCGGTCCCTACTCTTCACTTTTCCACTCTTTCCTGTTTCTTCCTTTCAAATCTCCCGCCCACCTGTCTGTACCTCTCGTTCCTCTGTTTACTCACAGAGCTCTCCACCTGGTACTCCTCTGCTATTCTCCCGCTCAAATTACACCTCTCTCACACCTAACCTCCAAACCTTTTCTCCCTCCCACACTCCCGTCTGTCCTTTTCCGTACACACTCACGATCTCTCCATTCCCTCTACACGCCCTTCGCTACCTTCCTCACCCACTCACGACACCCTACTTCTCCAACTCACTGCACTCTCCCTATATCCACCACACACACTACCTGCACACACCTTTCACTCTCTCGCCCGGAAACGGAAGTCCTGGTCCTGAGAGTTGACAATAAATATTTAACTCGTAGAATACCTAGTAAAATGTTGATACAACAAACTAGATAGTATGTTGCTGCATGTATAGTGTCAGTTTTGTTAAAGAAAGAAAAAAGAATTTGGACAAGACACTGTATATTAAGGCTGCCGTCTCACCGGGCCTTGAATGTGTGCGTACGCTCACACAAGCTAGGAAAAGCGTGTACGTATACGCGATGTAGTAAACAATCCGTTTCAACCAACTTACGTCGTGGAATCGGCAAGAAGGAAGCTTTTGCGCATATAGTTGCCTTCAGCGGACATCTATACAGGATGGTCTGGTGCGTTTGAACGCTAATAAGCACCGTACATTGAAATAATAATGAATTTATGACTCGAAAACTGACAGAATGAAGCTCCAAGGCTTCTCCGTTGGTGGCGCTAATGTACTCGAACATCAATTCTGTCACTTTTCGAGTCGTAAATTCATTATTATTTCAACGTACGGTGCTTATTAGCGTTCAAACGCACCAGACCACCCTGTATAGATGTCCGCTGAAGGCAACTATATCCGCAAAAGCTTCCTTCTTGCCGATTCCACGACGAAAGTTGGTTGAAACGGATTGTTTACTACATCGCGTATACGTACACACTTTTCCTAGCTTGTGTGAGCGTACGCACACATTCAAGGCCCGGTGAGACGGCAGCCTTAATATACAGTGTCTTGTAATCCATGAATCACTGATTGATTGAAGTTCTCTCTTTTAAAAAGAGCTAGTTTGGGCTCGAAAGATGTTGACTGATGTTATATCTGTTAGCTTGATGAGTTTATTCCTGTTACGTGCTTCCTTAAAAACTATGAAGATTTTCTAAAAATGGGGAAAGATGCTGTCAAGGGAACTTCGGGCGTGCATGTGGATTCGGAACCAAACACTATGTCCATCTGTATGATTTCTACTCTCGCCAAAAATATCCAGTACGTTTGGAAATAAAAACTATCTCCCTGAGAGAATATTATCCGATGTTTATGCTGTGAGAGAATTCAGTTGCCGGGACCAAATGTCGCAAACAAACTGAACTTGCTGGCATTACTTTCGGGCATGTTTACACAAACAATTTGTTGCAAGCATCCACAAAGCAAAGTGTACATATATGGAGAGATTTTGTCACTTATATCGCATCGTATGTATATATCTACACTTGGCTGGTAGTAGACTGCGCGATTTGCTCATCAATTCAAATCCCGGTGCTATTATTTTAATCGTTCGAATTTTTTTATAATGCATTGTTTCTTTATCTGCATTTAAATATTAAATTCTGAACTTATATGTCTAACTATACAACATTATATCATAACTATTATTTTTTGTTATAATTTCTACATTCATTGTGGTGATATTTGGACTAATAAGTTGTTGATTAAATTTCTCTCCGTTCGTTCTGTATTATGTTTTATTCAAAGAGGACATCACTTTTTTCAATTATACAATTTATCCTAATATCAGATATATTTGATATAATAAAATAAATGTCATACTGTTTCAATATTATGCTTAGGTATAACGTTTCGTATTGAGGTAGATGACATTAATCCAAGATATTCGCATGAACGTATTTCTAATCGCCATAAACTTCTTTATACAGAATGTTCATAAATTGTTTGATCAAACTGTACCTATTATGTTGATAACAAATATAGTACAGACATAGGTCCGCAAATGATTTCTTTCCGCATTATGGCCTTTCAGAATCACAAGTTAAGGGAAAGTGTCCAGTATTTGTACAGACATTTCTCGGCCATGGTACCATTAGATATATGTATAAACATTAGGGTGAAGCTTATTTTTCAACTATGAAAATATGATCTTCTCACCGTCTCAATTTGTTTCTTTCTATAAAAAATGAAATCGAGCAGAACATGAGCACAATTGATTTATATTTAGGGGTAGCTCAATGATGGTGAAAGTTCTAATGTACATGATAATTATATAGAAACGCATGGAACATTATAAATGTTATCAAATGCATTCATTCGTGAACTATAAATTTAATAACTTATCAAATACAAATGGCAATGTAATGTAACGTAAATGTATAAATTAAAATATGGCCATTATATGTTGAATTTTCATAATTTCTATAATCATTGACTCATTTGAGCTACCCCTAAACATAAGAATGTATTGTCTAAAGTTTTTATATAGTGTTTATACATCTAAAGGAAGAAATCAGTAGTAACTTACTAGTTCCACTTAGTGTGGAGTTCCCACTTAGTGTTTCAAGCCGTTCCATATAATTATCATGTACCTACATTGGAAATTTCACCATCATTGAGCTACCCATACATATAAATCAATCGCGCTCATGTTCTACTCGATTTCATTTTTTATAGAAAGGAACAAATTGAGGTGGTGATAAGATCATATTTTCATGGTTGAAAAATAAGCACCACCCTAAGGGGTAGCTCAAATGAGTCAAAGATTATAGAAATTATGAAAATTCAACATATAATGGCTATATTTTAATTTATACATTTACGTTACATTACATTGCCATTTGTATGTGATAAGTTATTAAATGTATAGTTCACGAATGAATGCATTTGATAACATTTATAGTGTTCCATGCGTTTCTATATAATTATCATGTACATTGGAACTTTCACCATCATTGAGCTACCCCTAAATATAAATCAATCGTGCTCATGTTCTGCTCGATTTCATTTTTTATAGAAAGAAACAAATTGAGATGGTGAGAAGATCATATTTTCATAGATGAAAAATAAGCTTCACCCTAAGCTCCACCCTAATAAACATTCATAGTTAGATATCGAGTAATGATAACGACAACCTTGATTCTTAGGTAGTGTTGACTACAAAACATAATAATCGTAATAACAGCGTTTTTTCAGCACTTTTTTGTAGAATTAATATCATAGAGGATCGTTATTCAAGCAGTGATGTTACAGATATGCGCTCCATATACATATGAACGATCTTCTGAAACTAGTAGAGAAGTTTAGCGTCTCTATCGTCAAATTTTTCCACACCGACGTTATCCAGTCACAGTCACATTTATATCAATTCATATGTGTGTTGTGAAGAATAGATCCTTTTTACCTGCTTATAGTAATGCGGATTGAATCAGGTGTCTGTATGTGAGGAGCAGAACAAGTGCTTGACATATAAAGAAATCCGAAATACACCATATACAGAATGTCTTAAAATTCAGAGACTTCCCGGAACATGCAATATCGTAGTACAAGAAGTCATCGAAAAGTCCTTTACCGTTTTGGGATCCGAGGCGTCGTTCTCAAGATATTAACAGTTGAATATTTGCGGTGGAACTTCCGGGCTGCGCAGTTTAAATCCGAAAGTCCTGAGTGCAGAGCAGTGACATAGTACGCACACGAAGGAGGTACGCGTGAATACAGAACCACGCACGCAGTAGTACTGACTGAGCTAGTTCAATGGCTTAGTGTCGTCGGCTTTACTGGGGTCTGTATCTACGTGTGCTTCCTGCGAGCCCGTGTAGCGTACGTTGCGCGCGCTCAGGTCCTTCGGCTTTAAGGCTGCCGTCTCACTGGGCCTTGAATGTGTGCGCACGCTCACACAAGCTAGGAAAAGTGTGTACGTATACGCGATGTAGTAAACAATCCGTTTCAACCAACTTACGTCGTGGAATCGGCAAGAAGGAAGCTTTTGCGCATATAGTTGCCTTCAGCGGACATCTATACAGGATGGTCTGGTGCGTTTGAACGCTAATAAGCACCGTACGTTGAAATAATAATGAATTTATGACTCGAAAAGTGACAGAATTGAGGTTCGAGTACATTAGCGCCACCAACGGAGAAGCCTTGAAGCTTCATTCTGTCAGTTTTCGAGTCATAAATTCATTATTATTTCAACGTACGGTGCTTATTAGCGTTCAAACGCACCAGACCACCCTGTATAGATGTCCGCTGAAGGCAACTATATGCGCAAAAGCTTCCTTCTTGCCGATTCCACGACGTAAGTTGGTTGAAACGGATTGTTTACTACATCGCGTATACGTACACGCTTTTCCTAGCTTGTGTGAGCGTGCGCACACATTCAAGGCCCAGTGAGACAGCACCCTTAAACTGCGCGGTCCGAAAGTTGCACCGCTAATATTCAACTATTAATATCTCGAGAACGAAGCCTCGGATCCCAAAACGGTAAAGGATTTTACGATGTCTTCTTGCATCACGATATTGCACGTTCCAGGAAGTTCCTGAATTTTGGGACACCCCATATAATACGATTGAGAAAACAGCATGAATTTTTGAACGTGTTCAATAATCAATGATACAATGTAGCGAAGCATCTCTTTATGTATGCAAAGGCAACTTTCCCAAACACTTCCTTTACATTACTCTACAAACAACTGTAAAGTTTGGAAAGGCAACATTTCCGATTCTTTGTTTGCACATATTTTTATAAATATGATTAGTAGACCCAGACACGGATTAAAGGGGGGCTGCAGCCCCGGGCTGTTTCACCACGGGGGCCTTGAAGGTTTGATAGCCCCGGGCCCCAAAAATAAAGTAAAGGTTCCACAGTAAAGGTTCCAAAAGTAAAGTAAAGTTCGGCTAAACAATTTAGGTACATGCTGTAGATATTCTTAGTACTAATGTAATTGAAAAACCGTACAATTTACTCCATCAATACAATTATTCGTTTGTTACTAATTGTAAATTTTCAACTGCAATATTATTATTTCAAAGATAACTATATCACAATTCAACCTGTTGTTTATATCATCACAATTGTCCTTTTTGAGAACATTAAAAACATAATTTGTGTTTATTAATAACAGAATAAAATTTAAGACATATATTATGGTTGAATGGTATTTCTAACATTTTAATTATTATATTGTTTTATTTGATAGAAAGATGCAAAGACAATATATCGTACTAGTAACCTATTATTTCATAAATACGATATTTAAGTATTAAATGTACCTCAAATATTTAGTGAGCTGCAGCATTCGATGCCACTCAATTTATGAAATTTTGATAATGTAAAAGCTTACGAACTTTCTTAAGGGAACTTCCAATGAAAATTTTAATTAACGCACAGACATTTCAGGTATGGAAATACACACACTCTCTCACACATACAATATAATTATAGTTTTCCTTGTTTTTAATTACTGCAATAATGACAATATTGAATCAAATTACAGTTATTAGTAAAAATATTTATCTCGTTTCAGTGATACAAAAATTTTAAAAACATGTATTATGATGGGATTCATTTTAAAATTCTGTTAATCTCAGCACGAATTGTACATTTTTCATAAAGCGTAATGACAAACTGGCAAGAAAAGATGAGTAATATCCACAAAAAGAAAACAAATTTGTGTTATTTCTTTGGGAACAGACATTACCCTTTCCAGTATTAACAGATAAGATTGTACGTACTTTTATGTAGTTGCAGATATGAAATGTAGTTCGTACAGTCAATATTCCATGTGACTCTTCTATTCTTTATGTGTATATATTAAAATATAAAAAACGTTAAAAGAATATTTTTGATTTATTAATACTATTATTAGTAGAGTATGTGCTGTACAGTATGTGATATTCACATATGTGTTACCAAAACCTAACAAGAAAATTGTATTAAATAGTGTATTGAATTTATAGTACACGTATATATTATAGAAGTTTGTAAGTAATGTAAGTAACAAGTAATTTTCTTCCATTATAAAACTTTGTATATTATAGGTGATGCATAGAAGAAAAGTGCTTGAACCTTTTACCATAACCAATTATGTATATACAACTAAATTTGAAGCAGTATTTATAAATAACTTAAAGTAGACCTTACAGCAAGATTTTCAAAGATATCTTGCTTTCTATCGATTTTATATTATTTAAATTGTATCTCGTATAATAGCAATTTAATAATTTTGTATTGATGGTTTCAATATAGAAAATAGAAAACTCTCATGTTAAATTAATTTAATAATATTGTTGCACTATTTACGGAAAAGAATTGTCTTAAATTGTATTTTTGCATGTGCAAGTAAAAGGATAACAATATTATAAATTTCACTCTGAACGTAACAAATACTATGAATTACAAAAAGATTTTATATACAACGTAACCCGCGTGTTTCAATTTGTCAAGGCGAAAAAAGTTATGCACCAAGATTCGTAACATTATTTAATGATAATTCGTTGAAAAAAAATTTCTATGAAAATACACGCATAAACAGTAATTAGAAAATTACATATTTTGACCTTTAGCAATTTATATACATTACATACCTACTCAGACGTTGTAATTCTCGTTGCGAGTGCTGTTATTAAAATGCAGTTCAATAATGCTTGTAAATTAATACAGTCGAAATTTTGCGTTCCATTTTATGCATATTAATATGTGAAATAATATTGTGAAATCAGCGCATTTTTCTTTTTTATCTTCTATGTACATATACACACACGTAGACGAACATACACACGCACACGTATATAAAAGGTATATACAAGATGAAGAAAAGGAGCACAGAAACGGGTAATAGGAATGCAGCGCCAAAGCGAGAGAGAGTTGATAATGAATTATTTGATATTCAATTTTAAGCAATGTATTAGTCTCTCTGTGATATGAATAGCGGCTATCATTATGAATTTGCTGTATGAATTAAATCAATAGAATTACATGTCGTATATGGGATCGGGAACCAGTTGTCTATTAAGGAAACGACTTTGTATACAAAAGTTGATAATTTTCAAATCTGTACTGAATAAAATAATATTGCTTGCCAGAAAATGCAAGCCTAATTTATGTTCATTAGTACGAAGAGTTAATGTTAACTATAATAGTATTATAAACGATAATTTATGTAACAAAGTACTGATAACAGTTGTGTTTTGTTTCTTAACTACTGTAATTAATTCGAGTGTAATTATCAGGTGAAGTTACAGAAGTGAGATTACTGATTTCAACAAACAATTTTCTGGTGGATCTAGAATGAAAATGAGCTGACACATATTCAAATGTTTGTACGTCACAGGCGTATTTACTTAATGAAAAAATGTAATTCATTAAAAAATTACAACCTTTTATTATAATTGTATAATAAGACCATTAACTTGCAATTCGAGAAGATGCTATAGGAATTCATCACTCACTCATTCATTATCACTTATCTGTTCTAATTTTGGTCAGTATTGTAAAATATTTCAAATTTGCTACAAAATTCATTTGTTAAAGTTGTCTTTTTTTGCTAATGTCAATCGACTGTTTGCTAAATTAAAAAAATTGATGTACTCATCAACATATGAAATCCTTCTATAGGAAATATTGATACATTTTACATTTTTACGACATCCTTTTAATTGTCAACTTTCTTCTCGGGATAACAACAGAACGTAATTTCTATAATTTATTATAATATAATTTATGCATCTGTCATATTTTGTTTTGCACCCCCTCTGATGCAGGTTCTAGTAAACTAATGCATTTATAATGCGTTGACAAATCTATTATCATAATGATAAATCATAATAATCGTTAAAATACTGGTATGTAAAAAAAATTGTAATTAAAGGATATGTCACGCCTTGTAAAATTACGAGTGCGAAAAATATATATTAGGCTCAAAATTTGCCATCATTTTGCCAAAATCGTAACTTGAAATTTAAATGAATTTGATGTAGATTCATTAAAAAAATTGTTTGATAACGGTGACCCTACTATTGTAACTTCTCCTTATTAGATTCAAATTCTTCGTATTTTTGTTTTCGCTTTTTAATCCCCGATCATTGTTATTTCATTTTTAATTTACGATGTATTATTAATAACGTGTGAACGTATCGCGTCTTTCTCGCACTTTTGTATACGCATATAAGAATGCACGTTTCTAGCAAACAATATTGGTATATTAGAAGTCATCAATGCCGCCATCAGGAACACCGGCACGAACTTTATCCAATACTTTGTTGACAAACTCGGTTGAATGATTTGCTATTCGTACTTCTGTAACAAAAAATACACCAAACAATATAATACATGTTTATGAATTTTTTATAAAAAAAAAAAGAAAATAAATTTGATGATATTGCCAATAAATTGTGTTCTGCAGTACATAATGGATAACGGAACTTGATGACCTTAATTATTTCCGTTACACCAAACAAATTCGCATAGGAGACGATTATATATAGTATATTAGTCAAGGTCACCTTCAGTTTTTTAAATGGAGCCCCATAATTTTTTTCGTGTATCTTTTAACGGACAAAGAGAAATTTGACAAGCACCGCGACATACTTTTATTATCATTAAAACTGAAGGGACAGTCCACGCGAAATCGGACACTTTTAGGAGTAACATTTCGGATGTTGCTGGAATATGTTGTAGTCTTTAGTTATATTTAAACCTCAAATGATTTTCCAAAATTTTGAGAAATGTCGATTTTACAGCTGTTTGAAGATAAGTGCTAACTTTTTTTCAGTACATTATAGCTATGGAAGTAGTAAACGGATGGAAATGAGTTTTACGGTGCTTATAGAGAATACATTAAAGTTTTAAGAAAAAATTATTCGGATTTAAAAAAAAAATTTGAACCATTTTTGTTGCAATTGTTTTAAACAAATGCAGGTTTTTAACATCGGGCGTGATTTTAAAAATCTGAGAAAAAAGGAGAATATAGTTCTATCCTTCCCCTTGATGGACGAATTTTCAAAAATATGGACATTTTAAAATTGGCCCTGTAAAAATTGTCGAAAGTTGACGCGGTGTCAAATCACACCGGCTCGACTGGCTGAGCCGTGCGTTATTCGCAGCGGACAAGCGGCTATATCTGCTATTCTTATACAGTGTTCTCGAATATGGTAAGTATTTATAAAAAATTGAAGAGGGATAACTTTTACTGTTTTTTATACACAATATAATACGGTAACTCAATTTTTGGTATTCGCAATATTTTCCTTGAAACGAAGGCGACCCTCAGTTTTTTAAGTGGAATGCTATATATTTGATTATCCAGTATGAAAGCGACTGTCAAGACAAATTCAACCATATGGAATACTATGACCGTTAAGGCTACACACGGTTAGGAATGAAATAAATATAACAAATTATCTATCTAGTAAATGCTAGCCTGCGACTAGGTATAATGGGAAACAGACCCTCATCGCATTGTGATGCGTCTCGAGTAGCCTAGGCTGGTACTCAAAGAGACTCGCGTCAGGCTCCTACGTCTGGCGCATACCCAACGATCGCAGACGCATGTAGGAGAACAGATGCATGCTTCCCCATTGCACCAGTACATATACTGCGACCAGTCACAGGTAGGAGATGCCGCCTTTCGGACGTTTTTAATTTAAGACGTCTTTAGGAATTTACATGTCGTCTTTAAAATGTCTTGTAATTCTGAGATGAACGTCGGTAACCCTTTAACGCCCAGGCACAAAAAAGTGTTTCCGGGAAAGTTTCCCAAAATTATTTACTATCGATTTTTAGTAACCTTTACTAATATATAAAAGTGAAACGTTGTCTGTTTGTTTGTCCCTCTTTTACGCCTAAACGGCTGAACGGATTACAATGAAATTTCGCATATACATTGAATAGGGTAAGGGACCCAATTACTGTCACTCTAAGTTGTTTTACATAAAATAACGAATAAGTCTTATAAATTAATGTATACAAAAATTTAGCATACAATTGAAACTGTTATTTATACGATACAAAAAAACAGTACTTAATTTTTTCTTCGTTAATTTGAATTAAACGATACAAAATTTGAAGCGAATATTAGGAGAATGGAAACGATGACTTCCTTAAGGCTCGTATAGACTGGGCGATAATTGCTGGGATGCATCGGCTTGTCTCCAGCGACTTTTACTGAGCGACTGGTATCCAGCGACTTGTGTCCGGCGACTTGGCAACTTGTATCCCCCACCTTATGACCAAGACCCTTCGGTGTCCATTCCAAACTCTATTTAGTAGCCATGGATCCGTCAATAGCTATGGGTGTTAGGGCCGCGTTCATTGTAATAGCATCGACCAAAAGAAAAAGAAAAAGGCGTTTTTGAGAAATGGAGAACATTACGGTGATGATTTAATGTCACAGTTTCTATTAAACGACGGAGGTAGTTTTATTAATATTGTGCGAATGACAAAATCTGATTTTGAAGAGCTCCTGACTTTAGTGGCTCCAAAAATTGCAAAGAAAGACACAAATTGTCGTCTTGTAATTCCGCCCACCATACGATTGACTGTCACGCTTAGATACTTGGCTACAGATTTGCCCTGCATCCCTCCCAAACGGCCACTCTCTTGAAGAGGCCCTCTTCACAGCAATATCTCCTCTCCGAGACCCATCATCTTTTGCACGGAATAGGTCAACGTGTGCTTCTGTTTTTTAATTGAAGCACGAGTTTTTACTCGAGAGATAAGGGATCCGTCTCGAATTTGCAGGGAAGACGGCGCAGACGGGACCACGCGCAGTCAGCAGGCTACCATTTTTTCTTCTTGTGTCTCTCTCTCTCCGCAAGGCGTATTGATGTTGGATAATATTTTTTAACTGCTATACCTGGCACATTTAGATAAAAAATGAAGGGGCTACCTTGTATACCACATCTGGTTCTCAAAAATTAATCAAGCTGATCGGCCAGAGTGTTTCGACAGGGTCCTGGTTTATGACCGTATTGTCCCGTGAGTCAGTGGTTGACAACGCTACCTGCGCGTCCGAATCCAGTTATCTTTTACAGCTGGCAATTTAATATTTTTGAAGCGAAATTTCTTCATTTCTTTACGACTAGGCAATAGCTTGTTCTCGAAGTGTTCGTTGGGAGACATTTGTCTACCAGATGTCGATAATGGGTGGTATACATGGTGACTTCGGACGCGCAGGTAGTGTTGTCAACGGCTGACTCACTAAGTTCAAATTCGTTGTTAGCAGTCAACAAAACCCCTGGATGTAATTATCTAAATTATCTTTTATTATGGGCTGACGCGTTAATGATTTATCACTTCTTTCACCTTCCATATATCACAAACTAATTATTACCTCAACCTGAAAATTTGTTGTGATTGATGTCTCATCATAAGGTATCATTTGGCACAAAATTCAGTTCCAAACTAAAAAAAGACTAAAAAAGGCCTCATTTTGGGTCACTCCTTATTCAATACATCGATGTATTTCATTCGATGCGTCAGAAGAGCCTGATCAAACCAATGACCCCGGCTGCTGGTTGATCATGTCGTGATTTTTCTCGACTTTGAGAAAAAATTACTCATTTGATCCTCCTTGCCTATGGTCAATACAATGTTTGATATTGTAGCAAAAATAATATGGAAAGAACAATTCAGAATTAAATCTATTTATTATCATTACTATAACAGTATTTTATTTAAATGTCCCAGTGTTCCTTTTGTAGGCGTAGTAAAAGTAACAATTTGTTGAATCGTTTACCGTCCAATCCATTTCTTTGCTGGAGGTTAAACGATTGGGCAAACTTACTTTTACTATGCCTACAGAAGGAACCCTGGGACATTTAAATAAAATACTGTTATTGTAATGATAATAAATGGGTATGATTCTGAATTGTTCTTTTCGATTTTTTATTTGATTTCACTAGTTATGGCCTGTTAATTAATTCAAAACGCAGAAGTATTCGATGTTAAAAAAAACATCGATGCGCAGTTGCGATGCATTACATCGAGAAAAAAGTTAGTGAGATTGCACAGATTAAGAACAATACAGGGCGTGTTGACGAAAAAAAAGAAAAAATTGATAATTAACTGTAAAATATTGAAGTACATCCTATAGTAAATTTCTAACGTATACATCTACTATATGATGTATATACACACACATGCATATTTATATATATTTAAATATATATATACATATATATTTGTGTGTGTGTGTGCGTGCGCTGGAAACTAGTATGCTAATATAGTGTAGTAAGTGCTTGTCATTGTAAATCTTGTTTATTATGTTCTGTTGTAACTAAGGGATTTTATGTCTCGTATATATAATAATAATAATAACAATAATAATAATAATAATAATAATTTGAAAGAGACCATCCGAAAGTTCTCGAAGCTTGGGCATCACTGCTGTCTAGCGGTCGCTGACAACTCTCCGAACGCCGGGACTGTGCATAGTTGTAGTGGAATGCGTCCTTGAGGTGCTGTTGCCATTTTACATGTTCCCGCGAGCGCGGGTTGCAGAATTAAACGATGACCCCGTACTCCAATATGTGTGTGTGTGTGTGTGTGTGCGTGCGTGCGTGCGTGCGTGCGTGCGCGTGCGTGCGTGTGCGTGTGTGTGTGTGTGTGTGTGTGTGTGTGAGTTGCTGTATCCCACAGAGATTGTTGCAAGTCGCCGGCAACTTGTACCCGGCGGCTGCGCCAGGTCTATTCGTATCTCTTAACCTTTAAAGGACGATTCGCCAGACACAACTTGCCGGACACAAGTCGCCGGATACAAGTCGCTAGAGACCAGTCGGTTATCCCACTCGCCAGCAACTCCAGCGACAAAGTTGCCGGCGATTATCGCCCAGTCTATACGAGCCTTTACCAGCAAATGAGAAAACAAGGCGTTAAAGAAAATGCTGTAATTGTAATATTTAAGCTATTAACATAACAAAACATAATGTTTTAAATAATATAAGCATCATAGAAAGTAATAAAGATCCGAATTCAACGATTCATTAAGTCCTTTTACTCATTAATTGGGTAACAGTGATTGGTACAAGCGTTTCAAGCATTTTGGTATTACTGTTATAGCCTCTGATAGCAATCTGCCGGCAGTCTGCGGTGTAGGCTACGTCCGCATTCAGCTACGGATCTGCCGGCAGATCCTGCTGTAGGCCTGATGTAGGGATTTAAGCGAAGGAAGGTATACCTTCTCTCGAGCGGCCTCACTGCTGCGTGGACTACACCAATAGACTGGTTATTAACTATACGACTGGGTATGGTATAAATGTCTTTAATAAACAATGGCCTCTGCCACATAAATGGACTATGGCGATGTCAAGGAACAAACACAGTTCTCTGAATACACTAGGTACAAGAGCTTGACTAGACCACAACACATGGACGCGTGTCTAGAGGTCTTCACGTTCTGCGTGCCGCATGGCCACGCTTGCCTGCGCGCGGTCACTCCCCACTCCTACACGGTATTCAGGAAGGGGGAAACGCCGATCCCCCCCGAGTGTTAGTGCTCACACGCACGAAACTTATTACTAAATAAAACTAGAATATAGTACATGATATAAAATATGTGGTATGTACATTATTTACATTGTGCGAATTGCACCGCAATAGCGAGGATGGCATAAATATTGCATTTATATGTAGTTATGTGCCAGGCGCCAGAATTACCTTTTTACGCGCGTAAGTTTTTAGAGCTCAACGCGACGGAAGGGGTTGTATCGCTGGTGGGTCGCTAATCGGACCAGCGGTAGGTGACGACGTTTCAATGGCATCTTCAAACAAGAAAAATGCCGGTTTTAGCAGATCACTAGATACACTACGCGTGTTACCATTTGCCATTATGTTGTATACCGCATCCGAAATACGCTTTTCTACTTTATATGGTTCAGAGTAAGGACGCTCTAAGGCCTACTTTGCAACATTTCTCAAAAATACATGTGTACATGTTTTTAGTTCTGTGAAAAAAAGTGCTCCTTTCTTGTATTTATGTGCTCGGGTACCGGTCGCACCATGCGCATGAATTCACGAAACTCTTCTATGAATGTATTGGGATTGGGCGATAAATCGTCAGGCAGGAAAAATTCCCGGAGCAAATGAATCGCGGTTCCAAACATAAATTCCGTGGGAGACGCACACGTGTCTACACGGACATGTGAGCGCAGTCCTAACAGCACCGTCGATAGCACCTGGGTTCAATTCTCGCTTGTATAGCACATTATTGCTGCTTTAAGCACGCGGTGCCATCTTTCAATCATCCCATGCTGGATGGTACGGAGTCGTCCAAAATCGCTTAGAACCAATTAACTTGAACAGCGCAGTGAATAAACGTGATTCGAACTGCGCACTTTAATCTGTAGTTTTTATTTTCGACGCCGCGTACCGAGAAATCCAAGTATCGAAAAGTGCTCTGCTTATCGTTTGTGCAGAAGTTTCCACCAAGGGCATAACCTCTACCCAGCGCGAAAACTGATCTATCATCGTTAAACAATGTGAATCCGTTGTTGGTCGATAATGGACCTATTATGTCAATACGTACCTGATCGAAACGACCATCAGGCTCGACAAAATGCTCCGGCACACGTTTAACACGGCGTGAAACTTTCGCTTGTTGGCAGGCGATGCACTGCTTGCATCAGCGCGCAATGACTTTACTCATGTCCGGCCAGACATAACGTTGGCGAATTGTGCGATCCGTAATTTTCGCGCTGGTGTGTGCCGACTTATGGAACATTTCAAAAACTGTCCCCCGCAGCGACCCAGGAATGTAGGGGCGAGTCGCCGCTCCAGTCATTTCACAAAATACTGAAGTATGGGCTGGACCCCACTGTAGTTTAATCAACTTTAATTGCGGATTAGGAGCTTTACAAAATTGCAATAACTCTACGTCCTTATCTTGCTCCACCGCAAAATCCTTTAAATTCATTTCCAACGGAAGTCTTAATGATTCTATTCGAGATGGGTCTGCAACAACGTTGCTCGTACTCGGTACATGCTCGATTAATGTTGTAAATTGTGCAATAAAGGATAATTGCCGAATCTGACGCGGAGAAGTCTTGTCAGAACGTTGCATAAAAGCATAAACAGGTGGCTTGTGATCCATAAGAATTTTAAAAACTCTACCTTCAATGTAGTATCTACAGTGCTTTACTGCCTCAAAATTTGCCGTTAACTCGCGATCGTACGCACTGCGCACTAATTCCTCTGCGCGGGGGACAGCTTCTGAGAGTAAAAAGCCAATGGTTCCCACACTCCTGACGCAGATTCCTGCTCCAGGACTGCACCCACAGCAACGTCCGAAGCGTCGGTGACAATACGCGTCTCTGCACCGGTACGTGGATGTACCAATAATGTTGCATTCGCTAGTTTCCTTTAATTTGACGAATGCCGAATCCCACTCGTCATCCCACTCGATTGGCATCCTATCGTTCTTTTTAAAGTCCTTTAGAAATACGTTTAAGGGAGCTTTACTGTTGTCGGTTTGGGGAATGAAGTAATCGCCTTCACTTTTTTAGCGGTAGGATGAATACCCTTATTATTTATGGTGTAACCGAGAAATTAAATTTCCGGTACGCCAAGGACACACTTACTTAAATTCAATTTAAGATTGGCATTTTTAAGTCTTTCGAAAACCGTTTTTAAGTGCTTGACATGCTCTTCTACAGAATCAGAAGCTATTAAAATATCATCTATATAAACAAATGCGTAGTCTAAATCTCCAAGCACTCGATTGACGTATCTTTGAAATGTTTGACACGCGTTACCGTAGGCCGTAGGTCATGTAAACAAATTCAAACAAGCCAAACGGGGTAATGACGACGGTTTTCGAGACGTCTTCGGGAGCCATAGGAATCTGGTTATATGTCCGATGAAGATCCAGTGACGAGATAATCGTCCTGCCCGAAAGATTCGTCGCGCAATCGTACAAATGAGGTATCGGATAACGATCCGGGATCGTTACCGCATTTACTCGTTTAAAATCCCATGCGATCCTCCATGTACCGTCTGCCTTTAATATTAGATGAACAGGACTTGACTACGGACTAAATGACGGACGACAAATGCCCGCATCAATAAGAGCTTTCATTTCGGCCTTCGCAGTTTTTAATTTATCCCCATTCAATCGTCTAGGACGTTCGGACCTAGGAGGACCCGGGGTTATTATATGATGATAAACATCTGTTCCGCAAGGCGGATTTATACTTGAGTATCCAGTTATCTCGGGAAATTCCGACAATAACTTTGCAAAAGTCGAAGAGTGATCTATCACGTTTGTCGACACAAAGTATACGCTTTTTATTGTCGCATTAACGGCTAAACTCGTTAAGGTATCAATGAAGCATCGTCTATGCAGGTCGACCGATATCCCGCAGTGTTAAGAAAGTCCGCGTCTATAATGGCAAATTGAACAGACGCTATTGTGAAATTCCATTTCATGGAACGTCTGACAAGGAGAGATTCCCAGGTATCCGCCTCCGATTGCTTTGAATTTTGGATGTGGTTTAGAGGACTGAAAAATAAGATATACGTGTTTTTTATAGCGGCCCGTTTTCATATTTGGGGGGTGAAACCAACCCCCCAAATTTATAAGATTTTTAGGTGTTCATCTCCGATTGCTATATTGGATATGTTTTAGAGGACCGTAAAATAAGAACTACGTGTCTTGTTATTTTGGCCCGTTTTCATGTTTAGGGGGTGAACACACCCCTCAAATATTCATAAGAATAGTTAGTGCTCGCCTCCGATTGCTTTGGTTTTTGGATATGTTTTCGAGGATCGTAAAATAAGAAATTCGTGTCTTTTTATTTTGGCCCATTTGCATGTTCAAGAGGTGAAACCACCCCTCATAGTTACCCTCTAATAACGGTGACTGACGACAAGAACATCGTCCATACAGCAAGTTATGACGCAAATTAAATTTATATCAAATTTTACTCAACACAATTTTATACACCGTATGAACTTTTTAGGGGTGGTTTCACTCCCTAAATATGAAAACGGGCCGCTATAAAAAACACGTATTTCTTATTTTTTGGTCCTCAAAACATATCCAAAAACCAAAGCAATCGGAGGCGGGCACCAATTATTTCTATGAATTTTGGGGTGTGATTTTACCCCCTAAACACGTAAACGGGCCAAAATAAAAAGGCACGCATTTCTTATTTCTCGGTCCTCTGAAACATATCCAAAATTCAAAGTAATCGGAGGCGGGCACATGAAAACTTCACCTTGTGAGACCTATATATAATGATCTCAATGATTCCCCGAAGGTATTTATTATCGTATTATTCGCAGCGAATAATTTTTCCGAACTGGGCTCGCCGCAGTTTGCTTTACAAGCGGGTATCAACGAAATGTCTGTACCGGTGTCGATTAGGAATGTTAATCCTGATACCCGGTCGCGAACATGGAGACGTTTCGACACGTTATAACCCTCTTTGCCCGTCTCCGCTACGGAGGGTCGGGCTAATACCCCGATTTCCACGTTGAATATTTTTCGCACCAAGGCTTACACGAAGTGGGATTTGGTCATGTAATCGTCATGACCAAATACGAAAATTTGGCTTGCAGATGATCGGCATGGTTTATGACACGCGCGCCAGCAAAACTATTTTTGAGTAAGCCGCTTTCCGTTCCTTTCGTGATTGAGTTTTGAACAAAGCATGCTTTTCTTCGAAACTTTCGTTTACGGCCTCAATAGTTATTGCGGGTATCATAAACCTCGAGTTTCCGAAGGGCCCACGATGCGAGGTCGGGCGGCATGCGATCGGCTACGTCGCGAGCCTCGGAGCCTGGGGGAAATCCCGCTGCGTTGCCAGGAGTATTTCTCCCGCCAAATTTCACCCCCGTTACGGTGAAGCGCGCCGAAGACGCGTGAAATAGGTGGCGCGATTATGGGACCGGAAACGTATCGATTGGTTGACACCAGGCATCGGGTCAACCAATTAGGAGGTGTTTCATGTCGCGCACGCCTTGTCGGAAAATTGTGCATCCGACAGACGCTAGTCTTCGCCCACACCTCAACAAGAACGAATGTCTTGTTTATCGTATAAGAAGTAAACTTCATATCCTTCAAGTATTTATTCTTTCTTTAATAATATGTAATTACAATCTGATTACAATTGTTACAAACTAATATAAGTAGCACATATAAATCCAAAAAGGAACTTTCAATATTTACCTTAACAAATCAATATACAGTACGTCCCGTAACCACTGGTACCTAGTAGGGGCGATATCAGAACATTCAATATGTTCGTCTTCTTTTTGTGTTGAATCATCATATTCCCTGTTGTGTTAGCGCTGAAAACAAATACAATATTAGTATAAAATTAAACGTAACGTGTGAATAAACAGGATACATGGGATACTTACTTCAGCTCCATCTCCGCACAGCACACACCCTAGGCGATCATGTATGCTCCTGCGAACATTAACATTTATAAGAAAATATATTTTAAATTATTACCTACTAAACAAGACGCTAAACATTTGCACTTCGCGAATGACCATACTTTTCTGTCTTCCAGATACTGTAATATTCAATTCCATAATTTCGTTTACCTTCTGGATACGTCGAGATGATTTGTCTGGACATTAATGGATAAAATTACTTGGAATATTCTTCGATTTTTCCGGCACTGACTACCACTGCCAGTGACTGCCACCTCAGACCTCGAAAACTGGAGGCTGGACGCAGACTGGACGTAGAGTCTTGACCAATCACGAATTTCGGCACTATGGTGCAGCCATAGCCAAACTTGTTTTCAGTGCGTTATTTTAATTAAATTGAGCCACAAGTAATTATGTGTACCAGTACATGGACAATAGAATTCTAATTTGTCCCAGCGTCCCATTTTTGGTGTCCCAATACCTGGACAATGGGGAAGATGCCGCAATGCTCGGCGCAGATGGCGCCACTAGTTTTGTGTGAATGGTTTGCGCGTGAATTTTTCATTTTTCAATTTTAGGTAATGTTAAAAATGAAGCATGCAATTGACTAAAAATATGACGTGAAAATAAAAGACTGTTAATTTATGTACAGTATACTTGTACTTACACTTTTTGATATACAAAAATTTGAGAAAACACAGACACTTTACTGGTTTGACAATGCGGTCAAGTATTGGAACTTTACCTAAACGTTCAAAATGCTGACAGGCCAACTAACTGGACGGCTGGTCAGTTATTGGGACAGCGTGCAGAGGACAAGATTATTATGTACCGATACATGAACACGTATATTTTTAATTGAAATCAACATTAACCAACCAATGTTTTGCTTTGTATGTAACAAGAAATTTCTTCAGATTCTGTACATACGTTTTTTCTCAGAAAAACGTTAAGAATTACTTAAGAAATCTACGCAGAATTCAAAGTGCACACATATTTAAAGACTGTTTTATATATTAAACTTTACATCTAGGGCTTTCTTAATTTTTTATATAAGATATAAAGTTGCAAAAGAACATATATTCCCAACAATAGTGTTCTAAACTTTCTATGAAGCTTAGTAAAAATATAAATGTCATTAGTGTCCATGTATTGGGACGTGTCTAGTTATTGGTACTTTTACCTTACATACATGTTACCGTCGCCGCTCGGCTTTAGTTTCCTAGATATTCGCAAATATCTTTAGTTAAACTTGTGTTACAAGGAAACTTCATTCTGGCGAAAAAAATGCATAAAATAATAACCAACGATTGGTTTGAGCTAGGACACAGCTCTTGTTTTGGGAAGGCCCCGCCGTCATTGCGCGGGGTTCTGGGGCACGGAGCTCGCTAGTGCGTGGAGGGGGGGGGGGGGGGCAAGCGGACGTATCGCCTGTTTGCTCCCGCGTCAAGTCCTCCCCTCACGCGTGCGACTCCGTGCCCGAGGAAGATCACCGTGGAGTTTTAGTGGGTGCAAGCCCCACATGACCTCGTCCCTCCCCCGGGGGGCAGGGTAGCCGTTAGGGATTTTTCCACGTAAAAAAAAAAAAAAAAAAAGCACACAAATTGGTAGTTGGGTGGGGTCAGATCGGTTTATCGGCTTCCCAGTAGGGGAGTTTAAGACCCGTTACGCACTCTCGACTAGTTGCCGGTGACCACGAGGTACACGGAAGAACTTATATAAGTTCCCTATAATTATAATATGTAAAGAACTTATAATATATGAGTTATAATATATCAGTTATAATAATAAGTTCTTACGCACTTGGTTGCAACGAGCAACAAAGGTTTCTGGTCCCTTGTTGACCAAGTCTCCGGTGACTGGTCGGCCATGCGCGACGAGTCTAACTGTCTAAAGGTGGCATTTCCAATGCGCTAATCGATTCCGCATGTTTCGTTGATGAAACTAACACCAAGAACGACATAATTTGGAGCATAATGAAGAAAATTAGATGAAAAATTGATTTTCATAATCGCCATTTAACCTCGTTAAAAATAACCTCATTTAGCCATACTTGGTATGATTTTAATCAGAGAAACATAAGGAAACCATTGGTGTCACTTCCATATCGATAAGATAAAAAATAAAAAATTATTTTATTTCAGAAACAGGTATGAATCCTCAGCCGTAGACCCTTTCAAGTGCGTTCGACCCAAAGTGAATCAACCTGATCGCTGTGCGGGGCTGGAGTCTGACCGCCGCCGCCGCTCGCAGCTAGGAAACTGAACTTTTACCTTCTCTCGCACCAAATCCGAATCCGTCAACGCGTGCTTTTGTTTTGTTATCCAAGCACGCGTTTATACTCGAGAGATAAGTGATCTCAATCGAATTTGTAGGGAGGACGGGGAAGGCGGGAACACGGGCAGTCGGTCAACGACCTCGTTTCTTCCTGTGACTCACCGCGAGGTGTTTTTTTTTTTTGGCACAGATGCCTAGAAAACTATCTAGCACTGGATCTGAAGAAGTCGATAAAAAGTTTAAAACATCTTCGTGTGTATTGCAATGAGAATATTTTGAATGTACAATCTTTGCTGTACTTTTTATAATCTTTATTTCTGGCTTCTTGGGCCCCTTCACCCAATTAGCCGATTGGAAGGTTGCTAAAAAATTGTATAATTTCGTAGGAATGAATTAACACTTTGTGAACAGTACCCACTTAGTATATTGGTACCGGGTTAACATGGATACAGGTTTATACATTTTTGTTGCACTTTCCATAGTACGTATTGTGGGATCAGGAACCCCCATAGCATAAGAGAGGGCACGGAGAACCAAAAACTGGGGAGTCGGCTGTAGCTCAGGTGGTTAAAGGGGCTATTTCCAATGCGCGGCTCGCCGCGACGGCGCGTCGCAGTACACTGGTGCAATGGAAAAGCATACATCTGTTCTCCTATCTGCGATTTCGACTCCTTCAGGAACAGTCTAGCGACTGACCGCCCTGCAGTCCATCGCCACAATGGGACATAATCCCCAGAAATAAGGAAACAAGTCAGAATTCAAAAGTTATGGAATTATGTTTTTTTATACAATTTTTGTAACCTAATAATATGAGCTCTTAAAAAGGGTAAAAATATCATGGCGGCTACTTCTAATGTATGTGTAAACATGTGTTAAAGTTTGTATGTTTTTTGTGCAGAATTTTAAATCGAGTCTTTTAAATTTTGGTGATATAAACGGAAAAAATTCTTTTGGAGACCGAAATGAGTAGTACCTATTGATTCTGCAAAGTAATAGCAAATAATTAGTTCCATTCACAGTTCTTTTTCCATAAGAAACGCATTGAAAAAATATCAGTAATTATTGGCTGTTTAGATACTTTCCGGGAACTTCCAAACAAATTTATTTTCTGTTGTACATATCAATATATATTTGTCCTTGCAACTGCGAAAAAAAAAACATTTGGAAATATTTGCCAATAATGAAGTAATTACTTGTATTCTATATCGTACAGTGGGGCTGAATCCCACGAAACAGGGGAAAAATGCAACATCCCATTTTTCGCACTAAAAATGACAAATATTATTAAGGAAGTTCATAAAAAGAGCGTTAATATACAACTCATACGGAGGTTTAACGATATATAAAAAAATAACGTCACTAATTCCATCAAATATAATTGAACAATTAATAATTTCAAGACTCATGACAGAATTTTCCACACAACATTTAGACATTTCTCATGAAGAAACCATTCACGAAAAATGTCGGAACGGTTTTAAATTCGGATTGTTTGAGAAAATACCCAGCAGGAACGCGTGTACGGTGTTTTTCCGGTTGACGGCAGTGGCGACCATTGCTCGTCTGACGCGTCTCGCCAGGGACGTGGCTTCGCGCAATCGACGCGGTGCCCCGTAGAATGCTCCTTAACTATAGGAGTCATAATTTGTTATGAATTTTTTTGGGTCTTCGGCTACTTTCGAAGTATCAATGAATATTGTTTAATAAAAGTATAATTTCTTACATATATAATAGTAACATTTGTATATTACTTCCAACAATAAACTCAAAATCTTTGAATTAGTCTTAGGATATAAAACAGCGTCTGAATCACGGCAGTACGTAAGCCAGCTACCTGAGGTATAAAACCTAGTCATCCATTTAGTCACCCTCACTGGTTTTTCCCTACGAAGGACCTTTTATTGTAATGTTAGCGGCTTCGGCACTAGCTCGGCTTCGCAAGTAAGGGATAAGTGTCGATCCTAACCTTGCTCTCCAGCGTGCTCACCCACTAAATTTCAAACATTTGGTCCTTCGAGCCGGATCGACGGTGAAAGTGAGTGTAGTGTAGTTCGTGTCACCTGCACAAGTGCTCAGCTCAACGATGGCCGACAAGGAGACTGGCAAGGTCAGCAAGGAAGAAAAGCCCTCCACTGCTTCCACGCTCAACGTTCCCACGGAACCGCAGGCTACCACCGCTGCTCAAAAGGAGGGAAGAATCAGAGCAACGTCCCCCTCAGTGCTTCCATCGCAGCTCATCGTCAAGGCGAAAACTCAGGTGGGTCGTTTCAAATCTTTGACCACCTTAAAGACACAGCTGCCGTCTCATGCGCTTTCCACCTCTCTCGATGAGGTGCAACTGCTCACTGCACAGGTCGAGGAGATACACCAAGCTTTCTGCAGAGAACACGAGCATTTCGAGTCTGTGTGGCCGGCGAAGTTCCTTGACCACGAATATTTCGCCACCGACGTGGCAGTGCAAGAGCGGCAGCTGGTGTGGGAAATGAAGCTCCACCTGAGCCGCCTGAAGGGAGACGTGCAGGTAATCACGGACCTGCGAGCTGCTCAAGCTAAGCCTGCGCCTGCACGAGCATCGAAGCTGCCAGAGATTGAACTACCGAAATTCTCTGGCAGCTACGCTGAGTGGCCGACCTTCAGTGAGCTCTTCACATCTTTGATCATCAAAGATACTCAGCTCATGGAGATTGATCGCCTCCATTATCTCCGATCAAGCCTGAGTGGAGAGCCAGCGAGGCGCGTCAACGCCTTCCCGCTCAGGGGCTCATCGTTCCAAGCATGCTGGGACATGCTCACGAAGCGATTCGCCAACAAGCGCCTGCTCATCCAGGAGCAGCTGGATAAACTGCTCACGCTGCCTCCAATCACCACGCGCTGCTCAACGTCACTCAAGGATTTGGCAGCTACGGCCAATCAAGTGGACGAATCCTTGGTGGCATTGAAGGCTCACGAGGAGATGCACAATTGCATCCTTGTGCACACAGTCACCAGGGCACTCGACAAGGTGACCAGAGAGGCTTGGGAGACTTCGCTGGCGAACTCATCAGAGTACCCAAAGTACGAACAGCTCCTGGCCTTCATCGAGGCCAAAAGCTCAGCGCTGGAGCAGACGGAGGCCTCCGTAAAAAAGGCAGCAGCAACACCAGTCCACTCAGCTCAGAAGAAGGCGACAAGCCACGCCTCGACGAGCTCAACGAAAGAAGCGCAGCCTGCTCAACGGTCAAGGGCTACGGCTTATCCCTGTGACCATTGCAGAGGACACCATTTTTTGGTGATGTGTCCGAAGTTCCGGGGCATGACTGTGGAAGTCCGGCGCAAGGTGATAACCTCCAACAACTTGTGCCGGAACTGCTGCGGCCGACATCAGACTGATGTGTGCAAGTCTGCAGTCAGATGCAAGACGTGTGGCGCTCCGCACCACACTATGTTGCATCTGCACCAGTCGTCTGCTCAAGCCGTTGCAAAACCGTCTGCGCAACCTCGAGGTGCTCAAGAATCAACGCAGTGAAGCTTCGGTGCAGTCGTCGCATCAACCAACTGCTCAACAGGTCTCCCTCAGCTCAGCTCAACCTGCTCACCAGAATTTGTGCATTCAGCAGCCAAGATCACCTCAAGCGCTTCAACCACCCTGTAGGCAACCGCCAACGCTCAACTCATCGCATCGGTGACGTCTCTACCCGTTAGGATGCTCGTCGATGCAGGCTCCGAAATCACCTTCATCAAGGAGGAGCTTATTACTCAGCTCAAGCTCCAACGCATCCATTCAACAATTTCCATCTTCGGCATTGGAGGCAACAAAGCTACTCAGACTCGAGGAGTCGTGCTAATTTCGCTTCGCTCCAATTACTGCCCAACAACTGTGCACATTCAAGCACACATACTCAGGGCACTGACGTCAAATTTGCCATCGGTGGAATCACCTCAGCAAGAGTGGCCACATATCAAGGGCCTTCAATTGGCCGATCCAGACTTCCTAACGTCAAGACCCATCGACATTGTCATCGGCGCAGATACTTATGGGCAGATCATCAAGCCCAATATTAGGAAGGGCGATCCTTCAATGCCAATTGCTCAGCTGTCAATATTTGGGTGGCTCGTTCTTGGACCAATCAACGTTGATTCCAATCAACTCAGCTCCTTGCATCACTCTGCCACAGTGCAGCACAAGGACAACGCTCTTCAAGATCTACTGACCAAGTTTTGGATTCAAGAGGAACTCCCAATGGACACACCGACTCTACTCACCCCTGAAGAACAGGAATGTGAGGATCACTTTCGAGCGACACACACTCGTGATTCTACAGGACGTTACATCGTACGCATCCCTCTAAAATCTTCTCCAAATTTACTTGGTAATTCCTATCAGACTGCACATGCTTGCTTGAAGCGCACGCTCAACAAGCTCAACAAGAACAGCGAGTACTGCAATCTGTACCAAGGATTCATGAAGGAATACGTGGAGCTTCAACATATGGTAAGAGCACCATCCATATCACCTAACACATATTCTGTTTTCTATCTGCCACACCATGGAGTGATCAAGCTCGACAGCGAGACGACAAAGTTGAGGGTCGTCTTCAATGGATCAAGCCCGACGACATCTGGGCACTCAATCAATGACCTCATGCACACTGGCGCAAATCTTCTTCTCAACATCACGGATGTGCTATTGTGGATCCGTCAGCACAAGTTCATTTTTGCCACGGATGTGACAAAGATGTATCGTCAAGTCAAGGTGCATGAAGAAGATCAAGACCTCCAGAGGGTGCTCTGGATAGATGAGAATTACAAGGAGGTGCCTTACAAGCTCACCACAGTCACTTATGGTACAAAGGCTGCTCCATTTCTGGCTGTGAGAGCTCTCCTACAACTGGTGGAAGACGAGGGTCATCGCTTTCCACTCGCAGTGCCATGCATCACCCATGCCAGATACGTCGACGATATCTTTGGCGGCGCTGACACAGGTGAGACTCTCATTACAATTGCTCAACAATTAAGAGACCTGTGCAACGCGGGAGGTTTTCCACTTGCCAAATGGCATTCGACATACCCTCCGTTGCTGGAATTAATTTCAGAGACCACACGAGCCCATGGCTCAATCATTTCACTAGACGACTGCAATACCAAAATACTCGGATTGCATTGGAATGTTTTCAATGACAACTTTTCATTCTCCTCAAAAGCAAGTTCAACCTCAACGCTCTCCAAACGCCTCATCCTCTCAGAAGTAGCAAAAATATTTGATCCACTCGGATTTCTGTCACCAGTCATCATTCGAGCAAAGACACTTTTGCAAGAGTTGTGGCTGCACAAAATCAGCTGGGATGATCCACTGCCATCCCAAGTCACATCCAATTGGCTCATCATCAGAGAAGATCTTACAAGCCTGGCCAGGCTTTCAATTCCAAGGTGGTTTCACACCCTCAGCAATTCAACAGTGGAACTTCATGGATTCTCTGACGCTTCTCAGCTCGCCATGGCAGCGGTAATTTATCTTACCGTAACATCACCGTCCACTAATCACAAAGTGTCGATACTAGTGTGCTCCAAGACAAAGGTAGCACCCCTCAAGAAGCTCACAATCCCGAGGCTCGAGCTTACTGCAGCATTAATGCTTGCGAAGCTCATGAAGTATGTTCAAACAACCTTGCAGCTCAACGTTGCTACAACACATCTGTGGACGGATTCTCAAGTGACATTAATATGGATCAAAGCTCACGCTTCACGCTGGAAGGACTACGTACGGAATCGTGTCTCCCAAATTCAGGAGCTCACCCAAGATGCACAATGGAGACATGTTCCAGGGAAGTCAAACCCAGCTGATTGCGCCTCAAGAGGCTTAACAACAGCTCAGCTTGAACAGTATGAGCTGTGGTGGACGGGACCATCATGGCTCACTCAACCCAGTGAATCATGGCCACCCCAACCAAATTTGAAGGACGACTCGAGTGCACTAGAGGCTCGTCCAGGAATTTCAAATCTACTTAACGTACAACAGATTCAATACCACTGGGACCTTATCTATAAATACTCGTCTCTTACCAAACTGTATCGCATCACTTCAGTTTGTTTCAGAATCCTCACTAGAATGAAGAAGTTGCCATTGTCTTTGCCAATCATCTCAATCCTGCCAGAGGACTTGGAATGGGCCAGGAACTTTTGGATCAAGGCTACACAAGCGCTCTACTTCTCAACCGAGCTCAAGGTCCTCAGCTCAGGCTCTTCGATGCCAAGCTCCCATGCCTTCAATCGACTCACAGCCTTCATCGACGAAAAAGGAATAATTCGAGTCGGAGGTCGACTCGACAATGCTCACATGGAGTATGAGAGCAAGCGTCCAGCAATTTTACCTCGCCATTCACGTCTGTCTACTTTGATTATAGACCATGCACATCGCCAAACCATGCATGGAGGGACCCAGCTCACCCTCGCTCACATCAGATACAACTATTGGATCATCGGAGGGCGAGCGCCAGTCAAGACTCATGTGCTCCGGTGTGTTGTGTGTGCTCGACAAAGGGGGATCCGTGCCCATCAACTGATGGGCCAACTACCTCTTTCGAGAGTTGCACCCTCACGACCGTTCACCTACACTGGCATTGATTATGCGGGTCCCATCACGCTCAAGACGTGGAAAGGGCGAGGCGCAAAAACTCAGAAAGGCTGGATTTGTGTTTTTGTCTGTCTTACGACCTCAGCTGTTCACTTGGACATTGTCACAGACTACTCGACAGAAGGATTCATCGCTGCCTACAGGAGATTTACCTCAAGACGAGGAATCCCAACCACGCTCTACTCCGACTGTGGAACGAACTTCATCGGAGCAGACACCATTATCAAGAGGATGTTCATCCAGGGCTCACAGGATCATCAGCAACTCAGTCAGCTGTTTGTCAATGACAACACTGGCTGGTGCTTCAACTCACCTGCAGCTCCTCACATGGGAGGCAAATGGGAAGCCGTCGTGAAGTCGATCAAACACCATCTTCGGCGAACCGTCAGTGAGACGCTGCTCACTTACGAAGAATTCTGCACGCTTCTCACCCAGATAGAAGCCATGCTCAATTCACGACCGCTCGAGCCTCTCAGTGATGACCCTGAAGACATCTCCACCCTCACACCTGCGCACTTCCTCATCGGGCAGCCTCTTACAACTCTACCAGAACCATCTGTCGAGCATACAAGCATCCCACCATCAGCCAGGTGGCGGCTCATTCAACAACGGACTCAACGTTTCTGGACTCAATGGTCATCACATTATCTCCAACGCCAACTCTCCATCTCGAAGTGGCACCACCCATCTAATGATATCAAGATCGGATCCTTAGTGCTCATCACGGACGAACGGTTTCCACCAAGCAAGTGGCCAGTTGCTAGAGTCGTCACCCTTCACCCTGGAAAGGATGGGCTCACCAGAGTAGTAACACTCAGGACTGCCACGACAACATTAATCAGGCCAATTGCAAAATTGGCAGTTTTGCCTGTTTCAGAGTGATTCTACATCAACATCATCCAACAGCTGTTGATGGCGGGAGAATGTTTGAGATTCCATTAGTTCCCTGCTCTGCCGCACGCCTGCTCACCGCAGCACCTACCGGGCCGCAGAATACGCCGCTGATCGACGATCGATGCGGCGATCGATTGTCGCTATCGTTTGCTCAGCCAATCACCGGGCGCCACGTGAAACGAGCGGCCCAATCACAATGCGTACTTTCTTGATCGATTCTCGAAGAATGTTCGAGAAGACGCTCAACGGTTTTTCGGCGTCCCCTTTGTTCACTCTTGTTTCATACTGCTTGTCGTAATAACGTGTCCACCATTGTTCGTTGCGCAACGTACGAAATTCTTCAAAATAGTACTTTTTAGTGCTCGGCTCACGCCTAATACATCTTTTGTGCTCACCTCTTTAGTTCTGTTCACGCGAGTGAGTTAGATAAATTCTCTTAACCTTTCTATCGTCGTGCGCGATACGTGTGTTCATCGCGTTTCACGTGACCGCGTGTTCGTGTTTGTCGAAAGATACGTGAATCAAACACAATTGTGCTCATCCAAGCTTATCGTGAGCTCTTTCAATAAAGTGACTTGGTCAATTTGACTCAACTTTCCGTGCACCGCGTGTTACTTTCTCACCGTCGATCCTAACCTTGCTCTCCAGCGTGCTCACCCACTAAATTTCAAACACTTTCCCTTTTCAGATGATTCTTTGATTATATATAATATTACGAAGATAAAATCATGAAATTTTATGTGAATCGAATTGTTTTAATTACTCATTATAGAACAATAAAATATAGGTTTGTATTACACCAGTATGTAGGTAAGTAAATATATTTTAGTTATTTATATGTGTTATAAGCATTTCTTAATGCGTGTACAAACAATGTAAAATTTATAACTATTTACACTTTGAGAAGGCTTATAAAAAAATGATTAGAAGTGATACACATCGGACATATTTTATATGAAAGCTTAGACAATTGCTGTTCAGATCATGTAAATTTTAAGTGCAACTTCCTGCAACCTTTGGCTCTATAGGGATTTTAAAATCCGTCGCGCGAGGAGTTTTGGCGTTCTGAACGCATGTCCCTATGCAACCACTTGGAAGGTGCCTGAGGATATTGAGGGAAATCCGAAACGCTTTCATTGCGTGTACCTTATCTTCTGTTAGTATTAATTTTATTTAATATTATTAATAATATTAATAATATTAATTTTACGTTCTTTTTTTATCTTTTTAATATTGTCTACTTTTCCAAAAATGCTAACTTAACTAAATGTAATCGAATTTTATTATAAAACAATTAACTTTGACTTACAAAATAGCCATAAACATGTCTAGAATTTTGCCGTGATATTTTATTCTTTTGTGCACAGTAACAATTGAGGCATTTGATGGAAAAAGGGCACATAGGCTTATGTGCCCTTTTTCCGTAAATCCTTTAAATCGACTCACATATATGTTATATATATATAATATATCAAGGACATTTCTTCTCCCGCGTTTAAAGTAGCTAGTTTTGTTACGTTTTGTTATATAGCGTGATCAACATGCAGCTACATGGTCACTGAGCGGTCGCGCTACCGCGCTGTCTATTGTCGAGTCGTGCAATACGTTTTATTTTGTGTAAGCGATGAACTATGGAAACTGAGGTGAGTATCGAATCCGCAAGGAAAGTAATAATTTTGGAAAAATTTAACAAAAATTACGTATTTAACTTCTATAAAAATACTTACTTAAAACATTACATTTTTTGTTTATTTTTGTGATTCATTTTGTATTTTTATTTAAACAAAGTATAAAACATGTGTAACTAAGTAAGTAAACAAAATTATATTTAAATAAATAAACAAAGAAGCAATTTTCTACGAATTTACCACTTTTATGGAAAAAGGGCACATAAACCACTTGCATAAAACTATTAAATAAAGACACATACCATTTTCATATCATGACTTCTGTTTACGAAACGTTTCAAGGATATGGTACTACATCCTTAAAAAAAATTGGATTTAATTGCATTACTTTTCACTAAGTTATACTATAATGAAAACTTTGAAATCGATTTACTCGAAATATCATTTTGGCGTATGTGCCCTTTTTCCATCAAATGCCTCAATTACTATTCTTTTAATAATTCACTCTAAATAATCGTATTACATCACAATTAGTATAAATAGTCGTAATAGAGCAAAATATGTGTGGAAAGAAATCAATATAAGTATTATTTGAATTTTGGCCACGAAACGCCGCTCTCCAGACTACAATGCGTGCCATATTGCATTTGCCATTTTGTATTTTAAATTTTTGGTGCCAAATTCGTTATCAGCGACCTCAAAAACCCTTAATCACCAAGTTTCAGAAAGATTAGAATTTTGGCCACTAAATGTAGATATCCCCAGACCACTGTGCACTGGTACCGTCCTTCATATTTCGCAAGACAGCGTTCGTGGATCACCTTGCGCTTCTTCCGGGCTGAACGCTGAATCTTGTACAATACGCCTTTGAACCTTTTCCGTTATCTTGTATGGGCCTTTCCAATCCGCTTGTGGCCTCGGGCACTTTTCTTTTAGTCTTCGTGGTTGGATCAACCACAATCGTTCTCAGGGTTTGAAATCTACCACGTGAACATGAATGTTGTATCACGACTTCATGTTCGACATGTAGATGTCCAGATGGCGTCGCAAGAATTCGTGGATCCTCTTCGATATTCCTCGGATCTGTCATCGTTCTATTCCACTTCTGGGGCAGCTAATTTCTTTTCTCACAATACCTCTTTCCAAACAATATTTTCAATAACCTTCGAACTCTGAATTTTTAAACCATCCTTTGAGCGGCATCTTGACAATGCAACATATAACTGTCCATGGCTGAATAAAGGTCTGCTGACATATATTCCAACATGATCAAAACTCTGTCCCTGACACTTATTAATTGTCATAGCAAATGCTGAGACAATGGGAAATTGTCTTTTGTGCAACACGAGTGTCAATTTGCTTGCATTTGTATCGCATGTATCCAATTTAATACGGGGAAGGAACACAACTTCTCCAGCATGATCACCAGTCATAATTTTGCCGAAGTTCCCTGTTCTTCGTGTAGCTGTCGGTGTCGTTCCCGAAATTCTCTGACACGTTGAGCAGGTTTTTTCAATGACGCATGCGCCACCGAGCCACTTTCTTCGTTATCAGTTATACCTTCGTTCAAATCTACAAATACGCCAAATGAGGCTCTGTTACAATAAATCTTGGATAATTTAATCGCGAAATGTCATTATCGTTCCCTACTTTCTTTTTTATATTGGAAAGCTGTTTTCGCCGGCTGCTTAAATGTAAAAGTTAAATGTTCATCATGCTGGTGTCGTTGCGACTTCTTAAATTCTCTAACGCCTCCTGTAGAGTTTTTCGCTGCCTGTTTAGCTAGCGAACAACTGCCCTCCTCGTCATTACCATTATTTTCTCTCATTTCCCTTTTTTTGAGACAAGTATATACAAAGGAATCAGTAATCTCTTATTTAGTGCTATCTAAAGCACAAATTGTTATTGAAATAACCGTCCTCGAATGCATATCATTCACATGTACACTTCACGTTGAACTGCAGGTTATTAACTCAGATTTGTTTGTAACAAAAAGTTGGCAAACATACAAAGTCTTTTATTAAACAAACAAACCCTGTAAATCAATGACCGCGGGGTGTACAAAGCGATTCCACCCGTGTGTTGGTCGCCAAAGGGGTCAGATGGTTGTAGAATATTTAATTTGAACAACATTCCATTAATCTTGGATAAATATAGAAAAACTGGATAACACACACATCTTTTTGATTTCAACATAAATTTTTTCATATCATTCCCTACCATATCGACACAATACCTAACCGCAATCTTTATCGCATTTCTAACCGTGACCTTTACCGCATCTAAATGGTTTACAGTAAACCTTTACCGCACCTGAATGGTTTACAGTAACCTCGTTTTACAGCGTTACAAAGATCGTGTCGACTAAAACACTGAACTCCATGATTCTTTGGTTAATATTTTAAAATATAACATGAATTTAAAATTCAATTATACATGATTTTTAAAATCCAGTGGTAATAGAGTATAAAAGCACAAAAATCGTGACATAACCGACCGAAAAAACTATGACCTCCGCGATGTTTTAGTTTATAAATTTAACACGCAATGAATTTTAAATTCGAACCGTTTAAACCTCGAAAAATGTAGAAAAGAAAGACACCTAACAACTTTTAAATAACCTCCATTTAAAAAGTTTCACAAATCGTACAAATTCGATTGAAACATGAATTTTAAATTCAAACAGTATTCGATAAAACCGGAATAAATAGCGAAAAGAAGAACACCAAACACATTTCTGTATTATTAATAATATCTCCACTTTATAGCGTTAGAAAAAAACATGTTATTTAAAGCGTTACAGAAAACGTGATACAGAAAACGTGACACAGAGAACGTGACATAATCGATAAAAAACAATTGAAATCGTCACATTATGATTTTATAGTTATAGGGTAGATAATTCTAATATACGTATATTCTGACAATTCACTTGTAACATATTTGTAATAAATATGTCATTCACTTATAACATTGGGATGTTTTTATAACATAGTTGCTTGTAATTTATTTGTAATAAATATATTTGTAATTTATTCGTAATGTGTACTTCGAAAATATATTTTTTACAGATATCACTCTAGTATATTACTTTCTTTTTAAACTTTTTCATCTTGTAAGGTTGATGTAAATATTTACAAAGTCAATATTGCTAATCATGCAGAAAATGCAAGACTCAAATAGATTTTCAATTATTAGAATTCGAGGTGAAATAAACATATAAAATTTAGTTGGTTCAAATTTCCCGCTTGAATATACAACCAATTTAAAGGGACAAGGCAACGAAGAACTTCAAAGTACCGCCCCGGAGTGTCGCCTCTTTATATACCTTCTCTTTAAGGGACATCCAGACGCTGATGCATGTTGCAATGAAACACTGATGCCGCATCACGGATGCAGCATGATGATACATGTTGCTACGTCTGTAGATCGGTTTCCGTGTTTCAGCATCAGATGCAAAGGCTCCTACACACGCTGATGCAAGAGTCCGTGAAACACTGATGCCTGCATCACGACTCTTGCATCAGTCTCAAGTCGCTTCCACATTACTGATTCCTGACAGCCTTTTTAAACACCTTTTTAAAAATGAATGATTCTATTCCAACACCAGTGTTATTAGCAATAATAGGGGGTGTATTAATTATAAAAAATAAAAAATTGAAAACCAAAAGAAAATGGGCAAAGAGATGGTTCATTGAGAGAAATAAATTTTCTACTTGTGCGTTACTAAAAGAATTGAAAGCAAACGTTACGTAATTTGTATGAAAAGTAAATAAATATTTTGATTTACCTTTAAATATTCATCCTTTAGTTCCTCATAAATAGCAGTACATACTTCAGGAATTATTGTACTCAGTAATTTGGGAGAAATCGCAGTCCCAAATTTTAAATCTTGTAAACTATTTCCTGTGGCTAAATATCTTAATGTTGCAATAAGTCTTTCTTCTGCACTAACCGCATCCCTCATCATTGTATTTTGCTTTTCAATGCGGTGTCGAATTTTTTCCAATAAATGCCCGAAAGCATAATCGTTCATGCGTAAATAGTTTTTAAAGTCATCCGGTTCGTTTGCTTTCAATTCTTTTAGTAACGCACTAGTAGAAAATTTATTTCTCTCAATGAACCATCTCTTTGCCCATTTTCTTTTGCTTTTCAATTTTTTATTTTTTATAATTAATGCACCCCCTATTATTGCTAATAACACTGGTGTTGGAATAGAATCACTCATTTTTTAAAAAAAGGTGTTTCAGCGTCCGCATCAAGTCACAAACTGTCAGGAATCAGTAATGTGGAGGCGATTTGAGACTGATGCAAGAGTCGTGATGCCTGGCATCCGTGATGCAGGCATCAGTGTTTCACGGACTCTTGCATCACCGTCCGTAGGAACCTTTTGAGGCAAGCCGCATCTCATGCAGAAACACGGAAACCGATCTACAGACGTAGCAACATGTATCATGATGCTGCATCCGTGATGCGGCATCAGTGTTTCACGGACTCTTGCCTCACCATCTGTAGGAGCCTTATCATTATGCTGCATCCGTGATGCGGCATCAGTGTTTCACTGCAAAATGCATCAGCGTATGGATGTCTTTTTACTCCTACCTGCGACCAAGTCCATTGCCACAGTGGGGCAAACGCCCAAGAAACAAGGAAACGAGACACAATTCAAAAGGTTTGGGAGGATTATGTATTTTTATATATTTATGATAATAATAATAATAAATCGTGTTTATTCTTTTATAATATTTGATACAACGCAGTGAAGTTAGAAACGCAAAGTACAGAATGGGCGATGCTCCGCGTCGCTGTTATTTATGCCTGACCCGAATATTTCTTGTAAGCTACTAATACGAGCTCCTAAAAAAGGTAAAAACTCAGAAAGAAGACCCAAAAAGAAGCCGGAAATAAAGATTTTAAAAATTATAGACAAATTGTAGCTAAAAATATTCTATCCTCCCAATGGCCCACCTTCTCTTACATCTGAATATTCAAAATACTTGCCACTGCGCCCGGAATTCGTGTTGCTAAACTGAATAAATATGTATAAATTGCATTAAATCTTTTTCTTTCTTTCTTGGGCGTGCGTTCGTGAATGTGTCTATGTGTGCGTGTGCATATGCTACGTATGATATTAGAATTAAATATATGTAGAATAAATTTGACTGTTTCTAATATATGTATGTAGGGAAAGGTGGGGTAAAACGGAACGCTTAACTTTGGAGGGTGATAACTTAAAATCGGGAGGAGAAAATGACACGAGACTTCAACAGGAGTCTTCAGTGGACCTTAGACTATAAGAAAATCATGGTCATTGATAAGAAAAATCTTTGGGAACGACGGAAAGTGAAATTTACCGGAGGTATCGAAATCTTCGCCTCGCTCAAATCGTGGGGTAAAACGGAACACCCACTCGAAGACCGTGTAAACGTACAAAATCTTTATTTTTATAATTTACAATGTATTAATTTATGTTAAAATCTATAAATATATGTTTTAGGTATAACTATTGCAAATAAAATATAACAAAAATATAACAGTTTGATCGAATGAAAGATGTATCTCATACATCATAATTCTCTATACAAAATCAATTTTCTTGGAAACAAGAATAGTAATTAAAAGTGTAATCTACAATCTAATAATTAAAAGAGATAATAAACACGTACTAAGAGACGTTTCCATTCTTCCCCATGTATAATAGGCGTTCCGTTTTACCCCGCGAAAAGTGTTCCGTTTTGCCCCACGTGCAGTCATTTAGTAAACATTTAATATTTACACTTCAGCGTGAGGTAAATAACTTTTTATATACGTCAAAATGTAGCGTAAGAAATATAGAATCCAACGATGTACTTTCCGTTATTAATTTTCGAAGTCCAAGTACCGAAAACTGGTCGAAAGTCCAACGCAATATTGAAACGTCGATACCGGAAATTTTTCAAACTCTCTTAATGGAAAAATAACTTGTGCAGGGGTCTATGGTCTATCATAAAATGCTATGAGGACCCTTTGGTTCCATGTCACGCGGTACCAACCCATTCGCACCTCTTATCTAAGAGAAACATTGGTGTTCCGTTTTATCCACCCGTTCCGTTTTACCCCACTTTCCCCTATATGTTTATGTATTTTAGATTGTAAGGGAGTTATTGTAAATTACTAATACTAAGACAATTAACATTAAGACCGATGACAAGCACGCATAGAGGGTAATTGAATTTGCAACCTTCTTTAGTGCCCTGAGCCTGTTTGTGAAGTGCAAAGTGTGCAACAGTGACTTAAAATTTACAGAAAGTGGTGTAAGAGAGTTAGGGTTCAAACTTTGTGTGATATGTAAGGAGTGTGAAATGAAAGAAATAAACTCGTGCCCTCTTGGTGGCAATCATGCCTGCGAAGTGAACAGACGCAGTGTGTTTGTCGTGAGAATGTTGGGATTGGGGCATGCTGGACTCAAGCTATTTTGTGGACTCATGGATTTTCCAAAGTGGATTGGTAAAACTATGTTTGACCGAGTGTTGAAGCAAATAGGTGTTGCTGTCTCCAGTGTTTGTGACAAATCCCTTCAGCAAGCAATTGTGACTGAAAAAGCTATTACTGCTGAAAAGGAAACTGTTGGTGATGTAGAGAACGTGACAGATCTCACTGTTTTGGGTGATGGATCATGGAGGAAGAGAGGACACAATTCAAAGCAAGGTGTTAGTCTGATTGGTTACTATTCTGGCATGGTTGTGGACATTATAGTGAAGAACACTTTTTGTATGATATGCTGTCAAATGGAAAAAAATCTGTGGGACTGAGGAGTATGAAAAATGGATTGATGACCATATTGATGAGTGCAAGGCAAATCACGACGGCAGTGCTGGCAGGATGGAACAGGAAGGTTTGTTGGATATGTTTCGACGATCAATGGAGAAGCATGGAGTACGCTACAAGAGGTATGTGAGAGATGGAGATAGCAGTGCTTATGCAGCTTTGAGAGACATCCAACCTTATGGCGGTAATCATCCAGTTGAAAAGAGAGAGTGTATTGCACACATGCAAAAAGGATGGGATCTAGACTTCGAAACAAGAAGAAAAGTAATACAGCCCAACTAAATAGATTCCTGACTGCTTCTTTGATTGATGAGTTGACTGTTTATTATGGGAAAGCCATCCGGGAGAACAGTCAGTCAGCAGAAGACATGAAGAAAGCTGTGTGGGCAACTTTTTACCAAAAGATTTCAACAAATGCCAAACCTCAACACCACTTTTGCCCCTCTGGTCCAGACAGCTGGTGTACATGGCAAAAAGCAAAAGCTGAAGGAAATCTGAAAAATTATCAACACAAGAAAGCTCTTCCTGCGGTAGTCCAAGATGCAATAAAACCTGTGTATAGAGATCTGACAAGTGATAACTTGCTGTCAAGATGTGAAGGAGGTTTCACCCAGAACCCAAATGAGAGTCTAAACCAAAAAATATGGAAACTGGCCCTTAAACATCTATACAGTGATGTTGAGACAGTTGAAATTGCAGCAAAAATGGCAGCTGCAACATTCAATGATGGTGCTAAAGCATATCTGCAAGTTTTCATTGAGTTAGGTTGCATAGTTGGAAAATCTGCAGGGCAGTACTGCGCAGAAAAAGACTCAAGACGGACCCAAGATGCTGAAATATCGGCTCAGAAAAATACCAAAGAAGCTCGTGCTGAGGCTAGGAGGAAACTTAAAGAACTAGAGGTGCAGCAGAAGGCAGATGAAGGGGCCCTGTACTCAGCTGGCATGGCAGACTAGCGCTGATGAGTTCAAAAACATGTCCAACTCTAGTAAAAATCACTCCCCTAACTTTAAAGGCGTTTTTCTCAGTTTCACTATTTTTGAAGTTAGTCGACATGATATCTCAAAAAACCGTTCGACATAAAGTCTTGAAATTTTCAGCACAGCTTTGGCACACCCATAGCTACGATATGGCCTACAATCATCACTGGGAAAATTCTACAACCAGTTTCATAAAGCATTTATAAACTTTTAGTTTTTCTTTAAAATTATAAAATAGTTTCCAAACGTCAGAAAAGTCGTTCAAACTTTGTCTATTGGATTGAAAGTAGGTCACATCATGCAGAGGGATGCCCTGCCCTAAATTCTTTCTTTCTTTTTGATTTCAGCCACCTCATTCTCCTGGGAGCATGTCGGCCAGCAGTGATCATCTCAAAAGTGACAGTTTGCGGTTTGAACAACTGTGGTTTTATTCAGAGGTGAAATTAGGCGCCTATTAAGACTGAATTATTTTTTTTATGTTGTGTAAAGCTAGCCCTTTCAGAAATATATCCACTTTCTTCAATATGTCTCATAGTTTTTTCCTGCAATTTTTCAACAAAGAGGCTCATTTTTGGTAATTTTGACGAGGTCAAGGGTGGGAGGCCCCCTTAAGCGCAGTTGGAAACCTCCTTTCTGTACTTGCAGTTCATTTTGATTTCACAAATTTTTTTATATTATCTTCTTTTTGTATTTATTTGATTCCATGCACTTGGTGTAATTTTTTTACTTTTTTGAAGTTTTTTATGCGAATCTCGCTTCTTTTTACAAAGATAATTTGCATAGGGAATGACTTCCGATAATTTTTAATATTATAACTTACAAATTATCACGGGACAGAATTAAGGATAAATTCAGTCACAACATCATTTTAAGTTTCGATTCCACTAGTTTACAAAATCCAAAAAATTATTTTTGATCCGGGCTCCACTATGCAATTCTTATGTATGGTGGTCCCTTAAACTAAAAAATCGACACGAAACAAAATCCTACGAATACGTTTTTGAGATATCGCCCGATGTATATTTTGGTAATTTTTTAAGAAGACGACCCGACGTTTTAGGCCATATTTCGCGTTAGAGTTGACCGATTTGATCGCGACAAATCTTAAAGGCAATTAAATTGCATACAATTCACTTTTACAGTGTTTAGCAATCGAATCAATAGTTTAGAGGGAATCGAGCGGAACTTAAGAAAAATGTAATGTTTTGGGGGCGAAATTGTAATAAAAAATTCATTACATAGCCTGGAAGACAGAAATTATCATGTGGCGTCCAGTTTCTTATTTTTTACGTAGAGTGCGCACTTTTACGAAAGAAACAAGCCCAACTTGATCAAAATCCATGCACAAACAATAAAGTTATGTGCGACAGAGTCGGAGTGCCTATTTTCGCATTTCTTCCTGCTTCTTGGCGAAACCAAATTTAAATGTATTTTATTTTATTTTTGACAATAAATTCTATCTCTTTCTGTTTCTTTTTCCCGCATTGAGATCAGTTCCTTTTACAAGGATCAGTTTCTCTACAAGGATATGTTAATGCCTATATTCAGAGAATAAAGACGTAAAAAGCATGTTACAGCAAAAGATCGATACGAATGAAATTATTACAAACAGCACTACACACCGATTTTCTTATAGTTCTCGAGCAAACCATTGATGATTTTCACAAAGTCTGGGCTTTTATCGTTGCCAAGAAAACCAGCGTCGACCAATTGTAACAAATTGAATGCGGCATCTTCATTTCGCGATAAATGCAATTCAAATTGCTCACTTTCCAGCAACTTTTTGATCTGCGGTCCATCGAAAATGCCTTCCTTGATCGTGGCGTCGGAATGTGTCGGGAAAATGGTCTTCAAATATATGAATGCATAACCTGTTTGTAATAATTTCATTCGTATTGATCTTCTGCTATAACTTATGCTTTTTACTTATTTATTCTCCCAATATAGGTGTTAACAAGTCCTTGAAGATCCATTACCTACACTCGCCTTTGGATTTCTTCCCAACAAATCTTGGTGTAGTAATCGATGAATATAACGAGCGGCTTCATCAGAAGATGAAAAGTATTGAGAGACCCTACCAAGGATTCTGGGATGAATCAATGATGGGTGACTACGACTGGTTCCTTGTAAAAGAAACTGATCTTAATGCGGCAAAAGAAACAGAAAGAGATAGAATTTATTTTCAAAAATAAAATAAAATACATTTAAATTTATTTTCATTGATTATCTTACTACCTATGTGTAAACTACAAATAAACTTCGGATAATTGGGATTGGTGGAATTGGTTTATTTAAATTTGAATTTTCAGATATAAAGCAAGAACATACAAGAAGGAAACAAAGGATCGAAGCTGAATTTAATTAATATAATAATAATTATATTATCCGTTGTTTTTGAAGGAATGCCGCTTCATACTTTCCAGGCCCCTCTGGCACATCTTTAACTCCTCCCTGACGAGTGGAGTTTTTCTTACAGCTTGGAAGACTAGTCTCGTTACCCCAATATTCAAGGCGGGCGACCACTCGGACGTGAAAAACTACAGGCCGATTTGTAAACTATCGGTCCTGCCAAAACTCTTCGAAGAAATTGTAACCGAGAACCTAACACCTCTTCTCATGAATGTCATCTGCAATGAACAACATGGATTTGTTCCTGATAGATCGACGGTAACAAACCTAGCGGTATACCACTGCTTTGTCTCAGCGGCCCTTGATGCTGGTCTGCAGGTAGACACTGTTTACACAGACTTCCGGAAGGCCTTCGACACTGTCGACCACGATATTTTATTACAAAAGCTATCTATGATTTGTTTAAGGGGGTCGTTCCTGTCCTGGATCGGTAGCTATTTGAATGACCGGGTGCAAGTAATTAAGGTGTTCGACCAACTATCAGCTCCTGTTAAGGTGTACTCGGGTGTCCCTCAGGGATCGCACCTTGGTCCCCTTCTATTCCTGCTTTTTATTAATGACCTGAACGGTGTTTTCCAGGACTGTAAATTTCTTATGTATGCTGATGATTTGAAAATATTCCGTACCATTAGCTGTGGTCTTGACTCTAGTAAGTTGCAGGATGACCTTTTTAGATTTTAGCAGTGGTGTACCGCTAATAAAATGCGGCTAAACACGGACAAATGTGCAGTAATGAGATCCCATAGAGCTAGTAGTGGCATCTTAAAGACATATAGACTATGCAACTCCCCATTGAGTGATGTGGTGGAAGTTCGCGACCTTGGAGTTACGTTTACGTCTGGGCTAGACTTTCGGAACCATTACCGGAATATTACCTGCAAAGCGATGAAAACCTTAGGGTTTATTACCCGCTTCGCAAGGCACTTCAGGCATCTGAAATCACTGAAGGTTTTATATGTGGCACTTGTTAAACCACTTGTAGAATATGCGTCTGTAATATGGAACCCCAAGCACAAGTTATATGTTAGTCTACTTGAAAAGGTCCAGCATAAGTTCCTCCGGATGGCTATGAGGGCAACTGGTAGTCCTATGCGGTTCGATGACCATGACTATGGTCCTGCCCTGTACAGTACAAGGATCATCTCCCTTAGTAACCGTCGGGTCTGTGCTGACCTACTGTTTCTGCACAGAATTATTCATGGCCAGATAAACTGTCGTGATCTCTTAGCAGCAATACATTTTCACGCCCCGGAACGGTCATTGCGTCTAAGATTCGTTTCGCAATCAGCTGCTTAGCCGACTCTCTGTATAATCTGTCAACTGTGATGTAGTGTTTTATATTATCGTAGCGTGTGGACTGTTTATTTCATTGTATTCATTATATTTATCTGTTATACTATGTACACTAAAGGGTTTGTACCCGTTAATAATAATAATAATAATAATAATAATTTTAAGGTTAAAAATACGGCTATTTTTCTAAAAATTTCTAATAATATCTCAAAAACGTATCCATAGGATTTTATCTCGCGGTCACTTTTTTGAAAAGTGGGATGATTAATCGAATGTGGTTGAATATAGTAGGGAAAGAAATAGGGTGAAATTAGCGGAAGTTTTAAATGTTTGAAATTAGTTAAAGGACAAAATCTGTACCAAATTCACTGGACGGCCACGCAACAAGCATAACCTGCGTAATATTGAAACATGAATTCTGCAGAACGCATTGCGTTATTTGTGAAGAATAGTAATCGTACACGTCATATATGTTGCGTGGTTGGTTGTGCAAATATGGAGCATAAAAATCCAGAGCTCCAATTTTATAGATTTCCTTCTCGGTCTTGGGAAGAAGAAAGAAAAAAGAAATAGATTGCTGCTGTGCGTCGTGTGATGTAAGTGTGGGATTAGGAACCCCTCTGTCATAAGAAGGGACGCCGACGAAGGGACCACGGGGAGCAACAATAAACCCTGGATACTATATAAAAATTCACGAATTTGTAGTGCACATTTTAGAGGACCAGAAAAATCTAATAATCCGAGAAACATTTCTTACAATCCAACAATTTTCCCCGATATATATAAAAAATCAAATCAAATTGATTTACCAAGAACTGAAAGGCTACACACTGGAATAGAAAATGGAATCGTGGAATGTATTCCAGCTATTGATGAAATCATCGATAGAGCTTTGGATATAGATAGTACAAAATCCGAAATTGGCACACAAACCGATGCAGATTTTGATGTCAACTACACAGAAAATATGACTACTTTATTTTGTTCGATGGATGGCCATGAAGTTTCTACCCAAACGACGATTAGTATAAACACTCATCCAGCAAAGTCGAAAATATTATTAAGTATAGAAAACATTAAAAAATCTTTGAATGAAATTCAGAAGGATACAAAAAGTACGGCTTCAGGTCCTGATATAGAAATGCAAGAAGCTTTTGCAGGCTTTAATAGTATAACGTGTGATAAAGCCATGAAAACTTTAAGAGGAGTGCCGGTTTTGCTTTTTCATGTTTTACTCAAATTTATAGTACCAAGTAAGGATGGACAACCAAATTTTTTTAAAAAACTATCAAGGCATAACAGACTATTACAGTTGTTAATGAAATTAAAAGTTGGATTAAGTTTTAAGGCATTGGGTTGGATATTTCACATATCAAGACAAACAGCTTCAAACACTATTTTAATGTTTTAAATACACTGACTATAAATACCAAACAATGGTTATTTTCGCCATCCAGACACGCTATTAATGATACGATGCCAGATACTTTTAAAAATTATCCAAACTGTCGAGCAATAATAGATTGTACTGAAATTATGTGTGATACACCTCCTAAAGTTGAGCAACGAGTATTGATGTATTCTAATTACAAAGGTGGCTTTACAATAAAATTTTTACTAGCTATATGTCCTTCAGGATTAATAACTTTTGTGTCCAAGGGATATGGTGGACGAGCTACAGACAGTTTTATAACTAACGATTCAGGATTTCTAAATCTGTTAGAACCAGGAGATGAAGTCATTGCCGATAAAGGGTTTCCACAAATAAAAACAGAACTTCTACAACGTCAATGTACTCTTGTTATGCCACCATTTGCATTAGAGCCCCAATTCAATCGTAAGGAAGTGCTTGAAGGTTATTCCATTGCATCAGTACGAATTCATGTAGAAAGAGCAATACAAAGAGTAAAAATTTTCAAAATTTTACAACACGTCAATGTTGAATTTTTTGAATATATAGATGACATTATGCATATGATTTGCATACTTGCAAATAATAAAGAACCTTTGATTAAGAACAATAATAATAATAATATCGTATAAAAATAAACTTTTTTTGCTGAATTGCACTGTAATTTATTTATATTTTTAAAAATTTTCATAAAAAATAAAACAGTTCCTATATATTATATTTAAGGGTATAGCCGGATAAGGTGGTCAAATGTGCCCCTGAACCGAATTCAAATTACGATGGGTCATTCGAAAGCTTATAAAAAAAGAATGATTTCTGCCAAGTTTCAAATTTGTATCTCGACCCGGGGGGTAGTAAAGGGTAAAAATAGAAAATCAGGTTTTTGCCGAATTTCTCCTATACCAGCGCATGAAAAACTTTGAAAAAATTCAGAGGCATGTCTGTTATCGGTGCAGATTTTTAAATGAAAAATCAAGCTGTGAAAAATAAAAAACGCCAAAAAATTCTGGTTTTGTATCGAAGCAGTCTTGATACTATAATTATATTTTTACTGTAAGTACGTATCATTGTTACTATTGTCCTGAATTTTTTTCAGATTTTTCAATTTGGTGCGCCGCAGGTAAAAAAAAGTAAAAACCGATTTTTTCATCGTTTTTTCCGTGTCAGAGTAACTTATAGGTGGAATTTTCGTACATACTTTATGAAATAAATCTTTTATGCCGTCTTCAATGTCTTCACATACAGTAAAACAGCGTAGGAATTAAACGAACTAAAAATGCTGTCACATTACAGTCTAAAATGTGTAAGATATTTTCAACGGCGTCGATGGCGCAGCTGTAAAGTGTCGGACTGCTAAACCGCTGCGAACTTTTTGGACGTAGGTTCGAGCCTCGGAACTTCTAAGTCTCACAGGGTCATATTTTTTTCACATTAATTTTATATTTTTTCGGTTTCTAACTATATGACAATGTAAGATGTTATCGGCGCACTGCTTCGGTCACTATACAAAGTTTATTTTGTTTATTTAAAAATAAAATAAAATATCTCAGCTATTTGTCAATAAGTATAAAGAAAATCCGACGTTTCGATTCTTGATTTGAACCCTCTTCAGGAAAGCGAGATTTATTATTATAATATTGCGTTTGCTAATGAAAAATATGTCGAAGCGTTATATAAGCAAACGACACGCGAGTCGGTTGGAAGAAGACTGAAGAACACAGCGGACAAACCAAACATACTAGAGGTGAACACGACTTGTGGCCGAAAAAGCCGTTGACCGTTTCAAAACATCGAGCCAACCGGAATTTTAAATCTGCACTGTCAGGCAAAAACCAATATCAAACATATGTGGTCAAATGTATTATCTCATAGGTGTAATAGAGCCAATAACAATACATACCAATATAAGATATGTAAAAATAATAGAGTGATAATACCGGAGTTTCATAGACAGTCTTCGACGTTGGGACGAAATTAAAACACACACTAATATTGATCGTAACGGTTTTCTCATTGCTGTAAAGTTTGTATTGGAATCTAATGTTTTCTTATTCAATGGTACGTATTATAAGCAAGTGTTTGGAACGGCTATGGGGTCGCCTATCTCCCCTGTTATTGCCAATATTGTTATGGAAGAACTAGAGACTGTTTCCCTTTCTAAAGTACGGTTTAATCTTATTTTTTATAAAAGATATGTCGATGATATCATTACATGTCTTAGACTTGAGGATTTACAAACACTATTAGACACTTTCAACAGTTATCATGCTAGATTACAGTTCACTCATGAGATTGAGAAAGACTCTTGTCTTAGTTTTCTTGATACAATTGTCATTAGAACAAATAATAAAATTATCACAAATTGGTATCATAAACCAAGTTGGTCAGGAAGATACATTAACTTTTGCTCTGCACATCCGATGCAACACAAGGTGGGTTTAATCAAAGGATTAATAGATCGTGCTATTTTGTTGTCTGATCCGAAATTTCGTTCTGATAATTTACTTCTTATTAAAAACACTTTAAAAAATAATGGATATCCTTCAGATATGGTTTCTGAGATTATTAAAGAAAGGATTTTTGAACTTTACCATCCATTATTAATGGAAAAACGAAAGGAGATAAGAAATAATATATTAGGACCAATCAGTTGGAAAAATACGGTTGTTTTGCCTTTTGTTAACAATATTTCTGACGATATTAGAAGAGTTTTCAGAAAAGCCGGTATACATGCAATTTTTAAATTACCGTTTTACACCAAACATCTATTTCCTTTGATTAAGGATAAGATAGCCTTATCCAAAAATTCTAACATCATATACTCAATTTCTTGTAGTGGCTGTAACCAAGTTTACATTGGACAAACTTCCAGACTTCTAGAGAGACGTATATATGAACACAAAAGAAATGTTTTATTATCCCTCCTACAACATACGGCTTTAACCAAACACTCTTTAGAGTTTGATCATAGGTTTGACTTTAACAATGCCAAAATAGTTGATAAAGAAACTAATCTGAACCGGAGGATTCTTTTAGAGACACTACATATGATTAAACAACCGAGCGTGAATCTTAGGTATGAAACACCTAAGATACAATAATACGCAACATTACTAAAAAAGTAATGGGTTATGAAGTGGCTGTCTATGAAACTCCGGTATTATCACTCTATTATTTTTACATATCTTATATTGGTATGTATTGTTATTGGCTCTATTACACCTATGAGATAATACATTTGACCACATATGTTTGATATTGGTTTTTGCCTGACAGTGCAGATTTAAAATTCCGGTTGGCTCGATGTTTTGAAACGGTCAACGGCTTTTTCGGCCACAAGTCGTGTTCACCTCTAGTATGTTTGGTTTGTCCGCTGTGTTCTTCAGTCTTCTTCCAACCGACTCGCGTGTCGTTTGCTTATATAACGCTTCGACATATTTTTCATTAGCAAACGCAATATTATAATAATAAATCACGCTTTCCTGAAGAGGGTTCAAATCAAGAACCGAAACGTCGGATTTTCTTTATAGGGATATTCCACGCGAAATCGGACACTTTTTGGAGTAACATTTCGGATGTGGCTCAAAACTGAATATGTTGTAGTCTTTAGGGATGTATAAACATATGTCGAAGGATTTTTGAAAATTTTGAAAAATGTAGATTTTACAGCTGTTTGAACGTAAGTGCTAACTTTTTTTCAATAAATTATACCTATGGAAGTAGTAAACGGATTGAGTTGAAATTTATGGTGCTTATAGAGAAGACATTGAAGTTTTAAGAAAAAATTATTTCAATTTAAAAAAAAAATAATTTGAACCATTTCTCTGCAATTATTATAAACAAATGCAGTTTTTTAACATCGGGCGCGATTTTAAAAATCTGGAAAAAAATTAGAATATAGTTCTATCCTTCCCCTTCATGGTCCAATTGTCAAAAATATGGACATTTTAATATTAGCCCTGTAAAAATTGCCGAAAGTCGACGCCGCGTGCGGGCGCACTGCCGCGGCAGGCGTGTCGTCGCCGGTAGCCTCGACGACTCCAGCGGGCGAACGTGCGTTGCTATCTGCAATCAAGGTGACTATCAACCGGCATTATTCTAAATGATCGCCGAATATTTGCAAGATTTAAAGCGATTAATAAATATTAGTAACTCACTCTTTGTCAATGGTACTTATTGATGAAAACATTTCAGTTGCCATTGTCCAATGGAAACCACGAGAAGGTGGTGAGTTTTCTTCCATCGGGATGGGATGGGATATCATGCGAAATTGGATTAAAGATTCTACCATATCAATGAGTTTGTACTATAGTACAAACACAAAAATTGTAAAAGTTATGAATTAATTAATTATAGATCTGGTTATTCATTCCGTTATACACTCATTGATATGGTAGAATCTTTAATCCAATTTCGCATGATATCCCATCCCATCCCGATGGAAGAAAACTCACCACCTTCTCGTGGTTTCCATTGGACAATGGCAACTGAAATGTTTTCATCAATAAGTACCATTGACAAAGAGTGAGTTACTAATATTTATTAATCGCTTTAAATCTTGCAAATATTCGGCGATCATTTAGAATAATGCCGGTTGATAGTCACCTTGATTGCAGATAGCAACGCACGTTCGCCCGCTGGAGTCGTCGAGGCTACCGGCGACGACACGCCTGCCGCGGCAGTGCGCCCGCACGCGGCGTCGACTTTCGGCAATTTTTACAGGGCTAATATTAAAATGTCCATATTTTTGACAATTGGACCATGAAGGGGAAGGATAGAACTATATTCTAATTTTTTTCCAGATTTTTAAAATCGCGCCCGATGTTAAAAAACTGCATTTGTTTATAATAATTGCACAGAAATGGTTCAAATTATTTTTTTTTTAAATTGAAATAATTTTTTCTTAAAACTTCAATGTCTTCTCTATAAGCACCATAAATTTCAACTCAATCCGTTTACTACTTCCATAGGTATAATTTATTGAAAAAAAGTTAGCACTTACCTTCAAACAGCTGTAAAATCTACATTTTTCAAAATTTTCAAAAATCCTTCGACATATGTTTATACATCCCTAAAGACTACAACATATTCAATTTTGAACCACATCCGAAATGTTACTCCAAAAAGTGTCCGATTTGGCGTGGAATGTCCCTATAATTATTGACAAATAGCTGAGATATTTTATTTTATTTTTAAATAAATAAAATAAACTTTGTATAGTGACCGAATCAGTGCGCCGATACCATCTTATTTAATTCTTACGGTCGAAAATTTTAAATTGAAAATTATTATATGACAATGTTCAATATTTATTTACAAATGTTTTAATCGTATGTTAAAAATATTTCAACCTGAAATAAACGTAAAGATGACTTGAGAGCAATTTTTATGCCACCGTTTCTATAGTCTAGTATTCCGTTAATTACAGTACTTTTTAACTTCTGAATTTTGGAAACACGAGAGAATTGTATGACAATTGTTAAGGTAGTTCCTAACCAACTATGCTAATCAAATTAGAGCTGGATAATAAACGATAAATATAAAGTAGTATGATACTATGGAAATAATAATAATAATTTTTAACATCATGTATATATATTTTAAAAAGTTCAATGTTAATATAAATAATTGTAATACGAAAATGGAATATTAAATTGGTTAGCGTAGTGAATTGGAGCAGCAGATTTGACAACGCCGCATTCATTCGGAGCGTCTTTTATAACGAAAATGTCAGAAAAAATGTTCATATGAATCTGAATCTTCGTCTGCTATTTAAATGTCTAAACATATCGATTGTGCGACGTTGCCACGTTCACTGCTCTACGTAGTTTCTAAAAAATTTGCACGTAAACCTATTTTTTATGGGCATTTACGAAGAAACTATGTGGTCAGTTTTGCAGAAATTAATAAATTCATTTCCTGACATTTCGTTACGCCAATTTTGGTACATTTCTTAAATATGGTTTTCCTGTTTTAGAAGAAAAACTGAAACTATAACCCTCTTTATTTGATTTCGCCATATGCCACTGTGTTAAAATGCATAAACTTTAATTAACAATTTCTCAATAACTATGTGGTAAATCGATTTTAAACTTTGTACAAGGGTTTCTTGTATTCCAAGTTAGTTTTGTACGAATTTTGAAAGAATTCTGTAATTTAGTAAATTATTCAGGAACTACCTTAAAGGCGAGATATTAGAAAACCAATTATATATAATATTAATTTTGTGTAGGAATGTTACAACAATACTGTAATTTACGGAATACTAGACCATAGAAACGGTGGCATAAAAACTGCCCTCAAATCATTTTTACGTATATTTCAGGTTGAAATATTTTTAACATACGATTAAAACATTTGTAAATAAATATTGAACATTCTCATATAGTTAGAAACCGAAAAAATACAAAATTAATGTGAAAAAAATATGACCCTGTGAGACTTAGAAGTTCCGAGGCTCGAACCTACGTCCAAAAAGTTCGCAGCGGTTTAGCAGTCCGACACTTTACAGCTGCGCCATCGACGCCGTTGAAAATACTTTACACATTTTAGACTGTAATGTGACAGCATTTTTAGTTCGTTTAATTCCTACGCTGTTTTACTGTATGTGAAGACATTGAAGATCGCATAAAAGATTTATTTCATAAAGTATGTACGAAAATTCCACCTATAAGTTACTCTGACACGGAAAAAACGATGAAAAAATCGGTTTTTACTTTTTTTTACCTGCGGCGCACCAAATTGAAAAATCTGAAAAAAATTCAGGACAATAGTAACAATGATACGTACTTACAGTAAAAATATAATTATAGTATCAAGACTGCTTCGATACAAAACCAGAATTTTTTGGCGTTTTTTATTTTTCACAGCTTGGTTTTTCAATTTAAAAATATGACACGGTTCCCTAATATGTGCACCGATAACAGACATGCCTCTGAATTTTTTCAAAATTTTTCTCCCGCTGGTATAGGAGAAATTCGGCAAAAACCTGATTTTCTATTTTTACCCTTTACTACCCCCCGGGTCGAGATACAAAGTTGAAACTTGGCAGAAATCATTCTTTTTTTATAAGCTTTCGAATGACCCATCGTAATTTGAATTCGGTTCAGGGGCACATTTGACCACCTTATCCGGCTATACCCTTTATATTGCTTTCCAGAAATTCAGGTGATGGCAATAACTTTATAAAATATTCGTAATAAAATTTTTCAATTTTAGGTATAACGTCCACTAAGAATTCCTCATTTCTGTGTATCAATATGTGCACATAGTCCTGATTGGAGTAAACAAAACAGTGGCATAGTTTTATTCCTAAAATATACATCGAAACTTGTACCTGCGTATAATACTTATGACTTGTTTTGAGAATCACACTGTCCTTATCAAATGTCAAGTAAGGTACTTTACATATTTTACTCCCCATTTTTAAAATTGTTTCATTTTTACAAGTACTATGGCATTTAATTTCCAAAAGCTCTGCACAACCATTATTTATAATTATGCCATCAGGACTACAAGCCAAGAATGGTTGCGCAATAGAAACAACTAAGCCAATTGGATAAATTTTTGCTCCAGTCTGTATTTCAAAAGCAGATCTAGCAACTGGTTCCATTTTCAGTCCATACAGCATATCTTTATTTAATGTACCTTGGTATTTTTCTTTTCTGAATCTTGCCTTATATTTTCGAAGTTTTTTCGACGAGTTTTAATATCATAAGCTTTAGAACTGCAAATTATTCTAATATATCTTTGTCTAAACCACGAAGAAGATTCTGATTGGCCAACTGATTTTAAACAAATATTTATCCAATTTTTTTTGTCAACTTCAATGAGAGAATACTGTGCAGAATATTGATCAGGACTGTAACGTCCCACGATTTTTCGCGCGGTTCTATACCAAATTCTATTCGTAAACCTCAGTATCACTCCATCAAACTCTAACAAACTCAACTCTTACCCCATCTCCTCAATCGTCGATCGTCTTGATGTTATACCTTAGCGGTCACCAACACAAGATGATCGATACAAACTCCACCTCGCTGATATATCTTAGAGATCTCCATCGCGAGATAATCGTTACAAAACCCTCTTCGCCTATTCGTCCTACAAGGCACGAATCATTCCCTCTTATTTGAATTCAAACAAATCCTTCGTTACAAATCCCTCTTAAATCGAGACCAAGTCTCAATCCCCTCTTTACGACTCATGAAGTCCAAGCCACTTTAACCCCTTTCCTATTAAACACCCAAAATTTCATTCGATGAGTTGAGTATCTCCTTTCACAGTCATAAAACCCCAAAAATCTAACTGCGACACATATTTGGCGTACGTGACATAAATATGTCTATTAATAGTTATACCGTTTACAAAAAACCCGAAAGTCCTACTACGCCTTATCCCGAAATGTGTCAAGGCCACTACCGCGCGTACCCCCGCAACGTCCTTATAAATACGAGGGGACCGAGACAGAAGTGCTCTTTCAACGATAACAATTCGTCCAAGGAACATTGTTAAAACAAGAAAGTTTATATTATAATCATCTCGAAACTCATTGTAAGCATTAATAACCATACCATTTTACATTGTATATCATCCTCATACCATAATTTTGTATTATTATTGCTATTTCATATTATTGCTATTTCATATTATTGCTATTTCATATCATTTACTTTATTTACTGCTTATTGCATTTTCGTGTCTATGCTTATTGCTATTTCATATTATTTACTTTATTTACTGTTTATTGCATTGTCTTGTTTACGCTTATTGCGATTTAATATTGTTTCTTTCAATAACAATTGATTATTACTTATTCATATGTAACTCATATTCATACTCTTACGTTTCTATAACCATTGTATATAATGAATGCCATGTACTAATGATAAATCCCTGGAGCATAACCAAACGTAAAAATCACCAACAGTGCATCGAATTGAATAAACAAATTCCATTTAAATCACGTTACGAGTTATTGTGTCTAGTCATCTGTTTGCGAAAATTCCCAAACGGAATCAAGCTGTCTCGACAGCTGATTCCCGTTCGTGAACGCGAGAAAGGCTCGAGTGTTTACAAACATACTGTTGCATGAGCCGTGCAATCCACGAAAAACTAAACGTGGTTTCTTATATATATAACTGCAACGGTAAATCCAGTCACCGAAACCAAAACAAAACAAGTAATATAACGGGTGCTCTCCAAGTGTATATTTACCTTCCTTTAACGATTAGAGTGACGGATTCAATATTCGCGCCTGATCGCCTCCAGAAATTCTAAGTGTGACGGATTTGACATTCGCGCCTGATTCCCCTTTAACGTTTAGAGTGACGGATTACAGATTCGCGCCTAAATTCCTACCCCAAACCTCAGAGTGACGGATTTAAGATTCGCGCCTGGAAATCCCTCAAACCCCCACAGAGTGACGGATTTAATATTCGCGCCTGACACCCATTCCTTCCCCAATTGTCATCGTTCCCAAAGACCTCACCCGGGACGTGACAGGACAATACATTCTTTGCAACGTCAATCCGTTTTCTGATGACGTCAAAATTTTATATGCGTTATAAATTTTAAAATTGGTTCCTTTTTGCGAATTATACAGAAAATCTAACAAGTTTCGTAGGATAAGTTCCTTTTCAATTTTTTCTTTTTCTTTTTCATTTCGGCTGTATACTTTTTTTCAGCTTTAATCACATCAGTCAGTGGGCTTTCATTGGACATATGATTCTCCGTTAACACTGGTGCACTGCAATAAATGTCAGAAACGATAGATTTTTTCTCTGTCGCAAATAATGTTTCTATTCTGCATCCTTTTTGATATTTTTGTAACTGTTTTTCAGATGTTCCATATCATAGGCTCATTTGTCTTCGAATAACTGTTCTCAACATTAAGGCTGCCGTCTCACGTGTATAGTAAACAAACCGTAAATTACAACTTTCGCCCTGGAATCGGCATGAAAGAAGTTTTTGCGGGTATAGTTGCCTTCAGCAGACATCTGTGCAGGGTGGTCTGGTGCGTTTGAACGCTAATAACCACCGCACGTTGAGATAATAATGAATTTCTGACTCGTGTACTGAGACAGACTCGAGGAATGACAGAATGAAGCTTCAAGGATTCTCCGCCACCGGCGTTGATGGTATATTCGTGCATTGTACCATCAAACCCGGTGGAAGTCCAATCTAGCCGATAAATGTAGGAAAGACATAGTTGCCGAGACGTATCGAGAGTCGAATCGCGCTGTTGCCGCATTTCCCCTATCACTATTTTGCCATCAAGGAGGCTTGAATGAATGCCTTTTCTGCCATTGAAATTCAAAGTAAGTGAAGTATTTTTACATGTGAAAGATGCGGAACTTTTTCCTATGTACAGTGTGGTCGATATTGTCGGCAATTTGTAAAAAAGTACCATGCCCCATTAAATAAATAAATTTCATTAATTTTTCTGTATCAATAGGATCACAAATATACGTCCTAACTGAACGAAATGAAAAAACTAATGATAAATATATGATTTCGGGAAGAAAATGTTTTGTTCCGTGTTTCGATCCGAAATGTCCCATTGTACGGCGGCTTGTAATCTCGGTTGGAGAGGCATACAGTCTTGATAAAATGTGAAACTTCACGTTTTCAGTATTCAGTAACATACTGCTGAGATTTTCCACACTAAAATGAATTCAAATACGGTATAAATCAGATTATTTCTAGAACTGTACTAGATAAATGCGTAACATTTCTAATCTACTAATGCTAAAACTAATCCGATTTATACCGTGTTTAAATTCATTTTCATCTTCAAATCTCAGCAGTATGTTACTGAAACGTTCATGCCGATACTATAGATAATGTGACAATTTTACATTACAAAGACAATCATTGAACAATCGTATTTTTTATATATAACATTTATTATATTGTCTATGATTTAAAAATTATTATTTATAATGATGGGGCGGCCTCCTCCACGGAGCCCCCCTCGGCGCCCTCCTCGGCGCCCTCCGGCATATTTTAGTCGTTTTAGTTCCTTCTTGATCTGAAACAGTAGCATAAAAATTACATTTTCTAGTTCTACCCGTATAGACCCAGAGCTGGCTACATAGGGATCAACGTGATTCAATGCAGTCACAATTCTTATTTAAAAATGTTGGATTAATGTTGCCGAATACGAAATCGCCGGTCTGCCGCGTCAGTGCGGGGAACTAACGCGGGGGTGGACGGTCAAACAGGTAAAATTTCTAGCGTAATAACGTCATTCTTGCAGTTCTGAAATTTCATGTACATATTGTTTATGCATTTAATGAACGATATGCAAAATGGCAGACTAGCAAGTGAGGAATAAGATCTTGGCAGACATCGATGAAAAGCGCGATACGTAGCTCGCGCACTAGTGTAAGGGACAAGTATACATCTGTTTCTCCCTCACACTAGCGCGCGAATCACGTATCGCGCGTTTCATCGACGTCTACCAAGATTTTATCCCTCACTTGCTGGTCTGCCATTTTGCATATCGTTCATTAAATGCATAAACAATATGTATATGAAATTTCAGAACTGCAAGAATGACGTTATTACGCTAGAAATTTTACCTGTTTGACCGTCCACCCCCGCGTTAGTTCCCCGCACTGACGCGGCAGACCGGCGATTTCGTATTCGGCAACATTAATCCAACATTTTTAAATAAGAACTGTGACTGCATCGAGTCACGTTGACCCCTATGTAGCCAGTTCTTAGACTAGTACATATGGGCCGTTATTTTTGAAAGTGGTAGGTATAAGTCCATTTATTCATACATTGAGACATTTAAAGGTTTGCGTTTAAATCATCTTAAAAATATTCGCATTCGTTCATCAAATCGAGTAATGTTTTTAAAACTATAAACTTGTTACATTTTATTATGGAATAATAATCAATAAAAATGTTAAAGAAAATAAGCGATTTTTTAGTTACATCGATTTATACCACTTTCAATAATAATATACACACATTTAACTTAACTTACTTTAGCCATTTCTTTACGTAAGTTGTCTTCCTCCTTTTCCTTCCTTCTCTTCTCCTCCTCTATCTCTTTTCTCCTCCTCTCTCTTTTCTCCCGCCTCCCCAGACACCGTCGGGAGGGCATCTTTCATCTGGAAATGAAATGATGGATGCATTATTTTATGGAAAATAGTAAGATTATACTACAGAGATGGGCAAAAAATTATTTCAAATAAAAAATTGATTTCGAATAAAAGACAAAAATTTTATTCGAGACTCATAAATAAATATAAAAATAACTCTGGGTTATTTTTATTTGATGACAAATAAAGATAAAGTCTCTTTTATTCGATACGTTATTTAAATAATGCCCATCTCTGATTGTACATCGTGATTTTCAAAGACAATGCCGTCAATAAGCCGCGTCTCGCTAAGTTTCGTGAAAGTGACGAATTCCACGTTCTGCATTTCCCAACAGATTTTTGCGACAATGGCGTCAATCGATGTTCTGCCGATGAAAATATCTCCATGCTAACTTCGTTAAAAATACATAGTCCGATTTACATCGGGAGAACGTCAGGAATTCATTGGTATCACTGCTATATCAATGCGATGAAGAATAAAGAATTTCTTCATATGGCGTAGTGAATCTCGTCGCGAGCGTCGAAATCCACGAAACTCAGCGAGGTGTGGCTTATTGGCGGCATCGCCTTTGAATATTCTAACTAGAGAGTCACTCTGTATAATAGTATACAATATAATACTTACATTTTCCAGATTCTGCATTCTCGTCTGTGTCGTTGAGTCGCTTGCAACGGATTGACTGCCAGGGATTGACGGGCTTCAGCTACCGCTGATGGAGGGGGAAACATCTACAGGAGCGGTGGTTGTGTGTGCATGAACTGCGCCTGCATCAGTCACGCACACATAACCACCGCTCCTGTAGGTGTTTCCCTCTCCATCAGCGGTAGGTGGAGCCCCGCCGATTCCTGATTCTTTAGGAGCCCGCGACTATCCCCACAATTTCTTGGAATTCTTTGGTCGAAAGTGAGAGAATCCGAGAACGAGCGAGAGCGGATAAAAAAGTCACACGTAGTTGCCGTTGACTGCGGAAGAGAGAACCCGAGTCAAGTTTTAATCGAAGCGCCCATGATTGAAGTAGTTCAATCCATTGGTGTCACTTTTATATTGATACGATGAAAAATAAAGAAATTCACTTTCCGTATAATCGATGACACATCGCCGAGCAATTCCAAGCGCCAGTTTAGACGGGTGAACGATATGTACATGCCCGATTTCTTCACCTCCGACTAAAGTCTCGGTCAGTGAACGACCAATTGGATGCTATCATGTGGTACTCGTCGACCAGGTGGATGCTATCATGTGCTAGATATTTGCCACATAACTCTAACTGGAAGATATCTGGAGGTGAAGAAATCGGCCGACAATGTCGCTCGGCTCGGGCCTCGCGCGACATCGATCAAAATAAATGGCTGTACTACGGTATGACCCAACCAACGGAATGAACTGAAATTTTGAGGGGTTGGGCGGGAGGGGGAGAGAACCTCTAATATAAAATTTCAGCTGCAGGTATTTGTTACTTCCTGAGATATTAATAAAATACTTTCGGCATAATACATTGAAATCTACCTATGCAGACGTTACTAACACAATCATCATCTTCGTTTCACAGTCGACGATACAATGTACGATATTGACCTCATCGCGCGATGCTGGTAACTGCATTAGTTTTTATGCACAATACTGGGTATAGTGTAGTAATACTAGAGTATTCCCAACGTCACATCGGTTCGGTATACCATGCTTTACGCGCCCGCAAGCGGGCGCCCCCCCCCCCCCTCCGACCTCCTATCTAACCCAAACCAAAACTAATACCTAAGTAAAATTGGAAATTCGAATGCGTTGTCTTAGAATAAGTCAACAGCAATAATGTACGAGTTCGTATGCAAAACCTAACTGAAAAGTAAATCTGATAGATTTTGGAAATGATCGACACATTTTAATTAACATACATTTATTTATATACTTGGCTTGCGTCCAGTTTCTGTTACCGTATCCCTATACATTACAATATCGTCGACTGCGAAACAATCGACGGCAACGAGAAGATGATGTTAGTAACGTCTGTATAGGTAAATTTCAATGTATTTTGAGAAGGTTTTTTATTAATATCTCAGGAAGTAACAAATACCCGCAGCTGAAATTTTATATTAGAGGTTCTCTCCCCCTCCCGCCCAACCCCTCAAAATTTCAGTTCATTCTGTTGGTTGGGTCATAACGTAGTACAGCCAAATAAATGCTCTCGCGAGTCTCAAGACTCACCAAGGTTAGTCGAGCTTCAATCGACTAAAATACGATTGAATACGAGAACACTGTTCATTCAAACATGATTTAATCCCCATGATGGAAGTATTCAATCGTAAGTGTTCGCGACCATCGCGCACGCCCGTCGCGCACGCAAAGGACGGAGTGACACGGCGTCCGAAAGACGGAGTGAGACAAAACATCGTCTGCCTCCTAGAGCGTCATTTATTTCGGAACGCACTACACATGAATCTTCGGATTCACGGTTCGCGTTTACGCTTATTTGTAACGGGTAGAAGGATTTTGAGTTGTGTTGCGTTGTGTTGTATGGTGTTTGTGTTGTGTTTGTTGGTGTAGTCTAAAATGAGTGACACTCTAAATGTGAATATGCACGATGTGGAAAAAGATATAGACAATAAATCTCCGTTTCGTCCGCGAAAATTACGTCCGTACGCAAAGAGATTATCGAAACGGAAAGTATATCGCGAAAAGAGAAGGCCTTTGACCCTTCAGAAGAAAGAAGAAAACGTAAAAGCGGCAGACGAAACTGACGTAGGACAACGTCCAGAAAAAGTGGCCGTGGAGCGTATAATAGAGGGACCATCAACATCCGATGGACGAAACCATCCACATCAAGCGATAATGTACTTGCCATCTGATGAAGATACTGATACGGCCAGTTCGGGAGAAACTGAAGAGGCGCTTGAAGACTTTGATATAGAAAGTAACGAAGAAGAAAACTTCGTTATAGAAAAAGTTGCGAAGAACGAGCCGCAAGAGCAATCGGCTCTCCTAAATAGCAACGACATAATGAATTTCCCAAATGTGCTTGCTCAATTACAAAAAGTAGGCGAGCATGCGAAAGATAGGGAAGACTGTGAAACGGCGTGGCTTCAAGAGCATCTTCAGTGTAATGTGCACTTTATGCCATTACAAAGCTGAAATCTGCACTCAATCGGACGAAGCTGAAGAAGTGGATGGGAATCAGGGCGCCGTTAATGCAACAATTTTATGTGGAGGTAGCTATGCCCAATTGGAACACACTTTTGCAGGAGTGAACATACGTTGCATGTCGAAGAGAGACTTCGTGAAGAAGCAAGAGGAATTCGTCAAGTCCGCAATTGCCGCTGCAGAAGAAGAGATGCTAGCAGCGGCTGAAGAAGAAAAACGTTTGGCGATTGAAAGAGGCGACATTCTTCGCGGATCAGGGATCCCTCACATCACCGTTGTAGCCGAAGGAAGCTGGATGAAGAGATCCTACCGCAGTGGATGTTACGATTCTGCGTCTGGAGTCGGCGTGATAGTTGGCTATCACACGAAAAAAGTTTTATTTTACGGGGTTCGAAATAAAGTTTGCAGAATTTGTCGGATTGCTGCGAAAAAGGAGAAAGAACCCCGAAAGCACACATGTTTCAAAGACTGGAACACATCTCGAGCATCGACTGCTATGGAAAGCGATGCTATAGTAGAAGGCTTCAATACTAGCGTAGAAAAACGTGGGCTCGTTTATTCTACTTTGATTGATGATGGGGGCAGCAGCGTGTATAAGAAGATTATTCATGCTGACCCATATAAGAGACAGATTCGCGTAAAAAAAATTGAATGCACGAATCATTTGTTGCGAAACTTCTGCAACAAAATGGAAACGATTGTGAAGAAGACTACACCTGGACCATTGTGGAAAGCAGCATTCGCCGGATACGCACGGACGTCGTAAAAGCCGCAAAGTTTCGATACAATCAAAATGTGTCAATCGAGGAGAAAACGAAGAATTTGTATGACGACATACAGAATGTTCCGAGCCACGTGTTTGGTGAACACAAAGAGTGTGCACGACTCAAATACTTCTGCGATGGAAAGAATAAAGAGAATCAAAGAAACATCGTTCCAGAATTGATGAATATTGGTGTGTACCAGGACGTACAAGAAATACTTCCTACACTGTTAGCTCACGCGGAGAGCTTACTCTACAACACCAATAATAACGCTGTGGAAAGTTTGAATGCAATAATTGCCAAGTACATTGGCGGAAAAAGATTAAATTTCGCCGAAAGAGGATCCTATACAGGAAGATGTGCTGCTGCTGTAGTGGAGTACAACTGTAATCAAGTGCACTCGCGATTGAACGCGGTAATGAATAAGAAAACGCCCGAGCTTGTTCGCCAAATGGAAGAAAATAAGAAAAAAGAAAAGGAAAAGAGATCTGTAAAACAGAAGGAAACGAAGGTTGCGCGATATGTACACAAGTAATTGCCCTCGCGGAAAGATTCCGATTATGGAGAAAATGCACAGAAGCCAGACATGCCATCCGAAATGTATGAACTGGAGCGGGAAAAGCATATGCAAATGCTCAGTGACTGGCAAGAGAAAAGACACGCTATTGAAGATGAAACCATCGGACAAGCAAAGAACCGCAAATGGTTGCAGTACAAGTCCAAATTGTTGACTGCATCCAATTTTGGACAAGTGTGCCGCCGCCGACCTGACACGCTTTGCGCAAATGCAGTAAAGTCATTTCTGTATCCGAGGATAATTAGTGCACCCGCGGTGGAATACGAGAAAGAATGCGAGAGAATTTCTCGCGAAGAATTGAAGAAGCAATACACAGATATTGCAGAATGTAGCATTTTCATCGACAGCTGCATCCCCTTCTTAGGAGCTTCACCGGATGGAATCATCGGTGAAGAGGGTATTGTGGAAATCAAATGCCTCAAATCAGCGGAGAACTTTTCGCCGGAAGAAACTATTGAAAGAGTACCCGCTGTCAGGCGCATGTTCATACGGAAAACAGGTATTTCAATGAACAAAACGCATCACTATTTTTATCAAGTACAAGGTCAGTTACATATTACTGACAGAAAGTACTGTATATTTTGCCTTTGGACCCCGAAGGGGCTGAAATTTATAAAAGTCGAAAGAGATTATGCGTTTTGGAAAACAGAAATGGAGCCAAAACTGGTTCAATTTTATTTAGAATGCATGCTACCCGAATTAATAGATAGTCGGCACAATAGGTGCATGCCTATTCGGGAGCCACAATTTATACTAGCAGAGAGAGCGAGAGAAAAACCAAAAAGCTTGAAAAAGCGAAAGCGGTCTTCCTCCGAAAATAATGAAACTAATATATCGGTCCGGCGTCGCACCGCGCTATAAAGCGCGGTACCACTGATTTTGTCAGTGGTCACAAATGGCACTTTTACTCGCGGATCCTACGATCACGCGAGTCGATCGACGCCGCCGTCGCTTTCCCAAGAAAGTGGCTGTTGTGACTTGATGCGTCGCCTGTTTTTTGGAGGGTGTAAGTCTCCGACGGCGCAACGTCACGTTCTCTGTGGTGTGTTATGACCACAAGAACTCACTTGTAATGAAGGATTGAATGGTTATAGGTTTTAATGAAATCACTGTTACACAACATGTAATAACGATAATGAAATTATATTCGTCTAATAAAATGTGATATATATTGAGTCGTTCTATGTTACCCATGTGGGTCTTGGTTTTCGACTGACTGTCCGTTGACTACGTCTCGCTCGCAGTATTCTTTTAGGGGTGGAGTTACATTGACAGTGGTACAAATCGGGTCTCTTATTGGTTACAAACGGTTTAGGAGTGGGTGAAGGAAAAACTATGAGAAAGGGAAATCTTGATCATGGTGTTGGTGCATCGGTGAGCTGGTGGTCGCGAAGCTGTCTGTTTATATTTCTGACGATTTCCAGACCTAGAGTCTTCACTTGGGCTAATCGTCTTCGTTTATTGCTGAACTAAATTTATGGGTCCCCAACGGCCCAGGTCATTGAGGCGCGGACTGAGAGACTACGTGTCTGCCAGAAGAAACTCGAGGACACAAAGCACCCTTGTGCGGCCTTGGTGGCCTGGTCATAAGTTACCGCTCAACAGTGGCGGAGGAAATAATAAATTTAATTCACCCTTTAATTTTTTCAGACACATTTCTAACTTCACAGGAGCAGACAGACGGAATCCGGTTCGGTCAAAATGCGCCAGGCTGATACATACGGGCGTCGCAGGTATGCACGATGTTCGACGAATTATTGAAACAAACTTTTACTTTTATACCAAACTTACCGAAATGTCTGCGATTATTTGTTACAGGCGGACATTTTACCAAATTACTGCAAACATGGTGTATGGGACAGTAATGCCAGGACAAATGGAATAATAAGTACCATATTTCAGGTAAAGTTTAACAGCTCATAAATCTACAGTAAAATTTTGTACGCTTATGAAACAACAATTAAGTACAGTATTGTCTCCGTATTTGCTCGCTGCTCGGGACCGGTGGTGAGCATATATTCTGTACAGCATATATACTGCCCGTCGCGCACGCAACGCGTTCCATCTCGCTCTGGCCTTCGCCGGACAAGAGTGAGATAGAAGTGGTGGGGATAGCGAAAAGTCCACATCGTGTACTCTAAACCGAGCCGCTAACGAGACACTACTGTATTCTTCGAAAAATACACACTTTTTTATCTGTAATTGTCCATTTCAAGGGGGCGAAAGCTAGAATGTCGAATTTCAATTCTCCAATGAAGTTGGATTGATTTATTGTGATGACTGCAACTTGATCAGAGACAAAAAGAATATATAAAAAAATGTTCTGTTAAACGATTTTGTCAAAAAGGCACTAACAACTAAAAAATACTTCTATTCTTGTACTACAATTTTGATGGTGGTTTTTAACTTTAAATAAAAACGTGGAGCAGGATATTTCATATTAGAATATGAATCAATTTAGTACAGCATCAAGTGTCGAAATGAATTTATTACGAGATATCCTGCTCCACGATTTGATTTAAAGTGAAAATAAACCATCGAAATTGTAGTATAAGAAAATAATTATTTTTTAGTATGTAATGCATTTTTAATAAAATCGTTTATTAGAATTTTTTATTTTCTAGTTTTTAGTGTTCATGGATTTATATTTCATAATTCAAACATCTGTACAAATATCTTTTATTGCTGTATGCAGTTTAACAGTTTGCTTGAATTATACAGTGCTAAAAGTTTGTAAAGAACGCGAGTGGTTGATTTGGATTTGTGGTTATGGGTTATTATTTATTGGTGACTGGGTAATTTTTTCACCCCCTTGGGTTTTTTTCCATAATTTTGTATTGTCATCCAAACTACGCACCCCTGCAAAATTTCAAGACAATTGGATGGTTGGAAGTTGATTAAAATTGAGTTTCCAGATTTGGATCAAACATACAAACAAAAGATATTCCAAAATATACGTATTTTTAGTACTGATTTCTAGTTTATATTGATAAATTTTTACAACCGTGGAATAACAATTCCGAAGAAAAGCATGTATAAAAGTATTAAATTGAAATATACTTTTGTCCAAATTGATGTTTTAAAAAATTGATTACGTTATTAAATTTGTATTTAAATAACAGACAATTCTTGTTTTTTGTTGACAAAAAAGATAATTTGATGTATAGTTAGATAGAAAAGAAAGCGTCATATGTTTTTAGAAGAGTTATAGCATTTTAGATTTCATTACGATCGGCGTGTTACACTTGGGTGATGTACCTTATTCAAATTGTATGCTTTGAAATTGCACATTGATTGTACAAATGTAACGTACCGCTACCTACCGCCATAAATTTTTTCCTTTGTTTTCATTGTACATTGTTAAATTACCTTATATTAGATGCAAGATAGTATATAACGGGCAACGCATGCGCATAGCCGCCGATTCAAACAACAGAGTCAGTGCCGCGAGTGAGCCAAGCGCGCGTGCGCATATCGTATGAACAACCGGACGCCAAATATTCTGAGCGACGTACGCGAGTGGCGGGAACCGGAAGTAAATTATCATTGGTGCGCAAAATCGCGCAGCCCGTGATTGGCGCGGGCTAAGGATACGAGGCCGGTATAAATACAGGCTCACCAGCAGCTGAAATCAGACTTGGTTCTATCACCGAACCACCGTGACCTAGGTAGCTTTCATTAGCTCCTCTGTCAAGAAGAAGTTTCTTTAAAATTCCAATTCTAAATCTTCCTCTCGAGGTAGCTTTAATTAGCTCCTCAAACCACTACCAATCCTCTCGAGGTAGCTTTAGTTAGCTCCTCAACCACGATCAATCCTCAAAAGGTAGCTTTAGTTAGCTCCTCCACTTCCTCTCGAGGTAGCTTTAGTTAGCTCCTCCACCTCTAACCGAGACCTATACAACTACCTACTCCAAAGCGTGGGGCCAGCTTATAAGCACCAGAAGAAATAACCAATCCGAGGGAAGAAAGGAATCAATTAAACTTCTATCTAGGAACGCTCTAACCAGCTACCTGGCTACCATCCTAGAAAGCGCTGGCAAGCTAATAGGCAACTGGAAGCCATTTCATTAAGAGAGAAGGAAATCCTCTCACTATTCAACGTACAAATCAACCTAGCGTTATCAACTGAACAAACTCTATTCCTAATTACCGACCTAGCATTAAAACCGAACACTTGCGATACGTCGTTACATACAGACGTCAGTTAAATTGTCAAAACCATTACCATTTTATGTTCATTATAGACCACGTGTCTCATCCATTTATCTGAATAAATCTTTTGTTACTTATTGTTAAAAGAAGGACTCTAGTATCTTGAAATTCATTTCTTAATCGCACGCCACCCGAACCAAATCCCACAATTCCGCGAGTAAACCGCTCTTACTCGTGGGAACTCCTGTATCAACGACCACGTCTCGTTGAGAACGTTACACAAAATATTACATCCTTCTACATATAAATAAAAACTATTGATACGCAAATTAGTATTGTTTCAGTGACATGTTTCCTAACTTCACTACACCACCTCTCTATCTTTCATTATTGCTATCCTCCTTTACGTTCAGCAAGGCTTTGATGCTAGACACAGCAATCGGACGCGCTACATCTACAGCTGATGCAGGAGAAAACACCTACAGGAGCGGTGGTTATATGGGCGGAACAGCGTCAGTCACGCACACATAACCACCGCTCCTGTAGGTGCTCCCCCCTCCATCAGATGTAGTTGAAGGCCGCTGATCCCTGCCTAGACGCAGCTCTCGTGCCGTATTCCTCCAAGACTTCTCAGTAGAAGGAACTGTGGCAACAGCGCGACGGAGACAGGGAGAACAGAAAATGTGGCAACTATGCGTCAAAAATGCGTCTACATAGAGTACCTGGAGATGTCACCTCTGTACAACTTCTTTTTACCGACCGCATTAGTTACATTAGGGTCCGTCTGTTTACTGGGGACGCTTCGATCCCCGCTTCGAGCTTTGTTTACTATTCGAACCATAACAAACTTGAGACGGCACCCTTAACAAAAATGCAAATAGAGGCAGCATGCTTGCAAAATCCCTCACCACCTTTACAATTACAAGTTGTATTTTTTACGGATCTATTTGGATTCAACTGAAATAATAGGGCTTATTATAGCTAGCACATAATAAAACAATTGTACTGAAATTGGAAAACCCTATGTAATGTTTACAGTGTAGTTATTTATGATAGTTTGGAATTTTAAACAGTACGTAATTACCTCAAATTTAACTTTATATATATTTACATTATTCTTTGTACTAATCACCCCGGGTGTTTCTCTTAAAACATGGCCAGTTATATGATGATTCTTATTTTCATCGATTTCCTCTCGAACTTCACTTACATGAAAACTTTGTATTAATTTTAGGCCTTTTGCCAAACTTTTTTGTCGAAATACACTGGTATTTACTGCTTGAAATCCAGCTTTTATTTTTAAGATCATTATTTTAATGTATTTTAATGTTATTGTAACCACGTACAACCCGTTAAACAATAAATTACAAAACGCATATTTCACGTTTGAATCTTAAACAGTTGCCGCTCGTATATTCCCAAAATTTAAAAAAAAATCAGAGAGACGGCGCGAACGCTCCGCGTCGAAGATACTTACCTAGCGAATATACATAAAATCCTCATTTTATTTACACATAAAAAACAGTTTGATAATATTCACACATGTCGCAATTGAAATTTTGGCAACTTACCTTGTGTTTGAGACTGCATTTTGATTGCAAATCAGTGGTACAACGATACATATTTGTAAGAACACGTTTATAACTTGGTTATAACATGACGGTAAGCTGTCAAATTTTGGAAGAGATTGCATAGTGAAGATAGCGATTGATGAACGAAACATGAGTTAGTTTCTGTTGGCTGAAGGTGTGCGTGTTAGTTTTATTTTGGCTGAAGGTATGCGTGTAATGGCTGCTCTGCAGTCCATCGCCATAATGGGACAGAATCCCCAGAAATAAGGAAACAAGTCAGAATTCAAACGTTATGGAATTATGTTTTTCGTATAATTTTTGTAACCTAATAATATGAGCTCTTAAAAAAGGTAAAAATATCATGGCGGCTACTTCTGATGTATGTGTAAACATGTGTCAAAGTTTGTATGTTTTTTGTGCAGAATTTTAAATCGAGTCTTTTCAATTTTGGTGATATAAACAGAAAATATTTTTGGGGGCCGAAATGAGTTGTACCTATCGATTCTGCAAAGTGTAACGTTATCGAACGAGACGTTGCTGTTCTTTACAGGAGTTCTCACAAGTAGAGCGGTTTACCTGTGAATTTGTGGGATTTGGTTCGGGTGGCGTGCGATTAAGAAATGAATTTCAAGATACGAGAGTCCTTCTTTTAACAATATGTAACAAAAGATTTATTCAAATAAATGGTAGAGACACTTGGTCTATAATGAACATAAAAGGTTGTGAGTTTTGACAATTTAACAGACGTCTGTACGTAACGACGTATCGCAAGTGTTTGGTTTTAACGCTAGGTCGGTAATAAAGTTTATAGTAGTTTTAGGTTACGACGCTAAGTCGGTAATAAAGAATAGAGTTCGTTAAGTTGATAACGCTAGGTTGATTTGTACGTTGAATTGTGAGAGGATTTCCTTCTCTCTTATTGAAATGGCTTCCAGTTGCCTATTAGCTTGCCAGCGCTTTCTAGGATGGTAGCCAGGTAGTGTCTTCCTTCCTTCTGATGTGGTAGCGATTTCTGGTGCCTATTAGCTGGCCCACGCTTTGGAGGATGTGGTACTGAGGGGGCTAGTTAAAGCGAATTCGGATGGATTTTGAGGGGGCTAGCTAAAGCGACCTCGGATGGAATTTCAGTAGTAGGTTAAAGAGATACTACTTACAAGGGGGCCGCATAGGTTATGTAATCGGTTCTAGAATGAGACTGGGTGGACATTGTAGTGCACACCTAGTGTTAAAAAACCGTAAAGGGATTTTGCAAAATGGGCCTTAGTTTTTGAGAAATTTGAGTTCAAAGTTTTGCGGGACAGTAGTATTTCAGTTGCGCAAACATTCTTACCAAGCAATGGTCGTAGCTGCGATAATAAGGTGTTCGCCTACAGTGCTGGGAGTCCCTTCGGTTCGATTCCTGGTGCTTGGTAAGAATGTTTGCGCAACTGAAATACTACTGTCCCGCAAAACTTTGAACTCAAATATCTCGAAAATGAAGGCCCATTTTGCAAAATCCCTTTACAGCTTTTTAACACTGGGTGTGCACTACAATGTCCACCCAGTCTCATTCCAGAACCGATTGCATAACCTATGCGGCCCCCTTGTTAGACTTTTCCCAAACTATAGGGGGCTAGTTAAAGCGACCAAGATTTAGAAGGTTCGGTGGCAGAACTAAGTCTGACTTTCTGCTGCCGGCGGGCCTGTATTTATACCGGCCTGTTGTACTTGGCCCGCGCCAATCACAGGCTGCGCGATTTTGCGCACCAATGATAATTCACTTCCCGTTCGCGCCACTCGCGTAGTACGCTCAGAATATTTGGCGTCCGGTTGTTCGTATGATATGCGCACGCGCGCTTGGTTCACTCGCAGCACTGAGTCTGTGGTTTGAATCAGCGGCTATGTGCATGCGTTGCCCGTCACTATACTTTCTAGCGCGCTGTTTGAAACGCTTTCGCACGCGTTGTAATACTATCTTACGTCTAATATAAGGAAATTAACAATGTGTAATGAAAACTAAGGAAAAATTTATGGCGGTAGGTAGCGGTACGTTACAAAAGTAATAGCAAATAATTAGTTCCATACAGTTCTTTTTACCATAAGATTCCCATTGAAAAATATCAGTAATTATTGGCTGTTTAGTTGCTTTTTGGGATCTTCCAAGCAAATTTATTTTCTGTTGTATAATCAACATATATTTTTCCTTGCAATTCCGAAAAAAATATTTGGAAATATTTGCCGTATTCTATATCATACAGTGCGGCTGAATCCCAAGAAATGGAAGAAAATGCAACATCCAATTTTTCGCATTGAAAATGTCGAATATTACCAGCGGATGAAAAATTTTGAAAAAATTCAGAGTCATGTCTATTATCGGTGCAGATATTAGGGAATCGTGTCAGATTTTTAAATTGAAAAACCAAGCTGTGAAAAATAAAAAAAAACAAAAAATGCTGAAAAATGCCGGTTTTGTATCGAAGCAGTCTTGATACTATAATTATATTTTTACTGTAAGTCCGCATCATTGTTACTATTGTCTTGAATTTTTTTCAGATTTTTCAATTTAGTGCGCCACAGTTAAAAAAATTAAAATCCGATTTTTTCGTCGTTTTTTCCGTGTCAGAGTAATTTATACGTGGAACTGCTTAATGAAATAAGTGTTTTATGTGATCTTCAATGTTTCTACATACTGCAAAGCAACATATGAATTAGAGAAATTGAAAAAACCGAATCATTTGAAGCTACGCTATGCTCCTTACATTGAAAAGTATCAACCATACTTTTCAACGGTGTCAGCGTTTGTCTTGTCAAGTATCCTATCAATTACGGTATTGTTTAACATTTCCTACACTATATTAATATGTGAAGGTGGTTTTTAAATCTCTTATTTACCTTACCTGTATGTAAAAAAAAACTGTATGTAACTAATTATTTGCTATTACTTAACAGTATCGACACTACTCATTTGGGGCCCCAAAAATTGTTTTCTTTTCTATCACCAAAAATTAAAAGACTCGATTTAAAATTCTGCACGAAAAATACATACAATCATAGACACGTGTTTGCACACAGATCAGAAGGAGGCATCATGATATTTTTACCGCTTTTAGGTGCTCATAGTAGTAGTCTACAGGTAACATAAAAATACATACTCCCATATCTTTTGAATTCTGACTTCTTTCCTTATTTCTTGGGATCCTGTCACACTGTGGCAATGGGTCGCAGTGCCCAGCCTGCGCCTAGGTATAATGGGAAACAGACGCTCGTCGCATTGTGTTGCCTCTCGAGTAGTCTAGGCTGGTACTCAAACAGACTCGTGTCAGGCTCCTACGTCTGGCGCATACCCGACAATCGCAGTCGCTTGTAGGAGAACAAATACATGCTTTCCCATTGCACCAGTATACTGCAGCCAATCGCAGCGACCAATTGCGAGAAAGAGATCCTGCCTTAAGGCGGCTGGTCTGCGCGCTACGAATCTGGAGATCGCGGGTTGGAGTGCCGCACCGAGGATCCCTTTTTCCGTGACAATGCAGTATATTTACCAAATAGTTTTATTGGAATTATTGACGTGATTTTTTTTTTATATAATGTCAAACCTTCGTATGAATTGTATATTAACACTCTTTTTATGAACTTCCTTAATAATATTCGACATTTTCAATGCGAAAAATTGGATGTTGCATTTTCCCCTATTTCTTGGAATTCAGTCCCACTGTATGATATAGAATACGGCAAATATTTCCAAATGTTTTTTTCGCAATTGCAAGGACAAATATATGTTGATTATACAACAGAAAATAAATTTGCTTGGAAGATCCCGAAAAGCAACTAAACAGCCAATAATTACTGATATTTTTCAATGGGATTCTTATGGTAAAAAGAACTGTATGGAACTAATTATTTGTTATTACTTTGCAGAATCGATAGGTACTACTCATTTCGGCCCCCAAAAATATTTTCTGTTTATATCACCAAAATTGAAAAGACTCGATTTAAAATTCTGCACAAAAAACATACAAACTTTGACACATGTTTACACATACATCAAAAGTAGCCGCCATGATATTTTTACCTTTTTTAAGAGCTCATATTATTAGGTTACAAAAATTATACGAAAAACATTATTCCATAACGTTTGAATTCTGACTTGTTTCCTTATTTCTGGGGATTCTGTCCCATTGTGGCGATGGACCGCAGGGCGGCCAGTCGCTAAACTGTTCGTGGAGGAGTCGAGCGACTGGTAGCCGCAAGCCGTCGTACGGCTAGGAGATTCTGCCATTGTGACGGAAAACAGACACTCATCCCATTGTGTTGCGTTTCCAGTCCCCAAGAGGCAGAATCTCCAACAAAAGTTTTGGATCCGTATTTCAACGCCATCTAATTTATGAAAGATTGTGTTTAGAACTAAAATTCAATATGGCAACCCAAACCGGGAACATTGAAATGCGGTCAGAATCTGCGTTGATCTGCGTACTGTAATATAGAATAAGAGATACATTTGTTGACATGTTAAGTATATTCGGATACGAAATTCAGGAGTTAAAGAAAAACATTTAATTAAATTTGCAATAATTGAATGTAATTAAATATTTCTCATTCGCCTGAAATTTCTTATCTAACCTTCAGTAGTATAGCAAGGCGGGTTCCAACGCAAATTTGAGTCTCAAGGCCATTTCCCCCACCCCTCTCCCGACCTTGAAATCCAAATTTCAGTTTCCAGGCCGCAGGAAATCCAACGCGGCGGCGACAGATGACGTCATAAAGATGGTGGAGTCATACAGCGCGAGAGCAGATACCGATAATTGATACTGAAGTGCATGGAGGGGAACCGCGGGCGAAGTCGGTAAGGAAGGAACTATTCATTTTAAGATATTAATATAAATGAAAAAATCAGAATCTCAGACGACGGGATTCGAACCCAAGACGTCCGCGGTACGAGTCAACCGCCCAACCAATTCCCCAACGTCGACTCTTCGACATTAGTCTTCCCTGAATGGTACATATGCCAAGTGTCACACGCACACACATACCGTTGCCAAACACCAGAGCATAATAATAATTATCGGATGATGTCGGACAATGTCGGGAAAGATCGGCGTTTTTACACACCGCGTCTTCGGGGGGGAAAGAGACAGGGAATTACTTTAAAGCTAAAATTTGGGGGAGGGAAAGAGAGAACAATACTTAGTTATTTAAAAGCTAAATTCGTGGAGGGAAAGAGACGGCCATACTTAGCGGCGCAACATCTCGCGCGATCGCGTGTAAATCGAATCCTCCGGAGCAGCTATGCAGGGTGTAACAAACCCCAAAACTGCCCTTTCTTTTTTCATTAATAAACTTAAATAATAATCATTTAAATACTTATATTCTTATATTCTTACTATATTCTTATTATTCTTACTTTTATAAAGCGTGTTTAGGATTAATATTAATATTAGCTTAGGGTACCGCGAAACGCGAGTATGACGAAAGAGTGTAAAGGAGTGGGAGAATCGAACGCTTGCGCGATCCTCAGTCGATCAGCGGATCGACGAGAGCAAGGATCAGAAGCAGTGATTGTAATTGGTGCGTGACAAACGAGAAAGGGTACCGAGCGTTCCACGCACACGCCTGCGCATAACCAGTCGCTCAGTAGACCGACTGGAGAATAGATCGAGCGAGACGAGAATGATTGACGCGTAATAGTCAAAATCCATTCCCATTGGTGCGCTCCCAGAACCCCGAATATGTATAAATACGGGCAAGAAAGCCTAGAGAGAATCATTATGAATTACAAATTCAAAGCAAACGTTGCTCTGAATCATTTATGGCCATTGGCTGATTCCAATATAAATTTAATGCTCCAACTTTGGAGGCCGCCTTGCTGGACACTTGGTCGAGCCGATCGTAATAAACTAAGGCCATAGTCGCCAGGTTTGACGAGAGGTTTTCTGCCTTGGGGGCCGCTTTGCAGGCCACTTAGTTGATGAAGCTAAGTTATTAATAATTATTAATCTCAGGTTAGTACTAATACTCCTGAGCGACGAGGGAACAAGACTATTCCAGGTGGCAAAACCGCCCCTGATGACAACGAAACAATTCAAACGATTCTCAAACTAAACATATTCAATTTCCTAGAATTATAAGCTGATTCGACCGAGAGTCATTATCCATAATCTAACTCCTATATCGACCGAGAGTCATTATCCATAATCCAATTCCTATATCGACCGAGAGTCATAACCTATAAACTAATTCCTATCATTCGACTAAACGTTATTAATAGTTAATTAAGTTATATTACTTCAAATCGATCGTTCAAACGGGTATTTCTTTTGTAACGACCTAGTGTCGCAACCCAAGACGATCAGCTTTACTTTTGTAACGACCTAGAGTCGCAACCTAATTAATTTCTTTAATTTCTTTAATTTACATTTTTATGTATCATTTAGAAGTGTTTTCTACAATAAACACTATTTAAGTTAAATTCTTGTTCTTGAATTTTAATTCTTTATCGCACGCCATTCGAACCAATCCCGGGATCCTGTAAGACGCGTTAAGGTCGAGTTTCCTAGCCGCGATCCGGCGGCGGCGGCCAGCGGCGGCGGCAGCGGCCGCGGCTGGCGGCCAAATCCTAAGCACCGCTCTTATGGAGAAGCATGTAATCGTTTTCCTAGCCGCGTTTTCGAGCGGCGGCGGCCGTCCGTCTGTTACAACAGCAACCTAGACTACTCAAGACGCAACACAATGGGATGAGTGTCTGTTTTCCGCCATGATGGCGGAATCTACTAGCCGCGCGGCTAGCCACGGCGGCAAATCGCGTGACTCCTCCAAACTGAGTCATAGCCGCGGCCGCGCTGCGATCCTATGCCACAGTGGGACAGAATCCCAAAAATAAGGAAACAAGGCAGAATTCGAAAGTTATGGGATTATGATTTTTTTTTACATATTGTAAACTAATAATATGAGATCCTAAAAAAAGGGAAAAATATCGTGGCGACTACGTCTGATCTGTGTGTAAACACGTGTCAAAGTTTCTATGTTTTTTCTGGTGGAAAATTTTGAATCGAGTCTTTTAAATCGTGATGATATAAATTTTTTGAGAACCGAAATGAGTAGTATCATTTTTGGTAAGCAATAGCAAACAATTAGTTACATACAGTACTTTTCCATAAGAAACCCATTGAAGAAATATCAGCAATTATCGGCTTTTTAGTTACCCTCCGTGAACTTCCGAGCAAATTTCTTTTTTGTTATATAATCCACATCTATTTGGCTTTGCAACTCCGAAAACAAGATTTAGCAATATTTACCAATAATGGAGTAATTACCTGTATTCTATGTCGCACAGCGAGGCTGAATCTCAAGAAATAGGGGGAAATTCAACATCACATTTTTCGCAGTGAAACTGCGGAATATAATTAAGGAAGTTCATAAAAGAAAGTATTAATATACAACTCATACGGGGGATTGACGTTATTTAAAAAAATGATGTCAATAATTCCAATAAAATTAGAACAATTTGATAAATATACCTATATTACTATGGAAAGTGCAGAAATATTGTACGCGCCAAATATTCTCATTGCAATACAAACGAAGATATTTTAAACATTTTATCTATTTATTCAGATCCAGTACTACTGTTTTATAATGTTCATAAGATTCGACATTTTGATTAGAAAAACTGGCATATTGAATTTGTTCGCTATTCTTGTTTGCCAGCATTTCTAAAGGGCAGTCCAGAACATACCTGCCGTCTTTAATAATTTTTGGCATTCTTCAGTCACACAATGAGTTAATCCGTATATTGCTCTGTCGGTGGGTAGTATGATGGGTTTCGGACCCGGACGTAGGTACTGCTATTAACCGCCGCGCCGACTCGCGGGACAATATGGTCATAAACCGTGACTCTGGCGAAAGGTTTGGTCGGTCAGGCAGATTAACTTTTTACAATCAGAAGTGGCATTTTCCTCCACGAAGAAAGTAAGATGTTCTTATGTTAGTTCGAAAAGTGTTTCCCGACAATGGTGTTGGAAACGAAATCAATCTGAAAAAGTATCAGTATTTCTCGCGGTGAGACACAGGAAGAAACGGGGTAGTCGACTGCGCGTGTTCCCGTCTGCATCGTCCTCCCTACAAAATTTGAGAGAAAGCACTTATCGAGTATAAACACGCGTTGGAATATCAAAACAGAAGCACGCGCTGACGTATTAGGTACGAGAGAAATAGCCATAGGAAGGAGATATTACTGGGCAGAGGTGAAAGCTGCTGTTTCAAAGGAATGCAGGACCGATTGGTTATAATATAATCTCCTCCCTATGGCTTACCTCCTCTCGCAACGAATACGTCAGCGCGTGCTTTGGTTTTGATATTCCATCGCGCATTTATAACCGAGAGATAAGAGATCCGTCTTTAATTGCTATATTGGTGGCATGTTTCTCACGTGCGACGGGATAAGCGGACTGAGATTGAAGCAAAAAATCATTCGCTAGCGATCGGTAATTACGTATTTTCCAAAAACGGTTTAAGAACATCTGTTTGTCAGATTTCTAAAGGGCAATCAAGACTGATGTTAAGCGCCGACTCGCGGGGCAGTACGGTTATAAACCGGACCCTGGCGAGGCACTCTGGCCGACCAGCCACAATAATTTTTTAAAGACGGCGAAGGTACGTTCTTAATTGCCTTACGGTCCTTCTGTTTTGATATTCGAACGCGTGTACCTATATACTCGAGAGATATGAGATCCGTCTTTAATTTAAAAGTAGGACGACGCAGGCGTGACTACGCGCAGTCCGCGAACGGCAACCACTTTTCTTCCTGTGTCTTTCCGCGAGGCGTATTGATGGTGGACTTAGTGAATATTACTAATAATAATACTAATTTAATTCCCTACTTATGTCCCTAGCACGACGGAATAGGGTTCGACTAAACGACCACCGTTGTTTGTCGTTTACCTAACTCGTTGGAGGCCGTGACGAGGACAAACTCTCGCAGTGCCTCACCGAATTGTATGGCTTTCGACCCACGAAAGGGTTCGAATACCATTAAAAAGTAAGAAATATCCAGGATTTCCGCAGTTCCCATCGGATCTTTGTGACAATGACGTCAATGAATTCCTTGTGTTTCGCCCATGAAACTGACACCAGGACCGACACAATTCGGACCATATGAAGGAAATTTCATGAAAAATTAATTTATATCATTTCAAGTTGTCTTCGTTAATAATAGTCCGATTTACATGAAATTTCATATAATTTTTATCGCAAAAACATAAGGAATCCATTGGTGTCACTTCCATATCGAAACGGTAAAGAATAAAAAATTATTTTATTTCTGAAGCAGGTATGAATCCTTAGCCGTAGACCCTTTCAAGTGCGCTTGAACAAGTGGGACCTTGACGCTGCGCGGCCAAAGTCTGGCCGCCGGCCGCCGCCGCCGGATCGCGGCTAGGAAACTCGACCTTAACGCTACGTCCGAAACCGTTACAAGAGTGACATTATTCAACGACGCGAAGAATGAAATAGAATTATGTGGCGTCAGCAGAAATTTTTTTTCCATACCAACAGACATTTTTTCCGATTCGATTTTTTCACCGATCTACCGAACCAATATGTAGCAAACATACACTCTAAAGCTAAAAATATTTCAAAATGTTTTTCAATCTTGACACCGGAGTGCATCGCGTAATCGCATGCAACTTGAGTTCCACCCTCAAGGATAAAAGTCTCGACACGTGTTGAATGTAATATAATACTTTTGAGAACGCCGAATCATAGAATTATGCGGAGTCAGCAGAAATTGCATCGGATAATTTTGTGCGCTAATTCGTCATATGTGTGAATCATAGAAAGAATTATGCCGTGTTGGCAGAAATTGCTTACAATCTATTGTAGGAAGGAGGTACATCGAAAGAGTTAGACAGAGATAGCAACTCGTGGTGTGGGTATAAATATGCGCTCTAACTGCACAAAGCTTCAAATCGTTGCAACGTGTTGCACTGAAAAAAAAGGTCATTACATTTACATTCCATTTACAACTATGGAAGAATTCGCGCAAGTAGAACGCCAATTGTTGAATCAATCCGCACTATTGATATCGCGGGAAGAATACCTCACCTGGGAAGAACGATGCAACGAGTGTATCGAATTGTTAGAAGAACACAGCCGTGTGAAACGTCCTCGATTATCGATCGGTGTTCGACAATCCATGGTTGCTCGAATCGCACGTCTCGAAGGATTGAAACATTCGTTGCGCGGCCGTTTCGTGCGTGAAGGTGTCGGACATTCGAGCACAGGACTTTTGTGGCACGAAATAGACGTTGCGTTCGATAACCGCGTATTAACTGGTGCCGTGCTAAATTCGAATTACATCGAGCCGCGCAACTTCCTCCAAGATGCGGCGACCATCGTGCTGGAGCATGTGAGGGGTGCTTTGAGGAAACAGCGGAACCTCAAAGTGAACACGGTGTTCAACGGCGAATTTGTGGCGGGTTACAAGCATGCATGTAAAAGCATCAATACCCGAAACTGCAAACTCTTCGACACATCAGATCTGCAGGAGTGGTACCGGCGATGCGTCGTTGAACACACCCTGGCATCGCTGGAAGAGTTCCAGGAACGCGACAGAAGATGGGCATTGACGAGAATCTTCAACCTGATCGTCAATGTCAGCAAGTACAATCCGCTGCGTGCGGGGTGTCACCACAAGTTACCACGTGATGTATTGCTGAAGAATGCAACAATTAACGTGCAATCTGAGGACAATGCATGTTTCGCGGGGGCAATGGTTGCAGCTCTCCATCCTGCCAAACGAGACACCGCGCGCACAAATTCATACCCGCCTTATACATTGGTGCTAAATCTCCAAGGCATTGAGTTTCCAATATCCCTGGAGCAGATTGGGAAGTTTGAAGGGTTAAACAACATCTCCGTCAACGTCTACACCTTCGAGGTGAAGAATAGTTCGAAGGTCTTTCCGCTGCGTCTCACCAGCGAAAAGAGGGATCGGCACATCAACCTGCTCTACACGGCGATGTAGGAGACTTTGTGCTAATCAAGAACATATCCCTGCTTGTGAGTTCCCAGTTGAGCAAGAACAAAGCCAAGAAATTCATCTGCGATCGGTACGTATATAAACTTATGAAATATTGAAATGTCTCGCGAAAAAATTTTTTTTTTACAGGTGTATGCACTACTTCCGATCTCTAGAGAAGTTGGAGGCCCATTCGCTGTACTGCGGCAAGATGAATGATTGCACCATCCTGCTGCCCAGCGAAGGCAACAATTTGCTCAGTTTCGACAACCACTGCATGAAGGAGCGGCTCCCCTTCGTGGAGTACGCCGATCTCGAGTGCATCATCGAGAAAACGGAGTACAATCGAGTGGTTGATGTAGATAATAAATTGCGCGCGTATCAGCACCATAAAGTGCACAGCATTTCATATTATATGCGTTGTTCGTACGATACATCGTTATCAAAGTATCGATGTCGTCGAGACATGGATTGTGTTTCATGGTTTGTAGACGAACTAAAAATTTTAAAAATTTTACTAAACCCATTCTGGCCAGTAATGTTCGAATGCTTGATTTAACCACTGAACAGTGGACGACATTTCATGATGCAACATAGGTATTGCCATATTTGCGAAGAGCCATTCGAGGATAGCGATGTACGAGTACGCGATCATTGTCATCTATCCGGACGGTTTAGAGGCCCAGCACATTCGGAGTGCAATTTAAATTATAAAAATGCGTTTTACATCCCCATAGTTTTTCATACTTTATCAGGCTACGATTCGCATTTCATAATCGCGAAAATAGCTACCGCTTTCGAAGGTCACGTTGATGTATTACCCATAACTAAAGAAAAGTACATTTCATTCAAAAAAAATGTCGAAGATACGGCTGAATCAGACTCGCGAAATTGTATTAAATTGCGATTCATCGATTCGTACAAATTTCTCAATACCAGTCTCGACAAATTAGCATCTTTTCTTAGTGCAGATCAATTAAAAATTTTACAGTCCAAGTTTGAAACACTATCCACCGACGATTTCAATTTATTGACGCGAAAGGGTGTCTTTCCGTATGAATATCTTGATTGCGCGAACAAGCTGCAGGACCCATGCTTACCGCCTCGCGAGTCATTCTACACTTCGTTAACGGGTGAGACTGTATCCGAGACCGATTACGCACATGCCGAGACTGTGTGGCAGCGTTTTGGGATTAGAAGCTTGGGCGAATACAGCGGCTTATATTTGAAAACAGATGTCTTGGTATTGGCAGATATTTTTGAAAATTTTCGCGAAAGTTATATCAAGAGTTACGGACTAGATTCAGCACATTATTATACTCTACCTGGTTTTACGTGGGATGCAATGCTAAAACATACCAAAATTACATTAGAATTGCTCACTGACGTCGATATGATCATGTTTATTGAACGCGGTATACGTGGGGGTTTAAGTCAATGTTCCGGAAAATACGCACATGCCATCTTACGACGCATCGGAACAGTCATCATACTTGATGTACTTTGATGTGAATAATTTGTATGGATGGGCAGTGTGTCAGCCCCTGCCACACGCTAAATTTCAATGGGTCGAAGATGTTGCAAATTGTAACGTGTCTTCGATCCCGGTCGATTCACCCACGGGATACATTCTCGAGGTAGATCTGGAATATCCGCAACGTCTGCACGACGCTCATGCCGATCTACCGTTCTGCCCGATGCGTGACAAACCATCTGGCAGCAGGCAGGACAAGTTACTCGCGACGGTATACGATAAGCAGCGTTATGTCATCCATTATCGCAACCTGCAGCAGTGCACGCGTCACGGTCTTCGTATTACACAGATACACCGCGTGCTTCAATTCGCTCCCTGGCTCCGCGATTACATCGAACTAAATATACAGCTTAGAACAGACGCCACAAACGATTTTGAAAAAAAATTGTACAAAATGTGCATTCTGGATATATCAAAAATTTGTTTGTATGAATATCATCATGAGTACATGTCTCACAAGCACGGATCAAATTGTAAAATTCTATACACGGACACAGACAGCCTCATTTATCCCATTCGATGCGACGATATCTACGAGTCCATGAAACATAATATAGATAGATTCGACACAAGCGATTATCCTACTGACAATACATATAATATGCCGCGTTTAAATAAGAAGGTTCCGGGGCTAATGAAGGACGAAAATAACGGTGCGATAATGACCGAATTCGTAGGTCTTAGAGCGAAAATGTATGCACTTCCCGCAGACGGCAAAAAAGATACGAAAAAGGCGAAAGGCGTCAAGACTAACGTCATAGCCAGAACGATAACTTTCCACGACTACGCGCAGTGTTTGCAAAGGTAGATCGAAATGGTCCGTAGACAATCATGCATACGATCGAAATTGCACAAAGTGTACACCATTTCAGGATCTAAAATCGCTCTAAGTCCCACTCTGCCCTGGGGACATTGTAATATACCGTTATAAAAATAGAAATTATTGTGCTTGAATTTCAAAAGAAAAGCGCACGTCGACGTATTTCGTGAGAGAGAAGGTGGGCTGGAAGTTCGATTCGTTATCAGCAACAGTGCTGGTGGTTATTGAATTACGGATTTTTATCACAATAACGAACTACGATCACTTTTCGTCAATTTCCTGTTACATTACCTTTTCGTGGCTAAGTTATTAACACAAGGAAATTTACGTATTCCTTATCCTCCCACTTCAAATAATTATTATTTTCGAATCTTCTAAAAAAAAGCTGTGTATTCGTCTTTTTTACACGTGATTTTTATCCATTTATTCTTTATTCATTATTCACTTTAAATAATAAACAAACCATGACAACATGTTCGATTTTATTTGTTACGTCTTTTTCATTTGCCATTCTACGAAATTTTCTTCGATGCATGCCGAGTTGCTTGTTCGCAGTCGCAACGCGGCGCGTATCCACGCTAGCGCGGGAACTCGGCCGTCAGACTCGCGCTCTGATTGGTCGGTGTTTTTTGTTAATAACTCGTTAATGAAACCTCGGAGAGAATTTTCACAAAGGAAAAAGTTGTTTGCAATCACCCCCTGAATCACCCCCTTCAAGGACCCGCAACATTTTTGGGTCACCCTGTATATACAGTGAGCCGCATTAATATTCGGACACAGTGGTACTTAGAAATATATTGCTGTGTATCTGTAGTAATTATGGAAATAAGGGATTCGTTGTTTTTTTATGATTTAGTATACTTATTCTAGTTGCTAAAAACGTAAGATTTTTTTAATTGAATTTATACACATTACTTGTTAATCGATGTTAAACGAAATAATGCCTAATTTTGACGTCGCAAAAATATTCGGACATCACTTACGCTTTGCAGTTTGGTCGTCCTGTCAAGCCAGTTAGGTTGCGCGATGGCAATGTTTGTAAACACAAGATGTAAGCACTACCTTGTAGACTTAGTTTCATTTCAGCATTCATTCATACAACACGTATTTTTTGTGAAAATGGCACGTAAAGGTAAAAATACATCGTTCGATACACTCGTTATTTATAATCGCGAAAAAGGAAAATCGTATCGGGAAATCGGTACATTACTAAATTTGAGTAAGAGTAATGTAGCAGACATTATACGGAGATATAATCGTGAGGATAGGATTGAATCTGTTGCTCAAACAGGTCGTCCAAAGTTACTCGATATTCGTGACAAACGTAAAATTATTAGAAAAGTGAATAAAGATCCTAAATTAAGTGCACCAAAGTTGGCGGCAGAATTATTTAAAGAGACTGGAAAGAAAGTTCATTCCGACACAGTTCGTCGAATGCTCAATGAAAGTGGATACAACGGTAGAGTTCCCCGAAAGAAGCCATACATTAACGATGTGAATTGAAAGAAAAGATTACTCTTCGCCAAAGAATACATTTCTAAAGAAGAAACGTGGTGGAAAACTGTAATTTTTGCAGATGAGAGTAAATTTAATATTTTTGGGTCCGATGGCCGAAAACTGATATGGCGTAAAGCTAATGAAGAACTTCACACTAAAAATCTCAGACCAACAGTGAAACACGGTGGAGGAAGTGTGATGGTTTGGGGTTGTATTTCGGCTGCTGGAATGAGCGAATTAGTTTTCATTGATGGAATTGTAGATAAAAATAGATATTTAAATATTTTAAAACAAAACTTACATAAAAGTGCTATTAATATGAACATTCGTAACAGCTTTAAATTTTATCAGGATAATGACCCCAAACACAAATCACGTATAGTTCAAGAATATTTACTGTATAATTGTCCAAAGGTATTGCACCCACCTCCGCAGTCACCAGACTTAAATCCGATCGAAAATTTATGGAATTACTTAGATCGTCGAATCAGAATAACACCCATAAAGTCGAAAGACGAATTAAAATTTCGATTAACCGAACAATGGTCACGTATTCCGTTAGAATACTTAAATAAAATTATTTCTAGTATGCCCAAACGTTTAAACCATGTACTTAAACAAAAGGGCAATCCAACAAAATATTAAAATTGATGTAATTTTGTTAAAATATATGTATATTTTACATAAATGTATTATGCTTAGCAGAGTGTCCGAATATTTTTGCGACGTCAGAATTAGGCATTATTTCGTTTACCATTGATTAACAAAAAAAAGTGTATAAATTAAATAAAAAATTTTTACGTTTTTAGCAACTAGAATAGGTGTACTAAATCATAAAAAACAACAAATCCCTTATTTCCAGAATTACTACAGATACACAACAATATATTTCCAAGTACCATTGTGTCCGAATATTAATGCGGCTCACTGTATATACTTTTTTTTTATTTGCATACTTTTTTTCTGTAAAAATATATATTTATACATCTTGAACATATATTCTTTCTCCATTTTATTTACTTGTCTTTCTCCTCCATCTATCCTCACCTAATTTTTAAGATATTTTTATAATGTATTTACATCAAATACCATTAATTTCGAAGATTGATATAGCCAGGTGAGATTAATGCCCCACTGCAATCGGTCTTAAAGTTCGGTTTGATTTTTTCATCGTAGATCTTTTCTGGGTCGACGATTCTTCCGTCGCGTACCCATAGATCCTCGATCAGGATCGCGTGGTTGCGTAAAATCCGACAGTTGTAGAACTGCTTGAGAATCCTACGATCCTTTTCCGACATGTCCATCGCGACACGAAAGTCACTCGCATTAAAATTCGCAAACGCACGTTCCCCGAGAAAGTATGTACTTTCTATGTATGGAATATTTTACATTATCAGTGACGAATGCAGATATCAAATTGAGCGAAACACAAAGAACTGTCGAGTGGCATTGGCCCTAAAATTGTAACAATTTTTCAGAGATGTCGCTCGTCGGAACTCCGACGCGTTTCAATAAAGAAAGCAACGAAACGTGAGAAGGTACGGCAATTATTGGTAATATCGTCATATCGCTTGTTGCCTTTGGAATCTATTTCGTTAGTGTCCGTTATACAGCAAAGTCTGTTTGCGTTAAAACTTACCTTAGCGAGATAAAAATTGATACCGATAAGGTGATCGATGAGGAATTTATATCCTTGCATTGTATGAATAGATTTTGTAAAAGTGCTGCGTTGTTAGGATTGAAAAAACATTATAGAAAAACTGTTAGAATGCATGCTATTGTACCACCAAGTATCGCTCTCTCTTTCTCTCCCCCAAATTTCAGCTTTAAAGTAATTCCCTGTCTCTTTTCCCCCCGAAGACGCGGTGTGTAAAAACGCCGATCTTTCCCGACATTGTCCAACATCATCCGATAATTATTATTATGCTCTGGCGTTTGGCAACGGTGTGTGTGTGCGTGTGACACTTGGCATATGTACCATTCAGGGAAGACTAATGTCGAAAAGTCGACGTTGGGGGAGTCGGTTGGGCGGTTGACTCGTACCGCGGAGGTCTTGGTTCGAGTCTCGTCGCCTGATATTCTGATGTTTCCATTTATATTAATATCTTTAAATGAATAGTTCTTTCCTTCCCTACCGACTTCGCCCGTGGTTCCCCTCCATGCACTTCGGTATCAATTATCGGTATCTGCTCTCGCGCTGTATTATACTCCACCATCTCTATAACGTCATCTGTCGCCGACGCGTTGGATTATTGACATAATTGGACATCATTTTGCCAACAATAATTGATAATGCCAACAAATATATCTCTTAAGGTTCGAATAGACCGGGTAACATTATCGCTGGAGTCACTGACAAGTCGGTGGGATAAGCGACTTGTCTCCAGCGACTTGTATTCGGCAACTTTTATCCTGCGACTTGTGTCTAGCGACTCGTCCTTTAAAGGTTAAGGAGATACGAATATACCTGGCACAGTCGCCGAATACATGTATCCGACGACTTGCAACAATCACTGTGGGACACAGCAATTCGACCTTGCTTCAAACGGCCTTTTAGGAATGACTGTTGGCCACATGTTCCCGTAAAACTCTATTCAAGTGGGTGGTGAGTAATATCGTCCGAGTGTCTACTGCCTCTATCTCTGTTTCCCGTTCCGAATGGGAAACATCGCCGACACACACACACACACACACACACACACACACGCACACGCACACGCACGCACGCGCACGCACGCACGCACGCACGCACGCACACACACACACACACACACATATTGGAGTACGGGGTCATCGTTTAATTCTGCAACCCGCGCTCGCGGGAACATGTAAAATGGCAACAGCACCTCAAGGACGCATTCCACTACAACTATGCACAGTCCCGGCGTTCGGAGAGTTGTCAGCGACCGCTAGACAGCAGTGATGCCCAAGCTTCGAGAACTTTCGGATGGTCTCTTTCAAATTATTATTATTATTATTATTATTGTTATTATTATTATTATATATACGAGACATAAAATCCCTTAGTTACAACAGAACATAATAAACAAGATTTACAATGACAAGCACTTACTACACTATATTAGCATACTAGTTTCCAGCAGACAGACTATATAACAAAGAACGGAACGAACTTCGAGAAAGACTAAAAGGATCGCAGTCAATAAAATATTGATTAGCCGTACTCATGGCCCGATTTTTGGGATCGACCGCATAGTAGCGATATTGAGGTAATCTCGGGACAAATAGAGGCATGGAACGAAAATGTTTCTGCGGTGCATTAAAGGATACGGAGGATAATAATGCAGAACAATCAATATGACCGTTTAGGACGTTATACAGAAACATCATGTCCGCAATACGTCTATGATCAAAGGGTGGGGATATTTAAAAGAGCCATTATAGAGCTATAGTTGTGGTCGGTCCGATCTATAGGCATACCCAGAATACGAGCCACAAACCTCAAGAACTTGTGTTGGACCCTTTCAATCATACTACTATATTTCCCATGCTTTGGGTTCCAGATGACTTAAACATGGCAACATATAATAATTTGATTGTATTCACATTCCTAAACTGTCCCGCAAATCTTGAGATGAATCCCAGGGTTCTTAAAGCCTTACTAGTACAGCGCATGTAATGATTCCTGAAATCAAAGCACGGCACTATAGTAATCCCAAGATCAGTAACCTCCTACACCTCATTGAGAGACACATCCCCTAACTTATAAGGGAAGTTCACACTACATGCACCCCTCGCAGCCCTAAGTACCACGCACTTAGATGTATGGAGCCTTAAACTATTTCTGTTGCACCATAGCACGAACCTGTCTAAGTCATCCTGGATTATGACTGCATCCCGCTTGCCAAAGATTTTCTTAAGGGGGTATACCCGTTTGAACCCTCGGAAAGTGTGTACATTTTGTGGATTATTTTACAAGTCAACGGCTTGATGCAGATTTCCTGGTTTTTTTTTACTATCTTTATATAGTATTATGAACGACTTAAAAAAAAGTTTCAGTTAAAAAACTATTGTTTTTGGGAAGTCATGGATATATATCCGAAAGTCCCCGATTTTAGACGGTTAAACGGTGGCCCTAAAAACTCGCGCTACGTTCAACCAATTTACCTCCAATTTTGCATGCAGAATCGTAATAAGATTCCACATCGTCCAACGAAGGCTTTTTTATTCCGATTCCCCGTTTATTATCTATAATGAAAAAAGTTGGATTTTTCTCTTAGAAAAATTTAACTTTACCTTTGATCTCTCACCATTTCTTTATTTTTCAAAATTTGCAAAATCGGCTTCGTTGGACGATAGTTATTGACATACTTTATAAGAAAATTTTGTTGTTTTTGATTTCTGACACGACATACAGCTGTTTTCAGGGCCACCGTTTAGCCGTCTAAAATCGAAAGACTTCAGGATGTGTATGCATAACTTCCCGAAAACAATAGTTTTTTAACTGAAACTTTTTATTTGAGTAGTTCATAATACTATGTAAAGATAGTAAAAAAAACGAGAAATCTGCATTAAACCGTTGACTTGTAAAAAAATCCACAAATGTACACATTTTCCGAGGGTTCAAACGGGTATACCCCCTTAAAGACCTTAAGGTCATCTGCATATAGCAAAAATTTAGTTCCTACAAATACGTCAGCGAGATCATTAATAAATACATTAAAAAGCAATGGATCAAGATGAGACCCCTGGGGGACACCTGAAGTGACATTTATCGGCGAAGAGAGAGAATTAAATACTTTAACAATTTGCTCACGACCGGAGAGATATCCACTAATCCACGACAATAAAGGCCCACAAAAACCCCACGAGGACAAGTTGCAAAGAAGGATAGAGTAATCATCGAAGGCCTTTTGAAAATCGGTATACACTGTGTCCACCTGTAAGCCATCATCCAAGGCGTCGGTCAGGAAGCTAATATAAACACCAAGATTAGTTGTCGTTGAGCGCTTCGGAACAAACCCGTATTGTTCGTCACATAGGGAACGGGCAATAAGAGGCGATAAATATTCAGTTACAATCTCCTCAAATATCTTAGGCATTACAGATAGCTTACTGATAGGCCGATAATTCCGCACATCAGCCCGATCACCAGCCTTAAAAACAGGCGTGACTAAACTAATTTTCCACGACTTCGGAAACATACCACTCGACAAGGACGAATTAAAAATATTCCACAGGGGCCTCGAGAGACAATAACAACACTGCTTGAGGAGCAGAGGGGGAATGTCTTCAATACCAAGTGCATATTACTGGGAAGACCGTGTGTGCCACGTTTAGCATTGATATAGTTCCAAAAACTCTTAACATTACGCTGAACAGAATTTTCCACCCTTACGACGTACGCTCGATAGTAATTTTTAATTAAAAATTTACATTGGGACCGAAGACTGGACAAGCACCAATAGTCACAACGAGAGTTGGAGATTTTATACTCCTTATGCGCTTTCTTCTTTTCCCGAATGAGGTACTTTAAGCGCGGTGACATCCAACGTGGAAAGAGAGAGCTCCTTATCGTCCTTAGAGCAATATAGGCGTCGATCGCCGCATTAAGATGAAAGTACAAACGATCAAGTGCAATATCTGGGTCGACATCACGAGTGATAGAATTCAAATCCACGGAATTCAAATAATTAATCACGTTCGAATAGTCACCACACTTAAAGTTATAGTAGAAACCAAGAACTGTGCTTTGGTCACCAGACGGGGCTAAATATCTTTAATGAATCGTACAGTAAGCGGTGGATACGCATCCGGAGTTATAAGGTTATCAACAGCGATATCTACAAAAGCATCAAGATCATTCGCAAAAATTAAATCTAACATAGTATCCCTAGAATTAAAAATATTATTCATCTGAGCTAAGTTACAGAACCCATACCCCTCACGAATAAGGTCAATAGCCGTTGACTCAACTAAGGAAACCCCAGGTTTTTTAAAACAAGTTAGATTCCGTTCTTTAAGCCAGACGGCATGCGGAGGTTAAAGTCACCAAAGACGCAAAGACTATCGTCACTGAAGTCTTGGAAAATATACATAAGCGAACAAACGTGGTAATCATAGAGAGTCGGTTGAGACCCAGGTGGAAGATACAACGCACCTAGGATTAAATGAGTCGAATGCAGCCGCACTCGCAAAAAAAGCTGCTCCAGATCATCACACTTAGGATCAATAAGTGAACTTGGCAGAGTATTCCTGACAGCGATAAGGACCCCCCCCCCCCCACCCTTAGAGAAATTACTCGTGAGGTGCGATGTATCTTTACGATAAACATTAAAGTCACGTAGACCTAGCTCAGGTGAGGAAATTGACGTGTTAAGATATGTTTCGACTAGGACAATAATGTCAAGGCAAGCAGCTGATGCCAAAATAGCTAACTTTAAATCAATAAGCTTAGTCCTAAGCCCCCTAACATTCTGAAAATACACTAGGGGATAACTTAATGGTTTTTTGTTGTCGACACAGAATCACGAGAACTATTCCGGTTAACTATTTTAGGCACACCATGAATATAGCGGATTGTCTTATTAGTCTCTCCTTGATCATGCAGCTCACGAAGTTTAGCACGAAGCTGGTCCAAAGCCTGTCGTTGGACGATGGTTTTATCGTCGGTGATTTTACATGGACCAGTGTATCGATATTTGTTCCGTAAGATTCCCTTAGCTGCGTCAGATGAATTGAAGATCACATAGAGAGACCGCGGGGACGAGCCTTTTTGTTTCCCAAGCCTCCGTATTCGAAGATCCACTTGGTTGATGGGTTGAATCTGGTTAATAATACGCATGACGCCCTCAAAATCCTCAGTCTTGGCCTGATCCATGGAGGTATTGTACGATTCAGGTACCCCAAAGACGATGATATTCGCTGCTCTGAACTGACGCTTGTTGATCTATGCAAGAACCTTATCAGTAGCAGCGGAACTAAAAGGAGGGTCATTCAGACAAGGAGGGTTTGCCTCAAGCTGGCCAACACGTTCAGAAAGGTCATCAACCGTAGAGCGTAAGTTCACAAGCTCCAACCTGATGTTCGCAATCAACTCCTGGCAGAAATTCTTCAACTCATCTCTCACAACTTTGCTAACTAAATCCCTCATCTCATCAGTAGAGGGGAAGGATGGTTCCAACAGCACCGACAGTGATGAAGCCAGGGGCAAAGAGACATCTGCCGGACATGATGAAGTTGACGAGCTCGACATACAATTTAAAAATTTGCCTTTGAACCATGGGCGACAAGAACGACCCAGGCAGGAGACTCCTTTGGGCGACACAATGCCACAATCCTCACAAGTGACTGGGTTGGCTACTCCCGACCCACAACCCTTACACTTCTTTGAAGGAGGGGCCATTATACCAAAACAGGTACTCCTTAGAACAGAGATACGTAGGCAGGTAGTAACGGAGATGAAAACAGTTAAAAGACACAGCTCAGAGGAACGTTGTTTATAAAGGGCCTAAGCTAGAGTCAAACTTCACAACACATCTGCCGAGTGACCACCAAGAGAGCGGAGACAGGAATTTTCCAATCAAGAGTCACCAATTGATAAAACAGTCACCAACCGAACTCACTCACTTAAGGGGGGAGACTCAAGTAAACCGCTAAAAATAAGGTGATTTTTGGAGATTTTTTGGGGATATAAATACTTGATGAAACTTTCTGTTACTTTTTGTATATATTTGTTTATATTTCAATGTAACAAGAAAAAAAATTAATTCCAATATGTCTGTTTTTTTGAGGAGTTATTATGGTTGCTCTCCATGGCTTCGACGTCGATGAGGGTAATCGGCGTGCAGTGTACAGCTTTTAGATTTTGTCCTGGGGTGAAAACGAAACGGAGTTTTCTATTTAGTTCCATTTCGAGTCGGAAGAATGTACGGCAGCTAATAAAAAATGCAAAATTAATAATAATACGGGGCTCCGAAAAAAATCAGCGATTTTTGCGTAAAATTTTCGTATTAAATATGCAATAAACATAGTTTTAATAATTAATATCATAAATTAAAGTAATACAACCGGTGGGGAATTCAATTATGTAAATGTGTGCACTGCGATAGCTCGATTGATCAAATATTTGTTAAGTTATGCTGCACGCCAATTTGAAAACATGGTTTCGAGAAAAACGCGTTTAAAGTTTTCGGTTCAGAAAAGCCGATGTTTAAAGTCGATATTTCAATGCGTCTGCACCGGTCGAAATTCGAAGGACGACTGATGCTCAAAAGTAACGCTTCGACTGTGTTCTGATTTGTACCTGAGGTAACCAGAGTGAGCGTCAGGGAGTCGAGATCGAAACAGAAACCGAATATCCGACCGGTCGCGACCGGTCTAGCGACCAGTAACCGAGGCGAAAAGGGACCGCTGTTGTGACCGTAACAGTGAGAGGTTGTGGAGGGAAACCGAACTCGAGACCGATTGCCTCTCGACCGGGAATCTCAGACCGTACTTTTAACGAGACCAATCGAAACCAAACCGAAGGCATGACCAGTCCGCCGACTGGTCGGTTGACCGGTCGCAAACGGTCGAGTTAATTTATGGAGAGATTTCTGTTCCTCTCCATAAATTACGAGTCGGAGCGGTTCGGAGCGGTTCGGAACGGTTCGGAGCGGTTCGAATCGGTTCAACCTAGCTGAATAAGCCGAGAAGGTATGGATGCTATTCCTGCCGCTCACACTGTTTGTCACTCTCGTGACGGGTTTGTTGATAGCAGACTTTTGCAGTTATTTGTTACTGTAACACTGTCCATTCCAAACTATGTCGATCTGCCGAGATATTATTGTATTTCAAACACTAGTTATGTATTATTTTAATAGAAGTAGTTAATACAAATAAATTATTGTTAATATACAAATAACAAGAAAATGGTTGAAAATATAATTCTTCATGTGATTATTTTAAAAGTATGTCCAAGTGTGGAAAAAACAACTAACAAATTTCAAATTTGTTATTTATGCTATTGTTAAATATATTTATATTTTATTACATTCCTATCTTCTGTTTCAAATTTCAAATTTGTTATTTATGCTATTGTTAAATATATTTACATTTTATTACATTCCTATCTTCTGTTTTTTCCACACTTGGACATACTTTTAAAATAATCACATGAAGAATTATATTTTTAACCATTTTCTTGTTATTTGTATATTAACAATAATTTATTTATATTAACTACTTCTATTAAAATAATATATAACTAGTGTTTGAAATACAATAATATCTCGGCAGATCGACATAGTTTGGAATGGACAGTGTTACAGTAACAAATAACTAAGTCTGCTATCAACAAACCCGTCACGAGAGTGACAAACAGTGTGAGCGGCAGGAATAGCATCCATACCTTCCCGGCTTATTCAGCTAGGTTGAACCGATCCGAACAGAACCGAACCGCTCCGACTCTTAATTTATGGAGAGGAACAGAAATCTCTCCATAAATTAACTCGACCGTTTGCGACCGGTCAGAACCGAAAGTCTGAGAGAATTTCTCTCTCGAGTTTTGGTCGAGAGAAACCTCCTGACCGTTCGGTCGCTCTCTAGTTCGGTCGAGAGAAAACTCCTGACCGTTCGGTCGCTCTCTAGTTCGGTCGAGAGACCTGTAAATGCCATATTGGTCGGTCTCACTGACCGCGACCGCGACCGAAACCGAATTTCTATCGGTCTCGACTCCCTGGTGAGCGTAGGGGGACGCACCGCGCGGTCCGGCGCGTACCTGCTAGACACGCAGGTATAAGCCCGCCTGTAGCACCGTTAATACACAGAATTTCATTCTGACACTTCTGGAGCATATTCTTGACATATAATAGCATTGATTTATGCAATAAAAAAAAATCGATTTTTTTCAAAAGTTACTTGAGTCTCCCCCCTTAAGACAACACTCAAAATCCAAGTGAACAATTGCAAAGAACTGCACTTGGAATGCACCCAATCCACGAGGGGTCATAAATGTGAGAAGAAATGATCTATATAAGAATTGTATGACTCAATAAATTAATAATACCGGCTCAGAGCCAACAATTCTTGAAACTATAAATTGAGGCGTAACCGATTACTGGAGCAAATGTAAATACGTCCGTCCGCTAATACAACTGAAGAATTGTGATTAAATTAACGTCGCAAAGAGCTATTCAGAATTTCCCAGCCTAGATTGAAAAATTTGGGGCCCTTTTCGTATAACTTTTGAACTATAAAAGATATCAGAATGCAATTTGCTTCGAAAAATAAAGAAAAATTATTCCCTCTTAATGATGGATAACTGAACATTTTTATGTATACTTAATTTTTTTTCTGTCAATCTTTTAACCATAATTGTTGTAAAAAGATTTTGCAAACTGTTTTTAAAATTCGTGGTATTGATAACCAGTAGGCTAGTTGTTTCTGTATCATTACTTTCATAAATTGAGAAATTAAATTTTTATTCTATTGTTACGAGCCGGGGCTGCGGCAACGCGAGAGGCCGGCGAGAAGGATATTTCCCAAGGAATACGGTTTATGAGTTTGTTAGTTAGGTGCGCGGACGAACCTGATGCGAAATCAGGGAGCCGTAGGAGGGTAAGGTTTTGTGGACGAACCCGATGCGAAATCGGGGAGCCACTGGGTTGGAGAAGATTCCTTGTTTTGGTTGAAAGGTTGCGAACGAACCTGATGTGAAATCAGGGAGTCGGTGGAAATGTTAGTAATGCCTCGTAACTCTTAATTACAGTTTGATACAACTCGAGCGGTAAAGTTGTATCAGTGGGTGAGTGCTACTAATATTATAAGGATCACTGGGTAAGAAATCGGTTTAACGAATCTACTCTATTTACACGTGATCACCATTCGTATATTCAATAATCAGTTATTGTACAAATGTAAGTGTCACGATTGGTTAATTAACCTTCCTCAACTCGCGTGTTGGTGTCACAGACCGGCGAATACAAAATTCGCTCATTTTTCAGAAATCATTAATAGCACCGATCCCCCGCGCCTTGTACCTTCCTACATAGTTCTTAGGGTGACAACAGTAGCTTCGCACACACTTTTGTACGTTACACGCCTATATACAGGTATTTTTCGGTCCGTGAAACCGACCCGAGTTCATACGGTAAGTACTTTGTAATATTTATTCGGTAATAATATTGCCTTTTTGTTTGCTTATTTTTATTTATATAATTAAAATATATATCCTATTTTTATTATTTTGTTCATAAAATATAATAACTATATATTATTGTCCTACGTATCAGAAGTTGAGTTCACTATTATAGTGCATGTGACGCGCAGCGTTGTCGGGAAGTGATTTCTTGCAAACTATTCGTAGTGGAGAGGGGACACTTCCTGGCAACGCTGATGTCGCGAGACCTTGATACGAGGCCGTTACGTAGCAACGAATAAACTTCTTCTGTTCTGCAATGACCATTGTTTTCGGGCACGTGCCGATCAGTGGCAGTGACTTCTCGATCGTGATTGTAGCAAGTATCTTAGGAAGTAATACAGTGTTTTTCTTTTGAAAATTCAATAACACTGTTATTAGCCCCATCTCGTCATCCCATGCACTATTCTATTTCTTTTCAAATTTTCCAAAGGATCAGAAAAATGAAGACAGAATGCGTCGCCTTTTAGATTCGGAGGATTCAGATGAATTGGAGGATGAAGTCAGTGATGTGGAAGATCACGAAGAATTCTGGACTACGCACAGCGATACTGAGGAGGAATTCCAAGCAGAAGATATTTTAGACCAGAATGATAAGTTTTTTATTGGGAAAGATAAAAGAACAAAGTGGCGTAAAACTGCTCCTCCAAGAAATATTCGAACAAGATCCAAAAACATCATGTTTCAATCGCCCGGGGTAAAAAATATAGCAAGAAGTGCGAAAAAGCCTCTGGAGATATGAAAGCTATTTTTTAGTGACCTCGTTATTGATATCATTATAAAAAATACAAATAAATATATACAGTCAATAACAAAAAATTACAGTAGAGAATGAGATGCTAAACCCACGGATAAAATAGAAATACAAGCTTTACTGGGATTATTATTATTTGCTGGTGTACGAAGAAATGGTCGTTTGCATGTCAAAGATTTATTTAGAACAGATGGATCCTCACCAGAAATATTTCGCCTGGCTATGAATTGGACTTGTTTTTCATTTCTCTTGAAATGCCTTCGTTTCGATGACAAAGAAACAAGACTTCAGCGTCGAAATTTTGATAAATTAGCGCCAATAAGAGAGCTGTTTGACGAAGTGAATTCTGCATATCCAAAATATTACAATCCATCGGGATTTGTGACGACTGACGAAAAATTAGAAGCCTTTAGGGACAGATGCCCATTTAGGCAGTATATTCCATCAAAGCCTAATAAGTATGGCCTAAAAGTGAATGCCCTTACAGATGCAGAAAACTTCTATACACTAACTATGGAGGTTTATGTTGGTAAGCAACCAAAAGGGCCTTATCTTTTGGATACTAAACCGTTGCCTCTTGTGGATAGAATGTGTAACGTTATCTCTAAAACTGGAAGGATAACCAGCAATGACCGTTGCTTGTCATTGCTGGTTATCCAGCAATATAATCCCCACCTCCGGTCGGGCCCAGGGGAACGCTTGTCGAATATAAGGTGATCCGCCCGATACCCCGTAGCGAAAAAAAAACGATTAAGAAGTGAGAAATTTCAGGCTCCGCATTTCTCATCAGATCGGCGCAAAGGCGACGCCAAACGACAGTATAACAATGATCTTAGAAAAGAATTTAGTTAGTAATTATTTATTCGTACTTAACAAATTTATTTTGAGTACAACTCATTGTTCAAACAGCTTGTCGGCCAGGCGGCCATCCGAATTCTCACCTCATCGACAACCGTTGCCCAGATTTAAGGGGGTATACCTGTTTGAACCCTCGGAAAATGTGTACATTTTGTGGATTTTTTACAAGTCAATGGCTTGATGCAGATTTCCCATTTTTGACTACTTTTACATAGTATTATCAACTACTCAAAAAAAGTTTCAGTTAAAAAACTATTGTTTTTCGGAAGTTATGGATACATATACGAAAGTCTCTCGATTTTAGACGGTTAAGCGGTGGTTATTGTAATATTATACGTTATTACAAGATCTTCGACCTCTATTGTTGTGCAATATACAAAACGGAATTTACAATCTTGTGAAATTTGTTAAAATTGACGATATATAGTACGAAAACCGAGCAGCCCCTGGTAGGGGCGGTAGAGACACTCGAAAAGCGTTTCCCTTGGCTCATGATACCCCCCTCGGCCCGGCCCGCCTCGGGCCTCGGGAGCCGAGCCGGGGCGCCTCGGGTTCTGACCCCAACTTATTCGTGTCGTTTAGTCATGAATAATGAGGAATGAATAGCGACTAAAAATTTAGTCGACTAAGAATTTAAGAATTTAGGCGATTCAATTCTTAGTCGACTAAAAATTTAGTCGAGTTCATCGTATAAAAGCTTAGTCGAATAAAAAAGTCGAATAAAAATTTAGTCGAATAATGCCCAACTCTGCGTAAAACACGGTCTCATAGATTCTATGAGGTTAACTTTGATTCTGACGGTGACTTCAGCCCGATCTTACTGATTTTAACCAACTCTGTACGAGCATGACACGACATCACTCTACGCGTGACTTTATAGCTTTTAACCAACGAGGGTTGAAACCAAAGGGTTTATATAGTCCAAAAAATGAATGGGGATGCGTTAGGAATTTCCATATAAGGAAATCCTTCGGGGTCGTCGTCGTGTCACTCCCGTTCCCATGGTCGTGATCCAGATGGTCGAGATCACGACCCCCATTAGTGGTGTTTGATAAACGAAAGGATTTTAGGGCGTTTTCCCTTCGCAGACGCGAGCTCGAAAAACGGTTGAGAGCGGCGTATGGGAAAATTCCTCATACGTAACATAATTATGTGTTAGTTCTGCAGACCTCAGAATCTATTGTTCTGGTTTTCTTTTCTTCTGATTTTATTCTTAATGCAGTGCATACCTAGATCAGGCGTAAGGGGTAACTAATGGGACGTGTCTCTGATTATAGCGGTGTTTGAATTTTTTTCTAGAAATTTTGTGTCTGAATGTTTTAGCTACTCAACGCCACGCCTATACCGGCTTCCGTTAATGTCATTTTTCGGAACGATACGCCATTATTGTGGTTTTCACACGCAGGTGGCAAAAAATCTCTTAGTACAAGGGTGTACCTCCAGGGTCAACCCTGTCGTAGCTAAAATTATTGAAATTGTGACGAGGACGAGTTCAGTCGACATTATTTTCAAACCAGTAATACATTTTTAATATTTCAATACAGTAATCTGAGGTGCGAGTGGTAAACCGATCATAAAAACGGAGAGCGCGGCTCGATTATCTGGGCCAGGAAATTTCCAATACCTAGCTCTTTGCGACGTTAATTTGAAACAGACCATCCTAAAATTTTCGAATCTCGGGCATCACTGCTGTCCAGCTGTCGCTGGCAGCTCTCCGAATGCCGGGACGGTGCACGGTTGTAGTGGATTGCGTCCGTGAGACGCTGTTGCCATTTTACTTGTTCGCGCGAGCGCGGGTTGCAGGATTAAACGATGACCCTGTACACCCTGTAGTAAATATATAAATTAAAAATTTATTATAAATATATATATATATATATATTTAAAATATTGAAGTACATCATATAGTAAATGTATACGTTAAAAATTTATTATATATATAATAAATTCTAAATATATTATATATATATAATAAATATATATATAATAAATATTATAGATATATTAAATGAATTTATTATATATATATAATAAATTTTTAACGTATACATTTACTATACGATGTACTTCAATATTTTAAATTTAATTATCAATTTTTCCTTTTTTTCTTCAACACGCGCTGTATTGCTCCTAATCTGTACAATCTCACTCGATTTTGTATTAAAACATAATACCTACCAGGGATATCCACTTAAAAAACCATAAAATCCAAAAAGTAATAGTTTGTTCAATCGTTTACCCTGCAGCAAAGAAATGTATTGAAGGGTAAACGATTGAACAAACTATTATTTTTACTATGCTTACAAAAGGTACACTGGGACATGTAAATAAAATACTGTTATAGAAATGATAATAAATATATTTGATTCTGAATTGTTCTTTCCATATTATTTTTGCTACAATATCAAACATTGTATTGACCATAGGCAAGGAGGATCACCATAATGTTCTCCATTTCTCAAAAACGCCTTTTTCTTTTGGTCGATACTATTACAATCATCGCAGCACCAACACCTATATCTATCAACAGATCCATGGCTATTAAATAGAGTTTGGAATGGATGCCGAAGGGTCTTGGTCATAAGGTGGGGGACACAAGTTGCCGAGTGACCAGACACAAGTCGCTGGATAGCAGTCGCCCGGTAAAAGGCGCTGGAGACAAGCCGATGCAGCCCAGCGAGGCGCCAGGCGACCCGCTGGAGTCGCTGGCGACAAATTTGCCAGCGATTGTTGGCCGGTCTATACGCGCTTTTACTCTACATTTTGTATAAGATACTTAATTGTAAAAAATTCAAGTAGAGGTAAAAAATGTTCCTTGTATTCAATTTAAAAGTTTGCTTAAACGCTATAGTGCTAAGGAATTATATTAATTACTTATATCACATTTTTCATGTATGTATATATATTCATTCGTACGCAACCTCCATATAAATGGTGTTCCTCTACCTATGGTCAATACTTTGGGGTGGATTCTACAGGCAAATATAAGTTGAAAATCCAAAGTGACGAATATGCTGTAGAGGCTTCGTTTTCGAGAAAATTGACTTTGAACTTCACCTAAATATGCGTGCATCCTAGGTGCTTGAGAGGCACGTGGAGGTCAGGGGAATGTTCTACGGGCAGTATACTGTCGACTGATATATCATAGCCGGATTCTACACCAAGTAGGAACCGACGAGTTCTATATACAACACAAAGGATAGTTTACTTATTATTATCGTAATTATCATAATTATTACCACTATTACATCATGCATACCTGCGACGCCCGTACCAGCCTGGCGCACTTTGTCTGAACCGTACTCACAGTTCAACCATTGTTCACTCCTTATCACGTTCTTACGGAAGTTGTTTCTCTATATTGCTGTTCAAAGTACAACTTGGCACTACGCATCGCCAATGTCCTGTTGATCCTCTCCGTTCTCTCCCTGCAGCTAACAAAATTTAGTTATGTGTCTTTTAATAGCATTTAACGAGTGCATTTCAAAAATACAATTTTAAGCTTAGGAAATCATTTTTAATATTTTTTACAGTAAATTGAATATTTTTGATAACAGAGTTTATAACCTAAAAATATAAAAACATCACGAATATTCAAATAAACAAGCGTCTCAAATATAACTTAAACCGTACATAAAACTTTCTTACCTGTCACCCTCTTTGAACATTCATTTTATGTTATTAAACAGTAAACACATGTAAACACTAGCGTTTCACTCACATTTCACTTATTTTCACTTATAAGACAGTATACGTCTCAGCCGATAGTGTATGTACGGACACTAGGGTGGACCTTAGTTACTCTTGTTGAAAAATAAATTTCAAATTTTTGGCGGGAACACCCCCCAGTATGGTGCCACTGGGTGAGAAAATAATGTGTGTAAAATTTGAAATCGATCAGACAACCGGAAGACGTGCCTCATCGCAGTTGAAGTTTTTTTATTTTTGGAACTCGTTGAATTTGTCTTTTTACGCTCTGTAACAATATAGAATCAAAATATAAGGTCACTTACAAAAAAAAACATCATGACCTTGAAATCTCAAAAATTGATCTTCAGAAAAAACTTTTTTCTTTGGCATTATTTTTATCCTGCCAAACAGTACAACTTTAGTCTAAGAAATTTTTTCATATGTTCGAAAATGAAGATACTTTAATTTTTCTCTTTAAACAATTCCCAATATAATATAATACGAATACTATAATATACTTATAATATAATACATAATACAAGAAAGTAGTTTCAGAACTGAAAAGGAATATTAGGAGGAATAAAAAATGAATGTATTTTTTTCGAGTGAATATCTTATATTTCTTTTAATAGTGACCGTTTTGTTACATCTGGAAACTGTTTTCTATGTTCGGAAACAATTTGTAATATATATTGTTTTCCCTCCTCGTTTTTGGCCAATAACTGATTATATTCCTGCATAAGTTTAACACCACGCTCAGCACTGTCATTAACAACTTTTAAGCCTTGAACGATGTTCAATCCGTATAGAAAATCGTTCTCATTTTCCCATACAGTAGGATCCTTTTTTAAAAATTCAATGGGAATTGAGAATCGTTCGAAAATTTTTTTGAACCTTCCGCTGTCATTGTAGCTCGAATCCACGGTTTTATATAACAAGTGACGAGAAAGATACATATATCACGAATTCCAGTTTCTTCTTCCACAGTTATTGAAAATTGGTGTTTAAATAAATATATTTTCAAGTAATATAAAGCTTTTGCCATCCATCGAGCGTGGTGGAAAGCTTCTAGGGTTTGAAAACTTATATTTTTTGGTGGAGTCCCACCGAGGAAAATAATTATTAATTATAAAAATTCTTTGTAATCTTCTCTAGGTTGTTGTTCTCTTTGTAAAACGTCTATTCAAAATTTAATTTTTTCTTCAATAATTGTAACTGTAATTGTTTGACGGACATATTGGGTTTCAATTCCGGATACAAAATTTAATTTGTTGATTGTTGGCCAAGCATTTTGAATATTTTTGAACAGTGGAACATTTGGACCGGTAGACTGGTACATTTTTTCTTTAAAGACGCCTTGTAAAATGATTTCGTATATATAGTGTCTGCAGGGCAAATATAGAATTTCTCTTTCCAATTTTTGTTCAAGAAGAACGTAGGCTCCTTGGTAGCGTCCAGTATTTGAGGCGGTAGTATCACAAGAAAGTGCTTGTACTTTGTTGGATAATCCCCATTCTTCTAATAAATTATACACCACAGAACCTTGATCGTTTCCACTGCTAGACGAAATCATTGGAATTGCTAGTAATTTTTCCACACCAATGGAACTGATTAACACTGGTAGTCTTTCGATCTCTTCTGTTCCCTTTAAAATTGGTAAAAGCTTTCCATCCCAATGGACTGTAATTGCATTGAGCTCGAATCATTAAATTTCTCGCGTAATTTATTTGCAAGTTCTGCACGATATTTAGTTCTCTGGCGGCGAATAGTTGTTCAATTTATTATTAGATCGTCTATATTATGTCCGAGAGCTTGTGCAATTGTTGTGATGATGCCAATACTATCGCGATCACTCACTTTGCATCTGTCGAGCATCGCAACTAGATTTGGCGTTATAAATTGTTTGTGAACATGTCTTCTTTTGGAGTTATTCGGACCAGGTAAATCAACCGGATCTTCAATTCAAATATTTTCATTGCCAGGGAACTGACTTTGATATTCAATGGAGGATGATGATGATGATGATGATTGAAATTCTACTGTTCTGACTTGTTTAAAAAAAAATCAAAATGTTAATAGAAATAGTAAAAGTAATATAAAAATAATATAATTCACAATATTTGGATGTATAAAAATTAAATATATAAGAAATATGTACCTTCAGCAACACTTATTTCATTTGTCTGGATTCTTGTTGGTCTTTTCGTATTGCTTGTTTCTTTTCTTGCTCGAATACCACGCAATCCGTTCCAAACATTGGCCCAGGTCGTCCCTTCCTTTTTTGATTTTCCAAAAATAATTTATATTCTTCGATTTGTATTAATTGTAATGCATCAGCGTGTGCAATATCGAAGAGGTCATCCATTTTATCGAGAAAATCTTGCTCTCGTTTTTCTTGAAGTTCACTTCGGCGTGTAGAATTTCGTTGTAACGCCCTCCAATCATTGTACAGCGATTCTAATTTTGTAATGCTATGCTGTGTCTTTTTTATAGGGATCCGTGCTTTTTCCCAAATGACCTCAATTTCCTTTACAACTAAAGAAGCACTCGTATGAAGATTTAGTCGCACCTTACGTATGTTATAAAACAAAACTCGTAACACTTGTACATTAGATGGCAACTTGGCACCAATTATTTGAATTTCGTCATGATCTAATAGAAATAATTTTTCGCTTCTAGTTTACATTTTTGATTCGAATTTTCGAATTTACTTCACTGAACGCTCGGGAAATAGGCACTATTGTAAGAGATTTAAAAAGTATAACACAATGAAAAGCGAATACATCGTTTTGTAATACTGTATTTCACGAAAATGCAACGATGCGTCGTCGACAATGATACATTCAAGAATGCCCCTCGGCAACGCAGCCGCCTCGAGCCTCCCTTGTTTGGACCCTGTCGCAGTCCCTCAAAGGGTTTATGAGTGCCGCTCACGCTTTCTCTTTTCTAAGACCCTCCACAATGACGGCTAAATGACCGCTTGGGAACACATCGAAAGACAGTCGAAATCCCATATTCTTTACACTATGAAATTCAGTTTTTTATTCCAAAAGGCCTGACCCCTCCTAAACCTTCGGTTCTGGATCTTCTGTTCAGAGCAAGTCGAAAACTAACGGATTCTTAGAGGTTCCAACTACCTACCTGATGCAAATACAACTGCATTTTCAAATTTTTCATGACCATTTACACAATCTACTCCGCGCGTATAAACTAAAAATAATATTAAATAATTAGAAACAATGTAATCTTAATGAAAGTATCAGTTACTCCATTAAAATTTTGAAATCTGTTATTTATAAAGATATGAAAAAATTTCTTAGACAAAAGTTGTACTGTTTGGCAAGATAAAAATAATGCCAAAGAAAAAAGTTTTTTCTGTAGGTCAATTTTTGAGATTTCACAAGGTCATGTTTTTTTTTAAGTGACCTTATACTTTGATTCTATATTGTTAAAGAGCGTAAAAAGACAAATTCAACGATATATAAAAATGTATATGAACGATATACAATGGAGAAAAACGAATTCCAAAAATAAAAAAACTTCAAATGCGATGAGGCACGTCTTCCCGTTGTCCGATCGATTTCAAATTTTACACGAATTATTTTCTCACCCACTGGCACCATACTCGGGGGTGTCTGGAAAAAAATTTTAAAATCGAAAAATAAGGTCCCCCCTAACGGACACAAACACAACTATACTGCGACAGCAACGCCACCTAAATTATGAAAGCCTGCTATTTCCTGTCTAAACGCTATTCTGGAAGTTCTTATCTTAGTTTCTGCCCCCTGCCAGTAGCCTAGCCTATTGAACAGATGTATGCTTTTCCATTGCACCAGCATACTGCGGCGAGCCGCGCATTGGAAATAATACGTATACGGACCTATTTTCGGATAGAATGCGGTGCCCAACTGGATTCATTTTCCTACGGAGGAGAACTTTTACTTCCAAGTTACATAATGTAATGTTCGTCGGATTATTGAAGAGGCTCTGGACTCGGATCATCGGGAAAGACCTACACACCCGACAATTTTGTTACCTCGCTGCGAACGAAGACTTTCAGCCCCGGGTAGGCCGCCCGTTGACTGCCGAGAGCAATACAACCGTTGGGCTAGGTAAAAACCCACCCAGTATAGAAAACTAAAATATTCAAGTTTTTGATAAATGTTCAAGAAATTATTACAAATGGATTTTTTAGGGTCTCTTGATGAAAATGCGCTCAAACATGGAGGAATTCGGTCCGTTTTTAGTGAACGTAGTGTATGTCGCAGGTCAGTCATGAGAAGCATGTTTCCGCTTAATCCGGAGAACACTGGAATTCTAATCATGTTTTCAACCTACTAAAAAATAGACCGAATTGTTTCGTGTTTGGACCCATTCTAGTCGACTTAAACTCACCAATCCATCGGCAATACTCACATTAAGCTGTAATGAGAAATATGACAATTTTAATATTCAATACTTGATGATTCAAGTTGACGTCGATCGAAGATCACCCGCTGCCGCACTCTTTCACTTACTCCCGGTTTACTGAAATGGTATCGCCGCACTGGTTCGGTCACTTTAAATATAATTATTTTTTAAATTAAAAAATAATCAATCATAGCTATCTTTTGCAAATATTAAAAAAATTTATATTAATTTCCGACGTTTCGGTCATTCATTTTGACCCTTTTCAAGGAATGTTTCAATATAAAAACAAATACTGCGAATGCTATTGAAAATTAATCGCACCGTGCTAACTGAACATGCGATTCGCGTATCGGTTGGAAGAAGACTGAGGTAAACATCGGACAAAACAAGAGCATCTAGAAGGTGAACTGAAATGTGGCCAGAAGAAACCGTTAAGAAATACAAATATATAAACTCCAAAATTTTAAAATTGTACTGTCCACAATAACGAACATTCTTGCTCGTGTGGCAAACTTTCCACACATTTATAGGTGCTAAAGAGCAAAAACAATTACATAACATTAAAAGATATGTAAGAAACAGTAAGATCATATGAATTCAATAGAGAAAAAACGTCATACCTCAACATCAACTTCCAGACTTCAAGAAAGACGCATTTATGAATATAAAAGAAATATTTTTTCATCACCCCTACAACATATTGCATTAACTAAACATTCATTAGAGTTTGATCATAGTTTTGACTTCAACAATATTAAAATTGTGGATAAGGAAACTAATTTGAACCAGAGAATTCTTTTGGAGACACTACACAGATTAAACAGCCTAGCGTAAATCTTAGGTATGAAACACCTAAAATACAAGAATATTACGCAACATTACTAAAGAAGTAATGCCTTATGATGTTTTTTCTGTATTGAATTCATATGATCTTACTATTTCTTACATATTTTTTAATGTTATGTAATTGTTTTTGCTCTTTAACACCTATAAATGTGTGGAAAGGTTGCCACACGAGCAAGAATGTTAGTTACTGTGGACAGTACATTTTTAAAGGGTCTATCTGGATAAGCATAGTGAAAAGTGCCCTTGAACCGATCTTAGCTGGCAATGCACCTTTCAATAGTATAGCACAGGAAAACACTGTACAGCAAGTTTCAACCCCCTATCTCAACCAGGTGGGTAGTTACAGGGCAAATTCGAATTTTCGGTTTTTGCCATATTTTCCCTATTTAATGGTCAGCAAAAATTCTAAAAATAAAGTCTAAAATATTGTAGACATCATTGTGTATGATTGTGAATTTTATCAGATTTTTTCGTTGCAACTGCTAAATGTAAGAAATAAAAAACGCAAAAAAAATGTCGAAAAATGCAGATTTCGTGTTCAAGTTTTCGGGTGACTAGATTTTTAATTTTACAGTAGTTAGATATTGACATGACTATTATCTACAATTTTTTCAGATTTTTCGGTAAGGTGCGCCATAGTTAAAAAAATCAGAAAACGACATTTTCGAGATATTTCGCGTGAAAACGTGATAAGTACTTTCAATTTTTGCATTGCCGTCATACAGTGAATGCATTATATGATTTTTAATATCTCTACATTCGACAGAGTAATATGTAAACGGAGGGAATCAAGTTAATATGATTAATTGGAAGTGTATACGCACCATATATCATATGGTACGAAAGAATCATTCAGCGCCGCAGTTAGCGGAGTGGTTAGAGTGTTAGGCCAGGGCCACACTATGCGTTTTCGCCGCTGCGGCGAAAACGGACGCGATTTAACCGGAGGGCTACTACGCGACACACTGCTGCAGTTTCAACGCAGTCAGTCTTGCTTGAACAATGAATGCGTCAACATGAGCACGAAGAAATTTTTGAAAATAATTTGTGCAATGGAAGCAGAAGGGTTGTTACGTGATCCGCTAGTGCGTAATTATTAGGTTCATCCATATTTTTCGGAGCGAGAATCTGGTAATCGATTTCAAATCGTAAAATGTCTCGCCAATTTCGTTCCAGGATTTGTCACGAATTATTTTGTCACTATAGTCTTTCGTACTTTTGTCCCAAAGTGCCACCTTTTCGTGGACACATTCAATAAATTTATCGATATCAAACATGGTGATTTTCTCTTTCAATAAATTGAACAGAACGCTGCGGCAAAACTGCGTAGTGTGACAGCGGGCACAAGACTAAACGTGTTCTGAAACGTCTCCGGCGATGCGGTGCGTCATATCTGATGCAGCATGCTGCAGCGACGTCCGGCGAATGCGGCAGGGACGCACTAGTGTGGCAGCTCTCATTTGAACCTATGCAACGTCACAAATCGGGTGACCGCATCCGTCATAACCGCAGCGGCGAAAACGCATAGTGTGGTCCCGGCCTTAGACTCCAAAACCGCTGCGTACTCTCTTTTATCGTAGGTTCGCACCCCACTAAGGTCCAATTTTTTTTTTCAAGATATAAATTTTTTTTCATTGTTGACTACATGACAATACACGATATTGATTTAAAAATGTTTCTAGAATATTTTAAAAATATTTTATCATAAGGTTTCCATAAAAATAATTTAAATGCACCGCCGCGCCATTTTTCTGCCTATGTATTGTTCTCGCTCCAGATAGTTTATAATTATTTTGTCAATGGAATAGATGTGTGGTATTGGCTTATGATACGTATTCTGAATCCCCTGGTTGGATTCGCTATTCTTTTATCAACGTACACCGTCCTCATTCGATTGTGGCCGCAGTGCGACCGATTAATGGCTGATTTAAAAAAATAAACGTAAAAATATTGCCATAAGCTAGCTGTAGTGTACAGCTGTTATTATGCTTTATTACATTATAATATATTATATTATATTGCATTACATTGCATTTTTGTTATATTTTTGTTGTTATGTTATACTATCGTTATATTATGTTATATTATATTATTTTATTGATCAGGGAATCAGACACTAAGTGAACGGACCGCGACCATAATCGAATGAGGGCGGTGTACGTTGATAAAAGAATAGCGAATCCAACCAGTGGATTCAGAATACGTATCATAAGCCAATACCACACATCTATTCCATTGACAAAATAATTATAAACTATCTGGAGCGAGAACAATACATAGGCAGAAAAATGGCGCGGCGGTGCATTTAAATTATTTTTATGGAAACCTTATGATAAAATATTTTTAAAATATTCTAGAAACATTTTTAAATGAATATCCCTAGTAGCACAAAATATTGAATGCACATTCATCCAATATTAAAAAGAGATTCAATCTCTTTTTAATATTTAAACATACGTACAATATTTATTCTAGATTAAAAAACAAATATATTTTCCAAATATGCTGGAAATATTCATTTTATATTATGAAAATAATATTCTTTTTCAAATATAAAGTAAATATTTATTTACTGATAGAAAGAAAACATTTTTTTCCGAATGTTCAGGAAATATTCATTTTATATTATGAAAAAAATATTCTTTTTCAAATATAAAGTAAATATTTATTTAATCGTAGAAATAATATATTTTTTTCAAATGTTTGGAAAATATTCTTTTTATAGTACGGAAAAAATACAGTATTGTCTCCGTATTTGCTCGCTGCTCGGGACCGGTGGTGAGCATATATTCTGTACAGACTCCTAATTCCGAGTGTTCGTTCGTCGCGCACGCAACGCGTTCCATCTCGCTCTGGCCTTCGCCGGACAAGAGTGAGACAAATTGTGGTGGGGATAGCGACAAGTTTGTATCGCGTGCATAAAATCGAGCATATACGGAGACAATACTGTATATTTTTTCAAATATAAAGTAAATATTTATTTAATGGTAGAAGCAAAGTGTTCTTTTCCGAATGTTCGGGGAATATTCATTTTATATTATAAATTTTTTTTTCAAATATAAAGTAAATATTTATTAATAGTAGGGTATGACGTCCTGGCCCTACCACGGTTTCGCGACTTAGTGTCGGCGAGCGCCACCAGAGGTCTAATCTTCTCGCAAGTCCTAATTCCCACTCTCATTCATATATACAAGTTCAAAATTGTGTCCACTTGTGTTCTCGTGTGTGTCTAGGGCAGGGACCGTCAGTTATAGTCCTTACTGGATGCGTCTTGGCTGACGCTCCTAAGAGAAAAACCGCTGCAACTCTTCTCTTTGTCTCCTCGATCCTTCAAAGCCAATCCACCCGCCACGCACAGTTGTGACTCCATTGCGGCGTAACCAGGCCGGCCTTATTAAGGTTTATGGTTACGTTGGAGGGTTGAACAGTGTAGGAATAAAATTTTTTTCGAAAGTGCGAGAAATATTCATTTTATATAATGAAATTTTTTTTCAAATATAAAGTAAACGTTTATTTCACATTTCCTGAATATTTATTTCACATTTTCTGAATAGGGGAGTTACCCTATTTACTTTACGTTTTTTAAATATATATTTTACATTTCCTGAATATTTATTTTGGAATTTTGAATATTATTTTCACATTTCCAGAATATTTGCTTTATATTTTCTGAATATTACTTTTATATTCCATGAATATTTAGTTCATATTTTCTAAACATTTATTTCACATTCTCAGTATGTGTATATAATATTTAGAATCAACATTTTTTTCATATTAAAAAGTGTGGCTAAAAAAATATTTTTTTAATATTTGGAAAAAATATTTAACCAATATTTTGTGCTACTAGGGATCGTGTATTGTCATGTAATAAACGATGAAAAAAAATTTATATCATGAAAAAAAATTGGACCTTAGTGGGGTGCGAACCTACGACAAAAGAGACTGTGCAGCGTTTTTGCAGTCTAACACTCTAACCCAGGCATGGAACTAAAGTGAACGCAGCGGCCGTTTTTCGGAGGCAACGCCTCCTTTCTCCCGCCGCGCGTCTTGGCCCCCGCGGCAGGCCTAGGAGCTTCGAGCGCCTCAGACCCGTACCATATGAACCGCGCGTGGCGCATTGGGGCGACACCCGTATCAATAGATTTCCGCATCACCCATGGGGTACTATTATCGATGCGTTTTTTTTTTGTCAATGGTATCCCCTGTAGGCCTATTCCACTGTGTCACGCGATAAAAATGGATAGGAAAAACGCGTTTTACTATCAAAATTTTAAATACGTTTGGGAAAACTTCATTTTCGCGCACGTTTAGACGTGCTAGGCATATCTAAAATATCAACTTTAATACGTACACTCGGCTCAAACGATTGTGGCCGATCGAGTTTCGATTGCATTCGAGCTCACTAGGGCTGGCTTTTTTACATCGCTACGATTCTACAGTATTTCGTGAATATGGTGGGGGCACTGCCAACGAGAACCTGTGGCTTGGCAGTGCCTCCACCATATTCACGAAATACTGTAGAATCGTAGCGATGTAAAAAAACCAGCCCTAGTGAGCTCGAATGCAATCGAAACTCGATCGGCCACAATCGTTTGAGCCGAGTGTACAACGTCGACCAGCCTCCCCGTTGATATTTTAAATATGCCAGCACGTCTAATCGTGCGCGAAAATGAAGTTTTCCCAAACGTATTTAAAATTTTAATAGTAAAACGCGTCTTTCCTATCCATTTTTATCGCGTGACACAGTGGAATAGGCCTACAGGGGATACCACTGACAAAAAAAAACGCATCGATAATAGTACCCCATGGGTGATGCAGAAATCTATTGATACGGGTATCGCCCCAATGCGCCACGCGCGGTTCATATGGTACGGGTCTGAGGCGCTCGAAGCTCCTAGGCCTGCCGCGGGGGCTAAGACGCGCGGCGGGAGAAAGGAGGCGTTGCCTCCGGAAAACGGCCGCTGCGTTCACTTTACTTCCATGCCTGCTCTAACCACTCCGCTAATAGTCCAGTGAAATTAGAATCTGTCTTCGGACTAATTCCCACCAAGCTGAATTTTGGCATGGACCTTTATTTGGTCGTTTTAAACAATATGTCAAAAGTCCCCATTAATCCCACTGCTGCTAAAAATTTTACAGAGGGTTGAAAAAAAAACTGTTTTTCGCAAATATCTCGCTATCTAGCAGTTTTGCGACAAAAATAGTTATTATACAATTTATAGCCTAGGAAATTCTCTACAAAAAAGGTCCTACAAGTTTTTTCGTAGGTGTAACCATTTTCATGTATGTCGGGTTACCGAGTTTCAACCCCCATAAACTTGACAAGGGAAGATCTTGAACCTGGAAATTCAGATAATTATCAAACTCTGGAAATATGTAGGGGAAGTCCTCCTGAGTACAACGCAATTTCGTTCGATGCCCAAATTCACTCCAAGAGGGTGCAATTCACCCTTAAACTTTTTTTTGGGGGGTATTATTACTCGCGAACTGTAGGAGATAGAAAAAAAGTGTTCAGGAAAAAGTTACTTCTTTTAATTGGGACTATCAGTTGGTAAATTATAGGTCTTACAGTTCTTACGGTTCACGAGTTATAACTCAAAATCGAAAAAAAAACATATTTTCAGGAGTCAATTTCACCCCCTTACAATGAATTTGGGCAACAAACGAAAAAATTACGCAATACACACCTATATTAACCTCTGTATATCCCTAGTTTTAAAAAAATTTTAATTTTCCAGGGGGTGGATCTTCGCCCGCGAGAAATAATATACTCATTTCCACACCACCCCGGAGGTAGAGTACTGAGCGCGTGTTTAAGAACAAGAGTAGGTTTATTCCTATGCTGTCTCAAAAATTGGAAGCTGCCACCATCAACGTGAAACAGGCTCAAGACCAAGCTGACGTTCTCATTACTTCTACGATAGAACTGAGCGGAAGACATACTAATTGAAAAAACAGACGCAGAACATGAGGGAGACTCGTAATTTTTGTATTTATAATAAACAAACATCGTGGATTAGGCCTACTGGGGACATCACGTTTAAAAAAAAACGCCCTCAGTACTCTACCTCCGGGGTGGTGTGGAAATGAGTATATTATTTCTCGCGGGCGAAGATCCACCCCCTGGAAAATTAAAAATTTTTTAAAACTAGGGATATACAGAGGTTAATATAGGTGTGTATTGCGTAATTTTTTCGTTTGTTGCCCAAATTCATTGTAAGGGGGTGAAATTGACTCCTGAAAATATGTTTTTTTTTTCGATTTTGAGTTATAACTCGTGAACCGTAAGAACTGTAAGACCTACAATTTACCAACTGATAGTCCCAATTAAAAGAAGTAACTTTTTCCTGAACACTTTTTTCTATCTCCTACAGTTCGCGAGTAATAATACCCCCCAAAAAAAAGTTTAAGGGTGAATTGCACCCTCTTGGAGTGAATTTGGGCATCGAACGAAATTGCGTTGTACTCAGGAGGACTTCCCCTACATATTTCCAGAGTTTGATAATTATCTGAATTTCCAGGTTCAAGATCTTCCCTTGTCAAGTTTATGGGGGTTGAAACTCGGTAACCCGACATACATGAAAATGGTTACACCTACGAAAAAACTTGTAGGACCTTTTTTGTAGAGAATTTCCTAGGCTATAAATTGTATAATAACTATTTTTGTCGCAAAACTGCTAGATAGCGAGATATTTGCGAAAAACAGGTTTTTTTTTCAACCCTCTGTAAAATTTTTAGCAGCAGTGGGATTAATGGGGACTTTTGACATATTGTTTAAAACGACCAAATAAAGGTTCATGCCAAAATTCAGCTTGGTGGGAATTAGTCCGTAGATTGGACAGATTTTCGTCTAATTTCACTGGACTATAACTGCGGCGCTGAATGATTCTTTCGTACCATATGATACATGGTGCGTATACACTTCCAATTAATCATATGAACTTGATTCCCTCCGTTTACATATTACTCTGTCGAATGTAGAGATATTAAAAATCATATAATGCATTCACTGTATGACGGCAATGCAAAAATTGAAAATACTTATCACGTTTTCACGCGAAATATCTCGAAAATATCGTTTTCTGATTTTTTTAGCTATGGCGCACCTTACCGAAAAATCTGAAAAAATTGTAGATAATAGTCATGTCAATATCTAACTACTGTAAAATTAAAAATCTAGTCGCGCGAAAACTTCAACACGAAATCTGCATTTTTCGACATTTTTTTGTTGCGTTTTTTATTTCTTACATTTAGCAGTTGCAACGAAAAAATCTGATAAAATTCACAATCATACACAATGATGTCTACAATATTTCAGATTTTATTTTTAGAATTTTTGCTGACCATTAAATAGGGAAAATATGGCAAAAACCGAAAATTCGGATTTACCCTATAACTACCCTCCTGGTTGAGATAGGGGGTTGAAACTTGCTGTACAGTGTTTTCCTGTGCTATACTATTGAAATATACTAGCTAAAATCGGTTCAAGGGCACTTTTCACTATGCTTATCCAGCTAGACCCTTTTGGGGTTTATATATTTGTATTTCTTAACGGTTTCTTCTGGCCACATTTCAGTTCACCTTCTAGATGCTCTTGTTTTGTCCGATGTTTACCTCAGTCTTCTTCCAACCGACTAGCCATCGCATGTTCAGTTAGAACGGTGCGACTAATTTTCAATAGTACTCGCAGTATTTGTCTCTATTTTGTTACGTTTTGCGCTCATGGTAATATGACTTTAATGTACAGTAATAGTAACAGAACATCAACAAAACTAATATAAGAACAGGAACGAAAATACAATTTGTTAGGCAGGGAAATGTAGGTATCGGTACGTTTGCTTGTAATGGGGGCTGACTCCCGAATGACAGCTCCTCTTGTCTCGCTCGCTCGCACCAGCGGGCCATGGATTCCCATCCATAGGGTGCTCGCAACAATATTGAAACTTTCCTTGAAAAGGGTCAAAATGAATGACCGAAACGTCGGAAATTAATATAAAAAATTTTAATATTTGCAAAAGATAGCTATGATTATTTTTTATTTTAAAAAATAATTATATTTAAAGGGACCGAACCAACCAGTGCGCCGATACCATTTCAGTTAAGATGTACGTTCGAAATCTAATTTAAAAAACTCCCCGTTTACGTTGTTCAGTCTGCTTGTGACTATGGCACGGATGATATATAGATTGTTATATATAAAAATATGTAGGATCACGGAAAAGGGGAGCTTCGGATGCGGGACTCGAACCCGCGATCTTCAGATTCGTCGCGGGCTGGCCAGCCGCCTCAGCCACCTCGGCTACCGCCAACGTCCCGATCATACTCCCGTGTCCTCCCTTACCGTGGTGGTGGGGGTTCCTGATCCCACAAATACGGTAACTGATTCGAGTCCGGGGCACGACCGGGACACGGAACGGACTCGAAACGTATATCTATAAATCAGGCCTGCACAGCAAGGCTGTGGCGGGCAAGAGCGCTCTCGATTGCTCGTGAGCAAAGCGAAGAGCGGCGCCGTGAGCAGTTCCCCCACCCTGTGGCCAATAGCTGTCGTAGTATGCGTGTAAACTGTAATGTGTGTTGCTGATGTTCCGCGGCACACTTCACTCACGAACACTCCCCACCACGGCCCTCACGGCACTGTCGCTCATAAAGGCGTGGCCTACTGCTTTACGATGCTCTTTCCACACGCGTCCGAAAATTTTTGCCCGGCGAGCATTCAGCTGTGCACGCCTGCTATAAATGAATCGTTATTCGAGTTGCCGAGCGTAGAGGACTGACGACTTGGGGACTGACGCACGACGCTCACGTTACGATATAGCATCGGCCAATAACGAAAATTTTAGTTTTCATAATTTTCATCTTATCTCGTTTTCCCGACGAAAATAATCCTAAGCAGGGCATAATCTGAGCTATAATAAAAAAATTACATAAACATAGTTCCATTTAGGGCTGTACTTCCGAATGGCACGAGGTTTGAGGGGAGGGTGTGTGGAACCCCACATCTAAAATTGTTGATTCAGAAATTTATTAGTTTCAGAGATATTAATAAAAAATACTTTTAGTATTTCTGTTGACATATTCCGATACAACACATTCCACTTTCGAACTTGTTCTGTGTATTAGTATTGGTATTAGTATTGGTAGAGAACCGATGTGAGTTTAGAGATTTAAACCAGAAACTTGCGGATGTGATGCATCCTATTATATAGGCGGGATACCTATTACTTTATTGATAGTCAATACCCTATGGAGGTGATTCTACAGGCAAAAATAAAACGAAAATATAGAACACAATTTTTTAATATCGCGCTTCGTTTTCGAGAAAATTGGCTTTGAATTTCGCTAAATATGCGTGCCTTTCCGGCGCCTGAGGAGCACGCAGAGGTAAGGGCAGTAGGCGGTCCGAGGACGCTAGCCTCCATAGCGTCTTCTACGTGCTGCGTGGAACGAGTTGTTCGAAGCCAATGAAGCGGCGGGCATGCAACGGATGAGGAAAACTCTAGTTGTGTGCGCTTCGGCCCTAAATGTAAAGTACCACGGCGCGTGGCTTAGCAAGTCGGCTCGGCCAGTCCAGGATCGGCGAGTCGACTTGGCGAGCGCGAGTCGACGAGCCACGCGCCGTGGAACTTCAGCTTAACGGTACGAGCCTACACGCACACTACTAGAAGTTTCCATATCTGTGGCATGCCCGCCGCTTCATTGGCTTCGAGCACCCCCTTCCACACAGCACGTAGAAGACGCTATGGAGGCTAGCGTCCTCGGACCGCCTACCTGGACCTGACTGGGTAAGGGGAACGCGTCCAACAGTTCATAAAACAGTTTGGGGGGGGGGGGGATGATCACCGGGAAGGGGTGCCCGCACCTACGTCCAAAAAAATTCAGAAAAAATAATTAATTTATTAATATTTTGGAAACTAATAAATACCCGAAGCTACAATTTTAGATTTATGGTCCACATCCCCTCCCCACTCCTCCCTACAAACTGCATCTCGATCGGCCACTGGGGGCCATTCGGAAGAATATCCATGATTTCATTTAAGCGAAAGTTGCAGATACGCCCTTTTAAAGTAACACGGTAATGTTAGCCCGTGACACTTTATTCATATTAACCAGATTTGTAAGTACCAGTTCGTTTGTCCCGATTATTTGTTAAAAAAATGTCATTGCTCGAGGAAAAGCATGAAAATGTGACAGGTTCCTTCCCTCAGAAAAAGATAAGGATAGGTCAGGGTGTAATGGTTGCTAGTAAAAAAGCGGTCAAAACTATTGCATTGTGCTGAAAACAATGCCAAACCCATCATTAGACAAGATCTCCCACAAAAAAGTTTACTCTGACATTGACGTAATACTATGGAAGCTTCTAATGCATCTTTTACAAATATTATTTTCGATTACGGAAGTCAAAATGAACAGACAGAGCATATAGCTACCGTAGAACATTGCTTTGCAGCAGCAATAACCTATCACTGACACTAGAAGCTTCTATAGCTTTACGCTAATATCAGAGAACAAAATTTTATGCAAAATTTGCGCGTCCAATGAAGATAGCACTGTATTCAGCACAATGAAATAGTTTCGACCACTTTCTTACTTCCAACTTTTAACTGCGTTATTCGAAATGATCTTATCCATGCCGACCTTTCCCATCCATCCTTTTTTTTTTTTTTTTTGTTTATTTAGATACCTTTTTATCCAGATCTAATATTTAACAGAGCATAACAGAAAATACTGAAAGGTATTGTTCTCAGAACCACCTTTTGACCAGATACGCCTATTTAAATTAACACGGCAGAAGAATAGCTTAATAAAATTCTTCTGCAGGTGTAAATGACATCATTTACAGTTATACCGGTTACGAGCAATGTCGATATTGTCTTTGGGCCTCATTGAAATAATATAGACAGTGAGTAGTACAGTCGGGGGCGACCGATAAAGCAAGGCGCGCGGTTTGCTTACCTGAAACAGGGTACACAGCTGTCTATAACAGCTTACTGCGACGTCGAATATGCACATCACAGCCTAGAAATATGCTTATTCTATAGAAAACACTTCAGCAACTATGGTAGTATTTTTTTTCGGATTTTTAAAATTGAGGCCTTAAGTCGAAATTTACAAAACAACAATTAGTATATAATTTTCACTGTCATAAAAATGATTATTTAAATTTAAAAAAAATATGTATAAAGGCCGATCCTTCTTGATTAAAATAATAAAGGAATCAACTAAATCCGACAAATAGTTTTCAAGATATAAATTTATAAGTACAACCCATTTTCGTGATAACAGACAAAAATCGCAAAATTAAAGGTCCTGTATTTTTTAATTATATTCAAAATTGGTAAAAAAATATGACTTTAACCCCCGCCTTACGAGGACTACAACATATTCAATTTTGAGCAAAATCCTAAACATCGAGGGGAAAAGTGACCCATTTGCCATGGAATGACCCTATCATCGACATCATGCCGATCGCCTACCATCACGACGGGGATGATCAAGACGACGCGAATGCATGACTCCACAATAGCCAAATAGTAAAAATACAAAAAATGAAAAAGATTTTAATGAATGATTAATAAGTATTTGAATAACATTTTCACGTGACCACTAATAATTAATAACAAATGATTATATAATTTTGATATAATTGCATCACTATACCAAAACACATTGACAATGAGTAAAAGTTAAAAATGTAATTTTCTGGATAAAAAAAACTTTGCTTTCTCAAATATTTCAAATAATCACCCATACTTTCCATAATTTCCTAGAAATCATGTTATTTAATCATTACTATTAACTACAAAATATTTGCAAAACGTGTATAATAAAAATCTGATGATACTAACTTGTAGCCAATTTACAGTATTTGTCCATCTGACGTGTCAACTCTTCTTGATTTTCAGGATTAGGTTCTGTTAATTTCGCAGCAAGCGTTTGTTTTATTTGACTTATGCCTTGAATTAACCGCTCTGCAACAGTATTTATGCACTTATTAGATTATTCTATTCTCCAATGTTTAAGAAATTGATTGCATTGGATAAATAAAACTTCAAAACAGTATTAATAAAATGTGTAGAAACCTATATGCTTATAATATGAATGTAAAAAAACAATATAGAAATAAAAACATTTGATCAGAAATTTCAAATTTACAGGTTTTTAAAAAAGATCTCCACCAAGCTTCATCATTGCATATACATATATTATCGTGTTACTGAACAGAATACTTGTTTAAATAAAATATTTGGGAGAAAGTTGTAAGTATTTAGAAATAAATTGGCCCCAAAAAGGAATAAAAATTTTCAAAATTTGCAACAAAAATTGATTAATTCTGATGTATGCTTTTTACTACGGTAACTGCTCACAAACAATATACAGGGTGTTTCGCAATAAGTATAAAAGCAAGGCGAAAATATGATATAACATATTTTTATACGAGCCTTTGTTTTCAAGAAAATCGAATTTGGAAACTTATTTGGTATTCGTGCTCTTCAATGAGAAGTGAATATTGTATAACGCAATAATGAATGTACTACTAACTGTGTTTAAATAAAATGAAAATTTTTGTGTAAACATAAGTCGAAACCGAAGACTCTTTTCTCCAGCTTTAAGCATGCGGGTACTTGACAGATTTTCAAAACCCGTTTTATCGAAAACAAAGCGTCGTCTGCGAAAAAGTTATTCCTCAATTCAACTTATTTATGCATAAGAATTTTCACCTACAATGGTAATATATTTATTATTGCAATCCAATAATTACCAGCCGAATGTGCATGTGCCTAGAGAATTTCACTCGATTTCTTCTAACGGAGGTCTCTACAAAAAATGATTTTAACTTTACAATTTAAATTATATTTTAAGGCGCCCCTTTTGCGGTTGTACTATTCATTGCGGGACACTCTGCTTATACCAAATAGAACACATAACTGAAACCACTTCGATAACTGCGTAAATAATGTATTTTGCGAAAATGGGGTCAGATGAATGTTATGTGGCTCGAAAGGAGTCACATTTATAAGGCACTATTCAATTTTTTTTTTTTATCATTTGTCCTTTAAAAGATTTCCAGGTTACGTTCAGTTTTTGAAATGGATCCATATGTTTCTATTATCATGTTCTTGTAGCTGATGGGAAAAATTCATCTATATACGTAGAATGTTTCGATCATCACATGATTTTGAACAAGAAAATTCCGTATTAAATTGGTCGCGAATGCAAGCAGTCAGCGAAAGAGTAAAACAAAAACAATAGTGAGAATACTACGCCTTGTACTGTCTCGTGCTCGAAACCGGTTGAATGTGGAATCTTCGTGCCAAAGGTCATGTGAAGGTTAATGTTACACAGGGATAAATTTGATCATTCAGTAACTATAAAAATACGGTGATAAAAACTGGAATTAATTTGAAAAAATGCAGGTGATTTTGAAATCTTCAAAACTAGAAGTTATAGAATAAATTTGAATATTTGTATTGAATGGTCATCTTCAATTTATATAGAGCGATTACTCTATGTTTGTAATGTTAAAGAAATTCTCTAACGTACTCAAAAATATAGAAAAATATTATAATAACAATGAAATATAATATCCTTTGTTGATTCTTGTACCTGCTGGAACTTCCATGATAAACAAGAACCTAGTTTATCCACATATAAATATAAATATACAATATAAATACTCAACTGTGCTCCTGTTCAAGGCCATGTAGTTTTATTTTATTGGCCTCATGTTGTGCTTTTTTCTTCAAGCGACATGCACGCGAAGCGAGTTTATTTTTCTCTTTGCGTGTTTTGGGTCTCGCTGTGAATGGTAACTCCGAAACAGGTGTCATATCGTTTATAATGCGAGAAAGTTTATCTAATTCGCGTCCAATACTATACAATTTACGTGGATTAGGAGTCAGATCATTCCCATCTCCTTTCCGTGCCTTTCCACTGTGCTTGATTCCACGAAGCGCACAATGAGGGCTAAAAACAGGATCTGTGGCTTCATTTAATATATGTGGATCTTCGAGGCGCGCCCTCGCAACAAGTCTCTGCCCTTTTGGTCCTTTTGCTTGTACGTTATACTGCCAAAAATATCGTTCTTTTTTGCTGTGTTTATTATCTCGAATTGAATCCATACTCCCACTGACTACTCTGCTCCCAGTACTTTGATCTTCACCATCACTACCAACTGTGTCTATAAAAATACGCATTTGTAGTACAACTTCTTTTAACTGCCTTCATCTTACGTGAAATCAAAAGTTTACAGCAACGATAAATCAGAAACACATACAGAATTTGTATAAAGAATTTACGATGCAAGGCATAGCACTAAAGGTATAATACCCCAAATACAATGGCAAATATTACGTGTAGAAATGTAACGTCGGCGATTTGAACTCTGTATTTAAATTTTATGCAAAATCAAGAGAATAAAAGAAAAGAAAATACGTTTGGAATACCGTTTTACTGCAAGTATGTCTAATGTGGTATTTGTGATATAATGGACTATCAAAGTGAAAAAAATACGCAATATTCATATACGAGCAATAATGTACCGTTATCACTGCTATAGTCGTCATAATGATCACTGTCATCGTCGCTATCTTCATAACCCTCATCATGACTAAGATGATCAATATGATAAAGTGGATCTGGACTAAGAGCTCCTCCAGTACTTAAACTGCTTGTTGAACCCGCTTCAACAACACCAAGACTACCAGTGCTCAACAAATGTGGTCTTGGTTCTCTACGAGTCCATATTTGTTCTAGTCCCATTGTTCGGGTTGGAGCAGACATTGACAGTCTAGAAACCTTAGATTTGTTACTCGTTGTACATCCAACATTTATTTGCCTGTATGTGGAATTATCAAAAGGATTTTCACATCTTCTCATTAACAACTCATGAAGGGCGGACTGTCCATTTGGCCTGATCATAGGATGCGACGACGTCGAAGAACTTGCCGTTGAACTGCCTTTAAAAGGATTATCTTTATTATTAATTGAAAACTATTCTTCGTCTCTTTTTATGAATCGAGACTATGTCTCTTAAGGAACACAATATTATAAACCAATGTTAAGATCACTTTAATAAGTTCAAAATGTTTTCTAAAACACTTTTTTTAAAATGCTAATAGTCCAAATATTTCTAAAGCTACGTAACATATCACTTTCTAAAATGCTTATTAAATCCCGTAAATATATTCATCAATTTTTAATCTTATTTCTGTTCAAGTTTCAATTTAAAATGGCAACTGAAATGAAAGTTGATTATTAAAGTATAACGCTTTGTAAGTATCATAGAATTGGTTTTATAATATCTTGTTTGTTAAAAATGATATTCTTCATAAAATATATATGTTATAAATATGAGAAGTTAAAGATAAAGTTATGTATAAACCTGCAACGTTACTGGTTCCTGGGCTTGGAAAAGTATTGGGACTAACTGTCTCTAAATTATCAGAAACATTGATATTTATATTCAGATTAAATCCATGTGCATTTATGTATGTTGGACAGATATTACGATATGTCGATCCAGACTGTGGGAAACTACTTGGAGCAAAACTGATATTGTTATCATTAAATAATGGGCCAACTGATTGAACTGCATTAGCATCTACTTTATATGGTTGAATCCTTTCTTCTGGTAAAAGTAGATCATCAAAATTTAAATCACCAAGAAGTGTATCGTCATTGGCATTCAATTCAGCAAGAGTAGGACCTTGAATAAGATCTGCTTTGTCCACTTGAAATATATCATCATCTTCCATTTTAAAAGAAACATCCAATTGATCAGAATCCATCTTAAATGGAGATTCTATGAAATCTGGACGATTGGGCCATATTGAGGGTACAGTTAACGGGGATGGCGAAAATTGATCGTATATGCCCCTAGTACTCCTGTGTCCTCCAGGAATTGGTACCGATGCACTTGATGGACCCATTTCTTGATTAGGTTCTTGCTTTACTATACCATCCATTGGGCTCGTTTTGATTTCAGAAAATAACTCGGTGTATCCAAACTCTCCCATTAACAATAAATGCTTAAAATTAATTGGATTCAACAATTAATAATTAGAATACAGTTTCAAAGTACAATATAGGTTATTTACCATCAAACACCGAGCAACTTACCAATTATTTTTCTTTCAATGAATCAAGTATTCTGTATGTATTTGGTACCACGAATATCAATCTTTAAATATTAGATACTTAAATAGTAATAGGCTATATGTACTATACATAAACTCATAAAATTAAATAGTAATCAAACTAAACCAAACAAGAACCAATTTAGACACTGTGCACGTTTATAATACTCAATTGATAGTTGAACTGAGGTAAATAATAAAATTTAAAATGACGGTTCACCCGTTTGCATAGTTCTTGTTATTATAGATTAATGATAAAAGTCATCAACCCATGCGCCTACATAGTATATTCACTGTCCACACATGAAATGACCATGACTTTCGTCAGCAAATATTTTTCCTAGACAACGACATTGCCTCACAAGATTTTCTCAGCTTAATATTTCAAACCTCTAAAGTCTTTTCCTTTGGGGAAACGATGCGTTATGGGGAAAAATACACGTCACGGTCTATTTGTACACTACTTTCCTTAGCTACGCACCAAAAACTAATAAAATCCACTTACAAAACACAGTTTGTTATTGTTTTGCTACAAGATTTCCAGACAGTATCACTGATATTAACATAAATAGGGAATGATCACATGACAATAGTCGAATACTCGGCCAATGAGAAGATCCAGCCAATCATAAATGAATATACCTACATGAAGGTAGGGATCCTCTAGTGTTGCGCGTTGTTGCGCGATTTACTGAACAGTTCCAAATGAAACGCAGGTTCGTGCCCGTGGAGCGCTAACGCACTCTGCTCGCGAAATAGTGCGGGAATTTTAAACGATTCGACAAGGTAAAATTTCATTGTGAATTATGCATTGTTGCGTGGCTCTTCAGGGAAATAGCATGGAGTGCTCCACGGGCCCACTCTGCTCCGTGGATCCGTTCGGGTCTTTGAAAGTGAATTGAGAGAATTCGAAAGAAACTTTATATTCTGATTGAACAATTAGTGTATTTGATATAATCTCCTTAATACGTCTTACAAGGTCGACTCTTGTTACAGAATTGAAATATGTCCACTATTTCGGTTGTTAACATAAACAAATAACATTTGTTTCCGCACGAGCGTTTTTATACTTTCTATGAATAAAGATTACAATAAAACCCAACAACTTCGCGTAATCCATTTGAATTTCCCTCCGAAGCTCTATTCACATCGAAGCAAAGTAGCGGCAATGCGACAGCATATATTGTTACAAAAAAAAAACATGACTGTTTTCTAGTCTGCTGACAAGATTGATGTGTCTTCGCACAAACGAACTCTTCGCTTGTCACCTCCGAGCGCCCCACTCCTCCAATTTCGGCGCGTTCTTCCATCAAGCTTCCTTAGGGGGTTGTCCTTTAGCCATCTCTCCGTCCTTGGCCCTTCCTTCGCGCTTCCCTCCACTCTTGGCTGGTGGTCGAGGCACGCTTTCCGTTTACATACTTATACATAGGCTGCGTACAGTACATACATTTCTAACAGGTTTATGGCTTTATGACTTTCAGCCTTCCCTGAGCCGAGTTTTTACCCTACTAGGACATCGGCAATTATAGAAAAAGCGAGGACAGAGTTTTAAGTGATTTTACGAGACGAGCAGCTGCCCGCTCGACGAAATTTGGCACGCAGATGTGGAAGGGTAAGTTAAGGGTGCCGTCTCAAGTTTGTTATGGTCCGAAAAAGTAAACAATAGTGATCCTCTAGAGCAGCCCACACAGCACACGAGGTCCCGAGGACGTACGTTTTAGGTCCGTTCTAGGTCCGTAGGTCTGAAGGTCCCGGTTTGTAACAAAACGTCCCCGGGACGTCCGTGGGCGGTTGTGGGACGTCTATAGACGATTTTGGGACGGTTTTGGGACGTCGTGTAACTACAGTGGCGCCATCTGTGCAAAGTCCTAAATACGTCCCTGGGATGCGCTTGGGACGGGCCTTGGGACGTGTTTGGGACGGGCCTTGGGACGTGTTTGGGACGTATTTGGGACGGGCTTGGGACGAGCTTGGGACGGGCTTGGGACGTGTTTGGGACGGGCTTGGGACGTGTTTGGGACATGTTTGGGACGTATTTGGGACGGGCTTGGGACGTGTTTGGGACGGGCTTGGGACTTATTTGGGACGAGCTTGGGACGTTTTAAGACGTCGAGTGCTACCTGCTATATAGGCGCCATCTATAGAACGTCGTCTATACTATGAGGTGCATTTCAGTTTCAAAGGATATTTCAGCGAAAGTGTATTATCGACTCCTTATTTGAAGACTGGACGTAGCGCCCTCTGCTTACGGACAGCGTCCAATTCAAGAACTACTCTAAAATGGATTGAAATGTTGAAAGATTTGTTTGGAGCGAGAGTTCGAAACAGGCGGCAGGTGTAGAGGTGTGCGAATTTCTTTCCTAAAATCTATGCGGGGAGTGAGGAGTCATATGGACCCGAGTATGGTACATCCTGAGGGTTTGTATATATATATATATATATATATATATATATATATATGTAGGGTCTAAATTAGGCTAAATGCATTGGGACGGTGTTGAAGACGGTTATCGATACGATTAAAATAAAATGAAATTTGATAAAAATGTATTTCCATTTATTTCGTTACAGTACACTACAAATTATATCATCCACTGCATTACACTATGTGTGTTTACAAATATTGAAAAACTACAATACTACAATATTATTATTCTATTTGTTATAAATTATAAATTAAATTATTCTATTTCTATAATCAAATTGCTCGTGCGTGCATGCGCGAAATGACTATAGAATGCACCTAGAATGAGTAGTGGATACACCTGTAGTTGGTTGGAATATACAAATCAGAGTATACAAAGTGTACACAGAATACACGTATCGCGTACGCACTTAAAATATATAAATATAACATATGTTAGTGTACATAATACACATATCGGATTTTACAAAAATATACGGTAGTGATAGAGTAGTAGATACACTACACAGTGGCAGACAAACATATACATATACACTTTTTAAAATCGCATAACTTTTTACAAACAGTGAACTAAACGAGTTCTTTTTTTTTTTCGAAGTTAGAAAGATCGGTTTGCTATAATAGTTATATCGTGTATTCGCCGTTTTGAAAAATTGGAATTTTCGAAATAACAAGAAAAAAACAGTTTTACAAACTTTTTTGTGTGAGCTTATAATGAAAATTTAAAAAATGTCCTTTCTAGATTCAAGTAAGATATACGCATACTAAAAATTTCATCTAAATCGGTTAACGTTGCTCTGAGCTACAAACGCTTAAAGATCGCCGAATGAGGTCGAAATCGCTGGTATATTTCGAGGTCAGGGATTTTTAAATTCTGTCATGTCATCAAGGGGTCATATTCTGGTTAGCGCGCCGATAAATTCAGCGATTTTCAGGAATGTATTGCGAAGACAGGAATTATAGTAATGGAATAAAACTTTTTCTATTGATTAAAGTACGTTTCTATAGCAAATAGAAAATATAAAAGTAATAAAATTATTGTTTTTAAAATGGTTTTGAAGGCGATTTTGATGATGTTACGTCCCGAAGGGACTTGTGTGAAACACCCCGAGCGGTTAGGGTGATCCGCTGGGTTCGCTGCTGTGTCTAAGTGCTAAAGCACACCTTGACTATACTTACCAAGGAAGGATAAGGAGTAGAAGGGTAGAATCAATCGGTACTCAGAATTTAGAGGGAAAAACAACAAAGTAAAATATATTCTTGAGAAAGTGAGATCGGATTAACATACCCTTGAGGACGACGCACTGTCCCAGTGTCGCTCGCTGTGTTCTCGGATGACACACGGCACGCTTGCCGTCTAATATTTCGCCTACTCGCGATGTCGCTGACCCAAACGTAGGTCGTGGTCGCTTGCTGCGCTGTCAGTTAGCACACGGAAGTCTTCGAATTGTAACTCGCGATGTCGAATAGCTTGTTATTTTCGCTCCGTCAACGTCGGTCACGGTTAACGCTCAAGGGCTCTCCCGGCTAGGCCGTTCTCGGTATGTCGGATGGAGTTACCCTCTTGCGAATTACTACCCGCCGAGCGCGCTTTGCGGTACAAACAATTAGGCGATGACGCGATCTCTAGACGGCCCGCTGGCTCGTCGTAACTTTCTATTTCGAACTCCCGAAAACCGATCAGCTAGCGATTAAGAATGAGAATTAAGTATCTGCTCGCGAGATCGCGCGATCCAAGCTTTTATAGCGCGATCCAGGCCAGAGCCACGCACTCCCCATTTCGAGAACGGGGGAGAATCGCTCCGTCAGTCACTGTTTCTTGTGATTTCCATTGCTCCATGCTCTGGAATCTAGGGCCCGGACCATCGGTGGTCTCGTTGTGCCCACGCTGACGGATTCCGCGTTTGCCGACCTACTAACCCGCGCGCTGCGATTCCGCTGAATCGCCGATGACGAAATGGAAGGCGACGCGGGGACAGCAAGCACGGAACGGACCTGAAGGGTCCATGTAACAATGACATGTTTAAAAATTCATGCCTCGCCGGTGCAGGTGATTTCAGCAGTTGGACTTATCTGAAACCAAAAATACAAACATATTCTTTATCAATATGACTGTCGCTATGGCCCGAAGTAGAATAAATGATTTATCCATAAAATTAACAAAATGTCGGGCAAAATATAAGAATAAATGTATTTCGGGTGTGTTTTATGTGCTATTTTCGATTTTAAAAGTAGGTTAAACTCAACAGAAATACTTGGTTGTAGTCCCGGCCAGAGGCATAGATGTGCAGAATAAGCAGTTCAATTTATAAAGCAATCGGTTCGATAGATTTTGAGATTTTACCGGCACCATGTGAAAAAATGACGTTCCGAGAAGAACGCGTTCAAAGTTTTCATCTATGGGGATCGAGCCTCTGCGCTCCCTACAAAATGCTTATGTAGAAGCTAAGATAAATGGAATTTTTCAATGAAAATTTAACAGTGCATTCTTGAGGATATGTACTTTCGAAAAATGTTTTAAAAAATCGATTTTTTCAAACCGTCTAACCAGAATGACCCCTTAACACCCATCGTCGTGGTTAGTATAGTATATATAGCTAATGTTAAACGTGTTCTGCGGCTTGGAAAATACTTATGGCACTTATTGGCATTTTCTTATTTCCGCTACGCAATCTGGTGGCAAAAATTAAAGCATTCAAATCAGGTTAGCTGTCACATGTAATTGGCAATATTGTGAATTTCGACTGTTCGATGATGGATTTTGTAATATTTAACAGACTATTTAATGACAAAAACATTATTGCACTATTTCAATACTTGTGTGAGACCAGTCCTGTAACGCGATTGACCCGATTGCAGAGCTTACAACCGCAGATGGCGCTCACACAGAATTTACCAATACACATATGCGCTTTACCATGGATATACTTTGTTGATCGTAGCAGAATGTTGCTCCAGCTTTGATGTCTGGGGAATGCAGCGACTCCCCTATCAATGTTGCGCTTCTTCCAGGCTCGTGAACGATGCTTTACTGCGGGATGTTTACCGCACTTCATTGGGAGAGGCGGCCAGGATCCGCATTCATCGACAGTCAGGCCGCACTGCTACTCCCTTTTTTTTTTTCTTTTTTTTTTTCTTTTTTTACGTGGGGGAAAATGCATTACGCACACCCGGCGAGATGTTGTGTGCCGGGTAGTGTGGGACTCCTTGCAGGTGTCGGTCCCGCAAGTTTACCCACTAAAAACCACCACGACCCCCTCAATCGTCTAAATACTAAATTTCGAAAAGGTATGAACATTGAATCAACAAGAAAATCTCGAAATCTGAATGTTGTTGTCATCATAAAGACATCATAAAGACATGATTTACATATACCAGAAACATTGGACAAGTATTTTATTTGCATGTCGGAAGAGTGGAGTGAAGTAGGGGGAAAATTTTAAAGTTATCTGAAAATTCGAATTTCACACATTTATGCACTATTTTCGCTACACTGAAAGTTTGACGAGGACCCATGTTGTTAGATGGCGTTTGAAAAATTCCTAATTCGGAGGAGTTACAGGGATCGTCATAAAAATCTGTCAATTGTAAAAATTTTCGGCCTATTATTTTGTGCTGGTTTTCATGTTCGATAATATTTTCTACGATAACAATGCTGCCATCATTGAGACGGCAGCAATTGTTAGGGTGCCGGTTCTGTAAAATAAAATTACTGAAACTAATGCGTTTAAATTGCTTCGCGTTATTAATACCGTCTATTATTGGACCACGAGAATGTTCCTTATGGAAAATCGGATATACGGGGGAACGATTTAATGCTTCTATACTAAAATGAGATTTTTCAAATTGCCGTTTCACAAGCTGTTGCAAGGGTTTCTCACTCTTCCTAAGGCATTTTTTAATACTTTGCAAAAAGTTTTCAAACGGAAAGCAACTAAAATTGTCAAGAGGTCCGTGATTTCTTACATCATCTACCAAGTGTAGCAGATTATGAACATTGTGTGATACGTATTTTGAGCCATATAACAATTGGAAAGTTTCAACAAAATACTTTAATAATTTTACCGCATAATCGAGGTGAATAAAATATTTCCTGTCCGATAAAATGAGAAATGCAGTGTGGAGTGTAAGAAAATTTAAATATCTATCATCATCTATATTGTTTAATAAAACTACTGGCCCGGTGTACAATAAAAAATGACGCAATTCAGTTGCTTTCCACCGTTTTAAAATACTCAAGCTTCGAGGTTTTCTCGTAAATTCTCTTGGCATGCTAGTAGATATTTGTATTAAGGCTAGTGATATTTTGCATTGAGATTGTACTGATATTCTGGTCATGGATTTGCCACAACACCACAGAGAGAGCAACTTTTTCACTACACCCAGACAAATCAAATGCATGTAATCTAACGGAAACGAATTGATCATATGGATGCCAGGAATTCTTTCTATAATCGACGTTCCAGTATGATGATGTGAGTCAGATTTGGATCTGAAATCATCATCAGTCCTTAAACGGAGATTATTTGTCCCAGGAAAGCACGTTCTCTTAGCTATATTCGTACCTACCATATGGCATTTGGTGCAAGAAGAATAGCCGGCATGGCCTCTTGTATATTTAAGAAAGGACTTGGCAGGTACGTCGCATATAAATGATTTTATTTTTAAATGATAAAGATGGCCGTTAATAGAAATTCCGGTACTAATTAAATCTATGGCTTCTTTGGCGAAATCTTCTAGAAAAACGTTGGCATCGTTGGGCTTTTCATACCCATGGTATGTGCCAATCATACCTACTTCGTTATATCCGGCAATGCAGCCTAAAATGGGATAAACTTGACTCTTGGAACTTTTAGAAAGCGGTAAACCGTCCACATTGATATTAATATAAATTGTGTTGTTTTCGATACGGGATAAATCTACGGACTGAACGAGTTTTAAAATGGTGGATTCTAAACCAAAATGGTAATACTGACCTGGATCGACACATTTAATCTGTACATTCCTGGGAGTTTTTAAAAGAGTCCTGGCATCCGAGGGTAAATGAGTTGGAACTGATTTCTTTAAAATGGGTAATAAATCGTTAATGGCTGTATGAGTAATATTATGCTTTATAGCCCACTCTGCTAGTGAATTTGATAAATTGGGACTATCGGTGGTCTGAGAATTTTCAAATCTGGCGAAATTTTCAATTTCTTCCACATTCTCAACGAATCCTACATCACTCTGAGTGATATTAACAGAAGGTTGAGAATTAATGCCAGGTGAAATGGCATTTGTAGTGGTACTCAGATCGGAAGATGTTGATTGAGAAACTGACTGCGAACAATTAGTGCCAGGTGGAAGTGAATGTGGGAAAGTAGCATCTGATGATGTTGCGGCTTGGATTTTCTGAAGTAACCTATTTTGAGATCTCTTGGCACGCATATAGTACTTTTGTAATTTCATTTTTCCAGTCATTATTGCGGTAAAGAAGGAGATAGATAGAACAGACTGTATAATTGGGAAAAGAATAGCGTAATGGAAGAGAATGGATATAGAACTTACGTGTAATAAAACCGGCACTTGTATAACCTCGAATGTTACACAAACACAACACTTTGTCGTTTAACACAACACGTCGTTTAAAATGTCACCCTTTGCCTTCGACGGTTCAGCGGTAACTGAACTGTCGCTACCCACGGGTGCTAGCCCTACTCCACGACCAAACGTACCCCCCACCTAGCGCCTGTACCGCACCAAGCAGGCATACCTGGCCGGCCGCGGCGCAGCGCTCTCCTGCGAGAATTCGTGTTCCCGACATGGAATAAAAATATATAAAAAAAAAAATTATTATGTTAAACGATTTTATTAAAAATGCGCTAAAAACTAAAAAATGATTCTTTTCTTGTACTGCAATTTCGATGGTGTTTTTTCACTTTAAATAAAATCGACGAGCAGGATATGTTATAACAGAATATGAATCAATTTAATACAGAATCGAGCCACGAAATGAAGTTGTTGTGACATATCCTGCTCCACGATTTTATTTAGAGTGAAAAAAAAAACACCATCGAAACTGCAGTACAAGAAAATGATTATTTTTTAGTTTTTAGTGCATTTTTAATAAAATCGTTTGACGTACAATTTTTTTTATATATTTTTTATTTTCTAGGGTTTAATGTTTATGAGTTTCCCCTCAACTCGATCGCAAGGGTTGAGGAATTAGATGAAATTTCGCAAGATGAGCAAAATTTCCAAGGTGCATGCCCCAGTGGCAGCAGCAGCAGCAGGTATTCTCAGATCATCAATACACATACCTTCCCTCTCGCAGGCTTCAAATAATTTCTCAATTTATAACTCTAACAATATGAGGACATTTTCATTGTATTGCGTTTTAAAATAATTCTAAGATCATTCATCGACACCGATACCTTTCTTCTAACAAGCTTTCAGATAATTTGTCAATTTATAACTCTGCCAATATGAATACATTTCATTACTTTGCGTTTTTAAATAATTCTTATTCATCGACACCTTGACCTTGCCTGGCCACGCCAAGTATGTATTTTCCTTCCAGGCCGCGGACATCTTTTTGTCTTTTATTGTGTTACACAGTGTCGCCATTGCACGCTGTGAGAAAGCACCTTTATGTACTTGCAGCTCATTTTGATTTCACATCTTTTTTTACTTTGTAATTATTATTACTATCTATTTTTTGTGTCGTTTTTTATTTTATGTACTTGGCGTAATTTTCTTACTTTTTAAAGTTTTTTATGGGGTTTGTGATTACTGCAAGTAAATTTTAAGATTTTGAATTTATATTTGCATAAAATTGTTACGTCATTGTGATTTCTTAGTCTGATTACGTCATAAAATAAGCTAATATTATTATCTACATGTTTTGTTTAAGTTTATAAAGTGAAGGTAAATTGGAATTCCGGTATTCCAAATTACCTGCACCTTAACGAAATCGATACTTCTTGTCATTTTTCATTCAAACCAAAGTTTCAGTTACTTTTTTGGTTTTTATTATTACTGAGACTGTGAAATATGAAAGTTTATTAGTTTCCCTATGATATACAGAAAGTTTATTAGTTTCCCTATGATATATAATAATAATGATTTCAACGTACAATAGATTTCACCGGGAAAAACCGTTACGGGGAGCTTCTCCCAGGATTCATCCCGCACCTCGCAATTCTTAATTGCCAGCGCCGTACGGCTGGGTTTGTACGGAGGCCAGTAGCAGATTTTTCCACCTACCACCCAATCCGTGGGGATTTCGGACACCGATTCGTCATTGTTGAACTCGATGACGAGCCAACCGGTATGTCCCGCCATTTCTAAACCTGTATACACAAGTATTCGGGTCATTCCACGCCAACTCAGACACTTTTCGGAGTAACATTTCGGATTTTGGTACAACTCGGATATGTTGTAGTCTTTAGTGATACATAAACATATCTCGAAGGATTTTTGAAAATTTCAAAAATTGTGGATGTTACAGCTCTTTGAAATATAGTGTTTACTATTTTTCTAAAAATTGTAACTCTTGAACTAACAAACCGACAAAAATGACCATTTGAGTGCTTGCAGTGGAGATATAAGAGTACCTAATAAAAATTATTTCACTGGAAAAAAAACAAATTTTTAACCATTTATTTTGCAATTCTTGTAAACAAATGCAATTTTATAATTGAAGGCAACTTTTTAAAAAATTGAAAAAAATAGGAGGATATAGCCCTGTTTGTCCTCTTTATGGACATGTTTAGAACACGATGGAGACTTTAAAATTGGCCAAATGAAAATTATTTGAATGGAACGCTGCGTCAAGTCACTCCGGCTCGACTGGTCCCTCGGGCCGTGCGGTACTCGCAGCGGCCAAGCGGCTATACCTGCTACTTTTATATAGGGTAACAATGAGGATCGCTGCAAGGTTTAATATCGTTAATAGTTACTGAAAACTCACTCTCTGTCGATGGCACTTATTGTTTGAAACATTTAAGTTGCCATTGTTCAATGGAAACCACGAGAACGTGATGAGTATTCTTCCATCGGGAGAGAGTGGGATGTGATGGGATTATGTCAAAGGATAAATATTTTATCGTATTTTTGAGCGTCTTTTGGAATAAATGACCGGTTATGTAATTACTTATTTGATAATTGCTACAACTTTTGATATGTCACTCTATGAGTAGACTTTAGACAAAGACCGCTAGAAGAACAAATAAGACACCACAAAAATTGTTTGATTGAGCGACTGCCAACATTCAAAACATTCATTTTCAATTCAGCTCAATAAAACAATATCAAAAACATTCACGATTATTACTAGAGAGACGTGGACTTGCAAAAACAATTTCTGGAACGCGAAACTTTCATTAATTTATACAAACGGATACAGTGTCTTATTTAAAAGCTAAAGTCTATTCATACAGTGACATATCAAAAGTTGTAGCAATTATCAAATAAGTAATTACATAACCGGTCATTTATTCCAAAAGACGCTCAAAAATACGATAAAATATTTATCCTTTGACATAATCCCATCACATCCCACTCTCTCCCGATGGAAGAATACTCATCACGTTCTCGTGGTTTCCATTGAACAATGGCAACTTAAATGTTTCAAACAATAAGTGCCATCGACAGAGAGTGAGTTTTCAGTAACTATTAACGATATTAAACCTTGCAGCGATCCTCATTGTTACCCTATATAAAAGTAGCAGGTATAGCCGCTTGGCCGCTGCGAGTACCGCACGGCCCGAGGGACCAGTCGAGCCGGAGTGACTTGACGCAGCGTTCCATTCAAATAATTTTCATTTGGCCAATTTTAAAGTCTCCATCGTGTTCTAAACATGTCCATAAAGAGGACAAACAGGGCTATATCCTCCTATTTTTTTCAATTTTTTAAAAAGTTGCCTTCAATTATAAAATTGCATTTGTTTACAAGAATTGCAAAATAAATGGTTAAAAATTTGTTTTTTTTCCAGTGAAATAATTTTTATTAGGTACTCTTATATCTCCACTGCAAGCACTCAAAAGGTCATTTTTGTCGGTTTGTTAGTTCAAGAGTTGTAATTTTTAGAAAAATAGTATACACTATATTTCAAAGAGCTGTAACATCCACAATTGTTGACATTTCGAAAAATCCTTTGATATATGTTTATATACCCCTAAAGACTACAACATATCCAAGTTGCACCAAAATCCGAAATGTTACTCCGAACAGTGTCCGACTTCGCGTGGAATTACCCATTATACATATATGGTAGTCCATATGAAATTAGGGAGGGTTAAGTCCTCATTTTGCAGATTCGAAATTGTTTAAAAAATACAAATCTTCAAAGTTTCCTGGTTTCGGTGATTTTTACGAAACTCCTACAGAAATTAATTTTAATGTCTTAAATTATTGAGGGCATAGACTAAGTAAATTTAATCCATTGCTAATATTGACATAAACAGATAATCAAAAATTTAAAAATTAACTCTCAATTAACATATATGATAGAGCTTTAAAGCTCTATTTTACTGAATAATTTGTCTTTCTTTTCTTCACTACATCTTGCATTGTTCTTAATCACAAGAGATTACTCGGGGGGGGGGGGGGGGGGGGCAAAAATAAGCCTCGTGGAGGGACGCAGGTAGAAAATGAGGTGTCCGCTGCAGTGCGCGTGATCCCGCCTGTCACGTCTTCCCTTCGAATTGGAGACTGATCTCTTATCTCTTCAGTATAAACACGTGCTACAATATCAAAACAAAAGTACGCACTAACATATGCGCTGCGAGAAAACGTGGGTCATAAAGAGAAAATATTACTATGAAGAGGTGAAAACGTTGCGTCTGCAACGAATGCAAGTCCGATTGGTCATAATATAATCTCCCCCCTACACCTCACCCTTTCTCGCAGTGCATACGCCTGTGCCTGATTTTGTTTTGATATTGGAGCGCGTGGTTACTCGAAAGATATGGGATCCGTCTTCAATTTGAGGAGAAGACGACGCAGGCGGGAACCAGGCGTCCCTCTAGCCTGCAGGTGGCGAATTGATGGTGGACAATACTTTTCAATTGCTATATTGGTGACATCTTTTTCATATGCATGAAAGTAATTGTAGTTTTAATATAATTATGAAACATACGTTGGGAACACCGTTCCTCGAAAAGGGGGGACTTTCCTTCAGTGACTTCGTTCGTAGAGGAGGAACCCTCTCACCCTTGAAGAAGTAGAGGAGGGAAATGCCACATCTGGTTGCCAAAAACTTACCAGGGCCGATCGGCCGGACCGTTTCGCTAAGGTCGCGGTTTATGGCTGTATTGTCCCGCTAGTCGGCGTGGCGATTAACAACAGTACCTACGTGCGGGTCCGAAGCCATCGTACGTACTACCCGGCGACAGAGCAATATACGAATTACCATGGACTGAACAATGTCTAAAATTCTTAAAGACCCCATAAAATGGATTGCCCTTTAGAAATCTGGCAAATAGATGTTGTCGAAACGTTCTTGGAAAAATAATAAATTACCCATCGTAAAGAATGAATGAATTTTTGCCTGGCTCTGAGCCCGCTTTTATCAAGACGCACGTTCTCGCAAAGATGTGATGAGAAATGCGGAACTCTTGAACATTTCTGAATTTTTAATGGTATTCCAACCGTTTGAAGGATCGAAACCCATAAAATTCGATGAGGCACTGCAGGGGGTTGTCCTAGCCACGGGGTACCAGGTGGCAACTCTTTGACAATCACTCTGTATTGGCAAACGTTGAGCTGTATGTTTATTTACCTAACTATGTATCACACCATTTTTACGACTGTAAAGTGGGCTAAGTTAAGCACAGAAGTTGGTGAAGAAAGATGCAATGGCACTTTCGACCCCTCCGCACGCGTCATTCGTGCGCGCTCAGCCTGCTCAGCGTATACGTATTCAGGTCTGGCCCCGGCTTAATGGAATTTAATAATTCCTGCAAACATGGATAGGTATTTAAATGACCATTGATCGTTTCGCGTTAACAACACCGTTTTCCAAACATCATCAAAAGCTAATGTACAAAGCTTGTCTGCATTTGCAAAATTCAGATGCAATATCGACCGTTCTTTTTGCAAACCGTCTTCGTCGAAACCACCCAATTTCTGAGCAATAAAGAGAACACTTTTGAAGGAAGTGTCTCTATTAGTATCTACTAATGCCAAATGAGGCTCAAAAACACATAATTTGCTCAGAAATTCGTCATCGATTGGCAATCGATCACGAATTTCGTTTGCAGCCTTTATGTAAAACTTAATACAATTTTCTCGAACGGTTTGGACAACATCTAGTTGCCCAAACCGAAACACGAAAAAGGATCATCGGCGACCTTATTCAACCAGGGCTTGAAATCCTCAAGCCATTGAGGAATAAAAGTCTTTCTCGAGACCTTACCATACACAGGTATTCGCGGAATTTTTTTAGATGACAAATATTTATGTCTCGCTGATTCCGCATGCCTTTTAACGTTCCACGAGTAGCAAGAAAAAGTTTTCTCGCATGAAGAACAGCAGAAAAGGCTTTTATCGTTAGGTTGTCACGTCCCGGGTGAGGTCTTTAGGAACGATGACTATGGGGGGGGGGGGGGGGGGGAGGAAGGAATGTCAGGCGCCAATCTGAAATCCTGCACTCTGAGGGTTTTTGATGGAGAGTCAGGCGCGAATCTTAAATCCAGCACACTGAGGATTTTGGGGAAGGTCAGGCGCGAATCTTTAATCCAGCACACTGAGGGTTTTGAAGGAGTTCAGGCGAGAATGTGAAATCCAGCACATTAATCGACCAGGGAAGGTTTAGTAACCGAATACGCACTGGGGAGACACCCGTTAGAGCACTTGTTTTTGTAATTGGATTTATCGTTGCATTTAGGTAAAAGTTATCCGTAATAGTTCCGCGAAATATGTTCAGGCATACGGCTGTATACGGTCCTTGCAAAAGAACGTTAGTAAACACTGCAAGCACTTTCGCGTTCGCGAACCGTGATCAGCTCTGCCCTCATTAGTTAAAACGTCCTATCTAGCATTTTGAAACATCCGAGAAAACTGTAGTTTAATAATTTCCTTTGTGCCGTCCTTGTTTTTCTTCATTTAATTTAAAAAATGTAATCATTATTTCGTAGCAGCCTGATATAATTTTTGTCATACGTGTACCGACATATAATGCATTATTAATGTGGCAATTAATTGAATGTTCCAGATAGGATATTTTAACTTAGTAAACCAAGTAGGTAAGATAGGATATTTTAATATAGCATACACTTGAAATCGGGTTTAATTCATACTTTTAAATGTACAACTTAAACAGAAATAACATTGGCATAAACTAGGTAGTTAAAAATAAACATATACATACAACTTACAACAAACATACGAACAAATTAAACATAGACAGGAACATAACGATTTAAAGTTAATAATCATCATCGGCATTATTATTAGACACGTTTAATGATTCCCAAAAGGCAAGGCGATTGATTATAATTTCGTAATTAAATTTTCTTTTCTCTCTGCTGAAATTCCTTTACATTGAACTCTGGCTTTTGGTTTTCATAACTTAGTTTTCATTGTTTTCGCATTAAGAAAATTTAACTCCTTAAATTCAGCAGAAAAATCATTTTTATATTTCAAGATTTTTCCCCTCTTGTGAATTGCACAGATACAAAATCATGAATCTATGATTTAGGAGGATTTCTTTTTAATTTGTGCTGAGCAGTGAAGTTTTCCCTATTAAAAAAATTATTAATGTCCATTTCACAAACGTCTACTTTAGAGGAATTTGCTCCCCGCATAGCACATTTAAAATCACTAAAATTAAACACCTTACGTAAACTTAGGACAATCTAATTTAGTAGATAATACATAGGACATTATAAACTAGTGAAACTATTTGAAAAGCAGTTAGGATAAATAAATTAGACTGTTTCTAGATCTCTACAAAGCACGTAGGGGTTTCTAACTTTACCCAGCCAGACTTTCATGAGTTAAATTCTTGATCATGCAATGAATCAATACATTTACTACATGTTTTGATCAATATTGCTATATCGTTAGACCCATGTTAATTTACTAAATACGACTAAAATATATGTTGTAAATATAATGTAAAGTGATGATGGCAATTTGTAATCATTGTGTGCTGCATTGATTGCTGCAAATGTGATTCAAATATGATCCCAATGCACAACTGTAGGTAAATTTTGCACAAATATAAGTTAAATAGATGACGATCTGACGCGAGAACTCATCTGATATCCTCATCGAGTGTATAAAGATTGCTACAATATTTTCTGTTCTAATTGAATCATTACATGTCCTAAATTTAACGCCAAGGTGAGCACTCACAAAGCGCACAAGATTGCTGCATTAGACTGTTTCTAGATCTCTACAAAGCACGTAGGGGTTTCTAACTTTACCCAAAAGGTAAAAGATACGTGGAACTTAAAATATTTCAACATATCTTGAAAAACGAAAAAATGTTAGATAGGACGTTTTAACTAAGGAGGGCAGAGCTGTTGCTGCAGGTTGTTTTGGTTTGGAGTCTTCGTAACCGAAGAATAGACACAATAGTTCGAAGCGTGATTTAAAGCAAATATGTTTTTCCAACACCTGCATGAAAAAAGGTGCTTTTTTACGCCTGCTGAACGGGAGCAAAATGACCAATTTCAGACGTATTCGCGTAAAGTCTTTCTCCCAAGGGAAAAAGACTTTACGCGCATGCGTATTCACAATTTCTTACTTTTTCTCCCAAGGAAACTGGACTACGCCTATTTTCATGCAGGTGTTGAAAAAAATATAGTACGTGACAAGGGAGAGACGCGATTTCGCCTCGCGTGAATTACTGCCCTCGCTGCGCTCGGGCGGCAAACTTCACTCTCGTCGAAATCACTGTCTTCTCTCCCTTGTCACGTAATGTACTATTATTAGCTTTACGCCTGAATATGTGCAGAGGCACATAACATTTATATAAATATGTCAATATAAGAATATGAACATGAAACACATGGAAATAAGCCAATAAATTTTATATAAAACAATACGCGTAATAATACAAAATATTATGGAATAGAATAAGCGTTAAGAATACAAAATATTATGAAAATCAATAAGCTTTAGAATGCAAAATAATATAAACTACAATAAGCGTTAAGAATGCAAAATATTGTGAAAAGCAATAAGCTTTAGAATGCAAAATAATATGAAATGCAATAAGCGTTAAGAATACAAAATAATATGACCGCAATAAGCGTTGATAAGACAAATAATATAGAAAGCAGTAAAAAGAATAATAATAATATAAGATAATATGGATGATGGTGATATGCTGTAGTATAAATGGTAATTATAATTGCTTACAATGATTAGCGAGGTGATTTGGTTCACTGTTTTAAATAGTCTTTGTTGTGGTCCTTTCGTAGATTATTGTTGAAAGAGCGCTTGTCGAAAGAGCACTGTTTTGAATACGTTATCGTTGATGATTCTTTCGTTGATTATTGTCGAAAGAGCATTTCTGTCTCGGTCCCCTCGTATTTATATGGTTGTCGCGGGGGTACGCGCGGTAACGGCCTTGACACATTTAAGAAATAAGTCGCGGTAGGACTTCCAGGGTTTTTACAAAAGGTGCGTCTATTATTAGACGCAATTTTTGTCACGTACACCAAATATTCGTCGCAATTATCCTTCCGAGGTTTTTATGCACGTGAAAAGGTGATGCTCAGCCCAGCGAATGGATTTTGGGTGTTTTAATAGGAAAGGGGTAATTGTGGTCTTGACTTGGAGGGTCTTAGAGAAGGGGTGAGACGTGGTCTCGATTTAAGGGGGTTTTAGGGCGAGGGACTTGTTTAGATTTAACATGAATGCGGAACTTGTGCCTCGTAGGGCGAATAGGCGAAGGAGGTTTCGTACCGATCATCTTGAGATGGGGACCGCTGAGGTACATCGCCAAGGTGATCAGCGATTGTGGAAAAGGGGTAAGAGTTGAGTTTGAAGGACTTTGGTGGAGTGATTTTAATATTTATGATAGAGATTTTAGAATGGTACCGCGCGAAAAATAGTGGGACGTCACAAGGTAGGTACTTCGCGAATCCACGATCGGAACTTCTCATTTTAAAAAAAATATTTTTTATCGAAGGCTTCTACAGCGTGCATGGTACTGGCCAAGAGTGGATTCTAATTTTAACAAAGTTCACCAATGTACAGTATCAAAATATTGGTCTTTTAATAAAAACATTCATTTTAAGGTTTGAGAAATAGAAATAGCTCAAATAAAAAGTACGGCAATTTAAAATGAACACAAGAAATTGAGGCATTGGATGGAAAAAGTTTAAATCGTTTAAATAAACTCAGGTATATGTTATATATATATATATATATATGACATATCCAGGAAATGCTGCTCTATTATGTAGCGTGGTCGACACGCAGCTACATAGTCGCTGAGCGTTCGCGCTACCGTACTGTCGTGCAATAAGTACTTTTATTTCATAGAGGATTTTCTGTAAGCGTGGAAATATGGAAAGTGTGGCGAGTATCGAATCCGCAAGGAAAGAAGCTAATTTAGGAAGGAAAAAATTGATTTGTAAGACAGCCTGCTGCAAAAGATCGAAGAAACTAATACTTACGTAAAACATAACATTTTTTGTTTCTTTTTGTGCTTCATTTTATATTTTTGATTTAAGCAATGTATAAAAAATATGCAACGAAGTAAGCAAACAAAATTATATTTAAATAACTAAACAAAGAAGTAATTTTGTTACGACTTTACCACATTTACGGAAAAAGGGCACATAAACCACTTGTTTAAAATTTATAAATAAAGACACATATCATTTTTAAATCATGACTTCTGTATTCAGAACACGGTAACTACATCCTTAAAACAATTGATTTAATTGCATTACTTTTTATTAAGTTATAGGTACTATAATGAAAACTTTGAAATCGATTTTCCTGAAATGGCATTTTGGCGTATGTGCCCTTTTTCCATCAAATGCCTCAATTATGAATGTACATTTTTCTTTGTTAAAGAAGTTACAGAAGAACTTTATTTAATTTTTTTTTATGTAGAATTTAGTTCGTATATCTGAAAAATCGAAGAACCATAACGGGTAATTATCATTTTTCGTGATCTAAACGGATCTTAATACAAGAATATAAAGTTTCATTGAAATCCATTTTGCCGTTTAAACGTAATCGTGTTAACAAATACATGAGATATTTAAAAAAAAGCTCTTTTCTAGATAGTCAAAACGTGATCAGGAGGTCTTAAAACGTGATTTCCGTAACAAAAATTTTTTCAAATTTTTTTTCATTACAAGAGTATTATGCATATATCTGAAAGTGAAAAGTGGATCTCGAGGCACTCGAGAAGTCGCGCACGGCCGCGTGTCGCTTGGTTTCAAGAGCGAGAGAGAAAGACACACATTCGTTTTCTCTCTCGTCTTCCCGACGTTGTCCGAAGCGCCGAGCTCACGGACACGCAGCTCTGGCGCAGTGTGCGTGCGTGGTGGGGGAAATTTTCGACTGCTCCCGTACAGAATATGAATCAATTTAATACAGAATCGAGCCACGAAATGAAGTTGTGACATATCCTGCTCCACGATTTTATTTAGAGTGAAAAAAAAAACACCATCGAAACTGCAGTACAAGAAAATGATTATTTTTTAGTTTTTAGTGCATTTTTAATAAAATCGTTTGACGTAAAATTTTTTTTATATATTTTTTATTTTCTAGGGTTTAATGTTTATGAGTTTCCCCTCAACTCGATCGCAAGGGTTGAGGAATTAGATGAAATTTCGCAAGATGAGCAAAATTTCCAAGGTGCATGCCCCAGTGGCAGCAGCAGCAGCAGCAGCAGCAGCAGCAGCAACAGCAGCAACGCTACTGATGGGCACTTAAAACCATAATAGAACAAAACCGTGCAATAATACAATAAAATAATTTGCTGATCACATTATTGATAGAAACGATGGACCGGCTCGTGTCTTTTTCTCCTCCCGATTTTAAGTTATCACCCTCCAAAGTTAAGCGTTCCGTTTTACCCCACCTTCCCCTATTTACTTAGAATTCTTCAATTTCGTCTTTTTAGTACAAACTAAATATAGGTACTATATTGAATTCGCTACGCGTAGGGGACAAGAACCTCGGGTGTACATTATCGTAAAGGATGTAAAATTTTATTATATTTCGAGCCTAATGGAACCAGTTGTTTTCAAAAAACTAGCCAGGTTGATCGGCCAGAGCGTCTCATCAGGGTCGCGGTTTATGATCTTATTGTCCCGCACTTCGACAATGGGCAACGGTGGGTAGGAGTGCGAAATTACCCTGCACCTATACCCACCACTCGCTAACAAAGCATATACAGATTAACGAAAAGGCCACTTTTTATTGCATTTTCAAATTTTATATTTGAGCGTTTATATTGTGTTCTGAATTTTGCCTTTATGTTGTGTCCTTAATTATCCCAAACGAAGCGGACCCTGTAAGGTGACAGTTGGGAGAGAAGCGAAAATTTATATATCGTTTATGGTCGGAAATTCCGTATTTTTGAAGACGGCATCGACAACATCTTGTTGCCAGATTTTCAAAGGGCAATTAAGAACGTACCTTCGTGCCTTTTAACAAATTATAGATTATTCGCTTCGAACAAAAGCGCGACTTTTCATTAATCCGCGGGTGTCCGTGGGAACAGTAAACAGCTGGACATTACCTAATGTATTTGAGATAGAAAAAAAAATTCTCAAACCTGATATAGGTATTTGGGTAAAAGGGGGAGGGGAGGTTACCTTGTATCCCTAGCATGGTGGAATAGAGTTCGACGACACGGCCACCACCGTTGGTCGTTTTATTCTCAGTATGTAATTTACAACCCTATACGAAATTAAATGGCCTCATACTACACTTTGTTTATTTCGTCTGAACAAATGATATCGTAATACGAATACAATAATGTATGCCAATGCATGAGAGAATACCCCTCAAGAGTCGGGTATGTATGTACATACCTCCTTGTGTTTTAGTGTTTCCCCCATAAAAATGGCACCAAACCCGACATAATTCGGGCTATAATTATCAACGTTAGGTACGTGAAAAATTGGTTTGCAGAATTTAAAGGATACTTCGTTAAAAATTGTCCGTTTTGCATGATATTTTGTCCTTTCAATCGGGAGAATGTCAGAAATCCGTCGATGTTACTTTCAGATCGATACGATGAAAAATAAAGAACTTTAATTTCTGTAAAATTGGTAACACGTGGCGGGTCGACCGTCGCAGGGGACCGCTGCCTCGCTCGCCTCAGCTCTTGAACGACTCAGGCGACTGCCGAATGTATTCGAAACCTTCGGAGAAAGGTACAGGTAAAGTAGAAAAAAGTATTCGAACCTCAGAGTGGAAGACCTTCGAATAAAAAAAGTATCGTTGCCTCGTCGAATGAATTCCCGTTGAATAAACTGGCGCTTCGAATAATGATACTTCGAGGTTTTTTTTTTTATTCGACGACGATCGAATAAACTTTTTCTCTTTTATTCGAATTTGAAATTTTTTTGAAGATAATTTTATGCCCAACTCCGCTCCAGAGGCAACGCCGTCGATGCGTTTCGAGGACTTCGACCCTCGAGATCAGGAGGGCTGTGCTATGTTGCCCCCTAAAACGTGACAAATCGAAAATTCTACATTTCCCACCGGATCTTGGCGAAAGTGACGTGAATCGTTTCCTTATGTTTTCCCGATGAAAATGGTCCAAAAACGACACAAATCGGATCGTAATTAAGGAATCGTCATAATAAATTGATTTCCATAACTTCGTTAAAAATAGTTCGATTTATATGAAAGTTGGTAGGCATAATTGTGATTTGAAAAACATGAGAGATCCATCGGCATCGCTTCCATATCGATACGATAAAGAATAAAGTATACAGTTTTCCTGAAACAGGTATGAATCCTTGGCCGACCGCAGCGAATCGAGGTCGTCGACCCACAGTCGAGGGTGAAATATTCATTACAACGTATTAAGAAATTCTTTATTCTTCATCGTATCGATATGAAAGTAACACCAATGGATTCCTGACGTTCTCCCAATTAAAATTATCACAAATATCATGGAAATCCGACTACTTTTACACAAACAATACAGATTATAAAAGATTAAACGCACTCTCTTATCGTATCGATATGGACGTGACAAATGGATTCCTGGCTCACCCTGGCTCACACAGTCGGAGGTCGTTCGAATATGAAAGCTCAATTTCAGATCAATTTATTTGTAATTAATATGAATACGACATATTTGTTTGCATGGTTACATACTTTGTCCATTAGCTATCCGAATAGAGTGATGGATACACAAAAGTACAACTTTCATACTAAACTACGTCTTTGCCATATTTATTTTTTCTGTCTCTTCAGCTATTTCTAACTTTCACTTTTACTCCTTTCTAAGTACCTACCCGTTCATACCGTTTCTGCTTCCACCAACCTGGAGTCAAGGGTTCGCACAGGCCTGGTCAACGTCAGGAACATTTGGCGACCAGGCCTTTGCGAACCGGGGGACAGCTTTCTTCTCGCACCCTTTCTTTTCACCCTCTCTACGTTTTTCCTCTGCTTTTTTTCTTTTATTCGCTATCTCTAACTCTGTCTAGTCTTTGGACAAGACTCTAGTCTAATGGACAAAGTATGTAACCATGCAAACAAATATGTCGTATTCATATTAATTACAAATAAATTGATCTGAATTTGAGCTTTCACATTCGAACGACCCTCGACTATGTGAGCCAGGGTGAGCCAGGAATCCGTCACAAATGCTACGTACATCAGCGGTATCGAGAAGCGTACCGTTAATGCTTCAAAACGTCATGAAATTTACTTAGAGTTTATACGCAAGGAGAAGTACGAAAAGATGAGTCAATTTTCACTTCTAAATAGTATTTTATTTCGTATTCCCTTCTACGCTCGGATGGGCAGTTCGTTCGGGAGGGATGCAAGTCCGAGTGATTAGGTTGGGAGGTGTGAAAGGTGCCAGACCAAATGTCAACCATGGGGAGTATATTATATTAGGACCAATCTGCCCTGCATCTAGTGATGGGACTCCGGAGTCGGTTCCCAGCGCTTCGAATCGGTTTTCAATGTCAGGCGACTACTTCGAAGCGCTTCGAACATAATTCGAAGCTCTTGAAAAGTCTTGGTCGGTCTTCGAAGCTGAACGGATTTGAAGTAGTGATCGGTTTCGAAATCTGGAAACACTTGGTTCGAACCTCGGTAGGTACCCCGTGGCGAGGACAAATTTTATGGCTTTCGATTTTTCATGGTATTTCCTTCATTATGGTCCGAATTACGTCGTTCTTGCTGTTAGTTTCATCGGCGAAACATAAGGAATCGATTGGCGTCGTTTTCGCAAAGGTCTGATGAGAAATTCGGAAATCCTAGACATTTCTCACTTTTTAATGGTATTCAAACCCCTTCGAGGGTCGAAAGCCATAAAATTTGTCCTCGCCACGGGGTACCTACCGAGGTTCGAACCAAGTGTTTCCAGATTTCGAAGCTGATCACTACTTCAAATCCGTTCAGCTTCGAAGACCGACCAAGACTTTTCAAGAGCTTGGAATTATGTTCGAAGCGCTTCGAAGTTTTCGTCATATATATATATATAGATTCGAAGCGCATCGAACGGCCACTCTCTTGAGGAAGCCCTCTTCACAGCAATATCTCCTCTCCGAGGCCCACCATATTTCGCACGGAATAGGTCAACGCGTGCATCTGTTTTGGAATTAAAGCGCGAGTTTTTACTCGAGAGATAAGGGATCCGTCTCGAATTTGCAGGGAAGACGGCGCAGGCGGGACCACGCGCAGTCAGCGGGCTACCATTTTTTCTTCTTGCGTCTCTCTCTCTCTCTCTCTCTCTCTCTCTCTCTCTCTCTCTCTCTCTCTCTCTCTCTCTCTCTCTCCGCAATGCGTATTGATGTTGGAAAATACTTTCTAACTGCTATACCTGGCACATTTAGATAAAAACTGAAGTGGCTGACTTGTATACCACATCTTGTTCTAAAAAATTAATCAAGTTGATCGGCCAGAGTGTTTCGACAGGGTCCCGGTTTATGACTGTATTGTTCCGTGAATCAGCGGTGGACAACGCTACCTGCGTGTCCGAATTCGGTTATTATCTTTTACAGCTGGCAATTTAGAATTTTTGAAGGGAAATTTCTTCATTTCTTTACAACTACTGTTCGTGGGGGAACATTTGTCTACCAGTTGTCGATAATGGGTGGTATACACGGTGATTTCGGACGCGCAGGTACAGTTGTCAACCGCTACTCGTGGGACAATACGGTCATAAACCGCACCTTGGCGGAACACACTGGCCGATCTTTGTGCTACTTTCCAAGAAAATGGTAATTGAAGTAAAATCGACCTTACCTGCCTACACGATATTTGCGTCACACATCTAATAATTGAATCATTTCCTCCGGGTATATTTTAATTGCATCTTTTTTGCTTCTTATTCTTCGAAATGAGGAGATATAAGGGTCCGAAGATATCAAGAGCATATTAATCAGGTCTTGATTCTGTGGACTTCGAGAAATTTTTCGACTGTTATGGTAACGGTAATATTTATAATCTTTATTTTTCGTTTCCTGCGCCTCTTCTGACAGCTCGCCAATTGGCAGTAAGTGGTGAAGAATGATATTTTTTCCATGCCTTAAAACCTTATGTACTGTGGCTGTTAATTTTCGCCAAGGGTAATTCTCTGTTAACAATTTTTCTGCTTCTTCTGCATATACACCGAATTTTTCAGCATTCACTGGCAGACCACAAGAAAGAACATTTAATATTATCCTAAATTTTTTTAAAATATCTACATCTATTCCGGCAATTGCTGATGTTATATCGGGATATTCAAAAAATCTGCGTGCAGTGTTGCCATCATTGGTGTTCCCAAATCCTTGTTTAGGTGTGTCAATGATTAATCCAAGCTGATTCCTGAATTCTTTTATGATCCTTGACTTTTCCTCTTGTCTCTTCTGTTTATTGTCTGAATTATTTCTAACTCCTTCACCCTAAAATCGTATTTTGAGCACCGATCGCACGAACACAATAGCAAATATTAAGAAACTGGGTTTACTACAATAAAATATAGTAATGTTAATATAATGTGTATCGTAATTGGCCTGTAGCCCCACTTTTCGCGAACATGGGTCTAAATTCACGGGCCCAGCACGGGCCTCCGAGGGTTAATATCAATTATATTAATACAGCTTAAAGGCCGTAAATTTGCGGTTAAAATGCGCCCAGGTACATTAAAATATCTTGACTAGAACCAAAGTTATAGATTTTTGATCGCCGCGGGGCGTTTTGTCCCACTGTGCGACGGCCAGACATTTAGATGACATTTGGTATAATTTTAATCGGGAGAACGCCAAGACTCCATCGGTGTTCATATTTCTCCGCCATTCGATTTTTGCTCTTGAGGCTGCGAGGCAGCTTTCAGCACGTCGAAATTCCTGCATAGGGCGCACACGAAAGCTTTCGACGCGCGCCTCGTCGTAAAAATCAACTCTTCCAAGTGCTCCAAACTGCTCGAAAATCCGAGAACCTCGTAAATCAGACCCGTGCGCGCCGCGCCGTTGTACTAGCGGGACCCTGCGTTTATTATATGTAGCACTGACAATGAGAGGAATTGCCGAATGAAACAAATAACCCCAAATCGTCTTTTTCACTCCCAACTTTGAGGGCCGCGCGCAGTCACAGAACTACCCCTTTTGTTCTTGTGTCCCTTCGCCAAGTGTATTCACGATCCTCATAAAAAACTTCAAAAAAGTAAATAACTTACGCCAAGTATATGAAATCAAATAAATGTAAAAAAAATATGTGAAATCAAAATGAGCTGCAAGTACATAACGGAGCTTTCCAACTGCGCTTAAGATGACAGAATGGTCTTATGGTTCGCACGATGACCAAAATAAGATGTTCTTATGTTAGATCAAAGAATGTTTTCCCGGCAATGGGCTAGGAAACGAAAAAACTCTGAACAAGTACCAGTACGCCTTGCGGTGAAACACAGGGACAAAAGGGGTAGTCCTCGGCCTGCGCGTGGTCCCCCCTTCTGCGGCTCCCTTATCACTCGAGTATAGGGTAAAAGACTCAATTACAGACACCTAACCAATTACCTTAAGCTATTTTACTTCAAATAACGGATAAATAAACTATAGTGTACATTCGATAGTATAGATTATAGGTTGAATTACATAATTCTTTTTGTGTACGACTTTACAACGTTTATTTATTCGTTATTTTAAGTAAAATAGCTTAAGGTGGCAGTATATGGTTGTTTTACACTAAACACACGCTCGAATTTCAAAACAAAAGCACGCGTTGACATATTCCGTCCGAGAGAAGGTGGACCTAGTGGAGGAGGTGTTTGCTTTGAAGAGAGCCTCTTCCAGAGAGTGGCCGTTTGGGACGAATCCAAGTCGGATTAGTTAGAGAGCAGATTACATTAGGAGTCTAGAGGTCGTGGCTTTTCACGTGTGTCTAAAAATACACGTGTACACGGGACACGTGTAACGTGTATTAAGGAATTAAAAATCCGTGTTCTTAATACACGTGTACATGGATTATAAGTACACGGATGTATGGTCGCCAAATACCGCCTCGTAAAATACAACTAAATAGAAATACATACTTTGTTGTCACGTCGGCATGGCAACGTTCACGTTGCCCGTGAACAGAACTATATACACGGATATCCGTGAACAGAACTACACGGGTATCCGTGTATTAAAAATTACACGGATTCAAGTTCGGATACGTTTACTACACGTGTACACGTGTATGTAAATACACGTGAAATAAGGACCTCTAATTAGGACCAAGCGACGCTGAAAACGCGCAGAACGGAAACAAAAAACTAACCGTATCCACGCGCGAAAAATACTTACCTGTGGACGTCTGGTTGCCAGATGTATAGCTTCGCTGTAGCCCGACTCACCCAGTACCTCGGGGGAAAAACCCGAGAGTATGCCGAAAATTATAAAGTCCTTTTACCTGAGAACGGAGACATGATAGCTACGAAAGTCGAAATTCCCGACGAACGCTTCGAGAACAAGCGATTGCTTAGTCGCAAAGAAACGAAGAAATTTCGCTTCAAATATACCAAATTTCCAGCTTTAAATCGCCTGCCCCGCCAGAAGTGTTTAGCTTACGCGCCCCCCTTCAAACCCAGATACAGCCTAAGTCTCAACCGTAAAACCCTTGAAGGTAAAACAGCATGGGACCATCCGCCCTTGACTATACTTATACCTATTAAAAATCACGTTGACTGGAACAGTTTGTACATACTAATAATATGTATAAAGAAATGAAATGGATTGGCGTACGGTGGGGCAAAAGTCCACCAACACTTGGCATTAATTCCCCAGTACCTTCCATATGATTCTGTTGGTCTTAATTTCATTCAGGAAGCGCGTTACTTGATAAATTGAAGTAATTAACATTCCTTTCACCGTTTTCTTATAGAAAGTACGTCTTTTTGTACATTTAACAAGCACTCGACACGTTAGGGTCAAGTGGGGCTTGTAACTGTATTTCTGCAAAAGTAGACGTTATATTCACGTTGGAACAATGATGCAATGGAATTTCAAACAAATGTAATGAAGTTTTGCAAAGGTTGGGCTTGCTGCCGCGAGTAACGCAGCCAGAACAACCAATGATACGCTATATTAGGTATATAAACAACAATTATATCCGCGATTCAGTCCACAGTGTATTTGGACGCTAAACGAGGTGTGATATTCCCTGGACAGTTTAAACTTTATCGCATAAAAAAAAAAACGGGCTTTCAGCCACATGATTTTTCCAATATTAGCGGGCTCGCGCCGCCGACGACCCTCGCGATTTCCTGTCTTCGCTTATTGTCACCCCCCTGTGGCTCAGGTCGTTGCCAACACGTGCAACGCAGATTTGCAGAAAACACGGTCGGTCACTACGAGGTGAAAGTTTTAAGACTCAACCCCCTGAAACACAAACTACACTTAATTTCACGCGAACAACGTCATATTCGATTCTGAACAGAATCCCAGACATCGAGGTACAAAGTGATCAATTTGGCGTGACATTAGGCACTCTGAAGGGTCCCATACACACTCCCTCTTGCCTGTTCGATTTACAGACTTGCATATACAGTCAAAAGTTGTGATGCAACACGGAGCGCGTGTGTCAATTGTCTGGCATGAATGCAATCACCGCGAGGTAGATTTATCCGGGTTCCGATTTGCCGCACATCAAAATTAACGGGAAGTGTGGGCCACCGGCAGACAAATTTAAAGTTATTGACACGTGTAATTTGCTGAGAGGATTTATCGAATCGTACAAAGAAGATCAATGCATTTGGAAAATTAAATCTAAAGTTTACTTGGACAAAACTAAAAGAAAACTGGTTATAATATCTTAATAAATAAATTGAAGGAATTAGATCAGGATACGAATAAAGATGCAGTAGTAATTCTGCTCTTTTCAGTAGCGGCACTCTCTTCTTTGACCACTACTGTACTCAAGATCTTTGCTTCTTTTTAATTTTTCAGCCGATTTCGTGCTCCCTTTTCCTATACGACGAAAAAAGATACGACATTTATGCCTCGTATACCTACACTTTTATTCATCTTTTGACTGTTTAAAATCATGAAGGATGATTTAAAATCTTTACAACATTCAGAATTATAAGCGTTGTTAACCGTACACATCCTTGTTGTCTGGTCCCAAGGCTAGCGGTTTTTCTCCATTGGGCAGAAAAAAAGAGAGCCAAACGTTTCTTTAATCCTTACGTGTGTCACTATCGCTCTTACCACGACCAGAAATTTGAAAAAAAATCTACAAAATCGGTAGTCGGTTAAAGATAAAATACTTTTTTTCCTGCAGTTTTTGTAACTTTTAGGTGCCCAGAAAAATCGATGTTTAGATTTTGGTAGTGACGATAGCGACACTCATAAGAATTAAAAAAAAATTTGGTTCAATTTTTTCTGCTTCTTCTGCTTTAAGCGGGTACTCCACTGCGAACGGTCGAAAAATCAAACAATTTTTAAAGATTTTTTTCTCAGTAAATACAACATATAATGAAATAATTTTTTTTTATATTTATTAAGCTACTCTTATATTATACCAAAAAATTGAAAAGAATATTTTCAATGTGTGTTACTTGTTTTTTTACAGCGTCAATATGGCACTTGAACAAAAACAGTGTGTTCGCGGTGCAGGTGATTTCCCGGCTTGGGCTTATCCGAAACAAAAAATTCGAAAGGATTCTTAATCTGTATGAGTGTCGCTATCGTCCGTACCTCAATTAACAATTTTTATTGAATAATAACCGAGATTTTTCTCGGGGAACATTTGAGAAACACCATTTTGGGGAACTTTTTTTTCCTTCAAACAGGCGCCATTTTGTTATTTTTCAATAAAAATTATTAATTGAGGTACGGACGATAGCGACACTCATACAGATTAAGAATCTTTTCGAATTTTTTGTTTCGGATAAGCCCAAGTCGGGAAATCACCTGCACCACGAACACACTGTTTTTGTTTAAGTGTCATATTGACGCTGTAAAAAAGCAAGTAACACACATTGAAAATATTCTTTTTAATTTTTTTGGTATAATGTAAGAGTAGCTTAATAAATATCAAAAAAAATTATTTCATTATATGTTGTATTTACTGAGAAAAAATCTTTAATAATTTTTTGATTTTTCGACCGTTCACAGTGGAGTACCCCCTTAAAGAGCTTTTCTGGCAAGTCCTCAGAGGTACATCAGTCGGCAGGATGAGGGTAGTGCCGCGTGGTGGGAGGTGTGGAGGATTCCTTGTAGCCTACAGGTAGTAAGGACACTGCGGCAGTCAGCGCAAAACCAGCCACGGGGACGCACGATAGCTACATTTCACAATTAATAATTTTTATACATATATTTTTCTTTTATTTAATTAGTCTGTAGTTTATTCGTAGTTTAACTTTCTAATACATACTTAGTTCTAGTATTTTTATATTTTTTTTTTATATTATTGATATTCCATTTTTATAGTATTTTTATCGCGTGGTTTTTTTATTATTATTGTGTAGTTTTCTTGTTCTTATTGTGTGCTTTTTCCATTATTATTGCGTAGTTTTCTTATTCTTATTGTGTGCTTTTTTATTATTGTGTGTTTTTTTGTATTCTTATTGTGTGTTTTTTTTGTATTCTTATTGTGTTTTTTTATTATTGTTTTTTTTTTACTATTAGATTAGTGTGTGTAATAAAAGTTAGTAATAGTGAATTTCGGCGTGTGCTTCGCAAGGCGGATTCATATTCTCCAGGTAAGTTCTATATCTCCAAATATCTCTAAATCTATTATACATTTCTGACGCAAGTGTCGCCTTTCATTTTTTCTACATTACAATCAGTTTATTTCTATTTTCTTCATTCAATGTATAGTGCGCGTCACTATTTTTCGCCGAACTGCAAAAAAGAAAGCGAAAAGTTAAAAGAGATTCGTGTAAAGTAAATAGTGTATAATCTGATACATAGATAGCATTGTTGTAAATTATCAGTTATTATTTAGAAGAAGATGGCGTATTGTTTCAAATTTCAGAATGAGTAAACAAGTGCCAATTCAAAGCGACATATTTTCTTGCCGATAATTTCCTATTCAATAGCCATCTGGTCTCGTATCATTCAATAGCCGTCTCCTACAGATTTTTGTGGGCTGAAAACGAATTCGCAAACCGTTTGTCGCGATCACCTTCCGAAACAGTAATAGTTATTCGGTTGCACGTTGCGTCAAATTATTCTACGAACACTCCCGAATACAATTACATAAATTATTATGGCATTATGAACAGTGAGGGCTTGGATGCAATAAGGGGACTAGCGCTCGAAAATGCGAAAAAGTGTTGTCCAATCGCTAAGAAAAATTGGAAAATTAAATGTTTTTAAACTATATTTTAAAACATATAGTCTTGTAAAGCTCGTCGCGGCACACATTTTTCTATTTACGGTTTTTTTTTATCGAATCATTAGTATTCGAGATAAAAATTATAAACAAAAAAAATTTCTTCGGCCAAAATCATTATTTCTTTAAACATAAATTGCGATAACTTGAATAAATATTAACGGATCGTTATGAGACTCGAAACATAAAACTCAGAAAACTCTAGCGAAGCCGTAAAATGTATGCACAAAACCCTTATGTTAAAAAATGTAATAATTTTTAATTAAAAACTAACACTGGACATAACCCATTGTTTTCAACGTTCGCCGTTAAAAAGTATCGAGGCAATTTCAAGGTACATATAACTTGCAGCGACAAAGTTTTTTCTTAATATACAAGGAAGTTATTCACCAATTTTCACACTGATTAATAAATAATTGTACAAGATATGACGATATATATAAATCTCGTGCGCAACCATCAGTCAACCGCCACGTATAATGCACTATTTAGCAGTTTTAGCACTCGCGTTGACAGTTGGCACCGGGCGAGAATTATATATATCGTCATATCTTGTACAATTATTTATTAATCAGTGTGAAAATTGGTGAATAACTTCCTTGTATATTAAGGAAAAACTTTGTCGCTGCAAGTTATATGTACCTTGAAATTGCCTCGATACTTTTTAACGGCGAACGTTGAAAAACATGGGTTATGTCCAGTGTTACTTTTTAATTAAAAATTATTACATTTTTTAACATAAGGGTTTTGTGCATACATTTTACGGCTTCGCTAGAGTTTTCTGAGTTTTATGTTTCGAGTCTCATAACGATCCGTCAATATTTACTCAAGTTATCGCAATATATGTTTAACGAAATAACGATTTTGGTCGAAGGAATTTTTTTTGTTTATAATTTTTATCTCGAATACTAATGTTTCGTTAAAAGAACTGTAAATAGAAAAAATGTGTGTCGTGACGAGCGTTATAACATTATATTTTTTAAAATACAGTTTAACAACATTTAACTTTCCAATATTTCTTAGCGTTTGGACAATACTTTTTCGCATTTTCGAGCGCTAGTCCCCTTATTGCATCCGAGCCCTCGATTAAATATATTTAAACAACGATCAAAGGGAAAAGAGCACCCGTAATGCCGAAATTTTTCAGAAATCTTTCAATATATTTAAAAAGCTAAGAGTCTAGGAGAAAATCCGACTACTCCATATGATGCAGCAGACATTTTTGTCACGTTTTGTTTTCATCACAGAAACGAAATAGTTTAGCAAAACGTGCAGTGCCGACTATTACGCTGTGCGGCAATGGGTACGCTCGCCGCCGTCGAGTACCAGTGCCTATTTCGTTTCTATATCGAAAACAAAACGTGACATACGATTGCTGTTGATGTTTTCCCGAGGAAAAATGTCTGCTGTATCGCATGGAGTAGTCAGATTTTCTCCTAGTCTCTTAGTTTTTTAAATATATTGAAAGATTTCTGAAAAATTTGTGCATTTCGGCTGCCCTTTTCCCTTTGATCGTTGTTTAAACACATTTAATTGTTCATACCCACACAGCACAACGTTGTGCTGTGTGGGTATAATGCCATAATAATTTATATCGTTGTATTCGGGAGTGTTCATAGAATAATTTGACGCAACGTGCAACCGAATAACTATTACTGTTTCGAAACAAAAGATGTTCAAAGTTGAAAATTTGCATTTTTTTTTCAAAATCTGATTTCTCAAAAACGGAAGGTGATCGCGACAAACGGTTTGCGAATTCGTTTTCAGCCCACAAAAATCTATAAGAAACGGCTATTGAATGATACCAGACCAAATGGCTATTGAATAGGGAATTATCGACAAAAAAATATGTCGCTTTGAGTAGTCCTAATTCAGCTTCTTCAATAAATTATGTACCCCACATTTTAAGAAGATCAGTTTACAGCACTTTACATGCCAGAACCCAGAACCCTTTTAAAAACAGCCAGAAACGTAGAATTAAACTCTACTTTTTAATGTCTCAGAAATAGCATATAAATGTGTGAACTTAGAATATGCTCATTCAATGGTTGTACTGTCTGTAGAATGTCTTTATGATAATAATATTAATTTTGATTTTTTCTGGTCTCAATTTCGTTATACCTTTCAAGCTAAGAATACACGCTACCAAATTTCTAAACATGTTTTGTTTCCCGAATACTTGTGTATACAGGATTAGAAATGGCGGGACATACCGGTTGGCTCGTCATCGAGTTCAACAATGACGAATCGGTGTCCGAAATCCCCACGGATTGGGTGGTAGGTGGAAAAATCTGCTACTGGCCTCCGTACAAACCCAGCCGTACGGCGCTGGCAATTAGGAATTGCGAGGTGCGGGATGAATCCTGGGAGAAGCTCCCCGTAACGGTTTTTCCCGGTGGAATCTATTGTACGTTTAAATCATTATTATATTTACTTATTAATTAATGTACTAATTAGTGTCTACTTATTATACCCATTAATTACCAATGTGTTCATCCAGACGATTATGCCACGGCAAGGGCGAAAGCCAGGAAAGCTGAAGAAACAAGCGATCTGCAGTCGGACCTGGAGGGGGGCAAACGAAAAATTAAGCCCAAAAGATATTCGAGCAGTGAGGAGTCTGTGCTCGAATCGAGAGAAGACGAGCGAGTCATGCCCCCAATTCCACGAATGGAAGACCGTATGGAAATGGCGCTTCTACCCCCACCTCCGAAAATGAGGAAGTTGTCAATACGATCAGGTGTGTAAATATGCTATATAAAAATTACGATTACCCAATACAATCTTCTAATTCCCTTTGCGCTACTTTGTGCTCAATTTCATCATATTATTTCTGTTGACGTTATCTTCTGTCCCAGGCGTTTTGTGTCAAAAATCGTGTTGTTTCACAGATTCCCTTGTTAAAAATGCCTCTTCTTCCGTAATACTTTATGTACAAATTCCATCTTGCAGCGATGTGGTTGCCAGCATCTGCCCTTGTGAAACAGTAACAATACATTTTTCACATTTTCCTTGCGCTTTATTTGTAGTAATTGAGTTTTGGATGTGTCCACAATTCAGCTTCCTTACCTCGAGAATTATTATGTTCGCTTTCGTATTAGGCCGTTCCTTCGATGCAACCCGCAGGTTCTCGCTTTATAAATACGCTTGCACAGTAAGGTCTAAAGATTTCGAACTGCCGTAATTTTCACGGCCAATTACCTTGTCCTTAGAGGGATTCTTTATCGTAAACAGTCCCGACAACGCTTGGGGGTTATGTTTGCACGTCTTTGTACTTGAAATTATGTAATTCGTAATACTCTAATTTTTCTTGGGTGCCGAATTTAATGTGTAGTAAGTTTGCAAACAAATCGAATGTAATTTTTGCACGTGCTAGCACAAGAAAATGTACGACTAGTCTGCCTTGCCAAATACAGTAATGCCTCGTTAGAATCACGACGATCGGGGCTGGCGGCGTGATACTAACGCGTTACGGACACTATTCCGTGCGGCCGTTGTCTTTTGTTCTCGTTCGCCCGTTCTCGGAGTCTCTCACTCTTGACTGAAGGATTCCAAGAAATGGTGGGGATAGTGAGCGTGATTATAACGCATGGTAAAAACGTGACACTAAGGGCGATATTCATAAACGTGTCTTAAGATTAAGCAAATAACTGATTAATGTTCGTTGGGCTATATAGGGCTGTGCCCTGAAATGCCATCTCTTGTTAACGGGGGAAAATAAAATATTCATTCATTCAAGATTAAGCAAATGCTTAAGCATTCGGCATCCTTTACTAGCTACTAGGGTTAGTAAAGGATGCCGAATGCTTAAGCATGTGCTTAATCTTAAGACACGTTTATGAATACCGGCCTAACGACGAATTACTGTATACGCGAAGAGTTAAATATACTTGCAAGGCGCTTTCGTTAAAACCGGGCTTGTCAGAGGTATATAGGAATGCATTCACGCAAACAGATACACGCTACGTCACAAGTCATAACTCGCCCCTGTTTGTTTCCCCTTAAGGTACATACCCCTAATTAAAGCACTGACCAAAATAATAAGAGGCGCCACCACGGGCGGAACCTTTGAAGTCCTTACTTGACCTTGGCATTTAAATTGGTTGTCTCCCACACAGCACAACGTCCGGCAAAGTCCCTGGGACGTCTACAGACGTCTGCAGACGTCCCATGTACGTCCTGTTACAGTACGTACCTGGGACGTTCCTGGTACGGTCTGTCGACGTCCCCGGGACGTTGTGCTGTGTGGGCTACTCGAGCGGGATATTCAAATCGACTAAATGTAGATTATTGTGAAGATTATTGGCGAGGTTTACCGATCATTGCCGAATGGGCATTTAAATTGGTTGTCTAGTGATTTCCCTAGTTTATTTCTGTCCTCGTCGAGTGACGCCTCGTATTATATCCAAAGAGTAGGTATAATAAGAGGCGTCACTCGACAAGGACAGAAATAATCTGGGGAAATCACTAAACAACCAATTTAAATGCCCACTCGGCAATGATCGGTAAGCTTCGGCAATGATCGATAAACTTCGGCAATGATCAGCCAATTGTGGTAAGGTACATTTAGTCGATTTGAATATCCCGCTCGAAATAGACAACCAATTTTTAAATGCCAAGGTCAAGCAAGGACTTCAAAGGTTCCGCCCGGAGTGACGCCTCTTATTATACCTACTCTTTGTTATATCTCCTCTTTGCACTGACGAGTGACGACTGACGAGGGCGCGAGATATAATATATATATATATATGTTTAATGTTTGCAGCAGAATTCTTTAACAAAAATAATTTTGGTTTTTAGACGAAATACTATCCCCGAGGATAAGTTATGAAATCCAGGAGGAGAGGTTCTCCCCGACCACCAACATTGGAATTGGTAAGTCAATATATGTGTATAAAGATAATTCTATTCTATCTCGGGTCAGGCATAATAGCAGCTGCGCTGAGCCTCGCCCATTCCGCGACCTGCGATATGGTTTTTACCAGGGCCGGCGCGAGGATGGTTGGCGCCCTTATGCAAGAAAATTTTTGACGCCCCCAAATTTTTGGACCTGTTTTCTATTTTATACGTTTTGCCTTCGCGAGGTAGAATAAAAAGAAGAATTACATTTACATTTTGTTTATATGGGAGTTGGATCCTTTATTATTAAGTCTGCGATATAGTTTTTCACGCCCCCTTCGTCTGGCGCTCTTATGCAACGCATTACTTGCATAATGGGTTCCGCCGACCCTGGTTTATACCTCTGTATATAATATTTAAACATGGAATAAAGACGATTATTATTATTATTAGATAGGTGGAAAATTACAGTGAAAAAATATAAGATGTAATAAATCATTTTCAGAAAACATCGATGCAGGCCCCGGTGGCAACATAACCAGCACCAGCAGCAACAACAACAACAGCAACGCTGCTGACGCAGACATGAAAAAATTATTACAGAAAACCGACACCATAATTTCACAAAACAATTTGTTGCGGACGTTGCTGCTGGCAGCACTGGAGCGGGTGAAAGCCCTAGAAGAAAAAATTGAAAGAGCACCAGTGCCGGCGGAAAAACAATCGTTTTTTAACAAATTTCATTATTTGAAATTTCCGTTGGAATCGAGGGAACAATTACAGCAGTTAGACGAAATATTACACGACGAATCAAATTTCCAAGATGCCGTAAGTAGAATATCATCATAGATATGGCGACAAAAATGTGGATATAATAGAATTTATTTCCGTTATTTCTGTAATACAATATTATACTTAATTCGTTAATGTTTGATGATTTTTTAATTATAGGTGAACGAATTTGCAAGTTTTGGGGGTTCAGATCCTTACAATTTTGTTAAACGGGTGCTAGGAACCGTTTTAACAAACAGGGTAGCAATGTTATATAGTTGGGTCGGGAGGAGGAATAAAGAGGCATTTTCCAAGTTAAAATTATCGTCAGCAGTAATATGTAATTATCACCTAAATTTCACCATAGTTAATATTGATTAATATAGAATTAAATGTAATATCTTATGGAAATTTTTGTTTAAGATGCCGCAGAAAAAGCGAAAATTGTAACCACGAAAAAAGCCTGCGAAACAGCAATCACCTCATGGATGAAGAGAGCGTCGGAACGACAGTTGGCGGCGGAAAAGAACAGTTAAATCAGGTGCGTTCAGGGAGTAGTATCATATAGTAGTATCATATAGTAGTATCATACTATGGAAATAATAAAAATAATTTTAACATCATGTATATATATTTTAAAAAGTTCAATGTTAATATAAATTTTACAGGGTTAACCAACTGGTTAACAGAAGAGGAGCCGGGAGCCCCTCCGCCTTGCTGCCACGCTGAACGCCCCACCACCACCCCCCACCACCACCATACTGACCAGACTGTGACCAAAGAGTAGGTATAATAAGAGGCGTCACTCGACAAGGACAGAAATAATCTGGGGAAATCACTAAACAACCAATTTAAATGCCCACTCGGCAATGATCGGTAAGCTTCGGCAATGATCGATAAACTTCGGCAATGATCAGCCAATTGTGGCAAGGTACACTCGGCTCAAACGATTGTGGCCGATCGAGTTTCGATTGCATTCGAGCTCACTAGGGCTGGCTTTTTTACATCGCTACGATTCTACAGTATTTCGTGAATATGGTAAGGGCACTGCCAACGGGACCCTGTGGCTTGGCAGTGCCCTTACCATATTCACGAAATACTGTAGAATCGTAGCGATGTAAAAAAGCCAGCCCTAGTGAGCTCGAATGCAATCGAAACTCGATCGGCCACAATCGTTTGAGCCGAGTGTACATTTAGTCGATTTGAATATCCCGCTCGAAATAGACAACCAATTTAAATTCCAAGGTCAAGCAAGGACTTCAAAGGTTCCGCCCGGAGTGACGTCTCTTATTATACCTACTCTTTGCTGTGACAATCACAACCGAAAAGAGAAGGAAAGAAGCAGGAATACCCAGCCAGACAATTTACAGCAAATTTGCGTAAATTTATCGAATATCAAATCACGTAATTAAATTTAGGACATGTAATGATTCAATTAGAACAGAAAATATTGTAGCAATCTTTATACACTCGATGAGGATATCCGATGAGTTCTCGCGTCAGATCGTCATCTATTTAACTTATATTTGTGCAAAATTTACCTACAGTTGTGCATTGGGATCATATTTGAATCACATTTGCAGCAATCAATGCAGCACACAATGATTACAAATTGCCATCATCACTTTACATTATATTTACAACATATATTTTAGTCGTATTTAGTAAATTAACATGGGTCTAACGATATAGCAATATTGATCAAAACATGTAGTAAATGTATTGATTCATTGCATGATCAAGAATTTAACTCATGAAAGTCTGGCTGGGTAAAGTTAGAAACCCCTACGTGCTTTGTAGAGATCTAGAAACAGTCTAATTTATTTATCCTAACTGCTTTTCAAATAGTTTCACTAGTTTATAATGTCCTATGTATTATCTACTAAATTAGATTGTCCTAAGTTTACGTAAGGTGTTTAATTTTAGTGATTTTAAATGTGCTATGCGGGGAGCAAATTCCTCTAAAGTAGACGTTTGTGAAATGGACATTAATAATTTTTTTAATTGGGAAAACTTCACTGCTCAGCACAAATTAAAAAGAAATCCTCCTAAATCATAGATTCATGATTTTGTATCTGTGCAATTCACAAGAGGGGAAAAATCTTGAAATATAAAAATGATTTTTCTGCTGAATTTAAGGAGTTAAATTTTCTTAATGCGAAAACAATGAAAACTAAGTTATGAAAACCAAAAGCCAGAGTTCAATGTAAAGGAATTTCAGCAGAGAGAAAAGAAAATTTAATTACGAAATTGTAATCAATCGCCTTGCCTTTGGGGAATCATTAAACGTGTCTGATTATTAACTTTAAATCGTTATGTTCCTGTCTATGTTTAATTTGTTCGTATGTTTGTTGTAAGTTGTATGTATATGTTTATTTTTAACTACCTAGTTTATGCCAATGTTATTTCTGTTTAAGTTGTACATTTAAAAGTATGAATTAAACCCGATTTCAAGTGTATGCTATATTAAAATATCCTATCTTACCTACTTGGTTTACTAAGTTAAAATATCCTATCTGGAACATTCAATTAATTGCCACATTAATAATGCATTATATGTCGGTACACGTATGACAAAAAATTATATCAGGCTGCTACGTAAAATCTCTAGTAAAATTTTAAATAAATAAATATAGTAAATAGAAATGAATTTTTAATAATTTTTATTTCATTTTGATAACCCTTTGTTTGATTAAATTTATATTATAATCAATCGGTATCGATAACGATCTTAAATGCGCCCTACTTACGGTTATTAAAGAGCTGCATTTGACCTAATTTATCGATAAATAGGTCTTAATTATGTCTTCCGAACACCTGTTCAATCCTAATCCATGCGCTTAAAGACGTACCCGGGACCACTTTTTTTGTAATATTCGTCATTCAGAGGATCTATATAAGCCGTACGTGGGAAATTCAGGACGTCCCCGGGACGTACGGTACGTCCGGGACGTACGTCCCGGGAACGTTTTGAGGACGATTGTTGAGTCCGAATCCAGGCGCTTTAAAAGACGTACCCGGGACAAATTTTTTGGTAACATTCGACCTTCAGAGGACGTATATGAGCCGTTCGTGGGACATTTGGGACGTCCCCGGGACGTACGGTACGTCCGGGACGTACGTCCCGGGAACGTTTTGAGGACGATTGTTGAGTCCGAATCCAGGCGCTTTAAAAGACGTACCCGGGACTAATTTTTTTGTAACATTCGACCTTCAGAGGACGTATATGAGCCGTTCGTGGGACATTCGGGACGTCCCCGGGACGTACGTTACGTCCGGGACGTACGTCCCGGGTACGTTTTGAGGACGGATGTGTGCTGTGTGGGAGGGGTGCACAAGGGAGCTGTTTTAGCGCCTAGCTGCGAGCAACCCGTTTGTCCCGTTGCTAAGGTTAGAATCGGTGAGGAGAACTGCAATAGTGTACGTGCGTGCTCGTAGGCTCGTAGCGTCAGTATATATGGCTGGGTTCAAGTCATACCAAATGTACGTACACTACTGCAGTTCTCCTCACCGATTTTAACCTTAGCAACGGGACAAACGGGTTGCTCGCAGCTAGGCGCTAAAACAGCTCCCTTGTGCACCCCTGCTCTAGAGAGTGATCGGAACAACGTGTATCGTCGCTGATTGGTTGCTGGGATTTGGAGCAAAAGCGGAAGTAGACAGAGAAAGAAACTGTGAAAAAGAAGGAGACAGAAATACTGATAGAAAGAGACAGAAATACCGGTAGAAAGAGACAGAAATACCGATAGAAAGAGATGGAGCGAACGATTAGGTTATCTTTATTTCCGGTTTTGCTCCAAATTGTGACAAATGGCGGCGGTTATGCCGATCACTGTCTAGAGTATCACTAGTAAACAAAGGATCGAAGCGTCCCCAGTAAACAGACGGACCCTAATGAAACTAATGCGGTCGGTAAAAAGAAGTTGTACAGAGGTGACATCTCCAGGTACTCTCCCACACAGCACACATCCGTCCTCAAAACGTCCCCGGGACGTACGTCCCGGACGTACCGTACGTCCCGGACGTACCGTACGTCCCGGGGACGTCCCGAATGTCCCACGAACGGCTCATATACGTCCTCTGAAGGTCGAATGTTACCAAAAAATTAGTCCCGGGTACGTCTTTTAAAGCGCCTGGATTCGGACTGAACAATCGTCCTCAAAACGTCCCGGGGACGTCCGTCCCGGACGTACCGAATGTCCCACGAACGGCTCATATACGTCCTCTGAAGGTCGAAAGTTACCAAAAAATTTGTCCCGGGTACGTCTTTTAAAGCGCCTGGATTCGGACTCAACAACCGTCCTCAAAACGTCCCGAGGACGTCCTGAATTTCCCACGTACGGCTTATATAGATCCTCTGAATGACGAATATTACAAAAAAAGTGGTCCCGGGTACGTCTTTAAGCGCATGGATTAGGATTGAACAGGTGTTCGGAAGACATAATTAAGACACTTGAAATCGGGTTTAATTCATAACTTTTAAATGTACAACTTAAACAGAAATAACATTGGCATAAATTAGGTAGTTAAAAATAAACATATACATACAACTTACAACAAACATACGAACAAATTAAACATAGACAGGAACATAACGATTTAAAGTTAATAATCAGACACGTTTAATGATTCCCAAAAGGCAAGGCGATTGATTACAATTTCGTAATTAAATTTTCTTTTCTCTCTGCTGAAATTCCTTTACATTGAACTCTGGCTTTTGGTTTTCATAACTTAGTTTTCATTGTTTTCGCATTAAGAAAATTTAACTCCTTAAATTCAGCAGAAAAATCATTTTTATATTTCAAGATTTTTCCCCTCTTGTGAATTGCACAGATACAAAATCATGAATCTATGATTTAGGAGAATTTCTTTTTAATTTGTGCTGAGCAGTCAAGTTTTCCCAATTAAAAAAATTATTAATGTCCATTTCACAAACGTCTACTTTAGAGGAATTTGCTCCCCGCATGGCACATTTAAAATCACTAAAATTAAACACCTTACGTAAACTTAGGACAATCTAATTTAGTAGATAATACATAGGACATTATAAACTAGTAAAACTATTTGAAAAGCAGTTAGGATGAATAAATTAGACTGTTTCTAGATCTCTACAAAGCACGTAGGGGTTTCTAACTTTACCCAGCCAGACTTTCATGAGTTAAATCTTGATCATGCAATGAATCAATACATTTACTACATGTCTTGATGAATATTGCTATATCGTTAGACTCATCCCACACAGCACAACGTCCGGCAAAGTCTGCAAAGTCCACCGTGCTGTGTGGGATGTTAATTTACTAAATATGACTAAAATATATGTTGTAAATATAATGTAAAGTGATGATGGCAATTTGCAATCATTGTGTGCTGCATTGATTGCTATATGTTTGTCTGCCACTGTGTAGTGTATCTACTACTCTATCACTACCGTATATTTTTGTAAAATCCGATATGTGTATTATGTACACTAACATATGTTATATTTATATATTTCATGTATTGTATATATATTTTAAGTGCGTACGCGATACGTGTATTCTGTGTACACTTTGTATATTCTGATTTGTATATTCCAACCAACTACAGGTGTATCCACTACTCATTCTAGGTGCATTCTATACCCACACAGCACACGAGGTCCCGAGGACGTACGTTTTAGGTCCCTTCTAGGTCCGTAGGTCTGAAGGTCCCGGTTGGTAACAAAACGTCCCCGGGACGTCCGTGGGCGGTTGTGGGACGTCTATAGACGATTTTGGGACGGTTTTGGGACGTCGTGTAACTACAGTGGCGCCATCTGTGCAAAGTCCTAAATACGTCCCTGGGATGCCACTGTAGTTACACGACGTCCCAAAACCGTCCCAAAATCGTCTATAGACGTCCCACAACCGCCCACGGACGTCCCGGGGACGTTTTGTTACCAACCGGGACCTTCAGACCTACGGACCTAGAAGGGACCTAAAACGTACGTCCTCGGGACCTCGTGTGCTGTGTGGGTATAGAATGCACCTAGAATGAGTAGTGGATACACCTGTAGTTGGTTGGAATATACAAATCAGAATATACAAAGTGTACACAGAATACACGTATCGCGTACGCACTTAAAATATATATACAATACATGAAATATATAAATATAACATATGTTAGTGTACATAATACACATATCGGATTTTACAAAAATATACGGTAGTGATAGAGTAGTAGATACACTACACAGTGGCAGACAAACATATAGCAATCAATGCAGCACACAATGATTGCAAATTGCCATCATCACTTTACATTATATTTACAACATATATTTTAGTCATATTTAGTAAATTAACATCCCACACAGCACGGTGGACTTTGCAGACTTTGCCGGACGTTGTGCTGTGTGGGATGAGTCTAACGATATAGCAATATTCATCAAGACATGTAGTAAATGTATTGATTCATTGCATGATCAAGATTTAACTCATGAAAGTCTGGCTGGGTAAAGTTAGAAACCCCTACGTGCTTTGTAGAGATCTAGAAACAGTCTAATTTATTCATCCTAACTGCTTTTCAAATAGTTTTACTAGTTTATAATGTCCTATGTATTATCTACTAAATTAGATTGTCCTAAGTTTACGTAAGGTGTTTAATTTTAGTGATTTTAAATGTGCCATGCGGGGAGCAAATTCCTCTAAAGTAGACGTGTGAAATGGACATTAATAATTTTTTTAATTGGGAAAACTTCACTGCTCAGCACAAATTAAAAAGAAATTCTCCTAAATCATAGATTCATGATTTTGTATCTGTGCAATTCACAAGAGGGGAAAAATCTTGAAATATAAAAATGATTTTTCTGCTGAATTTAAGGAGTTAAATTTTCTTAATGCGAAAACAATGAAAACTAAGTTATGAAAACCAAAAGCCAGAGTTCAATGTAAAGGAATTTCAGCAGAGAGAAAAGAAAATTTAATTACGAAATTGTAATCAATCGCCTTGCCTTTTGGGAATCATTAAACGTGTCTGATTATTAACTTTAAATCGTTATGTTCCTGTCTATGTTTAATTTGTTCGTATGTTTGTTGTAAGTTGTATGTATATGTTTATTTTTAACTACCTAATTTATGCCAATGTTATTTCTGTTTAAGTTGTACATTTAAAAGTATGAATTAAACCCGATTTCAAGTGTCTTAATTATGTCTTCCGAACACCTGTTCAATCCTAATCCATGCGCTCAAAGACGTACCCGGGACCACTTTTTTTGTAATATTCGTCATTCAGAGGATCTATATAAGCCGTACGTGGGAAATTCAGGACGTCCCCGGGACGTTTTGAGGACGGTTGTTGAGTCCGAATCCAGGCGCTTTAAAAGACGTACCCGGGACAAATTTTTTGGTAACTTTCGACCTTCAGAGGACGTATATGAGCCGTTCGTGGGACATTCGGGACGTCCCCGGGACGTACGGTACGTCCGGGACGGACGTCCCCGGGACGTTTTGAGGACGATTGTTCAGTCCGAATCCAGGCGCTTTAAAAGACGTACCCGGGACTAATTTTTTGGTAACATTCGACCTTCAGAGGACGTATATGAGCCGTTCGTGGGACATTCGGGACGTCCCCGGGACGTACGGTACGTCCGGGACGTACGTCCCGGGGACGTTTTGAGGACGGATGTGTGCTGTGTGGGTAGTCATTTCGCGCATGCACGCACGAGCAATTTGATTATAGAAATAGAATAATTTAATTTATAATTTATAACAAATAGAATAATAATATTGTAGTATTGTAGTTTTTCAATATTTGTAAACACACATAGTGTAATGCAGTAGATGATATAATTTGTAGTGTACTGTAACGAAATAAATGGAAATACATTTTATCAAATTTCATTTTATTTTAATCGTATCGATAACCGTCTTCAACACCGTCCCAATGCATTTAGCCTAATTTAGACCCTACATATATATATATATATACAAACCCTCAGGATGTACCATATTCGGGTCCATATGACTCTTCACTCCCCGCATAGATTTTAGGAAAGAAATTCGCACACCTCTACACCTGCCGCCTGTTTCGAACTCTCGCTCCAAACAAATCTTTCAACATTTCAATCCATTTTAGAGTAGTTCTTGAATTGAAATATCCTTTGAAACTGAAATGCACCTCGTAGTATAGACGACGTTCTATAGATGGCGCCTATATAGCAGGTAGCACTCGACGTCTTAAAACGTCCCAAGCCCGTCCCAAATAAGTCCCAAGCCCGTCCCAAACACGTCCCAAGCCCGTCCCAAATACGTCGCAAACATGTCCCAAACACGTCCCAAGCCCGTCCCAAACACGTCCCAAGCCCGTCCCAAGCCCGTCCCAAATACGTCCCAAACACGTCCCAAGGCCCGTCCCAAGCGCATCCCAGGGACGTATTTAGGACTTTGCACAGATGGCGCCACTGTAGTTACACGACGTCCCAAAACCGTCCCAAAATCGTCTATAGACGTCCCACAACCGCCCACGGACGTCCCGGGGACGTTTTGTTACCAACCGGGACCTTCAGACCTACGGACCTAGAAGGGACCTAAAACGTACGTCCTCGGGACCTCGTGTGCTGTGTGGGCTATGTAGACGCATTTTTGACGCATAGTTGCCACCTTTTCTGTTCTCGGCAGGGATCAGCGGCCTTCAACTACAGCTGATGGAGGGGGGAACACCTACAGGAGCGGTGGTTATGTGTGCGTGACTGACGTGACTGACGCTGTTCCGCACACATAACCACCGCTCCTGTAGGTGTTTCCTCCTGCATCAGCTGTAGATGTAGCGCGTCCGATTGCTGCGTCTAGCATCAGAGCCTCGCTGAACGTAAAGGAAGATAGCAATAATGAAAGATAGAGAGGTGGGGTAGTGAAGTTAGGAAACATGTTACTGAAACAATACTAATTTGCGTATCAATAGTTTTTATTTATATGTAGAAGGATGTAATATTTTGTACAATCAATGTGCAATTTCAAAGCATACAATTTAAATAAGGTACATCACCGAAGTGTAACACGCCGATCGTAATGAAATCTAAAATGCTATAACTCTTCTAAAAACATATGACGCTTCCTTTTCTATCTAACTATACATCAAATTATCTTTTTTGTCAACATAAAACAAAAATTGTCTGTTATATAAATACAAATTTAATAACGTAATCATTTTTTTAAAACATCAATTTGAACAAAAGTATATTTCAATTTAATACTTTTGTACATGCTTTTCTTCGGAATTGTTATTCCACGGTTGTAAAAATGTATCAATATAAACTAGAGATCAGTACTAAAAATACGTATATTTTGGAATATCTCAGTGCGAACGAATGAATCGCACGATCCTTGGTTCTCTCGCTGCCACCAGCGCCGAGTGTCCTGAGGATGAGTGGGACAAACACCTCAAAAAGGTACAAAGTGGGCTGAACGTTACAACGAATCGTACTACTCAAAAGAGCCCGGCGGAGCTCCTTTACGGATACCAGCCACGGACACCCGCGGACGCCACGTTGCTGAGTGCTATTCAGACGACGTTAGATAGTGTAGATCTTCGACAATCTCGATCAGAAGCCAAGCGGCGCATAGACGCCAGCCAGACGGCGGAAAAGGTAAAATTCGACGCTCGAAGATTCAAGCTACCCCACTACGAGGTTGGGGACGTCGTCATGGTGGCTTCCAACCCTGCCGCTACTGGGCAGAGCAGGAAACTGGCACCGAAGTACAAAGGGCCGTTCAAAATCACAGCGGTGCTTCCGAACGATCGGTACGAGGTTCGCGATCTGAGGGAGATGAGAAAGTCGGCTGGGAAGCGGAGTGTCGTAGCGGTGGACAGCATAAAGCGGTGGATAACATTCGACGCACTCGCATGCTAATTTGTAAGTAAATAGAGCTATGGTATTTTCACCGAACCCTAACATCTCTACCATGGATTCCATGCTAAACTGGAAAATTGCTACTATAGTCGGAGTCAAGTGTTCTCTGGCCGAGCCACTGCTGTCACAGTGCTTGAGCTGAATGGAGACTTTGGCGAGGGTGGTTTCGGACAACAGTCGGAGTCAAGTGATCTCTGGCTGAGTTTCCAATGTCAGGGAGACTCATGCGTTAGAGAGTTTGGCAAGGCTGGACTGACAACTTCATTTTTTCCCCTCTTCCTAGGGTTTTGTCCGGATCTTCCCTGGCGGAGTAGCCTGTGTAGTTGTACCAATGACTCTTGCGGTAACAGCGCGCCGGACAAAATTCACCTTAGCACTATCCTGTCTATCACTCTCTATCCGATCCCCTCGGTAGACCTGCGCTTATCACTGTTAGAATTGATCACTCTACCAGTGATGTGTCTTTAAAGTAAATTCTCCTTACGTGGAATTCAAATCACTTTAAGGGTGCCGTCTCACTGGGCCTTGAATGTGTGCGCACGCTCACACAAGCTAGGAAAAGCGTATACGTATACGCGATGTAGTAAACAATCCGTTTCAACCAACTTACGTCGTGGAATCGGCAAGAAGGAAGCTTTTGCGGGTATAGTTGCCTCCAGCAGACATCCGTACAGACGGGTCTGGTGCGTTTGAACGTTAATAAGCACCGTACGTTGAAATAATAATGAATTGTTGACTCGAAAAGTGACAGAATGAGGCTTCAAGGCTTCTCCGTTGGTGGCGCTAATGTACTCGAACCTCAATTCTGTCACTTTTCGAATCAAAAATTCATTATTATTTCAACGTACGGTGCTTATTAAGGCTGCCGTCTCACCGGGCGTTGAATGTGTGCGTACGCTCACACAAGCTAAGTTGAGCGTGTACATATACGCGTATAGTAAGCAAACCGTAAATTACAACTTTCGCCCTGGAATCGGCATGAAAGAAGTTTTTGCGGGTATAGTTGCCTTCAGCAGACATCTGTGCAGGGTGGTCTGGTGCGTATGAGCGCTAATAACCACCGCACGTTCAGATAATAATGAATTTCTGACTCGTGTACTGAGACAGACTCGAGGAATGACAGAATGAAGCTTCAAGGATTCTCCGCCACCGGCGTTGATGGTATATTCGTGCATTGTACCATCAAACCCGGTGGAAGTCTAATCTAGCCGATAAATGTAGGAAAGACATAGTTGCCGAGATGTATCGAGAGTCGAATCGCGCTGTTGCCGCATTTCCCCTATCACTATTTTGCCATCAAGGAGGCTTGAATGAATCACGGCGAAGCGGTCAGAGAACAGAGATGGGCAATGATAATAGGTATCTGGATAAACTCAAATAGGATTTGAGTTCATCGACGGCGCACAGTGGGGCATTTCGGGTCGAAACACGGCACTAAGTCCTTTTACAAAAATATCGCTAGACTGCAAATTTTCTTTTACAGGTAGTTGATTGCAGGTAGTATGATTGTTTTGAACACGAGAACCACAAAACTCTTCAGAACTTGTATTGTTGTTTACTTAATTCAACTAATTTTTGATGGAATTAAGTGTTGAGGTATGTATTTGAAGTGTACCAAATTTAATTTTGATATCCCTGATATTTTTGGAATTATATCGTACTGAATGTCCCAATTTTGATTGTTTATATTTAACGGGAGTATAACTGAGGTAGTTAGAGGGACGAGAAGGGGTCTCTGACGCTTTTTTTTTTACAAAAATGCCTTTTCTGCCATTGAAATTCAAAGTAAGTGAAGTATTTTTACATGTGAAAGATGCGGAACTTTTTCCTATGTACAATGTGGTCGATATTGTCGGCAATTTGTAAAAAAGTACTATGCCCTATTAAATAAACAAATTTCGTTAATTCTACTGGCCCAATAGGATCACAAATATACATAATAACTGAATGAAATGCAAAATTAACGATAAATATATGATTTGGGTGAGAAAATGTTTTGTGCCGTGTTTCGACCCGAAATGCTCCACTGTGCGGTGACTTGTAATCTCGGTTGGAGAGGCATACAATGTTGATAAAATGTAAAATGTCACGTTTTCAATATTCAGTAACATACTGCTGAGATTTTCCACATTAAAATGAATTCGAATATGGTATAAATCGGATTATTTCTAGAACTGTACTAGATACTTAAATATAAATACGTAACATTTCTAATCTAATAATGCTATAAATAATCCGATTTATACCGTGTTTAAATTCATTTTCATCTGGAAAATCTCAGCAGTATATTACTGAAACGTTCATGCCGATACGATAGAAAATGTGAGCCATTCGGAAGAATATCCTTTATTCGTTGTATTTATTCGAATTAAATCTTCGAATAAAAAAAGGTAATTATGCAGAATAGGTGTTTCCTCACCGATTTCAATTATTTTTGGATAAGTTGAATGTCCCAATTTCTGCTCATTTAAGAGGTTACTTGTCATAAAGAGGGTGTAAAAAATTTGTTTGTGATCAAAATTTGCAGAGTAATTGATTAATTCTTTAATAATAAATCAACCAATTCAAAAACTATTTAAGAAAGATATTTCATGATGTTTAACTATTAATAATTTGTAATTAAATATATGATGCTCTAAATGTCCGTATTTCTGCTCATGAAAAATATCGATGTATGTATTGCCCCAAGCTCTTGCTCGTTTTCGGATTCTCTCACTCTCGAACAAAGAATTCTAAGAAATTGTGGGGATAGTCGCCGGGCTCCTAAATAACCAGAGATCGGCGGGGCTCGAGGTACCACTGCTGGAGGGAGAAACACTTACAGGAGCGGTGGTTATGTGTGCGGAACAGCGGGTCAGTCACGTCAGTCACGCACACATAACCACCGCTCCTGTAGGTGTTACCCCCTCCATCAGCTGTAGTTGAAGGCCGCTGATCCCTGCCTAGACGCAGCTCTCGTGCCGTATTCCTCCAAGACTTCTCATCAGTAGAAGGAGCTGTGGCAACAGCGCAGCGGAGACAGGGAGAACAGAAAATGTGGCAACTATGCGTCAAAAAATTCGTCTACATAGAGTACCTGGAGATGTCACCTCTGTACAACTTCTTTTTACCGACCACATTAGTTTCATTAGGGTCCGTCTCTTTACTGGGGACGCTTCGGACGCTTTGTTTACTATTCGGACCATAACAAACTTGAGACGGCACCCTTAACGTTCAAACGCATCAGACCCGTCTGCACGGATGTCTGCTGGAGGCAACTATACCTGCAAAAGCTTCCTTCTTGCCGATTCCACGACGTAAGTTGGTTGAAACGGATTGTTTACTACATCGCGTATACGTACACGCTTTTCCTAGCTTGTGTGAGCGTGCGCACACATTCAAGGCCCAGTGAGACGGCACAATTAATAAATTGTGTGCCCCCCTGGGGTTTGTTGTTCTTCAGTTTCAATTTGGAACTAACGAGTTCTGTAAGATTTAAATGGGCCAAGGACGGCCCATGCATCAGTATGGCCGAATGTGGAAAATATACATCGATGCAACGCCGTCGATGGATCCGAAGCTCGAGAATGCGAAAGACAGTCGACGGTTGCGGAACGAGGGGAGGGGAGCGGGCCTCGCGTGGCGTCGAGCAGCGGTGGCGTGTCAGGCAGTAAAGCACGATCTTTGGAAAAAGCCGGGCCGCGCGTCCATCTTGAGTCAACCGAAGCATTGTAGTTTGAAGTGATTGCGAAAATAAAAAGATCGTCTACATATGTTTGATCCAAATCTGGAAACTCAATTTTAATCAACTTCCAACCATCCAAATGTCTTAAAATTTTGCAGGGGTGCGTAGTTTGGATGACAATACAAAATTATGAAAAAAAAAACACAAGGGGTGAAAAAATTACCCAGTCACCAATAAATAATAACCCATAACCACAAATCCAATCAACTTAAAATCAACCACTCGCGTTCTTTACAAACTTTTAGCACTGTATGATTCAAGCAAATTGCATACAACAATAAAAGATATTTGTACAGATGTTTGAATTATGAAATATAAATCCACGAACACTAAAAACTAGAAAATAAAAAATTCTAATAAACGATTTTATTAAAAATGCATTACATACTAAAAAATAATTATTTCCTTATACTACAATTTCGATGCTTTATTTTCACTTTAAATCAAATCGTGGAGCAGGATATCTCGTAATAAATTCATTTCGACACTTGATGCTGTACTAAATTGATTCATATTCTAATATGAAATATCCTGCTCCACGTTTTTATTTAAAGTTAAAAACCACCATCAAAATTGTAGTACAAGAATAGAAGTATTTTTTAGTTGTTAGTGCCTTTTTGACAAAATCGTTTAACAGAACATTTTTTTATATATTCTTTTTGTCTCTGATCAAGTTGCAGTCATCACAATAAATCAATCCAACTTCATTGGAGAATTGAAATTCGACATTCTAGCTTTCGCCCCCTTGAAATGGACAATTACAGATAAAAAAGTGTATATTTTTCGAAGAATACAGTAGTGTCTCGTTAGCGGCTCGGTTTAGAGTACACGATGTGGACTTTTCGCTATCCCCACCACTTCTGTCTCACTTTTGTCCGGCGAAGGCGAGAGCGAGCGAGAGGCACTGAAAGCGAACGAGAACGGTACGAGATAGACGACGGGATGATGTTTTGTCTCGCTCCGTCTTTCAGACGCCTGATCGCGCCCGTCGTGCAGGCAAAGCATTCCATCTCGCTTCCCCCTTCGGCCAGGAAGAAGCGAGAAACGAACACAGCGAACCGCTAACGAGACAATACTGTAATATTATCTTCTCTCATTCTGTGTAATTCCTCTTCTCCATTGACGGTCTTCCTACAATTTTGCCAAGTCGCTCAACGTAGGCAGTTTGGATCTGTAACACATGAAATATATTAGGAAATACAGTATTGTCTCCGTATTTGCTCGAGTTTATGCACGGGATACAAGCTTGTCGCTATCCCCACCACTTTTGTCTCACTCTTGTCCGGCGAAGGCCAGAGCGAGATAGAACGCATTGCGTGCGCAACGGGCACGAGCGCTATGACTGCTCGACGCATGCGCGCAACCATCACGCACGCCGGTCGCGCACGCAAAGCGTTCCATCTCGCTCCCCCCTTCGGCCAGAAAGAAGCGAGAAACGAACACTCAGAATTACGACTCTGCACGGAATATATGCTCACCGCCGGTCCCGACCAGCGAGCAAATACGGAGACAATACTGTACAGTATTGTCTCCGTATATGCTCGATTTTATGCACGCGATACAAGCTTGTCGCCATCCCCACCACTTTTGTCTCACTCTTGTTCGGCGAAGGCCAGAGCGAGATGGAACGCGTTGCGTGCGCGACGGGCAGTATATATGCTGTACAGAATATATGCTCACCACCGGTCCCGAGCAGCGAGCAAATACGGAGACAATACTGTACTTAATTGTTGTTTCATAAGCGTACAAAATTTTACTGTAGATTTATGAGCTGTTAAACTTTACCTGAAATATGGTACTTATTATTCCATTTGTCCTGGCATTACTGTCCCATACACCATGTTTGCAGTAATTTGGTAAAATGTCCGCCTGTAACAAATAATCGCAGACATTTCGGTAAGTTTGGTATAAAAGTAAAAGTTTGTTTCAATAATTCGTCGAACATCGTGCATACCTGCGACGCCCGTATGTATCAGCCTGGCGCATTTTGACCGAACCGGATTCCGTCTGTCTGCTCCTGTGAACTTAGAAATGTGTCTGAAAAAATTAAAGGGTGAATTAAATTTATTATTTCCTCCGCCACTTTCTTGGAAAAGCGACGGCGGCGTCGATCGACTCGCGTGATCGTAGGATCCGCGAGTAAAAGTGCCATTTGTGACCACTGACAAAATCAGTGGTACCGCGCTTTATAGCGCGGTGCGACGCCGGACCGATACATTAGTTTCATTATTTTCGGAGGGAGACCGCTTTCGCTTTTTCAAGCTTTTTGGTTTTTCTTTCGCTCTCTCTCTGCTAGTATAAATTGTGGCTCCCGAATAGGCATGCACCTATTGTGCCGACTATCTATTAATTCGGGTAGCATGCATTTTAAATAAAATTGAACCAGTTTTGGCTCCATTTCTGTTTTCCAAAACGCATCATCTCTTTCGACTTTTATAAATTTCAGCCCCTTCGGGGTCCAAAGGCAAAATATACAGTACTTTCTGTCAGTAATATGTAACTGACCTTGTACTTGATAAAAATAGTGATGCGTTTTGTTCATTGAAATACCTGTTTTCCGTATGAACATGCGCCTGACAGCGGGTACTCTTTCAATAGTTTCTTCCGGCGAAAAGTTCTCCGCTGATTTGGGGCATTTGATTTCCACAATACCCTCTTCACCGATGATTCCATCCGGTGAAGCTCCTAAGAAGGGGATGCAGCTGTCGATGAAAATGCCACATTCTGCAATATCTGTGTATTGCTTCTTCAATTCTTCGCGAGAAATTCTCTCGCATTCTTTCTCGTATTCCACCGCGGGTGCACTAATTATCCTCGGATACAGAAATGACTTTACTGCATTTGCGCAAAGCGTGTCAGGTCGGCGGCGGCACACTTGTCCAAAATTGGATGCAGTCAACAATTTGGACTTGTACTGCAACCATTTGCGGTTCTTTGCTTGTCCGATGGTTTCATCTTCAATAGCGTGTCTTTTCTCTTGCCTGTCACTGAGCATTTGCATATGCTTTTCCCGCTCCAGTTCATACATTTCGGATGGCATGTCTGGCTTCTGTGCATTTTCTCCATAATCGGAATCTTTCCGCGAGGGCAATTGCTTGTGTACATATCGCGCAACCTTCATTTCCTTCTGTTTTACAGATCTCTTTTCCTTTTCTTTTTTCTTCTTTTCTTCCATTTGGCGAACAAGCTCGGGCGTTTTCTTATTCATTACCGCGTTCAATCGCGAGTGCACTTGATTACTGTTGTACTCCACTACAGCAGCAGCACATCTTCCTGTATAGGATCCTCTTTCGGCGAAATTTAATCTTTTTCCGCCAATGTACTTGGCAATTATTGCATTCAAACTTCCCACAGCGTTATTATTTGTTGGCAATATATGGCCAGGTTTAATTCAGAGCAGGTTGGCAGCGCGCCAAGCTAGAGTATAGTTACTTTTGAATAGAAGAACAAAGAAGGCAGAACGGTATTGTACGCCGACAAGTCGACAACCAAAGAGAACACATTGTTATTGAGAAATCTTATTATATAGATATTTAGTTTATTAAAGTGTTAAAGTACAGTTTTCCTTAAGTGTATTATTACTCTAAATAAATATTGAATTAATATAAGACACAAAAGGCTGATTGAAAGTACAAATATATTTTAACCTACTTAACCAGCACGTGGTTCCACCACAAAATAAAACTAAAACTCCAACAGGTTATGGGCCCAGAACTACGCGTAGAAACGTGAGTGGAACAAAGAAATATTCTTTAAAAACATTAAAAGTAAAAGAAAACGCGAAATCCTACAACGATGTCGAAGGATTCAACCGAAGACATAGGTTATGTCGACAAGTTAAGCGGCGTGAGTACGTATCAAATTTGGAAATTCCAATTAAATATACTCCTCAACGCTCATGAACTACTAGAAATAGTTGAAAAGGAAAAACCTGAAGAACAAAGTGCAGCCTGGAAGAAAAAGGACGCAATAGCGAAAAAAATAATAATTAAGACTATAGAAAGAAAACCCCTCATGCATTTATTGAACTGTAAAACTGCAAATGAGATGTGGGAAAAATTACAAATGATATATGAAAGAGATAATGAGCAACAGAAGTGTAGCTTAATGGAGGAGTTCTTCGCCTACACTTTCGACAAGACAGCGGATGTGGCAACGCATCTCAGCCGATTAGAGAATATGGTGTACAGACTGAAGGAACTAAAACAAGAAATAAGTGAAGATATGGTAGTATCCAAGGTAATAGTAACTCTTCCTGAACAATATAGGAGTTTTATAACGGCATGGGAGTCAACGCCCCGGACAGAGAAGAACCTGAAGAATCTGACAGCGAGGCTCCTGCTGGAAGAACACAGGAATAGCACAGAAAAGGAAGCGCCAGTAGCCTTCAGAGCAACGGTAAGGTGCTTCAAGTGTGACCAAGTGGGTCATATAGCAAAAGACTGTAAAACTAAGACTGAGAAGAAATACCAGAACAAGGTAGGACAAAATAAAACTAATTACCATAAGAAATCAAACTCGACACAATGCTCGATATGTAAAAAGACTAATCATCTAGAAAAAGACTGTTTCTTTCGTAACAAAGAAAAGAAGAAGGAAATGGAAAGTAATAATAAAATCAGTTTCTTAGCTAGCAGTCAGACTGAAAAAGAAAAATGGATCGTGGATTCGGGATCGACGGCACATATGACACACAACAAAAATGAACTAAAAAGGATGTCTGGAGAACAGTCATATGTAGGTGTAGCCAAGAAGAACGAGTCTATGCGAGCTGAAGGAAAAGGCTCAATGACGCTTGAGTCATGCGAATTAAAAGAGGTACTGTACGTACCGGAACTGCAAGCAAACCTGCTGTCTGTAAATGTAATAACGGAAAATGGAGGGAAGGTAGAGTTCTCAAAAACAAAAGTAATAATAAAACAAAATGAAAAGGTAGTTTTAGAAGGAGAAAAGGCAAAGAATGGCCTATACGTGCTGGACTTAAAGACAGGGAACCCAACGAAAGCACTGCTAACAGAAAATAGAATTAACAAAGTAACACTATGGCATAGGAGGATGGGACATCTGCACAAACAAGGATTAAAAAGTCTGACAAAATTGTCAACAGGAATGGACATTACAAACATGGAAATCGACGCACTGAACAGAATCTGTGAAGTGTGTCAAAAATCAAAACAAACGAAACTCAGTTTCGGAACGGGTCGAACAAGAGCAAAAAGACCATTGGAAATAATACACACAGACCTATGCGGACCCATTGATCCAGACACGTGGGACGGTAGAAGGTATTTCTTAACATTTTTAGACGATTTTACGAACTACTTAATGATATATTTGCTGAAAACAAAAGGTGAAGTCGCAGGGATACTAAAGGAACATGTGGAAAGGATAGAAAGAATACAAGATGTCAAGGTCAGAAAATTAAGATGCGACAATGGAAAAGAGTATATAAATAATGATTTAAAACAATGGTCAAAGCTGAAAGGGATCCAATTAGACACAACAATACCCTATACACCAGAACTAAATGGAAAAGCAGAAAGAATAAACAGGACAATTATGGGGAAAGCAAGATCAATGATATTTGATGCAAATCTGAGTAAAACAATGTGGGGAGAAGCAGTATATACAGCTGCGTATCTGCACAACAGATCTCCCAGTAAAACAATAAGTAAAACTCCGGTGGAAATGTGGGAAAATAGAAAACCAGACTTAAAAGGCATAAAATTATTTGGGAGCATAGCCCACACGAAAATTCTGGGACCACTCAAGAAACTGGATGAAAGAAGTAAAAAAGGAACAATGGTTGGATACGCCCCTAATGGATACAGAATCTGGGACGAAGAAAAGAGCAGAATAATAATAGCAAGGAATGTAAAGTTCGAAGAGGAAAATGAGGAAGAAGAAAACGACAAACAAACCTCAACAGAAAAAAATCTAACAAACATAGAGGTGGAAGAAGAATTAGATGAAGAGGAAGATGATAACGTACAGGAAGAAGAGCAAGAGGATGAAGAGCAAGAGGATGAAGAGCAAGAGGAAGGAGAAAACAGCGAGCAAGAGGATCAAGACACAGATAGCTCAGTGTACGAGGAAATAGAAGACAACACACAATGGAATGTTGAAACATTAGAAAATGAAACTCCAAGGCGATCACAAAGGGAAAGAAAGGCTCCGCAAAAATACAACGACTATGTGGCTCTAACGTATACTCAGGCTGTTTCAGGTACAGAAAGGAAAAGATGGCTCTCAGCAATAGAAGAAGAAAAAGCATCAATAAAAAGAAATAACACTTGGACTCTGGTGGATGCAAAAGATATAGGGAGAGCAACTCCACTAAGTAGCAGGTGGGTACTGAGGGTAAAAGACGATGGAAGACACAAAGCACGCCTAGTCGTGAGAGGCTGTGAACAAAAAGGGAACATAGACTACGAAGAGACGTTCAGCCCCGTGGTAAGTACCACAGCATTGCGTACTCTCCTGGCAATAACAGCCAAAGAATCATATCTGTATTATACAATAGATATAAAAACAGCTTTTCTATACGGAGAACTAGACGAAGATGTATACATGTATCCTCCTGAAGGATACAATATCAAAGATAAGATATGTAAACTAAATAAGGCTTTATACGGTTTGAAGCAGGCTCCACTGAAATGGAATCAGCGATTCTCATCATTCTTAAAATCAAAAGATCTAAAGCCCTTGCAAACAGAACAATGTATATTTAAAAGAACAAGCAGTAATCTAATAATTGCAATATATGTAGATGACGGGCTGCTAATAGGAGACAATAAAGAAGAAATTGAGGAACTGGTAAAAGAACTAAATAAGGAGTTTCAGATGACAATTAACAGACAACCAAAAACGTTCGTTGGAATAGAAATCAAACAAGACGAAAAAAATTTAAAATTGACACAAGAAGACTACACGATTAAGCTACTGGAAAGATTCGAAATGAAAGATTCGAAGACCGTGAGTACACCTGCAGTGAAAACAAAACGGGAAAATGGAAAACCAGAAAAAACGTATCCTTATCGAGAAACTACAGGAAGCCTACTATATCTCAGCAACAAGACACGACCGGATATCAGTTTTTCCGTCAACAAGATCAGTAGATCGGTAAATGAACCTACTGACCAATTAATAATGGAAATAAAACGAATTTTCAGGTATTTAAACGGAGCTCGAGCAGAAGGAGTAGAATATAGGAAGGGTGGAGAAAACGAAATAATAGCATATAGCGACTCGGACTTCGCCGGAGACGAGGAGACCAGAAGAAGCACAACAGGATATCTAATCTATTACAATGGAGGACCTGTAAGCTGGAGTTCGAGGAGGCAACGTACGGTAGCGATGTCGAGTACAGAAGCCGAGTACATCGCAGCATCGGAATGCTGTAAACAACTACAATATTTGCGAGAACTGATAAAGGAACTAACAAATGAGTATCCTAAAACAAAACTGCGAATAGATAATCAAAGTGCAATAAGTCTAATTAAAAACGGGGTAATTAACACGCGCTCAAAACATATAGACGTAAGATATCATTTTATTCATGAAATGGTAAAAGACAAAACAGTAATTATAGAATATTGTCCGACACAAAATCAGATCGCGGATATACTAACAAAACCTTTAGAACGGGTGAAATTTAGAATACTAAAATCAAAAATTATACAATAAGACCTGCTCGGAATTAAGGGGGGATGTTGGCAATATATGGCCAGGTTTAATTCAGAGCAGGTTGGCAGCGCGCCAAGCTAGAGTATAGTTACTTTTGAATAGAAGAACAAAGAAGGCAGAACGGTATTGTACGCCGACAAGTCGACAACCAAAGAGAACACATTGTTATTGAGAAATCTTATTATATAGATATTTAGTTTATTAAAGTGTTAAAGTACAGTTTTCCTTAAGTGTATTATTACTCTAAATAAATATTGAATTAATATAAGACACAAAAGGCTGATTGAAAGTACAAATATATTTTAACCTACTTAACCAGCACGTGGTTCCACCACAAAATAAAACTAAAACTCCAACATTATTGGTGTTGTAGAGTAAGCTCTCCGCGTGAGCTAACAGTGTACGAAGTATTTCTTGTACGTCCTGGTACACACCAATATTCATCAATTCTGGAACGATGTTTCTTTGATTTTCTTTATTCTTTCCATCGCAGAAGTATTTGAGTCGTGCACACTCTTTGTGTTCACCAAACACGTGTGTTACTAATAGTTAATTATCGGTATGAAAAAAAAGGGGAGGTCTAGATAGCGCAATAACTTTAATTCGAGGATGAGCGAAATTTCTGTAAGCGACGTAGTTTATAGTCTATAACACCGAAAGCGTTTATTCTAATATTAACAAGCACAGTTTAATTAGCATTTACACAATTTGTTAAGCGGTCGACTGCGGCGATTAGTCAGAGTCTCTATAATTTAAGCGCGGACTAAGTACATTTAAAGCGTTTATATATACATAGGCACAACTAAACACACTTAACAGTTATTATCAATCACAATTTAAATTATAGTTAAGAATCCTTAAATTTAGACACACAAGTTATTAAGTGAATAAGTGAGGTTTCGCAAAGCAAAGAAGCGAAGCAAGTGTCGAAGCAAAGTCGAACAAGAGCGCAAGCAATGTGCATAAGCAAATTATATTACCCAATTGTAGTCCGGAACAGAGTGGCCGATTCCTCGAAATCACGGTCAATTTCAAGGAAGCGCCAGTCCCCCTTCCATGGATCGCGAGTCGATGGAAGGGGTCGCGATCCGCGCTCCACATGAGTGAGCAGGCTGTTGCCACCTGCCTAATTAGCATAATCTGACAATAGATGTCGGTGTTATACCTATTTCGCGAACAACGTGGCTCGGAACATTCTGTATGTCGTCATACAAATTCTTCGTTTTCTCCTCGATTGACACATTTTATTATTATTATTATCATTATTATTATTATTATATCAACGGGAGAACCCTTTAGAATACAAAATTGGTATAACGTACAAGAAATATTACATATAAAATTAAAAGTAGAATAAATATAAAGAAGATATAAGGAACAAATAAACTTAACAGACTAAGAAGCAACAAGAACTAGACAAAAATCACGGCACTTGAGGTGCTAACAGGTTCTTCAAAAGTAGATCCCTAAACATAGTTAGGGAGTCTACGAACAAATCAAGATTGGCCGGGCATTGATTCATCTCGCCCATGGCTCGATTTATGGGGTCCGCAGAGTAATAACGATATACTGGGAGCCTTACCACAAAAAGGGATCTTGGACGCAGCGACCGCTGCGGAGCATTGAAATTAATTCTCACAACACGCTCGTGGCAGTTTATATGACCGTGAATAATTTTATATAGAAATACTATATCGGAAAAAAGTCACTAAGAGTTAAGAGTCCCAATTTTTGCAAGGCAGGACAGTAATCATGGTCCCAGAAACGCATTGGGCTACCAGAAGCCCTCATGGCCATCCTCAGAAATTTGTGCTGGACCCGTTCAATTGAGTTACTATATTGTTTATGCCTCAGGCTCCAAATCACAGATGCATATTCGACCTGCGACCTGACCAGTGCTACATATAGCAGTTTTAGCGTCCTGATTTGTTTGAAATGTTTACCGAATCTGGCAATAAAACCAAGAGTTTTCATAGCCTTGCACACAATGTTTCTGTAATGTGCGCGAAAGTCCAAACATGACGTAAACGCGACTTCCAGGTCAAGGACTTCCGCAACTACAGACAATGTGGTACCTTCTAAGTTATATGTTGAAGGGATGCCTCTAACTGCCCTGTGTGACCTTAATAATACGCATTTACTCGCGTTTAGGCGCAACCTATTAACGGTACACCACTGCTCAAATCCGAGGAGATCATCCTGCAACAGATTAGCGTCAAGAACACCGCTGATTGTGCGGAAAATCTTCAGATCGTCCGCGTACATTAGGAAATTACTGTGCCTGAAAACCCCCTTAAGGTCGTTAATAAAAAGAAGGAAGAGGAGAGGACCGAAGTGAGAACCCTGAGGGACTCCCGAGGTCACACTGATCGGATCCGACAAGTGGCCCTGAACCCCAACCACCTGCACCCTGTCCTCAAGGTAGCTGTTAATCCAAGCGAGGAGTGACCCATTGATTCCGTTTGCAGCTAACTTGTGGTGCAAGATGCAATGATCCACAGAGTCAAAGGCTTTACGAAAGTCAGTATACACGGTGTCGATCTGAAGACCCTCGTTGAGTGCAGCCGAAATAAAGCAGTGGTATACCGCGAGGTTCGTTGTCGTCGACCGACTAGGAACAAATCCGTGCTGCTCGTCACATATAACATTCGTGAGATTGGACGTTAAGTGCTCGGTTATTATCTCCTCAAAGATCTTAGGCATAACCGATAGTTTACATATCGGCCTATAATTTCTTACCTCCGAGCGGTCACCCGCCTTGAATACCGCTGTAACCAAATTGGCCTTCCCAGCTGCGGGGAAAATTCCCTTTTCTAATGAGGAATTGAAAATATGCCAGAGGGGCTTAGCAAGGATAAAGCGGCACTCATTAAGAAACAGAGGTGGGACGCCATCAAGTCCCGGGCCCTTTGTCCTATCCAGAGTGTTGAGCTTCGAGAAAATTTGGCCAATGGAAATGGAAACTGAGTGAATGTTGACGTCACCAAGAGGGGACCACTCAGGATTCAAGGCAGGCACAACTCCCGACCGAGGGGTGTAAACAGAGCCAAAAAAGTCCGCGAACAGATTAGCAGCATCCGCGTGCGACGAGGCAGATCTGCTGTCAAGATGAACCATACCCGGAATTCCATGAGCACCACGTTTTGTATTAACAAACTTCCAGAAGCTTGATACATTATCAGATACAGCACTCTCTACACTATCAATGTAAACACGTTGATCATGTGACATTGAAAGCTTGCATCTAGAACGGAGACTGGTAAAATTTATATAGTCGCTTAATGAGCCAGAACGCTTAAAGTCTTTGTGCGCCCTTTTCTTTAGTCGAATCAGGGACCTCAAGCCCGGGGAAAACCAAGACGGAAACGTGGATCCAGTAACTGTTCTGACAGGAATAAAGGCCTCAATTGCCTTATTAATGTGGAAATATAAGCATTCCAAGCCTCGTTCCGGATCAGAGTCAGAAGTCATATTATCCCAATCCACAGAATTCAGATAATCTAAGACCCTAGGGTAGTCACCGCACTTGAAATCCCTGTACACGAGGTTGCAACGCATGAGGTCAGGACCCGAGGCAGAAACACTTAACTTTATATATATGGGTGGATGATAGACGTCAGGATCAATAAGGACATCTATGGCTCGATCCAAAGTGACATCAGAAGAGTTTACAAAGATGTAACGTACCGCTACCAACCGCCACAAATTTTTCCATTTATATTGTTAAATTTCTTATATTAAATGTAAAATAGTGTATAACGCATGCTAAAGCATTTCAAACAATGCGCTAGAAGATATAGTAACTAGCAACGCAGGCGCGTAGCCGCCGATTCAAGCAACAGAGTCAGCGCCGCGAGTGAGCCGAGCGCGCATGCGCATATCATACGAACAACCAGACGCCAAATATTCCGAGCGTAGTACGCGAGTGGCGCGAACCGGAAGCTAATTTTCATTGGTACGCATAATCGCGAAAGCCTGTGATTGGCGCAGGCCAGTCAGCACCCCGGTATAAATACCGGCCCGCCGGCAGCTGAAAAGCAGACTTGGTTCTGCCACCGAACCTACCAAATCTTGGTCGCTTTAGCTAGCCCCCTTGTTTGGGAAAGGTCTGAGTATCTCCTAACCTACTACCTACATCCTTCGAGGTCGCTTTAACTAGCCCCCTCAAAATCCTTCGAGGTCGCTTTAACTAGCCCCCTCAAAATCTTTCCGAGGTCGCTTTAACTAGCCCACTCAACATCCTTCCGAGGTCGCTTTAGTTAGCCCCCTCAAAATCTTCCCGAGGTAGCATTACTTAGCTCCTCATCTTTTTTTTTTTTTTTTTTTTTTTTTTTTTACGTGGAGAAATCCGAAACGGATACCCCGCCCCCCGGGGGAGGGACGGGGTTATGTGGGGCTCCAACCCACTAAAACTCCACGGTGGTCTTCCTCGAGTGCGGAGTCGCGCGCTTGAGGGGAGGGACTTGTGCGGGAGCAAGCTAGCGATACATCCGCTTGCCCCCCCCCCCCTCAGCGTTTACAGCGAACTCCGCGTTCAACAACCCCGCACACAACGGCGGGGTCTTCCCTTAACTTCGGCGACGCGCGACGGACCACACGTCCGCGTCGCCACTTCTGGGGGCCGCAATGATGTTGTTGTTGTAGTGGGGTGGGAGTGTCCCCCGACACTACCCACCCCGCGGCCCCCGCGATCGGGCGGATAACCCGGACGCGGCCCGAAGGGCCGTGGCCGGGCGGGGAGTCGGCACCAGGTCGAATGATCTTCGGGGCCGCTCAACGCGAGCGACCCCGTCGACCGCCGAACTCACCCTTCCGCCCGATCGCCTTCCTCGGGAGCGCGTCGTAATATGCGCACGTGGCGCGGCTCCCGGGGGAGCAGCTGATGTTCTGCTGCTCCCCTAGGGGGCCCTCCGACACGAGGACCCCCGCAACAAAAGACTCCGCCGCCGGACGCCGCGACCTGCCACGTCGCGACGCCGAAGGCACACCGTGGCACTGCCACCCCTTCCCTTCAGCTTCTGCTGATCGCCACTGACCCGGGGACACGCCGTTGGGGAGCGGGGTGACGCTAACTATGCGCCACCACCTGACCTCCCCCGGCTCCGGGTCATCTGGGCGGCCTCCCCCTCCGTCTCCTCCTGTTCGGCCTGGGGGCCGCGAGCCGGGACGGATGACCCGTTCGCTCGCGGTCCTTCTCCGCTTGCTCCTTTTCAAGCATGATGGCCTCCGCGAAGGAGGCCATCGCATCCCAGGCAGCCCGGTCTCTTGCCATCCGACGCACGACTGTCGGTAGCGAGAGATCCGGGCCTAGCTGCAACTCGAGGACACGGCGATCGTCGATCCATTCCCTGCAATTAGCCAGGGTGTGATCGGCCGTGTCCTCGTCGCCCGAGTCGCAGCTGAAACACCGCGACGACTCCTCCCGCCCTATTCGACGCAGATAGGTGCCGAAGCAGCCGACACCTGTAAGTATCTGCGTCAGGCGGAAGGTTAGCCTGCCATACCTGCGCCCCACCCATTCGTCCATAATGGGTAGCAGCGCCCCGACAACGCGACCCTCCCGATGTTCAGGGAGGGCCAGCCACTCGTACCACTTGGCTATCATGCGCTGTCGGGCCTGGCCCCGCACCACTTCTTCTTGCCCGCCGGCTATCGGGCCCCCAGCTTCGCGGAGATTACGGATGGCAGAATAAACTTCTGCCTCCATCTCCGCGAGCAGATGGAACGGGGGGGACCCGGCCAGGGCGGACAATTCGGCGTGTGACACCGTGCGATAAGCTCGCACGGCTTGGAGGACTGCTCGACGATGAATTCTCGCTAGAAGCTCTCGTCCGATGCGGCAGTCCTCCAGGTCACCGGCCCATATAGGCGCGCCATACAGCGCCATGGACCGGATGACCGTCACATAAAGCCGCCGAATGCCCTCGTGCGGACCCCCCAGGTTGGGCATAATTCGCCGAAAGGAGAAGACTTGCTTCTCCAACCTGGGGGCGAGGGCCCTGAAGTGGCGCGTGAATCGCCAGTAGGTGTCCAGGGTCAGACCGAGATATCTCATCGATCGGCCGACCCTGATGCAGGCATCCCCGAGTCTCAGGGACGCTCTGTTGGGTACACCGCTCCCAACACCGTCTGCGAGCCACATGGCCTCGGTTTTCTCCAAGGCGACTCGCAGACCGAGCGTCCCTATCGAGGTGATTACTCGTCGCAGTGTTATCTCTGCGAGGCTGATCGCTTCCCTCCATTTCTTCCCGGAAGCCACTACCAGGGTGTCGTCGGCGTAGCATACCAACGAGACCCCCGGTGATGGCATTTCGACCCGCAGCACCGCCTCATAGGCTATGTTCCATAGCAGGAGTCCCAGTACGGACCCCTGCGGAACGCCGCGGTGCACCGGAGCCACCCCTTCTCCCTCCCGGCCGACGTACGCCACTACGCGGCCGCGGAGATAGTCCCAGACCAGGCGGCGAAGGTAGAGCGGGACATTATGATACAACAATCCCCGCTCAATCGCCGCCCAGGAGACGGTGTTGAAAGCGTTCGAAATATCGAGCGAAATCGCTACGCTTACACCGCCGCCCTCGACCGCCCGGCGCGACAGCGATCTCACTAAATGTATCGCGTCGATCGTCGATCGCTGTCGCCTAAAGCCGAATTGGCGGTCGGAAAGGTCTGGGCCCACGGCCTCCAAGTGGGCGCACAGGCGGGCAGCAATGATGTGCTCTAAGAGCTTGCCCGCCTCGTCCAGGAGGCAGATCGGCCTGTATGCCGAGGGTGACTCCGCGGGTTTACCGGGCTTCCCGAGGAGGACCAGCCTCGCCTCTTTCCACGCAGGGGGGAATCTGCCGGATCTCAGGACAGCGTCGAACAGCCGCCTGAGACCGGTTCCTAGGGCGCTCAACGCGCAGGCCCAAACTCGCCCGGGCACACCGTCGGGACCTGGAGCCGCGTTCCTCTGGCGCATGCGCAACACAGAGGACGCGAACTCCTCGTCGCTGACCCCAGGGGCGTCGGAAGTGTCCGCGCCCCTGTTCAACCATTGATCCCCGGACTCGTCGGCGCCACCCTCCCCGTGAATCGGGGGAGGGGGGAACAGCGCCTCTAGAACTTGTTCTAGGAGCCGGGGATCTAGCCTCCGTGACCGGGGGCGCCCAAGGACCGAGTTTGACGGACACGGCCTTGTACGGGCGCCCCCAAGGGTTCTCGTTGAGGGTCGCGACGAATTCCCGACAGGACTCATCTTTAGCCCGGGCTATGGTTCCGCGGAGTTCTCTGCGCGCCGCCGAAAAGGCGGAGCGCAACTCGCGGAGCCGTTCCTCCGAGACCCGTCGTCGGTCTTGTCGACGGGCCTTGGTGTACTGGCGCCTGGCAACCAGGTTAGCCGCGCGAAGATTCGCGATCTCGGCTGTCCACCAGTACACCGTCCTCCGACCCCCACCTGGCGGCCCGGTCCGCGGCATGGTGGCGTCACATATGGACTGTAACGCCTGCCGGAACCAAAGCGCGCCAGCAACGGGGTCATCGAGGACGTCGCCTGGCAAAGGAGGCCAGGCGACGACGGAGGAAGCGAGTTGGGCCGCTACAGCGTCTAGCTGCGTGAGCGCCCATCGCGGGGGATTCCTACCGACTCGGGGAGGAGGCGGGGGGACGGAGGTGGCCAGCATCACATACATGTGATCGGATGCTGGCTCACAATCCTCCGCCACCCAGCAGTCCGACGTTTTAGCAGCGGCCGCGGGGCTAACCCAGATGAGATCGATTACCGACTCACCCCGCGGGCCGCGGCACGCCGTGACTGCATGGGGGCTCTTAAGCGAGAACCCCATCGCCTCCGTCCACTCGAGCAATATTTCGCCCCTGGAGTCCGTTCTGGGAGAACCCCACTCAACGGCGTGGGCGTTGAAGTCTCCCAGAAGCACGACCGGCTGAGCTCTCTGGGGGATTATAAACGCCCCCAGCTCGTGTAGCCGGTCCTCGAACTCCGGGACTGTGAGTCTCGGCGCAAAGTAGCATCCCACCGCGAGGAATTCCCCCCATTTCGCGGCCATCCAGCACCTGCCGTGTCGGGCGACCGAACACGGCAGGGCTCCTCTGTCCACCCCCCACATCATCGCCACCTGCCGATCGGGATTTGTGGACCGAAAACATCGGTCCTCCAACGGATACGGCTCGGTGGCGATGACCAGCCCGACCCCCAATTCCATGCGAGCCTGCTCTAGCAGGTCGTGCGCTCGCATGGAATGGTACTTAGCTCCTCATCTAACCTAAGCCTACACCACTGCCACAGCGTGGGGCCAGCTTATAGGCACCCAAATTCAAAACGACTCTCCACAAAAAAACCAAAAGACCTAGCGTCAAACTCTTGTATTATATACCGCATCCGACCTAGCGTCGCAAATCCTGTTCATTAGATATAATTAATATTTAGTTAGCGTTATACCTATTTACTCCTAGTTTTTATATTCTTACTATTAAACCTAGCGTTACCAACTGAATTACCGACTTAGCGTCATAACCTAAAAACTACTATTACCGACCTAGCTTAAAACCGAACACTGCGATACGTCAAACGAAACTACCATCATCTATGTTCATTATAGACCTAGTGTCTCAACAATTTATTTGAATAAATCTTTGTTAAGTATTGTTAAAGGAAGGACTCTAGTACCTTGAAATTCATTTCTTAATCGCACGCCACCCGAACCAAATCCTACAAATTCACAAGTAAACCGCTCTACTTGTGAAAACTCCTGTAAGAACGGCAACGTCTCGTTCGAGAACGTTACAAAGATGAGATCGAGCATAACACCGAAATCATTGAAAACATTATTTACTTGCTTAAGGTTGCAGTAACTAGCGCAACAGAGGAGAAGATCAATGGCTGCGGATTCATTCGATGAAACGCCCGAATCTCTGAAGCAACCCTGAGCCGAGTCATTGTGCCATACAGCGTGAGGGAGATTATAATCTCCATAAAGACAAATGGTATCGTCACTAAACTTATGGTATAGCTCCATTACCGAGTCAACAGGACTAGCGTATAGTGAAGTCTGGGATGCCGGTGAGATGTAAACTGCCCCCAGAAGCAGGTACTTATTATTTAGAAGGTGGACTCTTACAAACCCTTGTTCGACTGCATGACAGTTTACAGTTACAGAGTACGACAACAACGACTTTTTGACCGCGATAAGAACTCCGCCTCCCCTTGTGAAGACACTGGATAGTTGGGATCTGTCACTCCTGTACACTGTATAATCACGGAGGCCAAGTTCATTAGACGATATGGCAGGAGTGAGCCAGGTCTCCACAAAAATAATCACGTCATACGACACTGCGGATAAGAGAACGGAGTTGATGAGGGAGTCAAGTTTAGTACGAAGACCACGAACATTTTGTACATAAACTAAAGGGTTCAATTCGCGTTTTTTGTGACGAGTCATTGTGTGGTCTGCCCTTCACGATCTTAGGGACTCCATGGATGTAACGGATCGTCATCTGGGTTTGGCCCTGTTCGTGAAGGACACGGAGCTTCTCTCGTAACTGCATGATGGATTCACGTTGATTGTTGGTTTTGTCGTCGGAGATCTTGTACGGGCCCTTGTACCGATGCTTGGACTGGAGAATCTTCTTCACCTCAGCTGCTGAGTCGAGGCGGACACAGAGCGGTCTACAGGGTGTCTTACCCTGCTTGCCAAGACGATAAGTAACTGGAACGAGGCAGTTCAGAGGGCAAATCTCCGTCAAGACTCCACGGACAGCAGTCAGGTCGATGGATTTGTTCAGTTCCGGCGAGGATTCTTGAGGCTCCGGCAATCCAAAGATAATTAAATTCCTGGATCTATACTCCCTGTCATTGAGCTCCTCAACGACATCATCGGCCGACATTGGCGTCTGTTGGGCTTCTGCCGAGATGGAGGGCATGTCCTCCAAGGCCTTGACACGTTCCGACAATGAGGCAATGTCCGATTTCATTGTTACTAGGTCAGCTCTAATCCCCATCAGTATTTGATCTCGAAAGACTGATAGCTTCGAATCTATCAGTTCACTCACAATGTCCCTTATTACATCAGCCGTAGGTAATGCAGAGAGCGACTGGAGAGTGAGCGTAGGTAAGACAGATATCGGTCTAGCCGGCGAGTCAACGGCCCGTCTAACGGTTGACTGCGATGATGCGGATCCAGCACGGCAATCAACAAGGCTTTTTCCGGCCCAGGGATGGCCCGAGCGCGCCAGACACGAGGCTCCTGGATGACAGCTAATACCACAGCCCAAGCATGTAATTGGATTAGCCACTGCTGTAGAGCAGCCTCTGCATTTCTTCGAGCCATTAGACATCATGAGATCAGTAGAGAAGACCAGACAGACAAAAAACGCACTTGGAGCAAAACAAACTAAAACCCACACAGCAGAGCATTTGAGATTGGAGAAACAGCTCTAATAAGATATAATAGAGTTCACAATATTAGGCAAGCGCCAACAGAAACGTCAAAAACTGGCACAGGATTTAAACAGTCAAAGAGTACTCGATGAGTCACAAGCCAGCGGGCGCACAACCAAAACAAAACGACCTGTCACCTCAAAGTCTGATGACAAACTGACAAGCCCACATTTTGATTGTATCGAAACTTTGCGGCTTTTACGACGTCCCACAGTGGTTCCAAAGTGACTTTTTGCGGTCAAAATTCTGTATCTCCGTCAATTCTCAACCGATTTTTGATTTCTTTGGCTCATTTTGTAGGGGATTAAATTTGCTATAATATCAAGTACCTGAATTGCAACCAAAACGGTTTTTTTTCTATCCTTTTTTGTGACAAAGTTGGATAAAAACTATAGTAGAACAATCTTTGGGGCTAATTTGATAAGATTTTGCTTATCTAAGTAGTTGTTTTTACGTAAAATCTTCAATTGGCACTGGGCAATAGCGGAAACATAAAACAGGCGATCTGTTGACACGTCAGAATGTTTAAAATACAATTTTACAAGGGCTGAACATTTGGAATGTCTACTGAGTTTACTACAATCACAACCGTCTAAAATATCAATTTAGTGTATGATTCTGGAACCTAATAGCGTCCAGAAATAAAGAGGAACGTCACAACCGCGATTTATTTTTTTTACGTTTTTATTATTGTTTATTAGTTAATAAAACTTTATCGACTCTTCCCGATCCTCAGTTTGGGCATATGAAATGTGGGTAAGAATGTAATAAACAAATTAAAAAAAGAATTAGCTGCCACCATGTACCACTGCGGTGTCAATCCGATTTTGTTTAATTAGCGATAGCGCTCGAAGTGCCTTTCTGCGGACAAAATTCCGTATTTCCGTCAATTTTCAACCGATTTTTCATTTCTTTGGCTCATTTTGTAGGAAATTAAATTTGCTAATATGTCACACAGTAGTTTTCCAAAATTTTCTTTAGGGATTAAAAAAAAAACAAATTCTGAACTTTTGGTGCAGAAAGAACGAGTTTATTAACCAGTTATTTCATATAACATTAAAACGAGATAAAATAAAAGAAATATAAATTAAACAATTCAAATTTAAACAAGTTATTCTTCTTCCACATATTCTATATCTTCATAATTAGACAAAAGATATTTTGCGTCTTTTTCTAGTTCAACAGACGCTATCGCTAATTAAACAAAATCGGATTGACACCGCAGTGGTACATGGTGGCAGCTAATTCTTTTTTTAATTTGTTTATTACATTCTTACCCACATTTCATATGCCCAAACTGAGGATCGGGAAGAGTCGATAAAGTTTTATTAACTAATAAACAATAATAAAAACGTAAAAAAAATAAATCGCGGTTGTGACGTTCCTCTTTATTTCTGGACGCTATTAGGTTCCAGAATCATACATTAAATTGATATTTTAGACGGTTGTGATTGTAGTAAACTCAGTAGACATTCCAAATGTTCAGCCCTTGTAAAATTGTATTTTAAACATTCTGACGTGTCAACAGATCGCCTGTTTTATGTTTCCGCTATTGCCCAGTGCCAATTGAAGATTTTACGTAAAAACAACTACTTAGATAAGCAAAATCTTATCAAATTAGCCCCAAAGATTGTTCTACTATAGTTTTTATCCAACTTTGTCACAAAAAAGGATAGAAAAAAAACCGTTATGGTTGCAATTCAGGTATTTGATATTATAGCAAATTTAATCCCCTACAAAATGAGCCAAAGAAATCAAAAATCGGTTGAGAATTGACGGAGATACAGAATTTTGACCGCAAAAAGTCACTTTGGAACCATTGTGCGTCCGTGCGTATCCGGCGAATGCTGCTTTCCACAGCTTGCCTCAATGGTCCAGGTGTAGTCTTCTTCACAATCGTTTCCATTTTGTTGCAGAAGTTTCGCAACAAATGATTCGTGCATTCAATTTTTTTTTACGCGAATCTGTCTCTTATATGGGTCAGCATCAATAATCTTCTTATACACGCTGCTGTCCCCATCATCAATCAAAGTAGAATAAACGAGCCCACGTTTTTCTACGCTAGTATTGAAGCCTTCTACTATAGCATCGCTTTCCATAGCAGTCGATGCTCGAGATGTGTTCCAGTCTTTGAAACATGTGTGCTTTCGGGGTTCTTTCTCCTTTTTCGCAGCAATCCGACAAATTCTGCAAACTTTATTTCGAACCCCGTAAAATAAAACTTTTTTCGTGTGATAGCCAACTATCACGCCGACTCCAGACGCAGAATCGTAACATCCACTGCGGTAGGATCTCTTCATCCAGCTTCCGTCGGCTACAACGGAGATGTGAGGGATCCCTGATCCGGGAAGAACGTCGCCTCTTTCAATCGTCAAACGTTTTTCTTCTTCAGCCGCTGCTAGCATCTCTTCTTCTGCAGCGGCAATTGCGGACTTGACGAATTCCTCTTGCTTCTTCACGAAGTTTCTCTTCGACATGCAACGTATGTTCACTCCTGCAAAAGTGTATTCCAATTGGGCATAGCTACCTCCACATAAAATTGTTGCATTAACGGCGCCCTGATTCCCATCCACTTCTTCAGCTTCGTCCGATTGAGTGCAGATTTCAGCTTTGTAATGGCATAAAGTGCACATTACACTGAAGATGCTCTTGAAGCCACGCCGTTTCACACCAGTTATTCTTAGGTATTCAATGCCACAGTCTTCCCTATCTTTCGCATGCTTACCTACTTTTTGTAATTGAGCAAGCACATTTGGGAAATTCATTATGTCGTTGCTATTTAGGAGAGCCGATTGCTCTTGCGGCTCGTTCTTCGCAACTTTTTCTATAACGAAGTTTTCTTCTTCGTTACTTTCTATATCAAAGTCTTCAAGCGCCTCTTCAGTTTCTCCCGAACTGGCCGTATCAGTATCTTCATCAGATGGCAAGTACATTATCGCTTGATGTGGATGGTTTCGTCCATCGGATGTTGATGGTCCCTCTATTATACGCTCCACGGCCACTTTTTCTGGACGTTGTCCTACGTCAGTTTCGTCTGCCGTTTTTACGTTTTCTTCTTTCTTCTGAAGGGTCAAAGGCCTTCTCTTTTCGCGATATACTTTCCGTTTCGATAATCTCTTTGCGTACGGACGTAATTTTCGCGGACGAAACGGAGATTTATTGTCTATATCTTTTTCCACATCGTGCATATTCACATTTAGAGTGTCACTCATTTTAGACTACACCAACAAACACAACACAAACACCATACAACACAACGCAACACAACTCAAAATCCTTCTACCCGTTACAAATAAGCGTAAACGCGAACCGTGAATCCGAAGATTCATGTGTAGTGCGTTCCGAAATAAATGACGCTCTAGGAGGCAGACGATGTTTTGTCTCACTCCGTCTTTCGGACGCCGTGTCACTCCGTCCTTTGCGTGCGCGACGGGCGTGCGCGATGGTCGCGAACACTTACGATTGAATACTTCCATCATGGGGATTAAATCATGTTTGAATGAACAGTGTTCTCGTATTCAATCGTATTTTAGTCGATTGAAGCTCGACTAACCTTGGTGAGTCTTGAGACTCGCGAGAGCATTTATTTGGCTGTACTACGGTATGACCCAACCAACAGAATGAACTGAAATTTTGAGGGGTTGGGCGGGAGGGGGAGAGAACCTCTAATATAAAATTTCAGCTGCGGGTATTTGTTACTTCCTGAGATATTAATAAAAAACCTTCTCAAAATACATTGAAATTTACCTATACAGACGTTACTAACATCATCTTCTCGTTGCCGTCGATTGTTTCGCAGTCGACGATATTGTAATGTATAGGGATACGGTAACAGAAACTGGACGCAAGCCAAGTATATAAATAAATGTATGTTAATTAAAATGTGTTGATCATTTCCAAAATCTATCAGATTTACTTTTCAGTTAGGTTTTGCATACGAACTCGTACATTATTGCTGTTGACTTATTCCAAGACAACGCAATCGAATTTCCAATTTTACTTAGGTATTAGTTTTGGTTTGGGTTAGATAGGAGGTCGGAGGGGGGGGGGGGGGGGCGCCCGCTTGCGGGCGCGTAAAGCATGGTATACCGAACCGATGTGACGTTGGGAATACTCTAGTATTACTACACTATACCCAGTATTGTGCATAAAAACTAATGCAGTTACAAGCATCGCGCGATGAGGTCAATATCGTACATTGTATCGTCGACTGTGAAACGAAGATGATGATTGTGTTAGTAACGTCTGCATAGGTAGATTTCAATGTATTATGCCGAAAGTATTTTATTAATATCTCAGGAAGTAACAAATACCTGCAGCTGAAATTTTATATTAGAGGTTCTCTCCCCCTCCCGCCCAACCCCTCAAAATTTCAGTTCATTCCGTTGGTTGGGTCATACCGTAGTACAGCCATTTATTTTGATCGATGTCGCGCGAGGCCCGAGCCGAGCGACATTGTCGGCCGATTTCTTCACCTCCAGATATCTTCCAGTTAGAGTTATGTGGCAAATATCTAGCACATGATAGCATCCACCTGACATCTATACTAACGGACTGCATCGTCGAAAGAATGATTTTGATAATTTATTCGAAAATAATCGAACTTTAACGTTATCGCGTCCTCTAGGACCTTTCTTTTCGCGGATTTTATTTTTTATTTCGAATCTGGAGGGTGGGCAAACGAAATTAGTGGGTGGGCAAATCTCTTTGACATCTATACTAACGGACTGCATCGTCGAAAGAATGATTTTGATAATTTATTCGAAAATAATCGAACTTTAACGTTATCGCGTCCTCTAGGACCCTTCTTTTCGCGGATTTTATTTTTTATTTCGAATCTGGAGGGTGGGCAAACGAAATTAGTGGGTGGGCAAATCTCTTTGACATCTACACTAACGGACTGCATCGTCGAAAGAATGATTTTGATAATTTATTCGAAAATAATCGAACTTTAACGTGATCGCGTCCTCTAGGACCCTTCTTTTCGCGGATTTTATTTTTTATTTCGAATGTAGAGGGTGGGCAAACGAAATTAGTGGGTGGGCAAATCTCTTTGACATCTATACTAACGGACTGCATCGTCGAAAGAATGATTTTGATAATTTATTCGAAAATAATCGAACTTTAACGTGATCGCGTCGTCTAGTACCCTTCTTTTCGCGGATTTTATTTTTTATTTCGAATCTGGAGGGTGGGCAAACGAAATTAGTGGATGGGCAAATCTCTTTGACATCTATACTAACGGACTGCATCGTCGAAAGAATGATTTTGATAATTTATTCGAAAATAATCGAACTTTAACGTTATCGCGTCCTCTAGGACCCTTCTTTTCGCGGATTTTATTTTTTATTTCGAATCTGGAGGGTGGGCAACCGAAATTAGTGGGTGGGAAAATCTCTTTGACATCTATACTAACGGACTGCATCGTCGAAAGAATGATTTTGATAATTTATTCGAAAATAATCGAACTTTAACGTGATCGCGTCGTCTAGTACCCTTCTTTTCGCGGATTTTATTTTTTATTTCGAATCTGGAGGGTGGGCAAACGAAATTAGTGGATGGGCAAATCTCTTTGACATCTATACTAACGGACTGCATCGTCGAAAGAATGATTTTGATAATTTATTCGAAAATAATCGAACTTTAACGTTATCGCGTCCTCTAGGACCCTTCTTTTCGCGGATTTTATTTTTTATTTCGAATCTGGAGAGTGGGCAAACGAAATTAGTGGGTGGGCAAATCTCTTTGACATCTATACTAACGGACTGCATCGTCGAAAGAATGATTTTGATAATTTATTCGAAAATAATCGAACTTTAACGTGATCGCGTCGTCTAGTACCCTTCTTTTCGCGGATTTTATTTTTTATTTCGAATCTGGAGGGTGGGCAAACGAAATTAGTGGATGGGCAAATCTCTTTGACATCTATACTAACGGACTGCATCGTCGAAAGAATGATTTTGATAATTTATTCGAAAATAATCGAACTTTAACGTTATCGCGTCCTCTAGGACCCTTCTTTTCGCGGATTTTATTTTTTATTTCGAATCTGGAGGGTGGGCAAACGAAATTAGTGGGTGGGCAAATCTCTTTGACATCTATACTAACGGACTGCATCGTCGAAAGAATGATTTTGATAATTTATTCGAAAATAATCGAACTTTAACGTGATCGCGTCCTCTAGGACACTTCTTTTCGCGGATTTTATTTTTTATTTCGAATCTGGAGGGTGGGCAAACGAAATTAGTGGGTGGGCAAATCTCTTTGACATCTCTACTAACGGACTGCATCGTCGAAAGAATGATTTTGATAATATTTTCGAAAAAAATCATACTTCAACGCGATCGCTTACACCAGCAGCCTTCCTTTCGCGGTTATTATTGTTTAATTCGATTCTGGACGATGGGAATCAGAAATTAATGGATGGGCAAACCTCTTCTGCATCTAGGCTAACCAAATACATCGCTAGACAAATATTTCGACCATTTAATTAATAAAAAATCGAACTTATACTTGGTCGCTTCCACGGGTATCGCGCATCTTGGCTATTTTTATTAATAATTCGGTTGTGGAGTGTGGGCATACGAAATAAATGGATGGGCAAACCTCTTCTACTAATGGACAAACGATTCGCATCGTTAAACAAAAGATTCCATAATTTTGTTAATAAAAAATCCATCTTAGACTTGGTCGCTCCCACGGGTATCGCCCTTCTTCGCTATTTTTATTAATAATTCGGTTCTGGAGGGTGGGCATACGAAATTAGGGGATGGGCAAATCTCTTCTACATCTAAACTAAAGGACTGCATCGTTGAAAGAACGATTTTGATAACATGGGGGGGGATGAAGACAAATTTTTTCATTTGTTCATAACTTTTTTTTGGAGTGTTGGAAAAAAAAAAATTTTGTTGGGCAAACGTGGGCAAACGATGGACAATCATTTCCCACCGTCAAATCGATAAAATGTTTTCATGGGGGTGCTGATGAAAATTTTTTTTTTTGACCATAATTTTTTTTTGAAGGGTGGGCAAACGAAATTTTTTTATGGGCAAACATGGGCAAACGATGGACAAACGAATGCCGTTTCGTTTTTTCAAAAAATCGAATTTGGGGGTGCTATCTTCACAGAGCTTACAATGAGCGTTGATCTCGAGCTACTCCTGGAGAAAAAGTAGTGGGGGAACTGGCTGACCGGGCGCCCGAGTCGTGCAGCTCGAGGAGTGGGGAAGTTCGACACCTCTGTAGCTGCTACATCATGGAACTTCGCGCGTGTGTCGATAGGAACACTGCACTTTCCATGGCATATTTATCAAATTCTTGTAGTTTTATTGGAATTATTGACGCTAATTCATGACGAATTGACATTATTTTCTGAAATAACGTCAAACTTATATATTAACACTTTTAGTACCAATTTCCTTAATAATATTCAGCATTTTTAAATTGCAAAATACAGGATGTTGCATTTTTTCCCATTTTTGGGGATTTACCCCCACTGTGCGACATAGAATACACGTATTTAATCCATAACTGAAAAATATTCGCGAATGCTTTTTCCGCAGTAGCAAGCTCTAGATTATGTTGATTAAAAAACAAACAAAAAATTTGTTCAGAAGTTCCCGGAAGTGGAACTAAAAAAGGGATGATTGCTGACAATTTTTCAATCGGTTTCTTATGGAAAAAAAACTGTATGTAACTAATTATTTGCTATTACTTAACAGAATCGACACTACTTATTTTGGGGCTCCAAAAATTGTTTTCTTTTATATCACCAAAAATTAAAAGACTCGATTTAAAATTCTGCACGAAAAATACATACAATCACAGACACGTGTTTACACACAGATCAGAAGTAGGCGTCATGATATTTTAACCGTTTTTAGGTGCCCATTTTAGTAGTCTACAGGTAACATAAAAATACATATCTTTTGAATTCTGACTTCTTTCCTTATTTCTTGGGATTCTGTCACACTGTGGCAATGGGTCGCAGTGCGACTGGTCGCTAGACTCCCTCCGGGAGGAGTATAGCGACCGGTGGTCGGAGTGCCCAGCCTGCGACTAGGTATAATGGGAAACAGACCTCCTCGCATTGTGTTGCCTCTCGAGTAGCCTAGGCTGGTACTCAAACAGACTCGCGTCAAGCTCCTACGTCTGGCGCATACCCGGCGATTGCAGTCGCATGTAGGAGAACGGATACATGCTTTCCCATTGCACCAGTATACTGCGACCAGTCGCTGCGACCAATCGCAGCGACCAATCGCGGGTAGGAGATCCCACCTTAACGCGGTTTCCTTCGATGCATGCCGACTTGCTTGTTCGTACGTTCGTAGTACAAGCGCAGTCTCCTACCGCGTAGTCAACGCTACCGCGGCAGCTCGGACGGAAGGCGCGCGCTCTGATTGGTCGGGGCTTTTTGTTAATATCTCCTTAATAAAGCTTCGGACAATATTTACGCTAAGGAAAAAGTTGTTTCAAATCACCCCCTGAGTTACCCCTTCCAAGGAACTCCGACATTTTTGGGACACCCTGTAGATACGGGTTTCTAAGGGGATGGGGTCGGCGTTCTCGTCAATGGGCGTACTATCGTGAAAAGGAATTCTATAACATTTAGCGCAAACCTGATCGCGCGAGATATATAGAATTTCAGTGCTTAATGTGGTGCATTTATATACACCAAGAGCGGAAGACTTCAGGCCGATATCATAAAAATCATCGACCTCTAGAAATTTTTTAATTCCTAAACGATAGGAGTTATTGGAGTCGACTGAGATGCAACAATTATGCTATCGAACTCTATCTTACGGTATTGAGAACAATTGGGGTCGTTACTAAGCGGTCTAGATACACGAATAGGAAAATCGACATTACAATGAATATTTGTGCCATGAAGTTGTCTCTCCCTCATCCTATTGAAATATTGTTGGAGAGGAAGACTTGGCTTTCGCAGATTATTTTTAAAAATGGACATGTTATTTTCATATGGAAAAGCAGAAAATACTAAATCTAAATTACCAAGACGTCTGACATCGTGGGTTAGGTGAAGAAGACCATGGACGTTATAACTATTAAAAGTTGGGCCATAAAGTTTTTCGTTACGAAGAACAAATTTCTCCAGAGCTGACTCTGCGAATCTCAAGTGTGCGCTCGATGGAGATTCTGAAGCTAAAATCCGTATGGCCGCGTGTAAGAATAAGAAATGATTGTACGCGGTTTTCTTCAGTACCCCATTCAGTATAACTGGCCCTGTATACAGAAGGAACTGACGAAATTCGGTCGCTTTATATTTAGAGCATAGTTCAATACCTCTGGGACGTCTGGCAAAGTGTGCGGGGCAATATTTGCTAACATTATTCAGTCTCGCAGACAGTATAGAAATTTTCTTACGGCTCAATTTTGAGAAAGGTGAATACTCTCCAAATATCCACGCAGATAAGGAACTTGCGAAACCATTCCGATCGGTAGCGATGACAATGGGTTTGTACCTTCCTTGTGATGCTTTACGTCTAACCGTTTAATATATTCCTCATCGGTTCGAGGAGAATGTTTTATCCCATGGTAAGCGTAATGCTTACCGATCAGGGTACCAGAAACAGGGACGGGAAGACATATGCCCATAATGATTTAACACAAATGCTCGAGCTGGTGCGTCAGCTATGAAACACCTCAGTCGTACGGGCAACTTACCGCAATGAAAATTTATGCCTCCCTTGGACATGATGGCACTAATCCGCAGAACTACATCAATAAGTAAACCCCAGAACTAATCGCGAGTTTCTTTTAAGTCACGCAACCCTTTGAGAAGGCCTTGTCTTTTGTTACTCTGTAGGAGTGTCGATTGACTCCAGACGTGTTGGCGACGCCAAGGAAGTCATAAATTTCTTTCAAGGGTTGTTCGCTCGATCCTCGGAGCAGAGCTTACTTTCTCTTCCCACGTGGGCACCCTGTCGTGTAACGGAAAAGCGCGCTTCCACAGAGTTTCCACCACCACCCGAAATTAGAAGGAAAGATGGACGTCGATTCGCGGGGGCGGACGGACATCCGTGGAACAACGTACCGCTTGAATCTGACGCATCCCTCATCCTGATTGGCCAAAGGACTGGGCGGACGCGCAAGGGTGGAAGGGGCACCACGTTCGAGGAGGCAAGGATCAACGACGGAGGACTCCGAGAACGCAGAACGATTTTGACGCCAGATTGAAACCTGTTCTCAGTATTTCACGATCTTTTAAAACTATAAAGGAAATATATTGAAGTTTTACCAGTGACCAGTTTCATTTTATTTTAAACTCCCGCACATTTCGCGAGCAGGGTGCTTCAGCAACCCACGAGTACCAACCCGCGTTCTGTTCTTAAAATCACTGCCAAGGTACGCAACAGTTTTCCTAATGGATTTCGATATTTTTGGTTATTATTATGCAAAGCCATCAGAATTGCATGGATATCAACCCACGATTTTCAATACCGATAACTATTGATAGTGCAAATAAGCCCATCGATATTGCTTCTTCGTACAAAAATAACTAGTCTCTTAGCGCCAATTCGCTGCACGGGAGTGACGGAGAGCTTGCGGTAGACAAGGATGGCGTTAAACAAGGACAGGGCTTTACGTGCAAGTGAGAGGGTCTTATGCGGACGGCGGCTACCTTGGGGTCGCGACGGACAGAACGCCTTCCCTCGCCTTCCCGTGCTGGAACACCGATATAGGGATTTCGTGCGTTTACCTAGACTTCGGCCTGGCAGTCTAAAGACTTTCTACCTACGATACATGCTACTTCTTTGCCAAATAGATGAGGAATCGAGCCTATCATCCTCTTACGTGTAATCTTTTATCGAGCAAAATTCGTTTTAGCAAACTAAATAATAACTTGTAAAATTGTCACCATTGTCACTAGGCATAACTCAGGCTGTGTTCCAATTCACGCATTATACGCATAGACTGCAGAGAAAACCGTTCCGTTTCAGTCTATGCGTGCAGTGGTTGCGTTGGTGGCGCCCACACAGCACACGACATCCCGAGGACGTCTGTTTTACGTTCGTTTTAGGTCTGTAGCTCCTGAATGTCCCGGTTTGTAACAAAACGTCCTCGGGACGTCTGTGGACGACTGTGGGACGTCTATAGACGATTTTGGGACAATTTTGGGACGTCGTGTAACTACACTGGCGCCATCTATACAAAGACCTAAAGACGTCTGTGGGACACATTTGGGACGCATTTGGGACGTGTGAAATACGTCTTTGGGACGGTTTTAAGACATCGTCGTTTGCTATTTTAGGGATTCCGTAGCGGGGTGTATAATTCCCCAAGCTCTACCAGAGGGCGACACGGCTCGAGAGTTTCTCGCCGGTAATCGTGGGGCGGTATTCTCAGTCGTTGCTTATTCTTAAGTTCGTCTTAAGCATGCTGCATCCTCTACTACTCTACAAGGTTAGTAAAGGATGCCGCATGCTTAAGACGATCTTAAGAATAAGCAACGACTGAGAATACCGCCCGTGGACCCAATTAGTATATATACAAGTTCCGTCCCAGTCCTGATACCCAGTGTGTCTAAGGCAGGGTTCCGCGAGATAAACCTATAATGAGTCCACTGGCGGTCCCGGGACGAAACACTCTTCCTTCTTTCCTTTTCTAAGGTGGTGACCCACTACAGTGGTAGTCAAATTTTAAGTAAATAAATGTAGTAAATAGAAAAATGAATTTTGATTTCATTTGACAACACTTTGTTGTATCAAATTTATATTATAATTAATCAGTATCGATAACTATCTTCAATACGCCCTACTTGCGGTTCTTAAAGAGCTGCGTTTGACCTAATTTATCGATAAATAGGTCTTAATTGCGTCTTTTGAACGCGTTTTAGTCCTTTTTTTTTATTTGACTAGAAGGAAATCCCCACGGGGGGCGGGCCGAGGGTTATGTGGGACTCGAACCCACTAAAACCTCCTAGGTGGTCTCCATCTTGCGCGGAGACGCGCACATGTTGGGAGATGGAGGGACTTGGGGCGGGGGCAAACTAGCGATACTTCCGCACCCTCCCTCCCCCGCGCGTTTGCGTCTCCGCACAAACAACCCCCAATGGGGCCTTCTCTGGGGGCCTGTTTCAGTCCTAATCCAGGCCTGTTTAAGACGTCCCAGAGACATCGTTTAAACGCTTGTTCAGTGTGAATCCAGGCGCTTTAAAAGACGTACCCGGAACGACTTTTTTGTAACATTTGTCCTTCAGAGGATGTATATAAGCCGTTCGTGGGAAATTCAGGACGTGCCCGGGACGTCCGGTACGACTGAGACAGACGTCCCTGAGACGCCTTTAGGACGGCTCTGTGCTGTGTGGGCGGTTACTTACCACTTACTCAACATGTTTAATAACGGTCGCCATTTTTTGTACCGGAAAGAAACTACGGTACATTTAGGATCAGTGATCACTTCAGCGGTTTTCCAAGATGTCGGCACCCGTTCAAAATAATACAAGTACAAATAGTATAATTTATATTGGAGAATATACTTATAATGATACACTATATACAATTCAAAAATGTATACTTACTTCAAAACTTATGCGTGACATTCGAAAATGTTCTTTAAACAAATTATTAGAATATAAAGGAACTATAGCCGCTGCATAATCTTCAATTCTGGTTCTAACGCCGCGTTCTCTTATTAGTAAATCATTATTAATAGGTTCTGCCAAATCATCTATTAATATTCTAATTAAATTGCAATCGAACCCATCATCCAAAGCAATTAATAATGCTGGATCCATTTTTTTTATATTCCCGCCTGTTTGGGATTGGTCGCAGAGATGCGACCAATTTGCGCTTGTGCGCTGATGCGAGGAACCGCGGCAAATTTGGCGCGTCATTGTTGTCGGTGGGACAACCGAGTGATCGCGGAGACGGTATAACCGGGCCATCTCTTGATTGACAGCGGGACTAATTGCTTCCACCTAATTTGCACAGTATCACGCGATTTCACGTGACCTTCGCAGATTGGCCAGGTGTCCGCTTCCTCAAACCGGTGGCTTGGTCCGTGCCGTCTCCGCGATCGCTCTCTTCCGTGTGAACCGTGCGACTGTAAACAGCTCTTCTGTGTGAGCTACGATAAGCTGCGCCTCGTGGTCTTTACGGAATTCTTATCGCGAAGAGCAATCGGCGCTCCGATTATCTACTTCAATTTCTCGAAATTTCTTACTCGGAATTTCCACGCACGCAACAGCGTGTCCGCCTATTAAGTAAAATTAATTTGAGTGTAAATAATCCTTGTTAAATTCACATAAGAAATAATTACAAGAACGCACTCGTTTATTGTGACGCCATTAAAATATAGTGCGACATTTAAAACGTTTATATTTAAATACTAAGCCACCTGAGTTGACTTAATTGTGCGGTTAAGCTAGGCGTAGGTGCTCCTCTCCTTGTTCAAACATAAAGTGGTCCTTCGAGCCGGATCTCCGGTGAATTTTCTAGTGCCATTCGTTGTGCCTCGTGGTTCTATCGTTCGTTCCGTTATACCATCATGGCCGACAAACTGCCAGAACAGATCGAACTGTTTCATCGACTCAAACGGGTGTACGAGAATCTGAAAAAGAAAGGTGTTGCAAAAATAACTGAAGGCTCGGTAGAAGCTAGATTAGAATTGTTACAAACGCTTTGGGAGCAATTTTCAAGCCAACATAGTGTTTTAGTGCGAAGCTTCACGGATGAATTGGCGAAACACGAATATTTCGCAAAGGATTGCTTTGGACTTGCCGAAGACTCGTTCCTGGAACAAAAGGGATCGCTACTTGATCTCCTTCGGGAACTAAAGCGGAAGTCGGAACCCATAGTCGTCGTGGCTCCTTCCGGCGGCGCGCCTGTCCCAGAGACACGATCTCGCGCAACTTTGCCTCGCATCCCTCTACCTACCTTCGATGGGCGATACAGCGAATGGCAGGCATTCCACGATTCATTCGTGTCGCTAGTCATCAAGGACCCTACGTTGATGGATGTGGACCGGCTACATTATCTAAAGGGTTATGTTAAAGGCGAGGCGAGCACGGTGATCAGAAACCACACCACGACGGCCGACAATTTTCACCCAGCTTGGGATGCCTTGAAGGAGCGCTTTCAGAATAAACGCCTTTTGGTGAGGGCACAACTTGATCTACTAAATGAGTTACCTGCCGTGAAAAGTGAATCGTCCGTGGAATTAAAAAGGTTGTTCTATGGAACTTGGGACGTGGTCGGTGCTCTGGCCGCAATGAATCGTCCTGTGACTACCACGGACTGGCTAGTCAACATAACTATCGACCGATTGGACGAACAATCGCGTCGAGAATGGGAAGCTTCGCTCGGTCTGTGCACAGAGCCCCCTTCCTTGGATGACCTTAGAGTTTTCATTGAAACCCGCATCCATGCGGTCGAGGCCCTGGAAGCACAACGGAAACGTGGTCTACCAACCGCTGGTAAACAACTCACCTCGAAAGACAACGTTACCAAAGGTGCCACTGCCAAGGGCACTGCGGTACACCAAGTCGTCGCTGCCCCGTCGTCCTCAAAGAGCTGCGGACTATGCAAGAGCAACCATTACTTACTGTTCTGTCCAAAGTTTAAAGGCCAGGATGCTACAGCGAAGAAGGCTACTGTCGAGAGGTTGCAATATTGCCTCAATTGTCTTGGTAAACACCAAATCGACAGTTGCCAGTCGGTCAAACGTTGCCAAAAATGCGCTGAGCAACACCATTCCTGTCTCCACGACGCGTTTCTGATGACTCAGGGTGCTATGGTGCAGCACGTTACGCCACGTGTGCTCAGCACGTGTGCAGGCCAGTATACGTCAGTGCGTGCCCTAATAGACCCTGGGAGTGAGGTAACATTAATATCTGAGCAGCTTGTAAAACGACTCAACTTGAAAAAGCAGCGCTCACATATTTCATTGCTGTTCGCCGGTGGTGCTCCACCGCAGAGTACGCGAGGGACAGTACACTTGGGCATCACTGCCGACCGTGCGGGTGAGAGTATCCTCGGACTTTCGGCCCTTATTTTGCAGGATTTGTCTAGCTACAAACCACCCGCCGTGCTCGACGGGACATCCTGGCCACATCTACAGGGTCTTCAGTGGGCCGAGCCACGACTCAATAGCCAGGATCACATCGACCTCTTGCTGGGTGCCGATATCTACAATGAAATTATGTTAGAGGGCGTTCGCAAGGGCACTCCAGGCTCCCCTCTGGCTCAGGAGACAACGTTTGGCTGGATACTTACCGGGGGCCTTGGGAAAAGTCATGTTCTCGGTTATAAGAGAGCACCAACAGTACAATGCTGCTCGATCAACCAAGAGTTACCTGAATTACTGAAGAGATACGGGAGCAAGAGGAAATTTCGTCCCTACCCACGCTGTCACGTGACGACCAGGAGGCTGAAGAACACTTCTGGGCGACTTATCGACGCACAAGCGAGGGGCGCTTTGTGGTAAGACTTCCCTTTAAAATTAATCCTGATCTGGGACCGTCAAGGCCCGCCGCTCTTTGCACGTTAGATTCCATGCAACAGCGCTTCCATAAGAATCCTGGATATCGCCAAGCCTATCAAGAATTTCTAAAGGAATATGAAGATCTTGGTCACATGGTAGCAGCACGGGCTCCCCCGGGGGCAACCATGGGTCAACACTTTTACTTACCACATCACGGTGTTCTGAAGACCACGAGCTCCACTACCAAACTACGCGTAGTTTTCAATGGCTCGATGACGATTTGCAACGGGATTTGCAATGATGTCTTGCACACGGGTCCCAACTTATTGCCATCCTTAGCCGACCTACTGCTGAAGTGGCGTTGTCCTCCCATCGCCGTTGTCGCTGATGTCGAAAAGATGTATCGCCAAATTGTGATACACCCTGACGACCAATATTACCAGCGGATACTCTGGCGAAAGGGGAAAGAGTCAAAGGTGAAGGAATATCAGCTGTGCACCGTCACTTACGGACTAGCTTGCGCACCCTACCTGGCCCTTCGATGCTTGCAGCAGTTGGCCAACCATGAGGCCGAATTGTTTCCTTTAGCTTCTAGGATGATGTCCGCCGAGGTTTACATGGACGACATACTAACTGGTGCAATTACTGTTGAAGAAGTCCTGACCCTGAAAGAAGAATTGGACCAGCTCGCCATAGCGGGCGACTTTCAATTACACAAATGGGCGTCGAATTCGCCCGAGGTTATGAGGGCGTGTCACAATGACGTCGCTGGCTTGATACGTCACTGGGATACGGACAGTCAACATAGTTTTGGGAATTCAGTGGTTTCCCGATACTGATACCTTTCAGATCCGACTTCTGGATGGTAGCGCGACGCTGGGTACCACGAAACGGAGCGTACTAAGCCAAGCCGCGCAAATCTTTGATCCTCTAGGTTGGCTCGCTCCGGTGACTGTATGGGCAAAAATATACATCCAGAAACTCTGGACACTCACTACTGATTGGGATGAGAGTAGTAAGGCTAGGCCGGTTCTAACTCAGGTCCTCTGAGGGGAGCGCGGGGGGGCGGGTGGAAGTGAGGGCGCGCGAGGGAGCGCGGCGGAGGGAAACATGGGCGCGGGACCTGCGGGGAGAGGAAAGCCGCTTGCGCGCGCACGTGCCGCGGAGTGGGGGGAAGCCGCGATGATGGAGGGGATTAGTCCGGGCCGAGCCGCCGCGGAGACCTGACCCACAGCCGAAAACTTTTTAGACCTAACCGATGCTGGGGATGACCTTGGCCTACCCCCGAAATTTTTTAGACCTAACCGATGCATGCGGACGACCTAGACCCACCCCGAAAACTTTTCAAACCCCAGGCCCATCCCCAAAAATTTAACCGGAGGAAGTGAATGACCCCCCGAAATTTTTTTCCAAACCATTATGAAGCGGAAATTGTTTCGGACGGTGTCGGGGCAATGTCGGCTTTTTACACGCCGCGTCTTCGGAGGAGGGAAAGAGACAGAGCATTTTTAATTCAGAGGAGGGAAAGAGATGGCATTACATAGCGGTACAATCACATTTTTTATTCTAAAGGCTAACAGTATTCTAAAGCGTCTCGCGCGATCGCGCGTAACTCGAATCCTCTGGAGCGACCGTGCTGGGTGACGTCATTTTCACGGCGCGAAGAACTAAGTAGAATTATGCGACGTCAGCAGAAATGTTCCCCCCCCCCCCAACGCAGAGAAATAATAATTATTGAATCGTAGAATCTTAAAATTATGTGAGGAAGACGGGCGAATGAAATTGTGAAATTATATATGTTTATGATATATATTGTTACATAATAATAATGATAATAATAAAATAAAAAATGAAAGCAAAAAGAAAAAATCTGGATGATAAAATAAAAAAAATATAAAATCTAAATATCGTCGCTGTCGTCGTCCATCGGTGCCGAAGATGTCGAAGGTGATGGGGACGGTTGCAGCCACTCGGGTGGGGATGATGAGTTCCGCGCATTTCCATGAATCACCTACACACAGATGCAAAAGTTGATATAATAATGATACATTAAACATAATAAACATCACGCACATAAACACAATGCAGAATGTTACATACCTGCAGAAGCGACGAAGGCGGCGAAGGCGTAGAAGGCTGCCACATATCCCACTCGATAGGATCATCAGCAAATAGTTCACTTAACAATAAATCTACAGGAACTTGCGCAGGGTCGGTTTGAACTGAAACATTACTGCCCCGAAGCCCCGATACTGAGTTCTTTAAAACGGCGTCGTAATCGATCTTATCAGCATTAACACTGTTACGCCATACCACACTTTGCGGAGCACCCACACGATTCCGCTGATATATATTTGGATACGCGAAAATATTATCATCCTCATCATCACCTTCTAATAAATATTATTATTATTATTATTATTATTATTATTATTATTATTATTATTATTATTATTAGTTATACGGGGAAACCCCATGGTTTACAAGACAAAACAGATGTAAATTACAGAGTCTGCACGGTGATTGAATTAGCCATACATGTTATATAACTAGGTTACAAAACTCGACTTGAATGGTGAACACAGCACTATGTGTTACCGTTAGAATTGATTACGGTCTTATATAATAACGACCTTACCGATGTCAGGGATCCCAGAAAGGGATCTACGCAGCTGAACTCACGGTTCATAGAAATCATCGCCCTGTTGATGGGGTCGATAGCGTAATGCCGGTATTTCGGAAGTCGCGCAAGAAAAAGGGGACTAGACCGCAAGCTCCTGACCGGAGCGTTAAACGCGATTAAGGCAAGCAAGTCAGGACAGCTTATGTGGTTGTTAATAATTTTGTAGAGAAAAATCGTGTCCGCTATGTGCCTACGTTCCTCCAATGTGACAAAGTTAAACTCTAGAAGTGCTGGGCAATAATCGTGGTCGGCTCTATCCATTGGTTTGCCGAGGATACGAGTGGCAAATCTCAAGAATTTGTGTTGCACCCTTTCGACCATTTTAATAAATTTTGCATGCCTGGGACTCCAAATGATTGAAGCGTATTCTACATGAGGTCGAACGAGAGCTACATATAACAGCTTCAGAGACTCTCTGTCCCTGAAGTGCCTGGCGAACCTAGAGATAAAGCCTAGAGCTCTCAAAGCAGTTCCAGTACAGCGCGCATAGTGGGGCCTGAAGTCAAAGCATGGTGTAATGCAAACGTCAAGGTCAATGAATTCAGTGACTTCCCTAAGAACAACGTCATATAGCTTATACGGATGTTTCACGCAAGATCTCGCTCGAGAGGCCCTGAGCACTACACATTTGCCAATGTGCAGGCGCATTCTATTGGCAGTACACCATTGCTCCAACCTCAGCAGGTCACTTTCCATACTATGGGCATCATCAATTCCCCGGATAACTCTGAACAATTTCAGGTCATCCGCATATAGTAGGAAGTTAGTGTTCGACAAAACCACTGCGATGTCATTGATAAAAACGTTGAACAGGAGGGGACCGAGATGCGACCCCTGAGGAACACCCGAGGTGACACCGATTGGAGGGGAATAGCTGTTTGACACCTTAACGATCTGTACTCGCCCCGAGAGATAGCTAACGAGCCAGGTTAAGAGAGGGCCACCGAACCCCGACGACACAAGTTTGTGTAGTAGGATGGAGTGATCGACAGTGTCAAAAGCTTTCTGAAAGTCGGTGTAGACCGTGTCCACCTGTAGGCCCTCATCAAGGGCTGCGGAGACAAAGCTGTGGTAAACCGCGAGATTGGTTGATGTGGAGCGCTTCGGGACGAACCCATGCTGTTCATCGCATAAGAGACTAGCCAGCTGAGAGGAAAGCATATCGGTGACGATTTCCTCAAATACCTTGGGCAGTACCGACAATTTGCTAATGGGCCGATAGTTACTAACATCAGAGCGATCACCGGCCTTGAAGATGGGAGTAACGAGGCTAGACTTCCACTGCGAGGGAAAAACTCCACTGGTTAATGAGGCATTGAAGATATGCCAGAGGGGCCTCGAGAGAATGAAACTCCCCTGTTTGAGGAATAGGGGTGGAATGCCGTCAGTACCCGGGCCCTTACTCGTATCGAGGGCATTAAGCTTGGCGAAAATGTCCCCAATGGAAATAGTGAGATCGTTCAGCGCTACCTTGGTAAAGGAGGCGGGGTCTGTGTTCAAGGCCGTTGGTCGCCCGACAGAGGGTGTATAAACAGAGCCAAAGTAAGTAGCGAAGAGATCAGCGATAGCAGGGTCCGATGAAGCTGCATTACCTGCATAATGCATGGAGCTGGGAAATCCGCGGACACCCCGCCTTGCGTTGACGAAGGACCAGAAGCTCCTTACATTGTGTTTCACAGAGTTTTCGACGCCATCCACATACGCGCGATAGTCACTTTTAGCGAGAGCTTTACACTGACAGCGGAGATCAGAGAACAGTAAATAGTCGCTAAGAGAGTTGGATGTTTTATAGGTTTTGTGCGCTTTTTTCTTATTCCGAATGAGCGTTTTCAGGCGTGACGAAAACGTGAGGATAAAGAGATCGTTTGTACACCCTAACGGGCACAAAGGCGGCGATAACGTCATTAAAGTGGGAATAAAGACGATCCACAGCGGCTTCCGGGTTAATCCCTCTAAACTCGGTGTCCCAGTCAATAGTATTCAGGTGGTTAATTATACTAGGATAATCGGCACACCTGAAATCGAGATAGGTCACACTTTCGCGATTATGGTCGGCCAGCATGGATAAGTCATTCAAAGTCACACTCAGTGGTGGATGATACGGATCAGGGAGGATTAGGAAATCAACGACTTTGTCAACTAAAACATCCAACTCCTTTACAAAAATTAGGTCGAGCAGAGAATGTCGAGAGTTAGTAATATCGTTCGCCTGAGCAAGGCCACAGTAGCTGAACCCTTCCGACAGGAGGTCAATGACCGACGACTCCTGAGATGAAATACCCTGTCTTTTTGAACAGACTGAGCCAGGGATAGTAGGCCAAACCGCACGGGGAAGGTTGAAATCGCCCAAAATGCAGAAAGCATCGTCGCTGAAGCTATGGAACAATTCAATGACACTACCGACATGATTCTCATAGAGATCAGGATGTGAGGTTGGCGGGAGGTATAACGCCCCAAGAATGATGTGTTTAGTAAGGAGGCGCACTCTCACAAAAACCTGTTCGAGATCGTGATGTATGGGGTGAATCTCTTGGCAGGGCAATGAATTTCTGACTGCAATAAGAACCCCCCCACCCCTTGAAAAAGAACTTGTAAGAGGGGATCTATCCAACCGGAAGACATTGAAGTCAGTTAGGCCCAGCTCAGACGAAGAGATAGACGAGTTAAGCCAGGTTTCGACAAACACGAGAATATCGTAAATAACGGCAGAACACAATATTGCAGCTTTCAAGTCTTCTAGCTTAGTTCTTAGACCACGCACGTTTTGATAATAAACCAGGGGGCCGCTTAATGGTTTTTTGGGGCTGGATCGCGCGTCCTCTTGCTCTCCACGATAGTTGGCACTCCTTGAATATATCTGATGGTCCAGTTCATCTCCCCCCGCTGGTGAAGTTCCCTCAAATTTGCTCTAAGCTGTTCCAAGGCCTGTCGCTGCGTCCTGGTCTTGTCATCGGTGATGTTACAGGGCCCAGAATACCGGGACTTGCCTCGCAGGATACTGATGACCGCCTCGGGTGAATTGAGGCCTACGCACAAGGGTCTCGGGGTTGCACCGTTGCGTTTCCCGAGTCTACGGGTTGTTAAAACTGAATAGTCAGAGGTTTGGATCTGCCCCAGAATGGATCTGACTCCATCGAGGTCCTGGGAGCGAGAAAGGTCAGGCGAGGAATTAGGCGATTCCGGCAAACCGTGGATGATGAGGTTCATCGCCCTCGCCTGCCTGTCGTTCATCTCTGCCATAATTCCATCCAACTCCAAGGGACCAGTTGGCCGCTGAACAGACGAGACTGCGGAATTCTGCTCGAGCTGACGAACACGGTCGTCTAGGTTATTTGTTTTACTTTTAAGGTCGGCAAGCTCCGATCTGATGCTGGCAACCATTTCTTGTCGAAAATTGTTTAATTCGACCCTTACTATCTCCCTCATCACTTCTTTCACCATGTCTCTCATCATATCCTTCAGCGCATCGACAGTTGGAAAGGACGAATGTGGCTGTACCGACTGGGAGCTGAGTACGTTGACATCAACGTCAGCTGTTCCAGGTAAACACGAGCCACAGTTTAAAAATAGGCCGTTTAGCGAGGGGTGACCTGTCCTCCTAAGACAAGCAGGATGGGACACGATATCGCAATGTGCACAGGTGACTGGATTTGCCACTGCCGATCCACATCCTTTACACTTCTTGACTGGGGGAGCCATGAGACACGACTTAAGTCACTAGTAAGCCACTCGACTCCAAAAAACTGGAATACAGTCTCCGTAAAGGTGGGATAGTCACTGGGAGAAGAGCCTCCGGAACGTTAATTAAATAAGTATCGGCAGGCGCCTCCGTATATCCTTTATGACTCGGAAATGAAGGGCCAGGGTCCGCAGGACGCTCAATCACAGAATGTACTGGCACAATTAGTTGAGACTTCGAAATTAGCACGAGTTAATTTAGCACGGGTAATACAGGAAAGAACCAGAAGTAACGGATACTCAGAATCAAAACAAAACACGTGCGGCGTTGGCGGATGACAAAGTCAGACTGACTTTGATATTCATTCCGTGCATTGCGATTCAGCCACAACTCTTCATCCCCGAAGTGGTCGTCCGGTGGATCATCTCGTATGGTGGTCCCATTATTTATTTATTTATTTATTTATTAACTTACGGGCAAAGGCCCTTTTGTGTCGAGTACATAAGTAACGAAAAATATAGGAGAATTAAGTTACGTTACAATAAGAAAAACGCAGCTTAATATACCTTAATACTACAGATTTGAAAATGTTTACGGACCCGTGGAAAAAGTCGACAGAATCGTTGAAGTCATTCGCTGTTGAAGAGAGTCTATTAATACAATCGTTCTTTCCTAAGTTCGTTCGATATGGGGCTATATGGAAAAGTTGCCTAGATCTTAAGGGTTTCGTAGGGACGTAAAATTTTAGATGTTCCAGAAACTCTGGACAATCGACGACATGATTTAGGGTTTTGTAAACTAAGACCAGGTCAGCCATGATTCTTCACTCGTACAGGGTGCTCATATTTAAGGTGTCGAGAATGCCGTCATAATTGTGGCAGGTTATAGGCATTGGTTTGTTAATTTTGTAGGCGACATATCTTAGGAATTTATGCTGGACACCTTCGAGCAGTTTTACATGATTTAATTGCGCCGGATTCCATACCTGCGAGGCATATTCAAGGTGTGGTAATACTAGAGCCGAGTACAAAATTTTAAAGGTGTGTGGGTTTTTGAAATCCGTGGCATGCCTGAAAATAAGACCCAGAGATTTTAAGGCATTGGTTTTTATACGACGAACATGATCAGTGAACGATAAAGAGGAAGAAAACGTAACGCCAAGATCAGTTATTGTCTGACCTTTGTCCAGTGGTGAACCGTTAACGGAGTAGGTATAATCGAGAACTGTTTTCTTCCTCATGAAGCGTAAGACGTGACATTTCGGGATATTCAACGGCAGTATATTTTTAACGCTCCATTCCTGAAGTCCAAGTAAATCAGTTTGGATGCCTAAGGCATCTGTTTCGGAAACCACTCTGTTATACATTTTTAAATCGTCGGCAAATAGCAAAAATTTACAATTTTGAAAGACACCTGAAATATCGTTGATAAAAAGTATAAATAGAAGGGGACCGATGTGGGATCCTTGTGGGACACCTGAGGGAACCTTGAACGAATCAGACAGATGGTGGTTGAATTTAACAACAAGGTAACGATTCGTGAGGTAGCTGGATAGCCAGGCAATGATGCTGCCGGAGAAACCCATGGCTCGGAGCTTACAGATTAGTATATCGTGGTTTAACGAGTCGAAAGCCTTGCGGAAGTCTGTATACACCGAGTCGACCTGGTGACCATTGTCAAGCTCACCTGCTAAGTAGTGCTGATATAACATGAGATTGGTTAATGTAGATCTCCCTGGAACAAAGCCATGTTGCTCGGGTATAATAAAGTTTTTTACCAGTGGAGAGATTTTATCTACGATCAAGCTCTCGAAGATCTTGGCCATGATATTGAGCACGCAAATTGGTCTATAGTTGGATATAGAGCTCCTATCTCCAGATTTGAAAATTGGAGTAACAATGCCAGTTTTCCAGCGACGCGGGAAAATACCTTCTTTGATAGAAGCCTTGTAAATAATCCATAGAATTCTAGACATAATGAATTTGCAGGATTTTAAGAAAATGGGAGGGATCGTGTCAAATCCCGGCCCTTTGTTAGTCTTAAGATTGTCAAGTTTTTTGAAGACGTCGCCTAAGTCAATTTGTACGTCCGATATACTAAGATTAATATTTGTTGCAAAGGACGTAGAGGGAGCAGAGCTTGTTGTAAAGGTTGACTCAAAGTATTCAGCAAAAGAGCTAGCAATGTCCTCTGGAGTGTCGAGTTGGTTCCCATTAAGCGTCATCTTGCGAGGCAAGGCGCGATCTATCCTCCTGCTATTTACAAACCTCCAGAAGGCTTTCGAGTTGACTGGGATTTCAGATTCCGTGGAATTTATATACGCATTCCAGCAGATTGTCGTAAGCAATTTACAATGCGATCTAAGGCTCGCGAAGGTGAGAAAGTGACTGTACGAGTTACTTCGTTTGTACGCACGGTGGGCGGCCTTTTTGGACTTGATTTTGTTAATCAATTCGGGCGAAAACCAGGACGGATACGAGGAGTGGCGTATAGGGTGTATCGGTACAAAGAGTTCAGTAACATACGTAATATGGTTGTACAAGAAATCGACGGCTTCGTTTACAGAAAGAGAACCCAGAGTAGTGTCCCAGTCGATTGAACACAGGTAATCGTTTATGGCGTGATAATTAGCATCTTTATAGTTTGGACGGGCTATCGGAGCAATAATAGGACGACTATTCGAGGTATATTTCAACTGCAAGGACAGTGGCGGATGGTGGTTGTCAGGAGGAAGCAGCGGGTCTAGGGCACTTTGCGTGGAGATTGAATCATAGTTGGTAAAAAGGAGATCGAGGACTTTTCCGTACTTGTTAGGTATAGAATTCCCTTGGAATAAATTAAGCGGAAAGAAGTGATCGCATAGGACTTCAAATTTGTTTTGCGCAGACAAGTCAGCTGAGCTATCAAACAAGACGCGGTCGTCTAGCCATTTAAAAGGCAGATTATAATCGCCCAAGATGTAAACATACGCACTGGGATGTGATGTCAAAATCTCGCCGACCGTTGCGCAGTGTTTTTCATAGAGGAGCACATCAGATAGGGGGGGGGGGTATATATACACTTCCAATAATGCAAGTTTCGCCTGAGAAATTAACTTTAACAAATAGTTGTTCCACGCCATCTTCCCGGATGATAATGCGCTGGCTATTAAAAACATTTCTGACCGCAACTAACACCCCACCGCCTCTCCTTTTTGCACTTGTCTTGACATTTCTATCAAGTCTATAAATGTTGAACTCCGGAAAAGGAAGCTCCGAGTCACCGATACCATCAGTAAGCCAGGTTTCAGTGAAAATAATAACATCGCAAAGATTTACAGTAGTGGAGACGGAATGATGTAGTAGTGATAACTTAGTTCTAAGGCCCCTGACATTCTGATAGTAAATAGTAGGGTGTTGAACTAGTTTTTTGACACGGTGCGTGGACTTGAGTCAACGATTTTCGGAACTCCGTTTATGTAACGAATTGTTTTGTTTAACCCAGTCTTATTTAAGTCATTCAATTCCTCACGTAGGTTTAAGAGGTGCTTACGTTGCCATGGAGTGCGGTCTTCGTGTATTGCAGCATTGCCTCGGTAGTTCCTCTTCTTTCGTAGGATCGAAACCACATCATCACGATTCGCCAACGTTACACGAACTGGTCTCGGCGAGTTGTCGTCCTTCTTCCCAAGTCTCACAACTTTGATTTGTGAAAAATCGGATGGGTGAATATCCATTAAAATATTTTTAACCTTAAGAGTATCCTGAGTGACTTGATTCGCTGTAGACGTTGGTGGATTAGGAACATCTAAATTGTGGATAATAATATTGAGTGCTCGTTTCTCCCTCTCTCTAATTTCGGAGATGAGATCCTCCTCATTTCGTTGTGTCTGTGCTTGAGATATTGAGGACATCTTGTTTTCAACAACGGCTACTCTGTTCGAAATTTGCGATATGGCCAGATTAATTCGTTCCAGGTCTTCATTGTAGATTAAGCGAAATTTGTCAAATTCGGCCGAGATTAACTCTTTGATGCTATCAAGCAAGGCACTTTGAGGACTTTGCGCACCACGTTCGGGTGAAGACACTCCACAGTCGGTGAAGAGGCCGTTGGAAAAACCATGACCCGTTCTGAATAAGCATGCGGGATGTGATGAGATTCCACCGGAGGAACAACATACCGGTTTAGCCACTGTCGTTCCACATCCTTTACAAATTTTCTTATCCATATCGAGCAAACACGGTGAACGACGAACGATAAATTTGAAACTTCTAGGACTGCGTATGTATGTAAACACGTCCGTACGCTTCGAGAGACGACTCCTAATTATGAAATACTTTTAAAAAAATTCCACCATCATGCTCTGCCTCCGCCTCATGATGTTCACCAACCCGAATTTCCTCAGATTGTACTGCGATATTTCGACACGTCACGTATACTTTTGGATTAATCTGGCGAATAGGTGTCACAGCAGCTGTGATTGTACCCGTAGCTGACCGGTTCAAATTCACGGGTAGATACATAATCTGAAATCGATTTTTCTTATAATTCTCAAAGTTATTAACACAACGATTCACTAAAAATATGATAATGGAAACTTACGGTATTATTCGATTGTATCTTCTATGCGTTGAACGATTGATGATGTCCTTCAAAGCAATTTCACTTAGCTCAAAAAAATGAAGAGTGTTTAAAAACTGTCAAAGTGACTGCACGTCGACCACGATTTTGAATGCAACTGGTCTCGCTACATCTCCAGGCTCGCACAAGGAGACCCTTACCATGAAATCGAGAAGTGTGTAGTTTTGCAAAAGTGAGACGCTGTTGTTCTCTAGATTCATTTCCGCTGACCATTACATTTTTTTTCTTTGCACATATCATTTCGTTGAACCGTTTTCTCCTTCTTCTTTGACACATCATTTGACTAGATCACACCATTTTGATTGCATATTAAACGGGTACTGAACGCGAATCGAATGGTATCGAACGGCTTTCAACGCGAATCGAACGGTATCGAACGGCTTTCAACATGAATCGAATGGGTATTGAACGGGTTTTGAACGGGTATCGAACGGTGCTGAACGGTTTTCAAAGCGAATTGAACGGTTTTGAACGGGTATTGAACGCGAATCAAACGGTATCGAACGGCATTGAACGCGAATCGAACGGGTTTTGAACGGGTATCGAACGGTTTTGAACGGGTGTCGAGCGGGTATCGAATGGTATCGAACGGGTATCGGACGCGAATCGAAAGGTTGTGAAGGGTATTGAACGCGAATCGAACGGTGTCGAACGGTTTTGAACGGGTATCGAACGCGGATCGAACGCGAATCGAACGGTGTCGAACAGGTATCGAACGGTTTTGAACGGGTATCGAACGGGTATCAAACGGGTATCGAACGCGAATCGAACTGTATCGAACGGTTTTGAACGGGTATTGAACGCGAATCGAACGGTATCGAACGGTTTCCCACATAATAATTACAACTATCGTCTTAATCTAGCGTACATGTAGGAAGTTGGGGAGGGTGAAGAAAAAAACATTTATGCATTAAAATTGATTATATTTTATTTAAGCATTTCTCTCTGGCGTTTAGACCACCAGTTGAATATTTTAAATACATTTTGCATGGCACAGTGTTTCGCGTGTCTACCACATCGCAGTGTATTAACTACATTTAGCTTATTTAGTGATTTGACATCCTCGTAGTCAATGTCCAGCGTCTCGATGACCACGTCCGCTATCGTATTTTCGTCGAGGAAATCTATGAGCCAGTCGCGTTTCTGCAGCCCTTTAACGTATATGATATGGGATGCGTCATCTTCTTCGTCGATCGCGTCAGCTACAGCTTTCGTAATTAGCCGTTTAGCCATACTGTACGGAACGTCTCCATCGTCCCAACGTAGTCCATGATGTGTTGCCACCAGCCACCGAATGCTTGATTTGTCGGATTTCGTAAGAAGATATTGCGGCATCGAACTCCCAAAAATATAGTGCGAGAGAATTAATCCATTTCGTAGGACCGCCACTTCCTTGACGACAAATCTTCCATCGACGACGAACCCTTGCAGGTCAACAAATGTTGGTACAGTCATCATCGGTACAATTTGGAGGTCCGTTCGCTTCCAAGACAGACGGGAGAATGCAGTCTTTCTCGTAAAGCATGTCGATTTTCACGAAGAAATTTTATATGAATTTGGCACAGGAGAGGGCGGGCAAGTAGCGTGGAAATTTAATTGATTTTGCGCACCACGTTTGTCAGCGGATTGTATTCAACCACCCGATCGTGCAGAATCAGACAGTATGCCGTAGTATTTGCAGGTACATTCTCTTTACACTCGAATTCTATGTGCACGTCCACGGTGCCATTCTTGATCGATTCATTTTGTCGCGAGCAATCAATCACCACGAGGGGACCAAATTGTAAAAATTCCGCCACGGTGAATAATGCCTCGTTGCAACTATGTCCATAATACGATTTATGGAATTGCGTATACATGTTAAACAAGATGGCGTGCTTATTCTTGTCAAAGTCCAAGTTCAGATCATCGTATGGGTAAAATTCCGAGTTGAGAAAAAGTTTTACATTGGTCAATTTACAGTTGTTGAACATAGTAACGTCTTCGCTCATCACATTCTTTCGAGCAGTCTGTAGAGCAAAGATAATGTATCGCGGCTTCTCCAGCTGCGCAGCTGCCTTCACAGCCCACGAATGTTTGGTCGTGCTCTGTAAGAGAGGATACTCGTACAAATCCCACGAGTGAAAACAAATGCTCAGGTTTTGTCCACTTTCCAAAGCACGTAGCAACGATAGCTTATTAACGTCGTTCAGCGTCACATGAGGTATCCGCCATTGCACTTTAAGTAATTCGATTTCTGGTTCCAACATCGGCGATCCTTTTAGAGAATTGTTATCGTTGCGTGATCGTATTAAGATCACTTCGTGACGAGCATTAATAATCATGCGTTTGTAGTCCTCGCAAAATCCCAGCAAATATTTGAGTGGGACACAAAAATTAAAATGATTTTTCAATATTAGTCCATCGCGTCGTTTCAAGCCCCAGCCTGCATTCTCCATATTTTTGTCTTCGTCGGATGTCAGCGATACATAGTTTTTAAGCGTGCTAGTTATTCCGACGTTTCTGTTGCGGTCAAACTCCACGCCATTCAGCTCGTATCGAATCTCATCGAATAAGAACGCCATGCAATTATTTCCCAACGTCACAGTTAACGCATCATTTGGCTTATTTATCTTCAATTTCCCCTCCACGAGGAGGAAACTTTCACACGGCAATGTGTATAAATCCTGCTGCTGTATAGGTATTCTTATCTCATCGCTGTATCCAAACGTCGTGTTGACGTATGGGTTGTATGTGTGAGTCTCGAGCTTGACGATGCGATCATCAAACGTCGGCTTCCCTCCAATGCTTAGAATGTCAACCATTTTTTTTCAACTTAAATGCGCACAATGAATCCTAATGTTGTCAAAAATGCAATGTTCGCAGCACTGAGCCCCTTCTTTGTAGCGTGATCAGAGATGTTGCAGTTTTTGTTGTTGTTGTTGTTGTTGTTGTTGCAAACAATTTCACTTGGAAGAAACGGGTTTCTGGAGTCGTTCAATACAAGCATCTCTTTCGTTCGCACCACATGTATTATCGTCGTCGTCGTCGTACGTGCAATCTGATGGTAATCTCTTCACTTCGAAAATCAAGCAACCGTCCGTCTTAATCCACAACGCGTATCGTCAGATCCGAAATGACCTGTGCGGTGATTGGAAGGTAAATGATCTGTGCAGGTGTTTCCGATATCTTATATCCTGGTGGGACTCTTGGAAAAAATTCATGTATCGTATGTACACGCCTCCCATTGTTGTACGCGCCAGCGGTTACGCTACATTCTACGCGAATAATGTTCACGTTCATGATATTAATCGGGTCGTCCGATTCGTACCACCGTCCAGGTTCTAATACCCTATTCGTCGAGAATCCCAGTAGCGATCCAATGTTATTGGGCTTTGTAAAGTCTACGGCGAACCGGCAGTACAGTTCGCTTTTCATGGTGTTGTTGTTGGGACACAACACTATAGAATACACATCATTGTCACTGTTATCACCGGTGCCACCGAGATTTTGAGGATACCGTTCGAGTAATCGCAGCTTCAGATACTTGGCGATGGCGTCTAGTTCGTAGGAGCCGTATGGAATCGTAATGTATTCAACAGTGGTGTCGACGATGGTGTTGTTTTCGATGTCATAATTCACGACGAAGTAGAATTTATCGTTGCTCGAGTCGATGTTCGGTATTGTATGATGGGTTTCAAAGGTTCTTAGACCAAGCTCGTATTCATCGTCGCTCAAATCTATGGGTGGAAAGTAGCTCACCGCGAGGGTGCTACTCTTTCCGGTTAGAGTGAATGTTAACGACATATTCCGAGCTGTACGACTGGACTGGTACTGACTCAGAGTGGTTGGAAGTCAATCCTTAAATTTGGTGCCGATCGTTTGTAGAAAGCGTAGACATAGTTGTCCACAATTGCTCTGATTGTACTTCTGGTAAGACGAACGATTGTATTCAATTTCCACAGCATCTTTATCCAGATATTTTACCAATTCCTTGGGCGGCCGAAGATTCCCAAAGCTGTCGAAATATATAGCTCGACACCCTCTCTTCGCATATGCTACCCAATGAGTCCCTGATCCAACAGCATTGTCCAAATTTACGATACCGCTCTCGTTTCGGCGTACCCCTCCGGCTGGTAACGCGTTTCGCATAAAAACACCTCTAAAGAATGGGATACGCATACGTTTTGCCAACTCCTCCAATTGCAAATCGGTAGTTACGCCCGCAGGCATTTTTATTTTCTTCTCGACGTTTTTTTTTCGTTTCGATATTCCCTGTCCCCGCTTGTACGATGCGAGATAAAGTCCGCGACCTTCCATGGAGCGATTATGGCGTTGCATTTACTGCAGCTGATGTTGCGCCGCCTTATTATCCCTGACCGCCTTGGCGATCCCCGCCGCTCCACCAGCTAACGATCCGAGGACACCTAGCAGCGGGAGAAGTGGTAATATACCACCCCGTTTTACTACTGGAAGAATCCGTTTTTTTTTATGCTTTCTTTGGAGTTCTTTTGCAGGTTTTTGTTTTCATCCCCATTCCGATTTTCGTCTTAGCCTTTATAGCTGCCCAAAAAGCTGTAGCAGCACCTCTTTCACCCAGAGTCGAGTCTCGCGCAACGATGCGTTTTCGCGATTTGTCAGCGAGTTCCTTATTTGCCGCGTGCCTTTCGTCGAGGACGTTGCTACGCGAATACGCAATATCGTGTTCGCGACACGCTGCGTCCAACGGATTGATGCCTCGATCACCTCTAGCCAATCGTTTTGCCAGATGAGTTCCTGGACCGCAAAACTGATATCCCGGGATATGTAATTCGATAGGTAGCGCGTTTATCGCCCGATTTAACAAACCACGACCTTTCTTTACTCTCGTCGGTGACATTCGCTACAGTTTTTAATCAATGGTGCCGGACCGTCGATATGCGTTCGCTGCCAAGGACGATTATAATGCTCCAGACACCGGCGATGCTGCTGAACCTCAGGATCTGCTTTTATATGCTCGGGGAGCCTGTTCCACAACTGATCAATGTGTCTGCTGTTACGTCCTGAAGGGACTTTTCAATACATCATTCCGAGCGGCTGGAATGATTTATCGGGTTCTTACTCTGTGCTCTCAGGAAGCACACGGCACGCTTGCCGTCTAAGGTTTCGTTCGCTCTCGGGGTCTCTGGCCCTGGCGTAGGTCGTGGCCGCTCGCTGTGCTCTCGGATGGCACTCGGAAGGCGATGAACTGACGCCCGTCGTACCGCACTGTCTCTATTCGTCGGATAATAACGCGGTCCTACGTCGGTCACGATTGACGCGAAGAGCTCTCCCGGCTAGGCCGTTCTCGGTGTGTCGGATGGAGTTACTCTTCGGACGAATTACTATCGGCCGATCGTGCTTCGCGGAATCTATCCGGAGACGGGGTCGCGGTTACTAGACGGTCCTTTAGTCAGTCGCGACTTCCTAGTTCGAGCTCCCGAATTCGAATCTGCAATCCTTCCTCATCGATCCCGGTTCTTGGCCGTGCCTCGATCAATCCTCACGATTGGGGGAAACTGCCCCGTCGGCAGTCGTCGCTCGCCGCACGCGTCGGAAATTCCCGGGCCCGGGCTGCAGAAGGTCACGTTGTCCCTACTGTCGCTACGCGGCTCAGCGCAACGTGACTGGCACGCGCGAGGCGATTCCTCTGAATCGCCGTTTACGGAGTAAAACGACGCGCGGACAGCAAGCACGGGAAAAGGGCCTGAAGGGCCCATGTAACACAGCCAAACTCTCGCAGTAGAATAATCTTTGGTATATATTTCAACTGCTCAGAGGTTAGGGCTCGAATATTGAAATTATCCGACAAGACCAGAAGCATGTTGCATACTGAGCTGTTTTGCTTCGGCGCAGACCTATAAATAGACCGCTTCGACGTATCAAAAATCATTTTTTCATGGTTCACGGACAGGATGCGATTCGTACGGCAACCTGTGGCGATACGCGTGACAAATTTTGACGATAAATCGCAGTTGATGTCCCCGAAAACAATGCGCAGACACGGTAGCATGCTGCCAAACACTATCCGCTGCCTCATTTGCGGTCCATCAAATTGTGGAAAGACCAACGTGCTGGTGAGCTTGTTGGAAAGTCCTCACGGCGTCCGCTTCGAGAACGTGTACGTGTACTCCAAGTCGTTGCAACAGTCGAAATATCAGTATTTGGCTAATTTATTGACTCCTATAGATGAAATTGGCTACTTTACGTTTTCGAATAACAGTGACGTCATCCCACCGAGCGAATCGCTTCCGAATTCCATTTTTATCTTTGATGACGTGGCATGCGACAAGCAGGATACGATAAGGGAATACTTTGCAATGGGGCGCCACTCGAACGTTGACTGTTCCTATCTCTGTCAGACGTATGCAAAGATTCCCGAACATCTTATACGCAACAATGCCAATCTGTTGATTCTGTTTAAGCAGGATGGCACCAACTTGAAACATGTGTACAACGATCACGTAAACACAGACATGTCTTACGAGGATTTCTGCGCTTTGTGTCGTAATTGTTGGCAACGGGAGTATGGTTTCGTGGTGATAGACAAGGATAGCGCGATGTCCAATGGACGTTATAGAAAGGGTTTTAACGAGTTTGCCGTACCGTGAGATGGTCAATTGTCGTCAAAACGTCGGTGGGAACGCAACGTCTGCGGTACAACGACGATGATTGATATCGATAGTCTGGAGATTAAGGATTGCGAAAGAATAGCGATGGAAATTGCAAAAACCAGCGGAGCCATTCGCCGGAAACATCAGGCTATGAAGATCGGCAAGATGGAGGAAGATATCGCGTTGGAGAAATACTTCAAACCTATTGTGGAACCCTTAAAACATATAGTGGCAAATACTGCAACGACAGAAGCTGTCACATCACCACCGATGAGCACAGACGTTGAAGAGAATGAAACATTAACGCGTAAAACAAAAATCGTGTCGAAAGGGAACACATCGCGTAAGAGAAAGAAGAAACGACGCATGTCATCGGAATATTCACTCGTAACCTCCACACCAGTTCAATCGAAGCATAAACGGCGGAATGTCACATCAAACGAGTCTACCGTTCCACCAGCGCCAATAAATACAATTCCTTGCGTACAATCGCTCTCAATCATTGATGATGACGACGTTTTCGAAACTACACCAGACGAGTCGTTTGCAACATCTATTAGACATCAACTCCAAACACCCGAGGGACAAGAAACGTTTCGCAATCATTTCGGTCCGCTGGGGCAAAAATACATGAGCGCAATCCTAAGTGGCGATAGGGATACAACATTGGACTATGTGTACGGCGTGTACTTTGGTAATAGTGGAACGATGCTTGGGGATAAGGCTTTCGATATAGACAGGGGCGATAATATAATCATAGATGGTGTAAGATATGGAGGAACACCCGGTCTTTACGAACTGATTTTCAAAAGAATTCTTGACGATGCTGTGTACACCGATGCCGATAAACAAAAATACAAAAGTATACTGCTGGCGACGAATGCCCACAGACGCGATCATAATGCTAAATACCCCATATTAAGCAACAAGGGATACAAGTACAAGCATGTAATTGCACCTCTACTTCCCCCTGTGTCGACTAGTAGGGCGGGGAAAGGTCTAACGGTGCCACGAGCCATGGTGGTAAACGATAACAAGATCGATTACGTACACTGGGACGATCCCAACGAGTTGGTGGATCGGTTGTGTTTGCTTGAAGCGTCGCGTGAGGCGGGTAACAACTCTCACGATCCCGAAATTCTATCGATTATCGAGGAACTCCGCGAGGTAGGCCTCATTATAAATTAAACCGCACGCCAATGATTTGCACTGTATACGTCGAGATGCCGATCAACAAATTTGGGGTATCGCTCGAGAATAGTGGAGCAGCTACAATGGACTATTACAAATAGACCGGTCTGCTTCGAAATTACATGCGAGATAACGCTCTTTGCGTAACCGGTGGCGACTTTGATGCAAAATCACGCAAAATACGACGCGTAGTTCAGCCGGTGACCGACACCGATGCTGTCAATAAACTATACGTGGAAAAGAACATTAAACTTTTGCGAGAGCAGCAGGAAGAATTAGAGAGGAAGCTGGTCGTGTTTCAAAGAGATATGCTGACGTTGCAAAACAGCGTTCAAAAGATATCGGAGGCGTTGAATCCGCAGCGACAATGCGAAGGAGAATCATGCGAGACGGTTGAACTTGTCCTCGGGCCGACGGGGAGTACATAACGCACGTACACGATAATTATCACATCATTCGCGTCAAACATGCAGTCATTGCCGAAATCCAAGAGTAAAGAAGAAAACCGTGGCCACAAGAAGCGACGACTCGTTGACGAATTGCATGCTCCAGCTCGAAGACATTTCCCGCGGAGACGCGTCATAGTGCGTAGATACGACGATCTGTGGCAAGCTGACATTGTAGAAATGCGACCATACTCGCGATTCAACCAGGGTCGCCACTACATACTCACCGTCATCGATGTGTTGAGTAAGTATGCATGGGCGTTGCCGCTCAAGACTAAAAGTGGCGCTGAGGTGACTAAAGCGTTTGCAAAGATATTTAGAAATCGATATCCTAAAAATTTACAAACCGATCAAGGAAAAGAATTTTACAACGCCGATGTGCAGAAACTCATGACAAAGCATGACATTAATAATTATTCTACGTATTCGGTGATGAGGGCCTCCGTCGTGGAACGTTTCAATCGAACGTTGAAGAACAATATGTGGAAACTGTTTACGCTGAATGGAACCTATAGATGGACCGATTCGCTACCGCGTCTGCTCGCAGAGTATAACGCGCGAAAACATAGAACCATCGGAATGCGTACTTGCGATGTTACCCCTGCGATCGCCGATAAGCTGCTAGCCACCGTATACAACAACATAAAGATCGCTGCTCCGGCGAGATTCAAGTTGGGCGATTTTGTGCGCGTGAGCAAATTTAAAAATTTTTTCTATACGTACCGATCGCAGATGAATTTCTTTTCCTTGTGTCTGCTCAGCTGCGTGCTCTCGAGTCGGGACAAGTTCTTGATCCACACAAAGTGCCCTACATCGCCGTGCTCCCGATTCGGTGTGTAGAGCATATTGACGTGTCGATCCATCTTGTGGCTGGTGAGACACAGTGGAAAGACCGTCGACCGTTTCTCCTCCTCGAAGGTGTAGACGTTGACAGAGATGTCGTTCAACCGTTCAAACTTCCTAATCTGTGCTAGGGACATTGGAAACTCAATGCCTTGCAGATTTAGCACCAATGTATAGTGCGGATATGAGCTTGGGCGATCAACGTGTCTTTCCGCAGGATGGAGAGCTGCGACCACTGCTCACGCGAAACACGCGTTGTCCTCGGATTGTATACTGATTGTGGCTTTCTTCAGCAATAAATCCCGCGGCAACTTGTAGTGGCATCCCGCGCGCAACGTATTGTACTTGTTGACATTGACGGTCAGGTTGAGGATTCGCGTCAATGCCCATCCGCTGTCGCGTTCCTGGAACTCTTCCAACGATTCCAGGGTGGGTTCGATAACGCATCGTTGGTACCACTCCTGCAGATCAGATGTGTGGAAGAGTTCCCAGTTTCGGGTGTTGATGCTTTTACAAGCACGCTTGTTACCCGCCACAAATTCACCGTTGAACACCGTATTCACTTTGAGGTTCCGCTGTTTCCTCAAAGCACCCCGCACATGCTCCAGCACAATGGTCCCCGGATCTTGGAGGAAGTTGCGCGGCTCGATATAGTTTGAATTTAGCACGGCACCAGTTAATACGCGGTTATCGAACGCAGCGTCTATTTCGCGCCACAAAAGTCCTATGCTAGAATGTCCGATACCTTCGCGCACGAAACGGCCGCGCAACGAATGTTTCAGCCCTTCGAGCTGTGCGATTCGAGCAACCAACGATTGCCGAACACCGATTGATAATCGCGGGCGTTTCACACGGCTCTGTTCTTCCAACGATTCGATACACTCGTTGCACCGTTCTTCCCACACAAGGTACTCTTCCCGCGAAATTAATCGTGCAGATTGATCCAGCAATTGGTGGGTTATGTGCCCGAATTTTTCCATGGTCGTAAATGCAATATATCTTTTTTTCCCCGCAACACGTTGCAACGATTTGAGGCTTTGTGCAGTTTACAGCGCGCTTTTATGCATGATTTGGTATCTCTGTTTAACTCTGTCTAACTCATTCCCGAGATCATCCGAAGCCATTTCTGCTGATTCTGCATAATTCTAAGATTCAACGTTCCCAAAAAAGTATCATATTACATTCGACACGTGTCGAGACTTTTATGCATGATTTGCTATCTCTGTCTTACTCTTTGGTGTATCCCCTCCCTCGAATGCAAAAGTATCATATTATATTCGACACGTGTCGAGACTTTTATGCATGATTTGCTATCTCTGTCTTACTCTTTGGTGTATCCCCTCCCTCGAATGCAAAAGTATCATATTATATTCGACACGTGTCGAGACTTTTATGAATGATTTGCTATCTCTGTCTTACTCTTTGGTGTATCCCCTCCCTCGAATGCAAAAGTATCATATTATATTCGACACGTGTCGAGACTTTTATGCATGATTTGCTATCTCTGTCTTACTCTTTGGCGTATCCCCTCCCTCGAATGCAAAAGTATCATATTATATTTGACACGTGTCGAGACTTTTATGCATGATTTGCTATCTCTGTCTTACTCTTTGGCGTATCCCCTCCCTCGAATGCAAAAGTATCATATTATATTTGACACGTGTCGAGACTTTTATGCATGATTTGCTCTCTCTGTCTTACTCTTTGGCGTATCCCCTCCCTCGAATGCAAAAGTATCATATTATATTCGACACGTGTCGAGACTTTTATGCATGATTTGCTATCTCTGTCTTACTCTTTGGTGTATCCCCTCCCTCGAATGCAAAAGTATCATATTATATTCGACACGTGTCGAGACTTTTATGAATGATTTGCTATCTCTGTCTTACTCTTTGGTGTATCCCCTCCCTCGAATGCAAAAGTATCATATTATATTCGACACGTGTCGAGACTTTTATGCATGATTTGCTATCTCTGTCTTACTCTTTGGCGTATCCCCTCCCTCGAATGCAAAAGTATCATATTATATTTGACACGTGTCGAGACTTTTATGCATGATTTGCTATCTCTGTCTTACTCTTTGGCGTATCCCCTCCCTCGAATGCAAAAGTATCATATTATATTTGACACGTGTCGAGACTTTTATGCATGATTTGCTCTCTCTGTCTTACTCTTTGGCGTATCCCCTCCCTCGAATGCAAAAGTATCATATTATATTTGACACGTGTCGAGACTTTTATGCATGATTTGCTATCTCTGTCTTACTCTTTGGTGTATCCCCTCCCTCGAATGCAAAAGTATCATATTATATTCGACACGTGTCGAGACTTTTATGAATGATTTGCTATCTCTGTCTTACTCTTTGGTGTATCCCCTCCCTCGAATGCAAAAGTATCATATTATATTCGACACGTGTCGAGACTTTTATGCATGATTTGCTATCTCTGTCTTACTCTTTGGCGTATCCCCTCCCTCGAATGCAAAAGTATCATATTATATTTGACACGTGTCGAGACTTTTATGCATGATTTGCTATCTCTGTCTTACTCTTTGGCGTATCCCCTCCCTCGAATGCAAAAGTATCATATTATATTCGACACGTGTCGAGACTTTTATGAATGATTTGCTATCTCTGTCTTACTCTTTGGTGTATCCCCTCCCTCGAATGCAAAAGTATCATATTATATTCGACACGTGTCGAGACTTTTATGCATGATTTGCTATCTCTGTCTTACTCTTTGGCGTATCCCCTCCCTCGAATGCAAAAGTATCATATTATATTTGACACGTGTCGAGACTTTTATGCATGATTTGCTATCTCTGTCTTACTCTTTGGCGTATCCCCTCCCTCGAATGCAAAAGTATCATATTATATTTGACACGTGTCGAGACTTTTATGCATGATTTGCTCTCTCTGTCTTACTCTTTGGCGCGTTACGTTCGGAACGTAAAATTTTTCTTTTTTGGGTCAGGGTATTGATCAACAACGCCTAGCGTTATGGGAAATCCCTCGTTGATCATATTCCTGCCCATTAATATTTTTGATAGAACAAAAATCCCTTTCTTGGAGCGTCGCCGTCTCGACGTATTGCCGTCCAGTGATACAGATAAGGCGGTGCTGACGCAGCGGCGTTCTCACCAGATAGTCGCGTTCGAAAAGACCAGTGGCTCTCCTTCTGTGCCGAATCCGTCCTGTGTAAGCGGCAGGGGTGCATTTCAACAATGCCTGGCAGCATTGTGGGAGAACCCTCGTTGAGAACACCTCTGACCGTCGCGTTAAACATTGTAACATAATCAGTAACGGCTACAGCAGGAATGCGCAGACTGGATCACTTCTTAGAAGATTGACGGAACTGTATATCCTACATCCGGTGCAGGGAACCGCGCCTTCCCACGGTTTTGTCGCACGTGCAAGTTATTAATTAATTAAAAATTATTGTTAAAATTGAATACCCAACACAATTTCTGATAGTCCAACGACTGTGGGATTCCCCTAGTCAGAAATTGTGTATATGAAATTATGCACATTGAGAGAGCGGCTCTCAGCTGTGCGAAATTGTATGGTTTTCGAGATGTGAAATTGTATGGTTTTCGAGATGTGGAATGTTATGTTTTCCTGTGCATACGAATATCGATCATATATTGAATCGGGAATCTGATGGAGGAACGTGAGCATACACACACACACACCGCCTCGTTAAGTAGACGGGCCCATGGTAGCATAGCCGAGCGATAAAATGCAGCGTAAGCATTTTCGGTACGGACCCACTCTGGACGTTGCCGAGAGCATGAAGCTGCGACACTCTGTGACGATAAATCGTGAGGTGCGTGTCGCTGGGTCCGCAAGTGTTTTAGAGATAGAATCTCCGGTCTACTGTGTAACCGCGTGAAAGACTCAACTTTGCGAAACAAAATCTACTAAACTTTGCTTACAAAATATATATTTATTCAATTAACGATTTAATTTAAATTTTCATTCATTTCGTTCACTTAGAATTATTGTTATTCGCTTCATAGTTCAATTTGTATATTTATGTATTTTATCCATAATCAAGTGTGTGCGTGTTCGCGTCTTATTCCTCTTTCTGATTCAGGTATACCAACGCTCAGAATTATCCAAGCATAAAAAGGGAATCCAAGTTATATTGTCATTTAAAATTATTGTGACTGTCTGGTGAGTTGCACTTTTTATCTCTTTTTGTATTGTTTATATTCATTCGTATATAATAACAATTTCTGACAATCAAAGCATTGTGGGATTCCCCTAGTCAGAAGTTATTCATTGAATATTTCCATATCTTATTATGTTCTTTTGATTTCTTCAATATTTCAATAATAAAAGCTTTAGAATTCATTAAATTCTACTCTTTCATTACCTATCTGATTCCATTGAAAAGAACCGTATGGGACTAGAGCACCAACGATCCCTAAATCTACCCCTTATCCTTCTGATAAGGTACATAGACAACTAAAATAAAAAGAATTGACTGTTACAACTGCGGCGAGCCTCCATGCCATTCTATATTCAATACAACAAATTCTGATAGTCTAACGACTGTGGGATACCCCTAATCAGAATTTGGCTGTCTAAAACGCGCCGCTCGAACACTAAAGGCCGCGGCACGTAACAGGCGTATCCCCTCCCTCGAATGCTGATACAATATATTCTTGCACATTGATGTGTACGTGTACGTGAATTTGTATAAAAGCGACGTTGGTTAGACCTGTGAACTTCATTACACCACGTTCGCTCGAGTGCTAAAGAGTATCGTTTGCGTTAACTTCTCCACCGATCAGTATAATCGTATATAGCGCATATCAAGATGTACAAACGTAGCTTCAACGATTCATCCTATGCACCCGCCATCAATGGTGATTACCCCAATAAACGCCAGCAACAGGAACATCTTCATCAACAGTTCAATACGAGGTACGTACGCGTTATTATACACTTTTCACTTTCACTTACTTCTTTCACTGTAAACGCAAGCGAACCGAGTATTAATTTCGTGTGCATGTTTCTTACAGTTCTGGATCCACAACACCAAAACCAACAATCGTACAGATCCTGGAGCGTGATTACCCGTTGATCGCAACAGCATATAAAAGGCTAACTATTGGAATTCGCATTGGTATGGATTCGTGCCACGTTGAGATCACCATAACCGACAATAAAGGCAGCGAATTGAGCTTCTCGATGTCTACGTGGAAGCTCCTACTGCAAAATGGGGCTAACATTCTTAAAAAATTACGCGACAACGTAACAACACCCCAGACCCACATCGAAATTGATCATTTGCGAATCGAATTCACGCGTATGCACAATGATCAGCTCGTCAAAATCACAGATAATCGCGCTGTCATATATATGACTGAAGCCACAATGCGTAAACTGTTCGCGTATGAACATTGTATTGAACATATGTATACTTGGCTAACTGAAAATATGTACTCTGTCAGTAGTAAATATGCAACCTTCGTAGAACTGCTGCGTATCGCTCCCGTATCAACGAATTATGTGAAATTAATTTCCGAAAGCGAACACTTTGAGCAACATTCTTTGATCGATTGTGAATTGTTGGCGTTAGGATTACAGTCTATGCTGCACGATGTAAACCACGTACCACTATAGTACGTTTTAATAATAAATGTATGATTTTCACATCAATACTTGTAACTATTCATTTTTTTTATAATATCCTTTCCGACATATTTCTCTGCGTTGGGAAAGAAATGACGTCGCATAATTCTACTTCGTTCTTCGCGCCGTGAAAATGACATCACCCTGCCCGGCCGCTCCAGAGGATTCGAGTTACGCGCGATCGCGCGTTGCAAAGGTACACACTTCTCAATTTCATGATAAGGGTCCCCCTTGTGCGAGCCTGGAGATGTAGCGAGACCAGTTGCACTTCAAAGCTTTTCACGGCGCGAAGCACATGGAGCTTGTATTTTTAAATTATAAAGTTGCAAGTTTTTTTTATAAAAAAATGGGATTCCAACGAATTGCCCCGGAGTGTGACCCCGACGTATGTACTTTAAAATATTTTTTTTACATTTATCGCGTTTAACCTTTTAAATCGAGCGAGATCAAATCAAAACGTTCGAGTCAATATTAAATTGAACGTAATAGTGGGTTTGTATCTTTTAGAACTCGCCACCACCTCGTTCGCCGTCGCCACCGCCATCGCCACCGCCTCAGCAAGTATGTAATACTTTCCGCTGTTTTGTGCGTTTGATGTGTATTCACGTGCTAGTGATATATTGACGTTTGTGCCCTAGGACCAGCCGATGCTTTACATGGGGCGGTTGGCACAGATCTTGGAGGCGCAACCAAATGCAGTTATTGGTCCCGCGATGGCTGCGCGACGGTTGCGCCTCTGGGTGCCCAATCAACACAACCGCGTGGAACATTTGCGGCGACCGCTGCCTCCCTCGCCACCGTCGCCACCGTTGCGATAGTTTTAAATTTTTTTCTTTTTTATATTTTTTTCTTTTTTACATTTTTTATTTTATTATATATATTTTTCTTTTTTATTATATCCTTTTTTATATTCTTTTATACTCGGCGGTCCCCCTACCCCCGTAAAGGGGAGCGGGGGACTGGATCGGCCCGTGTCGATCTAGGTTGAGCACCAACCGAGCGCGTCTCCAGGTGGCGGATAGGAGAACGGCCAGAGCGTGAAGCGGCTCCTCTGATCGCCGCGGACTGGATCACCACACGGTGACCGGGCCGCGGCGAAAGGGGGTGTCGGGGAACGTGACGGTTAGCGGGTGCTATAAGCGAACCCCGGGGCCTAACAACCCCGCGTGGCAAGCGAAGGCCCTGTCGTGGACCAACTCCCCAATCCAAGGTGGAAGCTATCGTGCCGAGGGATGAATGGTACCGGGGTACGGTGCCTCGAACGATGCCCTTGGGGTACCAGGCGACCCCCCATTGTATTTAGCCTTACCCCCACATAGCAGGCTCTGTGGGGGTGGACCGCATACTTCCTGCACACTCGTGGGAATCGTATGGAAAGCGACCCAACTAAAGAAAAACCAGCGGGAGAAGGGCCCTCGAAAGAGGGAACATCTCCCGTACACACGGCGGAAGTCACCGTACAGGGACCGGCAGAGACTGACGCGGCGCTAGCCGCGGCGGTTGAAACCGGGCTCTCGGTGGCGGAAGCTACCACACGGAGGACGGGCGCGGGCGACGGTGACAAAGCCGAAGCAGCGCCCGACACTCCGACTAAGCGGAGGAAGGCGACCCGCAGCGGGGCGGCAAAGAGGAGGGCCCGAAAAGCCAAATTGGCTTCACTCGGGACCACCTTGGAGGCGACCCAAGCGGGAGCGCCGACCTCCGGAAAGACAACGGAGGGGGAGGTGGGCCCGCATGACGGGCAAACAGACCCCTCTGCAAAGCAGGGTGGGAAGGGAGGAGAGACCACGGGCAAGGGCCTGAAAAGGGCCCGACAGACCGATGGCTCGACCCCCGAACACCCTGCAAAAAGAAAAGGGCTAATCTTCCCAGAGCCCTCCAACTTCAAGGAAGCGTTGGTGGGGGGTAGGAAGGTGGCGATAGCGCCATCTGACTACCCCGAAACCACGCTAACACCGGAGCAGGGGGATCTGGTGATGAGGAAGCTCGGAGAAGCGATGGACGCCATTCCCAAGGAAATGGCGGCCCCCCGCTTCGAAGAGTGTAGGTTCGTGCAGGGCATCCTCTGGGTAACCTGCACGGACGCCGCAGCCAAGCAATGGCTAAAAGAAGCGGCAACAAACCTGAAGCCCTGGGAGGGCGCATCTCTCCAGGCAATGGAGAGAGAGTGCCTACCCAGGCTTCGAAAGATGGCGACCGTCATCCCCGGACCTCCGGAGAAGACGGAAGTCATCATACAACGGATCGGCCGGCAAAACCCGGGCCTCCGCACCCAACTATGGAGGGTGTGGGGCAGAAGGGAGGCGGAACGATCCGTGCACTTGATCCTGGGGGTGGACGCGGAGTCGCACGAGGCGCTAAGCAAGCGGGGCTTCGTCATCCACGTGGGGCTGGGCAGGGCGCTCCTTAGGGAGTTCCAGGCTCGGACCGGCGGGGGTGGCGGGGAACCGGGAGCGGCGCGGGGGGCGGCGGCAGCGGCACCCCAGGCCAGTGCAGGGATTGGGCCGGGGGGAGTGGGGGAGGCCTCGGGCGCGGGGGCGATACCCAGCACCGGAGCCGACCCGGCCCCTCAGGACCAAGCCCAGAGCGGAGCAGCGGGGGGAGGGAAGGAACCCTCGGTGGGGGCGACCGCGAGGGAGACCTCCGGCGCACCCACGGGGGGGGACCGACTCCCCTTGACGAAGGAGGTGAAGGTACCCACCCGCAGAAAAAGGGGGAGACCCCTGAAGGCCGTGGGGTGGGGTAGGGCTGGGCCCTCGGGGACCCGAGGAGGAGTCCAAAGGACTACCAACTCGGGGTCACTGAGGGACCAGTTCCTCAAAATCGCCGGGGTGGAGAGCAAGGCCGCCACGGTAAAGCGAAGGGGGAAATAGAAGTGGACCGTAACACGGGACACACTACTTCCCCCGGAGCACGTGCGAGAGCGAGCAATACTGCAGCCATCATGGCTGCAGGATGCATCAGCATCTCGCAGATCAATCTGCAGCACTGCAAAGCGGCGACGGACTTACTCGACCGCCGCATAGTGGGGCAGCAAACAGATTTAGTACTCATACAAGAACCCTGGCTGATCAGGGGTCGAGTAGGAGGACTGAACACGAAACTGGGCACGGTAATACACGGGCCCGGTGATCCCGGCCCAAGAGCGTGCGTCTACGCGAGTAAAAGACTAAACGCCTTGAGGCTGGGAGAATTCTGCACTAGGGACCTAACAGCTGTCCTAATAGAGCCAAAAATGGGTGGGAACACGGAAAAGATCGTGGTCTGCTCAGCATACCTACCATACGACTCTGAGGAGTCTCCCCCAACGAGAGAACTCAGAGTACTGGTGGAGGAATGTAAAAATAGGGGGCTGCAACTGGTGGTGGGTTGCGACGCCAATGCGCACCACATCATATGGGGCAGCACCGATATCAACAAGAGAGGGACGAGCTTACTCGAATACCTCTCGACAACGGAACTGGAGATCCTCAATCGAGGTTCCAAGCCCACGTTCGTTACCTCCAGAAGGCAGGAGGTAATTGACATCACGCTGGGCTCCAGAAAGGTGGCTCAAGCAATAAAGGATTGGCATGTGGCGGAGGAGGTAACACTCTCCGACCACAGGCTAATCGAATTTAAACTGGCGGGAGACGCGGCACACGAACCCACGGGAGTCTACAGGAACCCCAGGGCCACCGACTGGCAACTCTACAAAGAGGAGCTAGAAGGAAGGCTCGGGGGGAACTTCGGACCCCCGAGAACGGGTGGGGGGATCGAGCAGGCGGTTGAGAAACTGCAGGCTGCGATCACCCAATCGTATGAGGCGTCATGCCCGGCCAAACAAAGGAAAAGCAGCAGACGGGTACCCTGGTGGAACCAGGAGCTGACCAGGCACAGGACCAGAACCCGGAAGCTGCTAAACAGAGCCATGAGGCTTGGCACGAGGGTCGAATGGGAAAACTACAAGGAAGCCCATAGATCATACAAAAAGCTCATCAGAGCATCAAAAAGAAAAAGCTGGAGGGGATTCTGCCATGAATCCGAGGCCCTACCACTAGTGGCTAGGCTTCGAAAGGTTTTTGCAACCGGACCTCCGGAAAAACTGAACGGACTCAGACTCCCGGACGGGAGGTACCTAGAGGACCGACAACAAATCCTAGAACACCTGATAGAGGTCCACTTCCCAGGCTCGGGTTTCTGTCAGCAGGGGCAGCCAACAGTAGAGCTGGAACCTCAAAGCGACGGACCGAAGGACTGGGGGATGGCCTCCAGAGTGGTAAACCGAGACAGGATCAGATGGGCCATAAACTCATTTAAGAGATTTAAGAGTCCGGGAGTAGACGGGATCTTCCCCGCCCTTTTACAGGAAGGAGGGGAGGACCTGATAAAACGACTGGACCTTATCCTCAAATCCTGTCTTGCCTTGGGGTATATACCCAAAACATGGAGAATGGCCAGAGTCGTGTTCATACCCAAACCAGGGAAGAAGGACTACGATTCTGCCAAATCCTTCAGGCCTATCAGCCTAACGTCCTTCCTTCTGAAGACGCTGGAGAGACTGGTGGATAGGCACATCAGGGAACATGCGCTGGTGGAAAGACCAGTTCAAAGCTCCCAACACGCGTATCAGGCCGGCAGATCCGTGGAGACGGCGCTCCACCACCTGGTAGGGATGGTAGAAGGGGCCCTGGAGCGGAAACAGTCGGTCCTGAGCGTATTCCTAGACATCGAAGGAGCGTTCGATAACACATCCTTGGATGCCATAAGCAGGGCTCTAGACAACTTCAAGGTCGAAGAGTCGATCGGAAGGTGGATCCGCAATATGTTGCGGACTAGAGCCGTGACGGCCAGCTGGGAAGGGACCACGATAAGGGCTCGGGCCAACAGGGGCTGCCCGCAGGGGGGAGTTCTCTCCCCACTGCTGTGGACCCTGGTGGTAGACGAGTTACTGCGTGGGCTCGGAAAAGAAGGCGTAATAGTACAGGGCTATGCCGACGACATAGCGATCGCTGTCAGAGGCACGAACCCGACATGCATGGCCAGGAGAATGCAGAAGGCACTCACACTGGTTCAGGAATGGTGCCACAACCAAAACCTAAGGGTAAATCCGTCCAAGACGGAGATGGTACTGTTCACGAGGAAGCGGAACTTAAAGTTTAAGGCCCCCTCAATATTCGGAGCGGAGCTTCACACCTCCTCGGAGGTAAAATATCTGGGAGTGACCCTGGATAAGAAGCTCACATGGAAAAGCCACATCACGAAGCAGACCCAGAAGGCGCTTGTCACCTACTGGGCCTGCAGAAGGATGTTCGGCAGCACATGGGGGTTAAAACCATGGGTGGTTAAATGGATCTATACGGCCATCCTGGAGCCCCAACTAATATACGCCTCAGTGGTATGGTGGACCTCCATGAGGAGGGACACCCACAGGAGGACATTGGGCAAGGTGTATCGCCTGGCACTGCTGGGGATAACGGGTGCGTTTCCCACCACGCCCACCCTGGCGATGGGGGCCTTGCTGGACCTGCCGCCGCCGCACTTGGCTGCGGAGGCCGGGGCTAGGAAGGCTGCCCTGAGGATACACTTTGCGGGAAGATGGAAAGGCACGGGGAATGGGCACGCGGCGATCCTGCAGCACGTAAGGGACTCGTACGAGGCTCTGGACTGCGGAGGAGACCAATGTGACCCAGCCTACCGCTTCCAACATAACTTCGTCGTTCGCTTTCCAAGCAGAAAGGATTGGGAAGAAAACGAGAAGGAGTTACTCTCTCCGGGGGGACTTATCTGGTACACAGATGGTTCCAAAACCAAAACCGGAACCGGAGCCGGGATATGTGGGCAGAGGCCCAGGGTGGAAAGATCCATCGCCCTGGGCCCACACGTATCGGTCTTTCAGGCGGAGGTGCAGGCTATCAGGACCTGTGCCAGATTGAATCTGGACAGGGGCTATGAGGGCAAGCACATCTATATCTGTAGCGACAGTCGGGCCGCACTGGGATCCCTCCGCAACACGGTGGTGAGATCTAGTCTGGTGCTAGACTGCGTGGACGCGCTGACGCAATTGGCTAACAGCAATCGCGTCAGTCTACTATGGGTTCCGGGGCACGCCGGAATCGAGGGAAACGAAGGGGCAAACGTCAGGGCTCGAGAAGGTGCGCGTAATCCGGATCGAGACCCGTCGTGCACCGTAGGTGTCTCCATGGGGACTGTGAAGGAGTGGACGAGTCGCTGGATCAGACAGCAACTCGAACAACTCTGGGAACGGACCCAACAGATGAGACACGCGAAGGCTCTGCTGAAGCGGCCTTCGAAAAAGATAGGGGCGGTACTCAGCCGCCTGGACAGGTCGCAGTTGCGACTGCTCGTGGGGATGGTCACAGGACACTGGCACACGAGGAAGCACCTGGCGCGCCTTGGGATCGTGCAGGAACCAGGGTGCCCGTGGTGCGGGGTGGGCGACGAAACGCCGCTTCACCTTATGACGCAGTGCGAGGGTATGGCGGCCCAAAGACAGCTATTGCTGGGAGCTGCCTTCCCCCGCACGGCGAATCTGGAGGACTGGACCGTGAGCGGGCTTCTCGAGTTCGCACGAGAGGCCGGACTAGCGGCAAGCCCTCTGAACTAGGACTGCCCGCAAGGGCTCGGGCACAATGGTCCAAATAGGACTGAGCGCCCGGAAAACGCCCAATTTATTATTATTATATATATTCTTTTATATATCGTATTTTTATATTGTATTTTTTTATATTAATTTTTTCCCTTTTCTTTTATAATATTAATTTTTTCTTTTTCTATTATATATATTCTATTTTTTATATTATATTGTCACGTACCGGGTGGAGGTCTTTGGGGGACAATGACACTGTGGGGTTTTTGGACACAGGCGAGGATCTGAAATTCTGCACACTGAGAGTTGAGGGAGTTTAGGCGAGGATCTTGAATCCTGCACACTGGGGTAGAGGGAATTTAGGCGAGGATCTTGAATCCTACACACTGGGGTAGAAAGAATTTAGGCGAGGATCTTAAATCCTGCACACTGGGGTCGAGGGAAATTAGGAGAGGATCTTGAATCCTGCACACTGGGGTAAAAGGAGGCTAGGCGAGGATCTTGAATCCTGCACACTGGGGTAAAAGGAGGTTAGGCGAGGATCCTGAATCCTGCACACTGGGGTCGAGGGAATCTAGGCGAGGATCTTGAATCCTACACACTGAGCGACCAAGGAGGGTTTAAATGATGAAGTTATACCCGATGAACACCCGTTAGACCCTTGTGGGTTTTTGTACCGGTTCGATAATTGGATTTACCGCTGCATATATATAAGAAATCACTCGCAATGGTTCCGCGAAATCCGTCTAGGCATACGTCGGTACGCGGCCCGTGCAGAAGAACGTTTCGTAAACACTATAAGAACACTCGCTCGCGAACCGAGATCAGCTGTTGCAGCGGTCCATTATGTTTGGGATCTTCGTTACCGGATTAACACAGTAACTTCACGGTTGATTTAAATGGTTGTTTATTCAGGTTAAACATGAACGTTTACCATGCACTGCGATAATGGTGCAGTAAGCGATGATCGTTAGCGTATGACATTTATAAATGTATATAAAATATAATGTTTATGGATGGACATGCGATACAATAAAAGATGATAATATAGTATGAAATAAGCAAATAAGAATAATAATATGAATTGCAATAAGCGTTAATAATACAGGATGTTATAAGGTGCTAAGCGTTAGCAAAAATAATAATACAAAGCAATGAGTAATAGTATGAAATAAGCAAATAAGAATAATAATATGAAATGTTATAAATGAAGATGATATGCCGTTAAACAATATGGTAATAGTAATAGCTTACAGGAGTTGTTGTAGAAGGATTCGTTAATCACTTTCACAGTTTAAGTATACTTATTCTTCACTGGTCTTTCTCCTTTGAAGAGTTCCGTAGAAGAGAAGGATTCAGCCTTATGGGTCCTTGTATTTATACATATTAAAAGATTGTTAGGGGCGAAGGGCGGTTGCGGTATGCAACCTAGACCTATTTCGGCACGTGTCGCGATACATGTTATTAATAGATTTGGTCTTCCGGGGTTTTTATATGGCCTTGTAATGAATATTTGTCGCTAAGTCTTCCGGGGTTCTTTTGCATAGAGTTTTGAAAGGGGATACTCAACCCATTGGATGGACTGTGGGTGGTTTGATTAGAAAGAGGGAAAAGGGGTAATGACTTCTTTGGTCATGGAGAGGTTGTGAGACGTGGTCTCGATTTAAGAGGGGTTTTTTAGGGACGAGGGACATGTATTTATTAGATTTGGAGTGATGTGGTCGTGCCACGTAGGGTTAAGAGGGGATTTGGGGGTCGTCGTTGACCATCTTGAGATGGGGACCGCTAAGGTACATCGCCAAGGTGATCAGTGGTTTGGGGAAAGGGTAAGACTTGATTTAGGAAGACTTTGGTGAAGTGAGTTTGTGAAAGACTTGTACTGTTACCGCGCGAAAAATAATGGGACGTCACATTATAATCAACATATATTTGGCTTTGCAACTGCGAAAAGAAGATTTGGCAATATTTACCAATAATGGAGTAATCACCTGTATTCTATCACGCACAGTGAGGCTGAATGCCAAGAAATGGGGGAAAATTCAATAACATCACATTTTTCGCACTGAAACTGCCGAATATAATTAAGGAAGTTCATAAAAAAAAGTATTAATATACCACTCATACGGTGGATTAGCGTTATTTAAAAAAATAATGTCAATACTTCCAATAAAACTAGTACAATTTGATAAATATATCTGCATACTGTGGTAAGTGAAGAAATATTTGCAAACCTGTATGCATGTTATCCTATATAGGTACCAAATACTGTTCAGAAAGGGTTGATACATTCCTACGAAGTTATACAATATTTGGGCAACCGTCCAATCGGCTAATTGGATGAAGGGATCAAAGATGCTAGAAATAAAGGTTTTAAAAAGTAAAGAAAAGATTGTACGCTCAAAATATTCTCATTGTGATTCAAACGAAGATTTTCTAAACTTCTTGTCGATTTCTTCAGATACACTACTGATGTTTTGTAAAGTAGCTTCATAAGATTCGACATGTTGATTGGAAAAAGTGGCATGTTGAATTTTTTCTCTATTCTTGAGATTGACGCCCATTGGACGTTTGGACAAAACCGGGATCAGAGCCAAGCGAGAATTAATGCGTTGTTTTCGACCGATAATTTCATATTTACCCAAGAACGTTTCGACAACATCTGTTTGCCAGCATTTCTAAAGGGCAGTTAAGGACGTAGTACCGTCTTTAATTTTAGACATTCTTCGTCCGCCGGCCGCCGCCGCCATCCGCTGCTAGGAAACTCGACCTTTATCAGCTGTGTCAGTCCGCCGTCTTGTTCTACAGGCATGCGCAATCCGTATCTTATTCAAAATGAGTTTTAAAAGAAATACGTTAATTTTACCTAACTTCTATCGTATTTCTTTTACATCTCCCCTCCTCGGAGTAGACAATCACAAAATTAAAATACTTTAATTGGCATATGGAATTAATTTTGTCTTATGGAAAAAGTTCGATTCTGTTTTTTTATGACCTGTATCTATTTTAAAAATGACGTTTGATATTTTATCTAAAATTTTAAATGGACCTATTTTTAATTCATCTGTTTTTCTCCTATTCAATTTATTGCCATTTTCTATGTATACTAGATCATTAACCTTTAAATCATAATCTTCTCTATTTTTATCAAATATTTTTTTGTTGTAATTGTGAGATTTTAATGTATTTTGAAAAGCTATTTGTCTATCTCTCTGTAAATCTTCTTTTGGTTTTTCTTGTCGTAGTTCTTCCGGTAAAATGTTGGTATCCTTTCCTTCCAGCAAATATTTTGGTGAGAATGTTGTTACTGTGTGTTCAGTTTCGTTGTAGATTTTCGTGCATTCGTGTGCTATGCTAGTCCACGCTCTTTTATTTTTTTCTTCATTTATTCTGCACCGGATTTTATTCACCAGTGTTTGATTAAGTCTTTCGTTTAGACCGTTTGAGAAAGCTGTATTAACTGCTGTGAATACTATTGGTACATCCTCTTGGTTTAGAAATTGTTTAAAGTCTTTTGAGTTTATTCCGGGGTATTGGTCTGATAAAATCATTCCTATTTTTTCATTTTGGGGTATTTGTTTAATCAGTTTAATAAAATCGTTTGCCGATTGGGTTTCTGATGTTAGAATATATGCGTATCTTGTGAAATGATCTACAAGTAGGTGCAGGTATTTTTTTGTAGAACGTACCCCTCCAAAACCGCCAATTGTGTCTATTGATATAATTTCAAAAGGACGAGTAGCTGGACCCAGATGTGACATTAATCCAATTTAAAATTTTTTTCTTGATTTATTTTTTATGCAGATCTCACAACTGTTACATATTCTTTTTATGTTGTATGTTAAATTTTTTGATGTGTAATATGGTTTTATTTTATTTTCCATCTGTTTTATTCCCAAGTGGCAGTATTGGTTATGTACTTCTTTGATGAGTTTTATACTAAGATATTCAGACAGTAAAATTTTATCTTTTTCCCTAATTTTTTTATAGTACATGTCGTTTTTCATCAATAATTTTTCCTTATTATTTTGTATATTTTTATTATTAGATTGATCTATTTTAATTTCTTCTAATTTTATTAGATTCACTGTTTTAATATAATTTTCCTCATATTTGCTTTGTTCTAACACTGGATTTCTGCTTAGTGCATCTGCTTCTACATTTTGTTTTCCAGGTGCATATATGATTTTAAATTCATATTGTGATAAATCGTACGTCAAATCACCTAATTCTTCGTCTGTCCTGGCTTTTATATTTAGTTTTTCTAGCGGTTTGTGATCCGAAAAAACCGTGAATGATTTGTCCACTAACCAATGATGCCAATACCTTATCGTCTCTCTGATTGCTAGGCATTCCAGGTAAATGGCTTTTTTTCTCTTTTGGCTGTCATTCAGTTTTCTGGAGAAATATGCCACTGGTTTTTCTTCTCCGTTTTCTTGTGGTTGTTTGAGAACGGCTCCAATACCTTGTAAACTTGCATCAGTATATATGTGTATTGGTAAATTTGGGTCAAAAATCGCTAGTATAGGTTTTCAACACAATAATTTCTTCATTTTTTCAAAAGTGTTTTTACATTTTTCGTCCCAAATGAATTTTTAATCTTTCCTGAGTAAATTGTATAGGGGATCTAGTGTTATTGAAAAGTTAGGAATGTATTTATTATAAAAATTTATTTTTCCAATAAATTGTCTGACACTGCACTAGTGCAGCTCCAACACTATGCCAGTGCAGCACCAGAACGATGCCAGTGCAAATTCCCCTAGCATCGATTACATTTGATTGGATTACACACGACCCAACCCTGTATCGTATTCGGCGACCATGAACTGCCCCGGTGTACTGCAAAATTCGCATTCGGATCAACGGAATAAACTGCACGAGTGTGTTGCGTGGCCGGCTGGTTCCTCTGGATCCTTCGTAGCGAATTCGGCGGGGAACGATGCCCGTGGAGTGCTAAGGCACTCTGCTCCTTGGACGCGGATTTTTGTATAATAAATATAATGAAAACGATAATAATAATTGAATAAAACGATTTGAACACAATAACTTATAACTTTAATCAACTCAATAAACTATTTGAACATAAAATGAATCTTGGAGAGGTTTTAAATACACGTCTGTTATCTTTAGCTTACGGGGCTCGAGTGTGTCTTTCAATGTAGATCGGTCTTCACCTTTTTGTTCCAAGATGACTTAGATTCTAAGAGCCAATCGCAAATTTATTAATTAATTAGCTAAATTTCTATTCGTCAATCCGATTCCTTTCGGTTATCGATTTTTGGAAAAGCAAGCGTTTACCTACATTGCGCTGGAATTACACACCTAGGAGAAGGGAGGAAGGAGAAGTTCATTTATTCAAACACCCGTTTCCAAGGGGGTATTGATTAATTTATAATCTTAAAGTCCTCTTATTAAAAGAATATCTAACTATCTTCAAACCCCTCGGCTTTGTGCGAACTTCACTTTGTCTCCCTTTCATATTACATTCGTGTGATCCGAATCGAACTTCGCGCTACTAAAGTTTATACTACACGCCGCTAGGCGGAAGTCGCAACAAGTGCAACCTTTATGGCACTGATGTTTTGTGGCAGTGCAGTTTTGCGATCCTCGCCCTAGCGGCGTTTAGCGCAAGCTCTTAAAGCGCGAAGTTTGACTAGAAAAGTGTAAAGAATGAACTTTACAACATTACATATTTATCTTCGCCTCCTTCCTTAGCGCTCGAAAAGTTTATAATGTTACGTGTTGTAACAGGGATTTCCTCAGTAGAGTTGCAGATGAGTTCGCTGCCCGTGGAGTGCAGATCCACTCTGCTCAAAATCTGCTTGGATGGCCTTGAGGAATTTGCTTCTTAGTTCTTATGATTAATATGGATCAGAATAAACGAAAGAAACTAAATCTGTTTGAATGTGTTTAACTCTTTTAATAATTGAGAATTATAAGGTTCGCGACTGTGCACGTCGGATGCTAGCGATAAAGTGAATTGTATAACGACGTCGTTCTTCAAGATTAAAATGTAACATGCATTTGTCAATAAAATTATCCAATCATACATATTGTTTGTTAATTCCTAACGTAACGAGTTTTCTCATTGGTTATCAGCTAATTAAGATCGAGTGCTTTACATACTATCGGTGGTTTAATGGCAGGGCAACCGAAAATAATATTAAATCAATATTATTCAACGAGCGTCTCTAACTAGTAGTCATTGTAAAGTTTGTTCCCAATTTCATTTGCTTCACCTGACATTTCAAATTTGGCGCGACTTATCATCTAACTTAAAGCTATATTCATGTGTTACCACATGAGATCGTAACACTCCTTCACCCCTACGGAGAAAAGGTGTTTCCATGAAACACTTTTTCTAAATTCATAATTCTTTAAATCATGATACACTTACAATTGCATTTTCCAAGACCAAAACACTCCTTCTCCGTAGTTTGAACATAACATAATAACAAGAATGAATATAATTTAGATTCAATTTAAACTTCAACAGTCACAAAGAACGTTTATAACACACAAATCTTAGAATTGTATATCTTCGGTTGACGTACCCGGTCTGATACATGCTAATTTTAGTTTGTTTGTATGTACAATTTTAAATTTATTACAATCTGTTACGTCCTGAAGGGACTTTTCAATAAATCATTCCGAGCGGCTGGAATGATTTATCGGGTCCTTGCTCTGTTTTAAGTGCTAAGGCACACCTTGACTATACTTACCATGGAGGGATAAGGAGGAAAAGGGGTTAAATCAATGTTGACACGGAATTAACGGGAAAATAACATAGTGAAATATATTCTGGGTAAAAGATTAAAGTAATATAAGAACATACCCTAGGGACGGCGCTCCGTCCCTGCTATCGCAGTGGTCTCGGATTTCGGTACGCTTGCCGATTATCGCTTCGTTCGCTCGGTAGGTTGCTCAACCTTGCGCTGGTCGTGGTCGCTTGCTGTGCTCTCGGATAGCACTCGGAAGTCGGTCACCTGAAGACCGTCGAATCGCACTGTCTCTAATCGTCGCTTACTCTACGCGATCCTACGCCGGACACGAGTGACGCACAAGGGCTCTCCCGGCTAGGCCGTTCGCGGTATGTCGGATGGAGTTACCTTTGCACGGTTTATTGACGGCCGATCGTATTTCGCGGACTAGACGCTAAGACGTGATCGCGGCTTCTTGACGGCTCTCTAGCTCGTCCTGACTTCCTAAGTCGAGCTCCCGAATAAGAATGCCCAATCCTACCTCATCGATCCCGATTCTCGGCCGCGCCTCGATCAATCCGCGCGATTGGGGGAAACTGCCCCGTCGGCAGTTGTCGCTCGCCGCACGCATCGGAAATATCCGGGCCCGGGCCGCCGAGGGTCACGTTGTCCCTACTGTCGCTACGCGGCTCCGCGCAACGTGACTGGCACGCGCGAGGCGATTCCGCTGAATCGCCGTTTAAGGAATAAAGCGACGCGTGGACAGCAAGCACGGTAAGGGCCAGAAGGGCCCATGTAACAAATCTAACATTATTTCAACGGTTAAATCATTAATCTTCCTGTTAATTTTATAAGGACCTAGCCAATTACAATCAAGTTTGGTTCTCGGTTCTTTTAATAAGTACACATCGTCACCGACATTAAATTTTCTAGGGTTCGCATCTCGATCATAATAGTTTTTACTTTTCTCTTTGGCTCGTTTTAAATTTTCCGCAGCAAGTGTCTGTGTAGTGGTGACTTTAACAAAAAGATCATCTAGATATTGAACAAAGGTACGCGATACCTTTTCCTTAGCAAATTCAGAGGGGATCACCGCCTTCACTCCAAAAACTAATTCATGAGGTGTAAATCCCGTGGCTTCATGTACTGAAGTGTTATAGGAAAACATGCCAAATCTTATCCACTCATCCCAATCACTTTTAGTGCAATAGTGTCTTAAATAATCAACAAAGACTCTATGTGCTCTTTCAAGGGAACCTAAAGACTGGGGGTGAAACGCAGTGGAGGTTATTCTCTGTATTTTAAATACTTGGCAAAACCTTTTCATAACTTGACCAATGAAGTTCCTCCCTTGATCGGTCTGTATAACCCTCGGACACCCAAACCTACTAATGAACTGCTCAGCCAGAGCGACTGCTACAGTTGTCGCTTCTATACTAGCTAATGGAATGGCGTCCGAATATTTGGTCAGGTTATCTTGCAAGGTGAGTAAGTATTTATTTCCCTTCTTGGTCAGAGGCAAGAGCCCTACAATATCCATTTAAACTTTTTCAAAGGCTCGCGTTGGTGTATCTGTAATATACATGGGTTGTTTTACTTTTGCAGAGTGAATTTTATTCCTCTGGCAGGTGGGACGTGAACGGACAAACTCTGAAATTTCTTTCATCATTCCAGGCCAATAATAATGTTCTCTCATGTACCTTTGGACTTTCCCGATGCCTTTATGACCTCCAGTTGTAGACTCATGAGATCCTTTGATTATCTTAAGTCGACTAAGCTTATTTGGGATTATTATTTCGCCGGTGCATATGGTAATTTCAAATTTTGAATCAGTAAAAACTTGTTTACATAAATCTTCTACTTGATTCCATTCTGAATGATTAAAACTATCTAGATCTTTTGAAATACTAAAAGTCCATGTATCTAATGAATTCAAAAGGTTTTTAAGTGCCCTTAGAGAGGATTCGATGTAACCAAAATTTAAACTTTCTGCAGAGTTATCCTTGAAAAGTAAGAGGAAGATAGAAGATTGATCACCTGGAAGTGCCATAGCATCGCCGACCTCAAGCTGATATTGTTGTATCTGTTGTAAGGAAAATCTATTCCTTTTCAATAGATCAATCGTAACTTTGGAAGTAATATTACCATTTAGTGGCAGAAAATGTGCAAGATTGCCCCTCCGCATATATAAATGATCTTTTACGTAACGAATAGTGGGAAAAGAGAAAAGGTAAATGGGGTGAATGGTCTGTCTATTCTCGTTTACGTTATTAGTTATAACTTCATTTCTTTTAAATTCCATACTTCCTGAACAAGATGATTCGTTTATCTCGGACTCTACTCAGGTCTTTTTACTGAGGGCTTCCCATGCAGCTTTGATCGCTGAACAATTCGGTATGTCAACCTCTGACATTTCAGCTTCTGGATTTCCACTTTCAGGCATAACAATTCCTCTTATTTCTCTTTGTATCTCTTCTTTCTTAGAACAACAACAACAATAACAAGGTGCCCCTTTACCTTGACGATCAACACTCTGGAGCCCCATGCAAGTCACCGGAGAGGCTGACGAGTCACAAGGTCTCCTCTGAGCACTGCGAGCCCCGGGCTCATATCGAACACAGACCGCCGCCCTAGTCTCCTGAAGCGCGATCCAGAGGCTCGGAGTCAACGTGTGCCGACAGGAGGGTCGAAACGGCGGCACCGTGTCCGACTGGGAAAACCCTCTCAAATTATTAACTTTGTCTCCAACTACGAGTGATTCTAATACATCCATTTGTAAATTCAATGCCTCAGAGCTTTCGGCCTCTGCCTTCTCGCGGGCCAAGAAGACAGATGCCACCATTATCTCAATTTTACTGTATGTAATTCTGTTATCTGTCTCGTCTACCACAGAGTCTGGAAACGGTGTCATGTCCGAACAAACAAGCACCCTCTCCGGATCCCCAGAGTCAGAATGAGCTGTATCGTCAGTTGGTGAACTTTGTAAATGAAGATCTGTATTTTGGCAAGGGTCTACGGGATTCCGTGAAAGTGCATCTGCATTGGAATTGGCTTTACCAGGTTTGTAAACTATGTTATAATCATATTCGTTCAAACGAATTCGCCACCTCATTAACTTAGATGTAGGATCTTTAGCATTATGCAACCACATTAGAGGGCGATGATCAGTGATCAAAGTAAATTGTTGGCCATACAGCTAAGGTCGGAAATGTTCTACCCCAAATAACACAGCTAGTAGCTCTTTTTCAATTGTAGAATAATTAATTTCAGCGGTGTTCAAAGTTCGAGAAGCATAGGAAATAGGAAGATCACTACCAATCTGTCCCTGACTCAACACGGCATCTACAGCATAATTTGAAGCATCGGTGGTTACAAGAAAAGGCCTTGAGAAATCAGGATACTGTAACAAGGGTTCCGAACAAATCGTGTCCCTCAGTTGTTCAAAAGAACTTTGAACATCCGATGTCCAACGAAAGGGAATATCTTTCTTCAATAGATTAGTCAAAGGTTTGGCAATTTTGGCCATATTAGGAATGAATCTCCTATAATAACCTACGAGTCCTAAAAATTGTTTAACGTTTTTACGTGTTTTAGGTAGTGGAAACTGCTTTACAGCTAGAACCTTTGCTGGATCCGGTTTTACCCCTGCGCTGGAAATTATATGACCTAGGTAAATTATCTCCTTTCGTAAAAATCGACATTTTTGAGGCTGTAATGTTAATCCGGAATTTTGCAATCGCGCCAATAGTACTTTTAATTTACGGTTATGTTCTTCGAGTGAATCCGCGTAAATAACAATGTCGTCCATGTAAACGAAAAGTTCGATACCCTGCAACCCGGTTAATATCATATCCATAACTCTTTGAAAAGTTGCGGGCGCATTCTTTAGCCCGAACGGCATCCTATTGAACTCAAAATGACCGTGTGGGGTTGAAGAAGCAGTTTTTGGTTTAGATATCGGGTCAACGGGTATCTGGTGGAACCCAGAGGCTAAGTCTAAGGTGCTAAAATACTTAGCCCCTCCCAATTGATCTAAAATCTCAGTAATATTGGGTAATGGGTAGGCGTCGGAAACAGTTACTTCATTCAATTTCCGATAATCAATGACCATCCGCCACTTCAGTTTTCCCGACGAGTCAGATTTTTTCGGAACTATCCACACCGGGGAATTATATGGTGAAGTTGAAGGTTGAATTATCTTACAACTTAAAAGGGAATCTACTTGCTTATTTATCTCATCCTTGTGAACAAGAGGGTATCTATATTGCTTAGTTCTTATGGGGATTTCATCGGTAGTTATTATGGAGTGCTGTGTTACGTCCGTGGCACCTAAATTGTCCATAGGAAGGTAGAACTGATACAAGAATTCGTTTATGATTTCTAATATACTACTCTTCTCAACATCGTTCAGATGATCTAAATCCAATACTTTAATCAATTCAGCCAACCTCCGAGCACGATCCTTAGATTTATCAGTTTCGGAATCATAGTTCTTCCTTTGCGATGACCGAGGGGAAGGGGGTTTAGAAACAAATTCTTCCAACTCAACAGGGGGTATCGTAAGTACAATGTGATCAAAAGTAGTATTAATTGCATATAATTTTACAGAGCCATTTCGTTGAGTTACCAGACACTCTCCTATGAGAACACCAGGTCCCGCGTCTAATCGCTGTACATAACCCGAGTGATTATTATTTTTCGCGGGTACCGTTATTAAAGTTTTAGTTCGTGGGGGTAAATCATATGGAACATTAGCGCAAAGGGGAAATTCTCTTTTACCAAACTGTAATTTACCGGATAAATTTTGCTTAAATTCGAAAGTTGCCTCCTGCTTTTGTAAAAACGAGATTCCTAAAAGTCCGGTATACTTAAGGGGAAAATCATCTTTCACAATTTGGAAATGAATAGGAACGTCAAAGATGGTAATAACGACTTCGCCTTGTGTTTGAATCATCCCTGCCCCAATACCCATGAGCTCGAAAACCCTCTCACTATTGACTTGTAACTCAGGATTTAATCCTCCGCGTTTTATTAAATTTAATTGGGAACCTGTATCTACTAAAAATTCAGCGGAACCCTGAGAAAAGCGATCGCTATCGAGAGAAATAACAGGTGGTCGAGCCGTATCAATTACGTCGAACCTGTGGCAGACACGATAGATGCGGCGCGAGCAATCAAGGGTTCGATCGGCACCGCGCCCTCTTTCCGATTCCCTTTCGAGTTTAAATTTTGTTGTGGTTTGGAAGAATTCGAATCACCCCGGTTCTGCTCAGAATTAGAGTCACGCTGACTACATTCGTGATTAGAATCTCTCTGTTCATCTTTACTATACGGATGATGCCGGTTCCCTTTAAAATTAAAACCACGCCGTCCCCTATTTCGCGGAGATTGAAAATTTCGTTTGTAACATTGTGCCTCCAAATGACCTGGTTTCTTACAAAAGTTACATCTTTTAAATTTATGACTTGATGGAGCATTCTCATTATTGTTTATCAACTGACAATCTGACCGAAAATGACCTAATTGATTGCAATTAAAACATCTGATATTGTCATTTCGATTGACTGTGAACACCGTAGACTTATTTGCGGTCAATCTATGACTCATGCTATTCCTCAAAATTTTCTTCTGTCTAGCACACCGGATGGCTAAACGAATAGTATGCGCTAATCCTTCCACCTCCCGATTAATAATAGACATTATCATCGCGTCGTCACGTAAACCTCCCAGAAATCCTGATACCGCTTCGTCCTCGAATACGGATTTGACACTCTTAACCTGCTCCGGATTTGACCTTTCCAGAGCTATCTCAATCCCGTTATCCATCATTTCTTGCACCCTAGCGCCGAACTCTTCTATAGTTTCCCCATCTTTCCGTTCTACATTTCTTAACTCATCCAAAGCGACCTTGACACTAAAGCTGTTTTCATACGCAATTTTCACTTGGTTAACTAATTCCTTCACTGTGTTTGGCATCGTACCCCCAGTAATTCTATTATAATCACGAATGAGCATTTTGTTGCGAATAATAGCTAATAAATAATATTTATCCCCTTTCTTTACAAAGGTGTCTGCGAATCTACATTGACTAATAAATTTGTTTACAGATCCTGGCTTCCCGTCAAAGTGAGAAATAAAATCAGCAACCATTTTGAGAGGCATACGCGACCCCTTTTGCGACGGCCCACACGAAGAATCCGATGCATTTGTGCCAAAGGAGCCAGAATCGTTACCCGAATCAGATACACTACTTTCTAAGGGACTGGAATTTTGGAAGGGTACTACATCTAAGGATGCAGCGGTGGAGCCGGAGGCACCCAAATTAGGTACCGCTACTACATCCTCCACTACAAAACAATTACCACTACTCAGACGCTTCTTGCACTTTCTCACGAATTTACGTGCAAACGGCGGCATTTTACGGAATTTAAATCGGTTGCCTGCTCCGCGTAATTAAGCTCTTAGATTATGACTTATCTAACTGATGGCTTCTGTGGCTGGTTTGTGGTCGCTCCGATGTCCGCTGCTAATCCTGGTCCAACGACGATCTCCGGTGTCAGCTGCTGATGTTGGTCCAACGACGATCTCTGGTGTCAGCTGCTGATGTTGGTTCAACGACGATCTCTGGTGTCCGCTCCTGATGCTGGTCCAACGACGATCTCTGGTGTCAGCTGCTGATGTTGGTCCAACGACGATCTCTGGTGTCCGCTCCTGAAGGCCGATATGTGCTTTGTGATTTCAGGGTAACGTGCACGGCCGCTGAAACCACTCGTCTTCGGTATTTACCCTTGGCCCTCGGGGAAACCGTGCGAAAACCCGGGGGGGGGGGGGAGAGGAAGCACGACGACTCTGCGCAGATTCCGAGCCGGCAGAATGCAGAGATTTTTCTTCTGCAATCCCACCGCTGTCACCAAAAACTGTTACGTGTTGTAACAGGGATTTCCTCAGTAGAGTTGCAGATGAGTTCGCTGCCCGTGGAGTGCAGATCCACTCTGCTCAAAATCTGCTTGGATGGCCTTGAGGAATTTGCTTCTTAGTTCTTATGATTAATATGGATCAGAATAAACGAAAGAAACTAAATCTGTTTGAATGTGTTTAACTCTTTTAATAATTGAGAATTATAAGGTTCGCGACTGTGCACGTCGGATGCTAGCGATAAAGTGAATTGTATAACGACGTCGTTCTTCAAGATTAAAATGTAACATGCATTTGTCAATAAAATTATCCAATCTTACATATTGTTTGTTAATTCCTAACGTAACGAGTTTTCTCATTGGTTATCAGCTAATTAAGATCGAGTGCTTTACATACTATCGGTGGTTTAATGGCAGGGCAACCGAAAATAATATTAAATCAATATTATTCAACGAGCGTCTCTAACTAGTAGTCATTGTAAAGTTTGTTCCCAATTTCATTTGCTTCACCTGACATTTCAAATTTGGCGCGACTTATCATCTAACTTAAAGCTATATTCATGTGTTACCACATGAGATCGTAACAATAATAAATATTTGATACATAATTGAACATCAAGGCATCAAGCTAGGATTTACGGATAACCATCAAAATGGCCGAAAATTTATTATTAGCTGTGGAATTGTGCGAATCAAGCAGCAGTGATGACGATATTGAAAATGCACTATTATTACACTATCTAAAGGAGGCAAGGCCGAAAATTCAAAATTATATTCAAATAATAAATGAATATTCTGACAAGGAATTATGTAATTTTATAAGATAAATTGATTTCTTTATATTATGAATATAATAATCATTTATAAGAGATATATATTAGTTTCAGAGAAACTTTCGAATCCAACGTCATACATATAGAAAATTAAAATATTTATATGAGGAATCAGAATTTTTTGTCATCACAAAAATGCAATTTCGAGTGATCAGGCGCTATTAGGATTCTTATGGTAAGAAATAATTCAGCAATATATTTGTTACGCAAATATATGCAATTGCAAAACTTGTTGCCCTTCACGGTCGTCGTCCAACGGGACGGGGATGTTCGGTTGGAAACCGAAGGTAGGGGATCGTTTCTTTTCATAAATATTTTTGTATTAAAGGTTTGCAGGTAACAAAACCTGCATTAGAGATGTGGCCAGTAGATTTGATATGGCGGAATCTACATTCCACAAATATAGTGTGTTACATGGGCCCTTCAGGCCCTTTTCCCGTGCTTGCTGTCCGCGCGTCGCTTTACTCCGTAAACGGCGATTCAGCGGAATCGCCTCGCGCGTGCGAGTCACGTTGCACTGAGCCGCGTAGCGACAGTAGGGACAACGTGACCTTCTGCAGCCCGGGTCCGGGAATTTCCGACGCGTGCGGCGAGCGACGACTGCCGACGGGGCAGTTTCCCCCAATCGCGAGGATTGATCGAGGCGCGGCGGAGAATCGGGATCGATGAGGAAGGATTGGGGATTCGAATTCGGGAGCTCGAACTAGGAAGTCGCGACGGACTAAAGGACCGTCCAGATACCGCGACCACGTCTCCGGATAGATTCCGCGAAGCACGATGGGCCGATAGTAATTCGTCCGAAGAGTAACTCCATCCGATACACTGAGAACGGCTTAGCCGGGAGAGCCCTTCGCGTCAATCGTGACCGACGTAGGACCGCGTTATTATCCGACGTTTAGAGACAGTGCGGTACGACGGGCGTCAGTTCACCGCCTTCCGAGTGCCATCCGAGAGCACAGCGAGCGACCACGACCTACGCTCGGGCCAGAGACCCCGAGAGCGAGCGAAACCTTAGACGGCAAGCGTGCCGCGTGCTACCCGAGAGCACAGCGAGCGACAACTGGGACGGAGCGCCGTCCCTAGGGTATGTAAGCAGATTCTATCTTATCAAGAATATATTTTACTTTTATGTTTTATCCTCAATTTCCGAGTAAACCATTCATTGAACCCCCTTTTCTCCATATCCTCCCCCGGTAAGTATAGTCAAGGTGTGTCTTAGCACTTAAACTGAGTAAGAACCCGATAGATCATTCCAGCCGCTCGGAATGATTTATTGAAAAGTCCCTTCAGGACGTAACAAACTGGTGTCAGAAGTGTAATTTCATTTTCCCTTATTATAATTTCTAATTAGGAAAAGAGATCGCGCCGTCGCCACATATCGCGACCTGCCGCAATCTTATCTGCTCGTAACTTGACTACACTTCCTTCTACTCAACACATTCTGCCGAGCATTGCCTAACAATGACGGGTGGAACTATGAGATCACCTCCTCCGACACGCACTACCAATTTCCCTTCCTTAGATAACGTTCCCCCTGTAGTTCCTTCCACTGTACCGCCACCCCTGAATAGTCGACCGTCTTTCGGTTCTCGGACGAACGACCTTGAAATGTCTGCAATAGACGTGTGGCGTTCCCGAGAAGATGAAGAGAAAGTATACCGGGGTCTTGACAGCATTCCCCGTTTCGACCCTGATTTTGTAACATTTGAGGACTTCGCTGCCGCGATACAGCGTGCTACACAGCGTGTCCCACCTGGTCAGGAAGAACGATTTCTGACCGAGCTCATATACAAATTAAAGGATCCTATTAGATACTATGTCGAGGGGAAAGGTTGTCAAAGCGTGTCCGACCTGCTCTCCCTTCTAAGGGTCCGATATTCCCCATGCCGCGGTTATGAGGAGCTCCGACTGGAACTAGAACGTATAAGCATGTTTCCCCGGGAGCGTCTAATAGATTTTATTCATCGCGTGGGCCGCCTGTACCGACAGGTGACCGTGAGAGCAAGAGAATTAATCGGAGAGAACGTCGATAGGACCATTAGGGACGTGGAGCGCTTGGCCCGAACCTCATTTATCACAGCATTACCTCAAAGAATTTCGACTAAAGTAGCTTTGTCTAATCCCGAATCTTTGGAGGACGCGTTCGATTTGGCATTACACGCCCAAAGACGAGAACAGGAATTGTCCGGTTTGCCACGCGATGAGATGTATGGGCACCCTTGTGGCGCGCGTCCCCCGTCACCGTACGACCCCCAGCGTAGATGGACCGAATGGAGACAACCGCGCGAGGAGGATTTGTATTACGAACCCCCTTCCCCGTACTCCGCGTATAGCTCCCTCCGCTATCGAGACGAATATTATCGGGAGCCTTATTATCGCTACCCAACGCCGGAGTACCATCCAAGAGCCTTGCTGACGAGGCAAGGCGAACGCCCGTTGGATTACGAAGGTAGGCTGTACGATCCCGGTGAAAGACCCCCGCGCGGGAGATTTTAGAATAACAGGCCGTCGCGAGCACGTGGGGCTAGATCGTATCAACGTCGTGAATTTCGCGGATATCAGCCCCGTGAACAAGAAAGGTACCAACCCCAGGTGTCGGAAAGGTATGAACCCCGAAACTACGACCCTCGCGATATGGAAAGATATAACCCACGCGAAACCGAAAGGTATCAACCTCGCGAATCATCGGAACCAAGAGGAAACGAACCTCAGGGCACGCCAAGAACGACGGAATACGAGTCGTACCCAGAAAATCGCAATCATTTAAACTCCCAGCGCGCCCGCCCGTTCGACCGGAACGAGGCGGGCGGGTCCTCTTCGCAGGCCCAAAGATCACCACCGCCAAGATCGCCCCAAAATCAGAACCAGCGACGGGACTCATACTCGCGGAGTCCCCCCGCATCCGGGTCAAGGCCGAACAATTGGAGAACGGTGAGGCAGAATTCATAGTAGACACGGGTTCATCATTGAACCTGTTAGACATAGGGTCTGCGAGCTCAAGGGCCGTTGTCATAAGCACTACACCCCTCGAAATTAACGGATTAAATGGGAAAGTCTTGACATTAGGGACGACTGCATTAATGGTAAACGGTAGCTGGGCGTTATTCCACGTACTGAGCATGCCTAATTTACCTGAGGGGATTGCCGGTCTGGTCGGGAGTCCGAATCTGCTTCAGGAGGAAGCCATCGTCTCGTATCATCTACGTACGATGGTAACAGCGAAACACCCAATCCGTCCCGTCGCTTTCTCCAATTCGGCAGAATTGGAGGATGCGTTAGCGGCATGCAAACAGAATCGTAAGGGCGTATTAACACGTCCAAACGAACCATTAGCATTAGAGTCAAACGGCGAACATATAAACTTTTGCTGCCCCGATGACGACGAGCGGGTTTTTCCCTTCCCCTTTCCCGAAGAAGATTTCGACGGCAACGAAGATCAGGATTTGGGAAATTACCGTGTCGAGCAAAAACCTACCGGGGAGCGATTACAACACATAATCGAAACGCTGAAATTGGAAGAATTAGACCCGGGACCGCGTCAGACCATCGAAAACTTAGTTGTACGGTATTCAGATAGATTTTTCGTACCCGGAGACCCGTTGGGCCAAACAACATCTATAGAGCATACTATCCCGTTGACCGATTCAACGCCCGCGTTCACTCGCCAATACCCACATTCGCCGTTAATGGATGAGGAAATTGCTAAACAAACGCATAATCTGGAAGAGTTGGGAATAATCGCTCCTTCGTCATCACCGCATAACTCACCCCTGCACGTTGTCCCGAAAAAGGCAGACGAGGCGGGAAACAAGCGCTATAGGGTGGTAGCGGATTTCAGAACTTTAAATGCCAAAACGATTAATGACCGTTTTCCCTTACCACGAATTTCAGACATTCTTGATAGATTAGGTGGGGCCCAATATTTCTCAGTTTTCGACTTAGCTAACGGTTTCCACCAAATCCCTATGGCTCCTGAGGATCGAGCAAAAACCGCGTTTACTACCCCCGACGGACACTATGAGTACCTCCGCATGCCGTTTGGATTAAAGAACGCTCCAGCTACCTTCCAACGTTTAATGAACCACGTTTTGAGAGGGCTAATAGGAAAGGAATTATTCGTGTATCTAGACGATGTGATCGTGTATTCGCGTACACTCGCGGAACACGAACACCGACTTGAGAGATTCTTCGAACGCTTACGCTAGCATAACTTAATCCTACAGACGGAGAAGGCCAAGTTCTTGAAGGACAGAGTCATATATCTGGGCCATATAATAGCAGCTGACGGCGTACGACCTAATCCGGAAAAGATCAAGGCCGTCGCTGAATTCCCCGTGCCTAAAACTCGGAAAAATTTGAAGCAATTCCTAGGCCTTGTAAATTACTACCGCCGTTTTATTCCAGATATGGCAAAACGCGCTAAATCTCTCACAAGTTTGACTAGCCCGAGAATTCCATTTCTTTGGACTGAAAAACAACAGGAAAGTTTTGAGGACCTACGCGATGTACTCTGTAAGGAGCCGGTCCTACACTATCCAAACTTCGACGAACCGTTTATCATCACAACGGACGCTTCCGACATAGCTGTCGGCGCGGTTTTGAGTCAAGGCAAAATAGGCGACGACCCGCCGATAGCGTATGCCTCGCAGGTACTTAACCCCGCACAAGAAAACTATTCAACCACAGAAAAGGAATGCCTTGCGATAATCTACGCTGTAAAACAATTCCGCACGTATATCTATGGACGAAAGTTTTTCTTGGTAACTGACCACCGGCCGTTACAATGGTTATTCTCGGTAAAGGACCCGGTATCGCGACTCGCCCGATGGAAAATTACGCTTGCTGATTATAATTACGAAATCATCTACAAACCCGGCCGAGTAAACGCCAACGCAGACGCGTTATCGCGAAATCCGGTCTCACACGCTTTTCCGTTAATCTCAAAAGAAACCCCACAAACAAGCGATAATGAGGGTATAGCGACGCGTGCAGGTGCGCGTCGTCAAGGCAGGCCAAGACCAAATTATGAAGAGCCGCCGTCGTTCGACTTCGGAAATGATTCCACATTAGAGGGACAGGAACTAGGCCAGGAGCTGCCACCGACAAAAGGGGATAACACCTGCGGTCTGGAAAGCAACGCCAACTCTACCGTTCTGGACACAGCAGCAGCACAAGCGGGAATGCCCGAATTCCTGGATGAACACGAGGATCTGGAGTGGGCGACCGAAAAATCCACCACCCTAGGTGGTGAGTCTGCCGAAGGCCCGTTTACCCGTTATGCTCGAAAACTTCGAACCAGACTACTCCCTGAGGATAAGGGAGGGTCCGGGCGCTGGGCAAACGGAAGACCAATGGGAATTTTTGAAAAGTTTGGCCGAACCACCTCAGTGGGACTATATAGAAGGAGCCGACTTGGCCTCCACCATGGAGACCATTAATACCCCAGAGGGCACGCAGCTGGAGATGGGAACCACCATCCTTAAAGGCCCCCCGTGTGAAAGGAAGGAAAGTTCTGAGTGGAAAAGGCTACGCTCGGGCCCTGGGAAGCGAGTGTCGTGGGGTGTACCTCTCTATGAGGGAACCCTGGACGTCCCGCAATCAACCATGATAGGGCCAGAGGATACAACAATGGAAGAATTAGACAATCAACCACCTCCGAGACAAGATTCGGGCACGAGCCCAACATCCGATGTAATTAAATCACTCGAATCGTCGGAAAGTTACGGAACAGCTGCGGGGCCATCCAAGGACCTCCCTTATTTTCAAAAGAATCCACAGAAATCGTTTGAATACCAGAGAAACGCAACCGACACCTCGACAGGCGAAGCTCAACCAACGAAATGTTTAGTAAAAATCGTAAGGACCACACTTACATCCTCCCCTGACAATTACGCTCATTTTATATCATTGGATAGAATATTAACTAGTTCGATTTGTAAAACTTTAATAGCAACCGGTCTCCTAGACGAAACGAAATTAATGCCTGAAGACTTCTTTCTAAATCGTGTGATAATAACTCATAACCAGATAGGGAAAATTTTTAGCATTATTGGAGCACGAAGCTTCTACCACGAAATGGGAGAGCGAGAGCTGGTATCAGCACTAATGGCGCTCAGGGACGTCGTGGAAGGCGAGCGTGTCCGCTCGTTTCGAATAGCGGCGCATGGAGAAACCTTACACCGATTCGATGCTGAAACGCTCCGAAAACATTGCAAAAGTATTTTCAAATGCACGCCCGTCTCAATTATAATTTGTTCCGGGGAAGTGAAATTACCGCCAGAAGATGAACGGGAAGACATCATCCGCCACTACCATGAAACCATGATAGGAGGGCATAAGGGTATAACGAAAACGTATCGACGCATACGCAATTTGTTTGACTGGCCGCACTTACATCAGGATGTAGAGAATTACATACGTAATTGCCAGAGCTGTCAAGAACAAAAGCTCGTGCGAATCAAAACCCGGGAACCGATGTTAATCACGGATACACCTGCGAAACCCTTTGATAAACTAGCCCTAGACACCGTAGGCCCGCTTCCCCCTACTCCTAGCGGAAATCGTCATGTACTCACAATGCAATGTCAGTTATCCAAATTCTGTATGGCCGTGCCATTACCCGACATACGAGCCGCTACCGTGGCAGACGCGTTGTCACGCTATTTTATCGCGATCTTCGGTGCACCGCGTGCAATACTAACGGACCGCGGCACGAGTTTCATTAATAATATCGTACAGGGAATAGCTCAAACCTTCAAACTTCAACACGTAACTACATCGGGATACCGACCTCAGACCAACGGTTCCCTAGAACGAAGCCACATCGTTTTGACTGAATATTTAAAACATTACCTAGAAAGATACGAAGATTGGGATTCGCTCCTCCCATTCGCCATGTACTCATATAACACCTCGATACACGAGGCGACGAAATTTACCCCGTACGAGGTGGTTTTCGGACAATTAGCTAGAGACCCGTTTACGCCTATGTCCCGCGACGAGTTACTGACGTACCCAACATACGTACAAAATTTGGTAGAGCGATTAGATGAAATCCGAAAGACAACGCGATCCAACTTGGACACTAGCAAATCTCGTTCGAAAGAGATCTACGACCGAAAGAGTAACCGAATCATATTCGCGGAAGGCGACCTAGTTTACGTACTAAAAGAACCACGGCTAAATAAATTCGACCCATATTACATGATCCCTTACGAAATAAAAGCAATCACTGATCAGAACAATGCAATCCTGATTTCGGATGAGGGCCGGCAAATCATCAAACATTTCGATAAATTGAAACATGCTTATATCAAAGATAAACCGCCTTGACGCCAATGGAGCGTATTCGAAAGGTTTAAGTTTACAACGGCCCGGCGAGACAGCTTATTTAGCAAATTCTTGTAACCGCGGTCCCACGCTCCGTTAACCAGATTCCTTCCTCTCCTCCCTATTATTTCATTTGTTTTTCGTACTTACAGCAATCCGTTATTAAACAATCGAAGCCCCATATACGAAGGGCATTTTCGAAAAATCTTCGTACTAATACTAACGATCACCACGGACGGATATGGCCTGATCTTTTTCACATTCCTATGGACGGGCTCCACTACTAGTATTATTGACGGGGATTATCGAATAGCACCTTTAAACCCCAACCCGGGGGTGTACTACGAACAGATCCGGCCTCTCCGAGTTTTCCACACTCAATGGAGACTGGACACGAGTATCGAAGTCGCGGAAGTACTAATATCGCGACCACAAACCCAACCCCAAATAAACAAGATGAAAGCATTATGCGCAACTTATAATTGGACGTCTTGTCCGGCTGACGACCTCGACGCAGCCCTGCAACGAAAACTCCGCGATGGCATACGCTACGAAGAACTGCTACTGAGCATACTAGGAAAACAACCGCTCCAACGTACCAAACGATCGGTACCACTGGGATTCATTGGATCTCTAAGTAAGGCCCTCTTTGGAACCCTGGACAGCGACGACGCGCAATATTATAATAAGGAAATTGATAAACTGTATAAAGATCAAAATCATCTCGCCGAATTATTAGGAAATCAAACGCATATTATAAAATCGGAATTCCAGAATATACACAAAACGTTAAGATCGGTAATGAACGCCGCGCTAAACATGGGCGACAAAATCAAAGAAATAGCGTCGGGAACCCGTCAATTGGACGAGCGCGAAACAAAATTAGAATTGGAATCATCTTTTTCGTCATGGACATTCCTATTAACCAGGCACGTGGACGAATACGTGATCACCGACGCGCTCACATTTGCGAAACTCGGTATCTTACATCCGGCCGTTCTTTCCCCGAGTCAGCTAGCGCGGACCTGCGAACGAATCCGCGAAACCACGCCCTATGAATTCCCACGCGACTACGGAAGAATTAAACTCCGAGCAGTTACAAGGGGTGACCAAATTGAACGTAGCTTATTCACAGGGTCGAATCATTTTGTCACTCGACATCCCCCTATTAGACCGAATTCCTTTCGATCTCTATTACATCCAACCCTGCCGGTCATTTCAAACTATATCGACCAATGTCTCTGCCCCAATATTTATTAAACCAAGAGCACCGTATATGGCAATCAGCCGAATCAACGCACAATACTTCATGCCGGACGAAAGCTACATCACAGGATGCAGGAAACACCATCGGATGTACATGTGCGAACTCAGTGTACCACTACAAGATCTGGAAAAGGCACCGTGTTGCGAGACGGATGCCTTATTAAAACCACAAAACATCAAATGGCCTGGCTGTATATTCAAACTCTTCCCGGAAGACGAACCTTCCTAAAGAAAATGGTCGCACCCAACACCTGGCTATATTCTATCAAGGGCACCATGGCGATGCAAGTACAATGCAATAAGCACGCGGCTGGATATGAAATGCTCCAGGGTGCCGGAATACTGCAACTAATGAGGGATTGCCAGGCCAGAATCGGGACCGATCAGATATGGGCTTCCGGAGTCGATACCGAAGCATTGACAACGATATACAAACCATCCATAGGCATAAATATTTCCGAAATCTTACCTACCCTTACGGAACATCACGTGAAAATATTGGCTGACCATCAGGAAAAGGAATTACAGGGGTTTCTTCAAGACTCTCATGCGAAGGCAACCGAAATCGCATTGGATGACATAGAAAGGCAGGCAAGGGAGATTGCCACCCACCACCGAACCGAAAATCTATCTACATACGTCACCTATGGACTACCAGGATTGGGAGGAACCTTTATAATCATCATTATCGTCTGGATTGGATACCGTTTTTTGAGGGCACGCCGGACTCAACATCGCGAGCCCTTAAGGAAAGAGACAAAGGTTAATATAGAAATGGTACCACCCCGCCCTCCTCCTCAGATAATTTCCAGGCCCCGTCCTCTTGCAATGACATCTTTTCCTTCCGACCTACCCGTTATCCCATCCACGAGGACAAGAGAGAGAACCCACGTGGAGCGAGCGAGAAGTTTCGCGGGTTCCGAGCCGTACTTTGAAGTATTCTAGACCATAGTTTGCTGATAGCAGCAAAAACCGGTTCCAACGGTCGCGGCGCTAAGCTAAGGTTAGGCTAAGAACCGACCCCCGCGAGGCGCTCTGCTGTGAAAATTAGGTGGTAGGGATAATAGCATATAAGATAGCACTTAAGCGAAGCGACTCACAGTCGTTACAAAAATTTTATTAAGTGAAATCCACAATGGCCGGGCAAACAAAGAAATTTAACGACACCGAATTTGTACGGGCCACCTTGGCCGAGGCGGTTCTACCCCGGCATCTGCACGCACCTTTCGGCCGAAGGTTGTGCGTGCGCCCAGAGCAATCCATAACCAGGGAGGATGGCCGCGCAGCATGCGCCTGGCTGAAACCACCAGTGAACTTCAGTGATTATCGGGAAACCCCAGTGCACTCCACTGGCTAGTGGACGAAAAAAGGGCCGTCGCCCTAACAAGATGTGTGCAGTGCCGGGAACGGCACATGAGATGGGAACTGCCGGGAAACTGCACTGGGTGCATCCGGGCAATCCTGGACGCCGAGCCACGTTACCTCCCATCATTCCCGGTACTGGAGGCGCCGCGACCGTTGGAACCGCCCAAGCCAAGGGACATCCCCTGGATCCTGCCAGCTGGGGCGGAATAAGAAAACACTACCCCTCGCACTAGGTAAATACGCAACAAACTGTAAACGTCAAAGTGTCGCGATAAAATTGTAATTCTTTTCGTTTTTGTTAAATTCGCAGCAGGGCGCCGCCCAATTACCAGGGCCAACAGGACCCCTACCACCCCCTTTTTTTCTTCTTTTCTACTTTTCTCATTATATAACAAGTAATTATGTAACAATATATTGTTTCCTTTTCTCGCTTAATAATGTCTCATTTATGATTACCCCCTTCCGTTCCCCTTAGTCTTAATAGCGAGCGAATAGTTAGTCATAATTTTAAGACGTGAGGTAAAGCGTACGCGACGACAGCTTCGCGCGTGTTCATGAAATGGCCTCTCGAGACCATTTCATGTCTAGGTAGGGAGGTGTTACATGGGCCCTTCAGGCCCTTTTCTCGTGCTTGCTGTCCGCGCGTCGCTTTATTCCGTAAACGGCGATTCAGCGGAATCGCCTCGCGCGTGCCAGTCACGTTGCGCGGGGCCGCGTAGCGACAGTAGGGACAACGTGACCCTCGGCGGCCCGGGCCCGGATATTTCCGATGCGTGCGGCGAGCGACAACTGCCGACGGGGCAGTTTCCCCCAATCGCGAGGATTGATCGAGGCGCGGCCGAGAATCGCGGAGAGCCCTTCGCGTCAATCGTGACCGACGTAGGACCGCGTTATTATCCGACGTTTAGAGACAGTGCGGTACGACGGGCGTCAGTTCACCGCCTTACGAGTGCCATCCGAGAGCACAGCGAGCGACCACGACCTACGCTCGGGCCAGAGACCCCGAGAGCGAGCGAAACCTTAGACGGCAAGCGTGCCGCGTGCTACCCGAGAGCACAGCGAGCGACAGCTGGGACGGAGCGCCGTCCCTAGGGTATGTAAGCAGATTCTATCTTATCAAGAATATATTTTACTTTTATGTTTTATCCTCAATTTCCGAGTAAACCATTCATTGAACCCCCTTTTCTCCATATCCTCCCCCTGTAAGTATAGTCAAGGTGTGCCTTAGCACTTAAACTGAGTAAGAACCCGATAAGTCATTCCAGCCGCTCGGAATGATTTATTGGAAAGTCCCTTCAGGACGTAACACCTGTATGGTTCCGATATCAGAACCGCGTCGACCCCCATTTCCCACGCGTTTTGGATTAATATGTCCTGTGCCAGCCTGCACCTGTTCAGGTTAATTTGAAGCACCCTGATGGGCTTCGCTGACTGGACTTTACGCGTCCTTAGGTCACCTCTACTTGGTCCTTGGGGCATTATTCTTGCCAGTTGTTCGGCCCTCCGCCACCTGCTTCCCTCTGTTTAATGGGCACGCCAGCGATGCCGTCACGTGTGCGATCCTTCTGCCGGCTAATCCGGCGCCCTTGCAAATAATGCATCTCGGGGGGTTCGAGCATTTGTCGATCGCATGGTCTTTGTCCCCACACCTTCTACAGATCTCCTCCCCTTCCGGCACGGCTCTGCACTCCCTCGCCATGTGTCCTAGGTTATGGCACTTGAAGCACCTCGTGTTTCTGTCCAGAAGTCTCACCCTGGCCATCATGATGCCTGAACGGAACTTAAGTCCGTCCACCATCTTACCCAAGGCGTTAGTGGGGACTTCTACCACCGCCGACTGAGTCCCCGTTGGCCCCATTCTGATCTTTTTCACTACTATCAGTTTGGGGTCCACCTTCAAGGCTACTCCGAGGTCCTCCGCAAGTTCCCCAGGCCCTGACAGTGGGCAAATCTCTCTCACCTCTAGCGCTGTTTTATCCTGCAGCACCCCTGCAGTTAACTTCCCGGCCGTTACCTTTGCCAGTTCGGTGGCGGCCGCCCCCGCGTTCGTTCCTTTCCCTAGCTCCAGTAGAATGTGGCCCAGTCTAGTTCTCTTAACTGCCCCCACACCTTTCAGGGCCGTCCTACCCTCGACCATGAGGATCCTGTAGACTCCTATATAGGTCTGTGGAGGCGTCACCGTTACCAAGATTGCATCTGGCCTTTTCCTCAACCTAGGTCCCTGGTCTCTCCTCTGGTCGGGCCTCGTTGTCTCCCTCGGGGCCTGGGGTGGTCCCCCCCTGGCCGCCACCGGCGTGCCATTGGGCCTCTGGTCCCCGTACGTGGGCTGTGTCCGTCCTCCTCCCCTGGTTTCCCACCCTCTTGCTTGTCCCGCCTTTTGGGTACCCGGCCCGGATCCCTGATCCTTGCCACCTATGGGTGCCTGCTGTCGCGGCTGCTGTTGTTGTTGTCCCCGGTATTGCTGTTGTTGGAGGCGTGGCTGGCCCGGGTCCTGCCCACCTGTACACGCTTACCTGTAAACACAAGAAACGACATTAAAAGCTATTATTCCACTAAGATTTCCGTAAGAGAGTGACACTTTATTCAAACAATCCTAATCTATTCGATTTTACAATACACGTGGCTTTTCTCTCTTATCAGCTGTGTCAGTCCGCCGTCTTGTTCTACAGGCATGCGCAATCCGTATCTTATTCAAAATGAGTTTTAAAAGAAATACGTTAATTTTACCTAACTTCTATCGTATTTCTTTTACATATATATTCCATTCTTTTTATATATTATATTCCATTTTTAAAAACACATATTCTATCACAATTTTATTTACCCCGTCTTCCTCCTCCATCTCTCCTCATCTAATTTTAAAATTCTACGTTTAAATAATTATTATTTCTCTTTGCGTTGGGGGGAAACATTTCTGCTGACGTTGCATAATTCTATTTCGTTTTTCGCGCCGTGAAAATGACCGTCACCCTGCCCGGCCGCTCCAGAGGATTCGAGTTACGCGCGATCGCGCGAGACGCTGCGACGCTATGTAGTGCTCTCTCTCTCCTCCGAATTTAGCTTTAAAGTAATGCTTTGTCTCTTTCCCTCCTCCGAAGACGCGGTGTGTAAAAAGCCGACATCGTCCGATAAAAAACGAACGCGGCGCGAGACGCTGCGACGCTATGTAGTGCTCTCTCTCCTCCGAATTTAGCTTTAAAGTAATGCTTTGTCTCTTTCCCTCCTCTGAAGACGCGGTGTGTAAAAAGCCGACATCGTCCGATAAAAAACGAACGCGGCGCGAGACGCTGCGACGCTATGTAGTGCTCTCTCTCCTCCGAATTTAGCTTTAAAGTAATGCTTTGTCTCTTTCCCTCCTCTGAAGACGCGGTGTGTAAAAAGCCGACATCGTCCGATAAAAAACGAACGCGTGTGACGCTCGGCATATATACCATTCGGGAAAGACTAATGTCGGAGAGCCGACGTTGGGGGAGTTGGTTAGGCGGCGTTGCTAGTTAAGCGTCACAGCGTACGGTCATACCGAAGCAGTCCTCCTGCTTTACGACTACAGTGCAATAAACCGCGTGGCGGGCTCCGCCGAAGAACGCGCTCCAGTGCAGGCCTCCATCAAGCCTGTCCAAGCTGGCTACAATCGATTCTACAATTCAACGTGTGAACATTTCACACCCCCCGTACACCTCACGCAACGTGTGACACAAACAACGCTATAAGATTGCGGGTGCAAGCGACCACCCCCAGAGGGCCAAGGCCCGTTCTTCCATTCCCACCTACAAAAAGGACGAAAACGATTATGTCACTAATCCTCAACAGTACACGGAAGAAGTACTCCACCCGTACTCCAATCGCGAAGATGGAGACCTCTTTAAAAGATAACCCTCTAGTTTTAAAAGCTCTAGAGTCTGGGGACCTCAAATCCCCTAAAATCTACAAGCAAATATTAAAAGGCAAAACGGGAAAAAGATATAACCCCATGCCCAGAGATGGGCATTATTTAAATAAAAAATTATTTAAATGACGTATCAAATAAAAAATACTTTAGTCTTATTCGTCATGAATAAGATTTACCCCGAGTCAATATTTAATCGTAGCGCTCATAATTGAAATCATGGGTATTCAATCGTCGGCCACGATTGAATTACTTCAGCCAGAGAATTAAAATCGTCGGCCATGATTGAACTACTTCAGCCAGGGAGTTCAATTGTGGCTCGCGATTGAATTGCCTTCTGCCATGGGTAGTCAAATCATGAATGAATGAACAGTGTTCTCGTATTCAATCGTATTTAGTCGACTGAAGCTCGATAACCTCGAGACTTGCGAGAGCCTTTGATCGATGCCGCGCGATGCCCGAGCCGAGCGACATTGTATCGTTCACCCGTGTAAACTGACGCCTGGAGTTGCTTGGCGATGTGTCATCGATTATACGAAAAGTGAATTTCTTTATTTTTCATCGCATCAATATGACAGTGACACCGATGGATTCCTGGCGTTCTCACGATTAATCGGTCAGAAAATAATTGAAATCAGACTACTTTTAATGGAGTTAGGTGTAAATTGTGTAAATTAATTGTATGCATATGTAATTTCGTTAATTATGGCCCAAATTATGTCAAGTTTGTTATAATTTTTGCCAGGGAAACAGAAGGAGACAATTGATGTCACTTTCGTGCATATCCGATAAAGAAATTAACATTTTTCCGTTCTTAATGGCTAGTGCTATCCTTGTCTTTTATGACCCCATGGTTCTCGGCGATCCGTGTCGAGCGTTCGCTACTGAAGGGTCCTTACATAATATGTCTTCGACTCCTCAATAAAGGCAGAATGATAGGGATCATGATTTTGGAATTTGGATCAGGTTAACGAGCACTACTTACATATACATACAAATGTTAGGAAATTTTAAAGCAGTGCTTTAAAATACGATTCTAGTTGAGAAGAATTATTTTTGTCGTTACTTTTCCCTGTACATATGTATACTTTAATAGTATTTACTCGTTTCTTACTTTTACTGTTATTATTTTACATATTTATGATTACTCTTTGCATCTTTTTATGTTTGAATAAACATACATGTTGTTTTCTTTAAAAGCTAATATTTCCAGATTATAATCAATTAGTTTCATGGAAAATTTACAAATAAACATATAAGTATTTTAGCAAAAATCAGAAAGTACATATAATCCATATGTATTACACAGAGTGCGAAGTACTGGAAGTACTGCAATATATAGTGTTTCTGTCACTTTAATAATGAATACATTAATAGATTAAAGTATACATATTAAAGTACATTAATACTATTAAAGTATACATATGTACAGGGAAAAGTAACGACAAAAATAATTCTTCTCAACTAGAATCGTATTTTAAAGCACTGCTTTAAAATTTCCTAACATTTGTATGTATATGTAAGTAGTGCTCGTTAACCTGATCCAAATTCCAAAATCATGATCCCTATCATTCTGCCTTTATTGAGGAGTCGAAGACATATTATGTAAGGACCCTTCAGTAGCGAACGCTCGACACGGATCGCCGAGAACCATGGGGTCATAAAAGACAAGGATAGCACTAGCCATTAAGAACGGAAAAATGTTAATTTCTTTATCGGATATGCACGAAAGTGACATCAATTGTCTCCTTCTGTTTCCCTGGCAAAAATTATAACAAACTTGACATAATTTGGGCCATAATTAACGAAATTACATATGCATACAATTAATTTACACAATTTACACCTAACTCCATTAAAAGTAGTCTGATTTCAATTATTTTCTGACCGATTAATCGTGAGAACGCCAGGAATCCATCGGTGTCACTGTCATATTGATGCGATGAAAAATAAAGAAATTCACTTTTCGTATAATCGATGACACATCGCCAAGCAACTCCAGGCGTCAGTTTACACGGGTGAACGATACAATGTCGCTCGGCTCGGGCATCGCGCGGCATCGATCAAAGGCTCTCGCAAGTCTCGAGGTTATCGAGCTTCAGTCGACTAAATACGATTGAATACGAGAACACTGTTCATTCATTCATGATTTGACTACCCATGGCAGAAGGCAATTCAATCGCGAGCCACAATTGAACTCCCTGGCTGAAGTAGTTCAATCATGGCCGACGATTTTAATTCTCTGGCTGAAGTAATTCAATCGTGGCCGACGATTGAATACCCATGATTTCAATTATGAGCGCTACGATTAAATATTGACTCGGGGTAAATCTTATTCATGAGTCTCGAATAAAATTTTCGTCTTTTAGACGAATTTAATTTTTTATTTGAAATAATTTTTTGCCCATCTCTGCCCATGCCCATCATAGCAAAAAAAGACATTGGAACGAACAACATAAATTCGCCATCCACATCGGCGAATAATAACAAGAAAGCCCCACACCCAGTGATCTCGCAAAACCTCGAGATGGATTGCGAATCTCAGGTTAGCATAAACAGTACCAAACCGTCCTACGAGGATCTACTGATTACAATCGACACGCTAAATAACACCGTGAATAATCTCTCCAAACAACTTGAAGAAGCACTCCACTCTAATCGGCGTCCTCTGAAAACATCCAATCATACATATTCCGAGTTCCAATCAGAAAATAGATTTCAACTGCTAGAGCCAGACGTGATTGACATTGATGGGGAAAACCCGAAGGACGAACGGCCAGCTACCCTGCCCGGCTCGAAAAAGCCGCGCGCACCGTCCCCCCAGGATCATAAAAGTGACCTCAAGAGGAAGACAACAGCACCAGGTACCAATGACTCACCCAAAGCCCGGCCAAACTTGTCGACACCTTCCCTTACAACAACCTCCAAGGATCGCATCACGCCGCACGGACCCAACAACACCCATCGACACGCTCTTCAACCGAACAACGCATCGCAAGCCCAAAGAACCAACGTAGACAACATCCAAAATGGTAACAAACCCCAAAAACCCACAAACTCCTTAAACAGCGCAACGTCGCACAACAATTCCAAACCGCCCCCGATTACCCTACATGTTAACTCAACAAAACAAATTGTAGACCTACTATCAGGGCATCTCAAAGATTTTTACATCCGACGAGTAAACGACAATAAGCACTTGCTATATACCATCACCCATGATAACTTCAAGCACCCAATTCAAATCCTAAAACAAAACGAAATTCAATTCTTTACGTATACACCAAAAACAGATAAAAATCTAACAGTTCTACTCAAAGATTTAGAGAGCGATTTCAATACACAAGAAATCTTAGATGCCCTGAACAACCAAAAAATAGAAAATCTTCAATTTTTATCGGTTAAAAAATTTGCAACTAGGCGTTCACTAGAGGAAGGTAGAAGTCTACCGATATTCCTAGTTCACCTGTCTCCTATTAGCAACATTAACAATTTAAAAGAAATAAAAGTCCTACTTCACACATTCGTTCGTTGGGAAAAAATCATTAAGAAGGACCGCATCCAATGCAAGAGGTGCCAAACAATTGGGCACGTAGCATTTAACTGCAATCTTAACTACCGCTGCGTTAAATGCAACTCTCCTCATAACCCAGGAGAATGCCCACGTAGCAACTCACAGCAAACCGACGATGAATCTCAAAAAGATTCTAAATCCTATTGTATTAATTGTAAAAATTTCGGCCACCCCGCTTCCTATCGAGGATGCCCAAAACTAAAGGAATTCAGACAAAAAATAGAGGAAAAGAGACTAACTACTAAGCTAGAAAAAGAGAAAAAATTGAAATCAGTCAACAACATCATCAAAAAAGGCATCTCCTTTAGTTCCATTGTAACTGGCAACAAATCTACTAAACCTCCACCCCCACATACGTACAAAATACCAGAACCCCTCCCTGAAACCCCCGTAGTTCACCCCCCTCAAATCTCACTTCTGGATCAAATAAAGAAAATAATTGATTCCTCAGTAAACGCACAAACATCGCGACTACTAGAACACATCAAGGCAAACTCAAATAAAATAGACATATTAGCTGAATCTATGGATTTTGTATTCAATGACTCATAACAACATCAACATGAACCATGTCAATACTATCAGAGGGAAAATAACCTTTGAGAAGATAAAAATTCTTGAAATAAACGTAAATTCCTTAATCACGAACGAAAGAAGGGCAAACCTCGCAGAATGTTTGCAAATAAATGACCCGGATGTGGTCCTTCTCTGCGAAACAAAACTTAATATTAATCACCACGTTAATTTTAAGAACTATATATTTATAAGAAATGACAGACTAAATGCTAAACAAAGTGGGGGCACAGGTATTCTAATAAAGAAAAATATTAAATTCAAGTCCGTCCAGCCAAACGGTATCAAATCAACAACACTTGAAACTAGCATAATCCAGCTAAAAATCCAAAAAGATGTAAATCTTTTCCTAATAGCCGCATATGCCGCCGGCAATAACAACAAGGAATTCTTGCCAGAGCTAAGTTTGATTTTTGACAAGCTTGAACTACACAAAAATGAAAACTTCTACCTCCTTGCGGGCGATCTCAACGCTAAACACATGGCCTGGGATAACCCAACAGATAACAGTAGAGGGAACGCACTTCACAAATGGATTGGCCAAAATCAAATTAAATACCGCCTTTCATTCCTTCACAGCGCAGTACCGTCCTTCCCTAGAAGTGGAGCTTTCATCGATATCTGCTTAGCAGACAATAGACTTAAGTTCCACGATTTGCCCATTTCAGACAGACTAGCATCTTTCGATTATGATAGCGACCATAGGGCCGTTTTAATGATGGTATCCCTGCAAGCTCATGAACATATTGAAATAGATGAAATAAACCCCACCACCACTTACAATTTTAACAAAGCAAACTGGAGCAAATTTAAACTGTACTTAATCGAAAATGACAATACAGACATACCAAACACTAGAAACCTTACATCAAAGGAGATCGATAGCTTCATTAATCAACTGAACATCAACATTTTAAGCGCAATGGATCAATCAATACCACGAGCATCAAACAACGCTAATTCTACAGACAAATATATTACCCCTCTCATAAAACGACTAAGGAAACAAAAGAGCCATTTAATAACTCGTTTAAATAGACTAACTAGACCAGATAATTATACGTCCGCAAATGACAACCTCATAGCAGCACTTAAACAGATCTTAAAATTAGTCAGATACGATATAAAAAAGGCCTTCCATAACTCCGTAAGCAACTACTGGAAAAATAAAATCAATAGCTTATCAACTCATAAACCTAGAGAACTTTTCCCAGCTATCAACAGCATCTTCCGCCCAAGAGACCGCGGTAACATAGATACTCTTAAAATTCCCTCCACTAACGTAGACCTAATCACAAACGCTAATTTAGACCGCAACAACCTACAAACTGACAATGACAACAACTTGCTCATCACTGACGTACAGGACAAGCTCAAAACCCTAGGAGCACACTTCGAAAGAGTCCACACGCAAAATATCCACTTGGGAAAACAACAACTAACAAACATAATCACACAGAAAATTGAAAATTTAAAAAATGAACTACACAAAGACATACAAGATAACACAACAGTTTGCATATTTAATAATACAAATGAGGCTAACAGCCCAAACGCCAACCTCATTCCACCTGACTTCTTCACGTCCACAGAAAATCTAAAATTAGTTTTCAAAAAACTAAACAATAAAAAATCCTCGAGCTTCGACAATATCCCCAATATAGTGCTAAAGAACTTACCTCCACTATACATCTTCTATTACACAATAGTATTCAACAATTGTCTAAACATGTCATACTTCCCAAAAGTCTGGAAAACAGCCAAGCTTATTGCCATAAAAAAGAAGGACAAAAACAGCAACGATCCGGCAAGCTACCGTCCGATCAGTCTCCTACCTAACATCAGTAAAGTGTTCGAAATTGTAATTAACAACTCAATAAATACATTCTGTACACTCAACAACATAATCCCAGAAACACAATTTGGATTTAGACACAAACAATCAACCACTCATGCCATCACCAAATTTACATCAGATATTTGTTGGGCCAGAAACGCGGGAGACTGCGTCGGGGCCGTATTCATCGATCTAGAAAAGGCTTTTGATACAGTTTGGCTAGACGGACTCTTTTACAAGCTTAGCAAAAAGAACTTCCCACCGCACTTAATAAAGATGCTCTGGAACATGCTCCATGATAAAGAATTCATCGTAACCGAAGGACAAGACACATCACTGAAAACCTTCAAAATAAGAAACGGACTGCAACAAGGCACCGTAAATTCCCCCATCTTATTTAATATTTACACAAGCGACTTACTACAGATGTTCAACCTAAATAGCGACAACAAAAAATCCGCATTAGCGTTTGCAGACGACCTGCTTATCTACGTAAAAGACAATAAACCATCGAATATCAAAATAGAACTTCAAGAACTCTTCGGCAAAATTCAAAACTACCTCCATACTGGGAAACTAAAAATAAACTTAAATAAATGCGAATCCATCCTATTCAGACCTTACATCTCGAAAATATCAGACGCAAACAAAAATGTCAGAATCCACTCCAAAAAATTCTGCATTCACGACTCCTACAACACAAACGCCATTATTCCGCACAAAAAAATAGTTCGCTACCTAGGTGTACATCTTGATTTCAAGCTAAACTTTAACAAACACATAGATATACAAATAAGTAAAGCACAAAAAACATTTATGGCGAACAGGAGAATGTTTTACTCTAAAGATCTAAATAAGAATGTAAAATTGTTGCTTTATAAGCTACTAATTCGACCGATATTAACATATGGCTGCGCAATCTGGTTCAACATCAGTGCCAGCACAATGGAAAAAATAAGAATGTTTGAAAGAAAATGCATCAGGGCTTGCCTAAGTAGATACCGTACACCAGAGTCAAACTACGCCAAAAATGTAAGCAATCATCAGCTATATAACGAAGCAAAATTCACTCGAATAGATATATTCATATTAAAACTAATCAGGAACCATTGGGCACACATTCATAACATTGGAACAAACAGTCTAATCTACAGTTCCATCTACCCGAATCCTCAATATTACGATAAATCCAGACAAACCGGTTACACACCACCAGAATCCTTCATATACCTAGACAGCATAGGCGTTATTCAAAATAATAATAACCTGCCAACGATATACCATTTTAACAGGAAAAAATACGATAAACGTATACCATATGAAGCTGATATTGACACAAACGGTCCCTCGATGCGATTCAAACACAATCTAACCACTTACGACCATAAAGACAAACACCGGAATAACACCAAGAAATACTGGTGGCTCTAACAAAATTTAATATAAGACAAAGCTATTCGAAATTAACGAGCCCCCTTGTAAATAACCTAGTACCCATTCTATAAAATAATAAATCCTAAGTAGCGCCCAATGTTCTATATTATTTCACCACACTATAATTTTACTCTGACTAGTTAAACGTAAGATAAACATATGTATATAAGATCATATTATAGCATTAACTAAGTACTAGATATAACTTTTCCCCTCCTCTTTCTATCACCCTCACCCACACCCTTACCCTGTAATGATACAAACGCTATCGATTGATGTATCAGTCCCGTGCGTCACTGTGCATCATTCCCAACGAACGAATTTAGCAACATAAGCCTAGTTTAAGTATAACAATATAGCATTAAGTGCTATCTAAATAATAGACAACGACAAGACTGTGCGTGCTCCAGTGTTGGAGCCTTTAGTCTAACTTCCGAAGACCGCGCCCTCAAAAGCTTTTATTCGTTATGTTTATTGTACCCCTGTTATTATTTATTACTCCTATTTGTTCTGGCACAATAAACGTCTGTTTAAAAAAAAAAAAAAAAAAAAAAAGTTGGTTAGGCGGCTGACTCGTACCGCGGAGGTCTTCGATTTAGTCAAGAGGGAGAAGGTTCCTCCTGTTCGCTCGAATATCAAAACAAAGCACACCAGGTAAGGTATACCATAGGGCTCCGATACGTTAAGAAATATAGTATTTCCTCGCTGTGGACTCGGTTTGGTGTACACGATGTAGGTTTTTCGCTATCCCCACCACTTTTGTTTCACTCTTGTCCGGCGAAGGCGAGAGCGAGATGGAACGAGAGCGAGCGAGAGGCACTGGAAGCTAGCAAGGGCGGTACGAGACAGAAGACGCGTTGATGTTTTGTCTCGCTCCGTCTTTCGGATGCCGTGACACTCCGTCCTTTGCGTACGCGACAAGCGTGCGCAATGGTCACGAGTCCACAATGTGAACACGGAAACCGTTTCGCAAAATTTTGACGCTCGCGCATGCAAAGCGTTCCATATCGCTCCTCCCTTCGGCCAGAAAGAAGCGAGAAACGAACACTCGGAATTTGGTTTCTGTTCATGATTGACATGTGTTTACACGCAGATCGGATGTAGCCGTCATGATATTTTTACCTTTGTTTACAAGAGCTCATATTATTAGTTTACAAGAAATATATAAAAACAACATAATTCCATAAGTTATGAATTCTGATTTCTTTCCTTATTTCTGGATAATCTGTCCGAATGTGAACACGGATCGCAGAGTCACTAGACTGCTTCTGGAGCAGTAGAGCGACAGTCGCTGTGCGACTAGTAGATTCTACCGTTATGGCGGAAAACAGACACTCATGGCATTGTGTTGTGTCTCAAGTAGCCTAGGCTGCTCATGAACCAGACACGCATAGGCTATAGCAATCCTGGCGCGGCCGCAGCAGTCGCAGTCGCCCATAGGAGTTGGGATGAATGCTTTTCCATTGTACCAGTCTACGGCGGCTACAGCCGCTGGCGGCTCCAGCCGCTCATTGGAACGGCCACCTTTAGAGGTACGAATAGTGACGACGCGGACAAGTCCATCGGCGCCCGGATGAACGGAGATGATCCGTCCAATCGGCCAGTGAGTCGGTGGAGTAGCCTCGTTCCTCACGAGGCAAAGTTGTCCGAGTCGGACGTTCGGGTGGGCAGCGGCCCATTTAGATCGCCCTTGCAGCGTTTGCAGGTATTCGGCCGACCACCGTTTCCAAAAGTGATCTCTCATTTGCTGGAGTTGCTGCCAGCGAGTGAGTCGGTTTGGCGACTCCGCAGCCAGAGACGGTTCCGGGACAGCTGTCAAGGGGGAGCCTACAAGAAAATGCCCCGGAGTTAAAAATTGAAAATTGTCCGGTTCGTCGCTTAACGAAAAGAGGGGCCTTGAATGTAGGCAAGCCTCTATTTGATGGAGGAAAGTAGTCATTTCCTCGAACGTTAGTGGAGTGTCGCCGATGACGCGCCGAAGGTGAAACTTCATAGACTTCACGGCGGACTCCCAGATCCCACCGAAGTGGGGAGCGGCCGGTGGATTGAATAGCCATGTAGTACCCAGATCGGCCAGTAGAGGCGCCAATTTGCCCAATTCGTCGTTTGCGTCGGAGAACCAGCGTCGTAACTCCTTGTCCGCTCCGACGAAATTTGTTCCACAATCGCTGCGTATGGAGGCGCAATTTCTGTGTCGGGAAACGAACCGCCGGTAAGCTGCTAGAAAAGCAGCTGTCGTATATTCCGATACAAGTTCCAAGTGGATCGCTCGTGTGGACAGACAAATGAAGACGGCGACGTAGGACTTTCGAGTTCGGTATCCACATCTGGGAGACGTTTTTGTAAAAAAGGGGCCGGCATAGTCGATAAGAGTATTGAGTAACTCTAGCCGGAGTTACGCGAGGCGAGGGGAGATTCCCCATCTGTTGTTGGGACGCCTTAAGGTCGAGTCTCCATGGCGCGGCCAGCGGCGGCGGCGGCCGGCGGCCGCGGCTCAGCGGCCCATTGCGGCGGCCAGACTCCGGCCGCTTGGCGTTCGGGGTCCCACTTTTGTTCAAGCACACTTGAAAGGGTCTACGGCCAAGGATTCATACCTGCTTCAGGAATAAAATAATTTTTTATTCTTTATTGTTTCGATATGGAAGTGGCACCAATGGATTCCTTGTGTTTTTCCGATGTAAATCATATGAAATTTCATGAAAATCGGACTATTATGAACGAAGACAACATGAAATGATATAAATTGAATCTGGAGAATTTTAGTGACGCGTATCTGAATTGTCGACGAAGTTCCAGTTTTCGTCTGCGGAAGACAAAACATTGATAGAGGATATATCCAATTAAATATTATGTCCTTTATGATTGCAAGAAGTGAAAGTGTTGGTTTTATTAAGTGAAAACACTCGTAATTGGGTTATTTTACTATATTTGCCTTTGATTCTTTGTACAATGAGAAGGTCCTTGCTATACAAAGGTATACAACGCACTAGCACTATAGTTAAACTCCCGGTAGTATGTGTCGCTACCGTTCGTCATGAAAGACACGGTTAATACCTAGATGGGAAAGTGTGTTTGCCCATTTCTAACAGAAAGGAAATGTGTGGAGAGAAGTGTCAATTAAATTCAACAGAACAGGTAAAGTATTTTTCAACTATACTTATTTCTTTATTATTGCTAATTACAATTATTTATTCTTTAGAATAACACTTAGAACTAAAGGAATGTAACTGACATTTTTAAATTTTACAGTTAAGAGCAGAAATGCTTACAATTAGTTAAATCGTTAAATATAATGTTATAAATAATGTAAGTAATTTAACGTTATATCAAAATATCATTTAAAGGCTAGAAAAATTGACAGTGCCAAAGGTATGCCAGTGATTTATCATCTCATACGCTTCAATATAAACACCAATTACTATTAGTAATGAGAATACGAATATTAGTATGAAGAATTTCTCTGAATCTGTTGAGTGACGATAAACTCAATACAGTTTTAATAATATCTTAAATTAATAGTGGTATTCATAATAAACGCATGGCGGATTAGTGTATTATACAGCGATGCGTTGTCGCAAAAATTTAACTTGCATTGTTTTTAATGCACCTCCTACCAACAAATATGTTACGTTACGCCAAAACAGATGCAGCACGCTGTCGCGTACATATAATCCATAAGATGAATTTACAGAAACAATTAATTTGTGGCGTTCAAAATCATTCGATTATACACGACAAAAAATTACCCGGTTACAAAAGTCGAAATGTACACGAAAGTGCGTGGAAATCAATAAGCATAAATCGACGCGAATTCGTCGAATTATCTCTGTTCAGGCGCGAATCACTGAAGTTTCGAGCGTTCGCGGTTTAGGTTTAAATCTAGTCTTAAGAGAGCAGTTAAGATAGTCAATAAGTATAACCTATAGTTTTAACGAGGTCACGGTCACTTTGTATTTACAGCACGAATACACAATAAATTACAATGAGTCTTATTAATTTATGCAAGATTAATTTATAGAACTTGTGGTAGAACACGCGGAAGCACGCGCGAGGAAAGACACGAGCCAAGCAGTTCGTGTGTAAGCACTGGAACGTTCCAGATAGGCGCAAGTGCGCTAGGTAATAGTGTACCTGAGATTCAGTCGACGGTTCGAACAGAAGAGAGCGATCGCGGTGATGGATCGGCACGTGTTGCCGAATTCTGTGACGTCAGCACCTCACCCAACAGCTGTTCGACTCGAGTGAGACGAGGACTGTACCGGCGACACAAAGCCGGTCGCACGGTAGAGTGAGAGAGCCGTCTAATTAGGTGAGGTGCGTGCCAACAGATGGCCCGACCGATCTCATCACCGCGATCATACATACCGAAGCTCTGGTCGCGTTTTGTCATTTATAATGCGCGCGGTTTCGGCAGCGAATCGGCCAATCCCAAACATTCCCGCCCGCCTCGTCAGTAATGACGAGATTGCTCAGTGTCAATAGTGACTAAATTCATTCAGGATAGTATGCCCCTGGAATGACGCTGTTAGCCGGTCGAGAATGCATGAGATCGTCCTTGTATGTACCTACAGTAAAGTATCGTGTACAGTGGTAGTGGCGAAGTTAATTGCAAGTGCAAGTGTATCGTCGCGAACGCGCGAGGTGAACATCGAGTGATGTGAATTATTGTATTCTAGTCGTAGTGACTCGTTGGTGGCTCATGTGGGCAACAAACGGTACGTATCGAAGTTGCTATTGTGGTGCGCTTCTTTAGAAGTAGATCCTAACGCGGTCTAAAGTATGTCCGGGTTACGGTCGCGAATATTATTGTTACTCGTTCGAGTCACTCCCAGTATCGGTTTCAGTGGTGTCGTCGCGTGGTAGTCTTATGATTTTGTGTATGGGACGAGTGAATTCTGATAGTGCCGTTTTAAGTGTAGCCACGCGCACGAGTCCCTCCGTGTCCTGGTGCACCTGTGTTACACGCGCGAGTGGCCACTTCGAAGGAGGCTGAATTTCGTTTTTGATTAGGCACAAGTCGCCTATCTTAATGGGCGTTTGAACCCGTTTCCATTTACCCCGCGTTTGCAACGTGTTTAGGTAATCGCGAGCCCACAGTCGCCAGAAATGCTGTTGCATTTTCTGCACAAGTTGCCACCGAGAGAGCCGATTTTCTGGGAGTTCCTCGAGATTTGGTTCCGGCAGCGCAGTAAGGGCCTCCCCGATGAGAAAATGACCGGGTGTAAGTACACTGAAGTCGTCAGGATCATCGGACAATGGTTGAAGCGGACGCGAATTTAAGCAGGCCTCAATTTCGGTGAGTAAAGTCGCCATTTCCTCGTATGTGAGCTTGTGCTCGCTTATTACGCGTCGGAGGTGGTGTTTGACGGATTTGACCGCCGCTTCCCAGATTCTGCCGAAGTGTGGTGCAGCCGGTGGGTTGAAAGTCCATTCGATGCCCTCGGAAGCCACCGCGTCTAGGACCTGGTTCGAGGTGGCGGCCCGTAGTAGGTCTCGTAGCTCCTTAGCTGCTCCCACGAAGGCGGTGCCGCAGTCACTCAGTATTTGGCTGCAACGGCCCCGTCGGGCGATGAATCGGCGGAGTGCGGCGAGAAAAGCGACAGTCGTGCCGTCCGACACCACCTCCAAGTGCACTGCCTTTGTAGCCAGGCAAACAAAAAGTGCTATGTAACCCTTATACGCGTGTTGGCCTCGACCTTTGCTGGTACGTAATAGAATAGGGCCGGCATAATCGATACCTACTCGCGTGAATGGTCGGCAAGGGGTTACGCGACTCGCGGGGAGATTGCCCATAATCTGACTCATACAGTTACCCTTCCAGCGCACGCAGATGGGACATCTAGTATAGCCTTATTGGCCCAATAAAGGGTGCGCCCTTCCTCAGTCTTTCGACTATACGAGCATTTGGCTGGCAAGGTGTTGTGAGCAATTGTACTGTCGTCGCAGACCCCTGCCAAGGGAAATCCGGCGTAGATGTTATGCCGAAATGGTACTTGGAAAAACCCTGCCCTCATCCGCTAGGAATCATTGGACAAGTTGGATCTACCCCTGTAGGGGAAGCGGCTCGTTTAGTCAGAGCTCCACGTCGCGGGGCGACGGGGAGCACTGTCCAGTGGGGACCACGAGGAGGTAGAGCCGCCAGCATAATGCTCGATCCCAGCAGGATGGCTTTCGCCGATAACGCCCCACCCTCCACAGTGCCTGGGCGCTGCCTGCACTGGGGGTCGGGGCGACGCAGATGGGACAACGGTGGATGTGCGTCTTCACCAGTGGTCGTCCTCGAAGAATCCAGCAGTGCTGGCGTACCGTCGACAGCGTGAGTTGGGTGCCGCCGTGCAGGCATCGTCGATGGGCGTCGTCGATCCAGAGCGAGGCCAAGTGTGATTCGTCAGACAGAATGATTGGGTGCTTGTGACTGTAGGGTAGCAGCGAGTGCTGCAGCCGCCCGCCGACACGCAGGATGCCGTCCTCGTCTACAAATGGGTTGAGTCGCAGTACACGGCTCTTGCTCTGGATGGGTCGTTTGGCTTGAAGGCAGCTGAATTCCTGAGCGAAGAATCTCCTCTGCTCTAGTTGTACCAGTCTGCGTTGCGCTTCCTGGAGCTCGTGGCCAGTGAGGTAGGGCTTCCGAGAACCCTGGTGCTTGCGCAGCCACCGACAGCACCAGGCCGTTACCCTGAGGAGACGTCGTAAGTTTGAAAAATTAAGAATGTGTGAGCTCACCTCGCTACCCGTTTTTGCCTGAACGTGGAACGTGTGCCGTTGCTCATCCAGGTCCTGGTTGGGTGGTGGGAACTTGGGACTGGTCCAGTGATCCGTGACAGCGAGCCACGTCGGTCCGGTCCACCACAGCGGATGGGTAGGCAGCTCCCTCGGGGACAATCCCCGGGAGGCACAGTCTGCAGGGTTGTCCTGGCTCCGAACGTGATGCCACCGGGCGTTAGGTACGGTGCGCTGGATGTCTGCCACGCGATTGGCCACGTACGTTTGCCATTTGCTCGAGTGGGATTGGATCCAGCCTAAGGTGACCAGAGAATCTGTCCACAGATGAACAGCACCGATCGGCAGCTCCAGTGTCTCAAGTGCTTGGGCGGTCAGTCGAGCCAGCAGGTGGGCACCACAAAGATCACGGCCGAGTAAGCTCGTTCGGAGGCATCCGAGAAGCCGTGGATCTCGATGACTTGCTGGGTTGCAGTCACGCCCATCCATCGCGGGATTTGCACGTCGTGTAGAGCTGGTAGGTCCTCTATGAAATCACTCCACAGGTGATCTTCCGTTGGTGGTAGTGGTTCGTCCCAGTCTGTCTTCAGTAGCCAGAGTGACTGGATGAATATTTTTGCCCGAACAGTGACAGGAGCGAGCCAGCCCAGTGGATCGAAGATCTGAGCTGCTTGGCTGAGTACGATGCGCTTCGTGGTACTGGTAGACGGGCGTCTCTGGAGGCAACGGATGCGAAACCTGTCGCTTTCTGGGAGCCACTGGATACCTAGTACGCTGTGGGTGGTGTCCGTGTCCCATTCGCGTGAAGTCCCCAAGTCGTCGCTGGTGATGCCTCCTAAGAAGTCCTGTGAATTTGAAGCCCATTTTCTCAACCGAAAGCCGCCCGCCGTACAGAGGCGTGTCAGATCCGCCTGAAGGTGTTGGGCTTCCTCGAGCGTGTGTGCACCCGACAGGACGTCGTCCATGTAGACATCCGAGAGTAGAATTCGGGACCCAGCCGGACAGTTCGTGGATTCTTCCCTGGCTAGTTGCTGTAGGCACCGGATTGCTAGGTAAGGAGCACAAGCTAAGCCGTAAGTCACGGTACAAAGTTGAAACTCCCTTGCTGGTCTGTCAGGTCTCCTGCTCCAGAGTATCCGTTGGAAGTCCCGATCGTCCGGGTGAACCACAATCTGCCGGTACATCTTCTCCACGTCCGCGACAAAGGCAATAGGGTGCCGTCTCCAGCGCACCAGGATATCGGCCCGTGCTGGTAACAGATTAGCCCCGATGTGAAAAAAGTCGTTGAGGGACTTACCCGAGCTCGTTGTCATGGACCCATTGAACACCACGCGGAGCTTCGTCGTCGTGCTTGTTGTTTTCATGACTCCGTGGTGGGGTAAGTAGTACCCTGGACCGCTCAAGGGACGATTCACAGGTTGCATGTGGCCTAGGTCTTCATACTCATGCAGGAAGTTTTCGTAGGCCTTCTTGAATTCCCCATCCCGCTGGAATCGGCGCTGCAGCGACGTCAGGGTGCGCAAGGCTGCTGCTCTTGACACGCCCAGTTCGGGGCGACTCTTGAAGGGCAGGCGAACCACGAACCGGCCTTCGGAGGTCCGCCGATAAGTAGCGAGAAAGTGGTCCTCGCAGGCCTGCTCGTCCGGGGACAGGGTAGGTTTCGCCCGAACTTCTTCCTGCTCCCAGAATCTTTCCAACAAGTTTGTTAGCTCCGCATTTACAGCGCAGAATTGAACCGTAGGGATCGGTTGAACCGGATGCTGGGCATGAGCACCCTTGACGCCTCCAGTGAGTATCCATCCGAAGACCGTTTTTTGAGCTAAGGGTGAGTCCGGAGGTCCCTTGCGGACGCCGTCCAGCAGAATTTCATTGTAAACGTCTGCTCCCAGTAACAGCTCCACGGAATCAGAATCGCCTTGTAACGGATGGGCCCATTGCAGGCCATGCAAGTGACTCCAGCGGGATAAGTCGGGTAGAATGCGGGGTTTGTAGCTGGGCAAGTTTGCCAAAGCAAAGGCAGGGACTCGGATGCTCTGCTGCTGGTCTCGATTCGCCGTTACCTCGGTCCAGACCAGGCCGCGAGTACTGTGCGATCGCACCCCGCCCGCGAAAGCCAGTGGAAGACGTGCTCGTTGTCGTGTAAGGCCCAGTTTCTTGACGAGCTGATCTGAGATAAGCGATACCTCGCTGCCAGGATCGATCAGTGCCCGCACGACGGCGTACTGACCAGCGGGGGTGTACGCGCGTACTCGGGCTGTCCCCAAAATCACCGACCGCAGGGTGCTATGTTGAGGTGTCACGTGCTGCACCGTTGCTTCGCGGCTTTCCTCCGATACCTCGTGGATAGAGGTATGGTGTTTCTCTGCGCACTTCTGACATCGTTTATTAGACGGGCACTCACCTATTTTATGTTTGCCTAGGCAGTTGAGACAACGTTGCAGCGAGATGAGCGTCGCCTTTCTTTCCTGCTGCGTCTTTTCCTTGTAGCGAGGACAGAAGAGTAGGTAGTGCCAATTCTTGCAGAGGACACACGGCTTGGCAGTTTCCCGTCTAGTGGCGACCTGATGGACCTGAGCAGGCTTGTTGCTGGTCGCGGTTTTATTCATGTCCTCTGCTTGTTGCTCGACCCGGCGCTCCTCCAGGGCTTCGACACTATGGATACGTGCGTCAATAAATTTCTTCAGTGCCTCTAAGGTAGGTGGCTCCGTAGAGGCCCCGAGCGCGGCCTCCCATTCTCGGCTCGATTGGAGGTCTAGTCGATCTACCGTTAGATGGACAATCCAATCCGTAGGGTCTGGTCGACCCATGTCAACGAGAGCTTCGACAACGTCCCACGTGGCATAGTATAATTTTTTTAGTTCCGCGGACGACTCCTCCTTGACTGGCTGAAGGTCAGTTAGCTTTGTTAGCAGAGCGCGAACCATGCGGCGTTTGTTTGAGAACCGCTCTTGAAGTAGGGTTCAGGCCCGTTTAAAATTTGACTCCGTCGTCTTGATGTTGCGTATCAGGTCGGCCGCTTCGCCCGTCAGGCAACCCCGTAGATAGTGGAAACGGTCGACATTATGTAGCGACGAGTCCTGTATGACTAAGGATACGAAAAGATCGTGGAACGGAGCCCAGTCGCTGTAGCGGCCGTCAAAGGACGGCAGATTAATACGTGGCAACAAAGCACGTTGTCGTAGCTCACTGCCCTCTGCGTGACCCGGCGGCGGAGTTGTGTTAGCGGATTGAGGCGTCCCTATGATCTCCTCTCGCATATCTAGAAGTTGGGCCTGCTGGTCCATATAAGATTCTTCGGCTAGACTGAAGCAATCCTTTGTGAAATATTCGTGCTTTTCCAGCTCGGCGGTGCGGGACTCTACCAAAGCCGTGTGTTGAGCCACGAACTGCTGCCAGTACGTATTAAGCATAGATAACCGCGCTTGGATTACACCGCCCGTAATATTAGCCGCACCTTTCTTTTTTAAATTTTCGTAGACGCGGGTTAAGCGGTGGTACACGTCGATCTGGGCGCTGAGTTTATCCGCCATTCTGAATGTCGAATATGGACTCGGTCACCACGCGGTCGCGATAGAATGTTCCGGAACCGGTCACTCGAATGTTCTCACGATTTTTCCCGGAATCCGGCTTGAAGGATCAAAATGTTCAGGCGCGAATCACTGAAGTTTCGAGCGTTCGCGGTTTAGGTTTAAATCTAGTCTTAAGAGAGCAGTTAAGATAGTCAGTAGTTAGTCTATGCCGATTCTGGACCAAGTGGTGGCGAGGGGGGTGGGCGGTGGGGGGGGGGGGGGGGGTACCGCGCTCTTCCGCGAGATGGGCGAGGGGTGAGGCGGGGAGGGGGGTACCGAGTTCGTGGGCGAGGGGGCTGACGTCACGGGGGAGGGGGATTCCAAGATGGCGTCGCCTGAGTTCGTGGGCGAGGGGGCTGACGTCACAGGGGAAGGGGGTTTTCAAAATTTTCAAAATGGCGTCGCGCGCGCATGTTGAGTTTGTAGGCGAGTGGGCTGACTTCACGGGGGAGGGGGTGGATTTTCAAAATTTCAAAATGGCAGCGCGCGCATTTCGTGTTGGCACCACCTATTGGATGTTTAAGGTACTTTGGGTCAGCGTTGGGTAATTTTTCATATTTTTCATGCATTTCGTATTGGCGCCATCTGGCGGATGTTTATGGTACTTTGGGCACGCGTCGCCGCCGCGCAATCTCCGTACGCGTGCGGGGATCGGTGCGCAGGCGCGACCGCGACCGATTCGTGGAAATTCAAATCGCGGCTTCGACGATGATGATGATGATTTCTGAGAAAGAGGGTGGTGGACCATGAGAAAAGAATTTTTTCTGAGAAAAGATAAGGCATAGGATTTCGGTGCCCTCTAATTATTATTATTGTAAGTCAATCATCGCGATAGCTCATGGAATAAACATTGCACCGCGCTATGCAGTGTGTTTATACCGGAGCAGGATTGAACGCATTTGTTTATATTTGAATCGTGGGATCAATTATTGAAGGGTGAAAAGATCTTGTTTATTTCGCAGAGAAGGTGGAAGGTTGGTGAGTAATTCTGACATATTAAGATTTTTAAAATTTAATAATTTATTCACTTTAATTACCCCACCCGACTACATCGTCAGCGAATAGGGTACTATCGTCGTTGTTGGTAAAAATGGCATTGTCGACGATTTCATTAAATAAATCCTCATCAGTATAAAATGAATCATCGCCAACTTGCTCAGGGACAGTCTGAATTCCAATATCGCGAGCCTGAAGCCCCGATACTACATTCTCAAAAACAGCTTTAAAGTCAAACAGTTTCGCATTGGCACATTTCCGCCAAACTACACTTTTTGGATATATCGGACTGCGCAATTTATATATGTTATTATAATCAATGTTTTCATAATCATCACCATCATCATCACTAACATCTAAATAGAATGTTTTTTGCCGCGCATGCCTAGTCATCCAATATCGCTCGCTCCCGTAGTGGTCAGGCGGCGTCTCGCCGTATCTACCACTAGCATTGTAAAACACTTTTAAAAATATGTCGCCATCGCGAACAACTTCCGCCTCATGAAGTTCTTCACCACGAATTTCTTCGGTTTGAACCGCAACATTCTGACACGCAACATATATTTTGGGGTTGAAGTCGTGTATAGGCAGCACAGCGGAGTCTGAGATCGCAGCGGCAGCTGAATGATTTAATTGCGTGGGCAATGACATAATCTGAAACCAATTTTTCTTATAATTCTCAAAGTTGCTGACACAACGATTCACTAAAATATGGTAAAGGAAACTTACGATATTAATCGATTTTATTTCCCTGCGTTGAACGGTGAACGATATCCTGCAAAGCGATCTCGTTTCCAACAAGAACAACAACAACAACAATTACAATAACACTTCGATGCGACAGTCTTCGATGCAACTGCAATCGACTCGGACACAATAAATTTTTAAAACGTTTCTTGTAGTAACGTATGACCAGACTAACGCAGTAGCATGAGAGAACTGATTTTAACGTGGTCGCATTCATGTAAGCAACCATTGTAAACATACAGCGATAATTATTCGGGGGTAGTGTTCCGAGTATTTCATATCGAGAAGGCTTTAAGTCAATCCTCGCGGTAGTACACGTGCAATGATGTAAGCATAGAGCGATAATTATTGTAAATCAATCGTCGCTATAGCCCATGGAATAAACAAGACATTGCATTCCATGATGATTTCTGAGAAAGAGGGTGATATCTGAACATTGACTTTTCCCAAGACCCCGATGTCTCTAAGAAGTGTCCTCGAGAAAACGCAATGTCCCTGAAGCAATAAATTAGGCGTTGCGTTCACGCGAGCAACTAAGCGATAATTATTCGGGGTAGAGTTTCAAGTATTTTCACGATCGAGAACAGGGCGACGTCTCAAGTACCCTTATCGAAGGTCTGCGAGTCAAGCGTCGTCGGAACGTGTCCGAAACTCCCCCCACCCCTATTGCTTATCCGGAAACGTGATTGACATTCGCTAAGACCCCGCCTCTAAGAATTAATACATGGATATGAATATGTACGAAAGGATATTATAAAAGAGTCGTTACAGGTATTAACGTGAAAATCATACATTTATTAAAACATATACGCGTACTATAGTGGTACATGATTTACAACGCGCAACATGGATTGCATTCCTAACGCTAACAATTCGCAATCAATCAATGTCGCGTGAATTCGATTCGCAAATGATCAATTTCGATGTGGGTCTGGGGTGTTGTTACGTTGTCACGTAATTTTTGAAGAATGTCAGTCATATTTTGCAGTAGGAGCTTTCACGTAGACATTGAGAAGCTCAACTCGCCACCTTTATTGTCGACTATGGTGATCTCGACGCGGCACGAATCCATGCCAATGCAAATTCCTATCGTGAGCCGTTTATACACGCACGATTGATGGTTTTGGCGTTTTCGTGGTTTTTGGCGTTGCGGATTTAGAACTGTAAGAAACGTACACACGGAATTAATACTCGGTTCGCTTGCGTTTACAGTGAAAGAAGTAAGTGAAAAGTGAAAACTGAAAAGTGAATAATAACGCGTACCTACCTCATATTGCACTGTTGATTAAGATGTTCCTGTTGCTGGCGTTTATTGGGGTAATCACCATTGATGGCGGATGCGTAGGATGAATCGTTGAAGCTAAGTTTATACATCTTGATATGCACTATGTACGATTATACTGATCGATCAACGACTCATCATGAATATTTTCCTCGACATCATCGACAACATCATCGTTAACATTATCTTCATCGTCAACATCGCGAACATCGTCAACATCGTTGTCGGTGTTATTGTCATTATTGTCGTTGTCGGTGTTGTTGTCATTGTTGTCATTGTTGTCGTTGTCGTCGTCGTTGTCGTCGTTGCCGTCGTCGACGTTGCTCGTGGTTATCGGCGTCGTCGGTTCGCTAGACATTTCGTGTTGCTCGATGAACGACTCGCGGTTTAACAATCATCGAAGAGATTTCTATCCGTTACTCCACCGACAATCAGGGAACATCCGAATAACCTTCCAGATTCTAGCGACGCCGACGACTACGACGCCGACGACTACGACGACGACGACAACGACGACGACGGCAACGACGACAACGACGACGACAACGACAACAATGACAATAACACCGACAACGATGTTGGCGATGTTGACGATGTTGGCGATGAAGATAATGTTAACGATGATGTTGTCGATGATGTCGAGGAAAATATTCATGATGAGTCGTTGGCAAAGGTTTACGATTTGGATTCGGTGCGTAAACCCGTCGATGATATCGATGTGTATATACGGAACGCCAAAGGACCCTTGTCGCTACAATACCTGCGACTGTTCTTCACCGACACTAAGAAAGTAATCGACAACGTGTACGGCGTATACTTGGAGCCCGACGACAAGCTAATGATCGGCGATTCCATGTTCACCATCGACGCAGACGGCGATGACATTCGCGTGAACGGAACGCGATACCCGGGGACTCAGGGTTTGTACGAATTGCTGTTCATGCGAAAACCCAACCAGTAGACGTGCACGGACGCGGATTTTCGCTCCTACCGACGCATCTTGTTGTCGACGAGCGCGCATAAGCAAAACCAATGAATATGTAATATATGTGTAGCGTAGAATAGTCAAAATTGTATTTTGTGCGTGATATATATTTTTCCTTACTTTATTAAGATTAATTGTACGCATATATGAGATGAAGAACGAGAATGTGAATAAACGGATAATGTATATATTTATATGTATTTTTTTCATTTATTTTTTCATTTATTTATTCATTTATTTATTCCAGTTACATCAAGCACGCTAATGATAACGAATCATAGAATATCCTTGTCGCGTATCCACGAGTTCCGCGACGAATCGAATCCAAACCACTTAACGTACACCTGATTGAATTATATACGTAGCGCCACCTAATGTAAGTCACACACACGCATTGCATGTACATTACGCGTCATATGCAGAGAAACGAATATGTAAGAGTATGTAAGAATTATTTTTTTCTATAGCGATGAACACGACGGCGGCGGCGATGAGAGCAACGACAGCGGCGACTGCTTCCTTTACCCGCGAGAAAGAATATCCCTCCCGTCCGAACGTTATTTTTACGCAAATACCGACTTTATAATTTAAGTACGCATAGATGGATGTATATTAATAAAACACACACTGTTTTGAATAAAAAAAGAAATAATATTTATTTTAAAAAATATTTATTTAAAAAAATTTCTTCATGATGTCACGTCCTGCAACACACAGAGAAAAAAAACAAATTATTATTATATAAAACGATGGTAATAGCACGCGAAACACCAAACAATTAAAATTCGGTTATACTCACTCCTTAAATAGGCGCGGCAATTCCCAAAAGTCACCCTCAAATGCTAAAAATTCAATATTTAACGTGTCCTCCCGCCATGTACGCCTGGCATGTTGAATCTTTTGCCGCAACTCACGACATTGGTACCGCTGAAACAAACACATGACTAGATTAAAACATCGTCGAATGATGTGCGCGCACCAATATAATTTTTACGAAACATCACTTACGAGCAGCTGGATGATGACATCAATGTCGCCGTCACGCGCGTGGGCCTCGATGTCCTCTCGACGCTGAAACAAACGTGCGAATCTATTAAAACCACGTCGATTAATATATGCGTATCAATATAATTTTTGCGAAACATCACTTACGAGTCGCCCGACCGTCCCGAGATAATCTACGGTCCAATCCGCCATTTGGTTTTCACATTCGTGCTGTAACTAACACATGAATCGATTAAAACATTGTTTAATGGTGTATGTGAACCAATATAATTTTTCTGAAACATCACTTACGAGAAGGCTAATCAACTCCTGCCGTTTCGCGCGCCACGCTCGCATGACAGTATCACGCTCGTGCTATAACAAATGTACAACTTCGTTAGGAGACCGCCTAATTGAATGCACGCACCAATTCAATTTACATAAACAGAAAAAAAAACTATACTTACGATTTTTTGCAGCACGGCATTACGCTGCTCCAGCCACGACGCGTATATGTTTTAATAAATGTATAGTATTATTTAGTCGGATGGGACAACCAGGAAGAACAGACCACGTGTTGCTCTGAAATTCGAGATTTATTTCGTTATTTACATGCTAATTTACACTATGTACAAAATCCCTATTCTGATCCGATGATTATTAATAATCGCGGTGACTGTTTTTCGTTACACGTGCCAGCTGCGCATGACTATCTGCCCATGGCATCTGCCTTACCGACGATTGGAGGCGATAAGATAAATTTAAAGAAATCCATTTTCTTTATATCTCCCCCCCTCAGTGAATACAACTTTCTTTGAATACAAAATATTTTATCGTTAATTTCGCTGTATGTCTTCTCACTCGATTGCATCGGCAGGAAATAGTTTCGTTATGTGGAAGAAATTCGATTCTGCCTTGTTATGACCAGTGTTTATTCTGTATAATGACTTTGATAATTTCTCTATAATTTCGTAAGGTCCAATCCTCAATTCGTCTAACTTTTTCCTGTTTAACTTATTACCATTTCCAACGTATACCATGTCTCCTATTTTTAATTCAGAGTATATTCTATTTTCATCGAATAGTTTCTTATTATATTCGTGTGATTTTATAGTGTTTTTTAATGCTGTATTCCTATCTTGTATCCAGTCACGTTCTGTAATAATTTGTTTTAGCTCGTTTGGCAATGCTGTGACATCTGTACCATCTAATAAATATTTTGGTGCAAATCCTGTGACTGTATGTTCAGTTTCGTTATACTTTTTTACACAGGCTTGTGCTATTGTTGTCCAAGCTACTTTTCTTTGTTTTTCGTTTATTGTACATCTGATTTTATTTACAAGCGTTTGATTTAATCTTTCGTTTAGGCCATTTGAAAAAGGTGAGTCTACCGCCGTGAAAATTAAAGTGATATTTTCATTATCCAAAAATTTCTTGAATTCCTTTGAATTAATACCTGGATATTGATCTGCAAGAATTGTGTTAATCCTGTCTATTTCTGAAGTACTTTTTACTAATTTAATAAAGTTATTTGCATCTTGAGTTTTTGATGTCAGTATGTAAGCGTATCTTGTGAAGTGATCTACCAGAAGATGTAGATATTTTTTTGTCGATCGGGATCCTCCAAAACCACCAATTGTGTCCAAAGAAATTATTTCAAATGGTTTTGTGGCTGGGCCTAGATGAGACAGGAATCCAAATTTAGCTTGTCCTCTTGATTTATTTCTTATACATATTGAACAATTTTTGCATACTTGTTTAATGTTTTTTGTTAGGTTTTTTGCAGTATAAAATGGGCTAATCTTTTTAAGCATTTGGTTGATTCCTAAATGGCACATTTCTTTATGTACATTTTTTATAAACCCAATGCTGAATGGTTCCGATAGAATTATCTTTTCTCTTTTGTTAATTTTCTTGTAGCATACATTTTGTTTTGTTATTAATTTCTCTCTATTGTTGTATATTTCTTCGTTTTTTTCTTGATCCAATAGGATATCTTTTAGGTTTATTAAATTAACCACTTTTAGTGTTTCTTCTTTATCTGTATCTGATTCCAATACTGGGTTTCTACTTAGAGCATCGGCTTCCAGATTACTTTTCCCTGGGTTATACTTTATTTTAAGGTCGTATTGTGACAGATAATAGGTTAAGTCTCCTAGTTCTTCGTCAGGTCTGGCTTTTATGTTTAAGTTTTCCAATGGTTTGTGATCACAATATACCTCAAATGACTTTCCAATCAACCAGAAATGCCAATATTTTACGGCTTCCTTTATTGCTAGACATTCCAAGTATATTGCTTTTTTTCTTTTTTGGAACTCATTTAATTTCTTTGAGTAGTATGCTACTGGCTTTTCTTCCCCATTTGCTTGGGTCTGTTTTAAAACTGCTCCAATTCCTTGTAGAGATGCATCCGTGTAAATTTTTATTGGAAGATTGTGATCAAATATTTCCAAAATTGGTTGAGAACATAATAGTCTTTTTATATTATCAAATGATTTTTGGCATTCTTCTGACCAGATGAATTGTTGATTTTTCCTAAGTAAATTGTGAAGAGGGTCCAGTATCATTGCTCTATTTGAAATATATTTATGATAAAAATTAATTTTTCCCAGAAATTGTTTGACGTTTTTTTTTTGTTTTTGGTGCCGGAAAATTCTTAATTGATATTACATTATCTTTTAATGGACTTAATGTATTGTTTGTTATTATGTGTCCCAAGTATTTTACTGATTTTGATGCAAACGTACATTTTGTAAATTTTAATCTAAAACCCTCGTTTAATATTGCTTTTAATACTTTCCTTAAATGCTTTATATGTTCAAAGAAACTTTTGGAAAATATAAGTATGTCATCTATAAAGTTCTCAGCAAAATTTGTTAGGTGTGACGTCCCAATATTTTTCGCGCGGTCTTATTCTAAATTTCTATCATAAATCACGTTATCACTCCACCAAAAAATCCTTCAAACTCAACTCTTACCCCTTTTCCCCAATCGCTGATCACCTTGACGATGTACCTTAGCGGTCCCCATCTCAAGATGGTCGGTACGAAACCTCCTTCGCTTAATTCGCCCAACGAGGCACAAATTCCCTCCTCAAACTAAATCTAAACAAGTCCCTCGCCCCAAACTCTTCTTAAATCGAGACCACGTCTCACCCCTTCTCTACGACCCCCCAAATCAAAACCACAAATACCCCTTTCCTGTTAAAACGACCAAAATCCATTCGATGGGTTGAGTATCACCATTCACAGTCATAAAACCCCAAAAATCTAAATGCGACACATATTTGGCGTACGTGACATAAATATGTCTATTAATAGTTATACCGTTTACAAAAAACCCGGAAGTCCTACCGTGACCCACTTATTAACTGTGTCAAGGCCGCTACCGCGCGTACCCCCGCAACGTCCTTATAAATACGAGGGGACCGAGACAGAAGCTCTCTTTCAACGATAACAATTCGTACAACGAACAAGTGTTAAACCAAGAAAGTTTATATCATAATCATCTAGAAAATCATTGTAAGCATTAATAACCATACCATTTCACATTGTATATCATCCTCATACCATAATTTTGTATTATTATTGCTATTTCATATTATTGCTATTTCATATTATTGCTATTTCATATTATTGCTATTTCATATTATTGCTATTTCATATTATTGCTATTTCATATTATTGCTATTTCATATTATTCACTTTATTTACTGCTTATTGCATTTTCGTGTCTATGCTTATTGCTATTTCATATCATTTACTTTATTTACTGTTTATTGCATTTTCTTGTCTACGCTTGTAGTGATTTCATATTATTTACCTTAGTTACTGCTTATTGCATTGTCTTGTTTACGCTTATTGCGATTACATATTATTTCTTTCAATAACTATTGATTATTACTTATTCACATGTAATTCATATTCATGCTCATACGTTTCAATAACCAGTGTATATAATGTATATTATGTACTAAATGCTAAATCCCGAGTGCATAATTATAACGTAAAAGATCACCAACGGTGCATCAAATTGAATAAACAATTTCTATTCAAATCACGTTACGAGTTATTGTGTCTAGTCATCTGTTTGCGAAAATTCCCAAACGGAATCAAGCTGTCACAACAGCTGATTCCCGTTCGTGAACGCGAGAAAGGCTCTAGTGTTTACAAACACACTGTTGCATGAGCCGTGCAATCCACGAAAAACTTAAACGTGGTTTCTTATATATATGCAACGGTAAATCCTATTACCGAAACCAAAACAAATATAAAGTAATACAACGGGTGCTCCCCAAGTGTACATTTACCTTCCCTGGTCGATTAGAGTGACGGATTCAAGATTCGCGCCTGATCGCCTCCAGAAATCCTAAGTGTGACGGATTATAGATTCGCGCCTGTACTCCACCCAAATCTCAGAGTGACGGATTATAGATTCGCGCCTGTACTCCACCCAAACCTCAGAGTGACGGATTATAGATTCGCGCCTGTACTCCACCCAAACCTCAGAGTGACGGATTATAGATTCGCGCCTGTACTCCACCCAAACCTCAGAGTGACGGATTATAGATTCGCGCCTGTACTCCATCCAAACCCCAGAGTGACGGATTATAGATTCGCGCCTGTACTCCACCCAAACCTCAGAGTGACGGATTATAGATTCGCGCCTGTACTCCATCCAAACCCCAGAGTGACGGATTATAGATTCGCGCCTGTACTCCACCCAAACCTCAGAGTGACGGATTATAGATTCGCGCCTGTACTCCATCCAAACCCCAGAGTGACGGATTATAGATTCGCGCCTGTACTCCACCCAAACCTCAGAGTGACGGATTATAGATTCGCGCCTGTACTCCATCCAAACCCCAGAGTGACGGATTATAGATTCGCGCCTGTACTCCACCCAAACCTCAGAGTGACGGATTATAGATTCGCGCCTGTATTCCATCCAAATCTCAGAGTGACGGATTATAGATTCGCGCCTGACATCCATTCTTTCCCCCCAATTGTCATCGTTCCCAAAAAACCTCACCCGGGACGTGACATATTTTTGGTGACAGCGGTGGGATTTACGTAAACCGTTGATAGAACTAGATCCTCTGACACGGTACCCACAAAGTCCCGCCACTTAATATGTACACAGAACACATAAATCTGTGGAGACCAGCCTATCAGAGCTGCCGATTACAAGTGTTGACGCAATCCATACAGTGGATGATCTGCGTTAACGGGAGATTAGCGACAAACGACGAAGGCGACGAAATTTGCTTACGTTGCTCCCGACTAGAAACAACTGAAACGGTGACAGAGTATCATATTCACTACTGCCAAATGCCCTATGCCTTCCCTAATTGCCTAAGGTGCGATGAAGTAATATATCAAACGCGTCCCGCAGCCAATTGCGCCGAGTGTACACATTGGTACTTTTTGAATCATTAATATCTTTTCACTACGAAATATAAACGAACTGCCTGACGCGAAATAAGACATTTAAAACTATCATGTGCGATTCGCGCCAAAATCAAAATACGTTATATTACCCAAGCCGTAGACTACGGGCCGTATTATCAGACTCGAATAACTTAATTTGTGTTTCTGGAGGCGTAGCAACGACCCCGGAAGGCGGGAAAATTTGCCTAAATTGTTTTAATTCAAATCCGGTGGAAGTAGACGAAATATATCAAGTACACTACCACCAACCTAACGATACATTTCCCGAATGCCCCCGTTGCAAAAACCTTCTGTTTAAATTACGGCCAATTAACAGTCGTGCCGCGTGCACAGAGCATTATCGTCAAATAAGAAAAAATTATAACAGATTTGATATAAACTATCCGGGTAGAGAATACCATAGATTTTGAGTAGGTACAGCCGGACGCTCAAATATAAGAAACCTCTTAAACCACCCTACAATAACAGATTTTACTAAATCAAAAGAATTTAATATGTCTGAGTACGGCGACGCAGACGACCCTCGCGTGATAGACCAAGGCGCAGACCCTTCCACTAGCCCCATAGACGTAGCAACTGCCGAATTATTAGACAAAAAGCAATTATTAAAGCAAAAAGGGGCAGCAATCGAAGCTTTGCACGCGAGATATGTCGAACCCAAAATGCATTCGGGCACAGCTACTAAATCGGGTGGACCCACGTTGGAAGGTCTTTCCGAACAGATGGAAACCATGCTCGAAAGAATGGAAAAACTTCTTGCACCCCCGCAGTTTACAAATAATTATGCCACACCGGGTTCCTCCCGTTTTGATAGAAAACCAGTAGTAACTCGTAATGAAGTTCCGGTAACAGTAAATCGTAAAGATATCACTGACCAAAATCCATCGCCCCAAATCGCATTAAAAGACGCCATATAAACCGTCCCAAGTTTTAACGGGCATAATATACCTATAGAACAATTCGCGAGAGCCTGTAATAGGGCTAAGGCCTTGGTTCCCCCGCAAGCTGAACCCCAGCTGGCGAGGTTGTTACGAAATAAGCTACAAGAACATGCATGCTTGGCCGTTGAGGATAGGGTCCTTGACTCCGTAAATGACCTAATTAAACAACTCAAACGCGTCTTCTCTCCTGCAAAAACGTCTGACCACTATCGTGGAGAACTCGCAAACATTATTAAAGGAACCAATGAACACATATTGGAATATATTTCACGTGTAAAAGACCTCCGATTTGCAATATTAGAAGAAGACAGAACGTATTACCGCGATTTCGCACGGAATCGTCCCGAAGACCTAGATCGCTTAACACTAGATTCATTCGTAGATGGTCTTCCACCCCACATAAGAACAAGGTTACTGCAACATACCTTTGAAACGATCGACGAAGCTTTCGATCTAGCTGTACTCGTAGACAAAAAGATTGATAGAGACCGTCTAAGGTTTTCCGAACAAAAGGCCCCGAAATTAACGTGTCAACTCTGTAGTAAAACAGGACACGACGCACGGTCATGCCGAGGCAATCAAAATATCACTACGCAACCCTTCGAGAGATACCCTCCAAACCGCGTTGCAGGATATGGGAACCAAGCACCCAACCCTCTGCTCCCCTATTGGGACAGAACTAGACCTCCTCCTTCAAGACCTACGGAAATACGTATCTGCTCATACTGTAGAAAACCCGGACACCTGATCTCAGAATGCAGAAAACGTATTTATAACCGAAATGAAAGAAATCCTGAAATCCTCCAAGAACGTGATTCGGGAAACGCTCTGCCCCTACGGTCAACCATGGATGCGTACCGCGGAACGGGCCAAACGAGAACGCATCCAATAACAGTGCAAACGGAACCGGGAATATCGAAACTAGGATCGCAACAGCATGGTTAAACACTGCCGGTGAAGCTCCGTCTGTAATGATTCCCTCCCCCGACTTCGAAACTACACTCGAGTTAATGATCGATACCGGGTCACAAGTAAACTTATTAAAAATTCAAGCTGTGAAGCTACCTCAAGAAATAAACACGAAAAATCGATTAATACTTAAGGGCATTTCTCCGGACCCCGTCACCACGATTGGCACAGTGAGAATAACCCTTTTTGGCGACAACGTCACATTCAACGTAGTCGAGAATGATTTTCCGATTAAACCAAAAGGAATTCTAGGTACAGAATTTTTCATAAAACAGAATGCCTCGATACATTACTCCAAAAGGCAGTTGGAGTTCAAAGAAACCTCCATTCCGTTTGTAAATAAAAACCAACTCGTGTTACCCGCTAGATCAAAAAAGGTCGGTTTCGTAAAAATATCGAATTCAGACAAAAAGGAAGGATATTTACCCCGGTTAGACTTAGGCGCTGGGATTCATGCCGGTAATGCACTTGTTAGTAATCAAGACGGCAAGGCTTACTTACAAATAATAAATTCCAATGAAACAGAAATAACGGTCGAAATACCCATTGTCGAATTAGAAGACTTCGAAACGATAACACCAGAAACCAAACGCAAACGGCCAAAAGAGACTACGACGCCTGTGGGCATCGCTCCCATCCACCCCCTAACAAAAAACAAGCCCCTTTTATCCCTGGATCTGCCGATCCACCATCTCGAGGCACCCGCGAAGGTGCACTCACTTTTATTCCCAAGGCATATTGCCGAAACAACCATCCACCCATATCTCCCTGAGTCTCTTGGTGTCGTGTCGTGTAAGGAAATATCGACAAATTCTGAAGAAGCCCCTTCGCGGGCAGAAAGAATACAAAATTTAATCGCGGTCGAACATATGAATCCAGAGGAAAAGCGTCATGTCCAAAATATTATAGAAAAGTACCACGACCTTTTTCATCTACCGGATGAAAAGTTAGGTCATACGAGAGCCATTCAACACAAGATCCAGACAACGGACCCGATGCCTATAAATACAAAACAATATCGCTTCCCTCCAGTACATAAGAAGGAAATCGACAAGCAAGTACGGAACCTAATAAAAAACGAAATTATAAAGCCGTCAAAATCGCCCTACAATTCACCTATATGGATCGTGTCCAAAAAACCGGGACCCGATGGGGAACTCTTGTGGCGAATGGTAATTGACTTCAGGGATCTGAACAAAAAGACCGTTCCCGACGCATACCCACTTCCTAATATTAATGAAATTTTAGATCAATTAGGAGGAGCAAAATATTTCTCCGTATTTGACCTCGCTTCGGGATTCCACCAAATCCCTATGAACCCGGAAGACGCACCAAAAACTGCTTTCTCTACACCTCATGGACATTATGAATTTGTCAGAATGCCGTTTGGGCTTTGTAATGCACCCGCTACTTTTCAACGTCTAATGGATCACACGCTTACGGGACTCCAGGGCACGGAGATGTTCGTCTACCTGGATGATATTGTCCTATACGCGAGTTCCCTTACGGAACATTTAATTAAATTTAAGAAGCTCGCTCACCGCCTACGGGAAGCAAACCTCAAACTCCAACCTTCAAAATGTAAATTCCTACATAAAGAAGTCGCATATTTGGGGCATATAATCACAGAAAAAGGGGTAAAACCTGATATGGGAAAAATTCAAGCTGTTCGAAACTACCCAGCACCAAATACACCAAAAGGAATCAAACAATTCCTTGGATTAACCGGATATTATAGAAGGTTTATCCCAGAATTTTCCAAAATAGCTCGTCCGTTGACCCAATTATTAAAGAAAGACACTAAATTTGACTGGGGATCGTCCCAGCAAACCGCGTTTGATCACTTAAGATCCGCTTTACAAAGGGAACCTATTCTGCAATACCCGAATTTTGAAATGGAATTCCATGTCACTACCGACGCGTCTGAATACGCAATAGGAGGAATACTAAGTCAGGCTGTTGATGGAAAAGAGTTACCCATAGCTTACACTTCTCGTCTCCTAAACAAAGCAGAAATAAACTATTCAACCATCGAGAAGGAACTTTTAGCCATAGTTTATTGTGTCAAATACTTCCGACCTTACCTTTATGGAAGGAAGTTTATTTTATATACGGACCACCAACCCTTAATCTGGTTGCATAGAGTAAAAGACCCAACGTCACGTCTCGTTAGGTGGCGATTAAAACTAGCAGAATACGATTATGAAATTCGCTATCAAACAGGGAAAAGCAATAAACTTGCTGACGCCTTGTCTCGTAATCCTCCTGTAGTGGAGGCATGCCCCATACGACCCCGTGAGGAAGCCGACGATGACTGGGAAGACCAACCCCCGCCTAAACGAGGTCCAGGGAGGCCACGGGTCTCCAAACAACCCACCCTTGTGACAAAACCCACGCGTAAAAACCGCCCAAGGACGGCACCTACGAGGACACAGCCGAGCCGAAAGGTACGCAAAATCCCGACACCTACAACAGAGCCGTCGGAACCAATAAGTAGCGAGGAAGAAATGGACCCGGAAAAAGAAAAGGAATTAGAGGACACCCCTTATCAAACTATTTCGCCTCCTCTTTTTTCTCAAATATCACAAGAACAGGAAAACCCTGATTCCGAAATGGAATCCAACGCGTCGGACGAATCAACAACCGACTCGGATTTATCAATGATTGAGCCGGACGATTCCCAAGATGTGGTATATGAAGCAGATCCGGATCGAGATATCAGAATAACGCCATCGATCAGTCGCGACCCATTGTCCTTACGTAAAGATACGCTTGTTTACTTTTTATGTACCAATGGAAAACCTTGCGATGATGGGGCTAAACAATTGCAGGAAGCAGGAGAATTAATAGAAACAAACGAACTCACTTTAGGTAAGGCTCATGTGACATATAAAAAGGGACAAATTCTCATTGGACTAGTTATTAAGGAAACGCAAAATACCCCCCTAACTACGACAAATTGGAGCGAAGCTCTTTCTTCCTTTAAAGATGTAATACGCGAATTGATTATATATTCGTTCAGTATAGCAAAGTCAGCAAATATTGATCAATTAAGCTGGCAAGAAATCATTATGGACATCCTTGAAACCATTAATGAAGAAGACATCAGTGTCACTATATGTTTACAGTTGGTTCAAATTCCCGAAGAGTCGAAAAGGCAAAATATTATTACAGAAAATCACGCATCTGCATTAGCTGGACATAAAGGAGTAACCAAAACATATAATCGAATTAGACACCATTACTTTTGGAAAGGAATGAAGAAAGCCGTGGAAGACTATATTCGAAAATGCGAGGACTGTCAGCGGAAGAAACTCGTTCGTGTTAAAACCAGGCAACCAATGATTCTCACCGACACGCCTGGACGAGCCTTTGACAAAATTGCTCTGGACATAGTAGTACCATTACCCACTACGAGAGAAGGACATACTTACGTATTAACTATGCAAGATTTATTGACGAAATACTTCGTGTGCGAACCCCTCAAACAGTCTACATCAATAAAAATCGCGGACGCATTTATAAAAAAATTTATTTGTCAATTTGGAGCTCCTGGAGCCATTCTCACCGACCAAGGAGCAAATTTCACTGGTAAATTCATGAAAGCAATCGCGCAAAAATTTAAAATCAAACAATTTCGAACCACAGCCTTTCACCCACAGACAAACGGCTCTTTAGAGCGATCGCACCTTGTTTTGACAGAGTATTTAAAGATGTTTATTGGTAAAAATAATGACTGGGACGAATGGACAGATTTGGCCGCGTTCTCTTATAACACCAGCGTCCACGAGGGCACTGGTTACACTCCATACGAGTTAGTATTCGGAAAAATAGCCCGGGTACCCAGTCAAAGTCGGGTACCTGAAGATTTTGAAAATGAAACTTATAATCATTACCTCTCAAAATTAAGTATAAGGGTGCAAGAGCTGCAAACTGCTGCAGCAGAAAATTTAAATCAGTCTAAACTTCGTTATAAAAAATATTATGATAGACACATAAACGAAGAGACCTTTAAACCAGGCGATCCTGTTTTCGTCCTCATAGAACCCCGAAAAGGAAAATTCGGAGATCAGTACTCTGGTCCTCACACGATATTGGAGGTAATCCCTTCACAGAATTTAAAAATATCGTGGAAGGGCAAGACAAAGATTATACACGCAAACAAAGCGCGCCTCGGTCGATTACGCGAAGATCCCGGTTGACCCTAAAACCCATACCAAAATAAGTATTAACTATTTCATTTCTTAGAAAAAAAAAAAAACTACAATGCCACACCGAAGGGGCTACGGCACCAAAAGGTCTCAAACCAGCGGAGGTGGCATAAAAAGAAAAATCAACCACATCCAATGGCTGCGCCGAAAGGCCACAAAAGAGGGAAGGAGCATTTCGCCTCTCCTCCCAAAAGTCACCGCCCAGACGGTCATCAGGGAAGCAGATAAAAACCCAGAGGTGATCACAATAGAAGACTCCCCAACACCCACGCAAATGGATTGGGAAGAATTCCTAGAAGCAACCACCCCACCAGCCCCTAACCCAACCCATCTATCCCCACCTCTATTCGAACACCTTTATTCCCCACAACCTCCCGAAATCCCTGTCCCTTCCACCATCCCTCCCTATCCAGGAGTCGTGGAAATCCTGGACACGGGGTCAGCCACAAGGGTGCCGGACCACAGCGAGCTGACGCCCGAGTTCCTGCGATGGTTCGATGACCTGTACCAAAGCGGTCACGACCTCACGTTCATCCTGGACGATCCCACCTTCCAAACCCTCGAATATTCCTATCCCCCTTTCTAATCCTAAAAAAAAAAATTCCTTCTTACCATTAATCCTTCTTCCCTTGTAAATAGTTCCCAATTCCCCTTTTTTTTCTCTTTGTGTAAATAATTTATTATTTTTCTTATCCTTTTATTTTATTTTTAATTTCGATAGTTTTATTGTAAACATTTTTTTTTCTTTTTTCTAAAGGCCCTTGGGCAGAAAATTCTTTTATTTTGTTTCCATCTCTCCCTTATCAAGTCACAAATAAATAAGTCCACCCCACATGTTAAGAAATTACTCATTTCTTCATGTAGGAGGGGAGGTGTGACGTCCCAATATTTTTCGCGCGGTCTTATTCTAAATTTCTATCATAAATCACGTTATCACTCCACCAAAAAATCCTTCAAACTCAACTCTTACCCCTTTTCCCCAATCGCTGATCACCTTGACGATGTACCTTAGCGGTCCCCATCTCAAGATGGTCGGTACGAAACCTCCTTCGCTTAATTCGCCCAACGAGGCACAAATTCCCTCCTCAAACTAAATCTAAACAAGTCCCTCGCCCCAAACTCTTCTTAAATCGAGACCACGTCTCACCCCTTCTCTACGACCCTCCAAATCAAAACCACAAATACCCCTTTCCTGTTAAAACGACCAAAATCCATTCGATGGGTTGAGTATCACCATTCACAGTCATAAAACCCCAAAAATCTAAATGCGACACATATTTGGCGTACGTGACATAAATATGTCTATTAATAGTTATACCGTTTACAAAAAACCCGGAAGTCCTACCGTGACCCACTTATTAACTGTGTCAAGGCCGCTACCGCGCGTACCCCCGCAACGTCCTTATAAATACGAGGGGACCGAGACAGAAGCTCTCTTTCAACGATAACAATTCGTACAACGAACAAGTGTTAAACCAAGAAAGTTTATATCATAATCATCTAGAAAATCATTGTAAGCATTAATAACCATACCATTTCACATTGTATATCATCCTCATACCATAATTTTGTATTATTATTGCTATTTCATATTATTGCTATTTCATATTATTGCTATTTCATATTATTGCTATTTCATATTATTGCTATTTCATATTATTGCTATTTCATATTATTGCTATTTCATATTATTGCTATTTCATATTATTCACTTTATTTACTGCTTATTGCATTTTCGTGTCTATGCTTATTGCTATTTCATATCATTTACTTTATTTACTGTTTATTGCATTTTCTTGTCTACGCTTGTAGTGATTTCATATTATTTACCTTAGTTACTGCTTATTGCATTGTCTTGTTTACGCTTATTGCGATTACATATTATTTCTTTCAATAACTATTGATTATTACTTATTCACATGTAATTCATATTCATGCTCATACGTTTCAATAACCAGTGTATATAATGTATATCATGTACTAAATGCTAAATCCCGAGTGCATAATTATAACGTAAAAGATCACCAACGGTGCATCAAATTGAATAAACAATTTCTATTCAAATCACGTTACGAGTTATTGTGTCTAGTCATCTGTTTGCGAAAATTCCCAAACGGAATCAAGCTGTCACAACAGCTGATTCCCGTTCGTGAACGCGAGAAAGGCTCTAGTGTTTACAAACACACTGTTGCATGAGCAGTGCAATCCACGAAAAACTTAAACGTGGTTTCTTATATATATGCAACGGTAAATCCTATTACCGACACCAAAACAAATATAAAGTAATACAACGGGTGCTCCCCAAGTGTACATTTACCTTCCCTGGTCGATTAGAGTGACGGATTCAAGATTCGCGCCTGATCGCCTCCAGAAATCCTAAGTGTGACGGATTATAGATTCGCGCCTGTACTCCACCCAAATCTCAGAGTGACGGATTATAGATTCGCGCCTGTACTCCACCCAAACCTCAGAGTGACGGATTATAGATTCGCGCCTGTACTCCACCCAAACCTCAGAGTGACGGATTATAGATTCGCGCCTGTACTCCACCCAAACCTCAGAGTGACGGATTATAGATTCGCGCCTGTACTGCATCCAAACCCCAGAGTGACGGATTATAGATTCGCGCCTGTACTCCATCCAAACCCCAGAGTGACGGATTATAGATTCGCGCCTGTACTCCACCCAAACCTCAGAGTGACGGATTATAGATTCGCGCCTGTACTCCATCCAAACCCCAGAGTGACGGATTATAGATTCGCGCCTGTACTCCATCCAAACCCCAGAGTGACGGATTATAGATTCGCGCCTGTACTCCACCCAAACCTCAGAGTGACGGATTATAGATTCGCGCCTGTACTCCATCCAAACCCCAGAGTGACGGATTATAGATTCGCGCCTGTACTCCACCCAAACCTCAGAGTGACGGATTATAGATTCGCGCCTGTACTCCATCCAAACCCCAGAGTGACGGATTATAGATTCGCGCCTGTACTCCATCCAAACCCCAGAGTGACGGATTATAGATTCGCGCCTGTATTCCATCCAAATCTCAGAGTGACGGATTATAGATTCGCGCCTGACATCCATTCTTTCCCCCCAATTGTCATCGTTCCCAAAAAACCTCACCCGGGACGTGACATAGGTTATATTTTCTTAAAATGTTACTTAATATCCTTTGGAATATTGCTGGTGAGGTTTTGAGACCAAAAGGTAGACAAGTCCATTGGTAATGTCCATTTTGTGTTATAAATCCAGTTTTCTTTCTGTCCTCTATTCGAAGTGGAATGGACCAGAAAGCTGAGTTTATATCTAATGTTGAAAAATATATACAGTTTCTCGCTTTTATCATTAAGTCTTCAATTAAAGGGAATGGTTGAGCTTGTGGTATCACAATTTTGTTCAAATCTGTAAAATCTATGCACAGTCTTGATTTTTTGTTTTCCTCTTTCTTATATGCAAGTGTTACAGGAGCTGCAAAAGGGCTGTATGATTCTTCTATAAGATTCTTTTGCAGGAGTTTTGAAACTTGTTCTTCTATCTCTCTCTTGTCTTCAATACTACATTTGTATGGTCTTCTGCTACAATACTTATTGATCGTTAAGTCTATACGAGCTTCGTATTCTTTTACTGTACCAATATCATATTTGTCTTTTGCAAATATTGATTTGTAGTTTTTTATCAATTTATCTATTTCGTTTTTCTTTTTAGTATTTAGATGATCATCTATCTTTATATCACAATTTATCTCATTTATGTGCTCATTAAAATTTATTAGATTTTTGTTTATATCCCTTTTCTCATTTACTAAAGTTTCTTCTTCTTTCATTTTGTCGTTATTTTCTTTTTGTTGCAAATTCAGTGTACAGTATTGTCTCTGTATTTGCTCGCTGGTCGGGACCGGCGGTGAGCATATATTCCGTGCAGAGTCGTAATTCCGAGTGTTCGTTTCTCGCTTCTTTCTGGCCGAAGGGGGGAGCGAGATGGCACGCTTTGCGTGCGCGACCGGCGTGCGCGATGGTCGCGCGCATGCGTCGAGCAGTCATAGCGCTCGTGCCCGTTGCGCACGCAATGCGTTCTATCTCGCTCTGGCCTTCGCCGGACAAGAGTGAGACAAAAGTGGTGGGGATAGCGACAAGCTTGTATCCCGTGCATAAACTCGAGCAAATACGGAGACAATACTGTACCTTGTGTAACTGTCAAATCTTCATTTTGAATTAATCTGAACTGTTTTATTATATCCAGACCAATTAAAAATTTGTAATCAAAATTATTTTCATCTATTATGTATACATTTACTTCTTTTTCAATTTCAAAAATTTTAATTTTTATAGATATCATTCCCTTAGTCTTTTTCACACCATTAATTGTTCGCAGTCCTGTGTTGTTATAAATTTTCTCTTCCGTCTTCAGTTTCACTAATTTTGAATTGATTAGAGAAACGTTTGAACCAGAATCATATATTCCATAGACTTTCAATGTGTCATTGAGTAATATTTCGACCTTAATTAATGGTGTGCTTATGCGTTTTTTTGTTGGGACTCACTAACTAATTCTGCTTCTATTATAGAGTTATTTACGTGTACATCTGGGTGTCTCTTTTCTTTTTCATTTTCTTTTGTTTTGAACCAGCATGTATCTTCCGGGTGAAAACGATTCCCCTTATTTAATTGTTTACAGATTTTACAAGGCTGTTTCAAATTGAGTTTTTCTTTATAATCAGAACTCGTATTTTTTTCTCTTTTCAAGTTACTTCTTTTTGTCCAGTATTCATGTTTATTTAGTTCATTAAACAGATCTTCGGTTTCTCTCAAACTCTCTCTTTCAATTCTATGCAATATATTTTTTGGTAGGCCAGCTGCAATTAAATCAATTAAGGTTCCTGTGTCCATTGATTTCCTTACCTCCAACAAAAGTCTTTCTTTTTTTACAGCATAATCTAGCAGGGAACCTTCAATATATTTGAATGATAGTGCATATATGATTGGATTCCATCCTTTGTTGACATAGGTCTCACAGAATTTACTTCGCCATGTATGCCAGTCTGCATTTATTGTTATTTTTAACATCATAGAACTATACCAATCCAAACTATTCTTGTCTAGTAAATGTCTGAGCATTTCAATTCTTGCCTTGTCATTTGTGATACCAAAACGTTCACATTCCTCTTCAAAAGCATCAATCCATTGGTTTGCATTTGCATTTTTGCTTGTATATTTCTCAATAGTGAATTTTTCTGAAACCTTCTTTAAATTTTGATGGTTTGTAGAGACTTTTTCGATTAGTTTTTGTAATATTTGTTTTAGAGTTTCATCTGCATCAGCCTCTCTCATACCCGTTTTTGCAACTTCTTCCAAAATATTATCGGAAAATTGGATATTCCCAGCTTCATCTATGTACGTATTACGTAAAGTTTCCGACATATCAATCCATACATTTCTTTTTTGATGTCTTTTTTTTATTGAGTTTTTAACTTTTGGATATACTTTTGTCTTGCACACTTCCGTGTGTAAAGCTGCTGGTTGTAATTCTATTGGTATCTCAAACGTTTTACCTTCAGATGTTGTTATTGAGGTTATACATAGGATGTTTGATTTTCCGTCCGAGGATGGTTTTGCTACAAATTCGAATTGCCACTTTTCCATTTTCGTTAAACACCTCTTACTTTTCTGTTGACTAAAATTGTCGTTTTATAATATTATTTAGTCGGATGGGACAACCAGGAAGAACAGACCACGTGTTGCTCTGAAATTCGAGATTTATTTCGTTATTTACATGCTAATTTACACTATGTACAAAATCCCTACCTGAAATTCGAGAAACGACAATTACAGTCTATTCTTTGACGATTAGTCCCTCTTTACTCTCTTCTGATCGGATGATTATTAATAATCGCGGTGACTGTTTTTCGTTACACGTGCCAGCTGCGCATGACTATCTGCCCATGGCATCTGCCTTACCGACGATTGGAGGCGGTAAGATAAATTTAAAGAAATCCATTTTCTTTATAAATGTATGATTTTCACGTTAATACCTGTAACGATTCTTTTATAATATCCTTTCGTACATATTCATATCCATGTATTAATTCTTAGAGGCGGGGTCTTAGCGAATGTCAATCACGTTTCCGGATAGGCAATAGGGGTGGGGGGAGTTTCGGACACGTTCCGACGACGCTTGACTCGCAGACCTTCGGTAAGGGTACTTGAGACGTCGCCCTGTTCTCGATCGTGAAAATACTTGAAACTCTACCCCGAATAATTATCGCTTAGTTGCTCGCGTGAACGCAACGCCTAATTTATTGCTTCAGGGACATTGCGTTTTCTCGAGGACACTTCTTAGAGACATCGGGGTCTTGGGAAAAGTCAATGTTCAGATATCACCCTCTTTCTCAGAAATCATCATGGAATGCAATGTCTTGTTTATTCCATGGGCTATAGCGACGATTGATTTACAATAATTATCGCTCTATGCTTACATCATTGCACGTGTACTACCGCGAGGATTGACTTAAAGCCTTCTCGATATGAAATACTCGGAACACTACCCCCGAATAATTATCGCTGTATGTTTACAATGGTTGCTTACATGAATGCGACCACGTTAAAATCAGTTCTCTCATGCTACTGCGTTAGTCTGGTCATACGTTACTACAAGAAACGTTTTAAAAATTTATTGTGTCCGAGTCGATTGCAGTTGCATCGAAGACTGTCGCATCGAAGTGTTATTGTAATTGTTGTTGTTGTTGTTCTTGTTGGAAACGAGATCGCTTTGCAGGATATCGTTCACCGTTCAACGCAGGGAAATAAAATCGATTAATATCGTAAGTTTCCTTTACCATATTTTAGTGAATCGTTGTGTCAGCAACTTTGAGAATTATAAGAAAAATTGGTTTCAGATTATGTCATTGCCCACGCAATTAAATCATTCAGCTGCCGCTGCGATCTCAGACTCCGCTGTGCTGCCTATACACGACTTCAACCCCAAAATATATGTTGCGTGTCAGAATGTTGCGGTTCAAACCGAAGAAATTCGTGGTGAAGAACTTCATGAGGCGGAAGTTGTTCGCGATGGCGACATATTTTTAAAAGTGTTTTACAATGCTAGTGGTAGATACGGCGAGACGCCGCCTGACCACTACGGGAGCGAGCGATATTCTATTTAGATGTTAGTGATGATGATGGTGATGATTATGAAAACATTGATTATAATAACATATATAAATTGCGCAGTCCGATATATCCAAAAAGTGTAGTTTGGCGGAAATGTGCCAATGCGAAACTGTTTGACTTTAAAGCTGTTTTTGAGAATGTAGTATCGGGGCTTCAGGCTCGCGATATTGGAATTCAGACTGTCCCCGAGCAAGTTGGCGATGATTCATTTTATACTGATGAGGATTTATTTAATGAAATCGTCGACAATGCCATTTTTACCAACAACGACGATAGTACCCTATTCGCTGACGATGTAGTCGGGTGGGGTAATTAAAGTGAATAAATTATTAAATTTTAAAAATCTTAATATGTCAGAATTACTCACCAACCTTCCACCTTCCCTGCGAAATAAACAAGATCTTTTCACCCTTCAATAATTGATCCCACGATTCAAATATAAACAAATGCGTTCAATCCTGCTCCGGTATAAACACACTGCATAGCGCGGTGCAATGTTTATTCCATGAGCTATCGCGATGATTGACTTACAATAATAATAATTATAGGGCACCGAAATCCTATGCCTTATCTTTTCTCAGAAAAAATTCTTTTCTCATGGTCCACCACCCTCTTTCTCAGAAATCATCATCATCATCGTCGAAGCCGCGATTTGAATTTCCACGAATCGGTCGCGGTCGCGCCTGCGCACCGATCCCCGCACGCGTACGGAGATTGCGCGGCGGCGACGCGTGCCCAAAGTACCATAAACATCCGCCAGATGGCGCCAATACGAAATGCATGAAAAATATGAAAAATTACCCAACGCGGACCCAAATACCGACGCGGACCCAAAGTACCTTAAACATCCAATAGGTGGTGCCAACACGAAATGCGCGCGCCGCCATTTTGAAATTTTGAAAATCCACCCCCTCCCCCGTGACGTCAGCCCCCTCGCCCACGAACTCGGTACCCCCCTCCCCGCCTCACCCCTCGCCCATCTCGCGGAAGAGCGCGGTACCCCCCCCCCCCACCGCCCCACCCCCCTCGCCACCACTTGGTCCAGAATCGGCATAGACTAACTACTATAGTCAATAAGTATAACCTATAGTTTTAACGAGGTCACGGTCACTTTGTATTTACAGCACGAATACACAATAAATTACAATGAGTCTTATTAATTTATGCAAGATTAATTTATAGAACTTGTGGTAGAACACGCGGAAGCATGCGCGAGGAAAGACACGAGCCAAGCAGTTCGTGTGTAAGCACTGGAACGTTCCAGATAGGCGCAAGTGCGCTAGGTAATAGTGTACCTGAGATTCAGTCGACGGTTCGAACAGAAGAGAGCGATCGCGGTGATGGATCGGCACGTGTTGCCGAATTCTGTGACGTCAGCACCTCACCCAACAGCTGTTCGACTCGAGTGAGACGAGGACTGTACCGGCGACACAAAGCCGGTCGCACGGTAGAGTGAGAGAGCCGTCTAATTAGGTGAGGTGCGTGCCAACAGATGGCCCGACCGATCTCATCACCGCGATCATACATACCGAAGCTCTGGTCGCGTTTTGTCATTTATAATGCGCGCGGTTTCGGCAGCGAATCGGCGCTGCCGATTTGGCCTGTGGCCGTTTGGGCTGTTACGTCCTGAAGGGACTTTTCAATAAATCATTCCGAGCGGCTGGAATGATTTATCGGGTCCTTGCTCTTTCAATGTGCTAAAGCACGCCTTGACTATACTTACCATGGAGGGATAAGGAGGAAAAGGGATTAAATCAATGTTGACACGGAATTAACGGGAAAATAACATAGTGAAATATATTCTGGGTAAAAGATTAAAGTAATATAAGAACATACCCTAGGGACGGCGCTCCGTCCCTGCTATCGCAGTGGTCTCGGATTTCGGCACGCTTGCCGATTATCGTTTCGTTCGCTCGGTAGGTTGCTCAACCTTGCGCTGGTCGTGGTCGCGTGCTGTGCTCTCGGATAGCACTCGGAAGTCGGTCACCTGAAGACCGTCGAATCGCACTGTCTCTAATCGTCGCTTACTCTACGCGATCCTACGCCGGACACGAGTGACGCACAAGGGCTCTCCCGGCTAGGCCGTTCGCGGTATGTCGGATGGAGTTACCTTTGCACGGTTTATTGACGGCCGATCGTATTTCGCGGACTAGACGCTAAGACGTGATCGCGGCTTCTTGACGGCTCTCTGGCTCGTCCTGACCTCCTAAGTCGAGCTCCCGAATAAGAATTGCCAATCCTACCTCATCGATCCCGATTCTCGGCCGCGCCTCGATCAATCCGCGCGATTGGGGGAAACTGCCCCGTCGGCAGTTGTCGCTCGCCGCACGCATCGGAAATATCCGGGCCCGGGCCGCCGAGGGTCACGTTGTCCCTACTGTCGCTACGCGGCTCCGCGCAACGTGACTGGCACGCGCGAGGCGATTCCGCTGAATCGCCGTTTAAGGAATAAAGCGACGCGCGGACAGCAAGTACGGAAAGGGCCAGAAGGGCCCATGTAACACCTCCCTACCCAGACATGAAATGGTCTCGAGAGGCTATTTCATGAACGCGCGCGAAGCTGTCATCGCGTACGCTTTACTTCCCCGCTTAAAATTATGCTTAACTATACGCTCGCTATTACGACTAAGGGGAACGTAAGGGGATAACCATAAATGAAACATTATTAAGCGGGAAAAAGAAACAATATATATTGTTACATATAATATAGGGGAAAAAAGGAAAAAAAAAATTATTAGAGGAGAAAAAAAAAAGGGGTAGGGGTCCTGTTGGCCCTGGGACGCTGCTTTTCGGGCGGCACCCTGCTAACGCTGAGGAGCTGTTATCGCTACTCCGCTCCTGCTGGGATGATCCAGGGAATGTCCCTGGGTTTGGGCGGCTCCAACGGGCGGGGTGCCTCCAATATCGGGAACGCTGGGAGATGACGCGGCTCGGTGTCCAATAGCGCCCTTATGCACCCAGTGCAGTTCCCGGGTGTAGTCCACTTCAGGTGCCGCCCTCGGCACCGTGCACATTTTGTAAGGTCGATGGCCCTTTTTTCTTCCACCAACCAGTGGACGGGGACTTTTCTAAAGTCCCCGAAATTTATGGGTGGGTTCACCCATGCGCATGCTGCGCATATGGTCTGCGTCTTATATGTCCAGACGCGGCCGTCCTCTCCGATGATTGACTGCTCCGGCCGCACGCACAATCGTCGCCCAAACGGCGCGTGTAAGTGGCGGGGCAGAATTGCCTCCGCCAGCGTCGCTCGCGTACAGTTGGTATCGTTAAATCTTGGTACTGTTGCGTCCATTTTTTTTTTTGATTGGATATCACGTAAAATTTTGTATAGCGACTGTGACTCGCTTCGCTTAAGTGCTATCTTATATGCTATTATCCCTACCACCTAATTTTCGCAGCAGAGCGCCTCGCGAGGGTCGGTTCTTAGCCTAACGCGCGGGGGTTTTTACTGCTATCAGCAAACTATGGTCTAGAATACGTCAAAGTACGGCTCGGAACCCGCGAAACTTCTCGCTCGCTCCACGTGGGTTCTCTCTCTTGTCCTCGTGGATGGTATAACGGGTAGGTCGGGAGGAAAAGATGTGATTGCAAGAGGACGGGGCCTGGAAATTATCTGAGGAGGAGGGCGGGGTGGTACCATTTCTATATTAACCTTTGTCTCTTTCCTTAAGGGCTCGCGATGTTGAGTCCGGCGTGCCCTCAAAAAACGGTATCCAATCCAGACGATAATGATGATTATAAAGGTTCCTCCCAATCCTGGTAGTCCATAGGTGACGTATGTAGATAGATTTTTGGTTCGGTGGTGGGTGGCAATCTCCCTTGCCTGCCTTTCTATGTCATCCAATGCGATTTCAGTTGCCTTCGCATGAGCGTCTTGGGGGAAGCCCAGTGATTCCCTTTCTTGATGGTCAGCCAATATTTTCACTTGATGTTCCGTAAGGGTAGGTAGGATTTCGGAAATGTTTATGCCTATGGATGGTTTGTATACCGTTGTCAATGCTTCGGTGTCGACTCCGGAAGCCCATATCTGATCGGTCCCGATCTTGGCCTGGCAATCCCTCCTCAATTGCAATATTCCAGCACCCTGGAGCATTTCGTATCCCGCCGCGTGCTTATTGCATTGTACCTGCAGTGCCAGGGTGTCCTTGACAGAATATAGCCAGGTGTTGGGTGCGACCATCTTCTTTAGGAAGGTTCGTCTTCCGGGAAGAGTTTGAATATTACAGCCAGGCCATTTGATGTTTTGTGGTTTTAATAAAGCATCCGTCTCGCAACACGGTGCCTTTTCCAGATCTTGTAGTGGTACACTGAGTTCGCACATGTACATCCGATGGTGTTTCCTGCATCCTGTGATGTAGCTTTCGTCCGGCATGAAGTATTGTGCGTTGATTCGGCTGATTGCCATATACGGTGCTCTTGGTTTAATAAATATTGGGGCAGAGACATTGGTCGATATAGTTTGAAATGACGGGCAGGGTTGGATGTAATAGAGATCGAAAGGAATTCGGTCTAATAGGGGGATGTCGAGTGACAAAATGATTCGACCCTGTGAATAAGCTACGTTCAATTTGGTCACCCCTTGTAACTGCTCGGAGTTTAATTCTTCCGTAGTCAGTGGGAATTCATAGGGCGTGGTTTCGCGGATTCGTTCGCAGGTCCGCGCTAGCTGACTCGGGGAAAGAACGGCCGGATGTAAGATACCGAGTTTCGCAAATGTGAGCGCGTCGGTGATCACGATCAATGCGATCACGTATTCGTCCACGTGCCTGGTTAATAGGAATGTCCATGACGAAAAAGCTGATTCCAATTCTAATTTTGTTTCGCGCTCGTCCAATTGACGGGTTCCCGACGCTATTTCTTTGATTTTGTCGCCCATGTTTAACGCGGCGTTCATTACAGATTTTAACGTTTTGTGTATGTCCTGGAATTCCGATTTTATAATATGCGTTTGATTTCCTAATAATTCGGCGAGATGATTTTGATCTTTATACAGTTTATCAATTTCCTTATTATAATATTGCGCGTCGTCGCTGTCCAGGGTTCCAAAGAGGGCCTTACTTAGAGATCCAATAAACCCCAGTGGTACCGATCGTTTGGTACGTTGGAGCGGTGATTTTCCTAGTATGTTCAGTAGCAATTCTTCATAGCGTATGCCATCGCGGAGTTTCCGTTGCAGGGCTGCGTCAAGGTCGTCAGCCGGACAAGACGTCCAATTATAAGTTGCGCATAATGCTTTCATCTTGTTTATTTGGGGTAGGGTTTGTGGTCGCGATGTTAATACTTCCGCGACTTCGATACCCGTGACCAGTCTCCATTGGGTGTGGAAAACTCGGAGAGGCCGGATCTGTTCGTAGTACACCCCCGGGTTGGGGTTTAAAGGTGCTATTCGATAATCCCCGTCAATAATACTAGTAGTGGAGCCCGTCCATAGGAATGCGAAAAAGATCAGGCCATATCCGTCCATGGTGATCGTTAGTATTAGTACGAAGATTTTTCGAAAATGCCCTTCGTATATGGGGCTTCGATTGTTTAATAACGGATTGCTGTAAGTACGAAAAACAAATGAAATAATAGGGAGGAGAGGAAGGAATCTGGTTAACGGAGCGTGGGACCGCGGTTACAAGAATTTGCTAAATAAGCTGTCTCGCCGGGCCGTTGTAAACTTAAACCTTTCGAATTCGCTCCATTGGCGTCAAGGCGGTTTATCTTTGATATAAGCATGTTTCAATTTATCGAAATGTTTGATGATTTGCCGGCCCTCGTCCGAAATCAGGATTGCATTGTTCTGATCAGTGATTGCTTTTATTTTGTAAGGGCCTATGTAATATGGGTCGAATTTATGGAGCCGTGGTTCTTTTAGTACGTAAACTAGGTCGCCTTCCGCGAATATGATTTGGTTACTCTTTCGGTCGTAGATCTTTTTCGAACGAGATTTGCTAGTGTCCAAATTGGATCGCGTTGTCTTTCGGATTTCATCTAATCGCTCTACCAAATTTTGTACGTATGTTGGGTACGTTAGTAACTCGTCGCGGGACATAGGCGTAAACGGGTCTCTAGCTAATTGTCCGAAAACTACCTCGTACGGGGTAAATTTCGTCGCCTCGTGTATCGAGGTGTTATATGAATACATGGCGAATGGGAGGAGCAAATCCCAATCTTCATATCTTTCTAGGTAATGTTTTAAATATTCAGTCAAGACGATGTGGCTTCTTTCTAGGGAACCGTTGGTCTGAGGTCGGTATCCCGATGTAGTTACGTGTTGGATTTTGAAGGTTTGAGCTATTCCCTGTACGATATTATTAATGAAACTCGTGCCGCGGTCCGTTAGTATTGCACGCGGTGCACCGAAGATCGCGATAAAATAGCGTGATAACGCGTCTGCCACGGTAGCGGCTCGTATGTCGGGTAATGGCACGGCCATACAGAATTTGGATAACTGACATTGCATTGTGAGTACATGACGATTTCCGCTAGGAGTAGGGGGAAGCGGGCCTACGGTGTCTAGGGCTAGTTTATCAAAGGGTTTCGCAGGTGTATCCGTGATTAACATCGGTTCCCGGGTTTTGATTCGCACGAGCTTTTGTTCTTGACAGCTCTGGCAATTACGTATGTAATCCTCTACATCCTGATGTAGGCGCGGCCAGTCAAACAAATTGCGTATGCGTCGATACGTTTTCGTTATACCCTTATGCCCTCCTATCATGGTTTCATGGTAGTGGCGGATGATGTCTTCCCGTTCATCTTCTGGCGGTAATTTCACTTCCCCGGAACAAATTATAATTGAGACGGGCGTGCATTTGAAAATACTTTTGCAATGTTTTCGGAGCGTTTCAGCATCGAATCGGTGTAAGGTTTCTCCATGCGCCGCTATTCGAAATGAGCGGACACGCTCGCCTTCCACGACGTCCCTGAGCGCCATTAGTGCTGATACCAGCTCTCGCTCTCCCATTTCGTGGTAGAAGCTTCGTGCTCCAATAATGCTAAAAATTTTCCCTATTTGGTTATGAGTTATTATCACACGATTTAGAAAGAAGTCTTCAGGCATTAATTTCGTTTCGTCTAGGAGACCGGTTGCTATTAAAGTTTTACAAATCGAACTAGTTAATATTCTATCCAATGATATAAAATGAGCGTAATTGTCAGGGGAGGATGTAAGTGTGGTCCTTACGATTTTTACTAAACATTTCGTTGGTTGAGCTTCGCCTGTCGAGGTGTCGGTCGCGTTTCTCTGGTATTCAAACGATTTCTGTGGGTTCTTTTGGGAAAAAGGGGGGTCCTTGTATGGCCCCGCAGCTGTTCCGTAACTTTCCGACGATTCGAGTGATTTAATTACATCGGATGTTGGGCTCGTGCCCGATTCTTGTCTCGGAGGTGGTTGATTGTCTAATTCTTCCATTGTTGTATCCTCTGGCCCTATCATGGTTGATTGCGGGACGTCCAGGGTTTCCTCATAGAGAGGTACACCCCACGACACTCGCTTCCCAGGGCCCGAGCGTAGCTTTTTCCACTCAGAACCTTCCTTCCCTTCACACGGGGGGCCTTTAAGGATGGTAGTTCCCATCTCCAACTGCGTGCCCTCTGGGGTGTTAATGGTCTCCATGGTGGGGGCCAAGTCGACTCCTTCTGTATAGTCCCACTGAGGTGGTTCGGCCAAACTTTTCAAAAATTCCCATTGGTCTTCCGTTTGCCCAGCGCCCGGGCTTTCCCTTATCCTCAGGGAGTAGTCTGGTTCGAAGTTTTCGAACTCCTGTGTAAACGGGCCTTCGGCAGAGTCACCACCTAGGGTGGTGGGTTTTTCGGTCGCCCACTCCAGATCCTCGTGTTCATCCAGGAATTCGGGCATTCCCGCTTGTGCTGCTGTGTCCAGAACGGTAGAGTTGGCGTTGCTTTCCAGACCGCAGGTGTTATCCCCTTTTGTCGATGGCAGCTCCTGGCCTAGTTCCTGTCCCTCTAATGTGGAATCATTTCCGAAGTCGAATGACGGCGGTTCTTCATAATTTGGTCTAGGCCTGCCTTGACGACGCGCTCCTGCACGCGTCGCGATACCCTCATTATCGCTTGTTTGTGGGGTTTCTTTTGAGATTAATGGAAAAGCATGTGAGACCGGATTTCGCGATAGAGCGTCTGCGTTGGCGTTTACTCGGCCGGGTTTGTAGATGATTTCGTAATTATAATCAGCAAGCGTAATTTTCCATCGGGCGAGTCGCGATACCGGGTCCTTTACCGAGAATAACCATTGTAACGGCCGGTGGTCAGTTACCAAGAAAAACTTTCGTCCATAGATATACGTGCGGAATTGTTTTACAGCGTAGATTATCGCAAGGCATTCCTTTTCTGTGGTTGAATAGTTTTCTTGCGCGGGGTTAAGTACCTGCGAGGCATACGCTATCGGCGGGTCTTCGCCTATTTTGCCTTGACTCAAAACCGCGCCGACAGCTATGTCGGAAGCGTCCGTTGTGATGATAAACGGTTCGTCGAAGTTTGGATAGTGTAGGACCGGCTCCTTACAGAGTACGTCGCGTAGGTCCTCGAAACTTTCCTGTTGTTTTTCAGTCCAAAGAAATGGAATTCTCGGGCTAGTCAAACTTGTGAGAGATTTAGCGCGTTTTGCCATATCTGGAATAAAACGGCGGTAGTAATTTACAAGGCCTAGGAATTGCTTCAAATTTTTCCGAGTTTTAGGCACGGGGAATTCAGCGACGGCCTTGATCTTTTCCGGATTAGGTCGTACGCCGTCAGCTGCTATTATATGGCCCAGATATATGACTCTGTCCTTCAAGAACTTGGCCTTCTCCGTCTGTAGGATTAAGTTATGCTTGCGTAAGCGTTCGAAGAATCTCTCAAGTCGGTGTTCGTGTTCCGCGAGTGTACGCGAATACACGACCACATCGTCTAGATACACGAATAATTCCTTTCCTATTAGCCCTCTCAAAACGTGGTTCATTAAACGTTGGAAGGTAGCCGGAGCGTTCTTTAATCCAAACGGCATGCGGAGGTACTCGTAGTGTCCGTCGGGGGTAGTAAACGCGGTTTTTGCTCTATCCTCAGGAGCCATAGGGATTTGGTGGAAACCGTTAGCTAAGTCGAAAACTGAGAAATATTGGGCCCCACCCAATCTATCAAGAATGTCTGAAATTCGTGGTAAGGGAAAACGGTCATCAATCGTTTTGGCGTTTAAATTTCTGAAATCCGCTACCACCCTATAGCGCTTGTTTCCCGCCTCGTCTGCCTTTTTCAGGACAACGTGCAGGGGTGAGTTATGCGGTGATGACGAAGGAGCGATTATTCCCAACTCTTCCAGATTATGCGTTTGTTTAGCAATTTCCTCGTCCATTAACGGTGAATGTGGGTATTGGCGAGTGAACACGGGCGTTGAATCGGTCAACGGGATAGTATGCTCTATAGAGGTTGTTTGGCCCAACGGGTCTCCGGGTACGAAAAATCTATCTGAATACCGTACAACTAGGTTTTCGATGGTCTGACGCGGTCCCGGGTCTAATTCTTCCAATTTCAGCGTTTCGATTATGTGTTGTAATCGCTCCCCGGTAGGTTTTTGCTCGACACGGTAATTTCCCAAATCCTGATCTTCGTTGCCGTCGAAATCTTCTTCGGGAAAGGGGAAGGGAAAATCCCGCTCGTCGTCATCGGGGCAGCAAAAGTTTATATGTTCGCCGTTTGACTCTAATGCTAATGGTTCGTTTGGACGTGTTAATACGCCCTTATGATTCTGTTTGCATGCCGCTAACGCATCCTCCAATTCTGCCGAATTGGAGAAAGCGACGGGGCGGATTGGGTGTTTCGCTGTTACCATCGTACGTAGATGATACGAGACGATGGCTTCCTCCTGAAGCAGATACGGACTCCCGACCAGACCGGCAATCCCCTCAGGTAAATTAGGCATGCTCAGTACGTGGAATAACGCCCATCTGCCATTTACCTTTAATGCAGTCGTCCCTAATGTCAAGACTTTCCCATTTAATCCGTTAATTTCGAGGGGTGTAGTGCTTATGACAACGGCCCTTGAGCTCGCAGACCCTATGTCTAACAGGTTCAATGATGAACCCGTGTCTACTATGAATTCTGCCTCACCGTTCTCCAATTGTTCGGCCTTAACCCGGATGCGGGGGGACTCCGCGAGTATGAGTCCCGTCGCTGGTTCTGATTCTGGGGCGATCTTGGCGGTGGTGATCTTTGGGCCTGCGAGGAGGACCCGCCCGCCTCGTTCCGGTCGAACGGGCGGGCGCGCTGGGAGTTTAAATGATTGCGATTTTCTGGGTACGACTCGTATTCCGTCGTTCTTGGCGTGCCCTGAGGTTCGTTTCCTCTTGGTTCTGATGATTCACGAGGTTGATACCTTTCGGTTTCGCGTGGGTTATATCTTTCCATATCGCGAGGGTCGTAGTTTCGGGGTTCATACCTTTCCGACACCTGGGGTTGGTACCTTTCTTGTTCACGAGACTGATATCCGCGAAATTCGCGAGGTTGGTACGATCTAGCCCCACGTGCTCGCGACGGCCTGTTATTCCAAAATCTCCCGCGCGGGGGTCTGTCACCGGGATCGTACAGCCTACCTTCGTAATCCAACGGGCGTTCGCCTTGCCTCGTCAGCAAGGCTCTTGGATGGTACTCCGGCGTCGGGTAGCGATAATAAGGCTCCCGATAATATTCGTCTCGATAGCGGAGGGAGCTATACGCGGAGTACGGGGAAGGGGGTTCGTAATACAAATCCTCCTCGCGCGGTTGTCTCCATTCGGTCCATCTACGCTGGGGGTCGTACGGTGACGGGGGACGCGCGCCACAAGGGTGCCCATACATCTCATCGCGTGGCAAACCGGACAATTCCTGTTCTCGTCTTTGGGCGTGCAATGCCAAATCGAACGCGTCGTCCAAAGATTCGGGATTAGACAAAGCTACTTTAGTCGAAATTCTTTGAGGTAATGCTGTGATAAATGAGGTTCGGGCCAAGCGCTCCACGTCCCTAATGGTCCTATCGACGTTCTCTCCGATTAATTCTCTTGCTCTCACGGTCACCTGTCGGTACAGGCGGCCCACGCGATGAATAAAATCTATTAGACGCTCCCGGGGAAACATGCTTATACGTTCTAGTTCCAGTCGGAGCTCCTCATAACCGCGGCATGGGGAATATCGGACCCTTAGAAGGGAGAGCAGGTCGGACACGCTTTGACAACCTCCCCCTCGACATAGTATCTAATAGGATCCTTTAATTTGTATATGAGCTCGGTCAGAAATCGTTCTTCCTGACCAGGTGGGACACGCTGTGTAGCACGCTGTATCGCGGCAGCGAAGTCCTCCAATGTTACAAAATCAGGGTCGAAACGGGGAATGCTGTCAAGAGCCCGGTATACTCTCTCTTCATCTTCTCGGGAACGCCACACGTCTATTGCAGACATTTCAAGGTCGTTCGTCCGAGAACCGAAAGACGGTCGACTATTCAGGGGTGGCGGTGCAGTGGAAGGAACTACAGGGGGAGCATTATCTAAGGAAGGGAAATTGGTAGTGCGTGTCGGAGGAGGTGATCTCATAGTTCCACCCGTCATTGCTAGGCAATGCTCGGCAGAATGTGTTGAGTAGCAGGAAGTGTAGTCAAGTTACGAGCAGATAAGATTGCGGCAGGTCGCGATATGTGGCGACGGCGCGATCTCTTCTTCTAGTTAGAAATAATAATAAGGGAAAATACAAATCCCACTTCTGACACCAGTTTATTACGTCCTGAAGGGACTTTTCAATAAATCATTCCGAGCGGCTGGAATGATTTATCGGGTCCTTGCTCTTTCAATGTGCTAAAGCACGCCTTGACTATACTTACCATGGAGGGATAAGGAGGAAAAGGGATTAAATCAATGTTGACACGGAATTAACGGGAAAATAACATAGTGAAATATATTCTGGGTAAAAGATTAAAGTAATATAAGAACATACCCTAGGGACGGCGCTCCGTCCCTGCTATCGCAGTGGTCTCGGATTTCGGCACGCTTGCCGATTATCGTTTCGTTCGCTCGGTAGGTTGCTCAACCTTGCGCTGGTCGTGGTCGCGTGCTGTGCTCTCGGATAGCACTCGGAAGTCCGTCACCTGAAGACCGTCGAATCGCACTGTCTCTAATCGTCGCTTACTCTACGCGATCCTACGCCGGACACGAGTGACGCACAAGGGCTCTCCCGGCTAGGCCGTTCGCGGTATGTCGGATGGAGTTACCTTTGCACGGTTTATTGACGGCCGATCGTATTTCGCGGACTAGACGCTAAGACGTGATCGCGGCTTCTTGACGGCTCTCTGGCTCGTCCTGACCTCCTAAGTCGAGCTCCCGAATAAGAATTGCCAATCCTACCTCATCGATCCCGATTCTCGGCCGCGCCTCGATCAATCCGCGCGATTGGGGGAAACTGCCCCGTCGGCAGTTGTCGCTCGCCGCACGCATCGGAAATATCCGGGCCCGGGCCGCCGAGGGTCACGTTGTCCCTACTGTCGCTACGCGGCTCCGCGCAACGTGACTGGCACGCGCGAGGCGATTCCGCTGAATCGCCGTTTAAGGAATAAAGCGACGCGCGGACAGCAAGTACGGAAAGGGCCAGAAGGGCCCATGTAACAGGGCCAATCCCAAACATTCTCCCTCTCTGGAATAATTGCACTCGGCTAGTGCCGCCTGCCACGGCCATGCAGACTCTGCGAAGAGGAAGGTGCGCCTATTACGGAGGTAACGTTTCAACGTAAGAATTATTCAATCGAGAGGACTCGTTTTAAGCTGAACGACCGGCTCGAGAGGCTGAACAGCAGATCGTCTATGCATTCGTTGCATCTGCTTATGATTGGCAATGGATTTATGCTGTTTACGTGCGCAGAACTTCAAGACGCGATGCTACACCGCGCCTTTTCGCGATATTAATATCAGTGCATTTCAAAGATCATTCACCCTCTGAATTTCACCTATTTTTTCGTCCAGGTTGAAAGATTGCTATCGGCAATCACTGCTGACGTAGGGACGAACATGGGCGAATTGAATCTAAAACATCATTTAAAATAAGAAAAAATTAATTAAAATAAACGAATAGTAATTTTGCAATTGAATAATGACGAATGGAAATTTAAAAATCATTCTTCAATATACAATTTGGTTGTGCCGTTAATATAACTGGTTCTCATGTAACATCCCACGATTTTTCGCGCGTTTCTATACCAAATTCCATTCGTAAACCTCAAAATCACTCCATCAAACTCTAGCAAACTCAACTCCTACCCCATCTCCTCAATCGTCGATCACCTTGATGTTATACCTTAGCGGTCACCAACACAAGATGATCGATACAAACTCCACCTCGCTGATGTATCTTAGAGATCCCCATCACGAGATAATCGTTACAAAACCCTCTTCGCCTATTCGCCCTACAAGGCACGAATCATTCCCTCTAAAACGAATTCAAACAAATCCTTCGTTACCAATCCCTCTTAAATCGAGACCAAGTCTCAATCCCCTCTTTACGACTCATGAAGTCCAAGCCACTCTAACCCCTTTCCTATTAAACACCCAAAAATCCATTCGATGAGTTGAGTATCTCCTTTCGCAGTCATAAAACCCCAAAAATCTAACTGCGACACATATTTGGCGTACGTGACATAAATATGTCTATTAATAGCCATACCGTTTATAAAAACCCCGGAAGTCCTACCGTGACCCACTTATTAAATGTGTCAAGGCCGCTACCGCGCGTACCCCCGCAACATCCTTATAAATACGAGGGGACCGAGACAGAAATCCTCTTTCGACGAAAACAATTGAGAGAATGATCTCGATAAGCCACGAAAGTCTATTTTAAATAGTGTGACCAAATTCATCTCACAAATCATTGTAAGCATTTGAACTTACCATTTACACTGCATATCATCTTCATCTTATTATTTTGTATTATTATTATATTTCGTGTCTAAGCTTATTGCATTGTCTTGTCTACGCTTATTGCGATTTCATATTATTTACTTTATTATTGCTTATTGCATTGTCTTGTCTACGCTTATTGCGATTTCATATTATTTACTTTATTATTGCTTATTGCATTGTCTTGTCTACGCTTATTGCGATTTCATATTATTTACTTTATTATTGCTTATTGCATTGTCTTGTCTACGCTTATTGCGATTTCATATTATTTACTTTATTATTGCTTATTGCATTGTCTTGTCTACGCTTATTGCGATTTCATATTATTTACTTTATTATTGCTTATTGCATTGTCTTGTCTACGCTTATTGCGATTTCATATTATTACTTTCAATAACAATTGCTTATTACTTATTCATATGTAACTCATATTCATACTCATACGCTTTCAATAACCATTGTATATAATAAATGTCATGTGCTAATGCTAAATCCCTAGCGCATAATTATAATGCAAAAATCATACCAACAGTGCATCAAAAAGAATAAACAATTCCTATTTAAATCACGTTACGAGTTATTGTGTCTAGTCTTCTGTTTGCGAAGAATCCCAAACCAAAACAAACTACAACAACAGCTGATCTCGATTCTTGAACGCTAGAGTGCCAGTAGTGTTTACAAACGTTCTTTTGTATAGACCTATATCTAGACGGGTTTAAAAGAAGCATTACACGTAATTTCTTATGTGAATGCAACGGTGGATGCAACTTTCAAAACCAAAATAAATACAAAGTAGTATAACGGGTGTTCTCCGGGTGTGTATTTACCTGTTAAACCTTCCCTGGTCGATCAGTGTGACGGATTATAGATTCGCGCCTGCATTCCATCCAAACCTCAGAGTGACGGATTATAGATTCGCGCCTGCATTCCATACAAACCTCAGAGTGACGGATTATAGATTCGCGCCTAAATTTCCTACCAAAACCTCAGAGTGACGGATTATAGATTCGCGCCTAAATTTCCCACCAAAACCTCAGTGTGACGGATTATAGATTCGCGCCTGCATTCCATCCAAACCTCAGTGTGACGGATTATAGATTCGCGCCTGCATTCCATCCAAACCTCAGTGTGACGGATTATAGATTCGCGCCTGCATTCCATCCAAACCTCAGAGTGACGGATTATAGATACGCGCCTAAATTTCCTACCAAAACCTCAGTGTGACGGATTATAGATTCGCGCCTAAATTTGTTCCAAACCTCAGAGTGACGGATTATAGATTCGCGCCTAAATTCCTACCAAAAACCTCAGTGTGACGAATTTCCGATTCGCGCCTGACATTCATTCCTTCCCCCAATTGTCATCGTTCCCAAAGACCTCACCCGGGACGTGACACTCAATCATTCTGATTTGATACTTTGACGTCGAACTTTCACGGGACACGTAAATGATTTTCGGACAAATTATATGTTAACTAACCCAACTATGTATACACAATTAAACTAATCAATTTTTGATACACAAATAACATATAGTTCTAATATAAAAAATTAAATGTACCTGTCCTTCATGCGCGCCGTACTTGATGGGATGTTAATAACCTGTGATTTTTTTTATGTTCGGACGCCTCTTTCGACAATGTTTTCTTGCCATTCCACACCCCCCCTCCGGTGAAGTAAAATAATTCCGAAATCTATCCCGGATGGCCAACCCCTCGGCATTACCGAACCCTCCTACTCCAGCCAATGGCATCATGTTATTTATTGCCATGCTGGACTCCAAATGTTGTTGCTGCGCGGGATTGTTGCACATATATTCATCGCGCAACATGTTGTGGAGGCAACATGCTGCGGTTATAATGTTATCAGTTGTTTCTGGCAGTACCGCAATTCCTGAATAGAAAATGCGAAATATCTGGGACAATATCCCAAACGCATTTTCTGACACCCTACGGGCGCGACAGAGCCGATAATTAAAAATTTTTTTCGACGGATCTTGTGTCGCAACGTTCTTGGGATATGGTATCAACATACGTTTTGTGTGCGCCCACACAAAACGTATTTTGTCATCGCCCACAATTACATGAGGGGCTGTAACGTTCGATCCCGGAAGAAGTTTGTCCATGGGAAATTTCATTTTGTCTTGACGAATGGCTTGGCCCATTATTGATTTGCTAAATATACCGCTGTCTCCTTCTTTTCCATAGGAACCGACGTCAATGATAATCAATTTATAATTTGCATCCACCAATGCCAATAGTACTATGGAAAAGAAGTTCTTGTAATTAAAATACAAAGAACCACTATTGGCTGGACATTGTATTCGGATATGTTTCCCATCAATAGCTCCAACACAATTCGGAAAATTCCACTTGATTAGAAAGTCAGTCGCTATTTTCTCGAAACCCGTAATACTCGGCTGCGGCATAAATAGTGGAAGTAATTTATTGCACAATTGTTCCAATACGATGCGTATAATGACACTTATATAATTTGGTCATATTCGAAATGCGAATGCTAACGATCTATAGGATTCTCCAGTGGCTAGGAACCTGTAAAAAATATATTTTCTAATTATTTCAGCTGGTGATTGTAAGAAGAGGTGGAGGAACATATGCGATACATGTAGGAAAATGAAGCGGGGCATCAAGTACGGTACAGGTTCGGCAGCAAAGTACATCTACCTGTAGGTACATGTAGTGTGCAGTGCCAAATAGGCACAGAAAAGAATCCAGTACTGTACTGGATGTTTTGACATAGACAGCTCTCGAAACAGAAAAACTGATGGGCAGTATCAGCAAATAATTGGAAGCAGATTGCGACTCCATTGTGATATTTTTTAAAAGTATGTGGATGGCAGGCCAAAAATTTCCCCCACACTTAATTGCAGAATGAAATGGAGTCAGCGCAAGATACATGTGTTTGTGCGTGTCGTATTAATAAAATACAATAGCCGTGATGTTCCCGAGGTCCCACCGATTCGTACAGAGGATGGTCACCGTGGGGTTTCAGTCGATAAGAATCCGACACTACCTCGGTCTCACACACCGCGAGGTGGAGGTGTTTATAAAGATATCCTCCCGTAAATAGAAAAACGCGTTCGTGCAAGAAACCAACTAAGAGTGAGACTGAAAGAGGGGGAGAGAGTGTGACGACGTAAGCGATGACCGAATGCGTGATAGAGTAATTGGCAAACGGACAGAGAGAGAGCGCGCGTAGGTAAAGAAAGAGCGGAATAGGGAGAATCGAATGTACGAGAGCGAGGAGAGAATGAACGAGAGAGCATGCAGCGAGCGTACAAATCAACGCATGTGCAAATCAGTAGACGGAGCGTGATTATTAAGAGACCATATTTGTATTAACTGTAGTAAAAATAAACAACAGCTGTAATAAAATTATGTGACGAAAAAATAAAATATGCTTGTGAAAAATTAACTTGCCTCAATGTCAGAAGCAACTTATCTTCGGGTGAAATTGGCGTCTTGACTCTTGGACACGATTTTTTCTCCAAATCCTTCCCAATATGATTCAAAACGAAATGAACCTGCTCTTTATTAAGCCGAAAAAATTGTCTATAGGTTTCCTCGTTATCCACTAAATGATTTTTTATTAAGATACGAGAATAACCCTCGGTCCTTCGAGCCTGGTACATTTTTTTTACTTCACTTCTATTTCCCGTTTTGCCAATTACTCTATCACGCATTCGGTCATCGCTTACGTCGTCACACTTGCCCGCGCTATCATTTGTTACCGGTTCTCTCTCACAAGGAGAGTATTTTAGGTGTCCGCCTCCGATCATTTTGATTTTTGGATATGTTATAGAGGACCGAAAAATAAGAAATACGTGTTTTTTTATTTTCCCCCGTTTTCATATTTGGGGGTAAAAACTGCGTTCAAATTTGGGGTTGAAAAATCATTTTCGTTGAATATCTCGAGAACTATTAGAGATAGGACTATCAGTCATATTTCGCATTCAAAGACACAAAATTCGTCCATTGACACTATTCCCCTATCTCTAATAGTTCTCGAGATATTTCACGAAAATGATTTTTCAACCCCAACTTTGAACGCAGTTTTCACCCCCAAATATGAAAACGGAGAAAAATAAAAAAACACGTATTTCTTATTGTTCGGTCCTCTATAACATATCCAAAAATCAAAATGATCGGAGGCGGACACCTAAAATACTCTCCCTGTCAGTGTCGCTCGTAATTTCTTTCTTGCACAGCGCGTTTTTTTTTTAACGTGGGGAAATCTTCATAGACACCTCAGCCTCCTGGTGTGGGAGATCGAGGTAGTGTCGGATTCTTACTGACTAAAACCCCACGGTGAATCATCAGAACATTCCCGGCAACACTGACGGGTGAGTTGGACAAAATGTAATCTAATTATGAATTACAAATTACGATTAAAATGTAATACTGTAGTTGATTATACATTATTTTTTGTAATCGTTAATTTAGGTAGTTGACCATTTGGTTTCGTCAACTACCTAAATGAACGATTACAGAAAATAATGTATAATCAACTACACAATTACATTTTAATCGTAATTTGTAATTCATAATTAGATTATATTTTGTCTAATTACGACTAATCATTTTCCTCTTCCATGGACATTTGCAATAATTTCTCTCGTTCCGCAGATCTTGCTGCTATGGCATCCATAAAATTGCGGGATTCGTTCCTGTTCCTTTTCGGCCCTGCATATGAACTGCTGCAAGTTCTTCTTCGGGAAGGAGCGATTGTGTTCTCTTGCGGTGTTTCCGGTGACGGAACACCTTCCGAGCAAGCAGCAGTTTCTTGGAAGTCCACGGGTGCTGAAAAGTCGTCAGTACCACTGTTGTTGCTATCAGGCATGTTTTGAACTTCTTCATTTGAGAGTTCCATATTGCTCTGCGTGCTACAATAAAATAAATAAAATAAATTTTTACGACTCATCTTGTGTATAAAAAATACTTGCCTTCTCTCAGACGAGACAGTGTTCAAAAAATCTAAATGCTTCATCAATGCCCACTCTTTTTTGGGCTTCGCTGCCGACCCCGTGCCGTGTTTGTTGGCCCGCTTCTTCTTCATGAAAGAGTCACGAATATTCTTCCACCGCGTTTTACATTCCTCAGCTGAAATAGTTAGATAATATATTTTTGGGGGAGTTCGTTGCTACCGGAAAAGCATTGAGATCGTTAGCATTTGCATTCAAAATAGATAAGTGTTGTTCAAACAAACGAACAGATTTTTTCCATATACTAATATTTCCGATTTCAAAGGAAATGCAAAAGGCTTTATGATGAAATGGAACTTTTCAAACTGTTTTGAAGCTATTGATGGGGAGCATTTTCTAATATTGTGTCCACAGAATAGTGAATCCACATAAATATTGAATCCACTACAACTAAAAAGAAAGAAAAAACCTCAAAATTAAGCCAAATGCCGAAGGATTGTGATAACAGTGGTGATGAAAACGGTGAAGACATATGCATTTATGTCCAAGAGTCATATTGTTCATTGAAATTGAATGAAGGTTGGATACAGTTTATAGCTTGTTGTAACTGGTTGGAGGACTGAAGAATTTGATGAGTTTCATTGTTATAGGTGCTGGGGCCAGCATCTAGTATGGTACCCGGTTTTACCCAGGCCATGGGGTAAAATCGTAATAACGAATCATTCTTTAAATTATTACACAGGGCCACAATTTTTTTTTCTAAAATGCACAAACTCGACCACCTGTCCTATACGTATTTTGGGTCGCTGAATTTGAATCCGTTGCCCGTTTTGGCCCATCACGTCAAGTTTTCCCGTAAATTGCAAAATACTGTTGCAAACCAGTAAAATGCCATATAAATACAACATATCCTGTTTCCGTAGACTTATAACGTCAAACTCTCGAATCTACTAATCCCAAGACCAAAAAACATCTAATTCTATATTTCGTTAACCCCCTAAATCCTAAAACCGTATTTACACATATCTCCACAACCCAGTACGGGGCGTTTATACCTCAAACGCTGAAATAAATATTTTCAAATTCGCTCAATCTTCAAACTCGTATAACTTCGCTAAAATTCATCCAACGTTGATGAAACAAAGATCATTTTAAAGTTTGAACTTTCTACTGTACGACGGTTTAACCACTTTTTTTTAAATGGGTATCCAGGGGGTAAAATCCGCCCTTAAAGAGGAGTGTGCCAAACTGCAAAAAATTTCTTCATGTTTGTCAAATGCTACGGAGTGCAGACAATATTTTTTGCCGTTTCTATGTATTCTGTCGGAAAGTGTGATCCTTTGTCTTTAGGATAAGCTAAATTTCATAGGAAAAGGGTGGTTTTTAAAGAAGATACAGCCATTGACAAATGTCCAAATGTTTCCCCGACAATGCGATGGCAAATGAAATTGCAGTTAACACATTCCCTGTTGTGACGATCATAACTATTACTATTAATGGTAATAATTACCATGTCATTCCTTGTTTTAATATAAAAACTATTATTGATAGACGATAAATACACTTAAGATAAATGATGAACGGGTGTAATGTGCACGATGTTTTGAAGGAAGGGGGTATTCTTCTGATTGCTCGTGATGCAGGTAAAATTTTTCACTCACGCTCTTGCGTGGCGCGTTCGAAAAGGTGTGGCGCGCCAGTAAGCAACACAGTCCTGCCCGCGCGCCAGAAAACACCACGGTCCTGCCCGCGCTCCAACCTCGAGTCCAGAAGAGTTTACATAAGAGACAGAAAATGTAGTTGGAAAAGGAAAACGGCACTTGAAAACAAGGGCCCGGCACGCGCATCAGGATTTCTGACAGTGCAGAAATCCTGAGGCGCGCGACGATCCTGGCAGCCAAGACTCCAGAGGGAACGCCGTCGATAAGCCGTGCCTGGATCGATGGGTTTCGAGGACTTCGACCCTCGAGACCAGGGGCCCGTACAATGTTGCCCCCTAAGACGTGACGAATCGAAAATTCTACATTTCGCACCGGATCTTGGCGAAAGTGACGTGAATCGTTTCCTTATGTTTTCCCGATGAAAATGGTCCGAAAACGACAGAAATCGGATTGTAATTAAGGAATCTTTATAATAAATTGATTTCCATAAGTTCTTTAAAAATAGTTCGATTTATGTGAAAGTTGGACAAACAACGTAATTTCGTGACTGCATTCCCAAATCAGAATTCCGCCATATTGGCGATAAAAGAGAGCAAGTCACGTGACAAATTTAGTTTAGCTAGTGGATGCGAGATGGCGCCTATTCGGGAGGACTGCCAACGTGGAATCATAGCAAAACTGAAGCGTTAGCTGGATACATGTGCCACAGTAAAAGCGTGCTGCAGTCAATGTATGAATTTTCGGACGATTGTAGGTTAGGTTATATGCATTTTAGGCATACATTGATTATGAACTGCTGGGAATATATACATTTACTAAAGCTTTTATCGTAACACATATATCATTTGAAATCCCTGTCGTATTTATGTTATAGTAATTGAGACAGTTAGAGCAACAACGAAATAACCTGCAAATAAATTTTTCCTATTGCACATTGATGGCTTAGCGCACACATATTGTGTGTCCACTTTTAGCGTTTTTTGAGAAAAACAGGTTCAAACATTCAATGGTACTTTATAAATAAATACTTTTTGCATTATTGTAGTATCATATATATGTAATATAGGTATCACTGAAACTATGTAATTAGTAGTATTGATGGGAATGGATTAAAATATACCCGAGGCAGTTTTAGAGTATAACGTAGCCTTTATCGCAAGCAACCACACAGCGGAAGTGCGCCACGATGAATAGAGAAACGGAAGCATAACTTGTATGGAAACAAAAAAATACGCGGCAAAGCGCCAAATATAAATATGACAAACTATTTCGCTTTCACATTCCAACATGCCCCCTTGAAACGAAATCGTTCATTCATATCCCTCGCTTAAACCTAATTTGTTTCGTAAATATTCGAATGTTGGACCAGGCAAGGCCTTTGTAAAAATATCAGCTATCATTTGTTTACTTTCTAAATATCTTACGTCTATAATCTTATTTTCTATTTTCTCGCGTATAAAGTGGTGTCTTATGTCTATGTGTTTTGTTCTCGCACTAGTAACTCTATTCTTTGCAGAATGTATCGCGCCGTTGCTATCACACATTAATACCATAGGTTCGTTTAAGGGTCCATTGCTTAATTCTTTTATTAATTCGCGCAGCCAAATGGCTTCTTGGCCAGTGTGTGACAGCGCAATATACTCTGCTTCCACAGTTGACAATGCTGTGGTTTTTTGCTTTTTGCTGGTCCAAGATATCGCGCAAGCAGAGACCATGAAAACGCATCCCGTCACCGACCTTCTGTTCTCGATGTCATTTGCCCAATCTGCATCACTGTAACCTATTACATTTTGATTTCTGTCTCTCTTAATTCTAAGTTTTAAATTTATAGTACCTTTTAGATATCGCATTATGCGCTGCACTGCTAACCAGTGAGCCCTTTTTGGTGACTTAATAAAACTACTTACAGTATTCACCACATACGCTATATCAGGCCTTGAAATCTGACTAATGTATAGTAAACTACCTACAGCTTCCAAAAATGGGAAAGTTTCTTTGGTATCCTCATCAGGCTTTGGTTCAGGATTCGAAGTTAATCTCAAATTAGTCTCCATTGGCGTTTTCACAGGTTTGCATTCGGACATTCCAAATTTTTCGAGCATTTTATTTATATATGAAATTTGATGAATAAACATTTCTTGATTTTTGTTTCTTTCAATCTGCATTCCTAAAAACTCTCTGACTTCACCTAAATCCTTTACTTTAAAATTTTGTTTTAATGTTTCTTTCAATTTTAATTCTTCATTTTTGTTGTTATACATTATTAATATGTCATCAACATATATTATGACTATGATGTCTATATTATGTGACTGTTTCTTGTAGACACATGGATCATTTTGCAGTCTTTGTAGTCCATAACTGATTAATACTTCATTTAGGCATTTGTTCCATGCTCTTCCGCTTTGCTTGAGTCCATACACAGCCTTTTTTAATTTCAACACTTTGTTTTTAGTGTCACCTAATGTTATTTGTTCGGGAGTTTTTATATAAATATTTTCTTCCAATTCTCCATTTAGGTATGCAGTTTCAATATCCAAATGCGTGATTTTCATTTTGTTTTGAACCGCAAAGGCTAACAAGTATCGAATAGAACTGTACCTTGCCACTGGAGCAAATGTCTCATTGTAGTCTATTCCCTTGTTCTGTGCGAATCCCTGTACCACCAATCTGGCTTTATATTTTGTTTCACCTGTATCGGTAGATTTAGTTTTGAACACCCATTTTGTACCTAAGAGTGTTATGTTCTCGGGTTTTGGGACTATTTCCCAAGTGTTATTCTTCTGAAGAGATTTGCTCTCTCTTTCTATTGCCTCTTGCCACTCATTTCTTTGGGGACTTTCTAGAGCCTCTTTTACGGTTAAAGGAATTTTTATTGGTTCACTTAGCGTTATATATGAAATGAAATCTGGTCTAATTACCGGTTTCCGGATTCGTGTTGACCTTCTAAGGGTTTCGGGTTGTTCCACATCATGTGGCCCTATATTATCCTGTGTTTCTGGATCACTGAGGTTCCCCTCTTCCTCTTGCGTAGGATTATAATTGGCGTCAAAAAATTCTTCATTTCCTATGTCGTTTGGTTCTGAAGTTTCCCTGCTTTCATCAGTATTGTCATTATCTGATATATCTTCGCCAAGTATTGTCTCATTTGTCCTGTCTATCTTTTTTGATGTTGGGAATTCGTTTTCAAAGAACGTAACATCCCTACTATATTTTACCAGGAGTGTATCAGGATCTATTAGTCGATATCCTTTTATGTCATCGTCATAACCTGTAAATATCATCCTTTTTGCCTTTGGGTCCCATTTGTCCCGTCTTTCCTTTGGTATGTTCGCCAAGGCTAAACACCCAAATACCTTTAGATGTCTTAAGTCAGGGATTTTGTTAGTCCAAATTTCTTCTGGGGTTTTGCCCTGTAATGCCTTAGCAGGAGATCTATTTATTAAGTATGTGGCAGTTACGGATGCTTCGCCCCAAAATGTCTTTGGGAGGTTAGACTCGATTAACATAGACCTAGCTCTTTCGACTATCGTTCTATTTGCCCTTTCAGCTAATCCATTTTGTTGAGGATTGTATGGAACAGTTTTTTGATGTCTAATTCCATTTCTTTCTAAGACACTTAATAATTTTTGGTTAACATATTCTGTGCCATTGTCAGTCCTCAATATTTTTATCCTTCTATCTAACTGGTTTTCTACTAATGCTTTAAAGATGAGAAATTTCTCGACAACTTCGTTTTTATTTTTCAACAGATAAATAAACATCTTCCTTGAGTGGTCATCTATGAAGGTGAGGAAATACCTAGCTCCACCTATTGAGTTTACTGACATTGGCCCGCATATGTCCGAATGAACCAAATCTAATAGATTTTGTTTTCTGTTATTACTAGTCTTAAATGGTAGTTTGCTTTTCTTACCTAATACGCACGTCTTACATACATTCTCGCTTATTTTTAATCCATCCAATCCATACGCACTACCAGTCATTAGTGTTTTCATGCCACTACGATTGAGATGTTCTAGTCGATGATGCCACAACTTGTCGTTTACTTCTGCTGATATCATCGCCTTTTCTTCTGGAATGTTGAGATGATAAACTCCGTCTTTCTGCTGACCTCTGGTGATGACGTTGTTCTGGCTGTCCATTATTACGCATTCTTCATTGTTGAAGAATACTGTGTATCCTTTAGCAGTAATTTTGCTCACTGACATTAAATTTGTGGTCAGTGTAGGAACATACAGTACGTCCATTACCTTAATTTTCTCAGTCCCATTCTCATTGTTTATGAGTATCTCTGCGGTTCCCTTTGCTTTCGCTAATATTTGTTTATCATTAGCCACTTTGATTGTTGCGTTGTGTTTTTGGAGATTCTTTAATGTATCCATGCTTCCAGTCATGTGTGTCGATGCCCCTGAGTCAACGCACCAGCTTGTTTGGTTAGACACTTTTGTGTCTGACATAGCGAGAAATGCCTTTTTTTCTTCTGCCTCTTTTTGTTTTGGTTTGCTATCATCGTTAGTCTTCTTTTTGCCACGTGAATAACACTTCGCTGCAAAGTGTCCAATCTTCCCACAATTGTAACATTTAGGGGCCTTCTTTGTGTCTTTTTTGAAGTGACCCTTTGATTTAGAGAGAAATGCTGCTTCTTCTGATTCTGGTTTTAATGCATCTGTAGTTTTCACCTCTTGAAGCAACTTTACTTTTATTGCATCTGAAGTGATGGCTATTCCAGAACTTTCCAAACCCATTATCATGGGTTTGTATTCATCGGGCAAACCCGATAACAGCAATACCCCAATAATTTCGTCATCTACATTGCATCCGATATCTTTTAGTTTGTGGGCAGTATCTATTATTTTATTCACGTACGCTTCTACTGATTTGGATTCCTGTAATTTTGCTGTTGTTAGGGTTCTCAGTAACCCTACTTTACGAGATAGACCTTTATCTTCAAAAGTTGTCTGCAATTTGAGCCAGGCCTCCTTTGGTGTGGTTGTGTTTTGTATGTGGCTATAATTAATTTTTTCCACAGATAGGATAATCTTTGCTCTTGCTTTGCACATCTTCTTGGTATTGGCAGTATAGTCCGTTTCTTCCAGTATACATCCCCACAAGTCTTCGCATTCCAAAAGCGCCTGCATTGCGAACTTCCATGTCGCATAATTTTCGCGACCTATTAACTTTTCTATATGAATGCTATGTGATTGCGTTTCGGACATTTCGAAGGATATACTGATTAATACTGATGCCCACAACACGTGTTATTAAATATTACCCACGTGTTCTAACCTCAATTTGTTGGAGGTTTATTAAGATTACTTTCCTTTCACGACTAAGAGAAAGAAAATTGTCGATTGCCACTATTATTGCCCACGACTCTCTTTTTAACACACTCAGACTTTACAACTATGTAACCTGGGCCCATAACCTGATGGGAATGGATTAAAATATACCCGAGGCAGTTTTAGGGTATAACGTAGCCTTTATTGCAAGCAACCACACAGCGGAAGTGCGCCACGATGAATAGAGAAACGGAAGCATAACTTGTATGGAAACAAAAAAATACGCGGCAAAGCGCCAAATACAAATATGACAAACTATTTCGCTTTCACATTCCAACAAGTATAAGTTACAATCTGCAAAATTATAATAATAATTGGATAATAATACTTTGAAAGATGGACATGCTATATGTAACCAAGTACAGAGGAGGACATACTATACCGAATGATATTGTTTAAAAATGAACGAAAGGAATAATACTGGACATAATCTCACTTCAATATTATATTTATTTTTAATGTAACAGGAATAAAAAAGTAATTATTCGTTTTCATTTTCGCAGTTGTCATTTTCGTAGTTTTCATTTTTGTCAATGTCCATGGGAATTGGAATTACATCACGTTCTGATTTTACTAATGGTATGCTATTCATAAATGCCTTGTAGTATTCAGGAATATTATTTTTGATAAATTTGTAAAAAGAGATAAAAATGTGATTTTTATACAGCATAAAAGAAAACAGTCAAACACTATTTGTTGCATGTAAAAACTCAAATTTCATAAAAACTGGACATACAATATGTGTGCACTAAGCCATCGATGTGATTAGTACAGCCTATTGGAATACGTTATTGCTACTAACTCAATTTCGAAAAAAAGTGGGTTAGTCCGTTATTACTCTAACTGCCTCAATTATATGACAAAATATCAGAGATGAACACCCACCAGAGATGGGCAAAAAATTATTTCAAATAAAAAATTAAATTCGTCTAAAAGACGAAAATTTTATTCGAGACTCATGAATAAGATTTACCCCGAGTCAATATTTAATCGTAGCGCTCATAATTGAAATCATGGGTATTCAATCGTCGGCCACGATTGAATTACTTCAGCCAGAGAATTAAAATCGTCGGCCATGATTGAACTACTTCAGCCAGGGAGTTCAATCGTGGCTCGCGATTGAATTGCCTTCTGCCATGGGTAGTCAAATCATGAATGAATGAACAGTGTTCTCGTATTCAATCGTATTTAGTCGACTGAAGCTCGATAACCTCGAGACTTGCGAGAGCCTTTGATCGATGCCGCGCGATGCCCGAGCCGAGCGACATTGTATCGTTCACCCGTGTAACGTACCGCTACCAACCGCCACAATTTTTTCCAATTATATTGTTATATTAAAGGTAAAATAGTGTATAACGCATACTAAAGCATTTCAAATAGCGCGCTAGAAAGATAGTGACGGGCAACGCAGGCGCGTAGACGCCAATTCAAGCAACAGAGTCAGCGCCGCGAGTGAACCGAGCGCGCATGCGCATATCTCACGAACAACCGGACGCCAAATATTCCGAGCGTGGTACGCAAAGTGGCGCGAACCGGAAGCTAATTTTCATTGGCACGCAAAATCACGCAGGCTTGTGATTGGCGCAGGCCAGTCAGCACCCCGGTATAAATACCGGCCCGCCGGCAGCTGAAGATCAGACTTGGTTCTACCACCGAACCTACCAATCTTGGTCGCTTTAGCTAGCCCCCTTGTATTGGGAAAAGTCTGAGTATATCCTTCCTACTACCTAATCCTTCGAGGTCGCTTTAACTAGCCCCCTCAAATCCATCGAGGTCGCTTTAACTAGCCCCCTCAAACCTTTCCGAGGCCGCTTTGACTAGCCCCTCAACTTCCTTCCGAGGTCGCTTTAGTTAGCCCCCTCAGAATCTTCCAGAGGTAGCATTACCTAGCTCCTCATCTAAATCTAAGCCTACACCATTATCACAGCGTGGGGCCAGCTTATAGGCACCCAAATTCAAACGACTCTCTCGCTAAAAACCAAAAGACCTAGCGTCAAACTCTTGTATTATATACCAAATCCGACCTAGCGTCGCAAACCTTGTTCATTAGATTTAATTAATATTTAGTTAGCGTTATACCTATTTTCTCCTAGTTTCTATATTCTTATTATTAAACCTAGCGTTACGAACGGAATAAAACTCTATTATCGACTTAGCGTCATAACCTAAAACTACTGTTACCGACCGAGCTTAAAACCGAACATTGCGATACGTCAAACAAAACCACTTTCATATATGTTCATTATAGACCTAGTGTCCCAACAATTTATTTGAATAAATCTTTGTTAAGTATTGTTAAAGAAGGACTCGAGTATCTTGAAATTCATTTCTTAATCGCACGCCACCCGAACCAAATCCTACAAATTCACAAGTAAACCGCTCTACTTGTGGAAACTCCTGTAAGAACGGCAACGTCTCGTTCGAGAACGTTACACCCGTGTAAACTGACGCCTGGAGTTGCTTGGCGATGTGTCATCGATTATACGAAAAGTGAATTTCTTTATTTTTCATCGCATCAATATGACAGTGACACCGATGGATTCCTGGCGTTCTCACGATTAATCGGTCAGAAAATAATTGAAATCAGACTACTTTTAATGGAGTTAGGTGTAAATTGTGTAAATTAATTGTATGCATATGTAATTTCGTTAATTATGGCCCAAATTATGTCAAGTTTGTTATAATTTTTGCCAGGGAAACAGAAGGAGACAATTGATGTCACTTTCGTGCATATCCGATAAAGAAATTAACATTTTTCCGTTCTTAAGGGGGTAGACACGGGTAATGCAGCGCGCTGTATACCGACATAATCTGACCCGAAACATGGGTTTAGTAGAATACGTTGTTTGTCCTTATATGAGCGAATTTTGGGCTGGGCGAGGTCTCATTCGAAAGAGAAAGGTTCAGTGCAGTGCGCTCTGCTCATGGTTCGACGAGCTTGTGTTGATATCTAATAATATGAGTGTTGAAAGTAGAGCAAAAGTCGACAAAATACACCCGCAAGAATCCAAGTATTTTTAGGTCACTAAAAGAGTTTTGTGACTCAAACGAGGAGCAGAGCGCACTGCACTGAACCTTTCTCTTTCGAATGAGACCTCACCCAGCTCAAAATCTGCTCATATAAGGACAAACAACGTATTCTCGTAATTGCATTCCCAAATACGAGTTCCGCCATATTGGCGATAATACAGAGCAAGTCACGTGACAAATTTAGTTGAGCTAGTGCACACGAGATGGCGCCTACTCGGGAGGACTGCCAACGTGGAATCGTAGCAAAACTGAAGCGTTAGCTGGATACACGAGCCACAGTAAAAGCGTGATGCAGTCAATGCATGCATTTTCGGACGATTATAGGTTAGGTTATATGCATTTTAGGCATACATTGATTATGAACTGCTGGGAATATATACATTTACTAAAGCTTTTATCGTAACACATATATCATTTGAAATCCCTGTCGTATTTATGTTATAGTAATCGAGACAGTTAGAGCAACAACGAAATAACCTGCAAATAAATTTTTCCTATTGCACATTGATGACTTAGCGCACACATATTGTATGTCCACTTTTAGCGTTTTTTGAGAAAAACAGGTTCAAACATTCAATGGTACTTTATAAATATATACTTTTTGCATTATTGTATTATCATATATATGTAATATAGGTATCACTGAAACTATGTAATTAGTAGTATAAGTTAGAATCTGCAAAATTATAATAATAATTCGATAGTAATACTTGGAAGATGGACATGCTATATGTGTAACCAAGTACAGAGGAGGACATACTATACCGAAGGATATTGTATAAAAATGAACGAAAGGAATAATACTGGCAATAATCTCACTTGAATATTATATTTATTTTGAAAGTAATAGGAATAAAAAAGTAATTATTCGTTTTCATTTTCGCAGTTCTCATTTCCGTAGTTTTCATTTTTGTCAATGTCCATGGGGATTGGAATTACATTACGTTGTGATTTTGCTAATGGTATGCTATTGATAAATGCCTTGTAGTATCGAGGAATAATTCCTTTGGAAGATACAGAAGATCTTTTTTGTTCGCGATAGCTATAGGAAGACTTTTTTAAAAAAATTTATTTATTGTCACATTTTCCAAGAATATTTTCGTCCTCTAGCATGGACATATAATAAACAAAAATATTATTTTTGATCAATTTATAGAAAAGATAAAAATATGATTTTTTTACAGAATAAAGAAACAGTCAAGCACTATTTGTTGCATATAAAAACTCAAATTTCATAAAAAGTGGACATACAATATGTGTGCACTAAGCCATCGATACGATTAGTAGGTAGAGTCTATTGGAATACGTTATTGCTACTAACTCAATTTCGAAAAAAATGTGGGTTAGTCCGTTGTTACTCTCACTGCCGCAATTATATGGCAAAATACAAGAGATGGGCATTACTTAAATAACCCCAACCAATTTTTATTCGAAGCACTATGATTGAATCAATTTAATCAGGGGGAATTCAATGAAGGCTCGGATGCAATAAGAAGACTAGCGTTCGAAAATGCGAAACAGTATTGTCCAAACGCTAAGAAAAATTGGAAAATTAAATTTTATTAAACTGGATTTTAAAAAATATAATGTTGTAAAGCTCATCACGGCACACATTTGTTCTTTTTACCAATTATAAACCAAACAAATGTCTTCGACCATAGTCAATACCTTTTTAAACAAAAATTGCGATAACTCGAGTAATTATTATCGGATTGTTATGAGACTTGAAACATAAAACTCGGAAAACTCTTAGTGAAGCCGTAAAATGTATGCACAAAACCTTTGTGTTAAAAAATGTAATAATATTTAATTAAAAAGAAATACTGGACATAGCCCATGTTTTTCAACGTTCGCCGTTAAAAAGTATCGAGGTAATTTTGACGTACATATAACTTGGGCGACAAAGTTTTTCTTTAATATACAAGGAACATTTTCACCAATTTTCACACTGATTAATAAATAATTGTAGAAGATAAAGCGATATATGTATATAAATTCCGCGCGGCATCAACAGTCAACGCGAGTGCTGAAACTCCTAAGTAACGCATTATGCGGGGCTGTTGACTGTCGGTGGCGCGCGGAATTTATATATATCGCTTTATCTTCTATAATTATTTATTAATCGGTGTGAAAATTGGTGAAAATGTTTCTTGTATATTAAGGAAAAACTTCGTCGCTGCAAGTTATATGTAACTCAAAATTGCCTCGATACTTTTTAACAGCGAACGTTGAAAAACCTGGGCTATGTCCAGTATTTCTTTTTAATTAAATACTATAACATTTTTTAACACAAGGGTTTTGTGCATACATTTTACGGCTTCGCTAGAATTATCTGAAGTTATGTTTTAAGTCTCATAACAATCCCTAATTTACTCAAGTTATCGCAATTTATGTTTAAAGAAATAATTATTTTGGACGATGAAAAATTTCTTGTTTATAATTTTTAGCTCCAATAGTAATGATTCGATAAACAAACTGTAAATAGAAAAAATGTGTGTCGTCACGAGCTTTACAACACTATATTTTTTAAAATACAGTTTAACAACATTTAATTTTCCTATATTTCTTCTCTCCGAGCCTTCATACTGTTGGCCATGAATAATTTTCTCGTATTTATTCGTACTTTCTAGACTAAATGTATGATTCCCGACTAAAGTACGAATAAATACGAGAAAATCATTCATGGCCGACGGATGAAAGACCTTGGAATAAAAAAATTGTTCTATATTAATCATTTATTATTCTTAAAAACTAAGCGGTTATAAAAAATTGATTTATTTTTCCTCCTCTTCCTCCTCTTCCTCCTCTTCCTCCTCTTCCTCCTCTTCCTCCTCTTCCTCCTCTTCCTCCACTCCCATACACATCTCTCCGATATTTTTTGCTCATATCGCTGCACTGTAATATGAAAAATAAATATAAATATTAATTACTAAATCTTAAATGTTAATAAATCTTAAATGTTAATTATTACAATAATGGCTAGACATTTTGTATCGGTTGCATAAAACCGAGCATATACGGAGAAAATACTGTACCTTTCTCATGTAGTGCATGCATGCCTCCTTCCAATAACGGGATGACGACGGCGTATGGTCAATAGGCGGATTCCGTCGCGAGGACGGACTCCGCTCTCTGCTGGGACTCCGTCTTCGCGACGGAGTCCGCCTGCTGCTGGGACTCCGTCTTCGCGACGGAGTCCGCCTGCTGCCGGGACTCCGTCTTCGCGACGGAGTCCGGCCAGCAGTGGCATTTATTGCAGGGGACAGATGCCCCCTGCCAGTTGGACTCCGTCGCGAAGACGGAGTCGCTCCCTTTGCAGCTTCTGTGGTTTGTTTTTTGTTAGACATCTAAAAATCAATCGAAGAAACATTGAAACTATCGAACGTAATTGAAATGAATTTGAAAGTGCAATAGAAGAGTCAGAGTCGAGCAAAATGTAATCTAATTACAAATTACAAATTACAATATAATTATGTAATTGATTACACATTATTTTCTGTAATCGAATTTATGTAGTTGACCACAATTTTGTCAACTACTAACGATTGTAGAAAATAATGTGTAATCAATTATACAATTACATTTTAATCGTAATTTGTAATTTATAATGAGATTACATGTTGCCCAACTCAGAGAGGAGTACACGTTTGGGACATTCCACGCGAAGTAGGACACTTTTCGGAGTAACATTTCGGATGTTGCTGAAATTTGAATATGTATGTTGTAGTCTTTATATAGTGATATTTAAACGTATCTGAAATGATTTTCAAAATTTTGAGAAATGTCGATTTTACACCTGTTCGAAGATAAGTGCTAATTTTTTTCCAGGCAAGTTATAGCTATGGAAGTAGTAAAAGGATGGAGATGAGCTTTACGGTGCTTATAGAGAAGACATTAAAGTTTTAGGAATCAATTATTTCAGTTTAAAAAAAGAAAAATTTGAACCATTTTTGTGCAATTGTGTTAAATAAATGCAGGTTTTTAACATCGGGCGCGATTTTAAAAATCTAAGAAAAAAGGAGAACATAGTTCTATCCTTCCCCTTGATGGACGAATTTTCAAAAATATGGATATTTTATAAATTGGCCCTGTAAAAATTTCCGAAAGTTAACGCGGCGTCAAATCACACCGGCTCGATTGGCTGACTCGAATGAGCCATGCGGTACTCGCAGCGGCCAAGCGGCTATATCTGCTATTCTTATACAGTGTTCTCGAATATGGTAAGTATTTGTAAAAAATTGAGGAGCGATAAGTTTTACTGTTTTTTATACACAACATAATACGGTAACTCAATTTTTGGTGTTCGCAATATTTTACTTGAAACGAAGGGTTGACTTATATTTAATTATCCAGTACGAAAGCGACTGTCAAGACAAATTCAACCATATGGTATACTATGACCTTCAATGCTACACATGGTTAGGAATGAAATAAATATAGGTATCGAACTATCTATCTATTAGATTGAATTTCATTTTTCATTCCTAAAGTCGACATTTCTCAGAATTTTGAAAAATCATTTGAGGTACGTTTAAATATCACTAAAGACTACAACATACATATTCAAATTTCAGCAACATCCGAAATGTTACTCCGAAAAGTGTCTGATTTCGCGTGGAATATCCCACAAGTTGGTACATTCCAGCTGGTACAATACAGGCTTCCTTTAGCCAAGATTTAGCGCGGGAGAAGAATCTTCAGATTTGTAAATGCTGGAATTTCTAAGTTGGAAAGCATTGAAATTCAAACATTTCCAAAATTTGTAATTATGTAATTTGTGTACACGATAGAGGAAAATTTAACCGACCGATTGCCTTCACCCGAGGTTTTTTACTTACATACCGAGCAACCATCGTCGATGAATTAAAAACATTTACGCGAGAATTAAATTAAATAATTTTTTCGCATAAAAACGTCGACATTTTTCCGTCAAACTCGTAATTTTTTCTTTAAAATCCCATAACTTTGTCAATTTTAATTATAAGGTTATCAAGTTTCAAAATATCTGTATTTTCAAATGTCCAACATTTGTGAGTTTAAAATTCTCGATTTTTCTACTTCTGATGTTTAGAAAGTGTTTAATTTCCATCACTTGTCTTCAGATTCAACTAAAGGAAGCCTATATTGCACCCTGTATACGCCCACACAGCACAACGTCCGGCAAAGTCCCTGGGACGTCTACAGACCGTCCCAGGAACGTCTTGTTACTGATCAGGACGTAATAAAGACGGTCTGAATGTCCTGATCAGTAACAAGACGTCCCAGGGACTTTGCCGGACGTTCTGCTGTGTGGGCATTTTCTAGACTTTTCACGGGAAAATTATAACATAATTTTATTATTCTACGTGAGAATGATTACACGAATCTTTGAGCGTGAAACTGCGTATCGACATTGCGAGGCTGCCTTGCGAGGCACGCCTCGCGGTGTGGAGAGTCTGGAGACTACCTCGATCATGTTCACTTTGCGAGGCAGGCTCGCGCGACAGTCTCGCGTTACACCTCCAGCATGATATTTGCATCGCCCGAATCATACGATTTTTGCTCTAGGAGCCGCGACGCACCTTTGACCACGTCGAAAAACCGATGGCTGATGGCTCGTGCGATACAAATATCATGCTCGAGGTAGCGCGAGCCTGCCTCGTAAAGTAATCATGGTCGAGGTAGTCTCTCCACTCCGCGAATGGTGTGCCATGCGAGACAGCCCCGCAATGGCGATACGCAGCTTGAGAAATACGCGGACACTCAAACAATCACAGTTCACACGATAGATTTTGCACAAAAAATTACAACAATACTATGCGACGATAATCGGAAACTTTACCCGGAATATGTCTAAATACAGTCTTGCTTTGGAAGTACTAAAATATAGACGTATGTCAGTTGTTATAAAAGTGGCGCCGGTCGAAATTTAAAAAAAATTGCACTGTACGTTTATTATGTATCACGTTGATATAATACGTAAAAATATAAGTGAAATGTAACAACCGAAAAATTTGGACTTGGAGTTTGGACCACTTTCATAATAACCGGCACATATAGTGAAAAACACAGGAATAGTAAGCGTGAAGGTACTTACGATCTTTACTGTTCGACAGTCACTTTTTTTCTGACCATCGAGCCTTTGCTACCCTCAAGAGTGGGCAAGGCCCAAACTACCTTTCTCACTCCCTCAAGATTTTGTATTTCACTCGCACCAAGGACCGAGCGGGGCGTCATCGGCCCGCGTAAAAGTTCGAATGCGCGAAGGTTTGAAAACGCGGTGCGTGCCCGCGCATACTTGCGGGGTGGTCCTTCACCGTCAGGCAACTGGGAAAGGATAATGGTAGAACGAAATATGAATTCTTCGCTAATAATGTCGGTAATACGTCAAAAGTATATGCACAGGATAATCAAAAATTCTTTCCTGTGCAGATTTCTGTGCACCAAACAGTATTCCCGGAAGTACATACAATCTACGTAAATGTATCAGCATACCACAAATCCTAATGAGAAAGAGAGGAACAGGACGCGTATATCCGTCCCTTTCCCACTATCTTCTGTTTAGCCTCTTAGCATCTGGAACTAATGCAGCGACACCGCTAGCTGATCAGTTTCTTGTCGTTTGCACTACAGTGAAGACGCAGAAAGCAATCAGGTTTTCATTTGATGCGCGGATATTCATATATGGAATATTCATATTTTGTGAATTGTTCTATTTCCGCGTGGTTCGTTACTGTAGTGTTGACAAGTGTGTGTGATCATTTACGTTCATCATTGTCATGGAATCAAACAAGGAAGCCGCAGATGCAAGAAATGAACGCTATTTGGATGATTGTACAAAAAGGAAGCGGCCTAAGTTATTTGCAAAGCGTTTGTCCAAAAATACAAAACGTCGAGAAAGGTAAGTTATGTGTTGTGGTACAGATTTGTATGAAGTCGCAGTTTGACATGTAGTAGTAGTAGTAGTAGTAGTAGTAGTAGTAGAACGGTATTTTATTGTATATAATATAGTATTATTCATATCCTTCAAATATGTATATCAACACAGATATCTTTGACACGTTACGTACACATATTCTATGCTATTCTATACTTTACCGCTCCTGCCCCACTCATTCTATTCCAATTCGTATGTTCATCATTATTTAATTAATTAATTAATAATCCGATTTATACCGTGTTTGGATTCATTTTCATGTACAAACTGTCAGCTGTACGTTACTGCAACTCTCGGGCCGATGAGACGGATTGTAGAAATTTTAAATTTCGTTATATATGTTATACAAATTATATGCGTTTTATTAGCTGCGGGACATTGCACGCCAAATCGAACACTTTATGGGGTAACATTTCGGATGTGGCTCAAAATTGAATATGTTGTAGTCTTTAGGGTTTTGAAAAATGTAGATTTTACAGCTGTTCGAAGGTAAGTGCTAACTTTTTTTTCAATAAATTATGGCTATGGAAATAGTAAACGGATGGAGTTGAAATTTTCGGTGCTTATAGAGAAGACATTGAAGTTTTAAGAAAAAATTATTTCAATTTAAAAAAAAATTTGAACCATTTCTGTGCAATTATTATAAACAAATGTAGTTTTTTAACATCGGGCGCGATTTTAAAAATCTGGAAAAAAACAGAATATAGTTCTATCCTTCCCCTTCATGGTCCAATTGTCAAAAATATGGACATTTTAATATTAGCCCTGTAAAAATTGCCGAAAGTCGACGCCGCGTGCGGGCGCACTGCCGCGGCAGGCGCGTCGTCGCCGGCAGCCTCGACGATTCCAGCGGGCGAACGTGCGTTGCTATCTGCAACCAAGGCGACTATCAACCGACATTATTCTAAATTATCTCCGAATATTTGCAAGATTTAAAGCGATTAATAAATATTGGTAACTCACCCTTTCTCAATGATACTTATTGATGAAAACATTTCAGTTGCCATTGTCCTATGGAAACCACGAAAAGGTGGTGAGTTTTCTTCCATCGGGATGGGATGGGATATCATGGAAATTTGGATTAAAGATTCTACCATCAGGAAAATGTTATGAATATTTGAAAAAAATATTTATGCAGAAAAAATTAAAAGTAAAAAAGTTGGGCTGTACTTTCGAATGGCCCCAGTGGCAGATTGATGCGTGGTTTGGGGGAAGGGTGGGGAGGGGGTGTGGAACCTAAATCTAAAATTGTTTTTTTCGGGTATTTATTAGTTTCCGAAATATTAATAAAAAAATTGTTAATTTTTTTCTGGAAAATTTTTTTGGACGTTGGTGCAGGCCTCCCTGTTCGGGAGACCCTCCATCCCCCTATTTTTTATTTTTTAAATTTTGTAACCACGGTCTCGTTTGTAGCATCGCCAAATTCACATCGGTTCGCTACCATGCTTTACGCGCACGCGAGCGGGTAAATTAACAAGTTTTTATTAATAATTTAGGAAACTAATAAATACCCGAAGCTACAATTTTAGATTTAGGGTTCACACCCCCTCCCCCCAAACCTCATCTCGATCGGTCACTGGGGCCATTCGGAAGAAACTCCAAAAATTGAGCCGTTATTGTTACTGAAAAATTGTTGTGTATCTGCAGGGTTGCCAGCAACATTATGCAGGACCGATTATTTAGCGGAGAGGAACACCTACAGGAGCGGTGGTAACGCGTACGTGATGACGATCGGTGACGCACACATTACTACTACTCCTGTGGGGTTCCCCCTCGGCTAAATAACGTTGTGTCTCTTTATGAGCAGACCGAGGCGCGGGCCTTATTTCTCGGCTGCTACGACCCTCGTTCTATCCTTCTCTTTTACGACCCATTGACAGCGACAAAGTAACCGCGTGCATCGGAGAAGGGTGTTCGCTGAATACCTATATCGTACAAATTCAATTTCGAACCGAGGGACGGCTTTTATTACTTACCAACTACTCCAATAAGTGAAAATTGTATACATATTCCTGTTTGATATCAGTTCCATTGGACATAATGGTACAAACTTTTTTTTATGAATGAAGTACTGGAAGCGATGTCAAGGTCAAGTCAGTTTTTTGCAAAAGAACGGCATATTTTTTTTATTGAGATGTCACGGGATGGTATTTCGATTTCTCGCTATGGATCTATTTGGGGATTTCGCCCGGGTAATATGTAATCGGTATCCCCACCGGTGCATAGGGTTGGCTTTATCTAAAATAAACAAACGTAACCGAGATGTTGATCACATTGAATGATCAATGAAGAATAACGTCTACGGCCCCGTAGAACTTTCGGTCCCGTTTCCTGGCAATATCGATCGTGAAATTTTCCATTCATTTCTGAGTACCACAAACATCTATCCGGACGTAAGAAAACAATCATATTTTTTCTGACTCAAGCCAAAATCCAACTGACCCCAGGGGCCTTACAGGCAAAAATTTTGCCCATCTGGGCTACAGGCAGGCAGCCCTTGCCGAAAAACCGAAAACAACGCTTCGCGCCCCCATCGATTCGCCTTGTGTGAGGGTAACGAAAGTCGAGATCAGTCCCACCCTTTCGAAAAGCTGTGTAAAGAGACAGGGTGATGCGCTGGAAAGCGTGCCGGTTGACGAGAACCAGACGGATCTCCAACACCGGCGCGGTCAAGTAGGGTTTACTTCGCGAAAGGCAAACGACACGTGTTCCTCGGACCCTTCGTTTCGCCGTTATTTTACAATGTTCCATAAAACGAAATACCACCCTGCAACCCCTCGTTAAACTGTAGGAGGTACAACGTTAAAAATAGAATAATGATTTGGATTGCCGGCCTATCCTTTCTGTGTCGTATTGTCTGAGTGTGCTAAAGGGCAAAAAGTTTGTTTGGAAATTTTTTTATTCCTTGAGGTTATACTTTATTAAAAAAATGGTCCTGTGTGTCTTACACAGCGTTGTACCATTTCAATAATATTATTACCATCTCTCTCTCTCTCTCTCTCTCTCTCTCTCTCTCTCTCTCTCTCTCTCTCTCTCTCTCTCTCTCTATTATAGACCTTCAAGGAGGAACATTCCACGCGAATTACAAAATTTTCAAGATCGTGGAAATTGGCTTTTTTTCATTAAATTATAGCTGTTAGAGAACGAGACAGGTAAGAATTAGCTTTTGAGTGCTTACGCTGGGGAAGTAAGAGTAGCTAAAAAAAATTGTCACTTAAAAAAAAATTTAAACCATTTATTCTGCAATTGTTTTAAACAAATGCAATTTTATACTAGCAGGACACTATTTAAAAATTTGAAAAAAAAAAATTAGAAGACAGCCCTACTTGCGCTCTTTATGATCACGTTTTCAGAAACGCGAACACTTCAAAATTAATCGCATGAAAATTAATTGAATGTGACGCTGCGCCGCCCAGCACCGGCTCGGCAGACTGAGCCGTGCGTGGTACAATATACAACTATCTATTTCTTTCATTTCTAACCTTGCATGGCCTTGAAAGTCATAGTACACCATATGGTTGAATTTGTCTTCAGATTTATACACTTTCATATCGGGTAATGAAATATGTAGCATTCCATTTAAAAAACTGAAGGTCACCTTCGGTTCACGGAAAATATCGCGAACACCAAAAGATGACATACCGTATTATGTTGGATATAAAAAATATTAAAAGTTTTTCTCCTTCAGTTTTTGTCAAATACTTACCATTCGTGAGAACCCTATATAACACTATCAGATATAGCCACTTGGCCGCTGCTAGTACCGCGCGGCTTAGCTAGTTCAGCCGATATTGGGCGATGCAGCGTCACATTCAATTAATTTTCATGCGACCAATTTTAAAGTATTGTTGCGAGGTTTGATGGGGTGGAGATTCTCTTGCAGAGTCTTACCGCACTCCGGGTGTACCCTCGAACGGATCGTTCCTCGGGCTCCGATAGGACGGGTGAATAGGTACCTTTACACGGTCGTTCCAGCGCGTCACGCAAAAATACGTGAACGCTGCAGCGACGCTCCTTCGTACACGCCAGAAGATTATACTTTCTACTACTTACAGACAGCGAGTTCGGCCTCATATTTCTACGTCGACTCCATCCACATGTTTTTTCCACGATCCACCGTATTGGTGTATTGTGTACTACCTGTTCGATGTATACCATCGATCTGCGAAACGATCGGCAAGACACGTTCGCGATATACGTTCGCGAAAAGTATAGAAATTCCTCGATATGCCTGGCTTATAGAGGATACCATAAATGCTGTTACTGTAGGGTACACTGAAACATCTGTTTTTAGGAAGCTACATTTGGTTGACCTGAAGGTGCTATAAATTCTGGAAATGGTTTATGACTCAGTTATAACGACTGTAAAATTTTACAAGGGTACTTTAAAAAATGTCCAAATGTTTCCCCGACAATGCGATGGCAAATGAAATTGCAGTTAACGCATTCCCTGTTGTGACGATCATAATTATTACTATCAACGGGAATAATTTACCATGTCACTGCTTGTTTTAATATAAAAGCTAATATTAATAGACAATAAATACATATCGGTATGCAAGTGATGTTATATCTAAGATAAATGATGAAGAGATGTAAAATATGCATTTTGTTTTGAAGAAGGGGGTAGTCTTCTGATTGCTCGGGATGCAGGTCAAATTTTTCACCCACACTCTTGTGTGGCGCGCAAGAAAGCACCACGCTCCTGCTCGCGCTCCAACCTCGACTCCAGAAGAGTTTACATAAGAGACAAAAAAGGTAGTTAGAAAAGGAAAAAACGGCACTTGAAACTAGGCTCGTCGCGCGCCTCAGGATTTCTGCACTGGGTTTATATACAATGTTTTGGGACACGGTTTGGTGGCCACGGGGGAAGGCCTAATGGTCTTCGCCCGTGGATCTGGATCTCTGCAGCGTATGCGTTTCTTTCGATTGCGCGTACTGCTGAGTTTGCTGGCGTCGGTTACGCCAGGTGTTATCGGTTATGATTTGGGTCATAACAGTATCCGCGTTTCTGAAGACATGTCTGCAAAGAGCACAAGTAGGGTTGTATCCTCAATTTTTTTCAAATTTTGAAATAGCGCCCTGCTGGTATAAATTTGCATTTGTTTAAAACAATCAGAATAAATGGTCTAAAATTATTTTTTAAGTGACATAATTTTTATTAGGTACTCTTACTTCCCCAGTGTAAGCACCGAAAAGCTCATTCTTACCTGTCTCTTTCTCTAACAGCTATAATTTAATGAAAAAAGGGTAATTTCCACGATCTTGAAAATTTTGAAAAATCCTTTGAAATACGTTTATGTATCACTAAAGACTACAACATATGCAAGTTTCACAAAAATCCCAAATGGTACTCCGAAAAGTGTCCGATTTCGCGTTGAATGACCCACGATTGAAATGCGAAAAGTATTCTTTTCACACGCGGTCAAGTGCACGCGTGCCTGCATACACACACAGCCGTGTATCGCAGCGCAGACATGTCTGCTTGCGAGTTGCGGCTGACTTCGGTTGCGAGTAGCGGAGATGGTTGTGCAGATATGTGCATGTGAAAAGAAAACGGGCCAAAAGTGCATGTCCTTCGGTTTGCGTAGCGAGGGAATCGCGTTGTGTAATACCGCTTTGACACCAAGGCGAACACGAACACATTGTTCGCGAACGTTTTCGTTTGATCTTGCCGTGTCCACACCGCCGCAAACATGAACAAAACTCAGTGTACGAATCTTATGTGAACGGTTTGTTCTATTTACGGCGGTGTGGACACGACGAGAACAGACGAAAGCGTTCGCGAACAATGTTTTTATATCACGCTACGTCCCTCTTCGTATCGCGAAGATAAATTAGAATGATATTCACAGTAATGCAATAATAATAATATTTTCATAAATAAACCATCGTAACATTTCTGATGTTTCCCTAATGATAAATGACACCAAACACGATATAATTTGGATAATACATATTTAGCGGTAATGCGCGTCGGCCGCAGAGAAGGACAGCGAATGAAAAAGATAGGGACAATCGACAGTCCTTTCTTCCACTCGCTCTCTTTTCCTACGTTCCGAGGCTTTCGCTTACATCGAGGCTTTACTGTACTATACCCTTCTTTTACTATGCCTGCTTTTCTTTTCTATTGTATGTTTTTCTTATTTCTGTGTATGTACCACGTGTTACTCATTACTGACTCTTTACGTGTAGGCAACGATTAAAAAGAGCAGCGTGCCTCGCGGTAAGTCAGGGCACCGTGGCGGAAGCAGGTACGCGTGCAGGTACCTCCTACGAAACACTTCCAAGCACATCTGCTGCGGATGATTGTCCTACGGGCAAAATACATGAAGAAGACGGAGGAAATTTTGAAGATTTTCTAATTATGGATGGAATTCTAGAAGAAGTGCATTTCGATACGGACGCAGAAGAAATTGTACAAGAAATGCATTACGAGTTGAACGAAGAAGAAATTGTACAAGAAATAGATTTCGACGCAGACTGCGATGAGATACATTCCGTGGCAGACATAAACGAAGAAACGGATGAAGATGTCGAAAGTGATGCCGATTACTGGGTGGTGGAGACTGCAGAGCCAGAACAGCCGGAAAACCCAATTTCAAGAGGAATCGACTTCGTTGATTTTCCGCATGTTTTCGAGCAAATCAAAAATCTTGGAAAACATTCGACTACTGGCTGTGGCATCGAACATTTTGAAATAGTTAGATGTGAACGGAATGGACTAGAAAATGTGTATTATGTAGAGTGCAAAATGTGCAAATACACAAAGTGCATATCCTGTCTTCGGAAGAGTGATTTCATTATGGATATCAACAGCGCCGCTGTTTCCGCAACAATGATGACGGGCGGCGGATATAATCAACTGGAGGACATACTGACTGCCGTGAACGTGTCCTGTATGACGAAAAGGATCTACGAGAAATGTCAGATTGAGTTAATCGATGCCCTCGAAGTGGCCGCACAACGCGAAATGAAAGATCCTGGAGAAGAGGAGAAAGCATTAGCTATAGAAAGAGGCGACGTACATGCAGAATCCAATGTACCGTTTATCCCAGTTGTCGCGGATGGCAGCTGGGTGAAAAGGTCCTACCGCGGAGGAGATTACAATTCTCTGTCTGGCGTAGAAGAAAGTGCTGTACATCAGCGTGAAGAATAAATTCTGCATGACTTGCCAAATAGCAGGTACGAGGAAGGAAGAACTGCGCGAGCATCGCTGTTTCAAGAACTGGGGTCGTTATCAGAGTTCAACTGGCATGGAGAGTGTTGCTATTGTCGAAGGATTCAATTGCAGCATAGATATGCACGGCCTAATATACCATATATTAGTTGCCGATGGCGATAACAGCGTGTACAAAAAGATATTGGACAGTAATCCATATGAAAAGTACATGGTGCAGGTACAAAAAATCGAATGCACCAATCACCTGTTACGCAATTTTAGCAAAAGAATAAACGAAATCGGAACAAAAGGCCGCAATAAAGATCTAAGAGCTGTCGTACAGAATAATGCTCTCCGCCTGTGTACTGGTATTAAAAAAGCTGCGGAATACCGGTTGCGAGAAGAAATACCACTCGAGAAACGAATTCAAAATTTGAAGCAAGATTTGAAAAATGTACCGAGTCACGTTTTCGGTGAACACAAGGAGTGTCAGAAGTTAGCATACTTCTGCAAGAAATACTCTGATCCCAACAGAGTAGACTACGTTCCACGACTGAGAGAAACTGGGATTTATGAAAATATCGAAGAAGCGATGCAGCAACTTTTCGTTAAAGCCGACAGTTTGCTGCGCGGTCTAAACAACAATGCTGTTGAATGTTTTAATAATATCATTGCTAAATTCATCGGAGGCAAAAGGATAAACTTTGGACGAGGGGGCTCGTATCAGGGTAGAGTCTCCGCTGCAGTCGTCCAATATAACACAAAAGAGGCGTTTAGCAGATTGAGTACGGCAATGAATAAAGAGCCGCCATCCATGGTAAGAAAGCTGGAAGGACGTCGGAAGCACGCAGCAGAAAAAGCAAGGGAATACAAAAAAGAAGCGAAAGCATCCTCCTTTCGAAATCAAAAACAAACGTGCGACCAGGATTACGGCCCCAACGCAGCGAAACCAGATATGGAAGAGGCAGTATACTCTTCCGAGTGTAAAAGGCACGCGGATATACTCCTTCACTGGCAAACAAGGCGAGACGAGATCCAAGTGGAAACTCGCGATCAGGCGAACAGCGACAAGTGGATCGGTTATAGGAAGAAATTATTAACTGCATCGAATTTCGGCAAGGTATCCCGATTACGAAAGAATACACCACGGGCAAATACTGTGAAGAGTATAATGTATCCGCAACTCCACAATTTACATTCTCTCCAATACGGAAGGGAAAATGAGGCAAACGCCTTGAAACAAATGCAAGAAGAATTAGGAATGCATATTCTACCGTGTGGCCTCTTCATTGATGACACGGTGCCTCACTTAGGTGCAACTGCTGACGGCCTCGTGGACCATGATAAAATCGTCGAAGTAAAGTGTCCTGAATCGGCCAAGGATTTAACACCTGCTGAAGCAATAAAGCAACTTTATAATATAAGGCGTATTTTCAAGGGTAATGAAATGAATAAGAATCACCATTACTATTATCAAGTGCAAGGACAATTGCACATAACGAAAAGGCAACGGGCCTATTTTTGTTTATGGACGCCGAAAGGAATGAAAGTTACAACTGTATCGAGAGATGATCGATTCTGGGCAACAGAGATGGAGGAAAAACTGAACAAGTTCTATGAGGACTGCATGTTGCCAGAAATTATAGATAGTCCTTACAATAGACAACAGCCGATTAGAGAACCTGAATACGTAAAAACAGGAAGAGCAGGTACGAGTACACAAGAAAGTACACAAACCGATGGATGAAAACATCGCAATAGCACCGGCGAGTGCATCTAGCGCAATGCAAAGTCACTAATGCACCGGCGAGTGCATCCAGAACATACGAAGAGCTAGCGACTAAGCAATTGCAATGCAAAGTCACTAATGCACCGACGAGTGCATCCAGAGCATATGTTCCAGAATGTAAGTAAGAAAGTATGTAGAAGATACATACGGAGAGTGAATAGGACCGTCTATGACGGGGGTGGTGGTGGGCCTTTTCACACTCTCCTAATAATAAATACTTATTCTTTCACATCAAGTGGAAATGACATGTATAAAAGCGTAAGTATGACATATACTTTTGTTATGCAAATAATTGGATTTATTGGAAATCATCATGAATGTTTCTCTTATATATGAATTTGTTTTAGATATTTCCACCAACCCATATCAATGAAGCGAGGAAATGAAGGCAGTCTTCATAAGCAAGCATAAAGATAAGTAAATAACATACATACATTTACATTTTTACTGCATTCAGATTACAACTCGTTCTAACTTTTTATCACAGGTTCTACGACAACTAACTGGAATCGAAAGAGGTCAGTGCCATTCCCAAAAAATATTAATGAAAAATAGGACACGATAATAGTGGTTTCTTCGGTAAGTGTAAGTATCAGTTTTTACATTCAAGTGGTATTAACACAAAAAATAATTTTTATTAAATTTATTTCTTTTTGCAGATCAAATCAGGGTGTACATTTGTACACTGGGCTGAGGAATACCATGTATGAGGTACCCCTTCCATGACGCCGACCGGGCTAGAGAAAATGTGCAACAGCAAATTTTCTGTCAGCTGGAGGAGCAGATTTTCTGTCCTCGAAGTGACAGAAAATATAACCTATATGCTATACCCGATTTCCTAAAGATCCTGTTGCGGCGTAATAATAATGTTTCGGTAGAATGATGAAAAGTTCACAAATGTAGCGTAATAGAACGAAATAGCCGCTAAACATTTATTGTCATATAGAATGTACATAGGTTATATTTTCTGTCACTTCGAGGAGGAACCACATAATAATCACGCGTTGAATTCAACGTCAAACACAATTTTATATATGTCTGTTGATAACTGCTTTCTGCATAGGATGTGTATTTCATGTTCCGTTTCAGAATTTTGCTAATGTCACGTCCCGGGTGAGGTCTTTGGGGAACGATGACAATTGGGGGAAAGAATGGATGTCAGGCGCGAATATTAAATCCGTCACTCTGTGGGGGTTTGAGGGATTTCCAGGCGCGAATCTTAAATCCGTCACACTGAGGGTTTTGAGGGAATGTCAGGCGCGAATATGAAATCCGTCACTCTGTGGGGTTTGAGGAAGGAATTTAGGCGCGAATCTGTAATCCGTCACTCTAAACGTTAAAGGGGAATCAGGCGCGAATCTTAAATCCGTCACACTTAGAATTTCTGGAGGCGATCAGGCGCGAATATTGAATCCGTCACTCTAATCATTAAAGGAAGGTAAATATACACTTGGAGAGCACCCGTTATATTACTCGTTTTGTTTTGGTTTCGGTGACTGGATTTACCGTTGCAGTTATATATATAAGAAACTACGTCTAGTTTTTCGTGGATTGCACGGCTCATGCAACTGTATGTTTGTAAACACTCGAGCCTTTTTCGCGTTCACGAACGGGAATCAGCTGTCGAAACAGCTTGATTCCGTTTGGGAATTCTCGCAAACAGATGACTAGACACAATAACTCGTAACGTGATTTAAATGGAATTTGTTTATTCAATTCGATGCACTGTTGGTGATTTTTATGTTTGGTTATGCTCCAGGGATTTATCATTAGTACATGGCATTCATTATATACAATGGTTATAGAAACGTATGAGTATGAATATGAATTACATGTGAATAAGTAATAATCAATAGTTATTGAAAGTGAAGTGATTGGGTCGTGGAATAAATGAATCTTACACAGTTTATTAACAACAAACTTAACTAACCATTTATTAGGAATATGGTAACACGAAAGCTTGTATTATGCTCGACGATCGTCGCTGTCTTCCAGCACGTGACGCTCGGTCGCGCGGTGCGTATCGAAGTCCTCCTTTGTTCCCTCCCGCTTGACGACGTGCTCGAGGCCAACGTTCGTCCAACGGAAGGGCAATTCTTTCCAACGGTTCGGCCTGATGACGTCATCAGGCCCACTCACGCTCTCGCCCGCCACAAAAGAAACAATATGTAATCGCAATAAGCGTAAACAAGACAATGCAATAAGCAGTAACTAAAGTAAATAATATGAAATAGCAATAAGCATAGACAAAAAAATGTAATAAGCAGTAAATAAAGTGAATAATATGAAATAGCAATAATATGAAATAGCAATAATATGAAATAGCAATAATATGAAATAGCAATAATATGAAATAGCAATAATATGAAATAGCAATAATATGAAATAGCAATAATATGAAATAGCAATAATATGAAATAGCAATAATAATACAAAATTATGGTATGAGGATGATATACAATGTGAAGTGGTATGGTTATTAATGCTTACAATGATTTTCGAGATGATTATGATATAAACTTTCTTGTTTTAACACTGTTCGTTGGACGAATTGTTATCGTTGAAAGAGCACTTCTGTCTCGGTCCCCTCGTATTTATAAGGACGTTGCGGGGGTACGCGCGGTAGTGGCCTTGACACATTTCGGGATAAGGCGTAGTAGGACTTCCGGGTTTTTTGTAAACGGTACAACTATTAATAGACATTTTTATGTCACGTACGCCAAATATGTGTCGCAGTTAGATTTTTGGGGTTTTATGACTGTGAAAGGAGATACTCAACTCATCGAATGAATTTTTGGGTGTTTAATAGGAAAGGGGTTAAAGTGGCTTGGACTTCATGAGTCGTAAAGAGGGGATTGAGACTTGGTCTCGATTTAAGAGGGATTTGTAACGAAGGATTTGTTTGAATTCATATAAGAGGGAATGATTCGTGCCTTGTAGGACGAATAGGCGAAGAGGGTTTTGTAACGATTATCTCGCGATGGGGATCTCTAAGATACATCAGCGAGGTGGAGTTTGTATCGATCATCTTGTGTTGGTGACCGCTAAGGTATAACATCAAGGTGATCGACGATTGAGGAGATGGGGTAAGAGTTGAGTTTGTTAGAGTTTGATGGAGTGATACTGAGGTTTACGAATAGAATTTGGTATAGAACCGCGCGAAAAATCGTGGGACGTTACACTAATTAAAAAATGTCTATCCTAACAAATTTCATTTTCTGGGGACATGCCCTCGTGTATTTTTCCTTTTCACTTATAATTCCTTACTGCCAACGTAGAATATTCATAAGCATAAGCACATTTCAAGTAAATGTAGAATGAATTTTCCACGTTTCCAGTACCAGCAGACTTTCTGTTTAAATTTTTACAAGTTCAACGCAACAGCTGACAATTTCTTTCCACATTCAAAATAAAATATGGAAATAGCAAACAGCTCCCTCTCGCGTGCACAGGCAGTCGCGTATCTATGGGTATTACCATTTCTGTGCAGAAAAAAATCTACTGTAATACCGACCGACCAAATCGGCCAGGTCACGTGACGTGTCTACCCCCTTAACACGGATCCAATAGAAAACTTCTTCTCTGTTCTGCGGATGCATGGTGGCGCTCACAACCATAATCCGTCAGTAAAAGCGGTACGTCTTGCGATCAAAAAAAATATTTTATTAAGTTTAGATCATAGTTTAGATACCGGAAATTGCATGCGAGATTACGACGCACCGTTATTACCGGGAGATTCTATATCACAATGTGAACCAGCCACGTTGTCACCTAATGCTGCATTACATGATATTGAAGAGTACACCGATGATGATAGTATCAGTACAGATGTAGACATTGATATTAATATTGATGAACTATCAACATCGGTAGTTCAAAATTAAAATGATTTCAGCGCACTGGTTCGGTCAATTTAAATTTTTTAATAAAAGCTGTTTTGCAATCTTTATATTTCCGACGTTTCGGTCATTGATTGTGACCCTTATCAAGGAAAGTGAAACAAAAATGCGTTTGCCTTTAGGTGAAAATTTGCACGTAACCCAAGATGTGCGTCGAGCGCGTCGGTTAGAACGGGACTGAGGTAAACAGTATAAACAAAGCAGGAGATTCTAGAGGTTGAATATAATACGGTACAAATTGAATTCAAAAAGTAAAAGAAACGGTATTTCAAACCTCAACAACACGCCGCCCAAAATACCAATAATGTGGTAAACAAAAAAACAACATTCACACTCGCTCGAAAAATAATAATTAATTACATAACTGAAAAATGTAATTCATGATTCAATCATCGTTAGAGAGTTACAGGACAATTCTACCAGAAAGACAACATCATATCATATCCTTACTGTTTCAATAAGGTTGCGTAATATTCTTGCATCTTAGGTATTTCATAAGATTTACGCTATGTGGTTTAATCATATGTAATGTTTCTAATAGAATCCTCCTATTTAAGTTGGTTTCTCTATCTAGAAAATTTTGACGTTGTCGGCGTCAAACTTATGATCAAACTCGAGTGAATGCTTTGTTAATGCAGTGTGTTGGAGGGGCGAAAGCAAAATATTTCTTTTGTGCTCATAAATCCGTCTTTCTAATAACCTAGAGGTCTGTCCAATATATACCTGGCTACGACCCATGCAAGGAATTGAGTACACAACATTAGAATTTTTTAGCAATGGTATTTTATCTTTAATCGGTGGAAAAAATTGTTTAGTATAACATGGCAGTTTAAAAATGGTGTGCATGCCAACTTTTTTAAAAATTCTTCTAACGTCATTCGAGATATTGTCACTAAAGGGCATGACCACCGTATTTCTCCAACTTACTGGTCCAATCTTTTTAGTTTTTTCCACTTTACGTTTTTCCCTTAATACCGGATGATAAATTTCGAAAATACGGTCACGTATGATTGATGAAACCATTTTTATGGGGTAACCGTTACGTTTCAGTGTGTCCTTAATAAGCAATAAGTTATCTGGCCGAAATTCAGGGTCAGAAAGCAAGATGCCCCGATGTATTAATCCCTTTATCAATCCAACCTTATGCTACATAGGGTGTGCCGAAAAAAAATTTATATATCTACCAGACCAGCTAGGTTTATGGTACCAATTGGTAATAAATTTATTGTTGGATCTAATAATAACTGTGTCAAGAAAACTCAAACAAGAATCTTTTTCAATCTCGTAAGTGAATTGAAGTCTATTGTGAAAGCTGTTAAACGTGTCCATCAATATTGGTAAATCATCTAATTTAATGCATGTGACGATGTCATCTACATATCTTTTATAAAAGTTGAGTTGAAAATGAAACCAACTTAAATAGGAGGATTCTATTACAAACATTACATATGATTAAATAACATAGCGTAAATCTTATGAAATACCTAAGATGCAAGAATATTACGCAACCTTATTGAAACAGTAAGGATATGATATGATGTTGTCTTTCTGGTAGAATTGTCCTGTAACTCTCTAACGATGATTGAATCATGAATTACATTTTTCAGTTATGTAATTAATTATTATTTTTCGAGCGAGAGTGAATGTTGTTTTTTTGTTTACCCCATTATTGGTATTTTGGGCGGCGTGTTGTTGAGGTTTGAAATACCGTTTCTTTCACTTTTTGAATTCAATTTGTACCGTATTATATTCAACCTCTAGAATCTCCTGCTTTGTTTATACTGTTTATCTTAGTCACGTTCTAACCGACGCGCTCAACGCACGTCTCGGGCTACGTGCAAATTTTCACCTAAAGGAAAACGCATTTTTGTTTCACTTTCCTTGATAAGGGTCACAATCAATGACCGAAACGTTGGAAATATAAAGATTGCAAAACAGCTTTTATTAAAAAATTTAAATTGACCGAACCAATGCGCTGAAACCATTTTAATTTTGAACTATCTCATATATACGGTCGAAATTCTAATAAATTTATTTTTATTATCAACATCGGTGTGCTCCTTAGAATCATGTGCGCTTGAATATTTTGCTGCGTACATTACTAAAAAAAGTGCCGAAAAGTCGCGGTGTGATATATGTTATGTCACATTCATTGATAGTAATAGTAGCTTTTGTTGCAACGAGCAAATACTAATATCTTTTCGTGCATATATTGTTGCAGATAATGTTAATTTTGGACACCTTTGCGTTCCAACGCAACATTTTTCGTTTATTTTTCGTATAATATCTAAAGTTTTCGACGTTCATTATCCCGCGTTACGCAGCGAAGCATTCATATTGGACAAACTATTTTCGATTATTTCCCGTATAGTGGAGGAAAAATATCCAAATTGGTTTACTCGATGTGAATGCGCTGTTTATCATAAAGAAATGGTATATACAGCTTTAACGGTAAAAATACACAAAGATACAGTATGGCTTGGCGAGCAATTAAGATGTGTGGGAGCATCATTAAGTAAAAACTATTCAAAATTATCGACATTAAAGCATGTTTGAAAACCTTGTCTTTTTTTAACGAGTCCCTGCCCTACCTTTTGCTTCTATCTTCATTCATGCTCATTCTGTATCTTTCACCTATGCTTTTGCTGTATACAGGGTGTCCCCAAAATGTCGGAGTTCCTTGGAAGGGGTAACTCAGGGGGTGATTTGAAACAACTTTTTCCTTAGCGAAAATATTGTCCGAAGCTTCGTTAAGGAGATATTAACAAAAAGCCCCGACCAATCAGAGCGCGCGCCTTCCGTCCGAGCTGCCGCGGTATCGTTGGCTACGCGGTAGGCGACTGCGCTTGTACTACGAACGTACGAACAAACAAGTCGGCATGCAAACCGCGTTACACATTTTTTTTAAAAGTATAATCTTAAATAAGAATTATTTGAAGTGAGAGGATAAGAAGTACGTAAATTTCGATTTTAAATAAGGCATAAACGAAAAAGTAATGTAGCAGAAAATGTACGACATGTGATCGTAATTCGTTATTGAGGTAAAAATCCGAAGTTTAATAACGGCCAACACAACTAAATTTAAACAATAATATTAGGTGTATGAATAAATTCTTTCCGACTGGATTTAAATAATCAGTACAAAGGTACTGAATTTCTATCGCGGTGGTATTCATAAGCTGCCAGAAAAATGGCAAAAGGTAATGAACAATAATGGAAATTATATCGATGATTGAGTTGTTTTCATATTTTTTAAATCGAACTGTTATTGTACCCTAAAATCGGAAAGAATTTATTTCTACACCTAATAATCACCAATAAATTAAATAAAACTCACCCATTCGGACATTCCTTTCCTTCCTTTTCGGAAACCTGTGTCACTGGGTCACTGTACCGATTCTGGTCATCGGTGGACGAAAAGGTTTATGGTAGGTTAGCGCCCAGTGCTCAGCTGATCGCAAGTATTCGCAGGACACCACCCGAAAGTAAGGGTTGCAACGTCAAGTGCGTCCGGGTTAATGTACCGAATATTCACTTCACTGCACTGATACTAACACTGATCACTTAATTTATTTTCTACGGAACGTGTTGTTCCTACTGTAACGTACCGCTACCTGCCGCCATAAATTTTTTCCTTAATTCCAGTATTCATTGTTAATTTCTTTATATTAAATGTAAGATAGTGTATAACGCGTGCTAAAACGTTTCAAACAGCGCGCTAGAAGAGATAGTAACTAGCAACTCAGGCGCGTAGCCGCCGATTCAAACAACAGAGTCAGCGCCGCGAGTGAGCCAAGCGCGCGTGCGCATATCGTACGAACAACCGGACGTCAAATATTCTGAGCGACGTACGCGAGTGGCGCGAACCGGAAGTGAATTATCATTGGTGCGCAAAATCGCGCAGCCCGTGATTGGCGCGGGCTAAGGATACGAGACCGGTATAAATACAGGCCCACCAGCAGCTGAAATCAGACTTGGTTCTATCACCGAACCGCCTAGACCTAGGTAGCTTTAATTAGCTCCTCTGTCACGAAGAAGTTTCTTTAAAATTCGATATCCTCTCGAGGTAGCTTTAATTAGCTCCTCAAAACCACTACCAATCCTCACGAGGTAGCTTTAGTTAGCTCCTCCACTTCCTCTCGAGGTAGCTTTAATTAGCTCCTCAACTACAATCAATCCTTTCGAGGTAGCTTTAATTAGCTCCTCAATTAACCTAAGCCTATACCACTACCAACTCCAAAGCGTGGGGCCAGCTTATAGACACCAGAAGCCAAAACGACTCTTAGAGAAGGAGATCTTCTCAACTTAAACATAAACCAAAGGACCTAGCGTCAAATTCTTGTATTATATACCATATCTGACCAAGTGTCAAAAACCTTGTTCATTAGATATAATTAATATCTCGTTACGCGATATATCAATTTACTCCTAGTTTCTATATTCTTACTTATCGACCTAGCGTTAAGCATACATAGGAAGAATACCCCTAATTACCGACTTAGCGTCAGATCCGAATCAAAACCAAATACCATATTATCGACCGAGCGTCAAAAACCGAAATCTCCTAGATTATCTGTAAATCTTTATGTTAAATTACCGACCAAGGGTCATAAGCAAATATTTGAATAAACATTTTTGTTACGTTTTATCTACAAAGAAAGGACTCTGATTCTTGAAATTTATTTCTTAATCGCACGCGACCCGAACCAAATCCCACTATTCCGCGAGTAAACCGCTCTTACTCGTGGGAACTCCTGTATCAACGACCACGTCTCGTTGAGAACGTTACACTACGTTCCACTGAGAACGCTCGCACGGTAGCACTCGCGTCCCTGTCGTTCCGCGCGTACACACAGAACATAGCGTAATACTCTTCGGCGGAGTACATATCTGGGCCGAGATTACTAGTTGACTGACAGAATTTTTTCCCAAATAACTTCCTCTACCCCCAAGTAGTTTCTCTCGTTCCAATATGAGTTTACTCTCACCAGTACAAGAGGCTTTAGGTAAAAAGAAGCCAGCACATTTTCGAAACACACGTGTTTTGCAGAAGTGCAAGGAACACTTTCACAAAAGCCTGCGCTCCGTCCTTCTACTGCCAATGTACCCATTGCTTCGAGATAGAAAACAGACACCACGTGTATCGGTTCGAAAGGGTCCGAAGGGAAGACAAGCAGAAAGTCTTCGAGTTGCTATAAAGAAGAAAATTCACGTCTGCTACGAGGTGGAACCAATTAAGTCATAAATTATCCAAAACTGTAGGAAACCGTTCTCTAGCGCCGACTTGCGGGACAATACGGTCATAAACCGCGACCCTGGCGAAATGCTCTGGCTGATCAGTCTGATTAATTTTAGAGAACTAGAAATTACAAAGGATTATCCAGCATCAATACGTCTCGCGGAAAGACACATGAAAAGAAGGGTAGTCCGCTGACTGCGCGTAGTCCCGCCTGCTTCGTCCTACCCTCAAATTAAAGACGGATCCCTTATCTCTCGAGTATAAACACGCGCTCGAATTTCAAAATGCAAGCACGCGTCGACGTATTCGGTGCGAGAGACTGCGGGCTTGAAGTCCCATTGGCCGCAAACTAACCAATTGTTCCGGCTTATCTCTCGTGTCTAAACACGCGCTCGAATTTCAAAACAAAAGCACGCGTCGACGTATTCCGTGCGAGAGAAGATGGGCTTGCAATTCGATTGGTCCTAAACTAGCCAATTGGGCCTGCTTATCTCTCGTGTCTAAACAGGCGCTCGAATTTCAAAACAAAAGCACGCGTCGACGTATTCCGTGCGAGAGAAGGTAGGCCTTGGGGATTCAGGGCAGATTGGTTAGACTAGGACCAATCGAATTGCAAGTCCACCTTCTCTCGCACGGAATACGTCGACGCGTGCTTTTGTTTTGAAATTCGAACGCGTGTTTAAACACGAGAGATAAGGGATCTGTTTCGAATTTGTAGGGTGGACGACGCAGGCGGGACTACGCGCAGTCAGCGGACTACCCCTTTTCTTCCTGTGTCTCTCCGCGAGGTGTATTGATGTTGAATAACACTTTTTAAATTCTAGATCCCCAAAATTAATCAGACTGACCGGCCAGAGCATTTCGTCAGAGTCGCGGTTTATGACCGTATTGTCCCGCTAGTCGACGGTAGAGAACGGTTACCTACAGTTTCGGATAATTTATGACTTAATTGGTTCCGCCTCGTAGCAGACATGAATTTTCTTCTTTATAGCAACTCGAAGACTTTCTGCTTCTCTTCCCTTCGGACCCTTTGGAACCGATACACGTGGTGTCTGTTTTCTATCTCGAAGCAATGGGTACATTGGCAGTAGAAGGACCGAGCGCAGACTTTTGTGAAAGTGTTCGTTGCACTTCTGCAAAACACGTGTGTTTCGAAAATGTGCTGGCTTCTTTTTACCTAAAGCCTCTTGTACTGGTGGGAGTAAACACATATTGGAACGAGAGAAACTGCTTGGGGGTACAGGAAGTTATTTGGGAAAAAATCCTGTCAGTCAGCTAGTAATCTCGGCCCAGAAATGTACTCCGCCGAAGAGTATTACGCTATGTTCTGTGCGTACGCGCGGAACGGCAGGGACGCGAGTGCTACCGTGCGAGCGTTCTCAGTGGAACGTAGGAACAACACGTTCCGTAGAAAATAAATTAAGTGATCAGTGTTAGTATCAGTGCAGTGAAGTGCATATTCGGTACATTAACCCGGACGCACTTGACGTTGCGACCCTTACTTTCGGGTGGTGTCCTGCGAATACTTGCGATCAGCTGAGCACTGGGCGCTAACCTACCATAAACCTTTTCGTCCACCGATGACCAGAATCGGTACAGTGACCCAGTGACACAGGTTTCCGAATAGGAAGGAAAGGAATGTCCGAATGGGTGAGTTTTATTTAATTTATTGGTGATTATTAGGTGTAGAAATAAATTCTTTCCGATTTTAGGGTACAATAACAATTCGATTTAAAAAATATGAAAACAACTCAATCATCGACATAATTTCCATTATTGTTCATTACCTTTTGCCATTTTTCTGGCAGCTTATGAATACCACCGCGATAGAAATTCAGTACCTTTGTACTGATTATGTAAATCCAGTCGGAAAGAATTTATTCATACACCTAATATTATTGTTTAAATTTAGTTGTGTTGGCCGTTATTAAACTTCGGATTTTTACCTCAATAACGAATTACGATCACATGTCGTACATTTTCTGCTACATTACCTTTTCGTTTATGCCTTATTTAAAATCGAAATTTACGTACTTCTTATCCTCTCACTTCAAATAATTGAGGCATTTGATGGAAAAAGGGCACATACGCCAAAATGCCATTTCGAGTAAATCGACTTCAAAGTTTTCATTATAGTATAACTTAGTGAAAAGTAATGCAATTAAATCCAATTTTTTTTAAGGATGAAGTACCATATCCTTGAAACGTTTCGTAAACAGAAGTCATGATTTGAAAATGGTATGTGTCTTTATTTAATAGTTTTATGCAAGTGGTTTATGTGCCCTTTTTCCATAAAAGTGGTAAATTCGTAGAAAATTGCTTCTTTGTTTATTTATTTAAATATAATTTTGTTTACTTACTTAGTTACACATGTTTTATACTTTGTTTAAATAAAAATACAAAATGAATCACAAAAATAAACAAAAAATGTAATGTTTTAAGTAAGTATTTTTATAGAAGTTAAATATGTAATTTTTGTTAAATTTTTCCAAAACTATTACTTTCCTTGCGGATTCGATACTCACCTCAGTTTCCATAGTTCATCTCTTACACAAAATAAAACGTATTGCACGACTCGACAATAGACAGCGCGGTAGCGCGACCGCTCAGCGACCATGTAGCTGCATGTCGATCACGCTACATAACAGAACGTAACAAAACTAGCTAATTTAAACGCGGGAGCAGAAATGTCCTGGATATATTATATATATATAACATATATCTGAGTCGATTTAAACGATTTACGGAAAAAGGGCACATAAGCCTATGTGCCCTTTTTCCATCAAACGCCTCAATTCTTATTTAAGATTATACTTTAAAAAAAAAATGTGTAACGCGGTTTGCATGCCGACTTGCTTGTTCGTACGTTCGTAGTACAAGCGCAGTCGCCTACCGCGTAGCCAACGCTACCGCGACAGCTCGGACGGAAGGCGCGCGCTCTGATTGGTCGGGGCTTTTTGTTAATATCTCCTTAACGAAGCTTCAGACAATATTTTCGCTAAGGAAAAAGTTGTTTCAAATCACCCCCTGAGTTACCCCTTCCAAGGAACTCCGACATTTTTGGGACACCCTGTATTTTGGCTTATGCTGTATATTTTATCTTGTGCATGATTTCGAGTATTTTCAGTATTATATTATTCGGTGAAAGGCTTTATTTTTCTAAAAAATGGTTTGAATGGTTTGGATTTGTATTAACATTGAACATACTCTGGGATGGCGAAGACTTTCTTTCACGCCTTCGCGTGGCCCACCCCGTTAACTCTATTGCTTTATTTTTTTAAATCTACATATATTAACATGGCAAACTATAAAGCGATAGAGGAACTAAGATGAAAGAAAGGCAGAGGTTTTGTGGGTATTGAGTTACGATATTTGATAGAACTTTAATAATAATCTCAAGATCCATAAATATGATATACACCACAGTCCGTCTACAGTCTGTCTACAGTTCGGAATATACATACATACAGTGGCTCACAGTCATAATCGTACACTCTTTAGAATCGCATAACATTTTAAAAATTGGTCCAAACGACTTCAGATTTTTTAAAAAATAGTATAGGTCTTTTTTCAACTTTTTCCTGCGCCTGTAATGAACATTAAACAAAGACCGTTTGTAGATTTAAGTAAGTTGTACACATGCCTAAAACTTCATCAAAATCGATAAACGCTTAAAGATCGCAGAATAAGATCGAAAATCGCGAAATTCCCGAAATCAGCGAAAAAAATTGAAAAAAACGACCTTTTACTCTTTTGCTATTCCGACCAATGGCAATTTTTTTCAAAATCACGAAACACATCACTTAGTAAACTAATCCTTCTAGCTTCTCAAAATAACTCAGGTTGTTTGGATCAATTTTAAAAATGTTATGCAATTATGAAGAGTGTACGATTATGGTGTCACGTCCCGGGTGAGGTCTTTAGGAACGATGACTACGGGGGAAGGTAGGAATGTTAGGCGCGAATCTGTAATCCAGCACACTGAGGGTTTTGAAGGATATCAGGCGTGAATCTGTAATCCAGCACACTGAGGGTTTTGAGGGAAGAGACAGGCGCGAATCTGTAATCCAGCCCACTGAGGGTTTTGAAGGATATCAGGCGCGAATCTGTAATCCAGCACACTGAGGGTTTTGAGGGAAGAGTCAGGCGCGAATCTGTAATCAAGCACATTGAGGGTTTTGAAGGAAGATCAGGCGGGAATCTGTAATCCGGCACACTTTTCGACCAGGGAAGGTTTAGTAACCGAATACGCACTGAGGAACCCGTTAGAGCACTTGTTTTGGTTTGGCCCGGTAATTGGATTTACCGTTGCATTTAGGTAAAAGTTATCCGTAATAGTTCCGCGAAATATGTTCAGGCATACGGCTATATACGGTCCGTGCAAAAGAACGTTAGTAAACACTGCAAGCACTTTCGCGTTCGCGAACCGAGATCAGCTGTTACTGCAGGTTGTTTTGGTTGGAGTCTTCGTAACCGAAGAATAGACACAATAGTTCGAAGCGTGATTTAAAGCAAATATGTTTGGTAATGGTATAGATAGAGGGCAACCTCACGGATTTTGACGTCCTTGAAATATATTGTCAAGGACGTCATTCTGAACAACTTTTTCCTCTAAACTTTTTGGCGGTCGACCTTAGTTTCCGAAATAATTGCAAAAATCTTTGGTAATTATTTAGAAATTTTCCACCCTCACCGATTTCAATGATTTTTGGATATGTTATCAAGTGCAAGATTCTGAACAACTTTTTCCTATATATGTTACCGTCGCACAGCAGTAGCGAGATATTCGAGATATTCGCACAGAACATCGCCGAACGCTGTGCTGCTACGAACACGTACGTATAGGTAGAATACAATGCCGACCTTTCGGTTGATTTATTCCGACGCAACGGACACAGCGATCAACTTGAGGTGATTGCACGTAGTACGTAGTAATGTGATTGTAAAAAATTACATTCTTTTTGAAAAAAATTATTTTCTTTTTTTCAATCATACTACCACGTGCTATCCACCTCGGGGATAAACACATCCCCCAGATGACCAACCACCTCAAGTTGTTCGCTGTGTCCGTTGCGTCGGAATAAATGAATAGAAGTTTTTCGCAAATATCTCGGAAACCAAGGTCGACCGCCAAAAAGTTTAGAGGAAAAAGTTGTTCAGAATGACGTCCTTGACAACATATTTCAAGGGCGTCAAAATCCGTGAGATTGCCCTCTATCTATACCATTACCATATGTTTATTAGCTTTACGCCTGAATTTGTGCACAGGCACATAACATTTATATAAATATGTCAATATAAGAATATGAACATGAAACACATGGAAATAAGCGAATAAATTTTATATAAAACAGTATGCGTAATAATATAAAATGTTATAGAATACAAAATATTATGAAAGGCAATAAGCTTTAGAATGCAAAATAATATAAACTACAATAAGCGTTAAGAATACAAAATATTGTGAAAAGCAATAAGCTTTAGAGTACAAAATAATATGATCGCAATAAGCGTTGATAAGACAAATATATATAAAGCAATAAGCATTAATAAAGCAAGATAATATATATGTATGAAGGGGATATTCAATAATATAAATGGTACTAGTGAATGCTTACAATGATTAGCGAGATGATTTTGTTCACTGGTTTAAATAGACTTTTGTTGTGGTTCTTTCGTAGATTATTGTTGAAAGAGCGCTTGTCTAAAGAGCCGGTCGAAAGAGGATTTCTGTCTTGGTCCCCTGGTATTTATATGGTTGTCGCGGGGGTACGCGCGGTAACGGCCTTGACACATTTAAGAAATAAGTCGCAGTAGGACTTCCGGGGTTTTTATGCATGTGAAAAGGTGATGTTCAGCTCAGCGAATGGATTTTGGGTGTTTTAATAGGAAAGGGGTAATTGTGGTCTTGACTTGGAGGGTCTTAGAGAAGGGGTGAGACGTGGTCTCGATATAAGGGGTTTTTGGGGCGAGGGACTTGTTCAGATTTAACATGAATGAGGAACTTGTGCCTCGTAGGGTGAATAGGCGAAGGAGGTTTCGTACCGATCATCTTGAAATGGGGACCGATAAGGTACATCGCCAAGGTGATCAGCGATTGGGGAAAAGGGGTAAGATTTGAGTTTGAAGGAGTTTGGCGGAGTGATTTTAATATTTAGGATAGAGATTTTAGAATGGTACCGCGCGAAAAATAGTGGGACGTCACAATGGCTGTGAATCACTGTACATACACTAGCTTCGCTACATACTCGGCTTTGCCCGAAGTTTAAATTCTGATTTTTTAAAAAAAAAATTTAATTTTTAATTTTTTAATTACCGTTCGAATGTTTTTAGGTGACAGACAAAACTATAATACTTCAAATGGATAATTTTAATTAACGCTATTAATATTGTTATTTAAAAGATCTCTTCCCTAATACTTTGTATATTTTATTCATTTTATAGCCTAGGATGCTATATAAGGAAGAAATTATGACCGTGAGAAGAAACTGAGTTTACAAATATTACATAGTTATATTATTTTTGTATTTTGTATGACAGCTTTTAATAAATAAATAAAAAAGGCATATTTCATATAAAAAAGAGTTTGTTTCTTTCACCACCATCTCATATGTACATACCTACTTGCCCGAATGACGTCGTGTTTGATTTTCCTTTTATTAAAAAATCTCACTAATTTGCTATAAATGCTCGAATCGAGACGAAACAGAGAATGTAAAAATTTCATCTTACGATTAGCTTAGCATGTGTACATACATATTTCCCGCTTTTAGCTACTGATTACGGCTTTTGCAGAATTTATAGAAGAAAGTAAAATCTGCTTCGATACGGGTATTTGGGCCTAGCTTGTCCATGGACCGACATCGATATGCGAAAATCAGGCGTACGGAGAACGCAAGAAGACAATGTAGTATCATACTTTGTTGCCGCTGCCAGAATGATCGTTTGTCGCGTAAAGGACCTCCGTGCCGTTTCCCTCCCATTTTAACCCATACGCAAGTCGCGACATCCGTGAAACAGAACCTTTTTTTACTTGTGCTTTAAAAAATCCATAACTGTTTTCTCATATGTATATATCTAGGAATAATGAAAACAGACCTTAACGCAAGCGATACGCTCAGGTACTTACATAGTAGATGTTTTTTACAATTTTTAAATCCATACAATAGTCAATAAGGAAAGGGCCAATCAATTTGTAACGAAAGGTAGAGTTTTAACTACCAATCTATCGTTCCCAAGTAATAAATAAACTATTGCAAAATGTCCTCGGGTCCCGAAAACTACTAATATAAAGTTTACAAAAACGTTTGGATTCCTTGTTCTCAATGATTTATACGTGTGTAACGTTTTCGAGCGTAGCGTGACGCTCCTTACAAGATTTCGGGATTGGTTCGTGTGGCGTGCGATTAGGAATTAAAATTCCAGAACAAGAATTTAACTTAAATAGTGTTTATTCAAGAAAAACACTTTTAAATGATACATAAGAATGTAATTTAACGCCTCAATACTAAAGAAATTAATTAGGTTGCGACACTAGGTCGTTACAAAACGTAAAGTTGATCGTCTTGGGTTGCGACTCTAGGTCGTTACAAAAGAAATGCCCGTTCGAACGATCGATTTGGAGTAATATAACTTAAGTAATTAATAATGACGTTTAGTCGAATGATAGGAATTGGTTAATGGATTATGACTCTCGGTCGATATAGGAATTAGCTTATAATTTAGGAATTGAATATGTTAAGTTGAGAACCGTTTGAATTGTTTCATTGTCATCAGGGGCGGAATTGCCACCTGGAATAATCTTCGTCAGGGGCGGTATTGCCACCTGGAATAGTCTTGTTCCCTCGTTGCTCGTTTAACAACTAAGGGGCCTGCAAGGCGGCTTCCAAGGTAGATACGTCGTTAGATCAGGCGATTATAGCCTTAGTCAAAACGCTCGACAATACCCAGGGGCCTGCGAGGCGGCTTCCAAAGTTGAAGCCTAACCTGAGGTTGGAATCAGCTGTTTGCTTTAAATGATTCTGGAGATAGAGTTCTATTGAATTCATGAGTCTGAATGATTGAGTTTGATTGATCGAGTTTGATTGATCGATTTTGAATGAATCTCTCTGGGCTATCCTGCCCGTATTTATACATATTCAGAGTACTGGGAGCGCACCAATAGGAACGGAGTTCGACTATTACGCGTCAATCATTCTCGTCTTGCTCGATCAGTTTTCTAGTCGGTCTATTGAACGACTGATTAGTACGCAGGCGCACGCATGGAACGCTTGGTTCCCTCTCTCATTTGTCATGCACGAATCACAATCACTGCTTCTGATCCTTGCTCTTGTCGATCCGCTGATCGACTGAGGATCGCGCACACGTTCGATTCTCCCACTCTACTTTCAATTCTCTCTTTCGTCATACTCGCGTCTCGCGGTATCCCGAACTAATATTAACATTAATGCTAAACACTCTTATAAAAGTAAGAATAATTGGAATATAATCAGAATATAAGTATTTAAATGATTATTAATTATGTTTTTTAACGAAAAAAGAAAGGGCAGTTTTGGGGTTTGTTACACGTGTCGTAGGATGGGCACCGCCTATTTAGACATGCGCGGAGTGCAGAGACTCGCGAAAATGTTAGTTAAGTGTTCCACCACACGTAAAGTACTAACAATCGACGTCATCTTGCAATTTATAACTTGTATAAGCTTTCAAAAAGAGCCATATATCATCGAAACAGATTTTCGGAGAAAAATCCACGTCAATCTTCGTGAGTCGCTGACAAACCGAGCCATAGCGTAGCGTAACAAACGCCTGTCCTCGTCAATCTCTCATTCTAAACAACTCACATGTATACAAGTACGCACACACCATTCAGCATTTCAACACATTTCAGAGTAGTTCCTAAGTTGGACGCTGTTCATGAGCAGAGGTCGCTAAATTCAGCCCTTGAGTTATGGGTCGGTAATATTGTTTGGGTGGTGACATCAAGTCCCATAAAGGTGGGATCTCCTAGCTGCGACAGGTCGCAGGGTACTGGTTCAATGGGGAAGCATGCATCTGTTACATGGGCCCTTCTGGCCCTTTCCGTGCTTGCTGTCCGCGCGTCGCTTTATTCCGTAAACGGCAATTCAGCGGAATCGCCTCGCGCGTGCCAGTCACGTTGCGCTGAGCCGTGTAGCGACAGCCGTAGGGACAACGTGACCCTCTGCGGCCCGGGCCCGGATATTTCCAATGCGTACAGCGAGCGACAACTGCCGACGGGGCAATTTCCCCCATACGCGACAATTGATCAGGGCACGGCCGAGAACCGGGGAACGATGAGGAGGTTTGAGGATTCGAATTCGGGAGCTCGACTTAGGAAGTCACGACGGACTAGAGGACCGTCTAGATACCGCGACCACGTCTCCGGATAGATTCCGCGAATACACGCTCGGCCGATAGTAATTCGTTAGAAGGGTAACTCCGTCCGACATACCGAGAACGGTCTAGCCGGGAGAGCCCTTCGCGTTAATCGTGACCGACGTAGGACCGCGTAGTTATCCGTCGTTTGGAGATAGTGCGGTACGACGGGCGATAGTCACCGTCTTCTGAGTGCCATCCGAGAGCACCATGAGCGACAGCAAGGACGAGGCGCCGTCCCTAGGGTATGTAAGCAGATTTTACTTTATGAAGAATATATTTTACTCTTTGTTTTAACCTCTATTCCCGCTTCAAATATTGATTGAACCTCTTCTATTCCTTATCCTACCTCGGTAAGTATAGTCAAGGTGTGCTTTAGCACTTAGATAGAGTAAGAACCCGATAGATCATTCCAGCCGCTCGGGATGATTTATTGAAAAGTCCCTTCAGGACGTAACAAACTGGTGTCAGAAGTGGGATTTTATTTTCCCCTATTATTATTTCTATTAGAAGGAGAGAGCGTGCCGTCGCCACATATCGCGACCTGCCGCAATCTTATCTGCTCGTAACTTGACTACACTTCCTGTTACTCAACACATTCTGCCGAGCACTGCCTAGCAATGACGGGTGGAACTACGAGATCACCACCCCCGACACGCACTACCAATTTCCCTTCCTCAGATAATGTTCTCCCTCTGGTTCCTTCCACCGTACCGCCACCCCTGAATAGTCGACCGTCTTTCGGTTCTCGGACGAACGACCTTGAAATGTCTGCAATAGACGTGTGGCGTTCCCGAGAAGATGAAGAGAGAGTATACCGAGCACTTGACAGCATTCCCCGTTTCGACCCTGATTTTGTGACATTGGAGGACTTCGCTGTCTCGATACAGCGTGCTACACAGCGTGTTCCACCTGGTCAGGAAGAACGATTTCTGACCGAGCTCATATACAAATTAAAAGATCCTATTAGATACTATGTCGAGGGGAAAGGTTGTCAAAGCGTGTCCGATCTGCTCTCCCTTCTAAGGGTCCGATATTCCCCATGCCGCGGTTATGAGGAGCTCAGATTGGAACTAGAACGTATAAGCATGTTTCCCCGGGAGCGTCTAATAGACTATTCACCGCGTGGGCCGCCTGTACCGACAGGTGACCGTGAGAGCGAGAGAATTAATCGGAGGAAACGTCGAAAGGACCATTAGGGACGTGGAGCGCTTGGCCCGAACCTCATTTATCACCGCGTTACCCCAAAGAATTTCGACTAAAGTAGCTTTGTCCAATCCCGAATCTTTGGACGACGCGTTCGATCTGGCATTACACGCCCAAAGACGAGAACAAGAATTGTCCGGTTTGCCACGCGATGAGATGTACGGACACCCTAGTAGCGCGCGTCCCCCGTCACCGTACGACCTCCAGCGTAGATGGACCGAATGGAGACAACCGCGCGAGGAGGACTTGTATTACGAACCTCCTTCCCCGTACTCCGCGTATAGCTCCCTCCGCTATCGAGACGAATATTATCAGGAGCCTTATTATCGCTACCCGACGCTGGAGTACAATCCGAGAGCCTTGCTAACGAGGCAAAGCGAACGCCCGTTGGATTATGAAGGTAGGCTGTACGATCCCGGTGAAAGACCTACACGCGGGAGATTCTGGAACAACAGGCAGTCGCGAGCACGGGGGGCTAGATCGTATCAACCCCGTGAATTTCGCGGATATCAGCCTCGCGAACCCGGGAGGTACCAACCCCAGGAGTCGGAAAGATATGAAGCCCGGAATTACGACCCTCGCGATACGGAAAGATATAACCCACGCGAAACTGAAAGATATCAATCTCGCGAATCATCGGAACCAAGAAGAAACGAACCCCAGGGCACGCCAAGAACGGCGGAATACGAGTCGTACCCAGAAAATCGCAATCATTTAAACTCCCAGCGCGCCCGCCCGTTCGACCGTGTTGTGCCCAGGCAACGCCCAAGCACACGTGTCAGACATACTGTTATATATTATACATATTATATTACGTTACGAAACGTTCGAGACGTTTCCAAGCTAAGACAGCCGCTAGCGATCAAATCTACAAAATCAGCAATAAGCGAACGCATCGCCGCGACCGGGCATGGTAACGCGTACCACGCCCAGCAGGATATAAAAACCAATTCGACACCGCCAAGGAGGACTCTAGACCTGACTCTCGACTTGTTAACACGGCTATAACTCTTGTATACCTCAGTCTAGTTTAGTTAAAGTTTGAATAAAGACTTAGTCTCTGAGTTTAATCGAACTTGGTGTAGTTCACCTAGTAGATACCTATCTTTTGTTCACTCCCGAACCTACGATTTCGCCAAATCCCCTACCTTCCTTGCGAGCCATCACGCAAGGCACAACAAAATTGGTGGCAGCGGTGGGATATTGCATCGTAAAAACTCTTACTGAGCCTTGATGCAACCGATTGATCGACGTCGACTGAGGTTGAACTACCTCCGACCAGATTATTGGATCATCTTAGTCTAATAGGCCAGAACAGGCTATCGTCGCTACCGAGGTAGCACAGAGGACCGAGGAACGGCCTTTGAGAAAACGTTCGACGCAGTCCGAACGAAGACGAGCCTGGTGACGAGTAAAACAATCCAGTGAGTGAACGGGTGCAACTACCAAATCCATCTACGAGGACGTCACTGTTCCGAGGACCAGGACGCACGAGAGGACTTGGAGACAGAGGAACGAGTCGAAGCCGCACCTGAAGGACGGACGGAGAACCGTACGAAGGTAGCAGCCGTCGGAGCATGCAGTAAACAGCTGTACGGATCGACCTTGCCGGGTCCGATTCATCTTATCACCGCCGTTGGTTCACGGACGAGAGGACGCCCGACCGAGCTGACGACATGTGGTTTAAAACAGCCTTGTGAGTAACAGACTAGCATAAAACGTACATATTGTAAACCAGAGTCCTATATAAATTCAGAAACGGTAAATGCATGCCTATAGAAGACGAACGCGCGAATCAATTCAAACACCCGGGTCAAAGAAGCTTGTCACGATCACTCGAGTCGTTTTTCGATAAAAAACTAATCTTCGTACGAGAAGAATTAGACCTTCTACCTTCTATAGACCATCCAAAATTGTCTCGCCGAACACTTCGACCGTCGCCGTTGCGACTAAGCGTTAGAAACAACGACAATTCAAGTGCTGAATCGTCTCCGGAAAACTTTGTAACACCAAATAGAGAATACCCCATTGTGCTAGCGGATTTTAATTTGTTGGACATAGAAGGAACGGAAGAAAGCGAAATGTCACTAAATGCGGAAAATAACCCCCCGATACCAGACGTTAAAAGACTACCCTCAAAAACTTTTGAAGTATTTTGAATCAAATATTTATTCGTATTAAAATATTTATTCGTGTAAAAATATATTTGCTTAATATTATTTAATACATTTTTTCTTTGTATAAATAGCCATTATGAGTAATGGAATCTTAGCTGTACATATGTAGTTGTGTCATCTAAAGCGTAGTTGGACTGCATCTTTATGTACTGGCAGTTCATTTTGATTTCACATCTTTTCTTAATTTTGTAATTATTATTATCTTCTATGTTTTGTGATTTACATGTTTTCTTTGTATAAATAGCCATTATGAGTAATGGAATTTTAGCTGTGCATATGTAGTTGTGTCAGCTAAAGCGCAGTTGGAAAGCATCTTTATGTACTGGCAGTTCATTCTGATTTCACATCTTTTTTTAATTTTGTAATTATTATTATCTTCTATTTTTGTGATTTCATGTACTTGGCGTAATTTTTTTACTTCATTGAAGTTTTTGAGGGGATCTCACTTCTTTTTTCAAAGGTTAATTGTACTATTATATGTAAATTCATATTAATACACAAGTATTAATTGTTTATTTATCCTGAATGCATGGAAAATCTTCCAGACGATTAGATCGAAACATTTGGGTCAAATGTTTACGCATTAATATTTACTTACTCATTTATAATAATTTTTAAACAATTTGGTTATACACGGTAGTATATAGTTGTAATATGTTGTCATTTCATTTTCTATAAAATTCTGTACAATCGTTACAAGAATCGGTTCTGTAACCGCTTTGGAACTTATATTGAACCTAAAAAATAAAAATTATTGAATCGGTTCTATGACCGGTTGGAACTTATATAGAACCTAAAAAATAAAAGTTATAGAGCTATATAGGAACCGTAACTAATACTTACATAGTCTGATATTTAGGTTCTTTATAACGGTTATTCAGAATAATGGTTCTTCATAACTCTTTCAAGAACCTAAATCTTTATAATAACGGTTTCAAGCCCTGCTCAACAGTGAAATATAAAAATATATAAGGGTGCAAGGGTAAAGGGTGCAAGGGTAAAGGGTGCAAGGGTAAAGGGTGCAAGGGTAAAGGGTGCAAGGGTAAAGGGTGCAAGGGTAAAGGGTGCAAGGGTAAAGGGTGCAAGGGTAAAGGGTGCAAGGGTAAAGGGTGCAAGGGTAAAGGGTGCAAGGGTAAAGGGTGCAAGGGTAAAGGGTGCAAGGGTAAAGGGTGCAAGGGTAAAGGGTGCAAGGGTAAAGGGTGCAAGGGTAAAGGGTGCAAGGGTAAAGGGTGCAAGGGTAAAGGGTGCAAGGGTAAAGGGTGCAAGGGTAAAGGGTGCAAGGGTAAAGGGTGCAAGGGTAAAGGGTGCAAGGGTAAAGGGTGCAAGGGTAAAGGGTGCAAGGGTAAAGGGTGCAAGGGTAAAGGGTGCAAGGGTAAAGGGTGCAAGGGTAAAGGGTGCAAGGGTAAAGGGTGCAAGGGTAAAGGGTGCAAGGGTAAAGGGTGCAAGGGTAAAGGGTGCAAGGGTAAAGGGTGCAAGGGTAAAGGGTGCAAGGGTAAAGGGTGCAAGGGTAAAGGGTGCAAGGGTAAAGGGTGCAAGGGTAAAGGGTGCAAGGGTAAAGGGTGCAAGGGTAAAGGGTGCAAGGGTAAAGGGTGCAAGGGTAAAGGGTGCAAGGGTAAAGGGTGCAAGGGTAAAGGGTGCAAGGGTAAAGGGTGCAAGGGTAAAGGGTGCAAGGGTAAAGGGTGCAAGGGTAAAGGGTGCAAGGGTAAAGGGTGCAAGGGTAAAGGGTGCAAGGGTAAAGGGTGCAAGGGTAAAGGGTGCAAGGGTAAAGGGTGCAAGGGTAAAGGGTGCAAGGGTAAAGGGTGCAAGGGTAAAGGGTGCAAGGGTAAAGGGTGCAAGGGTAAAGGGTGCAAGGGTAAAGGGTGCAAGGGTAAAGGGTGCAAGGGTAAAGGGTGCAAGGGTAAAGGGTGCCAGGGTAAAGGGTGCAAGGGTAAAGGGTGCAAGGATAAAGGGTGCAAGGGTAAAGGGTGCAAGGGTAAAGGGTGCAAGGGTAAAGGGTATAAGGGTAAATGGTGATAGGTGTAACGGTATATAAGGGTATATAAAGGTATAAGGGTATAAGGGTATATGGGTATACGGGTATATAAGGGTGTAAGGGTATATATAAGAGTATAAGGGTATAAGGGTATAAGGGTATATGGGTATACGGGTATATAAGGGTGTAAGGGTATATATAAGAGTATAAGGGTATAAGGGTATAAGGGTATATAAGGGTGTAAGGGTATATATAAGAGTATAAGGGTATAAGGGTAGGTACATAAGAGTATAGGGGTATATAAGGGTATATACTCTGCGGAATGATCCCGAGAGTCGACGAACGAAACATGTGTGCGAATCTGATAGGTGTGTGTGTAACGCGTAGTATACGTATTTGGTTGACGAAACTTATTTGGTTGACGAAATTTTCGACTGGAGAAGAAAAATTTTTCTTACCAGAAATGACATTTCCATGAGACGATATTACGATATCTCTAGCATGCGTGGACCGATTTTATTGAAATTGGTCTTATTTGAAAGCTGATATGCGGTTTACATAAGAAAAATGCCTTTAAATTTAGAAAATATTGCAGGCGTAATAAGATATAATGAAATAAGTGTCAGAATGCCTCCGCGACGAGTAAAGATACACGGTAGCGGCAGGGACAGTTCGATCGACATATACAGGGTGTTTTTTTTTCATGTACTTGGCGTCGAGACGCTACCGCGTCTCTAGATCTACTGCGTTGTCGTTAGTCGATAAATTCGTAGGAAAATCGTCAGACGAACTTGCAGAATTTTTGAAGTCATATACTAGCGCCTCGGAATTTGTCCCCACAAATGAACAGCCACGATTCTTGAAAACAGTAATAGGTACAAAAATTAAAGGCAAGGCAGCCAAAGTATTAGAGTACAAGGACATAGATACTTTCGACAAATTAAAAGACATCTTAACTTCTCTATTCATCGACAAAAGATCTATAGGAGCGGTTGGAGCAGAGTTTCATGCCTGTCACCAACGAGAAGGAGAAAGCGTAAAATTATTCGCGTGTAGAGTAGAGGAATTAGCTGGGGAATTATCAGAACTGTCGGTAAAACCAGGGAACAGCGACGAAGTAAATAACGCGTTAACGGAATCGGTGCAAGAACGCGCTCTGGATGTATTCACCCTCGGGTTGAATTTAAGACTGAGAACGATCATTAGGTCTCGAAACTATGCGACGTTGAATGCAGCTATAGCCGCAGTAATAGAAGAGGAACAAGCGATGGGTTTAAACACCTCGCGAAATTATAGGAAATTCGGTAATCAGTCCAAAGGAAAGGAAGGGTCGAACGTACCGCGCTGCGATCGTTGTAATAAATTAGGACATTTAGCAAGGAATTGCTATACGCGATTGAGCATGCCGCGAGAAAACTATCCGACGTAACAAACGACTATAAAAAGGGAAGTACAGAGAGTCACAATGGTTTGTCACTATTGCAAAAAACCTGGACATCAAATCAGAGAATGCAGGGCTAGAGAAAGAGCAAACGGACGAGAATATAGACCGCGCTACACGAACTCGAATTACAGGCGCGAAGATACTAGACAGAACAGTAACAGAACTCCGGGTCGAGAACAATCTAGCGAAAATCAAGATTTCCCTACTGCGAACAGCGGAACAACTGACGATAGACAAACGAACGCAGGACCTAGAGTAGAGTCATACCGAGCGAATATGGTAGTGACATCCCAGCTCGAAAATACAATCGAAATTAGGGCGCCGGAATTGATAAACGAAAAAGCGCATATGTTAGTAGACACCGGTGCCGATATTACCTTGATAAAGATAGGAAAAGTGCAGGACGAAGTCCATGCAGAAAACGAAATAGTCTCATTGCGGGGCATAGCCCCTACGGAAATAAAGACGCTGTGTCTAGTGCAATTAAACATAAAAGTAGGAAATAAAACAGTAACTCATCCTTGCCGGTTAGTCAGAAACGACTTCCCGCTAGAAGCAGACGGAATCATAGGACAAGATTTTATGGCCAAACACGACGTATGCATCAGGGCGAACCTAGGAATAGAAGTGTACGGAATACAATTCCCCTACTCAGGAGGAAACGTGACTTTAAAACCGCGATCTGAAACTATTCTACTAGCTAGAACAACAGATAAAGGCGAAGGTATAGTAGAAGGACAATCTATTAAGCCAGGGGTGCTCATAGGAAACTCGCTAACAGAAGGCCGGAACGGGAGATGTGTAATAAGCATAATGAATACTACTACAGACGAAGTCTTTATCAATACGCCAACTGTAACGTTACAAACGCTGACGAGCAATGACATTGACCCGACGAACGCAATAGACGACAAGGAGCTCGACGCACCGACATACGTGGTACACGCCGTATACGGAAGAGATAGAATGCAATTGTTACGTGAGAGTCTTAGAACGGAACATTTAAATAAGGAAGAAGAAGCCAGCTTACGCGGGCTGTGCGAAAAGTATAACGAAATATTCGGGTTAGAAGGCGACAAATTAGGATACACCACGAAGACAGAACATTCGATTCCACTAATCCCAGGTACTAAACCTATATACGTAAAGCCGTATAGATTGCCACAAGCGCATAAAGAGGAAGTAAATAGACAAGTTCAAGAAATGGTAAAAGAGGGAATAATTAGACCGAGCGCCAGTCAATGGAACGCGCCGTTGCTAGTAGTTCCGAAAAAAACCGACGCTTCAGGAAAACACAGACTCAGAGTGGTAACAGATTTTAGGCAAATAAATGAGGCGACAATAGGCGATTCATATCCCTTACCGAATATAACAGATATTCTAGATCAATTAGGCGGAGCAAAATATTTTTCAACCTTAGATTTAGCGTCAGGATTTCATCAAATAGCCATGAAAGAGGAAGATCGTGAGAAGACAGCCTTTTCGACACCATATGGTCATTTCGAGTACAATAGAATGCCGTTTGGGCTAAAAACGCTCCCGCGACTTTCCAAAGATTGATGAATACCGTACTATCAGGCCTACAAGGAATAAAATGTTTCGTGTATTTAGACGATATAGTCGTTTACGGACGCTCGTTGAAAGAACACCAAGATCGCCTAGAACTAGTATTTGAACGCATACGAGAGAGTGGCTTAAAACTTCAACCTAATAAATGTGAATTTTTACGAAAGGAAACCGTGTACCTAGGTCACGTTATAACCGAAAATGGCATCATGCCGGATCCTTCAAAGCTCGACGCTGTTAAGAACTTTCCGATACCTAGAGGAGTCAAAGACATACAATCCTTTTTAGGTTTAGCTGGATATTATAGGAGATTCATAGAACATTTTTCACAAATCGCGAAACTCTTAACGCAACTATTAAAGAAAAATCAAACATTCAGATGGACCGCACAGGAACAGGAAGTCTTCGAAATACTGAAAGAAAAATTAACAACAGCACCGATATTACAATACCCTGATTTCTCGAAACCTTTTGTTCTGACAACAGACGCTTCCGGAAAAGCTATAGGAGCAGTATTATCGCAGGGAAAGATAGGGCAAGATTTGCCAATAGCATACGCAAGTAGAGTGTTAAACAAAGCGGAAGAAAACTATAGCACCATCGAGAAGGAATTATTGGCCATCGTATGGGCGACGCAACATTTCAGACCATACTTATACGGCACAAAATTTAAAATCGTAACAGATCATAAACCACTCACCTGGCTTTTTAACGTAAAAGACCCCGGCTCTAGATTAATGAGGTGGAAATTGAAGCTAGCAGAATACGATTACAGCATAGAATATAAAGCGGGAAAGACAAATAAGAACGCGGACTGAAACTCTAGCCGTCGCCAGCGAAAGTACCAACGAAGAAGACGAGGCTCGATCGGAAGAAGCCACGAACGATACGACATATACCTACAGAAGACGATAAAAATCGAATACTGCGCGAATTTCACGATACCCCATTAGGTGGACATTTAGGAGTAAAACGGACCCTGGAACGTATAAAATTAAACCATTCGTGGTCAGGTATGCGCCAAGACGTAGAAAAGTACATCTCCAGATGCGAAAAATGTCAGAAAAACAAACTAACGAGAATAACCAAAGCTCCCATGGTAATTACAGATACCTCCACGGAACCATTCGAGAAATGCGCTCTGGATATAGTAGGACCTTTACCCGAGACAAACAGACGAAATAAATACGTACTAACCTTTCAAGACTTACTAACTAAATTTAGTAAAGCTATTCCCCTCGAGAATCAAGAAGCAAACACAGTAGCTAAAGAATTTGTCACTAAGATCATTTGCGAATACGGTATACCACAACGAGTGCTAACTGATCAAGAAACTAATTTCCTAAGCCAAGTATTCAAGAATGTATGTAAATTGCTCAAGATCGATAAAATTCAAACTACGGCCTATCACCCACAATCAAACGGAGCCCTGGAAAGAAGCCATCGTGCACTAGCCGAATACTTAAAGAACTTTATCACGGAAGACCAAACCGATTGGGACGAATGGCTACCGTACGCGATGTTTACTTATAATACTACCCCGCACACGTCTACTAGTTACACGCCCTACGAACTCGTTTTCGGGAGACAAGCTACACTGCCGACCTCATTAAATCAGGCACCTCAACTAACATATACTTACGACAAATACGCTGAGGAATTACGCGAAAGACTACGGTCTACGAATAACATTGCGCGCGAGACAATAGGGAACAATAAAAACAAGGCAAAGAAGCAATACGATAAAAAGACAACTACTAAATCTTTCAAAATTGGGGACCAAGTACTACTACACGATGAGACTGTGAGGCGCGGACGATCAAAGAAATTAACACCCGCGTGGATAGGCCTGTATACGATTCAAAATACACACGACAATAATAATTATACTATAAATAAAGGACGACGAACGCTTCGCGTACATGCAAACCGATTAAAACATTTCATAGAATAGGGCAGGAATAGGAAAGGATCGCAATTATGAAGGAAAGTAACTACTCATGGACGACTAAATAAAGTAAATAAACAAAAGAGTTTATTTATTACATATAATCTTCGTAGCTATAACCAAAATAGGTCCAAACCGCCCGCCGAGGGACGGGCCCAATAAATGTATCCCCTAATCCTTCTGTAAAAATAACCAGAAACGAAATAATTGAAATAAAAAATTTTCCCGCGAGAAACAAAGACACTAAACAACAAAAACAAAAAAAAAAACTCACCAAACATGGCCCGAATACCCCAGGCATCCTCGGAGTCTAGCCACAAGGCGTTCTCCTCCTCAAATTGCCTCCGATGCGCGCGGTACCTCCGCACCGCCATCCGATATTTGACGTTTACAAAACCAGACGGGGCTGGATTCTCCAGCCACTAGAATAAAATAAAACATTAACACCAGCACCTCAACACACGCACAGAGACACTAAATAGTACTACACCCACCAACAACGCCAGGGCAATCTCCTCTGGTATGTGCGCTAACGAAAGCATGTTGAGGACTAACGCGAAAGAAGATGCGACGAGACAATCGAGTCCCTACGCAGACAAACTGCCATACGCAGCAAAATTTTATCTCCAGCACGCGATGCACTTGAGCGAAAGAGACTTCAGGACCAACGAACGTATACGCCGACTACACCTCGACATTATATTTTACAGGATTACCATCCTACAAATGACGATACTACTCATAGGAGGGACAACCCCCGACACAGACTTCGCTGTAAAAGAATTTCAAGACCACCCAGGCATTTATTTCGAAAACATAGGCGATCTACAGATTTACCGAGATAATTGGAAATTAATTTTACACGTAGACATATCCTACATTTACAAACGCGAATCCAATCTCCAGGCAGTACTATATGACATACTAGCTCAATGTAAAACACCTTCCACAGATAACTTACAAAAGTTCTGTAAGACGTTCGGCACGAAAATCCAAAGCAAAGTAGACCGCGTAACCAAACTCCTTACTTACGTCCAACAAACAATAAGCTCCGCGCCAAAACAGCGTCGCGGACTAATAGACGGATTAGGTTACATAGGTAAATCACTCTTCGGGCTAATGGATTCCGAAGATAGAAAGAAAATCAATGATCAAATAGACTTCCTAAAAAGACAAGACAGTAGAATAAAAAATACAATCAAAGGACAAATGCAAATTGTAAGAGCTAACGCCGAACTCCTAAATGAAACTATACACAACATACAGGAAAACGAACAAACCCTTTTAAATGCAACTTGGCAAATTCAATATTTACTCCAACAGACGACTGACATTACGAGATTTCGAGAGACAATAGATGAAAACCTCATACTAATAAATAGCGTAGCGGAAACACTCTTGCGCGACACTCAAGACTTATTAGAATTTATCATGGATATAAAGAAAGGTGTCTTAAACCCACGATTGATACCACCGGCACAAATCATAGCCTACCTTACTTCCGCACTAGCATATATACCGCAAGGACTAGACTTCCCCATCGGAATAAAATTAGAAAACATGCACGTATTATACGAAATCCTTACTCTCTCTGCATTTTCGGATACCAAATCAATTACCATAATACTAGATATCCCATTGTTAAACGCGAAAAAATTCAAATTAAGCAAGGTACACCCAGTAAACGAATCGTTCTACGCGTATATAGAACCCCTTGATTCCTACGTAGTACTCGATACTGCGGTGCAAGATTACGTACAGTTAAGCAAACAAGACCTATCGAAATGTAAAACTATAAACGATCTATATCTCTGTACCTCTAACCACCCGATATTCAAAGCGATACCGTACGGACCCTGCGAAGTACAGTTGTACACCAAATTAACAAAAAAACCGAACAATTGTAAAATACGCATTATGACACTGAACCACACAATCCTAATAGAATTGCAACAACCAGGTGCATGGATTTATATCGCAACAAAACCGAAACAATTAGCAGTAACTTGCGACGATAAAGGCACAAACATGTATAGTATTAAGGACTCTGGTATAATAACGATAAGAAATAAATGTACTATCACTACCGCCGAATTTACGATAGAAACCGGAAAACAATACGGAATAGAAAAAACATGGAATTACTTACCTGGTTACAATTTATCACTAGACGAAATTACACTCCCACAGACCACTGTAAACTCGTATCGTAACACAAATTTTGAATTAAAAAGGATAATCAAACACCCAGAAGAACTAAATAAAGTTAGCAAAAAATTAGATGAATTACAAAGCGACTTAGAAAAACCCGAAATAATACCAACCGAGTATCATTACAGCTTCTTTACACTATCCTCGATAACGGGATTCATAACAATTACACTATGTATCTTTACACTATACAAATGTATTGCACACTTCAAAAAGAAAACATCTCGACGTTGTACAACGGAGAACACAAGTCGCGACAAAACCACACAAAAACCTGAAGAAATAATCAAGATAGTTAGCAAGGAAGGAACGCCTTCCACCAGTTCCCTTTGAAACATTGTAATCATTAATACAAATATTGTAAACCACTATTGTCAAATGCAAACTACTAATACTGTCCATATGTAGCGCATTAGTTATTATATTAATCTAGTTTAAGAATCGATGTTAATCAGCCGCTAAGAAAAAGCTATGGCTTTTCCTCCCTTAGGGGGAAGGGATGTTGTACCCAGGCAACGCCCAAGCACACGTGTCAGACATACTGTTATATATTATACATATTATATTACGTTACGAAACGTTCGAGACGTTTCCAAGCTAAGACAGCCGCTAGCGACCAAATCTACAAAATCAGCAATAAGCGAACGCATCGCCGCGACCGGGCATGGTAACGCGTACCACGCCCAGCAGGATATAAAAACCAATTCGACACCGCCAAGGAGGACTCTAGACCTGACTCTCGACTTGTTAACACGGCTATAACTCTTGTATACCTCAGTCTAGTTTAGTTAAAGTTTGAATAAAGACTTAGTCTCTGAGTTTAATCGAACTTGGTGTAGTTCACCCAGTAGATACCTATCTTTTGTTCACTCCCGAACCTACGATTTCGCCAAATCCCCTACCTTCCTTGCGAGCCATCACGCAAGGCACAACAACCGGAACGAGGCGGGCGGGTCCTCATCGCAGGCCCAAAGATCAGCACCGCCAAAATCGCCCCGAAATCAGAGCCCGCAACGGGACTCATACTCGCGGAATCCCCCCGCATCCGGGTTAAGGCCGAACAATTGGAAAACGGCGAGGCAGAATTCATAGTGGGCACGGGTTCATCATTGAACCTGTTAGACATAGGGTCTGCGAGCTCAAGGGCCTTGGTCGTAAGCACTACACCCCTCGAGATTAACGGATTGAATGGGAAGGTCTTGACATTAGGAACGACTGCACTAAAGGTAAACGGCAGCTGGGCATTATTCCACGTACTGAGCATGCCTAATTTACCCGAAGGGATTGCCGGTCTAGTCGGGAGTCGTACCAGGAGGAAGCCATCGTCTCGTATCATCTACGCACGATGGTAATAGCGAAACACCCAATCCGCCCCGTGGTTTTCTCCAATTCGGCAGAATTGGAAGATACGTTAACGGCATGCAAACAGAGTCATGAGGGCGTATTAACACGTCCAAGCGAACCATTAGCATTAGAGTCAAACGGTGAACACATAAATTTTTGCTGCCCCGAAGACGACGAGCGGGATTATCCCTTCCCCTTTCCCGAAGAAGATTTCGAAGAGGGCCTTGGCAACGAAGATCAGGATTTGGGAAATTACCGCGTCGAGCAAAAACCTCCCGGGGAGCGATTACAACACATAATCGAAACGCTGAAATTGGAAGAATTAGACCCGGAACCGCGTCAGACCATTGAAAACCTAGTTGTAAGATATTCAGATAGATTCTTCGTACCCGGAGACCCGTTGGGCCAAACAGCGTCTATAGAGCATACAATCCCGTTGACCGATGCAACGCCCGTGTTCACTCGCCAATACCCGCATTCGCCGTTAATGGACGAGGAAATTGCTAAACAAACGCATAACCTGGAAGAGTTGGGAATAATCGCTCCTTCGTCATCACCGCATAACTCACCCCTGCACGTTGTCCCGAAAAAGGCCGACGAGGCGGGAAACAAGCGCTATAGGGTGGTAGCGGATTTCAGAATTTTAAATGCAAAAACGATTGATGACCGTTTTTCCTTACCACGAATCTCAGACATTCTTGATAGATTAGGTGGGGCCCAATATTTCTCGGTTTTCGACTTAGCAAACGGTTTCCACCAAATCCCTATGGCTCTTGAGGATCGAGCTAAAACCGCGTTTACTACCCCCGACGGACACTATGAGTACCTCTGCATGCCGTTTGGATTAAAAAACGCTCCGGCTACCTTCCAACGTTTAATGAACCACGTTTTAAGAGGGCTAATAGGAAAGGAGTTATTCGTGTATCTAGACGATGTGGTCATATATTCGCGTACACTCGCGGAGCACGAACACCGACTCGAGAGATTCTTCGAACGCTTACGCGAGCATTACTTAATCCTACAGACGGAGAAGGCCAAGTTCTTGAAGGACAGGGTCATATATCTGGGCCATATAATAGCAGCTGACGGGGTACGACCTAATCCGGAAAAGATCAAGGCCGTCGCCGAATTCCCCGTGTCTAAAACTCGAAAAAATTTGAAGCAATTCCTAGGCCTCGTAAATTACTACCGTCGTTTTATTCCCGATATGGCAAAACGCGCAAAATCTCTCACAAGTTTGACTAGCCCGAGAATTCCGTTTCTTTGGACTGAAAAGCAACAGGAAAGTTTTGAGGACCTACGCGATGTACTCTGTAAAGAACCGGTCCTATAATATCCAAACTTCGACGAACCGTTTATCATCACGACTGACGCTTCCGACATAGCTGTCGGCGCGGTTTTGAGTCAAGGCAAAATAGGCGAGGACCCGCCGATAGCGTACGCCTCGCAGGTACTTAACCCCGCGCAAGAAAACTATTCAACCACAGAAAAGGAATGCCTTGCGATAATCTACGCTGTAAAACAATTCCGCACGTATATCTATGGACGAAAGTTTTTCTTGGTAACTGACCACCGGCCGTTACAATGGTTATTCTCGGTAAAAGACCCGGTATCGCGACTTGCCCCATGGAAAATTACACTTGCTGATTATAATTACGAAATCATCTACAAACCCGGCAGAGTAAACTCCAACGCAGACGCGTTATCACGAAATCCGGTCTCACACGCTTTTCCGTTAATCCCAAAAGAAACCCTACAAACAAGTGGTAATGAGGGTATAGCCACGCGTGCAGGAGCGCGTCGTCAAGGCAGGCCAAGACCAAATTATGAAGAGCCGCCGTCGTTCGACTTCGGAGATGATTCCACATTAGAGGGACAGGAACTAGGCCTGGAGCTGCCACCGACAAAAGGGGATAACACCGGCGGTCTGGAAAGCAACGCCAACTCTACCGTTCTGGACACAGCGGCAGGACAAGCGGGAATGCCCGAATTCCTGGATGAACACGAGGATCTGGAGTGGGCAACCGAAAAATCCACCACCCTAAGTGGTGACTCTGCCGAAGGCCCGTTCACACAGGAGTTCGAAAACTTCGAACCAGACTACTCCCTGAGGATAAGGGAGGGCTCGGGCGCTGGGCAAACGGAAGACCAATGGGAATTTTTGAAAAGTTTGGCCGAACCACCTCAGTGGGACTATATAGAAGGAGACGACTTGGCCCCCATCATGGAGACCATTAATACCCCAGAGAGCCCGCAGCTGGAGATGGGAACCACCATCCTTAAAGGCCCCCCGTGTGAAAGGAAGGAAAGTCCTGAGAGGAAAAACCTACGCTCGGGCCCTGGGAAGCGAGTGTCGTGGGGTGTACCTCTCTATGAGGAAACCCTGGACGTCCCGCAATCAACTGTAACGCGGTTATTAGGTAAACGTGGAGTCCGAGTAAGTAATGTCAACGTCGGTCTAATCGGAAGGATGCTACAAGCGTTACAGTACAATTTATTAAATTAATGATTTATAGAATTTTTATTTTGGTATCGGGAATCCAAGATCTAGTCCTATACAGGCCCCGCACTGAGCTATTGTGAGGATTTAGTTAGTTTGTCATTAAATAACTTCTGACTCGAATGTAAGGTTCAAGTGTGAATAATTGTATCTTTATTCTTTCTCGTATCTTGGCGTTAAGAAGACTAAAGAGCCAAGGGTAAACCCAGAATATTGGCTAAAGCCAATATTGACTCTCCGTTACCTCCGCATTCGCCAGTTAGCAATAGAGCACATAATATATCCTTTTTTTACATGAATTTACGCTCGCCAATCGTTTTTCCGATTCCAATATTTTAAGGAAAAATAATGCGCACTCACCCGCTATATCGTTTATCTTTTAAACAATGTTTGATATTCCTTTTTTTGTTAACGCTCTACGAAACGCCTATTTCGTGCCTGAGAAAAGAAAATTACACTCTTACACACACACACAATATTGGCAATTACAAATAGAAGCGATATATAATATAAACGCAAAGCACAAAACAAAATATAAAGGATGAGATCTAACAGAAAGCTGATCCCAACACAACAAGCCAAGATTATTGAATAAATATAAAACGTAGATTTGTGTAATTGAGGAAGCGATGAAGTTAAAAACACTATTTAACGTGGAAAGAATGAGTCCATTCACTATAAACTTTAGGAATCTCTGGCTCGAAACTGTATTTGAGTTAAAATAAAAGAAATTACGATCCACGGACACCTTGTCACGCTCTCCGCGACTGTACGACAAAGAGTGGCCCCAGCTTCGCGCCCCCGAGAGCGTTCAGCCGCGAGGCCCGCTCAGAACAGCTGACGCTGCAGCCACAATCTTGCCCCAGCAACCGATGCATGGTGTCATTAGATGTTCTCACCTTCATCCTCTCATACTTTACATTCATGGGCTACCGGCGCCGAACAGGGTACTTTCGTCCACACGCATTCCTACACTCAGATCGTCCCTCCACATTGATGCGACGATTCGACGATCGGAAATGCGCTCGATGAGGTTTCACCAGAATGTTAAATACATTGTCGAGGCGCACCTCCGCCGTTTACATTTAGTCAATGTCGCGAGATGTAGAGAACCGCTGCTTATTTTTGAACGGACTACCGAGAACCACGCTGATGCCTCATCATAGTCCCACGCTCAGGGTGCAGAGCGGCGACCAAACGTCGCGACGACGACGTTCCAAGCACTGAGTATTCGTTTACATTGATAAGATATAGTAAGCAGAAATGCGTTCGACTAGGGATTTCCCAGAACGCAAAACGTTGTCAAAGCACTCTGCCCACTAGCAAAAGACAATAATTTTTTTGAAGTTTCGGGACGTAACACAACCATGATAGGGCCAAAGGAGACAACAGTGGAAGAACCAGACGATCAACCACCTTCGAGACAAGACTCGGGCACGAGTCCAAGGTCCGATGTAATCAAATCATTCGAATCGTCGGAAAGTTACGGAACAGCTGCGGGGCCATTCAAGGACCTCCCTTATTTTCAGAAGAATCCACAAAAATCGTTTGAATACCAGAGAAACGCGACGGACACCCCGATAGACGAAGCTCAACCAACGAAATGTGCGGTAAAAATCGTAAGGACCACACTTACATCCTCCCCTGACAATTACGCTCATTTTATATCATTGGATAGAATATTAACTAGTTCGATTTGTAAAACTTTAATAGCAACCGGTCTCCTAGACGAAACGAAACTAACGCCTGAAGAGTTCTTTCTAAATCATGTGATAATAACTCATAACCAGATAGGAAAAATTTTTAGCATTATTGGAGCACGAAGCTTCTACCATGAAATGGGAGAGAGAGAGCTGGTATCAGCACTAATGGCGCTCAGGGACGTCGTGGAAGGCGAACGTGTTCGGTCATTTCGAATAGCTGCGCATGGAGAAACCCTACACCGATTCGACGCTGAAACGCTCCGAAAACATTGCAAAATTATTTTCAAACACACGCCCGTCTCAATTATAATTTGTTCTGGGGAGGTGAAATTACCGCCAGAAGATGAACGGGAAGACATCATCCGCCACTACCATGAAACCATGATAGGAGGGCATAAGGGTATAACAAAAACGTACCAACGCATACGCAACTTATTTGACTGGCCGCACTTACATCGGGATGTAGAGAACTACATACGTAGTTGCCAGAGCTGCCAAGAACAAAAGCTCGTGCGTCAAGGTGTGCTTTAGCACTTAGATAGAGTAAGAACCCGATAGATCATTCCAGCCGCTCGGGATGATTTATTGAAAAGTCCCTTCAGGACGTAACACATCTGTTCTCCTACATGCGACTGCGATCGTCGGGTATGCGCCAGACGTAGGAGCCTGACACGAGTCTGTTTGAGTACCAACCTAGGCTACTCGAGATGCAACACAATGCGATGAGGGTCTGTTTCCCATTATACCTAGTCGCAGGCTGGCACTGCGACCACCGGTCGCTGGACTGCTCCCGAAGGGAGTCTAGCGACCAGTCGCACAGTGGGACGAAACGTAGACATCTCTGGACATGGCAGTATGTTTGGTAAAAAACATCATATTTTGATGAGATTTAACTTATTTTAAAGGCAAATGATCATACTCTTCGACAGTGAACATAAAAATTGCAATAAATATTGTTCGCGCTCTCTAGCATTTGACAAACATCAACAAATTTTTTCAGTTTGGCACACTCTTCTTTGAGGGCGGCTTTTACCCCCTGGACACCCATTTCCGATAAATGTGATTCAACGAGTCGAAAAGTAGAAAGTTCGAACTTTAAAATGGTTTTTGTTTCGTCAACTTTGGATGAATTTTAGCAAAGTTATGAGACTTTCAAAATTTAGCAAATTTAAAAATAGTTTTGTCTGGTTTTCGTAGCAAATATAAAGGGCTTCAGGAGATGAACTATTATTTTCTGCAAAAATGAATATGAGAAAGGAAGATAAACAAACAGTGGGACGAATATTATAAATTGCTTGACATTCAAACTTCTTGTATGTGACCTATCATATCTTTATCAAAAGTGGCATAAATATTACACACATAAACTATTTTGTTACGGCGTGTAAGATCAAATCGTATCTGATTGACGATTGGTCTTATTTTGCCACACTCTTGTGATGGGTTAAAATCACAAAAGCTCACTGAATTTTCAGTAATAGTAACTGACACGTAAAATATATATTTTCAACGGGTAACAAGTTTACATTGAATGCTATTGAAGCGTACAATTGTTAATATTCGTTGAGTTGTAATGTAATGTGACTCTGATTATAAAGTATTGAGTTCTTTGAGTACTGTGAATCTACTGAAGTGCTATTGATTTCAAAAGTATTGAGTTTTCGATGAGTTCTAGAGTCCTGTGGAAAGGTAAAAATTCCCTCTCCAAGGAATTTGGCGAAATAGTGAGGGTTGCAGGAGGAGGGTTGAAGACAACTGATTGGTGTGTAGACGTGTCGTGAAGAGCAGTGGTGAGGGTGACGTAGCGCGCGAAAATTTAAGTCCCCCCGTGCTTATTGGGGACCGATGAAAAACTACAAGTATACCCGACGCGAAGTTTGGGACTTGGCGCGGTGACCGCGCGGCCGCAATAAAACGCGCATCTGCTTGCTGTCCTAATCCCTTGGAACTTTCCAAATTGACTGCGCTAATAGCTGCACTCAGTAGGCTTACAATGGTGTTTTAAATAAAAGTCCCGAGTTTATGGACGAGAACGGCAAGTCAAGTGTCCGCCAGATGACGAACGAATATAATGCCTTACCTCTTCTGTTTAATTTTATTGACACTTCACTCTACACATTTTCTTTCCCTCCGTAATTCTTGCAGTCTTTGTCCTTACAATCATAAATGACAGGACAATTTGATATATCCTCTATTAATTTTTCGCCCTACTCATGCCAGTCGAAAGCTGCAATTGCCTCGATATTTTAGACAATCTGTATAAGTAGTTTACAAGAAATATATAAAAATCCAATAACTTTTGAATTCTGACTTGTTTCCTTATTTCTTGGGATTCTGCTCCACTGTGGCGAAGAATACAAATAGTCCGATTTACATAAAAGTTGATATGATTTTCATGAGAAACACATAAGGAATCCATTGGTGTCACTTCCATACCGATACGATAAAGAATAAAGACTTTCTTAATACGCTGAAATGAATATTTCACATTTTCATCCTCGACAGCGGAGCGCCCGACCTCGAATCGCTGGGTTCGACCGAGGATTGATACCTGTTTCGGAAACAAAATAATTCTTTATTCTTTATCGCATCGATAAGAAAATAACACCGATGGATTCCTTATGCTTTTCCGATGAAGATCGTACCAAATTTCATGTAAATCAGACTATCTTTAACTCTCGTACAGCGAATGCAGGGTCATTTTGACCCAGCTTTGACAAAGTCAGATTCCAGCTAACGCGCAGGTTACAATCTCTGGCGGAGCGTTCGAACGATTCTCGTCATCACTCTAAAGCAACATTATCGGCACTTCGTTTCTTTATTGTTCCGCTATGGTGGTGGGGCTATTTTCTTCGAGAAAACACATTATTTATGTGCGATTATGTATATCTGTATTCATTATTTTGATTAAAATATTAATTTTATATTCAATTTCTTCGCGAAACCCGTGTACAATAGAAATTCTGCTATGGGTCAAAATGACCCTGCATTCGTCTCACGCGACCATCCCCACCATTCGCCTTCCGAGGGTTAACTAAGCTAGCGTGAAATGACAAAAATCAATTTTTCATGAAATTTCCTTTATTATGCTCCGAATCACATCGTTCTTGGTATTAGTTTCATCGGCGAAACATAAGGATTCGATTGGCGTGGTTTTCGCAAAAATCTGATGAGAAATGCAGAAATCCTGGTCATTTCGCAGTTCTTAATGATATTCAAACCCATTCGAGGGTCGAAGGTGTAAAATTCAGTGAGGCACCACGGGGAGGGGGGAGGACTTCACCACAGGGTGCCAGGCGGTATCTCTTTGAGTCCAGTGGCTCCTCCAGGGTTACCCTGTAGTAGCCAGCACCCTGTCGCAGGCAAGGAGATTCAGCCTAGGGCCAGTCGCTAGGTCAAGTCGCTGCGACAAGTCGTAGCTAGGAGATCCCACCTTAAGGTGATAGGTCGTCGATGCTCAAGGCACTCGAGAAGATCGCGCACGGCCGCGTGTCGCTTGCCTCCCACCTTGGATTACAGCGTTTAAAGAGCGAGAGAGAAAGACACACATTCGTTTTCTCTCTCGTCTTCCCGACGTTGTCCGAAGCGCCGAGCTCACGGACACGCAACTCCGGCGTAGTGTGCACGCGTGGTGGGGGAAATTCTCGAGCGCTCTCGTCCTCATTCTGGCATCACTGGTTGACAGTCCTCCCGAGTAGGCACTACCAATAGGCATATCAATACCAATAAATATTTTATTCAAAATACTTGGCGCTGCGAAACCGAAGAAATGTTAAAATAATTGTCTTAGTATTAATAATTTGCAATAATTCCCTTACAGGCTAAAATAGATAAACATATACATATACATATTATATTAGAAACGCAGTCACATTTATTCTACATATAATTAATTCTAATATCATACGCAGCATATGCACACGCACACATACACACATTCACGATCGCACGGACAAGAAAGAAAGAAAAAGATTAATGCAATTTATACATATTTATTCAGTTTATCAACACCAATTTGGAGAGCAGCGCCAAGTATTTTGAATAAAATATTTATTGGTATTGAAATATTTATTTGTATAAAATAAAATAAAAATATATCTGCTTAATATTGGTTAATACATTTTTTTGTATATATAGATGTAAAAGTAAACACTGCATATCAAATTCTTAATTAAAGAATATTAAATTAATAACAACAACCCAGGAACGGTCCTGTTTGTATAAATAGCCATTGGTATAATTGGCGCAATTTGGGTATATCATTAGTTTTGTAAAGCTATTAATTTACGACAATGTTTTTAAATGGGATTCTTTTCGATTGGATTATATACTTGGCGCTCTTTTTTGTACCTTTCTTTTAAAAAAGGTAATTTTGTGGAGATTTCACACATTTTGTAGTACTAATTACAAAAGAATATGTAGCCCGCCACAGAAGAAGTACAAGTGCCAAATGGCATCATTCTTCTTTCAGCTGTTCCATAGCGTGGTAATTTTTGTTGGCTTATTTATTTATTATCATTTTTTGTAAGAACAAAATATAAAGATCTTTAGCGCCTTTGGGCCATTGCCTTTTTTTAATTTGCACGTCATCAGCTTCAATCCAACTACTAGTCTTTCCTTCTTCTTTATATATACTGGTGTAATGGCCATCCTCAATACATGAACCACTATGAAATATAGCATTCATAACTTTATATGATTGTCCAGCTATTAATACTTTGGTTGTGGTAAATTGAACCCGAATTATAAAATTCCAACTAGAAAGAAGTTGTCAAATAATTTACTGAATGCAAAATTTCAAGATTATAAAAAATCAATAACCAGTGTGGAATCTAAACATTCAGTTCTACTTTTAGATGGTTGGAAAAATTTATCATCCAACAATAAATATGTAGTTGCAATTCTGAATTGAAGTGATAACAGGTACATTTATCTTGATGCCTGAAATTTCAGTTGTATCAGAGAAACTGGTGAAGCATTAAGAGAAGTTGTTAATCAATGTATGACAATGGCGCAAGAACAATTCAATTTAAATATTATATGCAGTAATAACAGACAAATGTCCATGGGAAAAACAATCAATGTATGGCACATGACTTGTAGTAGCCACAGTGCGAATTTATTATGCAAATCGTTGTTAGATAAGGATTTTACTGCTAAAGTGAACAATTTATTAAAAGAGTTTAAGTCTCCAGCTCTGGAATCCCAGGTATTAGCTCTTGGTGGTCAAAGAATAATTTTAGCTGCTGAGACTCGTTGATGCAGCTATCGAGATACCTTTAGAAGATGTGTTAGGAATTTGGAACCTATGCGTCTTGTTGCTAATGCAGAGAATAGCAATATAAAAGAAGAAATAAGAAAGAATATTATATTTCACACTTAAGTTAAATTCATTTTATTAATAAATCAATATCTAATGATTTAAAAATTGATATAAAAACTAAAAACCGTCATTGAAATATTAAGGGTTTATTAAGGAAAAGTATGCGTATACATTATAAAAATACAAACTTTATTTTATTATTTTATTATGCCATATAAACTAGGCAGAACAGCTAGTATCACAGTGGTTATGAGTAAAGTGACTGACACTAGCTAGGTTACGTTGACTAGCAACCTGAACGTAGATGCTTTTTGATCTTTTCGTACTGCGTGAATTGGCGGTACATTTCCTCACCCTTTCATGTTCCCCTCTTGCCCACACTTGACGATGTTCTTCCATTAAGACGATTCAAAACCTAATCGGATCAGCCGTTATTGCCCCCACAGCACCAAAACGTATCATATACGTGTGGCGACTTCGCCACCGCCCCGACAGGGTGCGCCACCGGCTGGGCACCCGCGAGCCTCGAAGCCAGGGCGCAGGAAGCAGCGCCTGGAGGAGAGGCGTTGTGTCGAGGTAATCTCGAAAAGACTTGCAAACGCAACGGACGCAATCGAGTTGCTGTATAAGAGTTCTGCGTTTTTCCGCCCCACGTGTGGCGTTTTTGTACCGTCCAAAGGCCACTAAGGGCCAGCAATAAACAGTTTTTCTTGTTACGAGTTGTTCCCGATTAATTCCTATCGGATAATCCCAACGCGATAATAGAGATCCGAACAGTGGTGACCCCGACGTGATTTTGTTCGGGACCTCGTGCGCGCACCGGCCTTTGTTGTGCGTGTCGCAAGAGAGACATTGTGTTTCGTGGAGTGCTTTCCGACTTTTCCGCCAGACTTTTCCACGGACTCTTTCACGGAAAAGGAAAGAGCGAGGGATATTTTAGTCATCGTAGGCGTGAACCGGCATTGCGCGATTGAACGGTTTTCCCGCGTGGCCGAGTTACCAGTGTGCGACGTGGGCAATTGATACCCAATCAGACGTTCGGTTATAGCTTGCCGGTTAAGTGGTTTGTTCCTGGTGCCTGCGTCGCCGGGGAAGATGCCGCTGACGCATTCGCCAGACAAAGGCGTGAAAAAAGATGGCGACACCGGAAGCACGCCGACCTCGCTGCCGACCGCCATTTTTTCCCCCGGCCCTTCCGGTCGGTGCGGGCCCGCAACATGGCGCCTGGGATTCCGCGGTGGTTTCGCGGGAGGTGGAGACCGTGCGTGGCTGCAACTTGCCGCAATTCTGGCGAGCAAACCCCGAGCTCTGGTTTCTACAGGTTGAGTCGTTGTTCGGGGCTTATCGAGTTAATTCCGATGAAATCAGATATCACCTCGTTGTCGGGTCCTTGGACCCTGAATCATTGGCCGATGTATCAGATGTCATTAGACGCCCGCCGGCTGAGTCGAAGTACCAGTATTTAAAGACTCTCATCACGAATCGTTTCTCGGACTCGGCGGATCGTCAGTTGGCAAGACTGTTGAACGAGCTGCAACTAGGGGATAAAAAGCCGTCGCAGCTCCTCCGGCAGATGCGAAGCATGGCCGGGGACAGGGCCTCCGAGGATGTCCTTAGAGTAAAGTGGCTTGCCCTTTTGCCTGCCAACACTCAACGTTTTTTAAAAATCTTTAGGGAGCCAGTTTTGGACGAACTTGCTGTAGCGGCTGACGAATTAATGGAGGGTCCCGGCCTCCCTGGTGTAATGGCAACGCAGCCAGTCCCAGCGCCGTCCTTGTCGCCATGTCAGCCGGATTCTGCGCCGGTCGAAGGGACCCTGAGGGATATCCAGCGCAGTCTGGCTCAGCTGATCTCTTTAAATCGAGATTTATTGGTGGCAACGCAGAAGCTGCTTGACCGACCCGCAAATGGGAGAGGTCGTTCCCGCTCGCGGCAGGCATCCCCAGCACCCGCAGGCATGTGCTTTTACCACAGCCGTTTCGGTGCCAAGGCGCACCGCTGTGAGAAGCCGTGCACCTATGTTGAGCCGCCAGCGTCATCCGGGCTTTTAAACTAGCGGTCCTGTCGGCAGAAGGACCGGATGTCGGCAGGGACTGCAACCGGCAACCTCAGCTGAGGGAATGCCGTCTCAAGGTCCTGGATAAGGCGACGGGCATGGACTTTTTAGTGGACTCTGGATCAATAGTTTCACTGATCCCCAGGTTTTTTTGTCGTGGGCAGTTAGAGCCCGCTGAGATAGTGCTGAGTGCAGCTAATGGTTCCCTGATCAAGACTTACGGTCAGAAGCAGTTGTCCTTAAATCTGGGTTTGCGTCGTGAGTTCCGCTGGCCTTTCATCATCGCCGATACTGGGTCCCCAATCATTGGGGCGGATTTCTTGCTACATTACGGGTTGCTAATAGACGTCAAACAATGCGCATTGTCGGATCCGCTTACGGACCTTCGTGTCTCCGGATCGGTGTGCTCGGTTGACGTCTGCGGGGTGTCTGTGTCCGTACAAATTGACGTTGGTGACGGTCCGGAGGCCGTGGCATATGCGGGCCTTGTGCGGACGTACGGTGACATTGCGCGACCCAAAATGATGGTGGTTGCAGATGCCGACGCCTCGGTTTCGCACCGGATTGCTACTGCGGGAGCGCCGGTGCATGCGCGCCCCCGTCGCCTCTCGGGAGCTAAATTGGAGGCGGCTAAACGCCATTTTGAACTTTTGCTGCAGCAGGGGGTGGTCCGTCCATCGTCTAGTCAGTGGTCCAGCCCCTTGCATTTGGTGCCCAAGCAGGAGCCTTTGGGACCGGAATTGAGCCAGGAGAGCACGACGGACCCTGCCTCGGGCTGGAGAATTACGGGTGATTACCGTGGTCTCAACGCGTGCACTCGGGCGGATCGTTACCCGCTCCCATACCCTGAGGACATATTTGTTGGAGTTCAACGATTCACACCGTTAGGGTTTTAGGCTAAGGGGGCTGTGTTTCCTCTATTCTGGAAAAGGGAGGGGGCTAAGGGTCTTGCCTGGAACAGAAAGCGACGGTCATCGTCAGTCCAAGAAATTTTACCAGACTGTGCTTATCGCGTTCTGACTCGTCTAGATAATTCTTTCTGTTGTATTCTATTATACTCTTACTATATAACACTGATACGCGGATACACTGTATATTGTCTATATAATAAACTAGAGTAGTGTTTATAAATGTGACAGTATTCTTAACCTTTGATAAAGGAACTTCCAACAGGTTATGGGCCCAGGACCCAGTGTTTTTTTTTTGGTGAGAGTGTAGTGTAATTGTGTATAGACTAAAGACAATAAGGACAATAAGAACAGTAACGTTTTTTGTTTGTTTATTGGAGAAACATAAAGTGTAATCATGGCAGATAATGCGGGATTTCGTTTCGCCGTACAAAAACTGAATGGAGAAAATTATTCAGTATGGAGCTACAGGGTAGAACTCTTACTGATAAAAGAAAAGTTGTGGGACGTAGTCAAACAGGACGCGATTGCTCCAACGGATGCAGGATACGCTGCATGGTCGAACAGGGATGATCAAGCACGCGCTACAATTGAATTATTGGTGGAAGATAACCAATTGCAACACATAAGGACTGCTGGGACTGCACGTGAGGCATGGGATGCACTTAAAGGATACCACCAGAAAGTCACTTTAACAAGTAAGGTATTTTTGTTAAAACGGGCATGCAGAATGGTGCTAAAGGAAGGTGGGAATATGGAAGATCATATTACAATTTTTTCAAATCACATCAATCAACTGTCAGCTCTCGGACAAGATTTACCTGATAATCTCGTAGCATCACTATTATTAGGAAGTTTACCGGATTCATACGATACTTTAGTAACGGCATTAGAGAGTAGACAAGACAGTGAAATTAGCACGCAATTCGTAAAAAGTAAGTTGATAGACGAATATAAGAGGCGTAAGAGCTCACAGGACGCGAAAGAAAATTTTTAAGAGGCAGCTATGAAAACTGCATTAAAAAATAAAAGCGGTACGCAACAGCAGAAAAGTTGTTTTTTCTGTAAAAAAAACCAGGTCATTTTAAGAGTGACTGCGTAAACTATAAGGCTTGGAAGAGCAAACAAGAAAAAGCAAACAAAGTATCTGATGAAAAGTCTCCTTCAGAATTTAGTTTTTATGCAGTGTTGAGAGAAGCTTGTTTCAAGGTGAATGCAACAAAGGGAAAAGAAAGTTTTTGGATTGTCGATTCCGGTGCAACGAGTCACATGACAACCTCGAAGGATTTTTTCGTTGAATTTGACTCTGGCAGGAAGGGACACGTTTGTCTTGCAGACGAAGAAAAGACGGCTGAAGTGGAAGGCATCGGTTCAGGAACCATTAAGTACGGTGCGGACTCGGGGAAAGTCGTCGAAATTCCGTTGCAGGATGTGTTGCATGTTCCGACCCTTGGCTGCAATTTATTGTCAGTCAAGAGGCTAACGAAGGATGGGTACAAGGTCAACTTTGAAGAACAGCAGTGTCAAATTTTCAAGAACGGGGAACTGCAGGCAACGGCGAGAATGTTTTCCGAACTGTACGAGTTGGAAACGGTCGAAAGGGCCTGCGCGGTCAATGAGGCCATAAATACGGGGCATACGGACGACTGTCTGCATTCATGGCATCGGCGTTTTGGACATCGTCACCCGGTTGCAATTAAGGAGTTGGCTGAAAAAGGTCTAGCGACAGGTATCAAGATTAAAGACTGTGGGACGCGCGAAATTTGCGAATGTTGTATAAAAGGCAAAATGGCACGTATACCTTTTCCTAAAGAAGCAACAAACAGGACTCGATCAATCTTAGATCTTATTCATACAGACGTCTGTGGACCCATGCAGACTATGACGCCAGGAAATAAGAGGTATATTTTAACAATCATTGACGATTTTTCCAGATATACCAAAGTATTCCTAATGAGTTATAAAAGTGAAGCAGCACCGTTTATTAAAGAATTTGTCGAAATGGTAAAAACGGAATTTAACAAAAAACCTAAAGTTATAAGGTCGGATCGAGGAAGGAAGTACATCAATGAAGATTTACAGTCATATTTAAGGAAGGAAGGAATTCGATCCCAATTTACAGCAGCATATTCACCGCAACAGAATGGAGTTGCAGAACGCAAAAATAGATCGTTGCTGGAGATGTCGAGATGCATGCTGCTTGATGCAAATATGGAAAAGAAGTATTGGGGTGAAGCGGTATGTACAGCAAATTATTTACAAAATAGATTACTCACTAAAGCAACAGAAAAGACTCCATATGAACTATGGTTTCGGAAAAAGCCAGATGTAAAAAATTTACATGTTTTTGGATGCGGAGCATATGTACATATTCATAAAGAACAGCGAAGAAAGTTAGACAACAAGGCAGAAAAATTCACGTTTGTCGGATACTCGGAAGAATCGAAGGCGTATCGACTATTGGACATTGAAACTAACCGAATTAAAATTAGTCGAGACGTGATTTTTCTAGATGGAATTCGCGAAAAAGGGATAAATAGTAATGAGATATTGCACGATGAAGTTACATTTTCAAGATCTGAATCTCAGGATGAAGATAATCAGGAAAGCGTGCAAGAAAATATCAGTGAAGAGGAGTCATCAACAGAAGACAGCATGGAAGACAATTTCTGCTCTGCAGATGAAACTGATAGTGAAATTCAAGCAAATACACGCAATGAAGAAGCAAACCAGATGCAATGTAGACGTTCTGAAAGGACAAACAGAGGTGTGCCACCGGGCAGGTACATGGCAGCAACTGTAAAGGAAATAAAAATCGAGGACAGTGAACCACAAAATATAAAAGAGGCCTTATCGGGACCACATAAGGACAAATGGAAGAATGCCATTGAAGAGGAACTCAAATCTTTGAAAGAAAATGGTACGTGGGACATTGTGCCTAAACCAAAGGATCGGGACATCGTCACATGTAGATGGATTTTCAAATTAAAGCGGAACGCCGAGGGAAACATTGAGAAACATAAGGCTCGACTGGTTGCACGTGGGTTCTCACAGAAATATGGAACCGACTATGACGAGGTTTTTGCACCTGTTGTGCGGCAAACCACTTTGAGGACTCTTTTAGCTATTGCAGGTCAGAAGGATATGTCGATTAAGCACTTCGACGCGAAGACGGCATTTCTCAATGGGGTTTTAACAGAGACCATATATATGAAACAACCTAGTGGTTATGTCATACCAGGTAAAGAGGATCATGTTTGCAAACTTAAAAAGAGTATTTACGGTCTAAAGCAAGCAGCGAAGGTATGGAATGATAAACTAGATGATCTATTAAGGGAATTCGGGTTTCGAAAAAGTAAAACAGATCCATGTTTGTATATAAAGAGTGACAAAGGTGAAGTTGTTTATATAATAGTTTATGTAGACGATATTTTAATAGCGGCAAAAGATGTAAATAACATAGATAAGATAGCGCATTGTTTGAAAAATCATTTTCATCTTAGCGATTTAGGTCTATTAAACCATTATTTAAGCGTAGAAATTAGAAAAGATAAAGATGGTTTTTACTGCATGAGACAAACAGAATATATAAAGAAAATTTTGAACAGATTTAACTTGCAGGATGCGAAAAAATCTTATATACCATTAGATTCAGGTTATATAAAATATAGGGATGGTTTATCACCAATGCCAGATAGTAATAAGTATCAGCAATTAATTGGTGCGTTATTGTACTTAGCTGTTAATACTAGACCGGATATTTGAGCGAGCGTTGCGATCTTAAGTCAGCATAATAAAGATCCCACTACGGCTGACTGGACGGAAGTGAAGAGAGTCGTTCGTTATTTAAAGGGAACAATAAATTATGAATTGAGACTTGGTCAGCGAGATGGTAGGAAGGGATTGATTGGTTTTGCAGATGCAGATTGGGCTCAGGATAGAACAGACCGAAAATCCAACAGCGGTTATCTTTTTCAATATTTTGGAGCACCAATAAGTTGGGCCTGCCGGAAACAATCATGTGTGGCCTTATCTACTACCGAGGCTGAATATGTTGCGCTGGCTGAAGCATCGCAGGAAGGAGTATGGATACGGAATCTGTTACAAGATTTCCATGGGAAAGCAGAGGAAAGGACAACAATTTATGATGATAATCAAAGTTGTCTCAAACTTATAGAAAATAAGAAATTTAGTAATAGAACCAAACATATAGATACTAAGTTTCATTATAGTAGAGAATTGAAGAAGCTAGGAGTTATGAACTATGAGTATTGCCCTACAAGTGAGATGACTGCGGATATGTTAACGAAACCGTTGGGCAAAATTAAGTTAAAATATTTGGCTGAATGTTGCGGATTAATTAGTGAATAATTAGATTCGCATAAGTGATTATCGTTGAGGAAGGGTGTTGGAGTTCAACGATTCACACCGTTAGGGTTTTAGGCTAAGGGGGCTGTGTTTCCTCTATTCTGGAAAAGGGAGGGGGCTAAGGGTCTTGCCTGGAACAGAAAGCGACGGCAGAGATGGGCATTATTTAAATAAAAAATTATTTAAATGACGTATCAAATAAAAAATACTTTAGTCTTATTCGTCATGAATAAGATTTACCCCGAGTCAATATTTAAGCGTAGCGCTCATAATTGAAATCATGGGTATTCAATCGTCGGCCACGATTGAATTACTTCAGCCAGAGAATTAAAATCGTCGGCCATGATTGAACTACTTCAGCCAGGGAGTTCAATCGTGGCTCGCGATTGAATTGCCTTCTGCCATGGGTAGTCAAATCATGAATGAATGAACAGTGTTCTCGTATTCAATCGTATTTAGTCGACTGAAGCTCGATAACCTCGAGACTTGCGAGAGCCTTTGATCGATGCCGCGCGATGCCCGAGCCGAGCGACATTGTATCGTTCACCCGTGTAAACTGACGCCTGGAGTTGCTTGGCGATGTGTCATCGATTATACGAAAAGTGAATTTCTTTATTTTTCATCGCATCAATATGACAGTGACACCGATGGATTCCTGGCGTTCTCACGATTAATCGGTCAGAAAATAATTGAAATCAGACTACTTTTAATGGAGTTAGGTGTAAATTGTGTAAATTAATTGTATGCATATGTAATTTCGTTAATTATGGCCCAAATTATGTCAAGTTTGTTATAATTTTTGCCAGGGAAACAGAAGGAGACAATTGATGTCACTTTCGTGCATATCCGATAAAGAAATTAACATTTTTCCGTTCTTAATGGCTAGTGCTATCCTTGTCTTTTATGACCCCATGGTTCTCGGCGATCCGTGTCGAGCGTTCGCTACTGAAGGGTCCTTACATAATATGTCTTCGACTCCTCAATAAAGGCAGAATGATAGGGATCATGATTTTGGAATTTGGATCAGGTTAACGAGCACTACTTACATATACATACAAATGTTAGGAAATTTTAAAGCAGTGCTTTAAAATACGATTCTAGTTGAGAAGAATTATTTTTGTCGTTACTTTTCCCTGTACATATGTATACTTTAATAGTATTTACTCGTTTGTTACTTTTACTGTTATTATTTTACATATTTATGATTACTCTTTGCATCTTTTTATGTTTGAATAAACATACATGTTGTTTTCTTTAAAAGCTAATATTTCCAGATTATAATCAATTAGTTTCATGGAAAATTTACAAATAAACATATAAGTATTTTAGCAAAAATCAGAAAGTACATATAATCCATATGTATTACACAGAGTGCGAAGTACTGGAAGTACTGCAATATATAGTGTTTCTGTCACTTTAATAATGAATACATTAATAGAATTTAAGGACAACTTTTGCTGTTTTTGCAGGTTATTGAAATTCGATTATTTCCTTAAAAAGAAAAAACAATTTCTCAACTAGTACTATGTTTAGCCATATATATTATATGCATTTTTTATTTTTGCTGAAATACCTGTGTGTATTTGTAAATTTACCATTAAACTAATTCATTATAATCTGTAAATATTAACTTTTACCGAGAACACCTTTATTTGTACTTACACACAAAATCATGTAAAAATAACAATAAATAAGTAAAAAAAAAACACTAAAAATAATAAACGAGTAAATAATATTAAAGTATGCATATGCACAGGAAAAACTAACGACAAAAATAATTTTGCCCAACTACAATCGTATTTTAAAGCACTGTGAAGCGCGCGTTTCAACTGCAACATCAACAATACCCTACAATATTACCTCTACTTTGCGATGGTCTTAACCAGAGTTTCGCACCAATCAATTAAAAAATAAATTGATTGATTAATTAACAGTTACAATTTACAATTAATGAATTCTGCATGATTTTAATGACGCCTAATTTAATTGCACTTACAAACTGAATTACTAATTGTAATTAAAATAATATGTTTTGATGTGTAAGACGAAGTTCGCGGTCGCGCATGATAGGATCAAATGAGATTGGTTGTGTAATTTGCCTGTATGGGGGTAGACAGAGAAAGAAAGAGAGAGGGAGAGAGAGAGAGAGAGAGAGAGAGAGAGGGGCAGAATGTGCAAAAGGAATTTACACAGTATCACAAGTTCCATTATACATTTTTAATGTTTTATTTCAATCATTGTACATGGAGAGAACTGACAACAGTCGCTTCATACATTCTTTACGGTTTATATTATGTCCATGCAGAAATTCATTCGCTTTATTGATACTAAATTGTTTATTAAAAGTATAAATATATTTCATATTTTTGTAACAAAAAAATTTTTCTTTAATATTTATAATTTTTTTCCACTTTTCTGGTTAAAGTTCAACCAGATGATCTGATAAATTTGACAAATTATAACAAACCGTGTTTTGGAAACGTTATATATTGGTGATCAATTTGTGGACTGCACTTCGGATACATTTAAAAATATTTTAAGATCAGATACTTCAAATGATACATTCTGTTATTGTGATTGAATTCGCCCTTTTATGTAGTATAAATATATATGAAGAAATAGATATGGTTTTTATTCAAAAACACAAAATACTTCTAATTTGTTATGCAACAAAATTATAACAAAATTTTGCTTATGTGAATAAATTCTTCATATTGCGTGTAGAGACTGAATGCAGGTGTCGCCCACGTGGAAATGCGACGTGACCACATTAAAGGGGGTACGTATGCATACTCTGGGGCTCATGTCTACTTAGTTTAAAGTTCGTAGACGATAGAAGCATAAGGAACATCAGGTTCTATTCTCCTTGAAGCAGATTATACATCATTCCGGACAGGTGAATTACCTAAAACACAAAACAGAAGCGTTTTTATAATCTGTAAGACAGTTTATGTTTTGTGTCGGAAGCAAAATTCGAATAAAAAAATTAATACAATTTTTATGTACATATATACGATTTTGTCCTTTTGGCCAGGAAAATTTTTTTTTTTTTTTTTCTTTTAAGAATTTATATTAATAATGTGCTCCCGACACATTTGGGGGAATAGTTTCCGAGATTTTATGTTCACAGTTGTGGAAAATGTTGTTTATGGGAAATCATGTTTAAAGTTGGACATGCAATTTTGTCGTACTTAACGCATTAATAATTTCCTACTTACGGGTTTCAATCGATGCCTGGTCCATACATTACGTCTTCCTCCGATAGATTAAGGTCTTCTATGGCCTTTCTTTTTCTTCTTATTTCAATTCTGCCTTCTTTCGTCGCAAGTGAGGCACGGCGATCAGCGATCACCGATCATCGAAAGTTATGCGGATGTTCTTTGATGTTTCCACACTTTACAGTTGAAGCTTTCGTTTCGATTTTATGAAAATCGTCCCAGATATCTTTCGAGGAGTTCTGTATTACGAGACATAACTAACATTTCCCGCGAATCCCTGATTTCACATCAGGGTCATCTGCACCCCTAACTAATTCACCAGTTAAGCAATTAACTACTGTTTCAAATTTTTTTATTTCAGCTATTCCGACCGATAAGAATTCCTTTTAACAAAAAGGAGAATCAATTTCCTTCTTATTAAACTATTTTCTTCAATTCTTCAAATTGGCCTTCAAAACCACTCTCCTTTGGAACATACTATCCGAAAGCCTATTGGACTTTGGACAATTTGTCATGGTGGCGTAAGAAAAGAGCCTTTCCACAGGAGCCGATGATGGCAATGGCGTATTATATTTAAAAAACAATTTTTTTATCAATATATATTTGTTCAAAATTTTGAATTCAGTGTCTTCCTCTGCGAAATAGTGTAATATCTGAAAGTGAAATGTGAACAGATTAGGAATACGTAAGTTCCATTATATATTTACTAAATGAAAAAAAATACTAACTTCAAGTGAAGCTTTAGAAGAATATTCTGCAGTTCCCAGCGAACTCGTAGCTCCAAAATCAAAGAAAGAATTCCGAGATTTGCGACCAGACGATGTAGTTGCTTCAGTCCTTCCGGATGCTGTATTCGCTTTCATTTCCTCAATTATTTCATGTTTAAGGAGCTCCTCCATTTTGCCACGGTCCTCCTCGGTAATGCACGGGAACCACGCATTCTTGAATTCTGGATGCGTTAATCCGGCCATGGCGGCATTCTGTGACTCCGGTGTTGCGAGTTTCAAATAATCTTCAAATCTCGAATTCACCGCGTAGCGAAGGCACTGACTTATGGGATTACAGAATTTCCACTCCTTTTCCTCCAGTATTTGCAATTTTAAACGCAGAGACAACAAACATGGCAAAAGTGTGCCATAGAAAATATTATCTCCCTGCAAAATGTCTATCGCTTCCGCGATTGGCGCCGTACATTCTATGTGTTCTTCTAAGTATGTAAAGTCATTTTCTCTCAACACAATTTTTATCCCTAAAAGTTTTGTCAAGTCCGTCATTTTGTTTTTAATTTTCAATATTTGTTTTAGAGAATCGTATAGGGAATTCCACCGAGTCTCGCCCGGTCGTTTCAATGTGTGTCCAATTGCCTCTAGTATTATTTCGGCGGATTTTGGCCTGATCGCCGCATTCCACAACAGGTTACATCTATGCATGGCGTCTTTATGTATACCCGACAGCACATCATCGCACTTAATTGTGCGCATCATGTCCGATGTAATACACAAATTGAGAGTGTGTGCAGCACATTTAATATGGCGAGGCAGTATATACTGTAAAGGACGCGTAACATCTGTGTCCAGCGGTGTGGTTTCTTGTGGTTCTTCATCGGATGAAGAATAGGAGGAAACATCCGAATTATCTTCCTCAACTTCCTTTCTAATGAAGGCTGCTTTAACGCCAAACGTTCTGAAAGCCTTTGCAAAATTACTTGCGTTATCAGTGACCGTTGCCACAATTTGGGTCTCAGTTAAGCCAAACTCGGTATGGATGCTCTTCAGTAAGTCCGTGATTGTAGCAAACGAATGTTCACCAGCAAAGCGACGACACGCTAGAGCTGCTGATTTCCTTTCAAAATTTGTGGAAATCCAATGTGCTGTTACGCCCAAAAAACTTCGTCGCCTTCCTGACCAAATGTCTGCAGTTGTGCAGACAAATTGAACAGACTCTAATTGGCTTTTAATATTGCACATACACTCTGTATACTGTTTGTCGAGTATTCTCCCTAGTCCACGGCGACTAATGGCATTAACTTTATGACCAAGTTTCTGGTTAATAAATATTTTGCGAAAGTATTTACTATCCACCACTTTCAATGGGACCATGGCATCAATGACAAACTCTGCGATATCCATTTCAAACTGGTTCTGTGAGATCGTTTGTTTATCAATCGCAGAACTCCCAGATGCTGTTTGCTTGTTTGCTCCCATTTCCGTAGAATATTCGGTAAATGCTTCATAATGTTTCCGCTTCAAATGTGACAGGAAATTGGATGAAGATGTTACCTGGCCTTTAATTTCAATGTCTTTTGGCAAACAAAATTGGCATTGTCCCACAATGGTCTTGTGATTCGATTTTTCCTTCACCAGCGAGAAATATTTCCCACTAACAATCGTAGGCACGCGAAACACCTCTACAACCGAACCTTCACTTGAACAACTTGCAGTCGACGTCGACGCGTGCAATTCACCCGCGACGGAAATGTTTTGCAATTCACAGTCTCTGTCACTCATTTTAATAAATTATATATACACTACACTTATTTAATAGTATTAGATAAATATCTTATTAAATAGAAAAGTAAATGTTCTAAATATGAAATGATACTTTACTAAATATAAGTAATTTACACTACTCTAAGTTAATAGTATTAAGTAAATATCTTATTAAATAGAAAAGTAAATGTTTTAAATATGAAATAATTACTTGACTAAATATAAGTAATTTATACTAAACTAATTTTAAAGTGTAATATTATAAAAGCTTAAAATGGTTTGACAACTCTGTGATCCTCTCTTAATGATTACCATCAAGAGACTGATTCTACAATTCTTCTAACTGCATGTCTCCCACGCAAGGGAGCTTTTCGGGCTTTTCCCCACGCGTAGTGGAGGGGGAACACCTACAGGAGTGGTGGTAATGTGTGCGTGACGATCCCGCTGACGTAAGTGGTCCTCCATAATGTTTTAGTAAACCTGGTCAGGGTAACTCTATTTCCGCAAAATGCTAAAATATTTACAACGCGAGTGCTAACAAGTTGCAAAACATGGATTCTGACCTGCATATTTTATTATATTTTTTACCATAAGGGTTTATGCATACACTTTACGGTTTCGCTAGAGTTTTCTGAAGTTTGTTTTAAGTCTCATAACGATCCGTTAATATTTTGTAAGAAAAAGCTACTAGGGTAAACCAACCAGTAATTGACCGCATACCAGTGAATGACCATTAGGCAAAGAAATGTCAATTATAAATTTAAAAATTACTATATGTTTATAAATGGAGTGTAGTTGCACGTTTAATATCCCATATTTTTAGTTATGCATATTGAACAAACATTAATAAGTACGATTCTTAATAAAAGTATGCGGTCATTTACTGGGCTTCTCATTCAACAATTCGGTCATTCACTGGTTGGTTTACCCTATGTATTATATAATTTGCACAAAATGAAACGAGACCTCCAAACATCCGCTCGTTTGAAAAACTCTGCAGGGGCCACTCGTCTGCCGAAGTCACGGGCCCAGATGGTTTTCCATACTCTTCGACTCTTGAAACAATTTATGACCGGCGAAGACGTCATTGAACGGGGTCGTCGCCGTAGCCGTTGCACCGTAAACAGACCCACGATGCATCGAACAGCCTTCTCCGCTCGTAGTAGAGGTTCTGTGTTCTGTCAAATATAGACACAATAGTGTCAGACATTTACGAAGCATTAGGGGAAAATTTGTGTAATGCATTACCAGCTTTCTTAGCGTTTCGACAATACTTTTTTACAAGCTGAGTCCCTACCATAAAACTCTCGAAAGCATTGGACTCACTGGTCCGCATCAATCCTTGGGTTATTCCTATCCACGACCTTTCCTACTTTCACTTTTCTACCCATTAACTATGGTCGCGTACTTCCTTACTCCGTCAAAACTTCCTCACAACATAGGCATAGGCAATAAAGAAGAAAACCCAATAACACAGAAGTCACACTCAACGTTCTTCCCCCAAATGTCTACTTCTCGACCTAATATTAACTGGAAAAAATGTATGAAACGTCAAAATGTATTGTTATACATTTAGTAATTCAGTGTATAAGTGCATGCTAGCGTTACCGAATGTAAGGATGAGGTCGGGGGCGGATAGCCCCACGCTGTCCTGCTTTCGAGAGTTTTATGGTAGGGACTCAGCTTGTAAAAAAGTATTGTCGAAACGCTAAGAAAGCTGGTAATGCATTACACAAATTTTCCCCTAATGCTTCGTAAATGTCTGACACTATTGTGTCTATATTTGACAGAACACAGAACCTCTACTACGAGCGGAGAAGGCTGTTCGATGCATCGTGGGTCTGTTTACGGTGCAACGGCTACGGCGACGACCCCGTTCAATGACGTCTTCGCCGGTCATAAATTGTTTCAAGAGTCGAAGAGTATGGAAAACCATCTGGGCCCGTGACTTCGGCAGACGAGTGGCCCCTGCAGAGTTTTTCAAACGAGCGGATGTTTGGAGGTCTCGTTTCATTTTGTGCAAATTATATAATACATAGGGTAAACCAACCAGTGAATGACCGAATTGTTGAATGAGAAGCCCAGTAAATGACCGCATACTTTTATTAAGAATCGTACTTATTAATGTTTGTTCAATATGCATAACTAAAAATATGGGATATTAAACGTGCAACTACACTCCATTTATAAACATATAGTAATTTTTAAATTTATAATTGACATTTCTTTGCCTAATGGTCATTCACTGGTATGCGGTCAATTACTGGTTGGTTTACCCTAGTAGCTTTTTCTTACAAAATATTAACGGATCGTTATGAGACTTAAAACAAACTTCAGAAAACTCTAGCGAAACCGTAAAGTGTATGCATAAACCCTTATGGTAAAAAATATAATAAAATATGCAGGTCAGAATCCATGTTTTGCAACTTGTTAGCACTCGCGTTGTAAATATTTTAGCATTTTGCGGAAATAGAGTTACCCTGACCAGGTTTACTAAAACATTATGGAGGACCACTTACGTCAGCGGGATCGTCACGCACACATTACCACCACTCCTGTAGGTGTTCCCCCTCCACTACGCGTGGGGAAAAGCCCGAAAAGCTCCCTTGCGTGGGAGACATGCAGTTAGAAGAATTGTAGAATCAGTCTCTTGATGGTAATCATTAAGAGAGGATCACAGAGTTGTCAAACCATTTTAAGCTTTTATAATATTACACTTTAAAATTAGTTTAGTATAAATTACTTATATTTAGTCAAGTAATTATTTCATATTTAAAACATTTACTTTTCTATTTAATAAGATATTTACTTAATACTATTAACTTAGAGTAGTGTAAATTACTTATATTTAGTAAAGTATCATTTCATATTTAGAACATTTACTTTTCTATTTAATAAGATATTTATCTAATACTATTAAATAAGTGTAGTGTATATATAATTTATTAAAATGAGTGACAGAGACTGTGAATTGCAAAACATTTCCGTCGCGGGTGAATTGCACGCGTCGACGTCGACTGCAAGTTGTTCAAGTGAAGGTTCGGTTGTAGAGGTGTTTCGCGTGCCTACGATTGTTAGTGGGAAATATTTCTCGCTGGTGAAGGAAAAATCGAATCACAAGACCATTGTGGGACAATGCCAATTTTGTTTGCCAAAAGACATTGAAATTAAAGGCCAGGTAACATCTTCATCCAATTTCCTGTCACATTTGAAGCGGAAACATTATGAAGCATTTACCGAATATTCTACGGAAATGGGAGCAAACAAGCAAACAGCATCTGGGAGTTCTGCGATTGATAAACAAACGATCTCACAGAACCAGTTTGAAATGGATATCGCAGAGTTTGTCATTGATGCCATGGTCCCATTGAAAGTGGTGGATAGTAAATACTTTCGCAAAATATTTATTAACCAGAAACTTGGTCATAAAGTTAATGCCATTAGTCGCCGTGGACTAGGGAGAATACTCGACAAACAGTATACAGAGTGTATGTGCAATATTAAAAGCCAATTAGAGTCTGTTCAATTTGTCTGCACAACTGCAGACATTTGGTCAGGAAGGCGACGAAGTTTTTTGGGCGTAACAGCACATTGGATTTCCACAAATTTTGAAAGGAAATCAGCAGCTCTAGCGTGTCGTCGCTTTGCTGGTGAACATTCGTTTGCTACAATCACGGACTTACTGAAGAGCATCCATACCGAGTTTGGCTTAACTGAGACCCAAATTGTGGCAACGGTCACTGATAACGCAAGTAATTTTGCAAAGGCTTTCAGAACGTTTGGCGTTAAAGCAGCCTTCATTAGAAAGGAAGTTGAGGAAGATAATTCGGATGTTTCCTCCTATTCTTCATCCGATGAAGAACCACAAGAAACCACACCGCTGGACACAGATGTTACGCGTCCTTTACAGTATATACTGCCTCGCCATATTAAATGTGCTGCACACACTCTCAATTTGTGTATTACATCGGACATGATGCGCACAATTAAGTGCGATGATGTGCTGTCGGGTATACATAAAGACGCCATGCATAGATGTAACCTGTTGTGGAATGCGGCGATCAGGCCAAAATCCGCCGAAATAATACTAGAGGCAATTGGACACACATTGAAACGACCGGGCGAGACTCGGTGGAATTCCCTATACGATTCTCTAAAACAAATATTGAAAATTAAAAACAAAATGACGGACTTGACAAAACTTTTAGGGATAAAAATTGTGTTGAGAGAAAATGACTTTACATACTTAGAAGAACACATAGAATGTACGGCGCCAATCGCGGAAGCGATAGACATTTTGCAGGGAGATAATATTTTCTATGGCACACTTTTGCCATGTTTGTTGTCTCTGCGTTTAAAATTGCAAATACTGGAGGAAAAGGAGTGGAAATTCTGTAATCCCATAAGTCAGTGCCTTCGCTACGCGGTGAATTCGAGATTTGAAGATTATTTGAAACTCGCAACACCGGAGTCACAGAATGCCGCCATGGCCGGATTAACGCATCCAGAATTCAAGAATGCGTGGTTCCCGTGCATTACCGAGGAGGACCGTGGCAAAATGGAGGAGCTCCTTAAACATGAAATAATTGAGGAAATGAAAGCGAATACAGCATCCGGAAGGACTGAAGCAACTACATCGTCTGGTCGCAAATCTCGGAATTCTTTCTTTGATTTTGGAGCTACGAGTTCGCTGGGAACTGCAGAATATTCTTCTAAAGCTTCACTTGAAGTTAGTATTTTTTTTCATTTAGTAAATATATAATGGAACTTACGTATTCCTAATCTGTTCACATTTCACTTTCAGATATTACACTATTTCGCAGAGGAAGACACTGAATTCAAAATTTTGAACAAATATATATTGATAAAAAAATTGTTTTTTAAATATAATACGCCATTGCCATCATCGGCTCCTGTGGAAAGGCTCTTTTCTTACGCCACCATGACAAATTGTCCAAAGTCCAATAGGCTTTCGGATAGTATGTTCCAAAGGAGAGTGGTTTTGAAGGCCAATTTGAAGAATTGAAGAAAATAGTTTAATAAGAAGGAAATTGATTCTCCTTTTTGTTAAAAGGAATTCTTATCGGTCGGAATAGCTGAAATAAAAAAATTTGAAACAGTAGTTAATTGCTTAACTGGTGAATTAGTTAGGGGTGCAGATGACCCTGATGTGAAATCAGGGATTCGCGGGAAATGTTAGTTATGTCTCGTAATACAGAACTCCTCGAAAGATATCTGGGACGATTTTCATAAAATCGAAACGAAAGCTTCAACTGTAAAGTGTGGAAACATCAAAGAACATCCGCATAACTTTCGATGATCGGTGATCGCTGATCGCCGTGCCTCACTTGCGACGAAAGAAGGCAGAATTGAAATAAGAAGAAAAAGAAAGGCCATAGAAGACCTTAATCTATCGGAGGAAGACGTAATGTATGGACCAGGCATCGATTGAAACCCGTAAGTAGGAAATTATTAATGCGTTAAGTACGACAAAATTGCATGTCCAACTTTAAACATGATTTCCCATAAACAACATTTTCCACAACTGTGAACATAAAATCTCGGAAACTATTCCCCCAAATGTGTCGGGAGCACATTATTAATATAAATTCTTAAAAGAAAAAAAAAAAAAAAAATTTTCCTGGCCAAAAGGACAAAATCGTATATATGTACATAAAAATTGTATTAATTTTTTTATTCGAATTTTGCTTCCGACACAAAACATAAACTGTCTTACAGATTATAAAAACGCTTCTGTTTTGTGTTTTAGGTAATTCACCTGTCCGGAATGATGTATAATCTGCTTCAAGGAGAATAGAACCTGATGTTCCTTATGCTTCTATCGTCTACGAACTTTAAACTAAGTAGACATGAGCCCCAGAGTATGCATACGTACCCCCTTTAATGTGGTCACGTCGCATTTCCACGTGGGCGACACCTGCATTCAGTCTCTACACGCAATATGAAGAATTTATTCACATAAGCAAAATTTTGTTATAATTTTGTTGCATAACAAATTAGAAGTATTTTGTGTTTTTGAATAAAAACCATATCTATTTCTTCATATATATTTATACTACATAAAAGGGCGAATTCAATCACAATAACAGAATGTATCATTTGAAGTATCTGATCTTAAAATATTTTTAAATGTATCCGAAGTGCAGTCCACAAATTGATCACCAATATATAACGTTTCCAAAACACGGTTTGTTATAATTTGTCAAATTTATCAGATCATCTGGTTGAACTTTAACCAGAAAAGTGGAAAAAAATTATAAATATTAAAGAAAAATTTTTTTGTTACAAAAATATGAAATATATTTATACTTTTAATAAACAATTTAGTATCAATAAAGCGAATGAATTTCTGCATGGACATAATATAAACCGTAAAGAATGTATGAAGCGACTGTTGTCAGTTCTCTCCATGTACAATGATTGAAATAAAACATTAAAAATGTATAATGGAACTTGTGATACTGTGTAAATTCCTTTTGCACATTCTGCCCCTCTCTCTCTCTCTCTCTCTCTCTCTCCCTCTCTCTTTCTTTCTCTGTCTACCCCCATACAGGCAAATTACACAACCAATCTCATTTGATCCTATCATGCGCGACCGCGAACTTCGTCTTACACATCAAAACATATTATTTTAATTACAATTAGTAATTCAGTTTGTAAGTGCAATTAAATTAGGCGTCATTAAAATCATGCAGAATTCATTAATTGTAAATTGTAACTGTTAATTAATCAATCAATTTATTTTTTAATTGATTGGTGCGAAACTCTGGTTAAGACCATCGCAAAGTAGAGGTAATATTGTAGGGTATTGTTGATGTTGCAGTTGAAACGCGCGCTTCACAGTGCTTTAAAATACGATTGTAGTTGGGCAAAATTATTTTTGTCGTTAGTTTTTCCTGTGCATATGCATACTTTAATATTATTTACTCGTTTATTATTTTTAGTGTTTTTTTTTACTTATTTATTGTTATTTTTACATGATTTTGTGTGTAAGTACAAATAAAGGTGTTCTCGGTAAAAGTTAATATTTACAGATTATAATGAATTAGTTTAATGGTAAATTTACAAATACACACAGGTATTTCAGCAAAAATAAAAAATGCATATAATATATATGGCTAAACATAGTACTAGTTGAGAAATTGTTTTTTCTTTTTAAGGAAATAATCGAATTTCAATAACCTGCAAAAACAGCAAAAGTTGTCCTTAAATTCTATTAATGTATTCATTATTAAAGTGACAGAAACACTATATATTGCAGTACTTCCAGTACTTCGCACTCTGTGTAATACATATGGATTATATGTACTTTCTGATTTTTGCTAAAATACTTATATGTTTATTTGTAAATTTTCCATGAAACTAATTGATTATAATCTGGAAATATTAGCTTTTAAAGAAAACAACATGTATGTTTATTCAAACATAAAAAGATGCAAAGAGTAATCATAAATATGTAAAATAATAACAGTAAAAGTAACAAACGAGTAAATACTATTAAAGTATACATATGTACAGGGAAAAGTAACGACAAAAATAATTCTTCTCAACTAGAATCGTATTTTAAAGCACTGCTTTAAAATTTCCTAACATTTGTATGTATATGTAAGTAGTGCTCGTTAACCTGATCCAAATTCCAAAATCATGATCCCTATCATTCTGCCTTTATTGAGGAGTCGAAGACATATTATGTAAGGACCCTTCAGTAGCGAACGCTCGACACGGATCGCCGAGAACCATGGGGTCATAAAAGACAAGGATAGCACTAGCCATTAAGAACGGAAAAATGTTAATTTCTTTATCGGATATGCACGAAAGTGACATCAATTGTCTCCTTCTGTTTCCCTGGCAAAAATTATAACAAACTTGACATAATTTGGGCCATAATTAACGAAATTACATATGCATACAATTAATTTACACAATTTACACCTAACTCCATTAAAAGTAGTCTGATTTCAATTATTTTCTGACCGATTAATCGTGAGAACGCCAGGAATCCATCGGTGTCACTGTCATATTGATGCGATGAAAAATAAAGAAATTCACTTTTCGTATAATCGATGACACATCGCCAAGCAACTCCAGGCGTCAGTTTACACGGGTGAACGATACAATGTCGCTCGGCTCGGGCATCGCGCGGCATCGATCAAAGGCTCTCGCAAGTCTCGAGGTTATCGAGCTTCAGTCGACTAAATACGATTGAATACGAGAACACTGTTCATTCATTCATGATTTGACTACCCATGGCAGAAGGCAATTCAATCGCGAGCCACGATTGAACTCCCTGGCTGAAGTAGTTCAATCATGGCCGACGATTTTAATTCTCTGGCTGAAGTAATTCAATCGTGGCCGACGATTGAATACCCATGATTTCAATTATGAGCGCTACGATTAAATATTGACTCGGGGTAAATCTTATTCATGAGTCTCGAATAAAATTTTCGTCTTTTAGACGAATTTAATCTTTTATTTGAAATAATTTTTTGCCCATCTCTGAGCGACGGTCGTCGTCAGTCCAAGAAATTTTACCAGACTGTGCTTATCGCGTTCTGACTCGTCTAGATAATTCTTTCTCTTGTATTCTATTATACTCTTACTATATAACACTGATACGCGGATACACTGTATATTGTCTATATAATAAACTAGAGTAGTGTTTATAAATGTGACAGTATTCTTAACCTTTGATAAAGGAACTTCCAACAATATTCATGGATCTACAGGGGGCAGAGGTTTTTTCTGTCGTGGATTTGAAGAGAGCATATCATCAAATTCCGGTCACAGCGGAGGACGTGGAGAAAACGGCCATAACCACCCCATTCGGTTTGTTCGAGTTTTTGGGCATGCCGCCCGGCCTGAAGAATGCTGCGCAGACCCTCCAGCGACATATGGACACCATCCTGAGGGGACACAGCTTCGTGAGATACTACCTGGACGACCTCATAGTGGGTTCTCGTTCACACCAGGAGCACATGACTCATCTCGGAGTTCTTTTTGAACTTCTACGCAAACATGGGCTGACAATAAACCCTGCTAAGTGCCACCTGGGGAGGCGTGAGGTCACGTACCTTGGGTATGTGGTAAATAAGCATGGGTACCAGCCGCCGAAGGATCGGGTGGAGGCCATTTCCACTTTTCCGAAGCCAACTACGGTCTCTGAGTTGCGTCGTTTCCTCGGGATGCTGAACTACTACAGGCGTTCTATTCCGAACGCTGCGGAACTCCAGGCACCGCTTACTGCGTACATGAAGGGTGCCAAGAAGCGGGATCGCACCAAGATCTTGTGGACTCCTGTCGCTGAGGAGGCTTTCCGGAGGTGCAAGGGTAGTATTGTTCGTTCTGTCCGGACCGCTTTTCTTTTGCCGTCGGCTCAGCTAATCCTGACCACCGACGCCTCCGATGTCGCCATTGGTGCCTCCCTGGAGCAGTGTGGAGACGACGATTGGAAACCGTTGGGTTTTTTCTCTCGCAAGCTGCAGGGCCCGGAGGTGCGTTACAGCGTGTACGACCGAGAGTTGCTTGCCATCTACTCTGCGGTGAAGTATTTCAAGCACATCCTTGAGGGACGGCCTTTCACCATCCGCACTGATCATCGTCCGTTGATCTACGCTTTCGCCCAGCGAGCTGACAGTGCCAGCCCTAGACAGCATCGGCACCTTGATTATGTATCACAATTCACCACCGATCTCCAGTACGTGAAGGGCGAGGACAATGTGGTGGCGGACGCGCTGTCGCGTGTGAGCGCGGTAACCATGCCCACCAAACTGGACGCTGCCACCATTCGAGCGGCCCAGGCACAGGATGAGGAGTTAACCTCGGCTCGTGCTGATACATCGTTGAGTCTGCAGTTGCTGACTATCGAGGAGGAGGACATCTGGTGCGACGTCAGGGATGGCGTTGTCAGGCCATACCTTCCCCGCCCCCTCCGCGGGACGGCGTTCGGCGTAGTTCACGGGCTGTCTCACCCCAGCGGGCGAACCACGTCCCGGGGACTTCGGGAGAAGTTCGTTTGGCCAGGGATCGGCAGCGACGCGCGTCGATGGGCGCGTGAGTGTCTCTCGTGTCAGAGGGCGAAGGTCCATCGAAATCACAAACTTCTTTCGGACACTATAAATGTGCCGGACAATCGATTTAACCACGTCCACTTGGACTTGATAATTGTACCCCAGGTTGGGGAGTTGAGGTATTGCCTGACGATCGTGGATCGTTTCTCGCGTTGGCCGGCGGCGGTCCCACTTCCGGACATGCGGGCTGAGACGGCTGCCGGGGCTTTCCTTAACAATTGGGTGTGCCAGTTTGGGACTCCCCTTACAATAACCACAGATCAGGGAGCGCAGTTTGAGTCCGCGCTGTTCGCGGCTTTGGCGCGCGCTATCGGTGCGAACAGGATCCATACAACGCCGTACCATCCGCAGTCCAATGGGTTGGTGGAGCGGTGGCATCGCACTTTGAAGGCTGCCCTGATGTGCAACCCGGGTGTGCCATGGCCCCAGTTGCTCCCTCTCGTCTTGTTGGGTCTCCGTACGGCGTTCAAGCGGGTCCTGCGGGCCTCTCCAGCTGAGATGCTTTTCGGGACGACGCTTCGCGTCCCTGGGAAGTTCTTCGTCAGCCGAGATGTCCCTGCGAACCCGCAAGGATTTGCGGAGAAGCTCGCCGACTACATGCGGACTGTGCGGCCTGTGCCGACGAGTAACCATACGAAGAGAAACACTCTTTTTAGTTTTAGTAGTTTGGACTCATGTACACATGTTTTCCGGCGTGTCGACTCGGTGCGCCGCCCATTGGAGCCCCCTTACGCTGGACCGTACGAGGTGGTTCGGCGGGTCAGCGACCGGGTTTTTGTCATACGAATAAATGGTGAGGAGAAGTCGGTGTCGACCGAAGCGTTAAAGCCGGCATTTGTCGCCGAGGAGGACCCGGAAGGGGCGGGGCCGTCTTTGCCGCCCCCCCTGCCGCCCCTGAAGTCATCGGGGTTTCCTTTGCCGTCGTCGCGGTCTACCTGGTCGTCGGCGCTGCCTGCGCCGCTGCCCATGGTGCGGTTTGAGTCGCCGCCGCCCGAGGCGCTGCCTGAGGCGCTGCCTGGAGCGTTGTCTGGAGCGCTACCTAAACCGCTGCCTGAGCCGCGGCCCGTATCGCCGCAGGAGCCGCAGTCTGAGCTGCACAAGACGTCGCCGCCGAGGGTGCGGGCTGCCTCGCTGCCTACCTCACAGTTGCGTCCGCAGGCGCTGTCTTTCACGCCGGCGCGCATACGCCCGGCGATCCTCTCGCGGCCGGCGCAAAGCACGGGTCGACCGCGAGGCGTAACATTTTCGATTCCTCCTCTTTCCTCGGAGTCCTCTGGGGGGGGGGGGGGGTGGATGTGGCGACTTCGCCACCGGCTGGGCACCCGCGAGCCTCGAAGCCAGGGCGCAGGAAGCAGCGCCTGGAGGAGAGGCGTTGTGTCGAGGTAATCTCGAAAAGACTTGCAAACGCAACGGACGCAATCGAGTTGCTGTATAAGAGTTCTGCGTTTTTCCGCCCCACGTGTGGCGTTTTTGTACCGTCCAAAGGCCACTAAGGGCCAGCAATAAACAGTTTTTCTTGTTACGAGTTGTTCCCGATTAATTCCTATCGGATAATCCCAACGCGATAATAGAGATCCGAACATACGTAACTGCTGCTGCGTAACCATCTTTTTTTGGTTACGTCACGTGAGGGTCACATGAAGGTATCATCAGGGTGGAAATGTCCGCCTCATTTACATAACAGCACGCGTCACATTAAGGTCACACTGTAACATAAATTTTACCTTTCTCTGTTATCTCTCTGTTACGTAGCAACAGGATAACAGCAATAACTTTATTGTTACGTTATGGATAATTACACTATTGGTATTTGGAAGGATTATTTTAATTAAAAAAAGTTAAATATCTGTTAGAATTTTTTTAATAAACTTTATATTATATATAACATGTCATATATATATAAATACACATATATATATATATATATTTTTTAAAAGAAACAAATATTTTAAAAACTATATATATGTGGCCGCTCCACAATCGGTTCCCCAGAACTCCGATGTACAGCGCCACAATTCGGAACAACGAGACATAGAGGGTCGACGCAGACAGCGGAAGCAGACCCTAGTTCCAAGAGAGATCGACTAGCGCGACAGTCGCCTCTCGCAGTCGATCGCCTTTCTATTCCTTGCACGCAGGCCAATAGGTGCAAGAGTCCTACTGCCCACAGCTCTGGCGACTACCACGTGGTGCAATACACGTTTTGTACAGTTTTAGTTGAGAAAATATATATTCTATTTTTTGTATCAAGGAGTCTCTCTTCTTTCCTTCTCGGCACAGTAAGTGCCCCGATAGATAGCAAAAAGGCTACATTGGTGACCTCGCAACTCGCGAAGAGAGAAAATTGCGTTCGCTCGTCGGTAGTGCAACGAAACCACAAAGCTCTGCGTCGCAATGACGAAGCCGGAAAACGGTGAGAACTCGGGCACAGAAAACCAGGACAACAGCCCGCAAGTTACAAAACAACAACTAGACGAGATGCAGGAAAAAATGACGCAACTACTAAGCCGCATAGAACTGCAACAACAGCCACGTGCTTCTTCGGCCTCGGACCAGTCGACAATGGCCGACGTATCGGCAATACAACAAGTCAAAATCCCTCCCTTCTGGAAAGAAAATCCCATGCTTTGGTTCAACCAGGTGGAGGCGGCTTTCGAGCTTGGCCGAATAACCAACGACACGGCGAAATTCAGGTACGTCGTATTACACCTAACCCACACAGCACACATCCGTCCTCAAAACGTCCCCGGGACGTACGTCCCGGACGTACCGTACGTCCCGGGGACGTCCCGAATGTCCCACGAACGGCTCATACACGTCCTCTGAAGGTCGAATGTTACCAAAAAATTAGTCCCGGGTACGTCTTTTAAAGCGCCTGGATTCGGACTGAACAATCGTCCTCAAAACGTCCCGGGGACGTCCGTCCCGGACGTACCGTACGTCCCGGGGACGTCCCGAATGTCCCACGAACGGCTCATATACGTCCTCTGAAGGTCGAAAGTTACCAAAAAATTTGTCCCGGGTACGTCTTTTAAAGCGCCTGGATTCGGACTCAACAACCGTCCTCAAAACGTCCCGGGGACGTCCTGAATTTCCCACGTACGGCTTATATAGATCCTCTGAATGACGAATATTACAAAAAAAGTGGTCCCGGGTACGTCTTTAAGCGCATGGATTAGGATTGAACAGGTGTTCGGAAGACATAATTAAGACACTTGAAATCGGGTTTAATTCATACTTTTAAATGTACAACTTAAACAGAAATAACATTGGCATAAATTAGGTAGTTAAAAATAAACATATACATACAACTTACAACAAACATACGAACAAATTAAACATAGACAGGAACATAACGATTTAAAGTTAATAATCAGACACGTTTAATGATTCCCAAAAGGCAAGGCGATTGATTACAATTTCGTAATTAAATATTCTTTTCTCTCTGCTGAAATTCCTTTACATTGAACTCTGGCTTTTGGTTTTCATAACTTAGTTTTCATTGTTTTCGCATTAAGAAAATTTAACTCCTTAAATTCAGCAGAAAAATCATTTTTATATTTCAAGATTTTTCCCCTCTTGTGAATTGCACAGATACAAAATCATGAATCTATGATTTAGGAGAATTTCTTTTTAATTTGTGCTGAGCAGTGAAGTTTTCCCAATTAAAAAAATTATTAATGTCCATTTCACAAACGTCTACTTTAGAGGAATTTGCTCCCCGCATGGCACATTTAAAATCACTAAAATTAAACACCTTACGTAAACTTAGGACAATCTAATTTAGTAGATAATACATAGGACATTATAAACTAGTAAAACTATTTGAAAAGCAGTTAGGATGAATAAATTAGACTGTTTCTAGATCTCTACAAAGCACGTAGGGGTTTCTAACTTTACCCAGCCAGACTTTCATGAGTTAAATTCTTGATCATGCAATGAATCAATACATTTACTACATGTTTTGATGAATATTGCTATATCGTTAGACTCATCCCACACAGCACAACGTCCGGCAAAGTCCCTGGGACGTCTACAGACGTCTGCAGACGTCCCAGGTACGTCCCTGGTACAGTCTGTCGACGTCCCCAGGACGTTGTGCTGTGTGGGATGTTAATTTACTAAATATGACTAAAATATATGTTGTAAATATAATGTAAAGTGATGATGGCAATTTGCAATCATTGTGTGCTGCATTGATTGCTATATGTTTGTCTGCCACTGTGTAGTGTATCTACTACTCTATCACTACCGTATATTTTTGTAAAAACCGATATGTGTATTATGTACACTAACATATGTTATATTTATATATTTCATGTATTGTATATATATTTTAAGTGCGTACGCGATACGTGTATTCTGTATACACTTTGTATATTCTGATTTGTATATTCCAACCAACTACAGGTGTATCCACTACTCATTCTAGGTGCATTCTATAGTCATTTCGCGCATGCACGCACGAGCAATTTGATTATAGAAATAGAATAATTTAATTTATAATTTATAACAAATAGAATAATAATATTGTAGTATTGTAGTTTTTCAATATTTGTAAACACACATAGTGTAATGCAGTGGATGATATAATTTGTAGTGTACTGTAACGAAATAAATGGAAATACATTTTTATCAAATTTCATTTTATTTTAATCGTATCGATAACCGTCTTCAACACCGTCCCAATGCATTTAGCCTAATTTAGACCCTACATATATATATATATATATATATATACAAACCCTCAGGATGTACCATATTCGGGTCCATATGACTCCTCACTCCCCGCATAGATTTTAGGAAAGAAATTCGCACACCTCTACACCTGCCGCCTGTTTCGAACTCTCGCTCCAAACAAATCTTTCAACATTTCAATCCATTTTAGAGTAGTTCTTGAATTGAAATATCCTTTGAAACTGAAATGCACCTCATAGTATAGACGACGTTCTATAGATGGCGCCTATATAGCAGGTAGCACTCGACGTCTTAAAACGTCCCAAGCCCGTCCCAAATAAGTCCCAAGCCCGTCCCAAACACGTCCCAAGCCCGTCCCAAATACGTCCCAAACATGTCCCAAACACGTCCCAAGCCCGTCCCAAACACGTCCCAAGCCCGTCCCAAGCCCGTCCCAAATACGTCCCAAACACGTCCCAAGGCCCGTCCCAAACACGTCCCAAGGCCCGTCCCAAGCGCATCCCAGGGACGTATTTAGGACTTTGCACAGATGGCGCCACTGTAGTTACACGACGTCCCAAAACCGTCCCAAAATCGTCTATAGACGTCCCACAACCGCCCACGGACGTCCCGGGGACGTTTTGTTACCAACCGGGACCTTCAGACCTACGGACCTAGAAGGGACCTAAAACGTACGTCCTCGGGACCTCGTGTGCTGTGTGGGAAACCAGACGGTGCTACCCTACGTATCGGATTTGGTTTCTACGCCTCCTGAAAGTAACAAATACGCAGCTATCAAAGAACGTATTGTGGGTTCATTCGCGGAAACCAAGGAATCAAAGTTGCGACGGTTGTTACGCGGCCTTCCGGAACAATCCGACGAAAAACCCTCCGCCATCTTACAAAAACTAAAGAATCTCGCAGGAGGCCAGTGCAGCGAGTCAGTTTTACGAACGTTATTCCTAGAACAGCTGCCGGATCAAGTTCGAGGAATCCTCGCCATCAGCGAGTTGACGGACCTGGCAAAACTCGCTCTTCAAGCCGACAAAATTTTGGAATTTTCCAAACCCAACATCGACCTACAAAAAGTTAGCCCCTCATTGGAAAATATATAAATTTCTTGTGTACGCAATCTTTTGTGCATCGTTTGTACATCATTGTTCATTAGTTTATATTATTTGTTCATCAACAGATGATTTATAATAACTTAAACAAGTTTGATTGAAATTTTTTTTTCATCTGGCCCCTCATTTTACTTTTTTTCATTATTCACCAATAATTTCATATGGAATCGATCGTTCGTCGTTTGTACATCTTTGTTCATTCATTTTTATTACTTATTGACAAGGATTTATCTTTTAATTATCATTTTTAATGAATATCTATTGCGTCATCGCTAGACCCCACAACGGCGCATGCGCGTGAATGGGCAAAGAGGATATACCTCGTCTAGATACTTTATATGCTTTATGACAATAAATGTTTCGTGGCAATTTCTTTCTTTTACCTACGCTACATTTGTGAATTTTTTATAAACACGAAAATTCATTCTTAATCTAGCGATAACCTCATCAAGCACAGAAATCTGTGGACATGAAAGTTGATACTAAAATCAATCTAATAAAGCGCACGAATTTGGTAAACATAAACAAATTAATTTAAAAAATACTATTTCGATGAAATCTCCTCAGAATAGGACGTTACGAATGGAAATTTAGATTTTCTAACCACGCATAATTACATTTCTCGATTTCATAAAAATATCGTTACGGCGTAACAATAATCCCACACAGCACACATCCGTCCTCAAAACGTCCCCGGGACGTACGTCCCCGGGACGTACGTCCCGGACGTACCGTACGTCCCGGACGTACCGTACGTCCCGGGGACGTCCCGAATGTCCCACGAACGGCTCATATACGTCCTCTGAAGGTCGAATGTTACCAAAAAATTAGTCCCGGGTACGTCTTTTAAAGCGCCTGGATTCGGACTGAACAATCGTCCTCAAAACGTCCCGGGGACGTCCTGAATTTCCCACGTACGGCTTATATAGATCCTCTGAATGACGAATATTACAAAAAAAGTGGTCCCGGGTACGTCTTTAAGCGCATGGATTAGGATTGAACAGGTGTTCGGAAGACATAATTAAGACACTTGAAATCGGGTTTAATTCATACTTTTAAATGTACAACTTAAACAGAAATAACATTGGCATAAATTAGGTAGTTAAAAATAAACATATACATACAACTTACAACAAACATACGAACAAATTAAACATAGACAGGAACATAACGATTTAAAGTTAATAATCAGACACGTTTAATGATTCCCAAAAGGCAAGGCGATTGATTACAATTTCGTAATTAAATTTTCTTTTCTCTCTGCTGAAATTCCTTTACATTGAACTCTGGCTTTTGGTTTTCATAACTTAGTTTTCATTGTTTTCGCATTAAGAAAATTTAACTCCTTAAATTCAGCAGAAAAATCATTTTTATATTTCAAGATTTTTCCCCTCTTGTGAATTGCACAGATACAAAATCATGAATCTATGATTTAGGAGAATTTCTTTTTAATTTGTGCTGAGCAGTGAAGTTTTCCCAATTAAAAAAATTATTAATGTCCATTTCACAAACGTCTACTTTAGAGGAATTTGCTCCCCGCATGGCACATTTAAAATCACTAAAATTAAACACCTAACGTAAACTTAGGACAATCTAATTTAGTAGATAATACATAGGACATTATAAACTAGTAAAACTATTTGAAAAGCAGTTAGGATGAATAAATTAGACTGTTTCTAGATCTCTACAAAGCACGTAGGGGTTTCTAACTTTACCCAGCCAGACTTTCATGAGTTAAATTCTTGATCATGCAATGAATCAATACATTTACTACATGTTTTGATGAATATTGCTATATCGTTAGACTCATCCCACACAGCACAACGTCCGGCAAAGTCCCTGGGACGTCTACAGACGTCTGCAGACGTCCCAGGTACGTCCCTGGTACAGTCTGTCGACGTCCCCAGGACGTTGTGCTGTGTGGGATGTTAATTTACTAAATATGACTAAAATATATGTTGTAAATATAATGTAAAGTGATGATGGCAATTTGCAATCATTGTGTGCTGCATTGATTGCTATATGTTTGTCTGCCACTGTGTAGTGTATCTACTACTCTATCACTACCGTATATTTTTGTAAAAACCGATATGTGTATTATGTACACTAACATATGTTATATTTATATATTTCATGTATTGTATATATATTTTAAGTGCGTACGCGATACGTGTATTCTGTATACACTTTGTATATTCTGATTTGTATATTCCAACCAACTACAGGTGTATCCACTACTCATTCTAGGTGCATTCTATAGTCATTTCGCGCATGCACGCACGAGCAATTTGATTATAGAAATAGAATAATTTAATTTATAATTTATAACAAATAGAATAATAATATTGTAGTATTGTAGTTTTTCAATATTTGTAAACACACATAGTGTAATGCAGTGGATGATATAATTTGTAGTGTACTGTAACGAAATAAATGGAAATACATTTTTATCAAATTTCATTTTATTTTAATCGTATCGATAACCGTCTTCAACACCGTCCCAATGCATTTAGCCTAATTTAGACCCTACATATATATATATATACAAACCCTCAGGATGTACCATATTCGGGTCCATATGACTCCTCACTCCCCGCATAGATTTTAGGAAAGAAATTCGCACACCTCTACACCTGCCGCCTGTTTCGAACTCTCGCTCCAAACAAATCTTTCAACATTTCAATCCATTTTAGAGTAGTTCTTGAATTGAAATATCCTTTGAAACTGAAATGCACCTCATAGTATAGACGACGTTCTATAGATGGCGCCTATATAGCAGGTAGCACTCGACGTATTAAAACGTCCCAAGCCCGTCCCAAATAAGTCCCAAGCCCGTCCCAAACACGTCCCAAGCCCGTCCCAAGCCCGTCCCAAATACGTCCCAAACATGTCCCAAACACGTCCCAAGGCCCGTCCCAAACACGTCCCAAGCCCGTCCCAAATACGTCCCAAACATGTCCCAAACACGTCCCAAGGCCCGTCCCAAACACGTCCCAAGGCCCGTCCCAAGCGCATCCCAGGGATGTATTTAGGACTTTGCACAGATGGCGCCACTGTAGTTACACGACGTCCCAAAACCGTCCCAAAATCGTCTATAGACGTCCCACAACCGCCCACGGACGTCCCGGGGACGTTTTGTTACCAACCGGGACCTTCAGACCTACGGACCTAGAAGGGACCTAAAACGGACGTCCTCGGGACCTCGTGTGCTGTGTGGGATATTTTGGAAGTAACAATAATACTTCAGAGAATCCGCTTCTCGAAGTGACAGAAAATATAACCTACATATATGCTAGTACATGACAATAAATGTTTATTGGATATTTCGTTCCTTTACGCTACATTTGTCAACTTTTTATGATTCAACATCCTTCCAAAATATTATTATTACATCGCAACGATATTTTTATGAAATCGAGAAATGTAATTATGCGTGGTTAGAAAATCAAAATTTGCATTTATACTTAACGTCATTTTCTGAGTACATTTCATCGAAATAGTAAGTTTCAGCTTAATTTGTTTATGTGTTTCCAAATTCATGCTTTTTATTAGACTCTAATTGATTTTAGTATCAATATGCTATGGTACGTTTTAAAATAATTAGCTTCAATACATTCTTATGGAACCGTTTCCACCAAAAGCTATGCTAAAACATAGCATAACATCGCATAGCTTAGCTTCTCGGTGGTTTCCCGGCTTAACAACGCCAAATCCCATAAGCGTGACTCCGCCATTACTCAAAGTACTCTAATAAAGTTGCCCAGCTATCCAGCTGACTTTTTTTCTTGTATTTATTGGTGTTTAGTGTATCTTTCAGTACTTTCAAAGTCTTTTGAATTGCGTTCGATTACAAGAGTTCCTGCACTTATTATTTTCGAAATTATTTTACCACATTGGACCTTCCTGTATTCACTCTGCTTCAGGCTTGAATGAAGTAAAATTCACAAGAACAATTGTAGAGTAAAGGGAAAACTACGAATGACATACTTACGACGAAGTTTTCAGATAAATCATAAGGATTCATTTATTTTTTTTTTATAAAAACATAGAAAAACATAGAAAATATTTCTTTATAAGTGAATAATAGATGTCTGAGATCTAGTTGGTTTACATATTATACTGGTACGATTTGATTCATTTTACAGTAAGACAGTTACATATTTCGGTAACGCTGCGAATGTACTCGCGTTAATGAACGAAAGAGGATTGTTTTTAACATGAAATTGTTGCAAAGACGGAACACTGCAAAGAATCATCGATTCAAATATAGTAAATTGGTTCCCTGACAAGTCCAGATAGCGAAGATTCTTCATGGGCCGACACCAACTGTTTGGCAAGTAATTTAATTTATTGTCGTTTAGATAGAGCTCTTCTAACATTCCTTGGTTTTGAAACACATCTTTGTGAATGTTCAAGATTCAATTGTCAGTCAAAGACAGCGTTCTCAATTGTGGCAAGTTGTACAGGGAGTTAATCGTTAGATTCTGTATGCGTATGCGATTGGAGTTCATCGATAGAGTCGTTATATTCAGGGGTGCCGCTATAGGCACGTCCTTGAAATGATTCTTATCCAATATAAGAACTCGCAGAGACTGCAAGTATTTAAGCGTTTTGGAATTGATACTCGCCAATATGTTCAAAGAAATATCCAAGTGTTGAAGATTAACGGTGTCTCTGAATGCTTCATCATGTATAATCTCGATTGAATTTCCCGCTACCGAAAGGTTTTTCAAATTAGTAAAATTAACCAGATTGAAAAGGTCATCACCTATCCTTCTGATCTTATTGTTGTCTAACACTAACGATACTAAACCGGGATATCCTTTAAACGAGAATTCCGAAATTCCAGTATCTGTGAGGTTCAAATGCGTTAATTTGTTAGACCACGAACGCAAAGAATCTATGCTTTTAGTCTCTCCAAGCATATTCATTGAGACATCGAGGTGTGTGAGTTCTGGAAACATAATATTTGTATAGCCTCTATTTTGTATCTCGCTGATGCCACTGTTCTTTAAATACAAATATCGAAGTTGCGGATTTTCGTAATAGATTAGTAGCGTGCATCTTGCTTTCGCCCGATCCTGATTGCTGAGAATCAACATTCTCACACTTGACAGACTACCGTAATTAAAGAAATCTTGCACAGAAATATTGTTTCCTTCGAGATTGAGGTACCACAGATTTGGCAACTGAACGAAAGTTAGCGCATTTACTATTTCAGCATTTTAGCTTGGGAAAGGAAATGAAATCACGCCTATCCGGATCCAGTTGGAAGTTAGGCAAATGTAAAGCGAGGTCGTAAGTGTCGCAGTCATCCGGATAATCATCCTCTCCATTAGGTCCGATGGAAATGGTATTTGCGAATATGGGTGACAGTAAGGATATTAATACTGCCGTGGTTCGAAGTAGCCAGTTCATTGCTCTGGTTCGCTGAAAACGAGATGTTGATAAGTTACATGCGAAACACCTGCTTTACTGTTTTATTTTCTTTGTGACGCTTTTCGAAAGAAGAGGATTACGACAAATCAAATCAATTTTCAAAGCTTGCAATTGATTACAAAGTATGAAGACTATCAGAACCTTTATATAAAAGTTTTAAACAGTTATTTTCGGAACCGTTTTAAGCCCTGCTGTCAACAGATTTAGCATTACTGGCTTTTGGCTGTATGAAAGAAAATCATGCTACATATCATGGATAGTATGTGCAAGGAATGTGTGTTGAAATATTTCATAACAATTTAATTTTCTTCATGTTCAATAAATACATATACCTACTATGAAGAAGCATTTTCCATTACATAAATAACGGCATGAGGAACGATAGTAATAGTATCATTACATATGTCAACATTCTTTTTAATATCGTTATAAATTTCCCATCGATCATTTAATCGTCTGGCGTACCCGATGTAGTGACCAGGTGTATAGGCAATCACTCCCGTCAATCTAGAATATATAAAAATGAAAACGAATGACTGGATTTTTGAGCAACTAAATTTAAATTAACCTGTACTGATTGTGATGAGTTACTCACTTGAAAGGGAATTTTGACAAATTGATCAGCGGAGGAATATCTTTCAGCTGACAGTTTAATCCAGACTTGTACGTGATGCCTGGTCGAATATCTAGCTCGATAAAGACATGAAAATTTGGCATGAAACTTGTAGTACATCTTTCATAACAATTATCGTTGCGGCATTGGACTTTATGCAGGTTTAATTGTATAGCTTCTTCAAGAGCCTCGAAACCCTTATAACCAATGATCTGGTGGTTTACACATAGTTGAGGCACAGCAATTATTGTTGTTCCGCAATGCGTGCACGTATATTCGTAAAAGCCACTCGGTTCTGTCCTTAAACACTTGGTCCAAATTACAACAATATTATTATCCATATTGATAGAATATGAAATTACACGACGACTTGTTTGCAACCCGATGTGTGGCGAGAATAGCTTTATCAGCACTTTGGCTGTAAGAGTCAAAATTGCGTTGCATACACCTTTATCGATAAATTCTAGGACAAACCGTAGTGTATCATTTTTTGACGATTTCACAGCACAGGCATACATCGGTACATCTAGGACGCTTGTTGCTAATATTTGTACGATTGCATCGAAGTTGCAACTGTTTGTGACGAAATAACTATGACCATCAATGATTATTGGAGATCTTCGACAATTACCATTTGGTAATAGCACAGCTTTCTTTCCAGAGGTTGCATCAGCGTGACTGATTTGTATATCTGGATATGGCTTGAAATATTTGCTTTTACTAGCAATAGGTTGACTAGGCTTAGAAATACTCTTTATACTAAATTTATCCTTGGGCCGATTTTTGTTTTCAGAACGAATACTAAATTCTTCTCCTCCTTGTGAGTCACTCGATGTTGTGTCACTTTTGCGCCCATCATGAAGTGCGCATGCGCCGTTGTGAGGTCTAGTGATGACGCAATAGATATTCATTAAAAATGTTAAATAAAAGACAATTCCCACACAGCACACATCCGTCCTCAAAACGTCCCCGGGACGTACGTCCCGGACGTACCGTACGTCCCGGGGACGTCCCGAATGTCCCACGAACGGCTCATATACGTCCTCTGAAGGTCGAATGTTACCAAAAAATTAGTCCCGGGTACGTCTTTTAAAGCGCCTGGATTCGGACTGAACAATCGTCCTCAAAACGTCCCGGGGACGTCCGTCCCGGACGTACCGAATGTCCCACGAACGGCTCATATACGTCCTCTGAAGGTCGAAAGTTACCAAAAAATTTGTCCCGGGTACGTCTTTTAAAGCGCCTGGATTCGGACTCAACAACCGTCCTCAAAACGTCCCGGGGACGTCCTGAATTTCCCACGTACGGCTTATATAGATCCTCTGAATGACGAATATTACAAAAAAAGTGGTCCCGGGTACGTCTTTAAGCGCATGGATTAGGATTGAACAGGTGTTCGGAAGACATAATTAAGACACTTGAAATCGGGTTTAATTCATACTTTTAAATGTACAACTTAAACAGAAATAACATTGGCATAAATTAGGTAGTTAAAAATAAACATATACATACAACTTACAACAAACATACGAACAAATTAAACATAGACAGGAACATAACGATTTAAAGTTAATAATCAGACACGTTTAATGATTCCCAAAAGGCAAGGCGATTGATTACAATTTCGTAATTAAATTTTCTTTTCTCTCTGCTGAAATTCCTTTACATTGAACTCTGGCTTTTGGTTTTCATAACTTAGTTTTCATTGTTTTCGCATTAAGAAAATTTAACTCCTTAAATTCAGCAGAAAAATCATTTTTATATTTCAAGATTTTTCCCCTCTTGTGAATTGCACAGATACAAAATCATGAATCTATGATTTAGGAGAATTTCTTTTTAATTTGTGCTGAGCAGTGAAGTTTTCCCAATTAAAAAAATTATTAATGTCCATTTCACAAACGTCTACTTTAGAGGAATTTGCTCCCCGCATGGCACATTTAAAATCACTAAAATTAAACACCTTACGTAAACTTAGGACAATCTAATTTAGTAGATAATACATAGGACATTATAAACTAGTAAAACTATTTGAAAAGCAGTTAGGATGAATAAATTAGACTGTTTCTAGATCTCTACAAAGCACGTAGGGGTTTCTAACTTTACCCAGCCAGACTTTCATGAGTTAAATTCTTGATCATGCAATGAATCAATACATTTACTACATGTTTTGATGAATATTGCTATATCGTTAGACTCATCCCACACAGCACAACGTCCGGCAAAGTCCCTGGGACGTCTACAGACGTCTGCAGACGTCCCAGGTACGTCCCTGGTACAGTCTGTCGACGTCCCCAGGACGTTGTGCTGTGTGGGATGTTAATTTACTAAATATTATTAAAATATATGTTGTAAATATAATGTAAAGTGATGATGGCAATTTGCAATCATTGTGTGCTGCATTGATTGCTATATGTTTGTCTGCCACTGTGTAGTGTATCTACTACTCTATCACTACCGTATATTTTTGTAAAAACCGATATGTGTATTATGTACACTAACATATGTTATATTTATATATTTCATGTATTGTATATATATTTTAAGTGCGTACGCGATACGTGTATTCTGTATACACTTTGTATATTCTGATTTGTATATTCCAACCAACTACAGGTGTATCCACTACTCATTCTAGGTGCATTCTATAGTCATTTCGCGCATGCACGCACGAGCAATTTGATTATAGAAATAGAATAATTTAATTTATAATTTATAACAAATAGAATAATAATATTGTAGTATTGTAGTTTTTCAATATTTGTAAACACACATAGTGTAATGCAGTGGATGATATAATTTGTAGTGTACTGTAACGAAATAAATGGAAATACATTTTTATCAAATTTCATTTTATTTTAATCGTATCGATAACCGTCTTCAACACCGTCCCAATGCATTTAGCCTAATTTAGACCCTACATATATATATATATACAAACCCTCAGGATGTTCCATATTCGGGTCCATATGACTCCTCACTCCCCGCATAGATTTTAGGAAAGAAATTCGCACACCTCTACACCTGCCGCCTGTTTCGAACTCTCGCTCCAAACAAATCTTTCAACATTTCAATCCATTTTAGAGTAGTTCTTGAATTGAAATATCCTTTGAAACTGAAATGCACCTCATAGTATAGACGACGTTCTATAGATGGCGCCTATATAGCAGGTAGCACTCGACGTCTTAAAACGTCCCAAGCCCGTCCCAAATAAGTCCCAAGCCCGTCCCAAACACGTCCCAAGCCCGTCCCAAATACGTCCCAAACATGTCCCAAACACGTCCCAAGCCCGTCCCAAACACGTCCCAAGCCCGTCCCAAATACGTCCCAAACACGTCCCAAGGCCCGTCCCAAACACGTCCCAAGGCCCGTCCCAAGCGCATCCCAGGGACGTATTTAGGACTTTGCACAGATGGCGCCACTGTAGTTACACGACGTCCCAAAACCGTCCCAAAATCGTCTATAGACGTCCCACAACCGCCCACGGACGTCCCGGGGACGTTTTGTTACCAACCGGGACCTTCAGACCTACGGACCTAGAAGGGACCTAAAACGTACGTCCTCGGGACCTCGTGTGCTGTGTGGGTCAGGATGTACCATATTCGGGTCCATATGACTCCTCACTCCCCGCATAGATTTTAGGAAAGAAATTTGCACACCTCTACACCTGCCGCCTGTTTCGAACTCTCGCTCCAAACAAATCTTTCAACATTTCAATCCATTTTAGAGTAGTTCTTGAATTGAAATATCCTTTGAAACTGAAATGCACCTCATAGTATAGACGACGTTCTATAGATGGCGCCTATATAGCAGGTAGCACTCGACGTCTTAAAACGTCCCAAGCCCGTCCCAAATAAGTCCCAAGCCCGTCCCAAACACGTCCCAAGCCCGTCCCAAATACGTCCCAAACATGTCCCAAACACGTCCCAAACACGTCCCAAGCCCGTCCCAAGCCCGTCCCAAGCCCGTCCCAAATACGTCCCAAACACGTCCCAAGGCCCGTCCCAAACACGTCCCAAGGCCCGTCCCAAGCGCATCCCAGGGACGTATTTAGGACTTTGCACAGATGGCGCCACTGTAGTTACACGACGTCCCAAAATCGTCTATAGACGTCCCACAACCGCCCACGGACGTCCCGGGGACGTTTTGTTACCAACCGGGACCTTCAGACCTACGGACCTAGAAGGGACCTAAAACGTACGTCCTCGGGACCTCGTGTGCTGTGTGGGTTGTAAATATAATGTAAAGTGATGATGGCAATTTGCAATCATTGTGTGCTGCATTGATTGCTATATGTTTGTCTGCCACTGTGTAGTGTATCTACTACTCTATCACTACCGTATATTTTTGTAAAATCCGATATGTGTATTATGTACACTAACATATGTTATATTTATATATTTCATGTATTGTATATATATTTTAAGTGTGTACGCGATACGTGTATTCTGTGTACACTTTGTATATTCTGATTTGTATATTCCAACCAACTACAGGTGTATCCACTACTCATTCTAGGTGCATTCTATAGTCATTTCGCGCATGCACGCACGAGCAATTTGATTATAGAAATAGAATAATTTAATTTATAATTTATAACAAATAGAATAATAATATTGTAGTATTGTAGTTTTTCAATATTTGTAAACACACATAGTGTAATGCAGTAGATGATATAATTTGTAGTGTACTGTAACGAAATAAATGGAAATACATTTTTATCAAATTTCATTTTATTTTAATCGTATCGATAACCGTCTTCAACACCGTCCCAATGCATTTAGCCTAATTTAGACCCTACATATACCCACACAGCACACATCCGTCCTCAAAACGTCCCCGGGACGTACGTCCCGGACGTACCGTACGTCCCGGGGACGTCCCGAATGTCCCACGAACGGCTCATATACGTCCTCTGAAGGTCGAATGTTACCAAAAAATTAGTCCCGGGTACGTCTTTTAAAGCGCCTGGATTCGGACTGAACAATCGTCCTCAAAACGTCCCGGGGACGTCCGTCCCGGACGTACCGTACGTCCCGGGGACGTCCCGAATGTCCCACGAACGGCTCATATACGTCCTCTGAAGGTCGAAAGTTACCAAAAAATTTGTCCCGGGTACGTCTTTTAAAGCGCCTGGATTCGGACTCAACAACCGTCCTCAAAACGTCCCGGGGACGTCCTGAATTTCCCACGTACGGCTTATATAGATCCTCTGAATGACGAATATTACAAAAAAAGTGGTCCCGGGTACGTCTTTAAGCGCATGGATTAGGATTGAACAGGTGTTCGGAAGACATAATTAAGACACTTGAAATCGGGTTTAATTCATACTTTTAAATGTACAACTTAAACAGAAATAACATTGGCATAAATTAGGTAGTTAAAAATAAACATATACATACAACTTACAACAAACATACGAACAAATTAAACATAGACAGGAACATAACGATTTAAAGTTAATAATCAGACACGTTTAATGATTCCCAAAAGGCAAGGCGATTGATTACAATTTCGTAATTAAATTTTCTTTCCTCTCTGCTGAAATTCCTTTACATTGAACTCTGGCTTTTGGTTTTCATAACTTAGTTTTCATTGTTTTCGCATTAAGAAAATTTAACTCCTTAAATTCAGCAGAAAAATCATTTTTATATTTCAAGATTTTTCCCCTCTTGTGAATTGCACAGATACAAAATCATGAATCTATGATTTAGGAGAATTTCTTTTTAATTTGTGCTGAGCAGTGAAGTTTTCCCAATTAAAAAAATTATTAATGTCCATTTCACAAACGTCTACTTTAGAGGAATTTGCTCCCCGCATGGCACATTTAAAATCACTAAAATTAAACACCTTACGTAAACTTAGGACAATCTAATTTAGTAGATAATACATAGGACATTATAAACTAGTAAAACTATTTGAAAAGCAGTTAGGATGAATAAATTAGACTGTTTCTAGATCTCTACAAAGCACGTAGGGGTTTCTAACTTTACCCAGCCAGACTTTCATGAGTTAAATTCTTGATCATGCAATGAATCAATACATTTACTACATGTTTTGATGAATATTGCTATATCGTTAGACTCATCCCACACAGCACAACGTCCGGCAAAGTCCCTGGGACGTCTACAGACGTCTGCAGACGTCCCAGGTACGTCCCTGGTACAGTCTGTCGACGTCCCCAGGACGTTGTGCTGTGTGGGATGTTAATTTACTAAATATGACTAAAATATATGGTGTAAATATAATGTAAAGTGATGATGGCAATTTGCAATCATTGTGTGCTGCATTGATTGCTATATGTTTGTCTGCCACTGTGTAGTGTATCTACTACTCTATCACTACCGTATATTTTTGTAAAAACCGATATGTGTATTATGTACACTAACATATGTTATATTTATATATTTCATGTATTGTATATATATTTTAAATGCGTACGCGATACGTGTATTCTGTATACACTTTGTATATTCTGATTTGTATATTCCAACCAACTACAGGTGTATCCACTACTCATTCTAGGTGCATTCTATAGTCATTTCGCGCATGCACGCACGAGCAATTTGATTATAGAAATAGAATAATTTAATTTATAATTTATAACAAATAGAATAATAATATTGTAGTATTGTAGTTTTTCAATATTTGTAAACACACATAGTGTAATGCAGTGGATGATATAATTTGTAGTGTACTGTAACGAAATAAATGGAAATACATTTTTATCAAATTTCATTTTATGTTAATCGTATCGATAACCGTCTTCAACACCGTCCCAATGCATTTAGCCTAATTTAGACCCTACATATATATATATATATATATATACAAACCCTCAGGATGTACCATATTCGGGTCCATATGACTCCTCACTCCCCGCATAGATTTTAGGAAAGAAATTCGCACACCTCTACACCTGCCGCCTGTTTCGAACTCTCGCTCCAAACAAATCTTTCAACATTTCAATCCATTTTAGAGTAGTTCTTGAATTGAAATATCCTTTGAAACTGAAATGCACCTCATAGTATAGACGACGTTCTATAGATGGCGCCTATATAGCAGGTAGCACTCGACGTCTTAAAACGTCCCAAGCCCGTCCCAAATAAGTCCCAAGCCCGTCCCAAACACGTCCCAAGCCCGTCCCAAATACGTCCCAAACATGTCCCAAACACGTCCCAAGCCCGTCCCAAACACGTCCCAAGCCCGTCCCAAGCCCGTCCCAAATACGTCCCAAACACGTCCCAAGGCCCGTCCCAAACACGTCCCAAGGCCCGTCCCAAGCGCATCCCAGGGACGTATTTAGGACTTTGCACAGATGGCGCCACTGTAGTTACACGACGTCCCAAAACCGTCCCAAAATCGTCTATAGACGTCCCACAACCGCCCACGGACGTCCCGGGGACGTTTTGTTACCAACCGGGACCTTCAGACCTACGGACCTAGAAGGGACCTAAAACGTACGTCCTCGGGACCTCGTGTGCTGTGTGGGTCAGGATGTACCATATTCGGGTCCATATGACTCCTCACTCCCCGCATAGATTTTAGGAAAGAAATTTGCACACCTCTACACCTGCCGCCTGTTTCGAACTCTCGCTCCAAACAAATCTTTCAACATTTCAATCCATTTTAGAGTAGTTCTTGAATTGAAATATCCTTTGAAACTGAAATGCACCTCATAGTATAGACGACGTTCTATAGATGGCGCCTATATAGCAGGTAGCACTCGACGTCTTAAAACGTCCCAAGCCCGTCCCAAATAAGTCCCAAGCCCGTCCCAAACACGTCCCAAGCCCGTCCCAAATACGTCCCAAACATGTCCCAAACACGTCCCAAACACGTCCCAAGCCCGTCCCAAGCCCGTCCCAAGCCCGTCCCAAATACGTCCCAAACACGTCCCAAGGCCCGTCCCAAACACGTCCCAAGGCCCGTCCCAAGCGCATCCCAGGGACGTATTTAGGACTTTGCACAGATGGCGCCACTGTAGTTACACGACGTCCCAAAACCGTCCCAAAATCGTCTATAGACGTCCCACAACCGCCCACGGACGTCCCGGGGACGTTTTGTTACCGACCGGGACCTTCAGACCTACGGACCTAGAAGGGACCTAAAACGTACGTCCTCGGGACCTCGTGTGCTGTGTGGGTTGTAAATATAATGTAAAGTGATGATGGCAATTTGCAATCATTGTGTGCTGCATTGATTGCTATATGTTTGTCTGCCACTGTGTAGTGTATCTACTACTCTATCACTACCGTATATTTTTGTAAAATCCGATATGTGTATTATGTACACTAACATATGTTATATTTATATATTTCATGTATTGTATATATATTTTAAGTGCGTACGCGATACGTGTATTCTGTGTACACTTTGTATATTCTGATTTGTATATTCCAACCAACTACAGGTGTATCCACTACTCATTCTAGGTGCATTCTATAGTCATTTCGCGCATGCACGCACGAGCAATTTGATTATAGAAATAGAATAATTTAATTTATAATTTATAACAAATAGAATAATAATATTGTAGTATTGTAGTTTTTCAATATTTGTAAACACACATAGTGTAATGCAGTAGATGATATAATTTGTAGTGTACTGTAACGAAATAAATGGAAATACATTTTTATCAAATTTCATTTTATTTTAATCGTATCGATAACCGTCTTCAACACCGTCCCAATGCATTTAGCCTAATTTAGACCCTACATATACCCACACAGCACACATCCGTCCTCAAAACGTCCCCGGGACGTACGTCCCGGACGTACCGTACGTCCCGGGGACGTCCCGAATGTCCCACGAACGGCTCATATACGTCCTCTGAAGGTCGAATGTTACCAAAAAATTAGTCCCGGGTACGTCTTTTAAAGCGCCTGGATTCGGACTGAACAATCGTCCTCAAAACGTCCCGGGGACGTCCGTCCCGGACGTACCGAATGTCCCACGAACGGCTCATATACGTCCTCTGAAGGTCGAAAGTTACCAAAAAATTTGTCCCGGGTACGTCTTTTAAAGCGCCTGGATTCGGACTCAACAACCGTCCTCAAAACGTCCCGGGGACGTCCTGAATTTCCCACGTACGGCTTATATAGATCCTCTGAATGACGAATATTACAAAAAAAGTGGTCCCGGGTACGTCTTTAAGCGCATGGATTAGGATTGAACAGGTGTTCGGAAGACATAATTAAGACACTTGAAATCGGGTTTAATTCATACTTTTAAATGTACAACTTAAACAGAAATAACATTGGCATAAATTAGGTAGTTAAAAATAAACATATACATACAACTTACAACAAACATACGAACAAATTAAACATAGACAGGAACATAACGATTTAAAGTTAATAATCAGACACGTTTAATGATTCCCAAAAGGCAAGGCGATTGATTACAATTTCGTAATTAAATTTTCTTTCCTCTCTGCTGAAATTCCTTTACATTGAACTCTGGCTTTTGGTTTTCATAACTTAGTTTTCATTGTTTTCGCATTAAGAAAATTTAACTCCTTAAATTCAGCAGAAAAATCATTTTTATATTTCAAGATTTTTCCCCTCTTGTGAATTGCACAGATACAAAATCATGAATCTATGATTTAGGAGAATTTCTTTTTAATTTGTGCTGAGCAGTGAAGTTTTCCCAATTAAAAAAATTATTAATGTCCATTTCACAAACGTCTACTTTAGAGGAATTTGCTCCCCGCATGGCACATTTAAAATCACTAAAATTAAACACCTTACGTAAACTTAGGACAATCTAATTTAGTAGATAATACATAGGACATTATAAACTAGTAAAACTATTTGAAAAGCAGTTAGGATGAATAAATTAGACTGTTTCTAGATCTCTACAAAGCACGTAGGGGTTTCTAACTTTACCCAGCCAGACTTTCATGAGTTAAATTCTTGATCATGCAATGAATCAATACATTTACTACATGTTTTGATGAATATTGCTATATCGTTAGACTCATCCCACACAGCACAACGTCCGGCAAAGTCCCTGGGACGTCTACAGACGTCTGCAGACGTCCCAGGTACGTCCCTGGTACAGTCTGTCGACGTCCCCAGGACGTTGTGCTGTGTGGGATGTTAATTTACTAAATATGACTAAAATATATGTTGTAAATATAATGTAAAGTGATGATGGCAATTTGCAATCATTGTGTGCTGCATTGATTGCTATATGTTTGTCTGCCACTGTGTAGTGTATCTACTACTCTATCACTACCGTATATTTTTGTAAAAACCGATATGTGTATTATGTACACTAACATATGTTATATTTATATATTTCATGTATTGTATATATATTTTAAGTGCGTACGCGATACGTGTATTCTGTATACACTTTGTATATTCTGATTTGTATATTCCAACCAACTACAGGTGTATCCACTACTCATTCTAGGTGCATTCTATAGTCATTTCGCGCATGCACGCACGAGCAATTTGATTATAGAAATAGAATAATTTAATTTATAATTTATAACAAATAGAATAATAATATTGTAGTATTGTAGTTTTTCAATATTTGTAAACACACATAGTGTAATGCAGTGGATGATATAATTTGTAGTGTACTGTAACGAAATAAATGGAAATACATTTCCCACACAGCACACGAGGTCCCGAGGACGTACGTTTTAGGTCCCTTCTAGGTCCGTAGGTCTGAAGGTCCCGGTTGGTAACAAAACGTCCCCGGGACGTCCGTGGGCGGTTGTGGGACGTCTATAGACGATTTTGGGACGGTTTTGGGACGTCGTGTAACTACAGTGGCGCCATCTGTGCAAAGTCCTAAATACGTCCCTGGGATGCGCTTGGGACGGGCCTTGGGACGTGTTTGGGACGGGCCTTGGGACGTGTTTGGGACGTATTTGGGACGGGCTTGGGACGGGCTTGGGACGGGCTTGGGACGTGTTTGGGACGTGTTTGGGACATGTTTGGGACGTATTTGGGACGGGCTTGGGACGTGTTTGGGACGGGCTTGGGACTTATTTGGGACGGGCTTGGGACGTTTTAAGACGTCGAGTGCTACCTGCTATATAGGCGCCATCTATAGAACGTCGTCTATACTATGAGGTGCATTTCAGTTTCAAAGGATATTTCAATTCAAGAACTACTCTAAAATGGATTGAAATGTTGAAAGATTTGTTTGGAGCGAGAGTTCGAAACAGGCGGCAGGTGTAGAGGTGTGCAAATTTCTTTCCTAAAATCTATGCGGGGAGTGAGGAGTCATATGGACCCGAATATGGTACATCCTGACCCACACAGCACACGAGGTCCCGAGGACGTACGTTTTAGGTCCCTTCTAGGTCCGTAGGTCTGAAGGTCCCGGTTGGTAACAAAACGTCCCCGGGACGTCCGTGGGCGGTTGTGGGACGTCTATAGACGATTTTGGGACGGTTTTGGGACGTCGTGTAACTACAGTGGCGCCATCTGTGCAAAGTCCTAAATACGTCCCTGGGATGCGCTTGGGACGGGCCTTGGGACGTGTTTGGGACGGGCCTTGGGACGTGTTTGGGACGTATTTGGGACGGGCTTGGGACGGGCTTGGGACGTGTTTGGGACGGGCTTGGGACGTGTTTGGGACATGTTTGGGACGTATTTGGGACGGGCTTGGGACGTGTTTGGGACGGGCTTGGGACTTATTTGGGACGGGCTTGGGACGTTTTAAGACGTCGAGTGCTACCTGCTATATAGGCGCCATCTATAGAACGTCGTCTATACTATGAGGTGCATTTCAGTTTCAAAGGATATTTCAATTCAAGAACTACTCTAAAATGGATTGAAATGTTGAAAGATTTGTTTGGAGCGAGAGTTCGAAACAGGCGGCAGGTGTAGAGGTGTGCGAATTTCTTTCCTAAAATCTATGCGGGGAGTGAGGAGTCATATGGACCCGAATATGGAACATCCTGAGGGTTTGTATATATATATATATGTAGGGTCTAAATTAGGCTAAATGCATTGGGACGGTGTTGAAGACGGTTATCGATACGATTAAAATAAAATGAAATTTGATAAAACCCACACAGCACACATCCGTCCTCAAAACGTCCCCGGGACGTACGTCCCGGACGTACCGTACGTCCCGGGGACGTCCCGAATGTCCCACGAACGGCTCATATACGTCCTCTGAAAGTCGAATGTTACCAAAAAATTAGTCCCGGGTACGTCTTTTAAAGCGCCTGGATTCGGACTGAACAATCGTCCTCAAAACGTCCCGGGGACGTCCGTCCCGGACGTACCGTACGTCCCGGGGACGTCCCGAATGTCCCACGAACGGCTCATATACGTCCTCTGAAGGTCGAAAGTTACCAAAAAATTTGTCCCGGGTACGTCTTTTAAAGCGCCTGGATTCGGACTCAACAACCGTCCTCAAAACGTCCCGGGGACGTCCTGAATTTCCCACGTACGGCTTATATAGATCCTCTGAATGACGAATATTACAAAAAAAGTGGTCCCGGGTACGTCTTTAAGCGCATGGATTAGGATTGAACAGGTGTTCGGAAGACATAATTAAGACACTTGAAATCGGGTTTAATTCATACTTTTAAATGTACAACTTAAACAGAAATAACATTGGCATAAATTAGGTAGTTAAAAATAAACATATACATACAACTTACAACAAACATACGAACAAATTAAACATAGACAGGAACATAACGATTTAAAGTTAATAATCAGACACGTTTAATGATTCCCAAAAGGCAAGGCGATTGATTACAATTTCGTAATTAAATTTTCTTTTCTCTCTGCTGAAATTCCTTTACATTGAACTCTGGCTTTTGGTTTTCATAACTTAGTTTTCATTGTTTTCGCATTAAGAAAATTTAACTCCTTAAATTCAGCAGAAAAATCATTTTTATATTTCAAGATTTTTCCCCTCTTGTGAATTGCACAGATACAAAATCATGAATCTACGATTTAGGAGAATTTCTTTTTAATTTGTGCTGAGCAGTGAAGTTTTCCCAATTAAAAAAATTATTAATGTCCATTTCACAAACGTCTACTTTAGAGGAATTTGCTCCCCGCATGGCACATTTAAAATCACTAAAATTAAACACCTTACGCAAACTTAGGACAATCTAATTTAGTAGATAATACATAGGACATTATAAACTAGTAAAACTATTTGAAAAGCAGTTAGGATGAATAAATTAGACTGTTTCTAGATCTCTACAAAGCACGTAGGGGTTTCTAACTTTACCCAGCCAGACTTTCATGAGTTAAATCTTGATCATGCAATGAATCAATACATTTACTACATGTTTTGATGAATATTGCTATATCGTTAGACTCATCCCACACAGCACAACGTCCAGCAAAGTGTGCAAAGTCCACCGTGCTGTGTGGGATGTTAATTTACTAAATATGACTAAAATATATGTTGTAAATATAATGTAAAGTGATGATGGCAATTTGCAATCATTGTGTGCTGCATTGATTGCTATATGTTTGTCTGCCACTGTGCAGAGTATCTACTACTCTATCACTACCGTATATTTTTGTAAAATCCGATATGTGTATTATGTACACTAACATATGTTATATTTATATATTTCATGTATTGTATATATATTTTAAGTGCGTACGCGATACGTGTATTTTGTGTACACTTTGTATATTCTGATTTGTATATTCCAACCAACTACAGGTGTATCCACTACTCATTCTAGGTGCATTCTATAGTCATTTCGCGCATGCACGCACGAGCAATTTGATTATAGAAATAGAATAATTTAATTTATAATTTATAACAAATAGAATAATAATATTGTAGTATTGTAGTTTTTCAATATTTGTAAACACACATAGTGTAATGCAGTAGATGATATAATTTGTAGTGTACTGTAACGAAATAAATGGAAATACATTTTTATCAAATTTCATTTTATTTTAATCGTATCGATAACCGTCTTCAACACCGTCCCAATGCATTTAGCCTAATTTAGACCCTACATATATATATATATATATACAAACCCTCAGGATGTACCATATTCGGGTCCATATGACTCCTCACTCCCCGCATAGATTTTAGGAAAGAAATTCGCACACCTCTACACCTGCCGCCTGTTTCGAACTCTCGCTCCAAACAAATCTTTCAACATTTCAATCCATTTTAGAGTAGTTCTTGAATTGAAATATCCTTTGAAACTGAAATGCACCTCATAGTATAGACGACGTTCTATAGATGGCGCCTATATAGCAGGTAGCACTCGACGTCTTAAAACGTCCCAAGCCCGTCCCAAATAAGTCCCAAGCCCGTCCCAAACACGTCCCAAGCCCGTCCCAAACACGTCCCAAGCCCGTCCCAAATACGTCCCAAACATGTCCCAAACACGTCCCAAGCCCGTCCCAAGCCCGTCCCAAGCCCGTCCCAAATACGTCCCAAACACGTCCCAAGGCCCGTCCCAAACACGTCCCAAGGCCCGTCCCAAGCGCATCCCAGGGACGTATTTAGGACTTTGCACAGATGGCGCCACTGTAGTTACACGACGTCCCAAAACCGTCCCAAAATCGTCTATAGACGTCCCACAACCGCCCACGGACGTCCCGGGGACGTTTTGTTACCAACCGGGACCTTCAGACCTACGGACCTAGAAGGGACCTAAAACGTACGTCCTCGGGACCTCGTGTGCTGTGTGGGTAATTTGTAGTGTATTGTAACGAAATAAATGGAAGTACATTTTTATCAAATTTCATTTTATTTTAATCGTATCGATAACCGTCTTCAACACCGTCCCAATGCATTTAGCCTAATTTAGACCCTACATATATATATATATATATATACAAACCCTCAGGATGTACCATATTCGGGTCCATATGACTCCTCACTCCCCGCATAGATTTTAGGAAAGAAATTCGCACACCTCTACACCTGCCGCCTGTTTCGAACTCTCGCTCCAAACAAATCTTTCAACATTTCAATCCATTTTAGAGTAGTTCTTGAATTGAAATATCCTTTGAAACTGAAATGCACCTCATAGTATAGACGACGTTCTATAGATGGCGCCTATATAGCAGGTAGCACTCGACGTCTTAAAACGTCCCAAGCCCGTCCCAAATAAGTCCCAAGCCCGTCCCAAACACGTCCCAAGCCCGTCCCAAACACGTCCCAAGCCCGTCCCAAATACGTCCCAAACATGTCCCAAACACGTCCCAAGCCCGTCCCAAATACGTCCCAAACACGTCCCAAGGCCCGTCCCAAACACGTCCCAAGGCCCGTCCCAAGCGCATCCCAGGGACGTATTTAGGACTTTGCACAGATGGCGCCACTGTAGTTACACGACGTCCCAAAACCGTCCCAAAATCGTCTATAGACGTCCCACAACCGCCCACGGACGTCCCGGGGACGTTTTGTTACCAACCGGGACCTTCAGACCTACGGACCTAGAAGGGACCTAAAACGTACGTCCTCGGGACCTCGTGTGCTGTGTGGGTAATTTGTAGTGTATTGTAACGAAATAAATGGAAGTACATTTTTATCAAATTTCATTTTATTTTAATCGTATCGATAACCGTCTTCAACACCGTCCCAATGCATTTAGCCTAATTTAGACCCTACATATATATATATATACAAACCCTCAGGATGTACCATATTCGGGTCCATATGACTCCTCACTCCCCGCATAGATTTTAGGAAAGAAATTCGCACACCTCTACACCTGCCGCCTGTTTCGAACTCTCGCTCGAAACAAATCTTTCAACATTTCAATCCATTTTAGAGTAGTTCTTGAATTGAAATATCCTTTGAAACTGAAATGCACCTCATAGTATAGACGACGTTCTATAGATGGCGCCTATATAGCAGGTAGCACTCGACGTCTTAAAACGTCCCAAGCCCGTCCCAAATAAGTCCCAAGCCCGTCCCAAACACGTCCCAAGCCCGTCCCAAATACGTCCCAAACATGTTCCAAACACGTCCCAAGCCCGTCCCAAACACGTCCCAAGCCCGTCCCAAGCCCGTCCCAAATACGTCCCAAACACGTCCCAAGGCCCGTCCCAAACACGTCCCAAGGCCCGTCCCAAGCGCATCCCAGGGACGTATTTAGGACTTTGCACAGATGGCGCCACTGTAGTTACACGACGTCCCAAAACCGTCCCAAAATCGTCTATAGACGTCCCACAACCGCCCACGGACGTCCCGGGGACGTTTTGTTACCAACCGGGACCTTCAGACCTACGGACCTAGAAGGGACCTAAAACGTACGTCCTCGGGACCTCGTGTGCTGTGTGGGTTGCTTGCGTACAAGCAATAAAAATAAGTGAACAAAGATGTACAAACGACGAACGATCGATTCCATATGAAGTTATTGATGAGCAATGAAAAAAAAATATAATGAGGGGCTAGATGAAAAAAATCGTTTAAAACAATTTCAGCCAAACTTGTTTAATTTAATATAAATCGGTAATTGATGAACAAATAATATAAACTAATGAACAATGATGTACAAACGATGCACAAACGATTGCGTACACAAGAAAGTGATATATTCTCCAATGAGGGGCTAACTTTTTAGAGGTCAACATCGCCGCTATTGCGCCCCCGGCCGGAAATGAGAACCCGCCTACGCGAAGCGACGAGGTGAGCGCCATCAGCATGGCTAGTCTCCAGGAAGCAATTAACAATTTAACGCGTGACGTCGCAAAACTACGCAACCAATTTAAACAACGCCAGCGCTCTCGATCACAATCCCGCAACAAATCTCAAGACAAAGAAGAGGACAATGGGTTGTGTTTCTTCCATAAGAAGTTTGGCGACCAAGCATACAAATGCCGAAAACCCTGCACGAAAGCAGGCGAAAAGAAGGATTGACAGACCCAAGTTGCGGAGACAGAGTTAACAGGTGGCGACGACGAGGCAGCCAGCAAGAAAGGCAGTCGCCTACACGTCCTCGACAAGACCACTGGTCTGAAATTCCTAATTGATTCTGGCTCAGTCGTCTCAGTAATGCCTCGCAGTTATTTCAAGGAAAAACTACATGCTACCTCATATCAGCTCCACGCTGCCAATTCTACCGTCATCCACACATATGGGCAACGACTTGTCACGCTCAGCCTTGGCCTGCGCCGCAGCTTTAAGTGGCCATTTATCATAGCAGACGTCAAAACACCGATCATCGGGGCAGATTTTGTCGGACATCATGCGCTACTCATCGACCTGAAGAACCAGCACCTCGTCGACTCCCACACCCGGCTGTCAAGAATCGGAAGCGTAACCGAACCAGAAGTACAGGGTATCTCAACGGTCGAGTCCGTCCCCAGCAACCCCTCCGACCAGATGAGAAGGTACGCTGCATTATTAGCCAAATATATTATCATTACGAAGCCATCATCAGGTCAGACGACTGTTGCAAACACGGGCGTAGCTCATCACATCAAGACGAAAGGTCGACCTGTCGCGTTCCGGCCCCGCAGACTGGCAGGAAAAAAGCTTGCGGCAGCCAAGGCTGAAATCTTAGCAATGCTTGAACAAGGCATAATAAGGCCTTCCAATAGCCCCTGGTCAAGCCCGCTTCACATGGAGAAGAAGAAATCAGGTGACTGGCCTCTTCGAGTTCCTTGTAATGCCATTTGGATTGAGGAATGCCACACAGACGTTCCAGAGGTATGTCGATTCCATTTTCAGAGACCTGGAGTTTGTTTTCTGTTACGTGGACGACATTCTGGTCCTGTCAGAGTCTCACGAGCAGCACCTGGAGCACTTAGGCATTGTTTTCGAGCGGTTGAAGCAGCACCAGCTGAAGATCAACCCCGGCAAGTGTCAACTGGGCCAGGAGGAGGTGACATATTTAGGTTACGTCATAAACCAGCATGGCTACAGACCTCCACAGGAGAGGATACAAAGCATCCTGGAGTACCCCAAGCCATCCACGATCATGGACCTTCGACGATTCCTGGGCATGATGAACTATTATCGGAGATGCATTCCACATGCCGCGAAACTCCAGGCTCCACTCAACGCCTACCTCAAGGAATCGAAGAAGAACGACAAACGTAAAATCGACTGGACGGAACAAGCGGAGGAAGCATTCACCAGTTGCAAGAGCAGCCTAGCCTCGATTGCAGCCACAAGCCACCTCTCTCCAACGGCTTGTTTAGCTCTGACTACCGATGCCTCGGTCTCGGCAATCGGTGCCTCACTGGAACAACTCACAGACGACGTATGGACCCCAGTTGGTTTCTTCTCTCGGAAACTAAGTCAGACGGAGAGAAACTACAGTACATACGACAGAGAATTGTTAGCCATTTTCGCAGCCATAAAGCAATTCCAACACCTTCTCGAGTGCAGGAATTTTATCATTAAGACGGACCATAAACCACTCTTGTACGCGTTCTCGCAACGCCCGGACAGGGCATCCCCTCGGCAGCTGAGACAGCTGGACTTCATCTCCCAACACACGACGGAAATAGTCCACATCAACGGCGCAGAAAACGTCGTGGCCGACGCGCTATCACGGATCGGCGCCATTGACATGCCTACAGCCCTCAGCGCCGAAGCTATACGCTCGGAACAGGAGCGCGACGAGGAATTGGCAGTAATTCGTACCAATGCCAACTTAAATTTTCAGCGCCTCACGGTCGAGTCAGGCGTCAGCATATTTTGCGACATCTCGACAGGTTTCGTCAGGCCCTACATCCCCGGACAACTGAGAAGGACGGCCTTTGATACGGTCCACGGTGCGTCACACCCCAGTGGACGTGTCACCTCACGCCTCATCAGGGAAAAATACGTCTGGCCCAGCATTAAAAAGGACGCCCTAAAATGGTCAAGGGAATGTTTGGCTTGCCAACGGGCCAAAATCCAGCGGCACAACCGCCTACCTCCCCAAGGAATTGATGTACCCGACGCTCGGTTCAATCATATCAACATCGACATCGTCCATATGCCAGAGGTCAATGGCCTGAAATACTGCCTAACCATAATTGACCGATTCTCCAGATGGCCGGTGGCTGTACCTTTGAGTAACGTCACGGCAGAGACGATCGCTACCGCCCTATTTACACACTGGATCAGCCATTACGGTACCCCACTGACTATCACGAGTGACCAAGGACCTCAGTTCGAGTCGGCGTTGTTTAGGGCCCTCGCCAGGTTCGTAGGAGCGAACAAAAGGAGAACGTCTCCATACCACCCATGTTCGAATGGAATTATCGAGCGGTGGCATCGCTCCTTCAAGGCCGCTCTCATGTGCAGGCCGCACCAACCCTGGACGGACCTGCTGCCAACAATCATGCTGGGACTCCGCACCAGTCTCAAGGAGGACCTGAAAACTTCTCCGGCTGAACTACTCTACGGGACCACGCTCCGGGTCCCAGGCGAATTTTTCGTCCACCAGGACCTGCCTGCAAGCCCGGAAGCCTTCGTGGAAAAGCACCGAGCCATTATGCGGGATGTGCGACCGACGCCCACCTCAAACCACGCGAAGCCACGTTTATTTCTGTTAAAGGGTTTGGACACCTGTACACATGTGTTCCTGCGATGTGACCACGTCAAGGCTCCCCTCGAGCCGCCCTACACAGGACCCTTCAGGGTAATCAGCAGAACTTCGGACAGGTTGTTCAAAGTTGAGGTCAATGGCGCAGAAAGGAATATCTCCGTGGAACGCCTCAAACCGGCCCACATCGCAGACGCTCAGGTGGAACCACAGACCAACACCAGCGGACAGCAACCAACCTCGAAGCAACCAGCGACTCAAGCTCAAGCTGCCAGCGACAAAGAAAAACCAAAGACAGTAAAGTTCCTTTCCGACCAGTCCAGGAACTCTGGGGGGGGGGAGTGAATGTGGCCGCTCCACAATCGGTTCCCCAGAACTCCGATGTACAGCGCCACAATTCGGAACAACGAGACATAGAGGGTCGACGCAGACAGCGGAAGCAGACCCTAGTTCCAAGAGAGATCGACTAGCGCGACAGTCGCCTCTCGCAGTCGATCGCCTTTCTATTCCTTGCACGCAGGCCAATAGGTGCAAGAGTCCTACTGCCCACAGCTCTGGCGACTACCACGTGGTGCAATACACGTTTTGTACAGTTTTAGTTGAGAAAATATATATTCTATTTTTTGTATCAAGGAGTCTCTCTTCTTTCCTTCTCGGCACAGTAAGTGCCCCGATAGATAGCAAAAAGGCTACATATATATATAAAAGTGGATTAATATTTTTTCTCCTCTCTGCATTTCCTCTGTAATCCAAGACGGAACCATTCCGCTGCTTCTTTATTGAAATCCACCTCGCGGAAGTCAGAATAAGTATCTATTATTTTATCTGACTAAAAAAAAAATATTGTATATATTAGCTCGCAGTTTTAATATAAAGGGTTCATAAAATAAGTGTGTCAATACCTTTTATTATTCGCACCATTTGTAATTGCGATATATTGGTTTTATTTTTCCTCCCTTTCCACGTATTTAACGCAGCGAATTCTGTACTAAAGACTTTGCTGAATATTTGCCGAACGTTGTCTGCCGGCGATTTGCCACCAAATCTATCTATATAAATAAACTGCAAAAAGAAACACGAAATAAGACATCTGAATCAATCATTTCATGTAACTGAATGTTAACACATGCATTCTGTATTGAATGTATAATATTTCTCTTTTACTTACAAATTCCTTAGCAACTGTCGCATTTTGTAATTGCTTCTCAAAATTTGTAAGATCTTCATTTGTTCGAAGAGGGAAGTATTTTTTAACTACCTCTGTAGAACCCACTAATCTATTATTGTTTGTTGTTATTTTGTCCAACCGTTGATTGAGACTTTCTATTTTAATCTCTATTTTCGTTAACATTTTAATTATTATCGAAAATTGATCTACAAAGAATAAATGAATAATTTATGTACACTCAAAGACAATAATTAATTACGTGAAGACATAACTGAACAATGATTCAATAAATTTATTTCAAGTATTTACCTGCTGTCACTAATAAATTGTTTTTATTAGTATTGTTCCTTACAGGTACATTTTCCTCCTCGATAACCTATAACAAATTTAATGTGTGAATTTTTCAATTGCTATTAGATTAATATAACACATGTTTGTAAACTGCAGTGTAAATCACCTTTTCAACAAGTGGAGAATACTCAATATGCGAAAGATGTTCTTTAACAGCATCTTTCGACGAAGCTGTGTCATAAAATATGTATTCCAGAAGTGGAGAACATTGAATTGGAGAAAGATGTTCTTCTATACCATTCAACGAAGCCTGAGATTCTGTAAAACATATGATTTTGTAATACGTTAGTAATATTATTATTGTAAGGTAATATAATACACAGATCGGCTGTTCTGCCTGCCACCTCCAACATCAACAGGCCGAGAGAGCAAGCAAATTATTATTACTATCGTCATTATTATTATTATTATTGTGCACGTTTACCTGATTCAGACATTATTTTTGATGGTTTTTTGTCATTTATTGCTTGTAGATATGCAGGTAAAGACACTGCAAAATATATTGAATCAATTAATGAATAATGTATTACACATATTTAAAAGCATACAACTTACAATCATTTTCTTCTATTGTATCATCTATAGACTCATCCTCATCTATATATTTGGTATTTAGAAATTTTGTTCTTCGACCTTTGCCTTTATCATCGTCCGTTGTATAATAATCCGAATTTTCTGCAATTTGTCTTGCTTTTGCAAGCGTGGCTACAGAAATTATAAAACATGTTTATTCATGTCAATTTCCTTGATGGAATAAAATAGATAATATTTTAATAATACTTACAGCAGACGTTTATTATGGAGACACAATGTTTTTGCCATGTCTTCGGATTTACCGGTGTTTTCCTTGTCATTAAGGATGATAAGTTTTTAATATTACTTGGTGGCCACCAGCAATAAGTCACAGCAGAATCACAATCATCTATGATCCAATTTATTGGTAGTTCAGAATAGGAACCATCCTCAAATTGCACCACTGCATACTCCATGCTATAACAATAAAAGTAATATGTAAACTGAAAAAGTTTGAACACAGATGGATGATTATTTATCTGATGGTAATATCAGATTAATAATTACAATTTATAATTAAAATATATACCTTCCTATGTTCTCGTTTAAACAAGGACGTCAAGCCAAAACACGGATAAAGACACTAAGATTTTCAGCCGCACGTGCTAATACAATCCAGACTGATCTAGAACGCAAAATGACAATCGTACGATTCGCAACTGTTCGCAACAACTGCCAATTTCCGAGCGTTCATAACTTGTCGTCTGCTTTGTTACTAGGAGATTTAACGACTTAAAGAAAAATTGTCTTTAATTTACTTTATGTCGCAGCGGCATTGCATAATACTCATTTTTACTTTTTTTTATAACCCATAATTTATGCGCTATATGCGATATAGGCCAATATTGTAACTGTTTATCTTTAGTAACAATAAAAATTTGTAAAAATGAAGAAGGGCATGGTTTCTCATATAAATCCTTCATTATATTAAATTTGTGTCCTACAATGTAAATATCTTTCCCTGTTTTTATTATATTTAAAATAGAAACAGCTATTTTATTTTTTAACATGACACAATTATTTCCATCATTGTTGCAGTTTAAATAAAGCGTGTCATTCTCCAGTTTTTTATATTGTGTAATATTTTTGTTGTGAAAGAAAGATACTATAGGGCCATTTTCGTGATTCCCTTTCATAATAATTTCTCCTGATTTGGTCAATGATCTTGACATACCTGCATATTGCACTTCTCCATATCTCTTTGCCAATTGCTGCAGAGGTTTTTCTGCTTTTCTTACTACTTTTTTTAATTTGCCTAAGAAGTTTTCGAAATGAAAAGCACTATAATTATCTAGAGCACCAAATTTTTTTATGTCATTACATATATGAAGTAAATTATGAATATTGTGTGATGCAAATTGTTTCCCATATAATCTGTCAAACTTTTTTACATAGTATTGCAACAGATTTTCAGCATATTGTATATTCTTTTCAGTGCTAATTAGGGTTGGTGTAATTAATATTGAAATGGCCACATGTAAACATAAAAAATGTTCATATATGTTTCTGTGTAAAACAGATTGTAATACAATTGGACCTGTATACAACAAGAAAGACCTAAATTCTGTGGCCTTCCAGTATTTTAGTTCTTTGAGACTTCTTGGCTTTCTTGAAAATTCAATAGGCGTAGAGGTTCCTATAGATGTCAGTTTTTCTGAAACACATTCTCTTAAACTTGCACTTATTCTCACTGACAGTGGACCTTGTGTCCATAGTAATAACAATTTTCTCATTACCCCTAGGCAAATTAAATGCATGTAATCTATGGGTACATTTGACACTAAACCAATATTTTCTATTTCTAATAAACAGCTTTTTCCAGTATGGTAATTCTTATCTTTCTGTTGACGAAAATCTTCATCAGTCCTTAAAGGAGCTGGATTTTCCATAAAGGGAAAACAAAGAGTCTTATTAATTGTTTCACCAACAATCATGCACTTCGAACAACTGGAATATCCTGCATGGCCTTTCGTATGTAATAAAAATGCCTTTGCAGGTGCATCACAAATTATTTTTGTCATGTTGACAGATATATTTTGTTCTTTATATGTAAAAGTATTCTTCATATTTTTCCATTCATCCACAAATTTTTGCATCAATTCATTTGCTGACTTTGGTTTACCACGACCATAAAATATTCCCATTATATAAACCGATTTGAAAATTTCTTCGGACATCAAAATTGGCCAGAACACATTCAAAGAAGATCTAGAAAGTGGTAAGCCATCAATATTTAATGATAGCTCTATATTGTTAACTGTCATATTTTCTCTTTCATACATTTCAGCGATGGAAATAAGAGTATTTTTTAAGCCGAAGTGCAAATATTCCCCTCCCTGAATGTTTTCACAATTGATGGAACGAGGAGTTCCCACTAGTGTGCGTGCATCTTTCGGTAAATGAAAAGTTGGTGCATATGAAGATAAAAGTTGTAATAATTCATTCATTGCTTTATGTGTAATGTTATTATTTATTGCCCAACTACCCAAATCCATTCTTAAATTGTTCCATTTTGGTTTGTCTGTCTTATTAGAGCCAGTATTCAATGATTCTTCATTGCTCATATTGGCATTATATTCGCATTGATATTCTTCGTTTTCTGGTAAATCCTTATGAAAATGTGCAATATTTTGAATGGAGAGTGATTGTGCAATATCTTGAACAGAGTGTGATGTTGAAGTATCTTGAAAGTATCTATTATCTGATATTAGATCTTTACGTTTTGTAAAATCTTGGATATTATGCCTGTTTTCTTTATCCTTGTCTTCAATTTCATTTATTTGATACTTCATATATTGGTCGACTATCCTCCTTTGATGTCGAGAAGTATATAATTTAAAATCTCTTTTCAAACGTTTTCTGTCTGACATATTAATGAAAATATCTATCCAACTTAACCTAAAACCAATGTAATAATTGTTTATTGCAACACGCCACGTTTAATCTTCGCATAAGCGTTACATTTTATACTCTAAACTCACCGATGCTAAACGCAGTCCTTATTTTAACACGTTCCGTGCAAGAGTTTTGCAGCAGGCAGCAGGAAACGTTACCACGTTTCGAAGGTCACGATCAGTCACCGATCAACCGTTAAATTATATTTATCAGTTATGTCGCTGTTATGTTCTATTTATGAAATAAAAATTACGGAATGCGTGTGACACCTAGGTTCCATGACATTTACATTTGGATTAATATGTTGCCTATACGTAAGAAGAGTTACGTAAAAATTATATGTTTTGTGTGACTTTTCAGCTATGTTCATAGGTTATGTTGCTGCTATGTTCTATCTATGTAACAAAAGTTACAGAATTTGTGACTTCCATGTTACGTAGTATTTACAAGTTGTGCTGTGGGGGTTGATATACTTAGGAAATTAAAGTAATACATATATAAGGGAAACGAGAAATACAATCTAACAAATTATTCTTTATTATTCAATAGAATATTTTTAATCTATGTACTTCGCTATACCATTTTTTATTTATAAAAGTTTTAAAGGTAATAAAAAACGCTGTTCAAATATGTATAATACAGTTTATTTTTAATACGAGTAATAATATTACAAATTAAATTTGGGATTCTGAATTTTAGTTATTGTTTTTGAATTGACTATCCTACGATTTTCAATACCGATAATTATCGATAGTGAAAATAAACCATCGATAGTTTTCGATAGTGAGAACCATCGATAACTATCGATAGTACCATCGATAATTCTCCACCACTATCTCAGGGTTCTTGATAGTGTTACGATCTCATGTGGTGACACATGAATATAGTCTAATGTTAGATGGCTTTGCATGGTCAAGTTTAGACGCGCCAAATTTAAATTGTTGAACGTAGCAACTGGAATTATAAACAAGCATTCCATGGAATACGACTTAGAGACGCTCGTTAATAGTATTGATTGAATATTGATTTCGGTTGCTACGTTACAAAATCATGGATATCATGTAAAACGCTCGTTCTTAATGAACAGGGAACCAATCAAACGATTTGTTAGATATTCATTTAAGAAACTGTAATTTTAATTGGATAACTTTATTAACAAATGCATGTACACTTTTCAATCCTGAACGACGGCATCTTTGCGGATTCATTCGTTGATCAACGACCAAAGCTAGTAGACGTATCTTAGAAAGTACAATAAAACCAAATTACAACACGAATAAGTTTGAGTCAATTTATTCAACCTAATTAATACAAGAAGAAGTTGGAGGGTACAACGAGAGGCGAACGTGAGCAGAGCGCATTAGCGCTCCACGGGCAGAGAACCCATCCCCGACCGCATCCTCATCAGCATCCGTATCCGCATCCACATCAAAACTTCAAAATCCCTGTTACAAGACGTAACATTTTTGGTGACAGCGGTGGGATAGTCGAAATTTGCCGGCTCGCGGACGCAAGATCAGTCGTTGGCCAGTTGGTGCAACCCTCTTTCCTGGGTTTTGGGCACGTTTCCCCAGGAACACGGGTGAATGCCGGAGGAGTGTGGTGCCGGACGTCCGTGCCAGTCATCCCGAAACCACATGCACCCAGCCACAGGATCTTCCCATCGAGGCTAATCGAGGCAACGGGGCCGCCATTATCATCCATTCGACGCTGTTTGGAGCTTCATTGAGTAACGTGGACACCAGAATCCACCATACGCAAAACGGAGAATCAACGAGGGATTCAGCGTCATCGCAGAACGAAGGAACTTCGAGGGATCCAGGACCGAAGGGATCTTTCCACGGAACCAGGAGCAGCTGCAACAACGTAGTCGCCGCTGGACGTGCCAGCAGATCTTCGGAACGGGGAAGTCGAGCGAACCAGCAGTCAGTCGAGCGAGTCGAATTTAATTCACTAATTTACGTCGTTGTACCTGTGAGTTCATAACAAATTTATATATTAATATCGCCGTTAAAATCGTTATATTCGTTGGTTTAAAATGCCGCCGTTTGCACGAAAATTTGTAAAAGCCCGCAAGAACCGTCTGAGTAGTGGTAATTGCTTCGTAGTGGAAGATGTAGTGGCAGTACCTAACTTAGGTGTCTCCGGCTCCACTGCTACATCCCTAGATGTAGTGCCGTTTCAAAGTTCTGCTCCTTTGGGAAGTAACGTTTCCGATTCGAGTAACGATATTGGGTCCATTGACAATAATGCATCGGACTTTTCGCGTGGGCCGTCGGACGGAGCTTCACGTATGCCACTCAAAATGGTCGCTGATTTTATTCCTTGCTTCGACGGGAAACCGGGATCTGTAAGCAAGTTTATAAATCAGTGTAGATTAGCCGACTCTCTCGTAAAAAAGGAAGATAAATATTATTTACTAGCAATCATGCGCAACAAGATGCAAATTCGCGATTATAATAGAATTGTTGGAAACGCGGTGCTGAATACGGTGGAGGAATTAATTAACCTAATGAAAGTTGCGTATAAGGACAGCTTTAACGTCAAGGCCGCGGTGGATGATTTGAGAAACATTGAGCGTAAGAACGGGGAAAGCATAGAGGAGTTCGGTGCTAGAGTGTATGAAATTCTGGATAATGGGATAGAGATAGCTCAGGAAAAGTCAAACCCAGAACAGGTTGAGGGTGTCAAATCAGTATTGGAGGAAGAAGCAGTATCGGGATTTCTGGGAGGTTTACGCGACGACGCGATGATGATGTCTATCATTAATCAGGATGTGGAAGGATTAACAAATGTTATTCGTTTAGCCACTAGGTGTAATAGACAGAAGAAAAATGTGAATAATAGCGTGAGCCATAGATTGTCTGCAAATAGGTCTGCGGTGTTCGCGGTAAATTCGAATGAAAATATTAAATGTTTTAATTGCAATCAATTTGGCCACTATCGGTCAGATTGCCCGCTGGCAAGCAATAATAAGTATGTCCCTACAACTCGTAATTTCAAAAGATGCAATTACTGTAGGAAAACGGGTCATCTCGAGGCACAATGCTATAAACGGGGTTCTCAACATTCAAAAAACTCGTCTGCTTCCGCGACACCTAAGGATCAGGGTAATTCGAATCACGGTAGAGAACAGCGGGACTTTAATTCTAAAAGGAACCGGTATTATTCACCTACTAGGGATGACCGGGGAAATTTTAAGTCGGGACAAAATCAACGCGATTCTTTCTCCGCGGCGGACCAGTGTGACCCAACATCTTTAAAAACTCACCAAAATTTAAACTCGAAGGGGAGTCAACAAAAAAGCGCGGTGTCGACCAAACCCCTCATTTCACGCGCCGTGTCTATCGTGTCTGCCACAGATTCGGTATAATTGATGCTGCTCGACCACCGGTTGTCTCCCTTGAGAACGATCGTTTTTCTCAGGGCTCCGCTAAATTTCTGGTGGACACCGGCTCACAATTGAATCTAATAAAACGCGCAGGATTAGTCTCCGATTTACAAATTAATAGCGAAAGGGTCTATGAACTTACGGGAATTGGTGAAGGGATGATCAAAACGCAGGGCGAGGTAGTTGTTGTAATCCATGATACTCCCATTCATTTCCAAGTAGTAAGCGATGATTTCTCCCTTAAATGTGACGGGCTCCTGGGAATCTCATTTCTGCAAAATCAAGAAGCAACTATTGAATTTAAAGAAAATTTATCTGGTGTGTTAAAATTCGGTAAAGGAGAACCCTTCTCTGGTGTTAATTTCCCACTCAATTTACCCCCTCGAACTAGAACCTTAATCGCAGTACCTGCTAAGGATGATAACCCCTCAGGTTATGTAAGGAGATTAGACGTCGGACATGGTGTTTTTATAGGCGAATGTCTGGCTAGTCAACGGAATGGCTCTGTAAAACTATACGCTATAAATACTACGTGTGACCATATCGTCCTAACGGTACCTCCTATTGAGTTAGAAGAATTCGATTCTAAGCCTTTTCCTGGTTTATCACAAACAATTAATTCCAACTCCGACGCTGACAAATCCAAGGATCGCGCTCAAAGATTAGTTCAGTTGATTAAGCTGCTCGAACTAGACCATTTAAACGAGATTGAAAAGAGTAGTATTTTAGAAGTTATAAATAGATTCGTATACCAGTTTTATCTTCCGATGGATAATTTAGGATCAACAAACGTTACACAGCACACCATAATTACTACCGATGAAGTTCCTATTAAAACCAAACAGTACAGATACCCTTTAGTCCATAAAGATGAGATAAATAAACAAGTAGATTCTTTACTAAGCAGCAAAGTAATACAGCCCTCATGTTCACCGTATAATTCACCGGTATGGATAGTACCGAAAAAATCTGATTCGTCGGGAAAACCTAAGTGGCGAATGGTCATTGACTATCGTAAGTTGAATGAAGTAACCGTGTCCGACGCCTACCCATTACCCAATATTACCGAGATTTTAGATCAATTGGGGGGGGCTAAGTATTTTAGCACCTTAGACTTAGCCTCTGGGTTCCACCAGATACCCATTGATCCATTATCTAAACCGAAAACTGCCTTTTCAACCCCACACGGTCATTTTGAGTTCAATAGGATGCCGTTCGGTTTAAAGAATGCGCCCGCAACTTTTCAAAGAGTGATGGATTTGATATTAACCGGGTTACAAGGTATCGAACTTTTCGTCTATATGGACGACATTGTTATTTACGCGGATTCACTTGAGGAACATAATCGGAAATTAAAAGTACTTTTAGCGCGACTACAAAATTCTGGGTTAACTTTACAGCCACAAAAATGTCGATTTTTACAAAAGGAGATAGTTTACCTGGGTCATGTAATTTCGAGCACGGGGGTGAAACCGGATCCCAGAAAAATCTCAGCCGTTAAGCAATTTCCTATACCTAAAACAAAGAAAAATGTAAAACAATTCTTGGGGCTCGTGGGCTATTATAGGAGATTCATCCCCAACATGGCTAAAATTGCCAAACCCTTGACTAGCTTACTAAAGAAAGATGTTCCTTTTCGTTGGACCACAGTAGTTCAAAGGTCTTTTGAGCAGCTAAGGGATATAATTTGCTTGGAGCCACTGCTGCAGTACCCCGATTTCACAAAGCCTTTCATAGTGACTACTGATGCTTCGGATTATGCAGTAGGTGCTGTGTTGAGTCAGGGTAGAGTAGGTAGTGATCTTCCAATTTCTTATGCTTCGCGAACTCTGAACGCCGCTGAAATGAATTATTCCACAATTGAAAAAGAGCTGTTGGCTGTGTTATTTGGAGTAGAGCATTTCCGGCCTTACCTGTACGGTCAACAATTTACCTTGATTACTGATCATCGTCCTCTAGTGTGGCTGCATAACGCTAAAGATCCCACATCAAAATTAATGAGATGGCGAATTCGTCTAAATGAGTACGATTATAATATAGTTTACAAACCGGGAAAAGCCAATTCTAATGCGGATGCACTCTCACGAAATCCTGTTGATCCTTGCCAGAGCATCGTCCCTCGATCACCAAACGCACTGACTGACGATACGATCCATTCTGATTCTGTAGATCCGGAGAGGGTGCTTGTCTGTGCAGACATGACACCGTTTCCAGATTCTATGGCAGAGGAAGCATACGACAAGAATACTAGTAATGAAATAGAAGTAATGGTAGCATCTGTCTTCTTGGCGCGCGAGAAGATAGAAGCTGATAATTCTGAGGCATTGAATTTGGAAACTGATATATTAGAACCACTTACATGTGAAAAAGAAGTTGAGAATTTTAGAGGGTTTTCCCAGTCGGACATGGTGTCGCCGTTTCGACCCTCCTGTCGGCTAACGTTGACTCCAAGCCTCTGGATCGCGCTTCAGGAGACTAGGGCGGCGGCCTGTGTTCGATATGAGCCCGGGGCTCGCAGTGCTCAGAGGAGACCTTGTGACTCGTCGACCCTTGCGGTGACTTGCATGGGGCTCCAGAGTGTTGATCGTCAAGGTAGAGGGGCACCTTGTTGTTGCTGTTGTTGTTCGAGGAGAAAAGAGTTACAAGAAGAAATTGTTATGCCTGGAAGTGGAAATCCAGAGGCTGAAATGTCTGAAGTTGACATACCGAATTGTTCTGCGATCAAAGCTGCACGGGAATCCCTCGTTAGAAAGACCTCAGTAGATTCTGAAATAAACGAGCCACTTAATGTGGAGATTAATGAAGTTATGGCTAATAATGCGAACATAAATAGACAAACAATTCACCTTTCCCTACTGCCAACCATTCTGTATGTAAAGGATCATTTATATATGCGGAAGGGCAATATTGCTCATTTCTTACCACTTAATGGTGATATTACTTCTAAGGTTACGATTGATTTGTTAAAAAGAAATAGATTTACCTTGCAACAGATGCGACAATATCGGCTTGAGGTTGGCGATGCTATGGCACTTCCTGGTGATCAATCTTCCATTTTCCTCTTATTTTTCAAGGACAACTCTGCGGAAAGTTTAAATTTTGGTTATATTGAATCTTCTCTAAGGGCACTTAAAAACCTTTTAAATTCATTAGATACATGGACTTTTAGTATTTCAAAGGATCTTGATAGTTTTAATAATTTCGAATGGAATCAAGTAGAAGATTTATTTAAACAAGTTTTCACTGACACTAAATTTGAAATCACTGTATGCACGAGCGAAATAATAATCCCGATTAAGTCTAATCGACTAAAAATAATTAAGGAATCTCACGAGTCTTCAATTGGAGGTCATAGAGGTATCGGGAAACTCCAAAAATGCGTGAGGGAGCATTATTATTGGCCAGGAATGATGAAGGAAATTTCAGAATTTGTCCGTTCTTGTCCCACCTGTCAGAGAGATAAGATTCATTCTATGAAAGTTAAACAACCCATGTGCATCACTGACACACCAAGGCGAGCATTTGAAAAAGTCCAAATGGACATTGTAGGGCCTTTACCCTTAACTAAAAATGGCAATAAATATTTACTTACCCTGCAGGATAACCTGACTAAATACTCTGATGCCATTCCATTGGCTAACATAGAGGCAACAACTGTAGCAGTGGCCCTGGCCGAACAATTTATCAGTAGGTTTGGTTGTCCGAGGGTCATACACACTGATCAGGGAAGAAATTTTGTCGGTCAGGTGATGAAAAGATTCTGTCAAATATTCCGGATACAAAGGATAACCTCCACCGCGTTCCACCCCCAGTCTTTAGGTTCCCTTGAAAGAGCACATAGGGTCTTCGTTGATTATTTGAGGCATTATTGTACAAAAGGTGATTGGGACGAGTGGATTCGATTTGGTATGTTTTCATACAATACTTCAGTCCATGAAGCCACGGGGTTTACACCACACGAATTGGTTTTTGGGGTGAGAGCAGTAATTCCATCCGAATTTGCCAAGGAGAGGGTACCGCGCACCTTCGTCCAGTACCTCGACGATCTTTTTGTTAAAATCACCACTACCCAGACACTTGCTGCCGAAAACTTGCAACGGGCTAAAGAGAGAAGCAAAAGATATTACGACCGTGAGGCAAACCCTTGTAAATTTAACGTAGGCGACGATGTGTATTTACTAAAGGAACCACGAACCAAATTAGATTGTCATTGGCTAGGTCCTTACAAGATCAGTAGAGTAATCAACGATTTAACTGTTGAAATAATATTGGATGCTAATAAATTTAAAATTGTACATACAAATAAATTAAAGTTAGCATATATCAGACCGGGTACGTCAACCGACGATATATAATTCTAAATTCATTAGTTATAAATGTTTTAAGCGAGCTTTGAAGTTTAAATTAAATTTAAATTATATTCGTTCTTATTATTATGTTACGTTCAGATTACGAAAAGAGTGTTTTGATTTTGGAAAATGCAATTGTAAGTGTACTACGAACTAAAGAATTATAGATTTAGAAAAGTTGTTTCATGGAAACACCTTTTCTCCGTAAGGGTGAAGGAATGTTACGATCTCATGTGGTGACACATGAATATAGTCTAATGTTAGATGGCTTTGCATGGTCAAGTTTAGACGCGCCAAATTTAAATTGTTGAACGTAGCAACTGGAATTATAAACAAGCATTCCATGGAATACGACTTAGAGACGCTCGTTAATAGTATTGATTGAATATTGATTTCGGTTGCTACGTTACAAAATCATGGATATCATGTAAAACGCTCGTTCTTAATGAACAGGGAACCAATCAAACGATTTGTTAGATATTCATTTAAGAAACTGTAATTTTAATTGGATAACTTTATTAACAAATGCATGTACACTTTTCAATCCTGAACGACGGCATCTTTGCGGATTCATTCGTTGATCAACGACCAAAGCTAGTAGACGTATCTTAGAAAGTACAATAAAACCAAATTACAACACGAATAAGTTTGAGTCAATTTATTCAACCTAATTAATACAAGAAGAAGTTGGAGGGTACAACGAGAGGCGAACGTGAGCAGAGCGCATTAGCGCTCCACGGGCAGAGAACCCATCCCCGACCGCATCCTCATCAGCATCCGTATCCGCATCCACATCAAAACTTCAAAATCCCTGTTACAAGACGTAACAATAGTGTTGCGCGATTCTGTGGGGACTTTAGTTAAACCGTGGGTCCGTGCCCGTGGAGCGCTGAAAGCACTCAGCTCGCGAGTCGGTGCGGGAATTTGAATAATATAAACTCTGGTAATCGGGTAGAACTCAGTACCCAGATAGCACCAAAACGTTTTAAAAACGTTTTAAAAACGTCCAAGTCGGACGTTCAGGACGTCCTAAAAACGTCCAGAAAAGGTCCAGAAAAGGTCCTAGAAACGTCCATTTTCACAAACCAGAACGTTTTTAGGACGTTTTTAAAACGTTTTCAGGACGTTTTCTGGACGTTTTTAAAACGTTTTCAGGACCTTTTCTGGACGTTTTCAGGACGTTTTTAAAACGTTTTCTGGACGTTTTTAAAACGTTTTTTGGACATTTTTAAAACGTTTTTAAAACGTTTTCAGGACGTTTTTGGGACGCTTGACGGTACTGGTTGGATTTAATAAAAATTTAAGGAAGTAAAAGGTTTTCAAAATAAGATTAAACTCGATAACAATTTATTTTATTTGTTGAATTCAGAAATAATGCAGAATATATGCACTTACAATAGATACAAGAATATGTTAGTACGAGGTCCAATATACAGAATATATTCACTTAAAATAGATATGGATGTGCACTTAAATAGACAGCTCTGTATTTTTTCTATTCTCTGCCATTTCCCTGTGTTCTGCTGCACCTTAAACAAGAATTTCGAGGAAACATTACATTAAATTTTACAGTAATCAATATTAGGAATAGTAAAATAAGGGTGATAGTTACATATTAAAACCGTTGCTACGTTTAATTTATGGAAATCTTTTTTCCCTTTTCTGCCAAGGACAACTAAATAGCAATGCAACATCCATTGGTCATCAACGACATTAGCGCCCGTTTTACAAAATTATACTGATTGGAATCATCAAAATTTGCCAATTCGTTAACCTAAAATTTAAAAATTATTCCAACCCTAACCTAGAACTACATACCTATGACCACAAATACTGAAACAAATATACAAAAACTGTACAAATACGTTATGAGAGCTGTATAAAAACTGTATGAACAAACGTTTACAAACATTCGGTTAGAAACATTTAACCAAATGCCTCTGTGTTTTTGGTTTTCTACTGTTTCTTTGAACAAATGTTCATATAAACATTTATATGTATATATGTATGTAGATCTAATTAGGCTTTACCTGTGCGATCTATCCATATTTCGTGGATGGTTTGGGTTAGACAGCGATTACAATCCTTGGTTTTCCTTGAACTCATGTATCCTAATCTATCCGCATTTATCACATGGCACACAGCCTCTTTTGAACGCCTGTTTTGTAGGTAACCAAAGCGTATTCTGGACGTTTTGAAAACGTCTGCAAAAGACGTTTTTAAAACGTCTGCAAAAAACGTCTTTAAAACGACTTCTGGACGTTTTTAAAACGTTTTCTGGACGTTTTAAAAACGTCCAGAAAACGTCCATAAAACGTCCAGAAAAGGTCCAGAAAACGTTTTAAAAACGTCCATTTTCACAAATTAAGCCGTGGACGTTCAGACCTAAAATGGACATAAAATGGACGTTTTTAAAACGTTCTGTGCTATCTGGGTATATTCGACAACGTTTTCTGTCCTGCTGCCAGGATAGATCTGACATTTTACAAATTAACTTCTAGCTCGTCACCTCCGGACGCCCTACTCCTTTAGTTTTGGCGAGTTCCTTCGATTCCCTCTTTTAGTCCCTCAGTCCAATCAGGAAGGTGTCGTCCCTCTAGCTTCGTCAGTGGGTTGTCCTTCATCCCTCTCTTCGTCCTTGGCTCTTCCTCCACGCTTCCCTTGGCTGGTGGTCGAGGCCCGCCTTCCGATTACATACTTTACATACTAAAACTGCGTTGTCTCGTGTACATACTGTATATATATATATTTTATTCGTAGATGTAGAAATTTTAGTCATAGTGTCTCCATCTGGAGTCTCATAGATTCAGGCGCTTCTCTCTCCCCCCTCCTATCAGATCGCCGCGGTTACTCGCGATAATCGCTCTTCAATCAGTCGGTTCCAAACCAATAAGCAAAGTACTCGTATCAATTATTGAGCCTAAAGAGAGAGAGAGAGAGAGAAGCCTTGAAACGCGATCAAAGTACTCGACCAAAAACTCGCTTAATACTAGTGTTTTACACCTTTCTCGTTTATTAAGTGATCTGTTACTCACCCACACAGCACACAGGCGCCTTAAAGGCGCTTTTCAGGCGCATGGTCCCAGGCGCTCGAGGCGCCTTAGAGGCGCCGCGAGCGCCTCACCAGCGTCCAATATGCGCCTTCGGAGCGCCTGATGTTACAAAACGGGACGCCTTAAAGGCGCCTTTAAAGCGCCTGAATTAGGACTGCCAGGCGTTTCAAAGGCGCCTGAAATGGGCGCCTAAAAGGCGCCTGGAACAGGCTTTTTAAAGGCGCCTGGAACAGGCGTGTTAACGGCGCCTGGAACGGGCCTGGATTAGGATTGACAGGCGTCTTAATTATAGATAAATTAGGTCAAATGCAGCTCTTTAAAAATTGCCATTAGGGCGTATGTAAGATGGTTATCGATACTGATTAATTTTAATCTAAATTTAATGAAACAAAGGGTTATTAAAATGAAATCAGACTGGATAAAATTTCATTTTCATTTACTATATTTATTTATGCACGCAATGAATACAGACTGCACTTACATAAGAAGTATAGCTAGGTGATACACATGTACGTATGCAAAGTATACAAAATGTACAGAATATACAGAATATACATATAAAGACACTTAACGTTTCAACGATGGCGCCGAATTTAACAATTTCTCTACGCGGACGATGCGGCGGTCGCGTGCCACTATTCTCTCTCCAAGCGGACGGTGGCAGTGATGTAGCCAGCAGTACTATGCCTACAATGTAGCCATTACTATGCGTACGAGGTAGTCACTGTCTGTGTTCAAAAATTATACTAGGATTGGTTATTACAATCAACATTCAATTTATTCTTATTTGTATAACAAGCGTGAGCACTTAATAGAATAAAGAAAGTAACACACTATTATTGTATAACGTAATATCGAACAATTATAATCTTCTTATAATACTTGAATCGCGAGCACACTTTCATACAACCGTTTACGACAAGATCCGACACGAGAAGAAGGAACGGAAAACCCGGTGTGCAGATACACGACTGACGACAGTGACGACGGCCTTATAGACGCTTCTGAAATTTTGTATAGATGGCGCCAGGGTAGTTACACGGCGCCTCCCGAGCGCCTCCCGAATGGCTCCCGAGCGCCTCCCGAATGCCTCCCGAACGCCTCCCGAGCGCCTCCCGAATGCCTCCCGAGCGCCTCCCGAATGCCTCCCGAGCGCCTCCCGAACGCCTCCCGAGCGCCTCCCGAATGCCTCCCGAATGCCTCCCGAACGCCTCCCGAGCGCCTCCCGAACGCCTTTACAACGCCTAAAAGGCGCATTTAAGGCGCATTCAAGGCGCCTTGTTACAAATCCGGACGGTCAGGCGCTCAGGCCTAAAACAGGCCTAAAACAGGCCGAAAACAGGCGCCTTCAGAACGCCGTGTGCTGTGTGGGCAGTTATTCCTACAACTAGAAACTCTTACAAATAATACTTAAAGAATACTACCACTTAATCCTACGCCTTATTTCTACTTAAATCTAATTATACTAAGAATCCTAAGCTTACTTATACCTACTTAAATCTAAATACTCTAAGGGATTAAAAACTCGAATTCTTGAACCTAACAAAATGGTCCTTCGAGCCGGAGTTTTTGCGGTGAGTTAAAATTCACTCTTCTTGAACAAAGGAATCTGGTGCGTATTCAGTGAATCCACGAGACATCGAACGTTCTCGAACAATCTCGAGCCCATTCGAAAGTGTAAACAGTGCCGGTTGAAACAGTTTTTCTTCGACCGAACGATCTTGGAGCTGAAACACAATGGATATATTCATCGTGGAACAGACATATCAGTATGGACGGATTTCAAGGTTAACTGAGAATATGAAGAAACTCGGCGCGAGTAAAATAACAAAGGGCGTAATTATCTCTCGGCTGGAACTTTTGGAAAATTACTGGGCCACGTTTCTCCAAAACAACTCGAAAATGTGCGCTATTTTCAAGGAAGAACACGCGGAAAAACCCTATTTCAAGGAAGATCTCATGGCTTCGTGCGAAGAAGCTTACTTGCAGCAGAAGGCTAATCTGCTGGATCTTCGGGACGATTTTCCTTACGAACCGGAAGAATCAATACAAGCGGGAACCGACTCGCATGGCAGGACCTTGCAAAGGATCGCTCTACCAACATTCTCTGGGGATTATCAGAGCTGGCCAAGCTTTCGTGATCTATTTCGCTCTCTGGTGATGAAAAACTCGTCTCTCCCTGAAGTTGATAAACTTCATTACTTAAAAACTAGCTTAACCGGAGAGGCCGCTCGACTAATTCAAAACGTCACGGTCACTGCGGACAACTTCAAGCGAGCGTGGGCGGCTATCCTGGAACAATATGACGTACCACGTCTCCTCATTCACGCCCATGTGAAGACTCTTCTGTCGTTGCCACCGATGACGACGGAATCAGCTCAAGGACTAAAGGATTTGCTGCATGGAACCCGAGATGCAGTAGAAGCTTTGGCAACGCTGAAGCTGCCTGTAGAACACTGGAGCGCCTTCTTAGTGGTGCTCACGGCGGAACGATTGGACCCGACAACGAGGATGGCCTGGGAGACGTCCATCGGAACAACGCTGGAGCATCCCACTTTCGAGCAAATGAAAACATTCCTCAGTCGTCAGCTGAGAGCACTCGTGGCATCCGGAGGCAGCCCCAACGGATCAGCTGACCAAAACCGTTCGGAGTCATCGGGTCATCAAGGAGGTGGCCGAAAACCGCCTGCAGCTTCCAGTGGAGCAACGCGTCGGCCCAAGACGCACTGCGTTACCAAGAACGCCAACGGGACTCAAAAGTGTGCTCTGTGTCAAGGCGATCATTTTATACTTTTCTGTCCGAAGTACAAGGCCATGGCTCCCCTGGAGAGGAAGAATCGGGTGATAGAAAAGCACTTATGCTTTAACTGTTTGGCCGCGCATTCCTCTCGCGAATGTAAATCTAGTAAGCGCTGCCAACTTTGTCTGGGTAAGCATCATACCACTATTCACATTCCCATCGAACAAATTTCCTCTTCTGGCACAATTTCGCAGGTAACCGAGCAGCCTGCACAATCTGGAAAGAGCGCTTCTCTGTCGCCGAACTCGACCACTGCAACGACTCATTGCGCACAGGTGCAACCTCCTGGCGCTGCTGTCCTTCTCGCTACTGCATTGGTCAGGGTGGCGTCGAATACTGGGGAGGAGGTGATTGTTCGTGCGTTGATCGATCCTTGCTCCGAGGTTTCCTTGATCGGTGAGAGTATTGCTCAATTATTAAGACTCCCAAGGTCACCAGCTAAAATTCCAGTTATAGGAGTCGCGAAAAATAAAACTTACTCGAGGGGTTCGGTAACCTTAAGAATCTTGCATCGCCACTGCGATTCGGTCAATTTCTCTATACAAGCCCTGGTGCTTCCACGGCTTTCCTCTTATCGACCGAGTCCGGTTTCGGTTTCAGCTTCCTGGTTTCATTTGACCGATCTTGAACTCGCTGACCCCGAATTCTCTTCCTCTAGAAGGGTAGATCTTCTCTTAGGCGCTGAAGTCTATGCTCGAATTATTCGTGAAGGGTTACGGCACGGCCCTCCGCGAGCGCCTGTAGCTCAAGCTACCACGCTGGGATGGATTCTTACTGGCCGGGTCGGCGATCCGGAGAAATTCTCTCAGGCCAAAGCTGCTGTCACTCTTCAGTGTTCTACGGACGTCGATATTTCGGAGATCTTGCAAAATTTCTGGAAGCAAGAAGAGGTGTCGACACCACTTATTACATTAACCGCTGAGGAGAAGGCTTGCGAAGATTATTTCGTTCAAACACATTCTCGTGCAGACAGTGGTAGGTATATCGTAAAGATACCGTTTTCTCGCTCCACGAGCGACCTCGGTCTTTCTCGCCTCACTTCCGAGGTCCTCCTAAGAAAACTAGAAAGAAAATTCCTAAAATCCTCCGAACTGGAAGAGGCGTATCGCCAATTCATGGAAGAGTATGAGACACTCGACCATATGACTCTGGTCGCGGGAGATTCTCGCGATACTTCAAACGTTTATTATTTACCTCACCATGGGGTGGTACGTTCGTCTAGCACTACTACTAAACTTAGAGTAGTTTTTAACGCTTCTTGTAAAACGACTTCCGGTTTCTCGTTAAATGATCTCGTACATACGGGTCCTAATTTACTGCCCGAGATATTCGATATTCTAACGCGATGGCGGCTCCACTCCATTGTCTTCTCGGCGGACATTGAGAAAATGTACCGCCAAATACGCGTCCATAATGACGATTGCGACTTCCAACGCATTCTTTGGCGGAAGGATTCTTCGGACCCAGTACAGGCATACCGACTACTCACGGTCACGTACGGGATGGCGTGTGCGCCCTATCTAGCAATTCGTACGCTTAAACAATTAAGCACGGATGAACGGGAACGTTACCCCTTAGCCGCACCGTGTTTGCTTGATGATGTCTATATGGATGACGTAATTTCGGGAGCTGGAAGCTTGCCGGTCGCGCTCAAACTCCAGAGCGAGTTAATTTCCTTGCTCAAGGCGGGCGGATTCAAACTTAGAAAATGGACCTCGAATCGGCCCGAGCTCCTTGAAAATCTGCCTAACGATTATATTGCTTCTACTCCTGAACTTTCTTGCAATTTTGAGGGCACTTTCTCGCTGCTAGGTCTGAAGTGGCAGACCAGCTTAGACTGCTTTATCTTTACTGTTTCGGCGAAAGCCCGAGACGAAGCTCTTACAAAACGCATCGTCTTTCGCGAGACAGCGAGTCTCTACGATCCTTTAGGCCTTTTGGCGCCGGTGATAATTGTCGCAAAAATATTTGTACAATCGCTATGGCTCCTAAAACTGGAATGGGATGAACCACTCCCTACTTCTCTTAGGGAGACTTGGGAGCACTATTATGCCGGGTTAGGGGCTCTCTCCTCGTTGAGGATACCTCGCTGGCTTCTTGTGAATCCGGAAGCGGGATCTTATGAATTACACGGTTTCGCGGACGCGTCCGAGAAGGCTTACGCCGCGGTTATATATATCCGATCCTCGTTCGATCAGTCAACTCCCCGAATAAGTTTGATCGCCGCTAAAACTAGAGTCGCTCCTTTGAAACAGAACTCTTTACCTCGTCTCGAATTGTGCGCTGCTACCTTTCTCACTCGGTTAATGATACGCGTTACTAAAGTTTTGAATTTACCACGTTGCGACGTGCATCTATGGTCGGACTCTACAATAGTTCTGAGTTGGCTCCAGGGGCAACCTTTCCAGTGGAAGACCTTTGTCGCCAACCGCGTCTCAGAAATTCAGACATCGTTACCGAGTGCGAGGTGGCATCACGTACGTACGAAGGAAAATCCTGCCGATTGCGCATCGCGAGGTCTCAACGGGGCTACGCTAGTAAATTATTCTCTATGGTGGCAAGGACCATCATTCTTAAAAAATTCTGATTACAATCGCGAGTCAAAATGCGTGGTCGAGCTCGGCACCACGGAGGAAAAGCGCTCGCAATCTATTGTTCATACGACTACGATCGCCGAGAGCCCCCCGTTAGGGGACCTCTTGACGAGATATTCCTCGCTTAAAAGATTAATTCACGTAACCGCTTGGTGCTTGCGTTATATGGCGCGGCTTCGACGCAAGCCCTCGTCCTTTATAAAATTCGATTACATTCAAGCGCCCGAGATTGAAGATGTTAAACTTACCTTGGCAAAACTTGTACAGCGCTGCGCATTTCCTAAGGAACTCTCGATACTGGCGAAAGCCGCTTCTCTGACCAGGGGGCCCTTATCTCGTTTGGTCCCTTTCTTGGACGCCAAGGGCGTCCTAAGAGTCGGCGGACGGCTTAAGCATTCAATTCTGGATTTCGACCTAAAGCACCCGATTATTCTGCCTGAAAAGGGAAATTTTACCGTTTTAATCATTCGCGATTGCCATGAACGAGTTCTCCATGGAGGCACTCAACTCACCTTGAGCACGCTTCGACAAGAATACTGGATTATAGGAGGCCGACGCGCTGTTCGGAACTATATACATTCTTGCGTCACGTGTTGGCGATGGCGCGCTAAGGCTTCCCAACAACAAATGGGAAATCTCCCCTCGCCTCGCGTGAACCCGGCTAGACCGTTTCTTCACTCCGGGGTCGATTACGCGGGACCCTTTTTAACCAAAACGTCTCCAGGACGCGGACACCGTACTCGAAAGTCCTACGTCGCCGTCTTCATTTGTCTTTCCACACGAGCGATCCACTTGGAACTTGTATCCGATTACACGACCGACGCTTTTCTAGCAGCTTACCGGCGGTTCGTATCCCGACGAGGAAATTGCGCCTCCATACGCAGCGATTGTGGTACGAATTTCGGCGGAGCGGACAAGGAGTTACGACGCTGGTTCTCCGACGCAAACGACGAATTGGGCAAATTGGCGCCTCTACTGGCCGATCTTGGAACGACATGGCTATTCAATCCACCGGCCGCTCCCCACTTCGGTGGGATCTGGGAGTCCGCCGTGAAATCTATGAAGTTTCACCTTCGGCGCGTTATCGGCGACACTCCATTGACGTTCGAGAAGATGACTACTCTCCTATACCAAATAGAGGCTTGCCTAAATTCTAGGCCCCTCTTTCCTTTAAGCGACGAGCCGGACAATTTTCAATTTTTAACGCCGGGGCATTTTCTTGTAGGCTCCCCTTTAACAGCTGTTCCGGAACCTTCCCTGACTGCGGAGCCGCCAAACCGACTCACTCGCTGGCAGCATCTTCAGCAAATGCGAGATCATTATTGGAAACGGTGGTCGGCCGAATACCTTCAAACCCTGCAAGGACGATCGAAGTGGATCGCTGCCCATCCGAACGTCCAACCCGGGCAACTTTGCCTCGTAAAGAACGAGGCCACTCCGCCGACTCACTGGCCAATTGGACGGATCACAGCCGTTCATCCGGGTCCGGATGGACTCGTACGTGTTGTCACCACCCACACAGCACACGGCGTTCTGAAGGCGCCTGTTTTCGGCCTGTTTTAGGCCTGTTTTAGGCCTGAGCGCCTGACCGTCCGGATTTGTAACAAGGCGCCTTGAATGCGCCTTAAATGCGCCTTTTAGGCGTTGTAAAGGCGTTCGGGAGGCGCTCGGGAGGCGTTCGGGAGGCATTCGGGAGGCATTCGGGAGGCGCTCGGGAGGCGTTCGGGAGGCGCTCGGGAGGCATTCGGGAGGCGCTCGGGAGGCGCCGTGTAACTACCCTGGCGCCATCTATACAAAATTTCAGAAGCGTCTATAAGGCCGTCGTCACTGTCGTCAGTCGTGTATCTGCACACCGGGTTTTCCGTTCCTTCTTCTCGTGTCGGATCTTGTCGTAAACGGTTGTATGAAAGTGTGCTCGCGATTCAAGTATTATAAGAAGATTATAATTGTTCGATATTACGTTATACAATAATAGTGTGTTACTTTCTTTATTCTATTAAGTGCTCACGCTTGTTATACAAATAAGAATAAATTGAATGTTGATTGTAATAACCAATCCTAGTATAATTTTTGAACACAGACAGTGACTACCTCGTACGCATAGTAATGGCTACATTGTAGGCATAGTACTGCAGGCTACATCACTGCCACCGTCCGCTTGGAGAGAGAATAGTGGCACGCGACCGCCGCATCGTCCGCGTAGAGAAATTGTTAAATTCGGCGCCATCGTTGAAACGTTAAGTGTCTTTATATGTATATTCTGTATATTCTGTACATTTTGTATACTTTGCATACGTACATGTGTATCACCTAGCTATACTTCTTATGTAAGTGCAGTCTGTATTCATTGCGTGCATAAAGTCATATTGTTATAGAAATATATACATATATATATATATATATATATATATATATATAACACACACACATATATATATAATAAAATATGCCTCCGTATAACAAACTAGCCTACACGTTACCCGGTTTCACCCGGGAATTATTTACGATGTTTCCAAAATAACAAAGCCTAAAAAAATAAATAGCCTATAATCTAATCTAGGACGTACGTAATGTATATTCAAAATTTCATTGAAATCCGTTCAGCCGTTTAGGCGTGAAAGAAGGACAAACAAACAGACAACGAATGACTTTTATATATTAGTAAGAACAAGTAATGTAACACAAGTATTGTATAAGTATAGCTTTTAAATATTTGTAAACACACTGTGCATTATATATTTTATATCAAAGCATGGCATGTAATAGTAATAATGATAAAAAAAGAAATATATGTGTCCAACTGAGAACCTCCTTGTTTTATCAAGTATCTGTAAACAAATTTTAAATAAATAAATATAGTAAATGAAAATGAAATTTTATCCAGTCTGATTTCATTTTAATAACCCTTTGTTTCATTAAATTTAGATTAAAATTAATCAGTATCGATAACCATCTTACATACGCCCTAATGGCAATTTTTAAAGAGCTGCATTTGACCTAATTTATCTATAATTAAGACGCCTGTCAATCCTAATCCAGGCCCGTTCCAGGCGCCGTTAACACGCCTGTTCCAGGCGCCTTTAAAAAGCCTGTTCCAGGCGCCTTTTAGGCGCCCATTTCAGGCGCCTTTGAAACGCCTGGCAGTCGTAATTCAGGCGCTTTAAAGGCGCCTTTAAGGCGTCCCGTTTTGTAACATCAGGCGCTCCGAAGGCGCATATTGGACGCTGGTGAGGCGCTCGCGGCGCCTCTAAGGCGCCTCGAGCGCCTGGGACCATGCGCCTGAAAAGCGCCTTTAAGGCGCCTGTGTGCTGTGTGGGGTACGTTTTATGAGTCCTGACAATAAACTCTTCCTTGTCCCTTGGTTCAATTATGCTTAAAACTTTCCAGATGTGTTGCTCGCTTCAAATCCGTACGCCTGCAATAAATCTATCTACTACAAAGGCTTTTGAATTTCGCTCCCTATCTGACTTCGATATCACTACGTCCTACAGCTAATTTCACGCGATTACACATATGCACACCAGCGAGCATCGCAACAATAGCGAGTCGTGGCGTAATAGATACACTCCGTGTTCGCGCTGCGCATATATATATATATATATACTTGGCGCGAGACACTACCGTGTCTCTTGAACAGGACATCGACAATATTGAAAGGGAAGACAAAGTTTTAAATGGTTTTACGAGACGAGCAGCTGCCCGCTCGACGAAATTTGGCACGCAGATGTGGAAGGAAAAGTTAAGCTTTTTACTATCCTCGCCTGGCCTAACTGTAGATTAGAAACTTACTGAATGCAACCCCGGGTTCTCGTACGCTTTCTAAGTTCAGGTATTAGCTATTAATATTCCACGAGCGCATTTGGAAATTATTAAGGAAAACCTTCGAAAAGCACAACGCGCTTTTCGTGTTTCCTACACAGCACAACGTCCCGGGGACGTCGACAGACCGTACCAGGAACGTCCCAGGTACGTCCTGTTACTGATCAGGACGTAAAGACGGTCTTTACGTCCTGATCAGTAACAGGACGTACCTGGGACGTCTGCAGACGTCTGTAGACGTTCCAGCCCACACAGCACACGGCGTTCTGAAGGCGCCTGTTTTCGGCCTGTTTTAGGCCTGTTTTAGGCCTGAGCGCCTGACCGTCCGGATTTGTAACAAGGCGCCTTGAATGCGCCTTAAATGCGCCTTTTAGGCGTTGTAAAGGCGTTCGGGAGGCGCTCGGGAGGCGTTCGGGAGGCATTCGGGAGGCATTCGGGAGGCGCTCGGGAGGCGTTCGGGAGGCGCTCGGGAGGCATTCGGGAGGCGCTCGGGAGGCATTCGGGAGGCGCTCGGGAGGCGTTCGGGAGGCATTCGGGAGGCGCTCGGGAGGCATTCGGGAGGCGCTCGGGAGGCGCCGTGTAACTACCCTGGCGCCATCTATACAAAATTTCAGAAGCGTCTATAAGGCCGTCGTCACTGTCGTCAGTCGTGTATCTGCACACCGGGTTTTCCGTTCCTTCTTCTCGTGTCGGATCTTGTCGTAAACGGTTGTATGAAAGTGTGCTCGCGATTCAAGTATTATAAGAAGATTATAATTGTTCGATATTACGTTATACAATAATAGTGTGTTACTTTCTTTATTCTATTAAGTGCTCACGCTTGTTATACAAATAAGAATAAATTGAATGTTGATTGTAATAACCAATCCTAGTATAATTTTTGAACACAGACAGTGACTACCTCGTACGCATAGTAATGGCTACATTGTAGGCATAGTACTGCAGGCTACATCACTGCCACCGTCCGCTTGGAGAGAGAATAGTGGCACGCGACCGCCGCATCGTCCGCGTAGAGAAATTGTTAAATTCGGCGACATCGTTGAAACGTTAAGTGTCTTTATATGTATATTCTGTATATTCTGTACATTTTGTATACTTTGCATACGTACATGTGTATCACCTAGCTATACTTCTTATGTAAGTGCAGTCTGTATTCATTGCGTGCATAAATAAATATAGTAAATGAAAATGAAATTTTATCCAGTCTGATTTCATTTTAATAACCCTTTGTTTCATTAAATTTAGATTAAAATTAATCAGTATCGATAACCATCTTACATACGCCCTAATGGCAATTTTTAAAGAGCTGCATTTGACCTAATTTATCTATAATTAAGACGCCTGTCAATCCTAATCCAGGCCCGTTCCAGGCGCCGTTAACACGCCTGTTCCAGGCGCCTTTAAAAAGCCTGTTCCAGGCGCCTTTTAGGCGCCCATTTCAGGCGCCTTTGAAACGCCTGGCAGTCCTAATTCAGGCGCTTTAAAGGCGCCTTTAAGGCGTCCCGTTTTGTAACATCAGGCGCTCCGAAGGCGCTCGCGGCGCCTCTAAGGCGCCTCGAGCGCCTGGGACCATGCGCCTGAAAAGCGCCTTTAAGGCGCCTGTGTGCTGTGTGGGAGGGACTTTGCCGGACGTTGTGCTGTGTGGGTTACGAGTCCTGACAATAAACTCCGCCTTGTCCTCTGTTTCAAACTTGCTTAAAACCTTTCAAATGTGCCGTTCGCTTCGAATCTAATTATAATATATCCATCTTTCATTACAAAAAAGATTTTAAATTTCGCTCTTGATTTAACTATCGATTATATACATTTCCGTGGCTACGTTCAAGCGATAGCATAACAACTAACAAAATACAATAAAATAATATTAGAAATTAAAAAAATAATAACCAAATGCATTAATATCAATGTTTCCTGCTTAAAAAAGTAATAGGAACAGATATTATTTTTGTATTATCCTCTATATACTGTTTAGAAATGTTTTAGAGAACACAAACATGAAACTTTCAGAACACACTAATGTATGCGTAGCGTTGTATGCAATTAAGTCAGAAGAGGCATGATGCAAACATAAAGTTTCGATTTTAGTTTGATATAAAAAACAGCAATATCATGAAGCTAGTGAGGTTTGTAATCTATTAATTGTAATAATTAATACACGTATATAAGTTTTTATCATATTTTTGTTGGTTATTGATTTTGAAAAACCAACAGTTGTACGATATAACCTCACATTTGTCAACGTTTTAATTATTTTTAAATGTCAAATAATTTTATTTTTAATAGAATAGTATGTTTTTAGATTTTTGATGAAACTCAGTCATGAGACTGTAACGATAGAATTGAAGAACGGTACACAAGTGCATGGTACTATTACCGGTATGTCTACATAACCTATATTTTATATTCTCATGTTAATGATACTTGTTGATTGAAGAATTTGCACATTTTTTTTTTAAATAAATTCATGTATTATCTGTTTTCAGGAGTGGATGTAGCAATGAACACACACTTAAAAACGGTGAAAATGACTATAAAGAATAGAGACCCTGTACAATTAGATACTTTAAGTTTACGAGGGAACAATATCAGATATTATATATTGCCAGATTCGTTACCACTTGAAACATTACTCATAGATGATACACCAAAGGCTAAAGCTAAAAAAAAGGAAGCTGCACGAGGTTTGTAAATTTATTAATTTACGAGTGTAAATTGCATATTGCTGAGATCTAATAACTTAAATGTTACTATTTTATTTGTGCGATTATGTTACTAAAAATTCATTTATACTTTATACTAGTGAAGTGTGAAGTAAAAACATAAAGAACGTGTTTTGTTTAAATGTAGTAAAATGACACATTTTATTGCTTGAATTATGTGTTGTCATCAATATACTATTATACATTGTTTTTCTGTAACATTTCTCTTCCTAACTAAAAGATAATGTAGCATTCGAAATGTACAGATAGTATTAAAAAACCAAAAAGTGATATCAGCGCGTAGGTTCGGTCATATAAATGCGAACCTCTTAAAATACGGTCGAAATTATAAATTCTTTATTTAAAACGAACGGCGAAGTACAGATAGTGGTGCGAAAATAAATTTGGCAAAATGTTACTATTACAAGAGTTCTCATTAATAAAATCGCACTGGTATCAGGCATGTCTTTGAATAATTTATTGGCGATTTAAGTAGCCTATTGTTCCTTTTATAAGAATTTTTGTTTTTTTTTTAACCAGAGATTGAAACGCTTCCAGGAAAAACTGTTTTAAGCAGTTAGTAGAGGTTCTTGATGAAATAGTTATGAAGAACCCGATTAATCTTATGATAGCATATCTAGACATTTCCAATGCTATATTATCTTTTAGTTAGGAAGAGAAATGTTACAGAAAAACAATGTATAATAGGATATTGATATTCATTTGTAGGTGAAAATAGTTCTTATGTACAATTATCACAGTTACGATTCTAATATCAGTTCTTGTATTGATTGTGTAGCTGTTTACATATCTATTGTATACAAATAGCTGTTATAGAACCGATATTAGAACTGCAATTGGTATAGATATGCACAGTGTTCATTATAATGGTATTCTCTATATGTAGATATATATATAACTTCTTATTAAATAGCGACAGTGGTAGCAATGAAAATCTCTGATTTTGGAAATTTTGTAATTTTCGACCTTATTCTGCAATATTGAAGCGTTTATAGCTCAGAGTAACGTTAACCGATTTTGATGGAATTTTAGGCATGTAAACAACTTGCTTCAATATATAAACGGGGATTTTGAATTTTCATTACAGGCTCACGAAAAAACTTTAAAAAACATTTACTATTTTTTTGCTATTCCGACGCATTGCATTCTTTTTTCAAAACGACGAATTACGTCACTTAGCAAACTAATCCTTCTAGCTTCTCAAAAAAGCTCGTGTCGTTTGGACCAATTCTAAAAAGTTATGCGACTTTAAAATTTTAAACTGTCTTTTGTCCGCCACTGTATAACAACTTAGTGTTTATATCGCGGAAAAGAAGATTTTTCCGGACCTAACCTTATATGACACCCTGGGCACACACAAAACTGTCCATAAATTGCAATAGTTGAAATTTCGTAAAACAATTTTTTTCAGTGATTTTTTTTTATTTTTGTTAAGTTAATGGGACCATATCATTTATCCTATCTAGAGTTGTAAAGAAGATTAAAATAAATATGATAGTAATGGGAAATGTCGGCATATCAGTGGTAAGAAGAACAGATCCTCTATGCCCTTTTTACTACTGGCACGCTGGCACTGATCTGTCAGAACTGATATGAGTGCCCAGACTTTAAGTATCTAAGTAAATTACTGCACACATGTAATTATATACATTAAATTGAGATTGTATTGGTACACTCAATTCATTTTAGTGTTTTATTCAGTCACTTGTCTATTTTACCATTATGTTTATCATCCCCATATTCTCTAGTCCAGGCCTTCCCAAGTAGGGGAAATGCACTCCTGAAACACATGTTTCGGTTCTCCCTCCAACGCTGCGCTTTCAGCTAAGATGGGACAATTCCCACTACCCTCTCTCCGAGGAGACAGTACCGCCGCTAGGAAGCATGCCGGGGCGCTTTAGGGTGAAAGTACCAAAGGTGTCAAGTTTTTATAGGAAATTTCATAATGACTTCAAAATAGAGTGCTAGTTTAAATTTTAATTTTTCCTATTATTTTGAAATCTAAAAACTTGACACATTTGGTACTTTCACCCTAAAGCGTCCCGGCATGTTTCCTAGCAGCGTTACTGTCTCCTCGGAGAGAGGGTAGTGGGACTTGTCCCACCTTAGCTGAAGGCGCAGAGTTGGAGGGAGAACCGAAACATGTGTTTCAGGAATGCATTTCTCCTACTTGGGAAGGCCTGCTGTAGTCTATATGACTATTACCTAATCAACCTATACTATTATATGTTTAATATGCTTCTTTCCTGCAACTGTCAATAAAAATGGCATTAGCCATTATTGTTAGATTTGGTTTCATCTCCTATAGAATGAATAGTGGATGGTAAAAATGATCAGGTTTCATTTTAAAAAATTTGGATTAGTTTGCTTTCATAATGAAAAGATGTTTGAAAATTTTAAATATTTTAATTTATTAGTGGTTAAAAGTTGACGAAATTCTCGTGAACCTTTAACTTGTCATAATATAATTAAAAAATCGTGGATACTGTTACAATGAATACAAGAATTGTTTTTGCGTATTTTATATATTTCTGGTCATATTGTATAACTGTTAACCTATTTTAGTGTATAAAAAGATACACATATTTGGAATGTTAAAATGTATAAAAAAAATTATATAGGGTTTCTCATCTAAATTTGCTGTCCGAAACTTTTATCCTATTTTAATATTTAAAGAAATGTTTCCTATAAAAGCTACATAATTTTATTTGAAACATTGCATGATAAAATTATTCTCATTTTATGTATCAATGCCAAGGAAAAATGAAGGCTGCCTTAGTTTCTTTTACATCAGGCCTTCCCAAGTAGGGGAAATCTGCTCCTGGAACAAATGTTTCGGTTCTCCTTCCAACGCTACGCCTTGGACGATTTCTGCTGTCCTCTCTCTTTCTGCCTCATAGCGGCATTACTGTCTCCTCTGAGAGAGGGAGTGTTGGAGGGAGAACCGAAACATGTGTTCCAGGAGCAGATTTCCCCTACTTGGGAAGGCCTGTTTTACATAATATGTATGATATAATAATGTTTGTAGTATCTGGTGGAGGCTTTAAATACTTTGGGTGGGACACAATTGCAAAACATTGGTTTAAATCGACCAAGCCTTTTTGCATGGTTATATCTGTTAGGAAAGATTTGTCCAGCTTGTCTTCAAGCTTTGAATCCGTGCTGATATTACTGAAAATTTGAGTTTTTATATTTTCTATTAGATCTTTACGAGGGTACTACCAATAGATGGATGAGTTTTTCCGAATAAAAATTAATCTAATCTCGAGCTCATTTAAGAAGGAACTTGCCGACCGACGAGTTTAGATCGGTTCTGCACATGTTGGCGACGAAACAAGTTACTTTGTCATTCTATTGATAATATGTACTTTCATGGAGGTCTAAATAGACAATATAGAAAATAGAATTATCTATTGGCTATACCACAAACAAACGCTCCCTCGGAGCCAATGATCGCATTCTACATGCGCGAATTAAGTTCCTTCTTAAATGAGCTCGAGTATTAATATGACCACATATGGCCTATTTTTATATATATATATATTTCAAATCACTCCTAAATTCCATAGATCAGTTGCACATTATGTACAATTAAAAAAGGTCTAAATGAGGTCAACTGTAGATCTTTTTTCACCAAGTAAACTTTGTCATTCTATTGATAATATGTACTTTCATGGAGGTCTAAATAGACAATATAGAAAATAGAATTATCATAAAATTATGCACAAAATAATCTCCGATCGCAGTTTCTTTTCAAAGCAAACAGTTCGAGACTCTCGGACAATGCTTTTGATATTTTTTATATTAATATGAAAACTGGTCAGTGCCACTCAAAGACTTCAGTCGAGCGTATACAATGATGTATAACTCCAACAGCTAAGGAAGGTCTTACGAAATAATCATGAACGAAATAATCCATATGTTTTTTTATTTAAGTAAGGTCTTACGAATATATTAATACAAATATTTATCAATATGTCACAGATATGAAAGTGTCCTAAATTATGAAGACTTTTCAGCTTGTTAATTTCATACTTTTGGATATAAATGTTGTGGATTTGAAGTGACGAAGTACAGTGAACTATAATCAAGTACAATGAAGAGGAAAAACTTGAAATGATTTTCCTGTTAAATGATTATACCTGTTGTATATGAAAAAGAAAAAGACCATCAAACGTCGAAAGTCATGCCGACAATTTCATTGATGTACAATCTTTATTGACTGTGATTAATTTTTGAGTTGTTGAGCATTGAACTTGTCTTCGAAGACATTATTACGCACTATTTAAAAAATTATACCATAATATGTGAAAAATAGCAAAGCATGAAGCAATATATGTACTGTAAAAAAACATTTCTTTAAATAGTAGAAGTATGTAAAACATTTCAAATGATAAACTTGAGTGAAACACCCTGTATGTCCATAGTCATGTTTAGTTCTATATGCATTTTCTTCAAAATCTGTTAACTGAAGCACTTTTGCCGTAATTTTAAATTGGTGATCTTAATTTCACTTTTATTATGCACTTATACATTAAACTTAACTTTTAGGAGCAGCACGTGGTCGAGGACGAGGTGGACGTGGTACACGAGGTGGCCGTGGTGGACGAGGTAGAGGAAGGGGTAGACGATAGTCGCATATTGTGTTCTAATAAAGACAATCTAATTCAACTTTTGCACATTAAAAGAAAAGATTTGTACGTGTGTAATGTATTATTACATACAATTGACATAACTTAATAAATTGCATTGCTTTTCTAATGCGGTGTTGAAGCTTCCTATTATTATTAATGTTTTAACCGGTTAACTGGCAATGTGAATGGTTAACTATCATATATGATCAAAAAAAATCTGGCCAATTTTGCTTATGTATCATATATGATCAAATGGAATAACTTTTTTTATTTTTGTTTAAATGATTGCCTGGTGAGGCGGTGGGGATTGCCACTGGTCTGGCCAGGGAAGGAATGGCCTCCAACAGACTTGGACGAACAGTTCTTTCAGTTATTCGGCGAGTGGGCTTCGTTTGTAACAAAGACGAGCACCACAGAAAGACAGCACGAATAAACACGACTCACAAACACGCTATTTACAATGTTCAAGAACTGTACAACTATGTACAAGGCGCTGGGTGCGAGGGCTTGGGAAGCCGTTTTACGCTTGGTTAGAAGCGTGGGTCGCTGGGCGACAAAATAGTAACGGTAACCCGTGCGTGCGAGAGCGTGTTGATGCACTCGAGGTGTTCGAGGAACTAACTGCCGGATTCTCGGAAGCGCGCAACACTTGAATTCGGCAAAAACGCGTGACGTCGCCAACCGTCTTACCGGACGGTGTGTCACCGTGTTTACATACTCTCGCACGCACGTTTAAATCGGCCGATCAGCTGTTGCGCTGATTTCGGCTGCAACAATTTTCAAACGATTTAAATGAAACTTGGTATGTAATGGTTTCTGAGGTCGCTGAATCTGAATTTGGCATTGGAATTGTAAAGTTCAATATAGCAGACTCAAAATGGCCAACCCAAAATGGCTGCCAAATATTAAGGCTGCCGTCTCATTTTTGTTATGGTCCAAATCGATCGAAGCGTCGCCAGTAAACAGACGGACCTTAATGAAAAAAGAAGACGGACCCGATAAAAAGAAGTTGTACAGGGGTGAAATCTCCAGGTACTCTATGTAGAGTCTACATTATGTAGACGAATTTTTGACGCATAGCTGCCACATTTTCTGTTCTTTCTGTCTCTGCCGCGCTGTTGCCACAGCTCCTTCTATTGAGAATACTTGGAGGAATACGACACGAGAGCTGCGTCTAGGCAGGGATCGGCCGGCTTCAGCTACCGCTGATGGAGGGGAAACACCCACAGGAGCGGTGGTTACGTGTGCGGAACTGCGGTGCGTCCTTCATGCACACATAACCACCCCTCCTCTAGGTGTGTCCCCCTGCATTATCGGTAGCTGGAGCCGCTGATCCCTGGTTGTATACGTTACGAAACTATGCGTACACCAATACGAAATGAAGCTATCGAGAAAAGATCAATGTTCTGACCAATAAAGCTCCTGAATTTTTTCGGAGCGAACGCACACCTATTCTGATGTGTGTATTTCTACGCTGGCAGCCAGAGTTGGGCATTATTCGACTAAATTTTCATTCGAATATATTCGTATAAATCCCCAAAATTTATTCGCGAATAACAAATAACGATCGTCCGTTGTGTTCGGTGCTCGCCTCTTGGTCTTAGCACTTGACCGGGCTCAACCCTCGGCCAAGCAGATTCACAGTTTTGCACTTGTTTTACGCTTTGAACACTCAATGTCTGAGATTTTGTCAAATTGAAACACGGTTACACAGTGCATGTGAAAATAAGAGGGGTTCCAGTTGTCACATTTTGTTACATTCAAAATTGTTTTATAAACACAGACCCTCAAAGTACACAACTTTCATCGAGTTTTTGAAAATTACCTTTCGAATTTGGCAAAATGGTTATTTACATCCTCCTTATTTTCACATGGACTCTTAACATATTTCAATTTGAACAAAATCCCCAGGACGACGGGGAGGACATAGTCGTGATAGAACAATATTTATATTTACTCATAAAAAATGTATTAAAATGATTGTTTATGTTGTTTGTTTTGATAGAATGTAAAACTTCCACATTCGCTATCGTATCGGCATGAACGTTTAACATACTGCTGAGATTTTAAAGATGAAAATGAATTTAACCCTTTCGCTACGGCGGTTCATTCCACCGGGTGACATCCACTGAAAGTGAGCTCGCGCCGCGCGTGTACACATTTCGTTACGCCGGTCTGCTCCGCCGAGTGACCTCCATTGAACGGGACCCCGCGCCCCCAGTGTACACATTGCGTGTGGACAGTCTTCGACGTTCAGGCTTGCGTCTTACGCCTGAGAAACACCGCCGTGAAATGTTTTTGAAAGAAAAGGGACTTTTCTTTAAAACAAGATGTTTATAATTTCTCCACTAACAAATTTTTAATTAATCTTTGAAATTAATATTTTTACACAACAAAACACAATAGTAATATAATGATAACATAATATTGAACAATATCTTTTTAATAATAGTATTCTGTATGAAATGTTTCAAAACAGGGAGAAACACATAACCCAACATCACAGATCTTACATTCGTATCGCGATTCACGTCTTTTATTATTTTTTGCACATACCACACATTTTCTTACTGGATTCTTTCCTTTCGCATTGTGATTTTCATACACTGATAGAAAGTGTCTTGCAGTAAGACGCATTTGATTAATAGGACCAGATTTAGTACATTTGTTAGCGATTTCCGGTTGTTGATAGTGTTTCAAAACTTGTCGAATTAACTCGAGATGGAATTTTGTCATCGATATCTGTTTACCTGTTTTTATCGTATATAAGCAATAAGCATTCCATACGCATATGTCCAATAGATGATAAAAATATTTCTTATACCACTTCAGATTTTTTCTTTGGGAATGAATGGTGCTTATGACCATGTCTGTTTTGCCCACGGTCCCCATCAAACGATTATAATCCACGACACACTTTGGTTTTGTGATTATTTCTTTTGTACGATAATGTATTTTCGTATTAACAAATTCTTCGGTGTGGAAAATAGACAACATATACAGGATGTCACAAAAATGCTGCGGGTCCTTAAAGGGGGTGATTCGGGGGATGATTGCAAACAACTTTTTCCTTTGCAAAAATGCTCCCCGAGGTTTCGTTAACGAGATATTAACAAAAAGCACCGACCAATCAAAGCGCGCGCCTTCCGTCCGAGCTCCCGCGGTAGCGTTGGCTACGCGGTAGGCGACTGCGCTTGTACTACGAACGTACGAACAAGCAAGTCGGCATGCAAACCAGTTTACATATTTTTTTTTAAAGTATAATCTTAAATAAGAATTATTTGAAGTGAGAGGATAAGAAGTATGTAAATTTCGATTTTAAATAAGGCATAAACGAAAAGGTAATGTAGCAAAAAATGTACGACATGTGATCGTAATTCGTTATTGAGGTAAAAATCCGTAGTTTAATAACGGCCAACACAACTAAATTTAAACAATAATATTAGGTATATGAATAAATTCTTTCCGACTGGATTTACATAATCAGTACAAAGGTACAGAATTTCTATTGCGGTGGTATTCATAAGCTGCCAGAAAAATGGCAAAAGGTAATGAACAATAATGGAAATTATGTCGATGATTGAGTTGTTTTCATATTTTTTAAATCGAATTGTTATTGTACCCTAAAATCGGAAAGAATTTATTTCTACACCTAATAATCACCAATAAATTAAATAAAACTCACCCATTCGGACATTCCTTTCCTTCCTTTTCGGAAACCTGTGTCACTGGGTCACTGTACCGATTCTGGTCATCGGTGGACGAAAAGATTTATGGTAGGATAGCGCCCAGTGCTCAGCTGATCACAGGTATTCGCAGGACACCACCCGAAAGTAAGGGTCGCAACGTCAAGTGCGTCCGGGTTAATGTACCGAATATTCACGTCACTGCACTGGTACTAACACTGATCACATAATTTATTTTCCACGGAACGTGTTGTTCCTACGTTCCACTGCCGACGCTCGCACGGTAGCACTCGCGTCCCCGTCGTTCCGCGCGTACACCCAGAACATAGCGTAATACTCTTCGGCGGAGTACATTTCTAGGCCGAGATTACTAGCTGACTGACAGGATTTTTTCCCAAACAACTTCCTCTACCCCCAAGTAGTTTCTCTCGTCCCATTATGAGTTTACTCCCACCAGGACAAGAGGCTTTAGGTAAAAAGAAGCCAGCACATTTTCGAAACACACGTGTTTTGCAGAAGTGCAACGAACACTTTCACAAAAGCCCGCGCTCCGTCCTTCTACTGCCAATGTACCCATTGTTTCGAGATAGAAAACAGACACCACGTGTATCGGTTCGAAGGGGTCCGAAGGGAAGACAAGCAGAAAGTCATCGAGTTGCTATAAAGAATTCACGTCTGCTACGAGGCGGAACCAATTAAGTCATAAATTATCCGAAACTGTAGGAAACCGTTCTCTACCGCCGACTAGCGGGACAATACGGTCATAAACCGCGACCCTGGCGAAATGCTCTGGCTGATCAGTCTGATTAATTTTGGAGAACTAGAAATTACAAAGTATTATCCAGCATCAAAACGTAAGCACGCGTCGACGTATTCGGTGCGAGAGACTGCGGGCTTGAAGTCCCCTTGGCCGCAAACTAGCCAACTGGGCCTGCTTATCTCTCATGTCTAAACACGCGCTCGAATTTCAAAACAAAAGAGCGCCTGTTTAGACACGAGAGATAAGCAGGCCCAATTGGCTAGTTTGCGGCCAAGGGGACTTCAAGCCCGCAGTCTCTCGCACCGAATACGTCGACGCGTGCTTGCGTTTTGAAATTCGAGCGCGTGTTTATACTCGAGAGATACGGGAATACCTGTCCTGCGAATACCTGTGATCAGCTGAGCACTGGGCGCTATCCTACCATAAATCTTTTCGTCCACCGATGACCAGAATCGGTACAGTGACCCAGTGACACAGGTTTCCGAAAAGGAAGGAAAGGAATGTCCGAATGGGTGAGTTTTATTTAATTTATTGGTGATTATTAGGTGTAGAAATAAATTCTTTCCGATTTTAGGGTACAATAACAATTCGATTTAAAAAATATGAAAACAACTCAATCATCGACATAATTTCCATTATTGTTCATTACCTTTTGCCATTTTTTTGGCAGCTTATGAATACCACCGCAATAGAAATTCTGTACCTTTGTACTGATTATGTAAATCCAGTCGGAAAGAATTTATTCATATACCTAATATTATTGTTTAAATTTAGTTGTGTTGGCCGTTATTAAACTACGGATTTTTACCTCAATAACGAATTACGATCACATGTCGTACATTTTCTGCTACATTACCTTTTCGTTTATGCCTTATTTAAAATCGAAATTTACATACTTCTTATCCTCTCACTTCAAATAATTCTTATTTAAGATTATACTTTAAAAAAAAATATGTAAACTGGTTTGCATGCCGACTTGCTTGTTCGTACGTTCGTAGTACAAGCGCAGTCGCCTACCGCGTAGCCAACGCTACCGCGGGAGCTCGGACGGAAGGCGCGCGCTTTGATTGGTCGGTGCTTTTTGTTAATATCTCGTTAACGAAACCTCGGGGAGCATTTTTGCAAAGGAAAAGTTATTTGCAATCATACCTCCCTTTTATCATACCATTTCATGGTTAAAAAATGTTTCGACGAGCGGAAACTCGCTTCGCCTTTTTTCAATTTATTTTCTATTTTTGGCATCCCTCTGTGTCTTTTTGTACTGTTCCACAGGCGTTGGTACATTTTCTTGTAAAAAAGTAAAGAGAGCTGAACTTGTGTGCCAGTTGTCGACGTATAGTGTATGGCCTTTGTCTAAATAAGGTCTTAAGGGCGTAGACACGGGTAATGCAGCGCGCTGTATACCGACACAATCTGGCCCGAAACATGGGTTTAGTAGAATACGCTTTTCGTCGTTATATGAGCGAATTTTGGGCTGGCCGAAGTCTCATTCGAAAGAGAAAGGTTCAGTGCAGCGCGCTCTGGTCATGGTTCGACGAGATTGTGTTGATATCTAATAATATGAGTGTTGAAAGTAGAGCAAAAGTCGACAAAATACACCCGCATAAATCCAAGTATTTTTAGGCCACTAAAAGAGTTTTGTGACTCAAACGATGACCAGAGCGTGCTGCACTGAACCTTCCTCTTTCGAATGAGACCTCGCTCAGCCCAAAACCTGCTCATATAAGGACGAAAAACGAAAAATCCCAAACCCATGTTTCTGGTTAGATTGTCGGTATTACAGCACGGTGCATCGCCCGTGTCACGTGACGTGTCTACCCCCTTAATAGCTCTACAACAATATTCCCAGATATTCCAATGTTTCCAATATTTGCAACTTTTGATAAAGATCCATCGTAAATAATGAAGTCCTAAATAAATCCGGATTTGGAATCACATAAAATAAAGGATTTAATCCCAAATCTGTTTCTTTTAGATGGAATATATATTGTTTAAAAGACAATCTGCCTTTATATAAAAGCAAACTTTCTGTCGATGTATAAATCTTGGAATGGATAGAATGTATCCTTAAAACTTTGTCTAAGCATATCACAGATTTCGCGTATTTTATATATTCTGTCACTATCTACATTCATATCATTTGTGTTGAAATGTAACATTTTCAGTAAATATAAGAAACGATCCCTCGACATTATTTGGCCAAAAATGTTGCTTCTCAAAAGTTCGTCATTAGACCAGTATTCATAATGCGCTAATTTTTTGTTCCACGGCATCAATAGTTTTATGGCAAGAAAACAATACATTTCCGCAAGAGAAGTGCCTCGTGAATCTCTCAGAGTGTTATTATTTTCTACGCGGTGCTGATAACTATTTGTCGTTCCAACAATGAAGGTGGCGAAGTTCTCAGAAAAGAATAATTTAAAATAATCTAAAATTGGTGCACAAAAATTTATTGTTGTTTGTATCCCCGAATGCTGTCTAGAAAATTTATGAATTGTAGGTTGAGCCGGTTCGGAAGTCCACGTAATATCCGATACATATTTCTTAGAGGTAATTGAATTTTGTTCTTCAGATTCAGATTCGGATGTGCTTAAGGGGGGAAGCCACTGTGACGGACGAAAATAAAGGCTATTTTCAAGACATTCTTTTATAATGAAATGTAACTTTCTACGAAAAATCTTTATTACCAACTGAAAATACATATCTTTAACTAATAGTTTATGCTTTGAGATTGAAAATTTTTTCGATAGTATGGCCACAGCATACGATAACGTTAGGCTCTGCACAAAAAAAATACAAAACGGATGCACGTATAACTTTCCAACAATTGATCCGAATTTAAAATTTCGAACGGTTTCTTAAAGTATATTTCAATAGCTTCAGTTGCACGTACGGGTTTAAAAAATATTAATTTTTGAAGAAATGGCGTACTTAAGAAGAAATCTTGACCAAAAAATATAAAAAATCAACATGTTTTTTCAATGTTACTGTTGAATGAATTATTCGATCAAAAAACTGGTACGTGCAACTGAAGATAATTGTATTACGAATATTCCCCGAAAATTTGAAATGAATCCGATAAAAATTGACTGAGTTATCAATGCATCCAGTTTGAAAAATGTAGTTTCGAGATAATCGCGTTTAAACTTTTGACAGCAGTTATTTGGGAAGTAACTCTTGGAAATGGGTTATGAAATAAGCTTTAAAACACAGTATTATATACCAAATGCCAGTTTATTAAACTGAGCAAGGAAGAACGTTGTGTCGTGCTTGAAAGCTAAACTCAAAGTGAAAGTGAGGATATAAAGGCAACAGGCAAAAGTCCGTTGTCCACTTGAGAAAGAGACACCCCTATGTTCTGTCTCTTACCCTAGCAGTCAGGTATAAGGACTGCCTACAGACGCCTAGGCCCATTGACATCTGTTTACTGTAAAGACAGCGGTTCTCACACGTAAGACAGATTCATTTTTGAATCCTCGTAGGAAACAATTATTACCAATAATTCAACACGCCCCCTCAAAAATGAATCGGTTATTTAAAATTCTATTTTACGTATGACATTAAAATTAATGACAATATCAATTATAACAAAGATAAACGAAATAATAAAATTAAAAATCCTTCCTTGCTTTTCCTGGGAAATACATATGGTCCAACATTTGTTGCGTGGATTAGGGAAACCCAGAAAAACCTAATCAGACCATTATACGTTCTTAAACTATTTTGATTAAAATATATATATTATTGTGTTAAGAATCATTGTAGTCCCATCCTTCCTCTGAATTTTAAGAACGTCACTGCAGGTAAAGGCTTCGTAAGTGCATCAGCAACCTGGTTTTCTGTACAAACAAATTCAAGCTTTATCTGATTCTTCTCTATCTGTTCTCTAGAGAAGTGATACTTGATATTTATATGTTTTGATCTCTTGTGATTGCTTGGATTAGATGCTATACTAATACAGCCATTATTATCCTCGTATATAATAATCGGCTCTGGAATATTTATATTTATGCTAACTGCTAAGGATTTCAACCACAATGCTTCTCTTATGGCCTCAAAAAGTGCCATATATTCTGCTTCGGTAGATGAAGTTGCTACCGATGCTTGTCGCCGAGTCGACCAACATATTGTACATCTTTCAAATAATTGAAACAAGTACCCTGATGTACTTCTTGGATCATTTCCATCTTGACCTCCCCAATCTGAGTCAGCAAAACCACTTATTATTTCCCCATAATTACCTTTTATATAGGTCAACTTAAGGTCGCTTGTACCTTTCAGGTATCTAAGTACCTGCTTCAGATTTTGCCAAAGCTCCCTATTCTCTTTGTTGGTATACCTGCTTAAAATATTGATTGCGACACTCAGATCAGGTCGCGTACATACCATTACGTACATTAAGCTACCAATTAAATTTCTACACGGGGCCTCGTATTTTTCATCTGAATTTAATGCTAAATGGTTTAATTTGCTCGGAAGAGGTGTACTACCAGGTTTACACTCATTCATATTAAATTTCTCTAACACTGTTTTTATGTACCCACTCTGGTCTAACGTGATTTTACCGTGACTCCTTTCAATTTTTATCCCCAAGAAAAGTTTAATGTTACCCAAATCAGTCATACAAAATTGATCCATTAAGTAACTTTTAAAGTTTGTCATTGTTTCCTCATTCGCAGTGTCAATCACAAGATCATCAACATATAATACAACATATATATTTTTAGATATATTTCCTTTATCTAATAGATAAATACAGCGATCAACCGAAGAGCTTTGAAAACCCTTTTCTACAAGACATTTTTCGAATACTTCGAACCAACATCTCGCTGCCTGTTTTAAGCCGTATATAGCTTTATTTAATTTGCAAACTTGATTATTTTGACTGACGACTCCTTCAGGAACTTTCATATAGATTTGCTCCTTTAATGTGCCATTTAAAAATGCCGTCTTTACATCCATGTGGTGTATCATTAAGTCAAACTAATTTGCAAAAGCTATTACAAATCTGAAACTTGCTATTCTTGCTACAGGTGCAAATGTTTCATTATAATCGACTAAATACTTTTGACTAAAACCACGAGCAACAAGTCGTGCCTTATATCTCGATGGGTTTCCAAACTCATCGTTCTTAATATTAAATACCCATTTACAATCTACAATATTTATATTTTCTGGTCTTTCAACTAATGTCCAAGTCTTATTTATCAACAGAGAATTAATCTCACTATTGATGGCTTGTTCCCATTTAACTCTATCAACTAAAGTTTTAATTTTGTCAAATGAATTTGGAATTTTGCATATTAACGATTGTGCACACATAAGAAGATCATTTTGCATATCACATTCTTCATACGATATAGAAGGCTTTTGTTTTATCCTTTCACTCCTCCTAAGCTCAGATTTCTCTTGTACTTCACTCTTATCATTTTTAGAAGTGGAAGGCTTATTTTCCATATCTGTTTCTATTACAGATTCATTAGGTTTTTTTCCTAATTTTACTTCTGAACTTACTTTTACCCTCGACACCGATACATCTGATTTATCACTATCAGATTTATTAGACTCTCCATCTATTTCTACTGATTTTGACTTTATGTCAGATGCATCAGTTTTATTATAGATGTTCTCATCATTTTCAAGTCTTAGTATCGGTCGAGATTTTAAGTAATTTGTTTCGTCCACAATTACATCCCTTACTACAACGAAACCCTCTTTTTCAACATCCCAGACTTTGTAACCATTTGGTTCATACCCAACTAGTATACCTTTCGACGATTTTTCATCGAATTTGCCTTTCCTAGTTTTATTATGAATATAAACCGTTGAACCAAAAACTTTCAAATATCTCAACTTGGGCTTTTTAGTATGCCACAATTCATATGGTGTTTTTGACTCTTTTAAAGCCTTAGTTGGGGTTAAATTAATGAGATACGTAGCAGTCAGCACTGCTTCCCCCCAAAACACTTTATCTAAACTAGCACAACTTATTATTGTGCGTCCCTTTTCAGTTATGGTTCTCACCATGCGTTCCGAAACACCGTTTAATTGTGGAGTTCGTGGGACTGTTAAATGATAACTGATACCTTTTTGTACACAGTAATCTTTCATCTCTTTTGATAAATACTCTCCTCCATTATCACTGTACAAGTTAACAATTTTTAAATTGAAGTGAGCCTCACTTTTTGCAACATAATCTTTGAATACGTTAAATACATCTGACTTATATGTAATTAAATATGTGGCACAATAGTGAGTAAATTCATCAACAAACAAAACAAAATAATTTTTGTTGTTTATAGTAGGTGGAGTGATAGGACCACAAACGTCCGAATGAACAATAAATAATGGTCGACTAATATGGCTCTTATCTTTAACCCTTTCAAATGGTAACCGTGCTTGCTTACCATTTATGCAAGCTTCACATAGGTTATTATCCGGTATTACCTTTTCTATACATTGCATGTCTTCATCCATTTGTTTATTCTTTAATTCTAAGAATTTCGATCTTCCCATGTGGCCCAACCGTCTATGCCACAAATCATAATTGCAACTAACCGTACTATTTACCTGCAAGTTGTTACCTACCCTTTTTATATTTACGCTGAAATCAATGGCTGTTAAATTGTTTAAGGGCTTACCAGACATTATGACGTTACCATCTTTTGATATGTGTACACCCTCACTGTCGAATACGATACCCAATCCAGCTTCTTGCATTTTCCGTACCGACAGCAGATTGTACGGGACTTCGGGACAGTAGAGGACATTTTCCAGCACACCATCTACTCCTTTGTTGCTGGTCACATGAATTATCCCCCTCTTCGTTGCTGTGATGTAAGCGCCGTTCTTCGCCACAGAAATTTTCAGCGGTGGTTGTAGCATCGTAAAGGAGGAAAATAAATTTTCCTGGTTTATTAGATGATCGGAGGCTCCAGAGTCCAATAGAAAAATCACCTTCTCTCCTGTCTTCGGTTGATAATCACCAGCCATGAATGCAAACCCTGAAGCATTATTTTGCGACTGTTCCGTCATTTGCACTGTTTGAACAGTCCTTTTTCTTTCTTCATTATATTTTCGATTCCTTTTATAATAGTAGCAATCTTTTATTTTGTGACCACTTCTACCACACTGATGACACTTCGTTGTTTGCTGATTGTTGTAATTTTTAGGTTGCTTCTTTGGCTTCCATTTTCCGTGGTTGTTCTTGAATGATCTCTGCTTTCCTTCAATTCCTTTATTAATACTTTGTGAAGTATTTGCTTGCAGTATCTTCGAACTTGTGTCACTGCACTCTTCACGCAATTTTACTTTGTGATCCAAAAGTCGTATTTTCACAAAGGCTAGCGTCAAATTGTCTTCTGACAATGTTTCGATTGCAGTAATAACACCAGCATATGAATTTGGAAGAGTTAAAAGTAAATGGGCCACTTTGTCTGTTTCTTCCAATTTCGATCCTGCCACAGATAATTCGGTGATGAGATCGTCGAATATCATAAAATGACGCACAAGAGCCGTATCACCCTGCAACTTGAGAGTTAACAATTGTTTTCGTACCGCTAGTTGAGTAGCTAAACTTTTCCTCTGGTATATTGCATCTAGATTATTAAAAATCTCTTTTGCCGTGCTGGCTGTAGTCGCAAACACGAGGAAAGAATCCGCTAAATATTCTATGATTGTATTCTTAGCAATCTTTTCCGCTCTCATTCATTCTGCAGTTAACATTGTTGGAACTTCTTCGTCGATTACATTTATCACGTCCAGTTCGCTCATCAAACCACGCACTCTCAGTTTCCAAACACTGTACCGTTCACCATCAAAAGGTTTAATGTTTCTTTTCATTTTTTGATTTTCCATAGTTCTGTCCTTTTTATATATTAGTCACAGATAAACACTATTACACTTAACTTTACAATAACTATATTAAATTGTCACTCACTTATAGTTCTAAAACACACAGTTAATATAAACGTTCTCTGGGCCCATAACCTCTTGGAAATGGGTTATGAAATAAGCTTTAAAACACAGTATTATATACCAAATGCCAGTTTATTAAACTGAGCAAGGAAGGACGTTGTGTCGTGCTTGAAAGCTAAACTCAAAGTGAAAGTGAGGATATAAAGGCAACAGGCAAAAGTCCGTTGTCCACTTGAGAAAGAGACACCCCTATGTTCTGTCTCTTACCCTAGCAGTCAGGTATAAGGACTGCCTACAGACGCCTAGGCCCATTGACATCTGTTTACTGTAAAGACAGCGGTTCTCACACGTAAGACAGATTCATTTTTGAATCCTCGTAGGAAACAATTATTACCAATAATTCAACAGTAACATCGGAATTTTTCAATTTACTAAAGTGCATCCACTCCAGGGCCATAAAATAGATCATGTAAATCAGCTGCATTGTCTTCCTCCTCGTTTAAGCCACATCTTCGTCGTAATCGACCTTCATGTGTCACTGCTTGCGCTTTTCGGTCGGCAGCAGATATACGTAACGCGTCCTGCTTGTCTCGGTACGCAGCGGCTGTTGGTCCAATTTTAACATTCAGATGTTCCAATATCCGTAGGAGACCAGTATGACCATCATTGAAGAGAATTGTGGCCAAATAAGCAGCTAAATGTACTATGACGGCCTCACTTGATAGTGTTTTAGGTGCGAACTTCCAAACGAGAGCGTTGAAGCTCTCGTTATTATTCTGAGTGAATCCACCTAAACATTTTTTTAATAGTTCTTTGTCACTTAAGTCTTCATAAATAGGGGTGATGGCAACAACATCCTTATGCAATGGCGTCTTATGTATGTAAGAATCCGCGCCCTCCGGGCAGTAGTGATGTTTCGGCGATTTATTTGTTGAGGTCTTATGGTATAAAGTGGCCCACACTGCTTTATACATATCATCCACAGAATTGGCATTTCTACGAATTGCTAGCCCATAGTAAGCACTTAACTCGTCTATGAGTTTTCCTGTAAGCTTACTTCTGCCCCCGAGTCCTTTATTATTTTTCTTGCACACACGAAGTCTTGCGCCCATTCTTTTCTGCACATGATTGAGATGCATTCTTTCTTTTTTACATTTGAATCGTACGATTTTATAATTCCTTTATATGTCCGATTGTCGCCATCTCCAATGTAGTTTATAGCAAATTCCGTCCACTTCCATTTTACCTGCGGAGCCTTTATGGTTTGCAGAGCACTCTGCTTGGTGCGACTCTAACCATTCTTCATATTCTGCACTATTGTTTTTCTTCTCCCAATAAACACATGCTCTGCAGTAAGAGGATTTTATAATCACGTCGAGAACTTTATTTGTATAATATCCAATAAGACTCGCTATTCCGAAAAGCGAACTGAATCCTCTTTTTTTCCAACTTCCGTCGCCGGAAACAGTAAGTCCTGTCGGTTCTGCAACATTTTCTGCTTCTGCAGTTTTTTCCATTTCCTCTTCTCCACTTCTATATAGTGAGTAATCACACACGGTTTTCGCTGCATTGCGAATACGCTTAACGACACTATCGTAAAACGAATGGAATACAGATCTTGGTAAATCCATAAAAGCACAAAACTTTTCAGCTCCTTGAAGGCCAACTCCCAATAGACGCATTGCGAATATAAATCTGGTATTTATTTCGTAAACATTACGAATTAATGGACACGAATCGATATATTTGGCGTCACAATTTGCACACATTAAACCCAATTTGAATTCAAGTCCACGTGTGCTTGATTCCTCGAACTTAATGTCACCTCCGCACGTTTTACAGCTCACATGTTCACATACAGCGGATAAAAAAGTAAAAATGTTCAATATTCTATAACTAATTGACTGATCAATAATCACGTCGGTATGACATGCTTTCAACTTCTTTGCAGATGTACTCCTATTCTCAACACTATTCTCCATTTCAAACCGATTTGGAGGTCGATTCCTTTTTTTGCCATCCGATGTATGTTTCTGGTTTCGTATGCCTTTACAATCCATATTTCACCTTGCTTTAACTAATGCCTACTGAGAATTTGTTCTAACTCTTACTGGTATTTCTTTCTGACTGATTGAGCGGTAGAATCCCTACTTCGCGGAAGCGGACGGATAGTAAAACAATAAACCGCGTTTTTCCCAATTCCAGTAATTAGGGAATTTCCCACCCCCTCGCGCATCGCGTATTTATTGCCTTTATTATCCGGGAAATTTCCAACACCCCGGGGGCTATCGGGCGCAAGGAAAGCAAGACTCGGACCCTTTACAATAAACTCTGACATTTCCAGCCGGAACATTCTTTTAGAAATTGCTAGATGAAAATAAAACACTTTGCAACTCAAAGATAGCAGAACTATACATCTAAACAATATATAAACATATAATCCCTCTTATTACATTTGGATTCTTGGACATAAACTGTCCGGGCGATCGACTCCAAGCCACCTGCGCGGGCACTCGGATCCGAGCGCTGTACTACCTATACAAAACCTGCCGTAGCTCCGAGAATTTTTCGAAATCCACTTTGAAACTGTGCAGGTATAATCTTGAAACCCCAAGCATTAAGAAAATGCAAAAAAAAAATAGGAAAAAAAAATTTTCACAGTGGTTTCCCCCCTTAAGGGGGGAGACTCAAGTAACTTTTGAAAAAAATCGATTTTTTTTTATTGCATAAATCAATGCTATTATATGTCAAGAATATGCTCCAGAAGTGTCAGAATGAAATTCTGTATATTAACGGTGCTACAGGCGGGCTTATACCTGCGTGTTTAGCAGGTACGCGCCGGACCGCGCGGTGCGTCCCCCTACGCTCACTTTGGTTACCTCAGGTACAAATCAGAACACAGTCGAAGCGTTACTTTTGGGCATCAGTCGTCCTTCGAATTTCGACCGGTGCAGACGCATTGAAATATCGACTTTAAACATCGGCTTTTCTGAACCGAAAACTTTAAACGCGTTTTTCTCGAAACCACGTTTTTCAAATTGGCGTGCAACATAACTTAACAAATATTTGATCAATCGAGCTATCGCAGTGCACACATTTACATAATTGAATTCCCCACCGGTCGTATTACTTTAATTTATGATATTAATTATTAAAACTATGTTTATTGCATATTTAACACGAAAATGTTACGCAAAAATCGCTGATTTTTTTCGGAGCCCCGTATTATTATTAATTTTGCATTTTTTATTAGCTGCCGTACATTCTTCCGACTCGAAATGGAACTAAACAGAAAACTCCGTTTCGTTTTCACCCGAAAATGATGGCACTTGTTTATATTGGTGTGAATATGGCTGTGAATCATACAATCATACAATCTCGTTGTCATGGAAACAAACGCTGTGTTCACACGAATAACCGCACTTGTTTAATGATACTCAGTTAACAATTATCGGCAGTCGGTAAGTGAAGACACAATCATTCAAGAATAGTTCTACGGCACGATTTGAAAGTCTTATAACCATTATATTTTGTATTATTATTACTATTGTATTATTATGGAATGCGGAACGTTATTGAGTGTTGAACAGATTGGAAAAATAAAATAGTTTTGTGGAGAGCGACTATAGTCGCCCGTCGTATGTACATGGCGTTTCGTGGCCAGCGACTATAGTCGACCGTCGTATGTACATAGGCATCTTGTGGCGGGCGACTATAGTCGCCCGTCGTATGTACATAGCGTTTTGTGGAGGGCGACTATAGTCGCCCGTCGTATATACATGGTGTTATGTGGAGGGCGACTACAATCGCCCGTAGTAGTGAAAGGGTTAAACAGGGTATAAATCGGATTATTTGTAGCATGTTTAGATTAGAAATGTAACATATATATTTAATTATCAAGACTTCCGTTTCTGGTCGCGTGGGTGAGTGAGGTGCGAAAGGTGCGAGAGGTGCGGTGTGCTTGGTAGAGAGGAAGTGTGGTGAAAGAGTGAGTAAAGGGCAGTGAGTAGTGGAGAAGGAGAAGTGTTAGACGTGAAGGGAAGAGAGCGAAGGGAAAGGGAGAGCGGTGTGGGGAGTAGAGGTGAGAACTTAAGAGAGAAAGATTTGGAGGTTAGGGCAGTGCGACGAGCGCGGTGGGGCGTGGGAAGAGAGGTATGTAGGGATTTGGACGTGGGCGGATGTATAACTCCCTCCCTAGCGGCCCCACTGCCGCGTTACTAGGATATGGGCTGGATATCAAATGGTACAATCGTATGAGGTATATAAGTCTTTAATACAGAACCCCTTCACTAGTATGGAAGGTGGTCAGGCACAGAGTGCACACGTGCGTACTACAATGAGAACGTGCCACAAAGGCAGAAGCACGTAGAAGACGTACTCTGGAACTCTCTCCAGATCGTTCTGGCGTCGCCGAGCGACGCTCGCCGGTGCGTGGACTATCCCCACTCCTGAACAGTACTCAAGGAGGGGGAAACGCCGAACACCACACATCCCCCCCCCCCCGAGTGCTAGTGCTAACACGCATGAAACTTATAACTAAATACAATACTTACAATATTTACAGTGTACAGTAGTTGCACCGCAAGAGCGAGAATGACGCAAGTATTGCATTTTGTGTGGTTATGTACCAGGCGCAATAGCCACCTTTTTTCGCGCATAAGTTTTTAAAGGTGGACGTGAAGCTAGTGGGTCATTAGACGGACCTGCACGAGGTGACAATATTTCGTCGTTATCTTCTAATAAGAAGAATGCCGGTTTGAGCAGATTAGTAGATACCGTACGATTAGTACCATTAATAATTATCTCGTATACTGCATCCGAAACACGTTTCTCAATTTTATATGGGCCAGAGTATGGACACTCTAAGGCCTTCTTTGCTACATTTTTCATGAACACATGCGTACATGTTTTGAGTTCTCTGAAAAAGAACGCTTTTTTTTTATATTTATGAGCTACGGGTACCGGTCGAACCATGCGCATGAACTCGCGAAACTCCTCGCGACCATAAAAATGTTGGAATTAGGCGACAAATCCTCGGGCAGGAAAAATTCTCCCGGCAAACGGATAGCCGTACCGAACAAGAATTCATTTCGCAAAATACCGAAGTGTGAGCTGGACCCCACTGTAGTTTGCTTAATTTTAATTGCGGATTGGGAGTTTTACATAGTTGTAATAACTCTCCGTCTTTATCTTGTTCCGCAGCAAGATCCTTTAAATTTATTGCCAACGGAAGTCTTAATGATTCAACTCGAGATAATGGATCTGCAACAACATTGCTGGTACCAGGTAAATGCTCGATTACTGTTGTAAATTGTGCAATAAAGGATAATTGCCGAATCTGACGTGGAGATGCCTTGTCAGAACGTTGTACGAAAGCATAAACAAGTGGCTTGTGATCCGTTAGAATTTTAAAGGTTCTACATTCGATGTAATATCTAAAGTGCTTTACTGCTTCAAAAATTGCAGTTAATTCGCGACCGTACGCAGTATAATTCCTCTGCGCGGGCGACAGCTTCTGAGAGTAAAAAGCCAAAGGTTCCCAAACCCCCGACACCGATTCCTGCTCCAAGACCGCGCCCGCAGCCACATCCGAAGCATCAGTAACGATACGCAGTAGTAAGGGTATGGAGTTCCAACTAAAATTTGAGTTTCAAGGCCATTTCCCCCCACCCCTCCCCGACCATAAAATCCAAATTTGAGTTTCAAGGTCAGCGGAAAATTCCCCGCTGGCGGCAGCGGATGACGTCATAGAGATGGCGGAGTGGTGGAGGTATAGCGCGAGAGGAGATACCGATAATCATTAATCGATACCGAACCGACACCGAACCGTATCGAGGAGGAGGAGGAACTGCGGATGAGAAGTGCTACCCTGGACTCCAACCTGTTGGTAAGAAAGGAAACATTAATTTATGATAATAATATAAATGAAAAAAACTGAATCTCCAGCGACGGGGTTCGAACCCAAGACCTCCGCGGTACGAGTCAGCTGCCTAACCAACTCCCCCAACGCCTGCTCTCTAACATTAGTCTTTAATGAATGGTACATATGCCGAGCGTCACACGCTTCCGTTTTTATCGGACGATGTCGGGCAATGTCGACTTTTTACACACCGCGTCTTCGGAGGAGGGAAAGAGACAAAGCATTTTTTAATTCAGAGGAGGGAAAGAGAGAGCACTACATAGCGTCGCAGCGTCTCGTGCCATCGCGCGTAATGTGACTCCTCTGGAGCAGGCGTGCGAGGTGACGTCATTTGGCAGCGCGAAGAACGAAATAGAATTATGCGGCGTCAGAAAATCTTAAAATTATGTGGCGAGGAGGATGACGGGTAAATAAAATGGGGACAGAATATACGGTTAAGAATATATATATTGTTACAAAATTAAATTAAAAGAATATATTTTAAAAAAATTTTCCTACGAGCATCATCTACAATATGATTGATTGCACATGCTAACAATTCACAATCGATCAATGAATGCTGTTCGAAGTGTTCGCTTTCAGAAATTAATTTTACATAATCTGTTGGCGCGGTAGCACTACGTAGAACGTCTACGAAAGTGGCATATTTACTGCTTACAGAGTACATATTTTCAGTTAGCCACGTGTACATATGTTCAATGCAATGATTGTACGCGAATAGTTTACACATCGTGGCTTCAGTCATATATATGACAACGCGATTATCGGTGATTTTAATAAGTTGATCATCATGCATACGCGTGAACTCTAGTCGTAAATGAATAATTATAATGTGAGGTTGAGGCGATGTTGCGTTGCTGCGTAATCGTTGGAGTATGTCCACCTCGTTTTGTAGCAGGAGCTTCCACGTAGACATTGAAAAGCTTAACTCGCTGCCTTTATTGTCGGTTATGGCTATCTCGACGTGACACAAATCCATACCAATGCGAATTCCTATAGTTAGACGTTTATAAGCTGTTGCAGTCAGTGGATAATCACGCCTCAGGATCCGTACGACTGATGGTTTCGGTGTTGTGGATCCAGAACGGTAAGAAACAAGTACATGAAATTGATACATCGGTCGTTTGCGTTTACAGTGAATAAAGTAAATGAAAAGTGTATAGTAACGCGTACGTACCTCATATTGGATTGTTGATGATGTTGTTGTTGTTGCTGCTGTTGTTGACATATATTTGGAATCCCACAATCGTTGCCGGCTGCGCACGATAAATCGTTTAAGCTGTGTTTGTACATTTTGATATGCACTATATTTTTTATGGAGTACCGTCTGTTCCGTCAAAGTCACTGAGGCTACTGAGCGATTGATGGAATAGCGTCCGAGAGCTCGGCTTAAATAGAGGTGCAATTGCTTCCCCCACCACAGCATTTTATTTTAAAGCTACCAATTTTTCTATAACGTTTTTCAATCTTAACATCGCAGCATATCGCGCGATTGCATGTAATTTGAGAGTGGGCGAAGAATCATTCAAGGCTGACGATGTACGAGTTCGCGATCATTGTCATCTCTCCGGACGGTTCAGAGGCCCTGCACATTCGGAGTGCAATTTAAATTATAAAAATGCGTTTTACATCCCCGTAGTTTTCCATAATTTATCCGGCCACGATTCACATTTTATTATCAAGGAAATAGCTACCGCTTTCGAAGGTCACGTTGACGTATTACCCATAACTAAAGAAAAATATATTTCAGTAGGTAAGCTATGCCGATTCTGGATACGATGGGCGAGGGGGGTGGGGTGGTACGGGGAGTACCGCGCTCTTCCGCGCGATGGGCGAGGCGGGGAGGGGGTATCGCGTTTGTGGCGAGGGGGCTGACGTCACGAGGAGAAGGAGGATTTCAAGATGGCGTCTCGCGCACAACCGCGGGCGCTGTAATTCAACGCTGATAACTTTTCGAGATTAATTAGCCTAAATAGCGTAACTGTCTCACGAAAGAATGCAACGTCGCGCTCGTATAAACATCAGTCGATGAAATATAATTCGACGCGCTATCGCGATAACTATTCGAGAACGATTAATCTAAATAGCGCAACCGCTTTACAGGGAATGTGGAGGATAGGTAAGTAAACCCGACATATTAAGATTTTCAAGATCGAATAATTTATTAAACTTAATTCCCCCACTCGACTACATCGCCATCAAATAGGACACTATCGTCGTCGTCGATAAAAATGACATCGTCGACGATTTCATCGAATACATCCCCATCGTTGACGATTTCACCGATTACACCCCCGTCGTCAATTTGCTCGGGCTCGGTCTGAATTGCGATATCGCAAGCGTAAAGTCCCGATACCGCATTCGTATGAACTGCTTCATAATTAATCTTTTCGGCATTGACGCAGTTTCGGCAAACCACGCTCTGTGGAGCACTCGCACGATGTGGTCGATATGTATTTGCAAATATACTATCATCATCGTCATCATCGTCGTCGTCATCTAAATAGTTAGTCAGCCGAACATGTTGATTCAGCCAAAATTGCTCATCCCCGTAATGATCGCTCGGTGGTTCATCAATTACGGTGTCAGCATTATAAAAAACTTTTAAAAAAATATCGCCATCGTGAGCAACTTCAGCCTCGTGAACGATGTCATCCCGAATTTCTTCGGTTTGAACCGCAACGTTCTGACACGCAACGTATACTTTCGGGCTGGAGGTGTGGATCGGAGTCACAACACAGGTCCTCGTACCGGAAGCTGGACGATTCAAATTTAAGGGTAATGACATAATCTGAAACCAATTTTTTCTTATAATTCTCAAAGTTACTAACACAACGATTCACTAAAATATGATAATGGAAACTTACGGTATAATCGCTTGTATTTCCGTGCGTTGAACGATATCCTTCAAAGCAGTCTCCTTCAGAGCGAAGCAATTGCACTTGAGGTACGCGACTTAGATATGATAACTTCTTAAAATGCTTCTAGCGGTAACGTACGTCTTGACCGTCGCAGTAGCATTTGAGAACTAATTTTAAGGGGCTGAGTAGTATAGCAACACGGGTTCCAACGCAAATTTGAGTTTGAAGGTCGCAGGAAATCCATCGCAGCGGGCGGCGGGCGGCGGATGACGTCATAGAGATGGCGGAGTAGTGGGGGGTATAAGCGCGAGATCTGAATATCGATGCCGAACCGATACCGAACCGTATAGAGCTGGCGGAGTAGTGGGGGTATAAGCGGGACCGCGGCGGATGACGTCATAGAGATGGCGGAGTAGTGGGGGTATAAGCGCGAGATCTGAATATCGATGCCGAACCGATACCGAACCGTATAGAGATGGCGGAGTAATGGGGGTATAAGCGCGAGATCTGAATATCGAATCAATCGATGCCGAATCGTATCGAGGAGGAGGAGGAACCGCGGGTGAGAAGTGCTACCCTGGACTCCAACCTGTTGGTAAGGAAGGAAACATTAATTTATGATATTAATATAAATAAAAAAACTGAATCTCGAGCAACGGGGCTAGAAACCAAGACCTCCGCGGTACGAGTCAGCCGCCTAACCAACTCCCCCAACGTCGGCTCTTCGACATTAGTCTTTCCCGAATGGTATATATGCCGAGCGTCACACGCGTTCGTTTTTTATCGAACGATGTCGGCTTTTTTACACACCGCGTCTTCGGAGGAGGGGAAAAGAGACAAAGCATTATTTTAAAGCTAAATTCAGAGGAGGGAAAGAAAGAGCAATATTTTAAAGCTAATATCTGGGAGAAGAAAGGAGACAGCGCTACTTGGTGGTACAATTTTTAAAGCGTCGCAGCGTCTCGCGCGATCGCGCGTATCTCGAATCCTCTGGAGCGGCCGGGCAGGGTGACGTCATTTTCACGGCGCGAAGAACGAAGTAAAATTATGCGACGTCAGGAGAAAAGTTTTCCCCCCAACGCAGAGAAATAATAATTATTGCAACGTAGAATCTTAAAATTATGTGAGGAAGACGGGCGAATGAAATGGTACAATGAAATACGTTTAAGAATATATATTGTTACATAATGATAATAAAATAAAAGAAAAAGAAATAATAAATATATAATAATAAAATAAAAAATATATAATAATAAAAAATATAAAAAAGAAAAAAATTAAAAACTATCGCGACGGTGGCGGCGACGGCGAGGGTGGCCACGGTCGCCGCAAAGGCTCCATGTGGTGGTGGTTTTGCACCCATGGGCGTAAGCGTCGCGCGGCCATCGCGGGACCAATAACTGGCCCCAAATATGCATCTAAGTGCTGTGCCATCCGCGCCATATAAGGCATCAACTGGTCCTAGAACACAAACGTCAATATATAACACTAGCACGTGAATAAATATCAAACGCACAAAACAGTGGAAAGTTGGAAAGTATTGCATACTTGATGAGGCGGTGGCGGCGATGGCGGTGGCGACGGCGAACGGGGTGGTGACGGTGGTGGCAAGTTCTAAAAGATAGAAACCCACGATTTAATATTGACTCAAACGTCTGATTTGATCTCGCTCGATTTAAAAGGTTAAACGCGATAAATGTCAAAATATTGTTATGTACACACTGTTCAAACGACTGTGGCCGATCGAGTTTCGATTGCATTCGAGCTCACTAGGGCTGGCTTTTTTACATCGCTACGATTCTACAGTATTTCGTAAATATGGTGGGGGCACTGCCAAGCCACAGGTTCCCGTCTAGAACACTTCCAATTCATGTTGAAACACCACTGTGGCACCATCTGCCTATGATTGTCATATTTATTTATTTGTGTCTTCCATTATAAATCCGTTGATCTATTTATTTTTCATAAATTCTCAACCACGACGTTAAAATAAAAAAAAATAAAAAATAATAATATGTAATAATAATAAATGAAAAATAAAAATATTTTTTATTTTTCATAAACTCTCAACCGGACAAATTTCTTACTTATTTTGGTTACTCGCATGAACAGAGTGACAGATATAGCGTGAAGTAAACGGATGACGTTTAATGCGAGACACGTTCGCGCAGTCCTGTCACAAAATTTAATTTTCGGTTATGTATATTTTCCCATTCTTTACATAAAATAACAGATAGTAGATTTTGAAATAAATGCGTATTTCTTTGGTCTACACCATCCTGCTTTATTTATTTGTGTCTTCCATTATAAATCCGTTGATCTATTTACTTTGGACAAGACTTTCATCTGAGTATTCTGGTTTCCTAACCGTTGCCATCTCTACAAAATACATACATTCGTTTCCATTCTTTTCATTACTACTCTAGTTTCCCGCTTTATTTATTTGTGTTTTCCATTATAATAATAAATGGATTTATATATAAATCCGTTGATTTATTTACTTTGGACATTACAAGTTTATCGTTTATAGTGGCAAAATTATTATGATTTTTTTTTTAGGTTCATTGCAATAAAAGTCATTTGACATTTATCCTTTGTATCATTTTCGCTACAGCACAGACGAGGTATAGAATAGACCTATCACCCAATGTATTTTTGTGTCGCCGGTTTGGGGGGTCCTAGGACCCCCTTACCATTTTAGTGTCGCGTGCAACGTTACCGGTGAAGTCTCAAAACAGATTGTAACGCTACGCGTGGTAGGAACTAGAATTAAGCACGAGTAAAACTAGGTTATGTTTTGAGAGTCAAAGCCCGCGATTTACAAATATTTCTGTTAGAATAACAATTTAAAAATCGTCTTATGAACATATTCCGTTCAACGGAAGAGAACGGAGGAAGAAAATAAAACGATATCACATTCGTCTTTTAACCTTGCTGTCCTATTCCGGTATATTTAACGCAAAACAAATTTCATTCCCTTGCAATAACGTAATTTGTAAAAACAGGACTTTAATGTTTTTTAAGAGCACCTGTTGCTGAACCCCACCCATGTATCATGTGTTTCCGCGTACATTAATGATGATCTATACGATATAATACAGACATATAATAATAATAATAATAATAATAATAATAATAATATCCTTCTACTGTACTATATAATTTAAAAGGAACATATCGAACCCGTACACACCGATTTTGCTGCAATTTTGCAAGACTGTAGAGTAGCCAAAAATATTCGATACATATTTTTTTAAAAAGGAATTCATTCTCCTCCATAGCTATTAGAACAATTGAGGGCTCGGATACAATAAGGGGACTAACGCTCGAAAATGGGAAAAATTATTGTCCAAACGCTAAGAAAGATTGGAAAATTAAATTTTGTCAAACTGGATTTTAAAAAAATAGTGTTGTAAAGCTCGTCACGGCACGCATTTTTTCTATTTACAGTATTTTTATCGAATTATTAGTATTCGAGACAAAAATTATAAACAAACAAAATTTCTTCGACCAAAATCCCCATACAGCACACCTCGTCTTAGAGACGTCTTAGAGATGTCCATTTTAGGTCTGAACGTCTTGATTTGTAACAAGACGTCTCTGAGATGTCCAAAAAACGTCTTAAAGATGTTGTGCTGTATGGGTCATTATTTCTTTAAACATAAATTGCGATAACTTGAGTAAATATTAACGGATCGTTATAAGACTTGAAACATAAAATTCAGAAAACTCTAGCGGAGCCGTAAAATGTATGCACAAAACCCTTATGTTAAAAAATGTAATGATATTTAATTAAAAACTAATACTGGACATAATCCATGTTTTTCAACGTTCGCCGTTAAAAAGTATCGAGGCAATTTTGAGGTACTGTTGACTGTTCGCGGCACGAAGAGATTTATATATATCGTCATATCATCTACAATTATTTATTAATCAGTGTGAAAATTGATGAAAATCTTCCTTGTATATTAAGGAAAAACTTTGTCGCTGTAAGTTATATGTACCTCAAAATTACCAGGATGGGCAAAAAATTATTTGAAATCAAAATTTAATCTACGACACTCAATTTTTTTAAGTCGGCGCCAGATTTACACAGTGCAAATGATGAGGCGCCGATATAAAAAAATTAAGTGTCGTAGATTAAATAAGGAACAAAATTACTTTTTACTTTTCAGCGCATTTCATATTTTTTTGAAGTCGGCTTTAATTATGATTTTCCATTTTTTGGAACGATGCGCCAGTATTGTATTGACAATTTAATTAAAAATTTAAATCCGAAATTGTCGGATTTAGTATTATTCACTTTCAGAATTTTAGAATTATAAATTTCGAATTATTCACTTTTTTAGTATAAACTTAATAGAGACAAGTTCTTAAAAATAGGCTATTTTTTTCTCAAAAGTCAGGGGGGACAACTGCCCCTTTTGCACCCCACTCCGGACGCCCATGACTGACACGGAACTGTTATGTGTACCCAGATCTTAACGTAACCTACACAGCACAACCTACGCTCGTGTATTTACATCGTAGATGTTTTTTTTATAATTTTTAAATAGTTAATTTTCAGTAATTAATAAGGACAGAGCAAATCAATTTGTAACGACACGTAGGGATTTAGGGGCCTCGGGTCCAAAAGACTACGAATATAAATTTTACAAAAACGTTTAAATTCATTATTTTCAATGACTTTTACGTGTCGTAGGATGGGCATAGTTTATTTAGACACGCGCGAAGTGCAGAAATTTGCGGGAATGTCAGTAGCAGCGTCAATTTTTAATATTTTTCCGTGTACGACATGTGAAAATATTAATTAAATGTTCCACTTCACGAAAAATACTAACAATCAATTTCATCTTGCAATTTATAGCTTGTATAAGCTCTCAAGAAGTGCCATATTTCAGCGCCATATAGGCTCCTGATCCCCGAAATAGGTTTTCAGAAAGAAATCCGGCGTGAGTCGTTGACAAACCGAGCCAAAGCATAGCTTAGCGAAAGCCCGCCCTCTATGTTAAACTCTTACTTTAAACAAGTCACACGTATACAAGCACGCATACATATTTAAGTATTTCAACAGATTTCAGAGTAGTTCTTGAGTTGGCCGCTGTTCATGAACAGAGGTCGCTAAATTCAGTCCTCAAATTAGGGGTCGGTACCACAGATTGGGTGGCAACACGAAGTCCCATAAGATGATAGGTCTATTCTATACCTCGTCTGTGGCTACAGCATCGCGAACAGAACCGATCGCGCAGATTAATATAATTATGATAATCATAGGCAGATGGTGCCACAGTGGTGTTTCAACATGAATTGGAAGTGTTCTAGACGGGAACCTGTGGCTTGGCAGTGCCCCCACCATATTCACGAAATACTGTAGAATCGTAGCGATGTAAAAAAGCCAGCCCTAGTGAGCTCGAATGCAATCGAAACTCGAACGGCCACAATCGTTTGAGCCGTGTGTACATACCTCTGGGTCACACTCCGGGGCAATCCTTTGTAATCCCATGTTTACACAGAAAAAATGTCTCAGTTCAAAGCTGTCGAAGACTGTTGACGACAAAGACTTGAAAACAACTGGTCTCGCTGCATCTCCTGACTCTCGCATACAAAAACCCCTCCCATCTTGAAATCGAGAAGTGCGTAGCTTTGCAAAAGTAAGATGTTGTTGTTCTCCACCTTCTTCTTCGGTGACCATCCTCTCCTTATTCACACGCATCTTCTTTCCCTTCTTCTTTGACACATCATTCGACTAGACTGTATCACTTGATCGTGTACCGAACGTGTATCAAACCTCTTTGATTGCATATTAAACGGGTACTGAACGCGAATCGAACGGTATCGAACGGCTTTCAACGTGAATCGAACGGTTTTGAACGGTTTTCAGCGTGAATCGAACAGGTATTGAACGCTTTTGAACGCGAATTGAACGGGTATTGAACGCGAATCGAACGGGATCGAACGGCTTTGAACGGGCTTCGAACGGGTATCGAACGACTTTGAACGGGTTTCGAACGGGTATCGAACGACTTTGAACGGCTATTGAACGGGCATCGACCGACTTTAAGCGGCTATCGAACGGGTATCGAACGCGAATCGAGCGGTTTTGAACGCGAATCGAACGGTATCAAACGGTTTTGAACGGTTTCCCACATAATAATTACAACTATCGTCTTAATCTAGCGTACATGTAGGAAGTTGGGGAGGCGAAGAAAAAAACATTTATGCATTAAAATTGATTATATTTTATTTAAGCATTTCTCTCTGGCGTTTAGACCACCAGTTGAATATTTTAAATACATTTTGCATAGCACAGTGTTTCACGTGTCTGCCACATCGCAGTGTATTAACTACATTTAGCTTATTTAGTGATTTGTTATCCTCGTAGTCAATGTCCAGCGTCTCGATGACCACGTCCGCTATCGTATTTTCGTCGAAGAATTCCATGAGCCAACCGCGTTTCTGCAGTCCTTTAACGTATATGATATGGGATGCGTCATCTTCTTCGTCGATCGCATCAGCTACAGCTTTCGTAATTAGCCGTTTAGCCATATTGTACGGAACGTCTCCATCGTCCCACCGTAGTCCATGGTGTTTTGCTACCAGCCACCAAATGCTTGATTTGTCAGATTTCGTAAGAAGATATTGCGGTATCGAACTCCCAAAAATATAGTGCGAGAGAATTAATCCATTTCGTAGGACCGCCACTTCTTTGACGACAAATCGTCCATCGACGACGAACCCTTGCAGGTCAACAAATGTTGGTACAGCCATCATCGGTACAATTTGGAGGTCCGTTCGCTTCCAAGACAGATGGGGAGAATGCAGCCTTTCTCGTAAAGCATGTCGATTTTCACGAAGAAATTTTATATGAATTTGACACAAGAGAGGGCGGGCAAGTAGCGCGGCAATTTAATTGATTTTGCGCACCACGTTTGTCAGCGGATTGTATTCAACCACCCGATCGTGCAGAATCATACAGTATGCCGTAGTATTTGCAGGTACATTCTCTTTACACTCGAATTCTATGCGCACGTCCACGGTGCCATTCTTGATCGACTCATTCTGTCGCGAGCAATCAATCACCACGAGGGGGCCAAATTGTAAAAATTCAGCCACGGTGAATAATGCCTCGTTGCAACTATGTCCATAATACGATTTATGAAATTGCGTATACATGTTAAACAAGATGGCATGCTTATTCTTGTCAAAGTCCAAGTTCAGATCATCGTATGGGTAAAATTCCGAGTTGAGAAAAAGTTTTACATTGGTCAGTTTACAGTTGTTGAACATAGTAACGTCTTCGCTCATCACATTCTTTCGAGCAGTCTGTAAAGCAAAGATGATGTATCGCGGCTTCTCCAGCTGCACAGCTGCCTTCACAGCCCACGAATGTTTGGTCGTGCTCTGTAAGAGAGGATACTCGTATAAATCCCACGAGTGAAAACAAATGCTCAGGTTTTGTCCACTTTCCAAAGCACGTAGCAACGATAGCTTATTAACGTCGTTCAGCGTCACATGAGGCATCCGCCATTGCACTTTAAGTAATTCGATTTCTGGTTCCAACATCGGCGATCCTATTAGAGAATTGTTATCGTATTAAAATCAATTCGTGGCGAGCATTAATAATCATGCGTTTGTAGTCCTCGCAAAATCCCAGCAAATATTTGAGTGGGACGCAAAAATTAAAATGATTTTTCAATATTAGCCCATTGCGTCGTTTCAAGCCCCATCCTGCATTCTCCATATTTTTGTCTTCGTCGGATGTCAGCGATACATAGTTTTTAAGCGTGCTAGTTATTCCGACGTTTCTGTTGCGGTCAATCTCCACGCCATTCAGCTCGTATCGAATCTCATCGAATAAGAACGCCATGCAATTATTTCCCAACGTCACAGTTAACGCATCATTTGGCTTATTTATCTTCAATTTCCCCTCCACGTAGAGGAAACTTTCACACGGTAATGTGTATAAATCCTGCTGCTGTATAGGTATTCTTATCTCATCGCTGTATCCAAACGTCGTGTTGACGTATGGGTTGTACGTGTGAGTCTCGAGCTTGACGATGCGATCATCAAACGTCGGCTTCCCTCTAATGCTTAGAATGTCAGCCATTTTTTCAACTTAAATGCGCACAATGAATCCTAATGTTTTCAAAAATGCAATGTTCGCAGCACTGAGCCTCTTCTTTTTAGCGTGATCAGAGCTGTTGCAGTTGTTGTTGTTGTTGTTGTTGCAAACAATTTCACTTGGAAGAAACGGGTTTCTGGAGTCGTTCAATACAAGCATCTCTTTCGTTCGCACCACATGTATTATCGTCGTCATCGTACGTGCAACCTGATGGTAATCTCTTCACCTCGAAAATCAAGCAACCGTCCGTCTTGATCCACAACGCGTATCGTCAGATCCGAAATGACCTGTGCGGTGATAGGAAGGTAAATGATCTGTGCAGGCGTTTCCGATATCTTATATCCTGGTGGGACTCTTGGAGAAAATTCGTGTATCGTATGTACACGCCTCCCATTGTTGTACGCGCCAGCGGTTACGCTACATTCTACGCGAATAATGTTCACGTTCATGATATTAATCGGATCGTCCGATTCGTACGACCGTCCAGGTTCTAATACACGATTCGTCGAGAATCCCAGTACCGATCCAATGTTATTGGGCTTTGTAAAGTCTACGGTGAACCGACAGTACAGTTCGCTTTTCATGGTGTTGTTGTTGGGGCGCAACACTATAGGATACACATCATTGTCACTGTTATCACCGGTGCCACCGAGATTTTGAGGATACCGTTCGAGTAATCGCTGCTTCAGATACTTGGCGATGGCGTCTAGTTCGTAGGAACCGTGGGGAATCGTAATGTATTCATGAGTGGTGTCGGCGATGGTGTTGTTTTCGGTGTCATAATTCACGACGAAGTAGAATTTATCGTTGCTCGAGTCGATGTTCGGTATTGTATGATAGGTTTCAAAGGTTGTTAGACCAAGCTCGTATTCATCGTCGCTCAAATCTATGGGTGGAAAGTAGCTCACCGCGAGGGTGCTACTCTTGCCGGTTAGAGTGAATGTTAACGACATATTCCGAGCTGTACGACTGGACTGGTACTGACTCAGAGTGGTGGGAAGTCAATCCTTAAATTTGGTGCCGATCGTTTGTAGAAAGCGTAGACATAGTTGTCCACAATTGCTCTGATTGTACTTCTGGTAAGACGAACGATTGTATTCAATTTTCACAGCATCTTTATCCAGATATTTTACCAATTCCTTGGGCGGTCGAAGATTCCCAAAGCTGTCGAAATATATAGCTCGACATCCTCTCTTCGCATATGCCACCCAATGAGTCCCTGATCCCACAGCATTGTCCAAATTTACGATACCGCTCTCGTTTCGACGTACTCCTCCGGCTGGTAACGCGTTTCGCATAAAAACACCTCTAAAGAATGGGATACGCATACGTTTTGCCAACTCCTCCAATTGCAAATCGGTAGTTACGCCCGCAGGCATTTTTATTTTCTTCTCGGCGTTTTTTTTTTTCGTTTCGATATTCCCTGTCCGCGCTTGTACGGTGCGAGATAAAGTCCGCGACCTTCCATGGAGCGATTATGGCGTTGCATTTCCTGCAGTTGATGTTGCGCCGCCTTATTATCGTTGACCGCCTTGGCGATCCCCGCCGCTCCACCAGCTAACGATCCGAGGACACCTAGCAGCGGGAGAAGCGGTAATATACCACCCCGTTTTGCTACTGGAAGAATCCGTTTTTTCGATGCTTTCTTTGGAGTCCTTTTGCAGGTTTTTGTTTTCATCCCTATTCCGATTTTCGTCTTGGCCTTCATAGCTGCCCAAATAGCTGTAGCAGCACCTCTTTCACCCAGAGTCGAGTCTCGCGTAACGATGCGTTTTCGCGCTTTGTCAGCGAGTACCTTACCTGCCGCGTGCCTTTCGTCGAGGTCGTTGCGTCTAACGGATTGATGCCTCGATCACCTGTAGCCAATCGTTTTGCCAGATGAGTTCCTAGACCGCAAAACTGATATCCTGGGATATGTAATTCGATAGGTAGCGCGTTTATCGCCCGACTTAACAAACCACAACCTTTCTTTACTCTCGTCGGTGACATTCGCTACAGTTTTTAATCAATGGTGCCGGACCGTCGATATGCGTTCGCTGCCAAGGGCGATTATAATGCTCCAGACACCGGCGATGCTGCTGAACCTCAGGATCTGCTTTTATATGCTCGGGGAGCCTGTTCCACAACTGATCAATGTGTCTGCCAAACTCTCGCAGTAGAATAATCTTTGGTATATATTTCAACTGCTCAGAGGTTAGGGCTCGAATATTGAAATTATCCGACAGGACCAGAAGCATGCTGCATACTGAGCTGTTTTGCTTCGGCGCAGACCTATAAATAGACCGCTTCAACGTATCAAAAATCATTTTTCATGGTTCACGGATAGGATGCGATTCGTACGGCAACCTGTGGCGATACGCGTGACAAATTTCGACGATAAATCGCAGCTGATGTCTCCGAAAAACAATGCGCAGACACGGTAGCATGCTGCCAAACACTATCCGCTGTCTCATTTGCGGTCCATCAAATTGTGGAAAGACCAACGTGCTAGTGAGCTTGTTGGAAAGTCCTCACGGCGTCCGCTTCGAGAACGTGTACGTGTACTCCAAGTCGTTGCAACAGCCGAAATATCAGTATTTGGATAATTTATTGACTCCTATAGATGAAATTGGCTACTTTACGTTTTCGAATAACAGTGACGTCATCCCACCGAGCGAATCGCTTCCGAATTCCATTTTTATCTTTGATGACGTGGCATGCGACAAGCAGGATACGATAAGGGAATACTTTGCAATGGGGCGCCACTCGAACGTTGACTGTTTCTATCTCTGTCAGACGTATGCAAAGATTCCCAAACATCTTATACGCGACAATGCCAATCTGTTGATTCTGTTTAAGCAGGATGGCACCAACTTGAAACATGTGTACAACGATCACGTAAACACAGACATGTCTTACGAGGATTTCTGCGCTTTGTGTCGTAATTGTTGGCAACGGGAGTATGGTTTCGTGGTAATAGACAAGGATAGCGCGATGTCTAATGGACGTTATAGAAAGGGATTTAACGAGTTTACCGTACCGTGAGATGATCAATTGTCGTCAAAACGTCGGTAGGAACGCAACGTCTGCGGTACAACGACGATGATTGATATCGATAGTCTGGAGATTAAGGATCGCGAAAGAATAGCGAAGGAAATTGCAAAAACCAGCGAAGCCATTCGCCGGAAACATCAAGCTTTGAAGACCGGCAAGATGGAGGAAGATATCGCGTTGGAGAAATACTTCAAACCTATTGTGGAACCCTTAAAACATATTGTGGAAAATACTGCAACGACAGAAGCTAACACAACACCACCGATGAGCACAGACGTTGAAGAGAATGAAACATTAACGCCTAAAACAAAAATCGTGTCGAAAGGGAACACATCGCGTAAGAGAAAGAAGAAACGACCCATGTCATCGGAATATTCACTCGTAACCTCCACACCAGTTCAATCGAAGCATAAACCACCAGCGCCAATAAATACAATTCCTCGCGTACAATCGCTCTCAGCTATTGATGATGACGACGTTTTCGAAACTACACCAGACGAGTCGTTTGCAACATCTATTAGACATCAACTCCAAACACCCGAGGGACAAGAAACGTTTCGCAGTCATTTCGGTCCGCTGCACAGTGGTTCGAGTATACTACATGCTAGCTGGACAAAATTATTTTTTGGCGGGTTTGGGTTCATATGGGGTCCAAATTGTTAGAACACATACCTGATTTGTATTACAGTTTATTATTTAACTAAAAATAGCAATAATATAAAAATATGACTAATTCACTAAAGGAAAAAGGACAAAACGACAGTATTGTACATTAAATATAATTAACAATTATAACATTATGTCTATTCCTGTAATTTCTGAGTTTTTAAGTTATAAAACCTGGTTTTTGAACTCAGTTTTCTCTGCATCGCTATTAAAATAGTGTTTTACAATATGTTCCACGTCGATCCACGCAACAAGGGTTGAATGTACGGAAAGTAGAGACTTTCTAGTTTATTTTAATCAATCGGTCGATCTGAAAAAATTTGCAAAACTATATTTTTTTTAATTGTTTTCGAGCGCGACGATGGGTAGCACCACTCCGTGGATTAAAATAGTGTTTTACTATATGTTCCATGTCGATCAACGGCACATAATAAATGACTTGTAACCTAGTTGTAAATTTTTCTGATATCTTATGTTTGCAATAATATATTTAGAGGGTTATACCCGTTAATAATAATAAGAATAATATTATTATTATTAGTGACAAAATAAAATGTGATTTGAATCAGGTCTAATTTCTAAAAATTTGAATATAACAACTGTGATATCTCTCCTGCCGAGCGTCGCCCTCGAAAACAATTAAACAAATATAGTTTTGCAAATTCTTGCAGATCGACCGATTGATTAAAATAAACTAGAAAGTCTCTACTTTCCGTACATTCAACTCCTGTCGCGTGGATCGACGTGGAACATATACTAAAACACTATTTTAATCCACGGAGTAGTGCTATCGATCGTCGCGCTCGAAAACAATTAAAAAAATATAGTTTTGCAAATTTTTGCAGATCGACCGATTGATTAAAATAAACTAGAAAGTCTCTACTTTCCGTACATTCAACCCCTGTCGCGTGGATCGACGTGGAACATATACTAAAACACTATTTTAATCCACGGAGTAGCGCTATCGATCGTCGCGCTCGAAAACAATTAAAAAAATATAGTTTTGCAAATTTTTGCAGATCGACCGATTGATTAAAATAAACTAGAAAGTCTCTACTTTCCGTACATTCAACCCCTGTCGCGTGGATCGACGTGGAACATATACTAAAACACTATTTTAATCCACGGAGTGGTGCTACCGATCATCGCGCTCGAAAACAATTAAAAAAATATAGTTTTGCAAATTTTTGCAGATCGACCGATTGATTAAAATAAACTAGAAAGTCTCTACTTTCCGTACATTCAACCCTTGTCGCGTGAATCGACGAGGAACATATTGTAAAACACTATTTTAATAGGGATGCAGAGAAAACTGAGTTCAAAAACCAGGTTTTATAACTTAAAAACTCAGAAATTACAGGAATAGACATAATGTTATAATTGTTAATTATATTTAATGTACAATACTGTCGTTTTGTCCTTTTTCCTTTAGTGAATTAGTCATATTTTTATATTATTGCTATTTTTAGTTAAATAATAAACTGTAATACAAATCAGGTATGTTTTCTAACAATTTGGACCCCATATGAACCCAAACCCGCCAAAAAATAATTTTGTCCAACTAGCATGTAGTATACTCGAACCACTGTGCGCTGGGGCAAAAATGCATGAGCGCGATCCTAAGTGGTGATAGGGATACAACAATGGACTATGTGTACGGTGTGTACTTTGGTAATAGTGGAACGATGCTTGGGGATAAGGCTTTCGATATAGACAAGGGTGATAATATAATCATAGATGGTGTAAGACATGGAGGAACACCCGGTCTTTACGAACTGATTTTCAAAAGAATTCCCGACGATGCTGTGTACACCGATGCCGATAAACAAAAATACAAAAGTATACTGCTGGCGACGAATGCACACAGACGCGATCATAATGCTAAATACCCCATATTAAGCACCAAGGGTTACAAGTACAAGCATGTAATTGCACCTCTACTTCCCCGTGTGTTGACTAGTAGGGCGGGGAATGGTCTAACGGTACCACGAGCCATGGTGGTAAACGATAACAAGATCGATTACGTGTACTGGGACGATCCCAACGAGTTGGTGGATCGGTTGCGTTTGCTTGAAGCGTCGCGTCAGGCGGGTAACAACTCCCACGATCCCGAAATTCTATCGATTATCGAGGAACTCCGCGAGGTAGGTCTCATTATAAATTAAACCGCACGCTAATGAATCGAGGAACTCCGCGAGGTAGGCCTCATTATAAATTAAACCGCACGCTAATGATTTGCACTGTATACATCGAGATGCCGATCAACAAATTTGGGGTATCGCTCGAGAAAAGTGGAGCAGCTACAATGGACTATTACAAATGGACCGGTCTGCTTCGAAATTACATGCGAGATAACGCTCTTTGCGTGACCGGTGCCGACTTTGATGCAAAATCACGCAAGATACGGCGCGTGGCTCAGCCGGTGATCGACACCGATGTTGTCAATAAACTATACGTGGAAAAGAACATTAAACTTTTGCGAGAGCAGCAGGAAGAATTAGAGAGGAAGCTGGTCGTGTTTCAAAGAGATATGCTGACGTTGCAAAACAGCGTTCAAAAGATATCGGAGGCGTTGAATCCGCAGCGACAATGCGAAGGAGAATCATGCGAGACGGTTGAACATGCCCTCGGGCCGACGGGGAGCACATAATGCACGTACACGATAATTATCACATCATTCGCGTCAAACATGCAGTCATTGCCGAAATCCAAGAGTAAAGAAGAAAACCATGGTCACAAGAAGCGACGACTCGTTGACGAATTGCATGCTTCAGCTCGAAGATATTTCCCGCGGAGGCGCATCATAGTGCGTGGATACGACGATCTGTGGCAAGCTGACATTGTAGAAATGCGACCGTACTCGCGATTCAACCAGGGTCACCACTACATACTCACCGTCATCGATGTGTTGAGCAAGTATGCATGGGCGTTGCCGCTCAAGACTAAAAGTGGTGCTGAGGTGACTAAAGCGTTTGCAAAGATATTTAGAGATCGATATCCTAAAAATTTACAAACCGATCAAGGAAAAGAATTTTACAACGCCGATGTGCAGAAACTCATGACAAAGCATGACATTAATCATTATTCTACGTATTCGGTGATGAAGGCCTCCGTCGTGGAAAGTTTCAATCGAACATTGAAGAACAATATGTGGAAACTGTTTACGCTGAATGGAACCTATAGATGGACCGATTCGCTACCGCGTTTGCTCGCAGAGTATAACGCGCGAAAACATAGAACCATCGGAATGCGTCCTTGCGATGTTACCCCTGCGATCGCCGATAAGCTGCTAGCCACCGTATACAACAACATAAAGATCGCTGCTCCGGCGAGATTCACGTTGGGCGATTTTGTGCGCGTGAGCAAATTTAAAACCATCTTCGATAAAGGCTATACGCCGAATTGGACAACGGAGGTGTTCGAGATAGCCAAAGTACAGACAACTAATCCCGCGACCTATCTGCTGGTCGATTCCTGCGGAAAACCCGTTGCTGGAGGATTCTATGAACACGAGCTGCAACGCGTCACCGATCCTGATGTATATCTAGTGGAAAAAGTGTTGCGTAAAAAGGGGGATAAGGTGTACGTCAAGTGGCTGGGGTTTGATAAATCACACAATTCTTGGATAAATAAAAATAATGTATTGTAAAATAATCAATAAATATAATTATACATATACATGTGTGAACAATTTTTTATTTTTAACACGTTAATTCCACCATTTATAATTTCTATACATGTATGAATAATTTTTATGCAATAATTCTACTATTTATAATAATTTCTATACATGCGGAATACAATTTCTATTTTACAATAAATACAATAGTTTCTATTTTTACAACGGTACATTATAATGTCCCCAGGGCAGAGTGTCGGTCGAATCGGGTACGATATGTCGCTTGTCGTCGTACGGACTTAGAGCGATTTTAGACTCCGAAATGGTGTACACTTTGTGCAATTTAGACCGTATGCACGATTGTCTGCGAACCATTTCGATCTCCCTATGCAAACACTTCGCGTAGTCGTCGAAAGTTATCGTTCTGGCTATGACGTTGGTCTTGACACCTTTAGCCTTTTTCGTATCTGTTTTACTGTCTACGCGAAGCGCATACATTTTCGCTCTAAGACCTATAAATTCGGTCATTATCGCACCGTTATTTTCGTCCTTCATCAGCCCTGGAACCTCCTTACTTACACGCGGCATATTATATGGATTGTCCATAGGATAATCGCTCGTGTCGAATCTATCGATATTGTGTTTCATGGACTCGTAGATATCGTCGCATCGAATGTGATAAATGAGGCTGTCTGTATCGGTGTATAGAATTTTACAATTTTGTCCGTGCAGGGGAGACATGTACTCGTGATGAAATTCGTACAAACAAATTTTTGATATGTCTAGAATGCACATACCGACGTATATCGGTTTGTTGAATTTTACCTCGAGTTTACGCAATTCAACAGCTATTCAATTTTCCGAAAAAAACACTTCTGCTGTGGAAATTCGGTTTCGCGATCATTGCCTCCGCGCCATATCGCCCTTCCCAATGTGTCAATAGCTTTATATCCACGTGGTTTCGTACATTTTCCATTGTTTTACCGAATACCGCGTTGTTCATCAATTTGTACAAATTTTTTTCAAAGTCGTTTGTCGCGCGTGTTCTAAACCGCGTATTGAGTTCGATGTAATCGCCGAGCCAGGGGGATTGATCGAATTGAAGCACGCGGTGTATCTTTGTAATACGAAGACCGTGACGCGTGCACTGCTGCAGATTGCGATAGTGGATAACGTAACGCTGCTTACCGTATACCGTCGCGAGTAACTTGTCCTGCCTGCTGCCCGGTGGTTTGGCACGCGTCGGACAGAACGGTAGATCGGCGTGAGCGTCGTGCAGACGTTGCGGATATTCCAGATCTACCTCGAGAATGTATCCCGTGGGTGAATCGACCGGGATCGAAGACACGTTAAAACTCGCAACATCTTCGACCCATTGAAATTTAGCGTGTGGTAGAGGTTGACACATTGCCCATCCATACAAATTGAGGCATTTGATGGAAAAAGGGCACATAGGCTTATGTGTCCTTTTTCCGTAAATCGTTTAAATCGACTCAGATATATGTTATATATATATATATAATATATCCAGGACATTTCTTCTCCCGCGTTTAAATTAGCTAGTTTTGTTACGTTTTGTTATGTAGCGTGATCGACATGCAGCTACATGGTCGCTGAGTCGTTTTATTTTGTGTAAGAGATGAACTATGGAAACTGAGGTGAGTATCGAATCCGCAAGGAAAGTAATAGTTTTGGAAAAATTTAACAAAAATTACATATTTAACTTCTATAAAAATACTTACTTAAAACATTACATTTTTTGTTTATTTTTGTGATTCATTTTGTATTTTTATTTAAACAAAGTATAAAACATGTGTAACTAAGTAAGTAAACAAAATTATATTTAAATAAATAAACAAAGAAGCAATTTTCTACGAATTTACCACTTTTATGGAAAAAGGGCACATAAACCACTTGCATAAAACTATTAAATAAAGACACATACCATTTTCAAATCATGACTTCTGTTTACGAAACGTTTCAAGGATATGGTACTACATCCTTAAACAAAATTGGATTTAATTGCATTACTTTTCACTAAGTTATACTATAATGAAAACTTTGAAGTCGATTTACTCGAAATGGCATTTTGGCGTATGTGCCCTTCTTCCATCAAATGCCTCAATTATTCACGTCAAAGTACATCAAGTACGATGACTGTTCCGATGCATCGTAAGATGACATGTACTTGTTATTGGCATGTGCATATCTTCCGGAACATTGCCTTAAACCCCCGCGTATACCGCGTTCGATAAACATAATCATATCGATGTCGGTGAACAATTCGAATGTAATTTTGGTATGTTTTAGCATTGCATCCCATATGAAACCAGGTAGAGTATAATAATGCGCTGAATCTAATCCATAGCTCTTGATACAACTTTCGCGAAAATTTTAAAAAATATCTGCCAATAACAAGACATCTGTTTTCAAATACAAGTCGCTGTACTCGCCCAAGGTTCTAATCCCGAAACGCTGCCACACTGTCTCGGCGTGCGCGTAATCGATCTCGAATACAGTCTCACCCGTTAACAAACTGTGGAATGACTCGCGCGGCGGTAAGCATGGATCCTGCAGCTTGCTCGCGCAATCGAGGTATTCGTACGGAGATACGCCCTTTCGCGTCAGTAAATTGAAATCCTCGGTGGATAATGTTTCAAATTGGGATCGTAAAATTTTTAATTGATCTGTACTAAGAAAAGATGCTAATTTGTCTAGACGGGTATTGAGAAATTTGTACGAATCGATGAATCGCAATTTAATACAATTTCGCGAGTCTGAAGCAGCCGTATCTTCGACATTTTTTGTGAATGAAATATACTTTTCTTTAGTTATAGGCAATACGTCAACGTGACCGTCGAAAGCGGTAGCTATTTCCTTGATAATGAAATGTGAATCGTAGCCGGATAAATTATGGAAAACTACGGGGATGTAAAACGCATTTTTATAATTTACATTGCACTCCGAATGTGCCGAGCCTCTGAATCGTCCGGAGAGATGGCAATGATCGCGGACTCGTTTATCGTCAGCCTCGAATGGTTTTTCGCAAATATGACAGTGTGTTGCATCGCGAAATGTCGTCAACTGTTCGTTGGTTAAATCCAGCATGGGAACATTACTGGTCAAGATGGGTTTGGCGAAGTTTGCAAAATTTTTTAGTTCGTCTACGAACCACGAAACGCAATCCGCGTCGCGGCGACATCGATACGTCGACAGTGATGTATCGTACGAACAATGTATATAATAGGCAATACTGTGCACTTTATGGCGCTGGTACGTGCGCAATTTACTATCTGTATCACCCATTCGGTGACTGTCCTCTGTTTTTTCGATGATGCACTCGAGATCAGCGTATACCACGAAGGGAAGTGGTGGTTCATGCGGTGGTTGTCAAAGTTGAGCAAATTTTTGCCTTCGCTGGGCAGCACGATGGCACAGTCGTTCATCTGCCCACAGTCCACTGTATGCGCCTCCAACTTCTCGGTTGAGCTAAAGTAGTGCATGCATCTGTAAACACACAAAAAAATTTTATTTTTATTTCTTTTTTTCGCGAAACATTTCAATATTTCATAAGTTTCTATACGTACCGATCGCAGATGAATTTTTTCTTCTTCTCCTTGCTCAGCTGTGCGCTCACCAACCGGGACAAGTTCTTGATCCACACAAAGTGCCCTACATCGCCGGGCTCTTGATTCGGTGTGTAGAGCAAATTTACATGCCGATCTCTCTTTTGATTGGTGAGACGCAGCGGAAAGACCGTCGACCGTTTCTCCTCCTCGAAGGTGTATACGTTGACGGAGATGTTGTTGAGCCGTTCAAATTTTCCAATCTGTGCTAGGGACATTGGAAACTCAATGCCATGCAGATTTAGCACCAATGTATAGTGCGGATATGAGCTTGTGCGATCAACGTGTCTTTCCGCAGGATGGAGAGCGGCAACCACTGCCCACGCGAAACACGCATTGTCCTCGGATTGTATACTGATCGTAGCTTTCTTCAGCAATAAATCCCGCGGCAACTTGTAGCGGCATCCCGCGCGCAACGGATTGTACTTATTGACATTGACGGTGAGGTGGAGGATTCTCGTCAATGCCCATCCGCTATCGCGTTCTTGGAACTCTTCCAACGATGCCAGGGTGGGTTCGATACAATGATCGATACAAACCCCACCTCGCTGATATAGTACTTCGTATTTGTTTTGGTTTCGGTAATAGGATTTACCGTTGCAGTTATATATAAGAAACCACGTTTAGTATTTTCGTGGATTGCACGGCTCATGCAATAATATGTTTGTAAACACTAGAACCGTTCTCGCGGTCACGAGCGCGAATCAGCTGTTGCGGCAGCTTGGTTTCGTTCGGACTGTTTATGACTCGAGGATACACAATAATTCGAAACGTGATAGAAAACGAATACGTTTATTAACTTTATCAGAACGTTTGGTAATAATAATGCTTGGGGTTCTTAGCATTAACAGATAACATTTATACAAATGGTAGTTATTAGGAATATGAGAATATGAACATGAAATACATGAGAATAAATCGATGATGATATATGAAATGCAATAAGCGTTAACACAAGAAAATGATATAAGTAATAAGCGATTATAAGACAAATATAAACAAAATAAGCATTAAAGTGATAATGCAAAAGAATAGAAATGTTAGTAATACAAAATAATAAATGAATAGCAATAAGCTTTAGAATGCGATAAACGTTATTAATATGAAGTAATATGAGAATAATATAATATAGTATGCAACAAGCGTTATTTATGCGGAGAAATATGAATGAGGGTGATATTCCTTAATAATAGTAATTATAATGGCTTACGGTAGTTGTAGTAGCACTCATTCTAATCTTTAACACAGGTAATTAGCACTTTTGAATAATACTTCGTTAAAAGAGCAGCGATGAAAGAGAGCGAGGCCTCTCAGGACCTCATATTTATGTATTCTAACAGGAGTATTGCGGGGGTACGCGCGGTAAAGACCTTGATACATTTCGGAATAAGACGCAGTAGGACTTCCGGGGTTTTTATAAACGGTATGGTTATTAATAGACATATTTATGTCACGTACGCCAAATATGTGTCGCAATTAGATTTCTGGGGTTTTATGACCGCGAAAGGAGATACTCAACTCATCGAATGGATTTTTGGGTGTTTAATAGGAAAGGGGTTAGAGTGGCTTGGATTTCATGAGTCGTAAAGAGGGGATTGAGACTTGGTCTCGATTTAAGAGGGATTTGTAACGAGGGATTTGTTTGAATTCGTTTTAGAATGAATGATTCGTGCCTTGTAGGACGAATAGGCCAAGAGGATTTTGTAACGATTATCTCGTGATGGGGATCTCTAAGATACATCAGCGAGATGGAGTTTGTATCGATCATCTTGTGTTGGTGACCGCGAAGGTATAACATCAAGGTGATCGACGATTGAGGAGATGGAGTAGGAGTTGAGTTTGATAGAGTTTGATGGAGTGATTTTGAGGTTTACGAATGGAATTTGGAATAGAAACGCGCGAAAAATCGTGGGATGTCACAACACTTCATTTTATATTTTTGATTTAAGCAATGTATAAAAAATATGCAACGACGTAAGCAAACAAAATTATATTTAAATAACTAAACAAAGAAGCAATTTTGTTACGATTTTACCACATTCACGGAAAAAGGGCACATAAACCACTTGTTTAAAGTTATAAATAAAGACACATATCATTTTTAAATCATGACTTCTGTATTCAGAACACGGTAACTACATCCTTAAAAAAAATTGATTGAATTGTATTACTTTTTATTAAGTCATAGGTACTAGAATGAAAACTTTAAAATCGATTTTCTTGAAATGGCATTTTGGCGTATGTGCCCTTTTTCCATCAAATGCCTCAATTATGAATGTACATTTTTCTTTGTTAAAGAAGTTACAGAAGAACTTTATTTAATTTTTTTTATGTAGAATTTAGTTCGTATATCTGAAAAATCGAAGAACCATAACGGGTAATTATCATTTTTCGTGATCTAAACGGATCTTAAGACAAGAATATAAAGTTTCATTGAAATCCATTTTGTCGTTTAAACGTAATCGTGTTAACAAATACATGAGATATTTAAAAAAAAAGCTCTTTTCTAGATAGTCAAAACGTGATCAGGAGGTCTTAAAACGTGATTTCCGCAACAAAAATTTTTACAAATTTTTTTTCATTACAAGAGTATTATGCATTTGTCAGAAAGTGAAAAGTGGATCTCGAGGCACTCGAGGAGTCGCGCACGGCCGCGTGTCGCTTGGTTTCAAGAGCGAGAGAGAAAGACACACATTCGTTTTCTCTCTCGTCTTCCCGACGTTGTCCGAAGCGCCGAGCTCACGGACACGCAGCTCCGGTGTAGTGTGCATGCGTGGTGGGGGAAATTCTCGAGCGCTCCCGTCCTCATTCTGGCATCACTGTCCTCGAGGCGCTGCTTGCGTCGCCCTGGCTTCGAGGCTTCCTTCCGGTCGGCCGGTGACGCACCCTCTCGGCGTGGTGGCGAGGACGCCACCCATATACCAAATTCTATCAGCTACAATGCAATACAACGATACACGTGCGATTGTGCAAATGGCAACAGGACAGTGGGTTGCTGTTCGCACGTCGCTGCGATTATTTATTATTTATCATACGGGCGTTTTTTATCCAAAATAGTTAAACCGTCCGAAATATTAACAAATATATTTGATGGAACTGACATAACGGCAGTTATTGACGTAAATAGCGACGAGGATTAATAAATAATAATCAATAATAATGTCAACCTTTCTCGTTATTACCTATGATTTTTGAACTCCCACTGATTAGTCTCACAGCACGCTTCACGACTCGCTTCTTTGCCCGACACTATACATAAACAATAAATCCCAAACACTCTTCATTCATACTTCGATCTCCCCAACGAACCGCAATCGTTTCTTCTATTCGTATTTAAATGACACGTACTCAGGATCTTTAACTATGTTCCATCATCTCGACTATCTTCAGGTTTTTATATATAATAGCTCGATAATAGAGTGTTGTGTCTGGACGCCTGGGGGCGAGATTCTGGCCTAGAATCTCGGGTTGCTCCGGGTCGTCCTTCACGTTCGTCGTCCAACGGGCCCCGAAGGTTCGGGAGAGTGTGCCGGGACGGAAGGATTCGGTTTGAAACCGAAGGTAGGGGATCGTTGCGGGTTAAAGAGTTGGAACTCACCGTAAGGTTAAACAAGTTTATTCTGTCCCGATCTGGGTGACAGGCTATGCGCGTACTGTAGCGGTTAAGCGCTAATTACAAAAGACGTCGTCCCCTAGCTTGTAGGAGTTCTTATATCTAAATCGGGACGAAGCGGGGACCAGAGGGGTCACCGCCTTTGGCTCGTTCTTCGGCGATTTTGGGGGAAACGCTGATGGTGCTCGCGGGTTATTGCCCGCGCTTTGGCGCTCGCGCGTGATATCGGAATGCGCGGCGGTTGTAACGTTTGGTTATTGGCCTAGTTACAACAAGAGCATTATACTTCATGCCTCGTTCTCGAGATTACAACGTAGTATCGCTACTTGATGCCAGTCATCGCCACTTCAGAGCCCCTCCAAAAAAGAAAAAACAAAAGGGGCTCTCTGTGCCTCCTTCTACCTAGCTCCATTTTTCATTACGCTTTTGACGTCAGTCACGTCCATTTCGTTTAGTTGTTGGAGTTTCGTTTTCCTTTAAGATTAGGAAGTCCTTGTGAAGAATGGCTCGCGACAAGAAGTCTGATAAGCGTAAGCGTTCCTCGCGAGACAGGGAGAATAATAAATATATGGAGGAAATTCTTGCGAAGATACGAAAATTAGAGGAGAAAATTGAGGCGAAAGGAGAGGGCAGCAGCGCGATGCAGGAGGCGTCGTAACGCCGAATTGTTCAGAGTGAGTTGCAGAGCAGGCGGAGAGTTCGTTTTAAGATGAAACGTAATCCGTACATTCGACAAAGCCTTTCCCTAGAGGTGGGTAGTCTTTACTTTGAATTTCTTCATTCAGGCGATAGCCGGGAAGAAAATGTCACTCAGGTTATGATGCATGAGAACATAGAGAGCGAGGGAGAGCGCTCTATGCCGGACGCAGATAAACAGTCTGAAGTTGCAGTGGTAAGGAGCGACTCGCAAATAAATTCGCATAACCTAAGTAAAATTGCGGCAACTTCACAGGACAGGGTCGATGTCCCCGACAAACCGGCAGTGGAACCGTTTGTATTAGATGAGGAAACAATTAAATTGTTGGGTGATGATCCTACAGCGAAGAAACAGGCCGAGTTAAAGCTCAATGCCGACATAGCTTCGCGGGTGACAAATTGGATGATAAAGGGTTTGCCGAAAGAATTAAAGGAAAGCTTACTTTCGAAGTTTCCTAAAGAGGGAAGCTGTTATCTTGAGGGGCCTGAACTTAACGAAGAAATAGCGGTGACACTAAATGAGACTGCCATCAAACGGGACAATCATTTTAAAGAATTGCACAGGGTGATAGGCTCGGCGTTATCGGCCTCCGCTTCAGTAGTTACAATGCTTATAGAGGAAGATGGTCAGGGAATGGATAAGAACCAGTTGTTGGAGCGTGTACTGGGATCAGCGCAGTTATTAGCGGAACTGTTTTATACAGTGTCTGTGGCCCGTAAGAGTAGGAAAAGAAGGAAAGAGTAGGAAAAGAACTGAAGACACCGTTGATAACTAAGAAGACACCGCTAAGATCATCGAACTCTTTAAACTTCAAGAGTTCGACTGTGAGGGCCAGAGAGACGACACAGTCGAACTACAAGAAGGGGAATCAGAGGGCGTTCGTCTCTTTCAAGAGCAGGTACCAGAGCTCACAACGTCCAATAGCACAGTCGCAGAATCAGAGGTCGCGCAATCAGCCGTCCCGTCGACGTTAGAGGTAAGAATAGGTGGTCGGCTTAAGGCTTTTGCAAAAAGGTGGGAAATTATTACGAGCGATAAGACTGTTTTAGATGTCATTAGAGGTTATAAGATTCCTTTGAAAGCCAACTTTCATCAAGTGAAGCCACCTATTATACCCCAACGATCATGTGAGGAACTGAGCAACCTACAGGAAGCTATCGGTAGATTAGAAAATATAGGCGTAATTGAAAATTGTTCCTCAGAGGAAGGACAATTTTTATCACCGTATTTTCTAGTACAAAAGCCAGATAAGAAGCATAGATTCATTCTCAATTTAACAATGTTGAATAAGTTTGTTTTAACACAACATTTCAAACTTGAGGATATAACAACGGTAGTCAATTTGATCCAACCAGACGATTATATGTCTAGTTTGGATTTGCAGGACGCATACCTACTAGTGCCCATACACGCGGATTCTAGAAGATATCTTAGGTTCGATTTCGAGAATCAGTTATATCAATTCAATTCGTTACCATTTGGGTTAAACGTCAGTCCCTGGATTTTTACAAAGATCCGTAAAGCGGTAATAGCTTATCTAATGAAGCAGGGTTGGAAATCCATCACTTATCTAGATGACATCCTACTAGTAGGTGCATCCTTGGAAGAGTGTCAATTAAATCTAACTAAAACGAGGGAGTTACTAGAATTCTTAGGTTTCATTATTAACCTCAAAAACAGTAATTTTACTCCAGATAAGAGATGTAAATTCCTTGGTTTTATAGTAAATTCAGAAGATTGGTGCATACAATTAACAACTGAGAAAAGAATAAGGGTCAGAGAGTTAATACTATCCTTTATGGTGAAAAATAAATGCAAAATTAGAGACCTAGCACACTTAGTGGGTGTTTTAGTTTCTTCTTGCCCGGCTATCGAGTATGGCTGGATGCATTATAAGATATTAGAGAGGCATAAATATCTTGCTCTTAGCGCAAACAATGGGAATTTTGAAAGATTTATGTCGCTATCAAAGGAGGTTACCGAGGATCTGGAATGGTGGAGAGATCGCGTTATGCGATACAACGGCCCAGTTCGTTCTTTTCAATATAAATTCGAAATTTTCTCAGATGCCTCGACTTCGGGTTGGGGAGCGTTTTGCATACAGAACAGAGCACGCGGTTTCTGGAAAGAAACAGAAAGACCGAGGCATATAAATTTTTTGGAAATTTTAGCAGCCTTTTTAGGTTTGAAGTGTTTCGCCTCAGAGCTGAACACGTGTCAGATTCTTTTGCGTATTGACAACACGACGGCAATAGCCTATATAAATAAGATGGGAGGAATTCGTTTTCCAGAACTGAATAGTATTACCAAAGAATTATGGGATTGGTATGAGCAAAGAAAAATATGGGTATTCGCAGAGTATATTGCTTCAAAAGATAATGTAGAGGCCGACGAAGAATCTCGAATAACAAATTTAGATACTGAATGGGAATTAAATAATGAGATTTTTGAAGCAATCGTTAGGAGGTTTGGCATACCAAAGATCGATCTATTTGCAACTAGATGTAACAGAAAATGCAAGACTTATTGTTCCTGGCAAAGAGATCCAGAGGCGTTGGCCATTAATGCCTTTACAACAAACTGGTCAGAATATTTTTGGTACGCTTTTCCTCCTTTCTCGCTCATTCCGCGAATAATGAAAAAAGTTATAGAAGAGAAAGCACGTGGTATTATTGTACTGCCTCTCTGGCCTTCACAGTCTTGGTTTCCTATTTTTAGGCGACTGTTGGAAGGTGAACCAATGGTTTTTAACCCGTCAAAAGATTTACTATTATCGCCTTGTAGGACAAAGAAGCACCCACTGGCATCCAGCCTTTCACTGGTTGCAGGAGTATTATCCTCGAGGCTTATGAAAAAAAGGGAATCGCAAGGGCTGCAGCAGAAGTGATTACAGCTTCCTTAGCGGACTCTACGATAAAGCAATACAATACTGCACTTAAGACGTGGTGGAAGTATTGTGAAGAGAGGGGCTGTGATCCTTTTGGTGCAAGAATAACCGAAATTTTAGACTTTTTGACTGTAAGTTTGAATAAGGGGGCCGCGTTTGGTACCCTTAATACTGCTAGGTCAGCTATATCCTTAATTTCCAGAGAGGATATTGGAGATATGCCTCTGTTAAATAGATTCTTTAAGGACGTCTTTCGCATGAGACCGTGTAAACCTAAATACGATAGGACTTGGAACGTTAACGAGGTTTTGGTGCACATAGAGAAATGGTTTCCTCTGGAGGACTTAGGGTTAAAGAAATTAACGAAAAAATTGGTGATGCTGTTAGCCTTAGGATCAGGATATAGAGTTCAATCCCTATCATTAATGAAAATTGACTGCATTTCAATATTGAAAGAATCAGTAGATATTAGAATAGAGGACTTGATTAAGACCTCTAGGCCTGGATCTTTTCAGCCTCTATTAAATTTACCCTTTTTCAAGGAGAAACCAGGTCTCTGTGTCGCGAAGACGTTAATATGGTAACTAGAGGTTACTAAAAATATTAGAGGTAACAAAGGGAAATTATTTTTATCGTACAAAAGACCTCATAAGGAGGTTACGTCCCAGACGTTAAGTCGTTGGATAAAAGCGGTACTTAAGGTGGGATCTCCTACCCGCGATTGGTCGCTGCGATTGGTCGCAGCGACTGGTCGCAGTATGCTGGTGCAATGGGAAAGCATGTATCCGTTCTCCTACATGCGACTGCGATCGTCGGGTATGCGCCAGACGTAGGAGCCTGACGCGAGTCTGCTTGAGTACCAGCCTAGGCTACTCGAGAGGCAACACAATGCGAGGAGGTCTGTTTCCCATTATACCTAGTCGCAGGCTAGGCACTGCGACCACCGGTCGCTATACTCCTCCCGGAGGGAGTCTAGCGACCAGTCGCACTGCGACCTATTGCCACAGTGTGACAGAATCCCAAGAAATAAGGAAAGAAGTCATAATTCAAAAGATATGTATTTTTATGTTACCTGTAGACTACTAAAATGAGCACCTAAAAACGGTTAAAATATCATGACGCCTACTTCTGATCTGTGTGTAAACACGTGTCTGTGATTGTATGTATTTTTCGTGCAGAATTTTAAATCGAGTCTTTTAATTTTTGGTAATATAAAAGAAAACAATTTTTGGAGCCCCAAAATAAGTGGTGTCGATTCTGTTAAGTAATAGCAAATAATTAGTTACATACAGTTTTTTTCCATAAGAAACCGATTGAAAAATTGTCAGCAATCATCCCTTTTTTAGTTCCACTTCCGGGAACTTCTGAACAAATTTTTTGTTTGTTTTCTAATCAACATAATCTAGAGCTTGCTACTGCGGAAAAAGCATTCGCGAATATTTTTCAGTTATGGATTAAATACGTGTATTCTATGTCGCACAGTGGTGGTAAATCCCCAAAAATGTGAAAAAATGCAACATCCTGTATTTTGCAATTTAAAAATGCTGAATATTATTAAGGAAATTGGTACTAAAAGTGTTAATATATAAGTTTGACGTTATTTCAGAAAATAACGTCAATTCGTCATGAATTAGCGTCAATACTTTCAATAAAACTACAAGAATTTGATAAATATGCCATGGAAAGTGTTCCTATCGACACACGCGCGAAGTTCCATGATGTAGCAGCGACAGTACGCCTCGCGGAGAGCCACAGGACGAAAAGGGGTGGTCCACTGACTGCGCGTGATGAGGCCTGCTTCGTCCTCAGGACAAATTCGAGACCGATCCCGTATCTCTCGAATATAAACACGCGTTGGAATATTAAAACAAAAGCACGCGCTGACGTATTATGATGTGAGAGATGGTGGGCCATTGGGAGGATAGAATATTTTGAGCTACAATTTTTTCTATAATTTTTAAAATCTTTATTTCTGGCTTCTTTTTGGGTTTTTACCTTTTTTAGGAGCTCATATTATTAGCTTATAAGAAATATTCGGGTCAGGCATGAATAACAGCGACGCTGAGCCTCGCCCATTCTGTACTTTGCGTTTCTACCTCCACTGCGTTGTATCAAATATTATAAAAGAATAAACACGATTTATTATTATTATTATTATTATAAATATATAAAAATACATAATCCTCCCACAACTTTTGAATTCTGATTCGTTTCCTTGTTTCTTGGGATTCTGCCCCACTGTGGCAGTGGACCTGGTCGCAGGTAGGAGTGTGCGGATCGTCCCGAGGCTCGAGTTCCTGGCCCCGAGGGACGGTCGGAAAATTTCGGGCGGAAAATTTCCCGACGATTTCGGGATCCCGAGATTCGATTCGGACAAGATATGACGATATATATAATTCTCGCCCGGCGCAAACTGTCAACGTGAGTGCTAAAACTGCTAAATAATGCATTATACGTGGCGGTTGACTGATGGTTGCGCACGAGATTTATATATATCGTCATATCTTGTACAATTATTTATTAATCAGTGTGAAAATTGGTGAAAAACTTCCTTGTATATTAAGAAACAACTTTGTCGCTGCAAGTTATATGTACCTTAAAATTGCCTCGATACTTTTTAACGGTGAACGTTGAAAAACATGGGTTATGTCCAGTGTTACTTTTTAATTAAAAATTATTACATTTTTTAACATAAGGGTTTTGTGCATACATTTTACGGCTTCGCTAGAGTTTTCTCAGTTTTATGTTTCAAGTCTCATAACGATCCGTTAATATTTATTTAAGTTATCGCAATTTATGTTTAAAGAAATAATGATTTTGGTCGAAGAAATTTTTTTTGTTTATAATTTTTATCTCGAATACTAATGATTCGATAAAAAAACTGTAAATAGAAAAAATGTGTGCCGTGACGAGCTTTACAAGACTATATTTTTTAAAATACAGTTTAACAACATTTAATTTTCTAATTTTTCTTAGCGATTGGACAACACTTTTTCGCATTTTCGAGCGCTAGTCCCCTTATTGCATCCGAGCCCTCAATTACGATCGAACTTCACTAAGGTAAGTTCGTTTGATCTATAATTATTCTCGATTTTTTTTGGAGGTGGTCACTCAAAGGGTTGTTTCGAAAAACAACCCCAAAAAATTAATTATTTTTTCTACCCTTAATAATAGAGTTAAAATTTTGAGAAAAATATATGAGGTACAGTTAGTATGTAGCTATTTTTCGTTTTATTTTCATTCAAATATCTTAAGTAGTAACCGAGAAAAAAATAATAACGTTAAGGGCGTTTGTCCCCGTATTACCCTTAAACGGGGGGGGGGGGGGGAGTGATCTGAAACTTTACATAAGGGTGTTTCAGGAAAGGGGCATTGTTTAAAAAATAACAACTCCAAGAATCGGCATGAGGGCCGTTTGCCCATGCTTATCCTGCTAGACCCTTTTATTTCTGACTTAACTATAAAAGTAATCATTGATTTGTCTTAAAATAGTGTATTATTTGTGGATTATAATGTATAGTTTTCGTGTGATATTTCAAAAACATAAAAAAGGGCTGCAAAGTCATCCACGCTTACGAGAACGAATAATATTGAAATGTCCTTACCTTTTCCAGTTCCCTTGGATTTTCCCACTTTCGCCTTCTCTCTTCTATACGAAGACAGCATGGAGTTAATTTTAGTCTTCACCGATTCCACTGTCACGTTTAAAATTTTTGCTACTTCGTACCACGCATCGAACTTAAGATGTTTCACGTGGTACGCCGTTACGTGTTGATTCCACAATGCAGGTCTCTCTTTATACAAATCAATTAATTGCAGGGCTCTTTCCTCAGTCCACTCTAATGGCTGTTGATCACCCATGGCTACTTGTGACGTCTATACTAAACTGCAGTGTATATTTGTATCGGGTGTATATATACCTGCGACCACCCCCCCTTCGAATTTTAGGAAAAATGACCATAGCGTCACCCGCTTACCCTAATGAAGACACGGAAGCGGAAACGCCGTTGCTGCTAGCGCCGAAAAACTGAAGCTTAAACTGGCTGTTGCCCGAGCGAACTCAGATGGGGATCGACTTGTATTTGTCCGGAACTAAATATTTCCATAAAAAGAAGTATTCCAAAAACCTGCTCTGTCTTTACCGCGGAATGTATCGCACTGCAGGATGCTCTCGAGATTGCCCTTCTCCATACAAATCACAATTTCAAAATCTTTACTGATTCCCTTAGTGTCCTGCTCTGTCTCCAAAACCCACGAATAGACGTAAAGACCAATTTTTATATTTATGAAATAAAAAAGAAATATAAGGATTTCGAATCCAAATCTGTAAATAACAGCAGCATAGAATTATTCTGGATCTCATCACACATAGACATACAAGGTAATGAAAAAGCAGATGCCTTAGCCAAAATAGCGACTGAAGCACAATTCGATGAGACAATACACATTCCTTTTACTGATTTACGGGAATCGTTCAAAAACAATTGCAATTTAAGCACCAAAAAGTTCATTGAAGAACAAGGTCAAATTAAAGGCAAAGACTATTTCCGATTTTATTATAAAAGTAGCAATAAACCTTGGTTTGCAAACGTAGGTCTCTCACGAGAGATTATTGTTGCTATTAATCGTGGGAGGTCAGATCACTACAATCTCGCCTAATCACTACATATTATAAGCGAAGCGAAATGCAATTGTAACTATGAAAAGCAGGATCTAAATCATATAGTTTGGCAATGCCCTCTACGCGATAACCAAAGAATGGAATTAATTAAAAAACTGGAAAAATGCAAACTGCGTCTGCCATTAGATATAAGATTAATTCTTAGTAAACCCAGCATCGAAGCTTGTACACATGTATACCACTTCTTAAAAAAATGTAATTTAAAAATATAAGCGCACATAACCAACGTCGTTGGAACATCAGGTACCTTACATTGTATTACCGAATATAGCTAAGGTAAAGAATTTTTACTTAAAACCCATGTAAAGCTTTATAACTTTCTATTGAAAGTTTCGATGACCTCAAATAAAAAAAAAAAAATAGAAAAAAACTGGCCATTGGATTGGTCCTCCTAGAAACGCGAAAAATCGCGTGGGAGACACTGCAGACCGAAACGGAAACGACGCTTGGGTTTTCCCCAAAGTCGCGGCCTAGCCACTCGCCACGAACCCCTCTTGCTGTGCTTTATGACACCTTCCCAGGCCTGCGAAATCGGTGTCTATATCAATGGGCCTCACGCGTATGGGCGCACACATACTCTTGCATTTGTCCCGAACCCACGCAACGGTTGCATTTATACACCTACTCAAGCGATAAGGGATCCGTCTCCAATTTGAAGACAGGACAGTGCAGGCAGGATCACGCGCAGGCAGAGGACTACTCCTTTTCTTCCTGTGCCACTCCACGAAGAGTATTGATAGTGGATAGGTAATACTTTTTACATAATTGCTATATTGGTGGCATCTGTCTGACGTGCGTCGGGACAAAAGCGGGCTCAGAACTGCGCGGAAATTCATTCGTTCTTTACGATGGCTAATTTCATATTTTTCCCAAAAACGTTTTGACAACATCTGTTTGCTAGATTTCTAAAGCACAATAAAAAAGTTCGTGCCCTCTTTAACAGTTTTAAACGTTCTTAAGCCTGAGTTAATCCGTATATTGCTCTGTCGGCTGGTGGTATACACGGTCACTTTGGACCGGCACGTACCGTAATCCACTGATGACTCGCGGGACAATACAGTTATAAACCACAACCCTGACGAAACATTCTGGTCGATCAACCTGGCTAAGTTTTGTCGGCCGATGTCCGGTTTTTCCTCCATGATATGAATAATGAAATATAACGTTTCATTTAAAAAAAACCAAGTTGCTCTTTAAATCTGCTCCATTCCTCCACCTGTAGAAAAACTGTATATACCACATAATGTTCGCCTCCATATGAAACAACTTTCGTAACAACAACTTTTTAATATCTTCACTTCCTTGCGAGATATTCCACCGCATCCAGTTAAAATGGACACACTATACAATTACAATTCAGTGTCACATATCTGCATATATAGTGTATTACAATTATGATGTATCTAGAAACAAGTATACATCTCGCAGCAGTATAATTGTTGCTACTTACAGTAATAATTATCATGTCATTGCTTGCTTTAATATCTAAACTAAATAATAGACCATAAACACACGTATGCAAGTTATACATATGTAGGAGTAAAGAGTACATTTGCGTTGAAAAACACACATTTTTCCAATCTTTTCGACGATGCGCGGCGTGCATTCGCGTGCGCGCCTGGCAGAAAAATCCCGGCATGGCGCGCACACGATCGCTTTCGACGCGCGAGTTGTCGTAAAAGTCGACCCTTTCAAGTGCTCCAAACTCCTCGAAATTCCGAGAAACTCGTAAGTCTAACTCGTGCGCGGCGCGCAGTTGCACCAGTGAGAACGTCTTTCTGCAACAAATCGGCCTTGCACGTCGAAAAAAAGTGCGCGGCGCGCGGTTGCAGTAGTGGGACCCTGCATTTAGGGAAAAGTGGCTGCATCGCTTCTTCGATACTTTGATAAATGCCAGCTTCCTTCAGCCGTGGTACATAGTCCTTTCTTTTTGGGATCAGAGTATTTATTACAGAAGTATGCTAACTTCTGACACTTCTTGTGTTCACCGAAAACGTGACTCGGTACATTTGTCAAGTCTTCCTTCAAATTTCGTATTCGTTCCTCGAGTGTTATTTCTTCTTGCAACCGGTATTCTGCAGCTTTCTTTATACCAGTACACAGACGGAGAGCATTATTCTTTACGACAGCTCTTAGGTCGTTATCACGGCCTTTTGCTACGATTTCGTTTATTCTTTTACTGAAATTGCGTAGCAGGTGATTGGTGCATTCTATTTTCCGTACCTGCACCATGTACTTATTATATGGATCATTGTCCAATATCTTCTTGTACACACTGCTATCGCCATCGCCAACTAATATAGAGTATACTAGGCCGTGCATATCTATGCTGCAATTGAAGTCTTCGACAATCGCAACACTTTCCATGCCAGTTGAACTCTGATTACGACCCCAGTTCTTGAAGCAACGATGCTCGCGCGGTGCTTCCTTCTTCGTAGATGCTATTTGGCAAGTCATGCAGAATTTATTTTTCACGCTGATGTACAGCACTTTCTTCGTGTGGTATCCCACGATGGCTCCTACGCCAGAAAGAGAATTGTAATCTCCTCGGCGGTATGACCTTTTCATCCAGCTGCCATCTGCGACAACTGGGATAAACGGTACATTAGATTCTGAATATACGTCGCCTCTTGCTATAGCTAATGCTTTCTCCTCTTCTCCAGCATCTTTCATTTCGCGTTGTGCGGCCACTTCGAGGGCATCGATTAGCTCAATCTGACATTTCTCGTAGATCCTTTTCGTCATACAGGACACGTTCACGGCAGTCAGTATGTCCTCCAGTTGATTATATCCGCCGCCCGTCATCATTGTTGCGGAAACAGCGGCGCTGTTGATATCCATAATGGAATCACTCTTCCGAAGACAGGATATGCACTTTGTGTATTTGCACATTTTGCATTCTACATAATACACATTTTCTAGTCCATTCCATTGACATCTAATTATATCAAAATCTTCGATGCCACAGCCAATAGTCGAATGTTTTCGAAGATTTTTTATTTGTTCGAAAACATACGGAAAATCGACGAAGTCTCTTCCTTCTGAAATTGGATTTTCCGGCTGTTCTAGTTCTGCCTTCTCCAGCACCCAGTAATCGGCATCACTTTTGACATCTTCATCCGTTTCTTCGTTTATGTCTGCCACGGAATGTATCTCATCGCAGTCTGCGTCGAAATCTATTTCTTGTACAATTTCTTCTTCGTTCGACTCGAAATGCATTTCTTGTACAATTTCTTCTGCGTCCGTATCGAAATGCACTTCTTCTAGAATTCCATCCATAATTAGAAAATCTTCAAAATTTCCTCCGTCTTCTTCATGTATTTTGCCCGTAGGACAATCATCCGCAGCAGATGTGCTTGGAAGTGTTTCGTAGGAGGTACCTGCACGCGTACCTGCTTCCGCCACGGTGCCCTGACTTACCGCGAGGCACGCTGCTCTTTTTAATCGTTGCCTACACGTAAAGAGTCAGTAATGAGTAACACGTGGTACATACATAGAAATAAGAAAAACATACAATAGAAAAGAAAAGCAGGCATAGTAAAAGAAGGGTATAGTACAGTAATAAAGTCTCGATGTAAGCGAAAGCCTCGGAACGTAGGAAAAGAGAGCGAGTGGAAGAAAGGACTGTCGATTGTCCCTATCTTTTTCGTTCGCTGTCCTTTTCTGCGGCCGACGCGCATTACCGCTAAACATGTATTATCCAAATTATATCGTGTTTGGTGTCATTTATCACATATGGGAAACATCACAAATGTTACGATGGTTTATTTATGAAAATATTATTATTATCGCATTACTGTGAATATCATTCTAATTTATCTTCGCGATACGAAGAGGGACGTAGCGTGATATAAAAACATTGTTCGCGAACGTTTTCGTCTGTTCTCGTCGTGTCCACACTAGAGGTCTTACTTTTGACCCGTAGGGTACCCGGATACCCGGAAATTAGCCGGGATAACTTCAAGCAATTGAATGTAGTATAGTCTGATGTTAGCCAAATATGATCGAACAATACCACATTCAATGGCTTGAAGTTGTTTCGGGTAGACGGGTACCCGACGGGTCAAAAAGTAAGACCTCTAGTCCACACCGCCGTAAATAGAACAAACCGTTCACATAAGATTCGTACACTGAGTTTTGTTCATGTTTGCGGCGGTGTGGACACGGCAAGATCAGACGAAAACGTTCGCGAACAATGTGTTCGTGTTCGCCTTGGTGGGCAACGCGGTATTAGACAACGCGATTCCCTCGCTACGCAAACCGAAGGACATGCACTTTTGGCCCGTTTTCTTTTCACACGCACACATCTGCACAACCATCTCCGCTACTCGCAAGCGAAGCCAGCCGCAACTCGCAAGCAGACATGTCTGCGCTGCGATACACGGCTGTGTGTATGTGTGTGTGTGTGTGTGTATGCAGGCAAGCGTGCACTTGACCGCGTGTGAAAAGAATACTTTTCGCATTTCAATCGCGGGTCATTCAACGCGAAATCGGACACTTTTCGGAGTACCATTTGGGATTTTTGTGAAACTTGCATATGTTGTAGTCTTTAGTGATACATAAACGTATTTCAAAGGATTTTTCAAAATTTTCAAGATCGTGGAAATTGCCTTTTTTCATTAAATTATAGCTGTTAGAGAAAGAGACAGGTAAGAATGAGCTTTTCGGTGCTTACACTGGGGAAGTAAGAGTACCTAATAAAAATTATGTCACTTAAAAAAGAATTTTAGACCATTTATTCTGTGATTGTTTTAAACAAATGCAAATTTATATCGGGCAGGGCGCTATTTCAAAATTTGAAAAAAAATTGAGGATACAACCCTACTTGTGCTCTTTGCAGACACGTATTCAGAAACGCGGATACTGTTATGACCCAAATCATAACCGATAACACCTGGCGTAATCGACACCAGCAAACTCAGCAGTACGCGCAATCGAAAGAAACGCATACGCTGCAGAGATCCAGATCCACGGGCGAAGACCATTAGGCCTTCCCCCGCGGCCACCAAACCGTGACCCAAAACATTGTATATAAACCCAGTGCAGAAATCCTGAAGCGCGCGACGAGCCTAGTTTCAAGTGCCGTTTTTTCCTTTTCTAACTACCTTTTCTGTCTCTTATGTAAACTCTTCTGGAGTCGAGGTTGTGGAGCGCGGGCAGGAGCGTGGTGCTTTCTTGCGCGCCACGCAAGAGCGTGGGTGAAAAATTTGACCTGCATCCCGAGCAATCAGAAGACTACCCCTTTCTTCAAAACATCTTGCATATTTTACATCTCTTCATCATTTATCTTAGATATAACATCACTTGCATACCGATATGTATTTATTGTCTATTAATATTAGCTTTTATATTAAAACAAGCAGTGACATGGTAAATTATTCCCGTTGATAGTAATAATTATGATCGTCACAACAGGGAATGCGTTAACTGCAATTTCATTTGCCATCGCATTGTCGGGGAAACATTTGGACATTTTTTAAAGTACCCTTGTAAAATTTTACAGTCGTTATAACTGAGTCATAAACCATTTCCAGAATTTATAGCACCTTCAGGTCAACCAAATGTAGCTTCCTAAAAACAGATGTTTCAGTGTACCCTACAGTAACAGCATTTATGGTATCCTCTATAAGCCAGGCATATCGAGGAATTTCTATACTTTTCGCGAACGTATATCGCGATCGTGTCTTGCCGATCGTTTCGCAGATCGATGGTATACATCGAGCAGGTAGTACACAATACACCAATACGGTAGATCGTGGAAAAAACATGTGGATGGAGTCGACGTAGAAATATGAGGCCGAACTCGCTGTCTCTAAGTAGTAGAGAGTATAATCTTCTGGCGTGTACGAAGGAGCGTCGCTGCAGCGTTCACGTATTTTTGCGTGACGCGCCGGAACGACCGTGTAAAGGTACCTATTCACCCATCCTATCGGAGCCCGAGGAACGATCCGTTCGAGGGTACACCCGGAGTGCGGTAAGATTCTGCAAGAGAATCTCCACCCCATCAAACCTCGCAACAATACTTTAAAATTGGTCGCATGAAAATTAATTGAATGTGACGCTGCATCGCCCAATATCGGCTGAACTAGCTAAGCCGCGCGGTACTAGCAGCGGCCAAGTGGCTATATCTGATAGTGTTATATAGGGTTCTCACGAATGGTAAGTATTTGACAAAAACTGAAGGAGAAAAACTTTTAATATTTTTTATATCCAACATAATACGGTATGTCATCTTTTGGTGTTCGCGGTATTTTCCGTGAACCGAAGGTGACCTTCAGTTTTTTAAATGGAATGCTACATATTTCATTACCCGATATGAAAGTGTATAAATCTGAAGACAAATTCAACCATATGGTGTACTATGACTTTCAAGGCCACGCAAGGTTAGGAATGAAAGAAATAGATAGTTGTATATTGTACCACGCACGGCTCAGTCTGCCGAGCCGGTGCTGGGCGGCGCGTAATCACCATTGATATGGTAGAATCTTTAATTCAATTTCCCATGATATCCCATCCCATCCCAATGGAAGAAAACTCACCACCTTCTCGTGGTTTCCATTGGACAATGGCAACTGAAATGTTTTCATCAATAAGTACCATTGACAAAGGGTGAGTTACCAATATTTATTAATCGCTTTAAATCTTGCAAATATTCGGAGATCATTTAGAATAATGTCTGTTGATAGTCGCCTTGGTTGCAGATAGCAACGCACGTTCGCCCGCTGGAATCGTCGAGGCTGCCGGCGACGACGCGCCTGCCGCGGCAGTGCGCCCGCGCGCGGCGTCGACTTTGGGCAATTTTTACAGGGCTAATATTAAAATGTCCATATTTTTGACAATTGGACCATGAAGGGGAAGGATAGAACTATATTCTGTTTTTTCCAGATTTTAAAAAACCAGTTGTTAAAAAACTGCATTTGTTTATAAAAATTGCACAGAAATGGTTCAATTTTTTTTTTAAATTGAAATAATTTTTTTTTAAAACTTCAATGTCTTCCCTATAAGCACCATAAATTTCAACTCCATCCGTTTACTATTTCCATAGCTATAATTTATTGAAAAAAAAGTTAGCACTTACCTTCGAACAGCTGTAAAATCTACATTTTTCAAAACCCTAAAGACTACAACATATTCAATTTTGAGCCACATCCGAAATGTTACCCCAAAAAGTGTTCGATTTGGCGTGCAATGTCCCGCAGCTAATAAAACGCATATAATTTGTATAACATATATAACGAAATTTAAAATTTCTACAATCCGTCTCATCAGCCCGAGAGTTGCAGTAACGTACAGCTGACAGTTTGTACATGAAAATGAATCCAAACACGGTATAAATCGGATTATTAATTAATTAATTAAATAATGATGAACATACGAATTGGAATAGAATGAGTGGGGCAGGAGCGGTAAAGTAATGACATGCGTTGCGGTGCGCATAGCATAGAATATGTGTACGTAACGTGTCAAAGATATCTGTGTTGATATACATATTTGAAGAATATGAATAATACTATATTATATACAATAAAATACCGTTCTACTACTACTACTACTACTACTACTACTACTACTACTACTACTACTACTACTACATGTTAAACTGCGACTTCATACAAATCTGTACCACAACACATAACTTACCTTTCTCGACGTTTTGTATTTTTGGACAAACGCTTTGCAAATAACTTAGGCCGCTTCCTTTTTGTACAATCATCCAAATAGCGTTCATTTCTTGCATCTGCGGCTTCCTTGTTTGATTCCATGACAATGATGAACGTAAATGATCACACACACTTGTCAACACTACAGTATCGAACCACGCGGAAATAGAACAATTCACAAAATATGAATATTCCATATATCAATATCCGCGCATCAAATGAAAACCTGATTTCTTTCTGCGTCTTCACTGTAGTGCAAACGACAAGAAACTGATCAGCTAGCGGTGTCGCTGCATTAGTTCCAGATGCTAAGAGGCTAAACAGAAGATAGTGGGAAAGGGACGGATATACGCGTCCTGTTCCTCTCTTTCTCATTAGGATTGTTGGTATGCTGATACATTTACGTAGAGTATGTACTTCCAGGAATTCTGTTTGGTGCACATAAATGTGCACAGGAAAGAACTTTTGATTATCCTGTGCATATACTTTTGATGTATCACCGACATTATTAGCGAAGAATTTATATTTCGTTCTACCATTATCCTTTCCCACTTGCCTGACGGTGAAGGACCACCCCGCAAGTATGCGCGGGCACGCGCCGCGTTTTCAAACCTTTGCGCATTCAAACTTTTACGCGGGCCGATGACGCACCGCTCGGTCCTTGGTGCAAGTGAGACACAAAATCTTGAGGGAGTGAGAACGGCAGTTTGGGCCTTGTCCACCCTTGAGGGTAGCAAACGCTCGATCGTCAGAAAAAAAACGACTGTCGAGCAGTACGCATCGTAAGTACCTTCACGCCTGTCTTTTTCACTAAGTATATGTGCGAGTTATTATAAAAGTGGTCCAAGTGCAAATACTTCGTTTGCTATATTGCACTTATTTTTCATGTATTATATATCAACGTGATATATAATAAACGTAAAGTTCAATTTCTTTTTTTTTTTTCAATTTCGACCGACGCCACTTTCATAATAACTGACATACTTCTACATTTTACTTCCAACCCAAGACTGCATTTAGACATATTCCGGGTAAAGTTTCATTACCGTCATAGTATTGTAATTTTTCGTGCAAAATATATCGTGTGAACTGTGATTGTTTGAGTGTCCGCGTGTTTTTCAAGCTGCATATCGCCATTGCGAGGCAGACTCGCGTGGCACAAAAATCGCGGAGTGGAGAGTTTGGAGACTACCTCGACCATGATTACTTTACGAGTCATTAGCCGTCGACTTTTCGACGTGTTCAAAGGTGCCTCACGGCCCCAAGATGAAAAATCGCATGTCTCGGGCAATGCAAATATCATGCTGAAGGTAGCGCGAGACTGTTGCACGAGCCTACTTCCCAAAGTGATCATGATCGAGGTAGTCTCCAAACTCTCCAATCCGTGAAGCGTGCCTCGTGCGGCAACCTCGCAATGTTGATACGCAGCTTCACGCTCAGAGATTCGTGAATTCATTCTCGCATAGAATAAGAAAGTTATGTTAGAATTTACCCGCGAAATGTCTAGAAAAGGTATATACATTCGGCTGGAAGGTATAGGCTTCCTTTAGTTGAAACTGAAACCAAGTGATGAAAATTCAAATACTTTCTAAACATGAGAAGTGGAAAAAGGGGAAATTTTTAAATTCAGGGCTTGGATGCAATAAGGAGACTAGAGTTCGAAAATGCGAAAAAGTATTGTCCAAACGCTAAGAAATATTGGAAAATTAAATTTTATTAAATTTGATTTTAAAAAATATAGTGTTGTCAAGCTCGTCACGACACACATTTTTCTTTTGACAGTTTCTTTATCGAATCATTAGTATTCAAGATAAAAATTATAAACCGAACAAATTTGTTCGACCAAAGTCAATACCTTTTTAAACAAAAATTGCGATAACTTGAGTAATTATTATCGGATTGTTATGACGGATTGTTATGGTAGCGCGGCACCAACAGTCAACGCGAGTGCTGAAACAACTAATAAGGAAACATATCGAACCCGAAAATTCTGATTTTAATGAAACTCCGTACGATTGTAGACCATGTCGGAGTATGTAAGAAACGATTTTTTTTCTGCGGAAAAACACTCTGAGGGGGTGAAATCAGCCCCCAAATTTTCAGGGATTTTACGTTTTTCGAGTATAACTTTGGGCGTACAAAAATTTCTTTTGCAGCGCGTTATACGGTATCAAACACTAAACATTTTGTCTATTTACGGTTTTCTTCTACCTCGCACCGTTACAACGTTATACTCGAAAAACGAAAAATCGCTGAAAATTTGGGGGCTGATTTCACCCCCTCGGAGTGTTTTTACGCAGAAAAAAAAAATCGTTTCTTACATACTCCGACATGCTCTACAATCATACGGAGTTTCATTAAAATCAAAATTTTCGGGTTCGATATGTTTCCTTGTAAGTATAGCATTATACGCGGCTGCTGACTGTTGGTGGCCCGCGAGATTTATATATATCGTCGTATCTTCTACAATTATTTATTATTCAGTGGGAAAATTGGTGAAAATCTTGTTTATATATTGAGGGAAAACTTTGTCGCTGCAAGTTATATGTACGTCAAAATTGCCGCGATACTTTTTAACGACGGTGATGTCCAGTATAACTTTTAATTAAATATTATTACATTTTTTAACGTAAGTGTTTTGTGCATACATTTTACGGCTTCGCTACAGTTTTCCGAGTTTTATGTTCCAAGTCTCGTAACAATCCGATAATAATTACTCAAGTTATCGCAATTTTTGTATAAAAAGGTATTGACTTTGGTCGAACAAATTTGTTTGGTTTATAATCTTTATCTTGAATACTAATGATTCGATAAAGAAACTGTAAAGAGAACAAATGTGTGCCGTGACGAGCTTTACAACACTATATTTTTTTAAAATGCAGTTTAATAAAATTTAATTCGCCAATTTTTCTTAGCTTTTGAACAATACTTTTTCGCATTTTCGAGCGCTAGTCTAAATAATAAGTCCCCTTATTGCATCTGAACCTTCAATTACAGATATTGTGGAACTTGAGAACCTCGTAAGTAGAAATTTTGGAAATGTTTGAATTTCAACGCTTTCGAACTTGGAAATTTCAACATTTACAGATCTCAAGATTCTCCTCCTGCGCTAAATCTTGGCTAAAGGAAGCCTATCTTGTACCCAAATGTACCAACTTGATAAGCGTGTACTCCTCTATGAGTTGGGTAAAATGTAATATAATTATAAATTATAAGTTACGATTAAAATGTAATAGTGTAATTGATTACACATTATTTTCTGCAATCGTTAATTTAGATAGTTGATAAAATTGTGGTCAACTACCTAAATTAACAATTACAGAAAATAAAGTGTAATCAATTGCACGATTACATCTTAATCGTTATTTGTAATTTGTAATTAGATTACATTCTAGCTAACTCTGGCTTTTCTACAGCACTTTCAAATCCATTACGTTCAATAGTTTCACTGTTTCTTCGACTCTTTTTTAGATGTCTGGAAATATAGTCTGCCAGCAGGGAGATGGAATCCCAGTGACTCCGTCTCGAGGACGGAGTCCAAGCTGGACTTCGTCGCGAAGCCGGCGGACTTTGTCGCGAAGACGGAGTCCGTCGCGAAGCCGGAGTCCGTCGCGAAGCCGCCGGACTTCGTCGCGAAGAGGGACTTCGTCGCGAAGACGGAGCCCGTCCCATGAAACAAGGAGCCGGACTCCGTCCTCGCGACGGAGTCGAAATACATCCGAAACTCTACTGATGCGCTTGACGCTGGAGTATAAAAAGAAGGTATGTAGAAACGTAGGCGATCTCACGCAAACATTTCTTATATTCTCACGAAAGTGTGAACACATTATTGCAGTAATCATAAGATTTATACTTATTTTTCATATTACAGTGCAGCGACCTAAAAAAAGAGGTGGGTCGCTTGAAGTACGGAGGAAGAAGAGGAGGACGAGGAGGAAGAGGAGGAAGAGGAGGACGAGGGGGAAGAGGTGGAAAAGGAGGAAGAGGGGGAAAAGGAGGAAGAGGAGGACAAGGGGGAAGAGGAGGACAGGGGGGAAGAGGGGAAAAAGATATGAAAAATTATTACTTTAATTAAACTAAATAAATTAAAATATATTTACTTATTCGAAAATTTTTTTAATCCAAGGCCTTTCATCCGTCGGCCATGAATAATTTTCTTATATTTATTCGTACTTATATTTAGTCGAGAATGTACGAATAAATACGAGAAAATTATTCATGGCCGACAATTGAATTCCCCACGTTCCAAATACAAAAATTGGCTCGGATTATAATGCCCACACAGCACAACGTCCGGCAAAGTCCCTGGGACGGTCTGTAAACGTCCCAGGGACTTTGCCGGACGTTGCGCTGTGTGGGTGTTCATCTCTGATATTTTGTCATATAATTGTGGCAGTTAGAGTAACAACGGACTAACCCACTTTTTTTCGAAATTGAGTTAGTAGCAATAACGTATTCCAATAGGCTGTACTAATCACATCGATGGCTTAGTGCACACATATTGTATGTCCAGTTTTTATGAAATTTGAGTTTTTACATGCAACAAATAGTGCTTGACTGTTTTCTTTTATGCTGTATAAAAATCACATTTTTATCTCTTTTTACAAATTTATCAAAAATAATATTCCTGAATACTACAAGGCATTTATGAATAGCATACCATTAGTAAAATCAGAACGTGATGTAATTCCAATTCCCATGGACATTGACAAAAATGAAAACTACGAAAATGACAACTGCGAAAATGAAAACGAATAATTACTTTTTTATTCCCGTTACATTAAAAATAAATATAATATTGAAGTGAGATTATGTCCAGTATTATTCCTTTCGTTCATTTTTAAACAATATCATTCGGTATAGTATGTCCTCCTCTGTACTTGGTTACATACAGCATGTCCATCTTTCAAAGTATTATTATCCAATTATTATTATAATTTTGCAGATTGTAACTTATACTACTAATTACATAGTTTCAGTGATACCTATATTACATATATATGATAATACAATAATGCAAAAAGTATTTATTTATAAAGTACCATTGAATGTTTGAACCTATTTTTCTCAAAAAACGCTAAAAATGGACATACAATATGTGTGCGCTAAGCCATCAATGTGCAATAGGAAAAATTTATTTGCAGGTTATTTCGTTGTTGCTCTAACTGTCTCGATTACTATAACATAAATACGACAGGGATTTCAAATGATATATGTGTTACGATAAAAGCTTTAGTAAATGTATATATTCCCAGCAGTTCATAATCAATGTATGCCTAAAATGCATATAACCTAACCTATAATCGTCCGAAAATGCATGCATTGACTGCATCACGCTTTTACTGTGGCTCGTGTATCCAGCTAACGCTTCAGTTTTGCTACGATTCCACGTTGGCAGTCCTCCCGAGTAGGCGCCATCTCGTGTGCACTAGCTCAACTAAATTTGTCACGTGACTTGCTCTGTATTATCGCCAATATGGCGGAACTCGTATTTTGGAATGCAATTACGAGAATACGTTGTTTGTCCTTATATGAGCAGATTTTGAGCTGGGTGAGGTCTCATTCGAAAGAGAAAGGTTCAGTGCAGTGCGCTCTGCTCCTCGTTTGAGTCACAAAACTCTTTTAGTGACCTAAAAATACTTGGATTCTTGCGGGTGTATTTTGTCGACTTTTGCTCTACTTTCAACACTCATATTATTAGATATCAACACAAGCTCGTCGAACCATGAGCAGAGCGCACTGCACTGAACCTTTCTCTTTCGAATGAGACCTCGCCCAGCCCAAAATTCGCTCATATAAGGACAAACAACGTATTCTACTAAACCCATGTTTCGGGTCAGATTATGTCGGTATACAGCGCGCTGCATTACCCGTGTCTACCCCCTTAAATCGACTCACATATATGTTATATATATATAATATATCAAGGACATTTCTTCTCCCGCGTTTAAAGTAGCTAGTTTTGTTACGTTTTGTTATGTAGCGTGATCAACATGCAGCTACATGGTCGCTGAGCGGTCGCGCTACCGCGCTGTCTATTGTCGAGTCGTGCAATACGTTTTATTTTGTGTAAGCGATGAACTATGGAAACTGAGGTGAGTATCGAATCCGCAAGGAAAGTAATAGTTTTGGAAAAATTTAACAAAAATTACGTATTTAACTTCTATAAAAATACTTACTTAAAACATTACATTTTTTGTTTATTTTTGTGATTCATTTTGTATTTTTATTTAAACAAAGTATAAAACATGTGTAACTAAGTAAGTAAACAAAATTATATTTAAATAAATAAACAAAGAAGCAATTTTCTACGAATTTACCACTTTTATGGAAAAAGGGCACATGAACCACTTGCATAAAACTATTAAATAAAGACACATACCATTTTCAAATCATGACTTCTGTTTACGAAACGTTCCAAGGATATGGTACTACATCCTTAAAAAAATTGGATTTAATTGCATTACTTTTCACTAAGTTATACTATAATGAAAACTTTGAAATCGATTTACTCGAAATGGCATTTTGGCGTATGTGCCCTTTTTCCATCAAATGCCTCAATTGATTCCCTCGATTGTCGCCAAGAACAATTTCCACCAGTGGTATAGATTGCATACTGATTCCAATTTCCAGATATTTATACGATCCAGGCGTTAGCGCATATCTTCTAACCATGATATGTGAAGGTTAACGCGATCTAAAAGTCCGATCATGAAAATTACCGTTTATCAGGAAAACACATAAATAAATAATGATGATAAGGTATAAAAAAATGAAATCTTACATATTAGATGTGTTCTTCCTGCATGGTGATTCATCATCTTGCATAATCGGAACCGCTAATGGTGCGGAAAATCTTTAGATCATCCGCGTACATAAGAAATCTACTGTGCAGAAAAACCTCCTTAAGATTTATTTATTTATTTATTTATTATCAGACGGGGTTAACCCCAATATTAAACCCAGCAAAAACTATCATAGTACTGTACAGAACGCGAAACACTTTACAAAGCCGAATACAAAATTTCACGATAATAACAGCAAACAAGAGCAGTTATACTAGGAAGTACGAAGCCAGGAGATAACTGACCGTTTAAAATTCTCGACAGAGGAACCGAAAAGGTTAATGCGGTCAGCCACCTCATTGCCTCGCGTACAAAGTCTGGAAATAGGGTCGCACATGAGCATATTCGCTTTGACGCAAAACAGCGGAGTATGACGCAGCGGTCTAGGTGGAGTATAGAAATCGATTAACCCCAAAAGTTGGGGGCAATTTACCTGCCCGTTAAGAACCCTATACAGGAATGACAAGTCGGCCAGCCGATGGCGTTGATGCAACGTCAAGTAGTTAAACTTAAGAAGCAGTGGCTGGTAGTCGTTGTCAAACCTACGCATAGGTTGTCCAAGGCGGAACGACGTAAAACGCAGGAACCTGTGCTGGACACTCTCGAGTATGCCGATTAGGTAGGCCTGGTGAGGGGACCATATCACAGAAGCGTACTCCAAGAAGGGTCTCACCAAAGCATTGTAAAGCAATTTAAAGGTCCGCAGGTTCTTGAAGCCATGTGAATGTCTCATTAAAAACCCCAGTTGTTTGGATGCTGCATTAGCGACTCTATTAACATGCATTTTGAAGGAAAACACAGAGTTGTAAGTAACCCCGAGGTCACAGTCGCTCTCGATGCCAGACAAATGCATCCCGTCAAGAGAATACGCATTATATGTAATGCTAAGTGAACGGGAGATTCTCAGGACATGGCACGTTAACACTGCACCAAAGAGTTAATCGGTCGAGGTCGCATTGCAGGGCCCGTGCGTCGACAACGGAATTAACTCGAACAAATAATTTCAGGTCGTCAGCAAACAACAAGGGAGTAGCAAATTGAAAAGAGTCAGCGAGATCATTAATAAATAGGCAAAAAAGCACCGGCCCTAAATGCGACCCCTGAGGCACCCCCGATGTTACGGAAATTGGTTGAGAGCGGCAACCACGAACCCTGATAACTTGAGTCCGGTCAGTCAAGTAACCACGCAACCAAAGTAACAGTCTACCACGAAACCCAAAGGCACTCAGTTTGTTAAGCAAAATGTTATGGTCGACAGTATCAAAAGCCTTTCTAAAGTCCGTGTAAACCAGAGCCGAGGACACGAAGTTCGAAAAGACCGCGAAATTGGTCACCGTAGACCTACCAGGAAAAAAGTCGTGCTGGGCCTCGGATAAACTGCCCGTAATCAGTCCTGATATTTTGTTCGTGACAATCTTTTCAAATATCTTAGGGAAACAACTAAGGAGTGAGATGGGTCTATAATTTATGACCTCACTCTTCTCCCCAGATTTGAAAATAGGAGCCACGACGCTAGATCATTAATAAAGAGGAGGAACAGGAGAGGACCGATGTGAGATCCTTGAGGAACACCCGAGGTCACATTAACTGGATCGGACAACCGATCATGTATCCTAACCACCTGCACACAGCCTTCAAGGTAGCTATCGACCCAATTGAGGAGCGGTCCATTGATCCCGATTGAGATTAGTTTATTGTGCAAGATAGAGTGATCAACAGAATCGAAGGCTTTCCGGAAGTCCGTGTACACAGTGTCAACCTGAAGACCATCACCCAGCGCAAGCCGAAATGTAGCAGTGGTAAACCGCAAGATTAGTTGTCGTCGAACGACCAGGGACAAATCCATGCTGTTCTTCGCAGATCACATTAATGAGGTCAGGCATTAAGGGGGTATTCTGGTTTGATGGGCAAAAAAAAATCGATTTTTTTTGCATTTTCTACAGGTACATTATATGGGTAATACGTGTGTGATCGCGAAAGTCACGAGTGAGCACGCTGGTAGAAAGTTAGGTTAGGACGGTGAGAAAGGCGTAAAGGAAATTCACTGAATTAAAACGTTATGGTCCGTTTATTAAAACACCGCGAGATGTTGATGCGCGGTGGTTGGTGATCTAAGAGCGTTGAGCCCTCGTACAACAACACAATTCTTTCGCGATACAATATGAACACTACACGATCGCGAAGATTGCCACTGAGCCACCACAAATCACTTTATACAATGTATTTGAAACCGTGAGCAAAAAGGTTCAATGAGCACAAAGATTTGAGCCTTTGTGAATAGTGCACAACGTTAAAGTTCAAGAATTGTTAAACACGTCTTTACTCTACTCGCTGTGAACAAAGAATGAAGAAGTAGCGTCGCTTTTTGAAAAGCCCAAAAAGCAACGGCTATTAGGTGGAGGCTCATTGGCTGATCAAACGGTGAAGACGAGCGTCGGTTGGCTAATCGAACGGACGAGGCCAGTGTCGATTGGCTGATCGAGCGGACGTGGCGAGCGTTGATTGGCTCACCGCCTGACGGTGAGTATCGATCTGAAATCGATCGTCGATCAGCCGCGCGCCTGGCGCCCAGGAGGTGCTGCGCCGCGCGTAAATGCGGCGGCTTTGGGAACTACTGCATTCCCAAACATTCTCCCGCCATCAACAGCTGAAGAGGATGTTGATGTCAATCTGAAACAGGCAAAACAGTCAATTTCGCAATTGGCCTGATTAAAGTTGTCGTGGCAGTCCTGAGAGTAACCACCCTGGTGAGTCCATCCTTTCCTGGGTGAAGTGTGATGACACGAGCAAGCGGCCATTTGCTCGGTGGAAATCGCTCATCTGTGATGAGCACCAGAGATCCGACCTTGATCTCGTTTGATGGATGATGCCACTTGGAGATGGACAGCTGACGTTGCAGATAGTGGGATGACCATTGAGTCCAGAAGCGTTGAGTCCTTTGTTGAATAAGTCGCCATCTTGCTGAAGGTGATATTGTTGAATGTTCGACAGATGGCTCCGGTAAAGTTGAAAGTGGTTGGCCAATAAGAAAATGGGCCGGGGTGAGGGAAGAGATGTCTCAGGGTCATCACTAAGTGGCTCAAGCGGTCGCGAATTGAGCATGGCTTCTACTTGACTAAGAAGTGTGCTGAATTCCTCGTAGGTGAGTACAGTCTCACTTACTGTCCGCCGTAGGTGGTGTTTAATTGATTTCACGACCGATTCCCACTTGCCTCCCATGTGCGGTGCTGCTGGAGGGTTGAAGCACCAGCCAGTGTTGTCATTGACAAACAGCTGACTGAGCTGGTGATGATCTTGTGAGCCCTGAGTGAACATCTTCTTCAAGATGGTATCCGCTCCGATGAAGTTGGTTCCACAATCTGAATAGAGCGTCTGTGGAATGCCCCTTCTTGAAGTTAATCTTCTGTACGTAACGATGAAGCCATCTGTAGAGTAGTCCGTGACGACCTCCAGATGAACAGCTGATGTTGTGAAGCATACAAAGACACAAATCCAGCCCTTCTGTGTCTTCGCACCTCGTCCCCTCCACGTCTTGAGAATAATTGGACCCGCATAGTCGATGCCAGTGTGCGTGAATGGGCGTGAGGGTGCAACTCTCGAAAGAGGTAGTTGGCCCATCAATTGATGGGCACGGATCCCCCTTTGTCGAGCGCACACAACACACCGCAGGATGTGAGACTTCACTGGTGCTCTCCCTCCGATGATCCAATAACTGTGTCTGTTTGGGAATGCAGAAGTTCCCAAAGCCGCCGCACTTACGCGCGGCGCAGCACCTCCTGGGCACCAGGCGCGCGGCTGATCGACGATTGATTTCAGATCGATACTCGCCGTCAGGCGGTGAGCCAATCAACGCTCGCCACGTCCGCTCGATCAGCCAATCGACACTGACCTTGTCCGTTCGAGTAGAAAACCGACGCTCGTCTTCACCGTTTGATCAGCCAATGAGCCTCCACCTTATAGCCGTTGCTTTTTGGGTCTTTGCAAAAAGCGACGCTACTTCTCCATTCTTTGTTCGCAGCGAGTAGAGAAAAGACGTGTTTTTGCAATTCTTATCTTTAACGTTGTGCACTATTCACAAAGGCTCAAAATCTTTGTGCTCATTGAACCCTTGTGCTCACGGTTCAATTACGTTGTGTTAAGTGTTTTGTGGGGGCTCAGTGGCAATCTTCGCGATCGCGCATTAGACATTTTGTATCGCGATAGAATTGCATTGTGTAAGAGGGCTCAACGCTCACTCAAATCGTACACCGCGTAAACATCTTGCAGTGTTTTTAAATAAACGGACAAGAACGTTTTAAATCAGTGATCTTTCTTTGCACCTTTCTCACCGTCCTAACCTCACTTCTGAACCACGTGCTCAATCGTGACCTTCGCGAACAGTGTCTGATGTGAGCGAGGGTGAGCTGGGTCCCTCCATGTAACGTTAGCCGATGGGCATGGTCTATAACCAGATCAGACAGGCGTGAATGGCGAGGTAAGATTGCTGGATGCTTACTTTCATAACCCAGATGTGAGTTTTTAAGTCTTCCTCCAACTCGAATGACTCCTTGTTCATCGATGAAGGCTGTGAGTCGATTGAAGGCGTGGGATGATGGCAACGTTGAATTCGAGCTGAGAGCCTTGAGCTCACTGGGGAAGTAGATTGCTTGTGTTGCCTTCACCCAGAAGATCCTGGCCCACTCCAGGTCGCTTGGTGACAATGTGATGCCGGGTGACGAAAGTGGTGATTTCCTCAATTTTGAAACAAATCTGTAACAAATTGATGTGATTCGAATTAATTTGTTGATAGAGGAGTATTTGTAGATGAGGTCCCAGTGATATTCCACTTGAAGGATGTTGAGTAGATGGGAAATTCCTGGACGAGCTTCCTGTGCACTGGATTCGTCCTTGAGGGTTGGTTGTGATGGCCATGATGTACTAGGTTGTGTGATCCATGATGGTCCCGTCCACCATAGATGATGATGTTCAAGCTGCGCTGTTGTTAAGCCTCGTGATGCGCAGTCAGCAGGATTTGAACTTCCTGGAACATGCCTCCAATGTGCCTCTTGGGTGAGCTCTTGAATCTGGGAGACACGATTCCTCACATAATCCTTCCAACGTGATGCGTGAGATTTGATCCATGTTAGTGTCACTTGAGAATCCGTCCACAGATGAATTGTAGCAATGTTGAATTGAAGAGTAGCTTGAACGTATTTCATGAGCTTAGCAAGCATCAATGCAGCAGTAAGCTCAAGTCTTGGAATTGTGAGCTTCTTGAGGGGTGCTACCTTTGTCTTGGAGCACACTAGTGTCGACACTTTGTGATTAGTGGACGGTGATGTCACGGTAAGATAAATCACCGCTGCCATGGCGAGTTGTGAGGCATCAGAGAATCCATGCAGTTCCACTGTTGAATTGTGAGGGTGTTGAACCACCTTGGAGTTGAGAGCCTGGCCAGGCCTTGAAGATCTTCTCTGATGGTGAGCCAATTGGATGTGACTTGGGATGGCAGTGGATCATCCCAACTGATCTTGTGCAGCCATAACTCTTGTAACAGAGTTTTTGCTCGAATTATGACTGGTGATAGAAAGCCTAGTGGATCAAATATTTGTGCTACTTCTGAAAGCACGAGGCGTTTGGTGAATCTTGAATTCGAGCTTGATTTTGCTGAGAATGAAAAGTTATCATCATTAACATTCCATTGTAATCCGAGAATCTTGGTATTGCAGTCGTCTAGTGATATAATCGAGTTTTGAGCTCGCATGTTGATAGAAATTGATTCAAGCAACGGAGGGAAGGTAGAATGCCATTTGGCTAGTGGAAAGCCTCCCGCGTTGCACAGGTCTGTTAATTGTTGAGCTATCGTGATAAGCGTCTCACCTGTGTCAGCCCCGCCAAATATATCATCAACGTATCTGGCGTGAGTGATGGATGGAACTGCCAGAGGGAAACGGTGGCCTTCATCTTTGGCCAATTGCAGCAATGCCCTGACAGCGAGGAATGGAGCAGCCTTGGTTCCATATGTGACCGTGGTGAGCTTGTAGGGCACCTCCTTTTGGTCTTCATCAATCCACAACACCCTTTGTAGATCTTGATCGTCTTCGTGCACCTTGACTTGTCGATACATCTTCGTCACATCCGTAGCAAAGATGTACTTGTGTTGGCGAATCCACAACAGCACGTCAGTGATGTTGAGCAGGAGATTTGCACCGGTGTGCATGATGTCGTTGATCGAGTGTCCAGATGAAGTTGGACTTGATCCATTGAAGACGACTCTCAACCTCGTTGATTTGCTGTCTGGCTTGAGTACTCCGTGATGTGGAAGATAAAAGATCGAATGAGTATTAGGAGAAATGGATGGTGCTCTTACCATGTGTTGAAGCTCCTCGTATTCTCTCATGAATCCATGGTAGAGTCCCTGATATTCGCTGTCCTTGTTGAGCTTGTTGATCGTGCGCTTCAAGCAGGCGTGGGCTGTCTGATACGAATTGCCCAGCAAACTTGGTGATGATTTAAGCGGGATACGCACAATGTATCTGCCTGCAGAATCACGAGTGTGTGTCGCTTGGAAGTGATCCTCACATTCTTGTTCTTCAGGAGTGAGTTGCGCAGGCGCGTCCTCAGGAAGCTCCTCTTGAATCCAAAACTTGGTCAATAATTCTTGAAGCACAGTATCCTTGTGTTGCACTGCAGCAGAGTGATGCACGGTGTTTAGTTGCGTTGATCCAATGTTGACTGGTCCAAGAATGAGCCATCCAAAGATTGACAGCTGAGCGATTGGCATTGACGGGTCACCTTTCTTGATGTTGGGCTTGATGATTCGGCCATACGTGTCTGCTCCAATGATGATGTCAATGGGCCTGGATGTTAGAAAATCAGGATCTGCCAATTTAAGACCGCTAAGCTGTGGCCACTCTTGCTTCGGGGCTTCCACTGATGGCAAATTTGAGGTTAACGCCCTGAGTATGTGAGCTTGTATGCGTACAGTTGCAAGGCTGTAGTTTGAACGGAGCATGATGAATACAACTCCTCTGGTTTGGGTGGCCTTGTGGCTTCCAATGCCAAAAATTGTAACAGCTGACTGGGTGCGTTGGAGCTTGAGTTGAGTGACTAGCTCCTCCCTGATGAAGGTTAACTCCGAGCCTGAGTCAATCAGTAATCGAACTGGAACCGGCGACACCGGCGAAATCAGCTGAGCGGTGGCTGTGGCTAGCAGCGTGATGAATGATGTCGTGGAGCGGGCTGCTGATGGGTGTGCTGCATGAAGGCCTGTTGAGCTGGTGTTTTGAAGTGTTGAGCTGGTTTTTTGAAGTGTTGAGCTGGTGTGGGGTGCGACGACTGCACCGACTCCTCAATAGACTTGCTCGTCCGTGGTTGAGTCTTGCGCCTTGGGAGCGGCTTGCGCTGGTTGCGGTGCACTTGCCTGTGCCTTCGGAAGATGCAACATCGTGTGGTGAGCAGCACCACAAGTCTTGCATTTCTGAGCAGACTTGCAATCCTCCGTGCGATGTCTGCCACAGCAGTTGCGGCAGAGCTTGTTGCGTGTGATGACTTTTCTCCTTTCTGGCACCGACAACGCTCTAAATTGAGCACAGGTGACTATGTAGTGATCGGCCTTGCAGTGATCACAGGGGTACGCGTAGGGTGACGGCTGCGATGATCCCGATGCCTTGAGCTGCGTGGCGTGAGCTGTGCCTCGCTGAGCGGGTGCGCGTGCTGAGCTAGTGGTGCTCGTTGTGGTCTTCTTTGACGCCTTGAGCTGGTCGGCGGCCTCCATTCTTTCCAAGGCTGTTGCCTTGTCAGTGATAAATTTAGCCAGCTCCTCGTACCTCGGATATTCGGAGGATGAGTCCACCGACGTCTCCCACGCTTCACGCGTAACCTTGTCGAGGCAGTTGGTAGCCTGATGGACGAGGAGGCAGTTGTACATGTCCTCGGCAGCACCCAAGGCGTCAATAGACTTCTGCACCTCATGTATAGCTGCCACGAGGCCGTTGAGCGTTGTGGCACTGCGGGTGGACACTGGTGAAAGGTTGAGCAGTTTTACAAGTTGCTCCTCGATGAGCACGCGCTTGTTGCTGTACTTCTTGGTCAGAAATTCCCAGCAAGTTTGGAAGGAGGAGCCGGTGACAGGGTGAGCATTTACATGCCTCGACGGTTCTCCTCGGAGGCTTGAGCGAAGATAATGCAGCTTATCTATCTCTGCGAGCTGGGTGTCCTTGATTATAAGGGACGTGAACAATTCACTGAATCCAGGCCATTCAGTGTAGATCCCTGAGAAGGTTGGGAGAGTTATCTCCGGCAACTTCCCTGCGCGAGCCCCTGCGTTTGAGTTGGATGGCCTGGAGGCGATGATGGCCTCCACATCTTCTCGCAAGCGGTTGAGCCTCCTCTTCGTGTCCCACACCAGCTGTGTTTCTTCGGCTGCCACCTCCTCTTGAAAATGTTCGTGCTCCATGCACCGTGCTGGTCAGGCCGACTCGAGGTACTCATGCTCGTCACAGAATCTTGTGTGAATCTCCTCCACTTGATCCTTGAGCAGCTTGAGCTCATCAAGAGAGGTGGTGTGAGCGTGGGTGGGGAGTTGAGTTCTCAGAGCTTTAATTGACTTTACTCTGCCCACCTGGGTTTTTATCTTTAAGATGAGCTGCGTGGGTAGGCCTACTGGCGATGAGCTCCTCGAAGCTGGCTTCTCCTTTGAGCTTGAGCTCTCCTTAGGGACGACGAGAGTGGCCGGCTTCGTCTCCCTCTGCGATTCGGCGATGATCTTGATCTGCTCCTGGCTTGCCATCCTTGAGCACTGGTGAGCTTGAGCACTGAATCACTGCACTATTTCACTTTGCCTTTCACCGTCCAATCCGGCTCGAAGGACCAAAAATGATCGCGAAAGTCACGAGTGAGCACGCTGGTAGAAAGTTAGGTTAGGACGGTGAGAAAGGCGTAAAGGAAATTCACTGAATTAAAACGTTATGGTCCGTTTATTAAAACACCGCGAGATGTTGATGCGCGGTGGTTGGTGATCTAAGAGCGTTGAGCCCTCGTACAACAACACAATTCTTTCGCGATACAATATGAACACTACACGATCGCGAAGATTGCCACTGAGCCACCACAAATCACTTTATACAATGTATTTGAAACCGTGAGCAAAAAGGTTCAATGAGCACAAAGATTTGAGCCTTTGTGAATAGTGCACAACGTTAAAGTTCAAGAATTGTTAAACACGTCTTTACTCTACTCGCTGTGAACAAAGAATGAAGAAGTAGCGTCGCTTTTTGAAAAGCCCAAAAAGCAACGGCTATTAGGTGGAGGCTCATTGGCTGATCAAACGGTGAAGACGAGCGTCGGTTGGCTAATCGAACGGACGAGGCCAGTGTCGATTGGCTGATCGAGCGGACGTGGCGAGCGTTGATTGGCTCACCGCCTGACGGTGAGTATCGATCTGAAATCGATCGTCGATCAGCCGCGCGCCTGGCGCCCAGGAGGTGCTGCGCCGCGCGTAAATGCGGCGGCTTTGGGAATTACTGCATTCCCAAACAGTGTGCAAAAGGATTTTTTCCAATTCGTATTATTTGCAAAGCTACAGGGTGCAGAATAGGTAGGTATATGGCGCGCTCACTGTGCGGGACGGGCGACGCATAACAGTTTTGTTTCTGCAAGTGTATTTCAGCAAAGTTTCGGCGGACTGTTCTTTCTGGGTGTGGTGAGCGGGGGGGGGGGGGGGATGCATTTCTGTGTCTTTTAAAAAACAAAAATCGACCATTTGGTTACAAAGAAACCGTTACTTTCCTAGATCACAACTTCGGTCTAAATTGTACGCAAAACTTTAAACGCGTTTTTCTCGAAACCATGTTTTTCGAAACGGTGACCATGATATTTCAAAATTGACTGGACCAACTTAGTCCAAGTTTTGCATATATTATCAGTACACATGTGGCTATCGTCCCTACTAGAATTATGATAAAATATTTGTTTTTAAACTTTCACAGACCTTTAAAGTTAAAAAATTGTGCGAAAATCGGAACTTAATTTTCAAACCGCCGCCATTTGCTTAATTTTCAATATTTTTTTATCATTCTGGTAGGGACGAAAGCCACAGGCATACAGATATAGAATCTCTTTTCATTTTTTGTTATAGATCACTAGAACGAGCCCAATCATGGACACCGTGACACCATGTTTTTTTTCACCATTACTTTAAAACATTCAACTGCGTTTGATTTTAATTCTTTTCCATTGACAAAATTTGTAAAGATAGTTCAAACATCAATAAACATGTAGCAATAAACTAAATAATAATAAAATTGATGGGTTCTTTGTAAAAAAATTCCGAAATAACGCGACGAAAACGCCTCGCCAGACCAGAATACCCCCTTAAGTGCTCAGTAAGTATCTCTTCAAAGATGTTAGGCATGACCGATAGCTTGCATATCGGTCTGTAATTTCTTACATCCGAGCGGTCGCCTGCCTTGAAAACCGGGGTGACCAAAATCCCCTTAGCTAACGAGGAATTAAAAATATGCCATAGGGGCCTCGACAGAATTAAACGACACTCCTTAAGAAACAAAGGTGGAACCCTTATAGATATGACCAATCGAAATAGAAATCGAGTGCAAATTAACCTCACAGTCCGAAGTCGAACCAGGAATCAAGGCAGGCGCCGTAACAGTCTGACGAATATACCAAGCCAAAGAAGTCAGCGAAAAGATTAGCGGCAGCCACATTCGAGGAGGCAGGAGCGTGATCCAAATAAACGCTCCCGGGAATTCCATGCACACCACGCCTAGTATTAACGAATTTCCAAAAACTCTGAACATTATCGCACACCGCACTCTCAACACCGTCAATATAATTGCTATGTTCACGCGCTAGGACATGCTTACATCTCGAACGGAGACTCGCAAAGCACAGGTAATCACAATATGAACCTGAACGCTTAAAGATTTTATACGCTCTTTTCTTCTGCCGAATCAGGAACCTTAAACCAGGAGAAAACCACGGCGGATACGAGGAATGGACCACAGACCGAACCGGAATAAAGGCTTCGATTGCCTGATTAATATGGTGATATAAACGTTCAAGAGCGACTTCCGGCTCAGAGTCACCAGTCACATTATCCCAGTCAACAGAGTTAAGGTAATCAATAACACCAGAGTAATCACCACGCTTAAAGTCTCTAAACTCCGTGTTACCGCACATGTGGCCAGGACCCGAGGCCAAACCTTTAAACAATACATATAAAGGTGGATGATAGGCATCCGGTTGAATAAGGACATCAATAACCCGATCGATAGTGACGTTAGAACAACTAACGAAGACAAGGTCGAGCATAACGTCGAAGTCATTAAAAACATTGTTAATTTGAGCAAGATTGCAGTACCCAGCACAATCAAGAAGGAGATCAATAGCTGCGGATTCATTCGACGAAATACCCGACCTTCTAAAGCACTCCTGACCCGAGTCATTGAACCAAACCGCGTGAGGTAGATTGAAATCACCATAAAGACACAAGGTATCTTCGCTAAACTTATGGTTAAAGTTCTATGACTGAGTCAATATGACTTGAATAAAGTGAAGTCTGGGCCGCGGGCGGAATATAAACAGCACCCAGAAGCAGATATTTATTAGTGTGAAGGTGGACTCTAACAAATAGCTGTTCGACCTCAGAACAATTGACTGTAACGATGCGGGATGACAACGTATTCTTGACCGCGATGAGAACACCCCCACCTCTAGTGAAACAGCTGGTTCGGTGAGTTCTGTCACATCTGTACACGTTATAATCACGTAACCCTAGTTCCTTAGAAGATATCGCTGGAGTGAGCCAGGTCTCAACAAAAATAATTATGTCATACGAAACAGCGGACAAGAGAACAGAGTTGACAAGGGTATCCAATTTGGTGCACAGACCACGGACATTTTGCAGGTATACTAAAGGGTTCATATCAAGTTTTTTTGAGCCGAGCCCTTATGTGGTCTACCCTCCACGATTTTGGGAAAACCACGAACGTAACGGATTGTCATATGAGTTTCTCCCTGTTCGTGAAGAGCACGAAGTCTTTCCCTAAGCTGCTCAAGGGTCCCATGCTGCTGCTTGGTGTTGTCGTCTGCAATCTTGAAGGGGCCGTTGTAACGATGCTTATTCTGGAGTATCCTCTTAACTTCCGCTGCAGAGTTAAGGCGTACACAGAGAGGCCTACAAGGTGCCCTACCCTGCTTGCCAAGGCGATGAGTAGCAAGATCCTGGTTAGAAAGGGGGCCAATTTCGGATAAGACCTCACGTGCCGCGGTCACGTCGGCCGATCTCATTAGTTCCGGTGTTGCTTCGTGAGGCTCAGGCACACCAAAAATAATAATATTTTTGGATCTCATCTCCCTGTCGTGAAGTTCTTCGAGGAGATCGTCGGCCGACAAGGGCCGCTGTTCAGAGGAAATGTTAGCCTTATCTTCCAGTGCCGTGACACGATCAGCCAGAGAGCCTATATCAGATCTTATACCACTCAATTCAGCTCTAATACCCATTAAAAAGTCATCCCGGAGAGCCGCTAGCTTCGAGTCAATGATATTATTCACTATATCACTTATAGTCTCGGCAGTTGGTAAGGCAGATAGCGTAGTGTGGCTGAAGGTATGGCAGATAATGATTGTACCGGTGACGCGAGGGCCTAGTTAACGGTAGACTGAGACAAAGGCAATCCAGCACGACAGTTCAAAAGTTCCTTCCCATACCAAGGATGGCCCGTACGAGTCAGACACGAGGGCCCAGGGTGGCTAGTAGTTCCACAACCCGTACATATGACCGGATCAGCAACTGAAGAGGCACACCCCTTACACTTTTTTGTGGCACGAGGCATGTTGGCCAGGCAAAGAAATAGAACCACAGATCTGACAAGACACTCCCGGAACAATTAGAGAATAGAGCCCTTAGAAAACAGAGATAAATGTGGTAGCGGAATAACCGGTAGGTACCGGTGATGATCGAAACAGGCGCCAAAATATAAATAGTCGTCGACACTGGCCTCTCCTTGGAGCCAAGATGTGCGTATGAGTGTGCGTTTGCGACAACAAAGGCGATGTCTTGAAACGGCAGTGATTAGTCGTGATATGAGCTTCGAATTCGCAAGACGTTTAGCGAGAAGCCGAAAGACGATAGCCGCGTGTGTTTCGGCAAAATCATCTCTCTCTCTCTATCCATTTCTCTTTCTGCCTATTTCTATCTACCTTTCTCTTTCACTCGAACAGCTGATGGACTTCTTATTTACTTCTCGCGACACATACTCTTCTATACATACACACACTCACACACTCACGCTCTCGTGACCGACCTGAGTGCTCGGTTATACAGAGCAGTAGTATCTCGACAAGATTCGAAATTGTTACACCTCGAACACTTCTATTGTGTCACCTCATTCTCTATTCTCTGTATCTATCTCTCTCTCTCTCTCAATAAACTGTATTATTCGCAGCAATTTTTGAGTTCTCTCGCAGCGTGCAACCTAAATATTTTGATACTTTGTTCTTTTCAATTCAAACCTATTTATCTTTTGTATTTCTGTCTTCTACTACTTTTTCTTTCAATAAACACAATCACATCTTCAATTTAACACAAACCCGCGCGTAGCCGCATTTCTATACATTTCCCACAAAATTGGGGGCTCAGCCGGGATTGTATAAAACAAGTGCCATCATAACCCAAACACGGGATAGATTGGACGTGATTTAGTGTGAGTACGAGCTATTGAAGACTTTAAAGATGAGTGACGATGAAGAAAAAAGGTAGGTACCAGTGCGGAGAACGCACGTGATGAATCCAATTTGGCTAAAATGACAAGGGCGGACCTTCGAGTGGAATTGAAAAGGCGAAAGTTAAAGATAGTCGGAAGTAAAAAAGAACTACAACGTCGTTTGAAAGCGGCGTTGGCGTTGGAAGACGACGGAAATGACGCTGCTAGCGGACATGAAGACGGCAGTTCTGGAGGCAATGACGAGGATGACGATGACGATAGTGACGTGAGATACAGATTAAGACGTAATACTCGCAGAACGGACAGGCGTGTAAAGTATGTGCCTAGTTTCAAAGATGTTGAGGAATCGATGACAACGTTCAGCGGTTACGATAAGCGAAGTATTAAACGTTGGATCAGCGATTTCGAGGAACCGGCCGAGATGTGCGAATGGACCGACATCCAAAAAACCATGTACGCTAGAAGACTTCTGCGAGGATCGGCGAAGCTGTTCGTCAATTATGAAAAATGTGGCAAGAGCTGGAATTGTTTAAAGAGTGCCTTAAGATCCGAATTCGGAGATAAAGTCTGTAGTCCCAAAATACATCGAGAGTACCAGGAGTACACTTACAAGATGCTTGACATAGCTTCCCAAGCAGACGTAGACACTGATTCGGTGATACGGTATATAATCGATGGGATTCGAGACGAAGAGGCCAATAAAGTCATATTGTACGGAGCCAAAAGCATCGGAGAGCTGAAGAAGAGATTCGTCATCTATGAAGAATTGAGGAATAACATGAAGGCGAAGGCGAAACGACCCGAAGACAGAACGAAGAAACCAGTGCGTGCCGCCAATTCGGGAAGCAGGATATGTTTTAATTGTGGTTTGCCCAATCATATTAGTGCGAATTGCCCAGTAAAGGACAAGGGTCTAAAGTGCTTCAACTGCGATGAACACGGACACATTGCGTCAAAGTGCCCGAAGAAGACGAATGTGGAAAAGAAAAATTGTAGCGTTACAGAGCTTCCACGAGGAAAACACTACAAACAGGTAAAGATAGCGGGGCGTGATTTGATAGCACTTATTGATTCGGATAGCGACTTGTGTTTGATGCGGGCGGATGAATATGTAAAGATCGGCGCTCCGCGTTTGCAAAGTAACGAAATTTTGTTCCGTGGCGTGGGTTTCGACACGAATAAAACTTTAGGGGAGTTCTCTGCAGATATTACAATAGACAACAATACATACCCGATCATGATACGCGTGATCTCTTCCGATTTAATGCAGCAGGGGTTAATACTCGGTACAGACTTCATAAACACGGTCGACGTTAGTATAAAGACTGGCAAACTATCAATCTCTAAGCCCGAGAGTGATATTTCTCCTGAACATAGATGGACAATGATAATATCTGGATAAACTCAAATAGGATTTGAGTTGTTCGGCGGCGCACAGTGGGGCATTTCGGGTCGAAACACGGCACTAAGTCCTTTTACAAAAATATCGCTAGACTGCAAATTTTCTTTTACAGGTAGTTGATTGCAGGCCCGGATTAAAGGAGGGCTAGGGGGGGCTATAGCCCCGAGTCCCACTTTCCGGGGGGCCTCGTTCTAAGCGATTTGCTCACTCTGTCTTCATTGGAAATGTTGTATCAAATAAATTGTCTGAGTTCCACAACTTCAAATTTTATGTTTTTATTTTAAAGTTTCATTGTTTAAATATCCTTTATGATCTGTATTTAAATTTTTACATTTTTTGAGAATTATATAGAATTTTTAGACATACACGAGGTATCCCATTTAAAAATTCGCACGCAATTACATATCTCCTACATTATTCGTTATTAAAAACAATGTTTCAAGTATAACTTACTTTATTTCGAGAGGGATATCTTGTAATGGTCAAAATTTTATCTAGGTGGACGTGCTTTCGAGATTTCAAAATGACCTTTGTTTTCTTAAATAGAACTATATGTTTTTATTCAGATAGATGAGTAGCCCGTTCCGTGACAAATTCATCGACCTAATGTATACGTGTTTCAAGATTATTCATGATCCCAGGTCATTTATTGCTTTTCAAAACTTACCATCGTTGAACGTCTAGAAATTGTTCCTTGCCTTATCTTCAGTATTCGAAATCATGACCTCAGGTGTCAATGCTTTGATTTACTCTATCTCTAAAAGATAGTTGCACCCACTCCAATGTTGCAGAAGTAATACGATTTTTTAGATTATCAGGGTAAACGCATGATAGTTCCATTAAAGAAAACAAAGGACACTTTGAAATCTCGAAGGCACGTTTAGATAAGATTTGTGACCATTGTAAGATGTACCCCTTGAAAATTGAAATAAAGTAAGTTCGACTTCAAACATTTTTTCAATAACGAATAGGAGATAATTGCGCCACGCATACCGGACATGTCTATCAGAATGTGTGCAGCTGGCTTTATAGTACGCGTACAGTGTGTGTCGACGCGCGTGTTTCAGTTTGCGGAAAAACAAAGTAGAAACGACGGGAGGCCCGGAGTCCCGGAGACGATTGTTACTTTTAACAGTTTGCCTGTGCTCTGCAAAGAAGAAAGTTCTTAAGGGGGTAGACACGCCACGTGGCACGGGCGATGCACCGCGCTGCAATACCGACAATCTAACCTGAAACATGGGTTTGGGATTTTTCGTTTTTCGTCCTTATATGAGCAGATTTTGGGCTGGCCGAGGTCTCATTCGAAAGAGGAAGGTTCAATGCGGAGCGCTCTGCTCACCGTTTGAGTCACAAAACACTTTTAGTGACATAAAAATACTTAAGGAGGTAAACACGCCACGTGACACGGGTAATGCAGCGCGCTGCATACCGACACAATCTGGCCCGAAACATGGGTCTGGGAAATTACGTTGTTTGCCCTTATATGAGGAGATTTTGGGCTGGGCGAGGTCTCATTCGAAAGAGGAAGGTTCAATGCAGCACGCTCTGGTCATTGTTTGAGTCACAGAACTCTTTTAGTGACCTAAAAATACTTGGATTCTTGCGGGTGTATTTTGTCGACTTTTGCTCTTCTTTGAACACTCATATTATTAGATGTCAACACAATCTCGTCGAACCATGACCAGATCGCGCTGCACTGAACCTTCATCTTTCGAATGAGACCTCGCCCAGCCCAAAATCTCCTCATATAAGGACAAACAACGTAATTTCCCAGACCCATGTTTCGGGCCAGATTGTGTCGGTATACAGCGCGCTGCATTACCTGTGTCTACCCCCTTAACAAGATTTGTTTTCGCGACTTGTTTTAAGTTTTAACTGTGTAGTGTGTAACTTTATTAAAGAGTGAATAGAGTAAATATATACATATGTATATAATAGTGTATTCTCCGGACCACTGAAAAGTTTTTATGTTAATTGTTTTATTTGAACTTTATTTGAAAATGTTGAGAAAATATGATAGTGGAGCGTTGAAAAGAAAACATAAAAAAGAGGAAGAGAAGTTTAACAAAAAAACTGCCCAAATTAACAGAATATTTTTCGACATCTCAATCAAACGCTGATGAACACGAGGAACACGCAGAAGAAGCAAATAAACTTAGTGTATTTATGTTATCGACCGTATTTCTTAAATAAACAATAAGTGTTTTCGGCGCACTAGTTCGGTCAGTTTAACTGACCGAACTAGTGCGCCGAAAACACTTATTGTTTAAATAAACTTAGTGTTCATGAAGAAGCTGCTCCAATCACATTCAAGCTGTCTGACTCATAATCAAAACACGTACGTGTCTACGCAATTAGATGTATATGACGCGAATGAATCAAATTCAAAAAATGGCAATAATTATAATAATAATTAAGAGAACACTGGCATATCTGGGAATAATGTAAAAATCGCCGATTATTCTGCTAGAGACATCTGTGGCAATGATATCTTAAGCCGGGGCCAGACCGGAATGAGTATACTGTTACGTGAGGGCGTTAATTTTTACGAGACCAAGCGGTTGAGTCTAATTTACTCACGCAACGCTTAACAAATTAGAAAGGGTTGTTGTAATTTTGACATAATTAAATTATTACGCAAAAATCAGGATTGTTTTTAGACGCGGCTTTTGTCTACAACCCATACAGATTGTTAAGTCGGGATGTGGTACTTTGATAGAAACAGGTTCGAACAGAATGAGACGGATTTAAGTAAATATTACCATGTATTACAAAATAAGCAAAAGGAAAATGTTTTAAAAGGTGGAACAAAATTGGGAATATACATGGTTTTGACAATAGACAATATAAATATACGAAGGCGAATTCTGGTTTGGTAGCGGCGGTTACAGACGAAAGGACACTAATTGATCGACAATAATTGACCGGGGGGAAAACCCACAACCCACAATGTGGTTGGATCAATGTTCGCACTGTTGTATTCGATGTTTGTACATTCGCTAATTGAAAATGATTTTAAAAAAAAACCGCGATACCGGCGGAAGAAAGGTAAAACAGTTTATCGAAGGAGAATTCCCATAACACACAATGGTTGGATCAACTGCCCCCTCCGTACATGGGTAACGGAAAACAATTTTTATAAGATTGTAAGATTCAAATGTTGCACACAATTCATAGGCAAATGTTGAATACAATTCATAGGCAAATGTTGAATATAGTAACGTACTTTAAAACACTCACCGAGCTTTAAGCTTTAATAACGCTTACTTTACTTCTTTCTTCCGCTCGAGCGCTCTCTCTCTCTCTCTCTCTCTCTCTCGTTTTAGTTCTCGCTCTCTTTCTCTCTCGTGACCTGGTGCGCTGGTCGCCGGTACAAGGTGTTGAAGCACAGGATACGTCGAACAGTACACTGATGTTTAGTGTTCACAGTTTTACGATTTATATCGGAGTTGAAATAACGGTTTAACTTTTAAACATTAGAATGGAAAAATTATAATGATTTAGAATAACGAGTAAAGTTTAATTGAGTCTTTACGGGGACTGAGTCTTTCCACGTTAAGTATTAACTATTCACGATGGAACTCTAGCTCACACGCCTAATATAATAGGGCAATATGTCCCTCGGACAGAACGTCTGCGCACTACGCGACTTGCTAGCCGACTGCCCCGAGAGATTCCAGGATAGGCCCGAGCACTCGGGCCTTTGGACAAAGAGTGCCAATATTGCTGATTCTGCACCTCGTGCACACGGGCCTAACCGTCGTCGCTCGGAACGTTCCCAGCATCTCCAGGTTGTTATCGCGCCCGGCGTTCCAAGAACGTCGACGGTGTTGGAAGATTGTCGCATGGAAGAACGCAGTGGCGTAACGGTTCATATAAAATTATAATTATAATTTGATTCATAGATCATTGACAATTGATTGAGGGGAACTCCCACAACACGCAATGGTTGAATCAGATGTCAATGATAGTGTAACAGAATTTAGCAGGGAAGAAAAATATAAAGTGGTCTACTACAATGCGGAGGTTTCGGAATGCTTATCACAACGCGCATTCTAAGAACGCTGACGGCGTTGGAAGATCGTTGACAATAATCTTCCATGGGAATATGCCGTGGCGTGACAGGCTTCAAGCTGAATTAAATTATAACTATTAAGAATTTTCACAGATAATCGACTATTGATTGAGGGAAGTTCCCATAACACGTGGTGGTTGAATCAATCGTCGACATCTGTGAATTGACTACAATGAGATATCGCAAAGATTTAGAAATGAATTTCGAAAAATAGCCGGCACGTAACAATACGCTGAGCAGGCTGAGCGCGCACGAATATTCTGATGTGGACAGGTGAAACGGTAGCCCCTGGCGCATGCTTCTACGTCAGAAAGGGTGAGCGTGAACGCATATGCTAGTGTGGACGGGTCTTTCTTCGCGCATGCCGGCGAAGGCACATGGCCTGAGCCGACCGTTGTCGGGTTTCTTTCACAGATCAAAGGGAGTTTGAAATGCATTGCGTTCAGCGGTGAAGATAGAGGCAGAATGTGATACTTTTCTAAAATCCTCGATGTCTCGGATTTTCATGATATTGAAATACATATACATATGGTAGTCCATATGAAATTAGGGAGGGTTAAGTCCTCATTTTGCAGATTCGAAATTGTTTAAAAAATACAAATCTTCAAAGTTTCCTGGTTTCGGTGATTTTTACGAAACTCCTACAGAAATTAATTTTAATGTTGTGACGTCCCACTATTTTTCGCGCGGTACCAAACTAAAATCTCTATCACAAATATTGAAATCACTCCACCAAAGTCCTTCAAACTCAAATATTACCCCTTTTCCCCAATCGCTGATCACCTTGGCGATGTACCTTAGCGGTCCCCATCTCAAGATGATCGGTACGAAACCTCCTTCGCCTATTCGCCTTACGAGGCACAAATCACATTATTTCTAAACAAGTCCCTCGCCCCAAAAACTTCTTAAATCGAGACCACGTCTCACCCCTTCTCTAAGACCCTCCAAGTCAAGCCCACAATTACCCCTTTCCTATTAAAACACCCAAAATCCATTCGCTGCGCCGAGCACCACCTTTTCACGTGCATAAAAACCCCGGAAGGATAATAGCGACAAATATTTGGTGTACGTGACAGAAATGCGTCTAATAATAGACGCACCTTTATAAAAACCCCGGAAGTCCTACTGCGACTTATTTTCTTAATGTGTCAAGGCCGCTACCGCGCGTACCCCCGCGACAACCACATAAATACGAGGGGACCGAGATAAATGTCCTCTTTCGACAATCACCCAGGTGCACAGATAGTGCAAGTGCTGCGAAAGTTTATTTGAACTAAGTGTATAAAATTCATCTCAATCATTGTAAGCATTTACTATTACCATTTATATTATTGAATATCACCAACATACATATTATCTTGCTTAACTATTGCTTATTGCTTTCTATATATATATTTGCCTTAGCAACGCTTATTGCGATCATATTATTTTGTATTCTAAATGCTTATTGCGATCATATTATTTTGTATTCTAAACGCTTATTGCGATCACATTATTTTGTCTTATCAACGCTTATTGCGTTTCATATTATTTAATATTCATAACTCTCATTGTTTTATATAGAATTTATTTGTTATTTCCATGTGTTTCACGTTCATATTCTTTTATTGACATTTTTATATAAACATTATGTGCAAATGCTAAAAGTCTAAAGCATTATTATAAAAACTAACCGTCATCACAATAACGGTGCATGGCATATTGGCGTGCATCCAAATAAAACAAACGATCTTATATTAAACCACGCTTCGAATTATTGAGTTAATCCTTCGGCAACGGAGATCCCGAAACATAATAGGCAGCCGCAACAGCTGATCGCGGTGCGTGAACGCGAGAGTGTTTGCAGTGTTTACTAACGTTCTTTCACATAGGCTGTGTACCGCCGTATGCCTAAACATATTTCGCGGAACTATTACGGGTAAATTTTACCTGAATGCATCGGTAAATCCAATTACCGGGACAAACCAAAACAAGTGCTCTAACGGGTGTCTCCTCAGTGCTTATTCGGTTACTAAACCTTCCATGGTCGATCAGAGTGCTGGATAACAAATTCGCGCCAGATCTCCCTCAAAACCCTCAGTGTGCAGGATAACAAATTCGCGCCTGACTCTTCCCTCAAACCTCAGTGTGCAGGATGACAAATTCGCGCCTGACTCTTCCCTCAAACCTCAGAGTGCTGGATAACAAAATCGCGCCTGACTCTTCCCTCAAAACCCTCAGAGTGCTGGATAACAAATTCGTGCCTGACTCTTCCTCCCCCCCCCTCCTATAGTCATCATTCCTAAAGACCTCACCCGGGACGTGACAATGTCTTAAATTATTGAAGGCATAGACTAAATAAATTTAATCCATTGCTAATATTGACATAAACAGATAACCAAAAATTTAAAAATTACATTTTGAATAATAATAATGCAATTAACATATGATAGACTTTAAAGCTCTATTTTACTGAATAATTTGTCTTTCTTTTTTTCACTACATCTTGCATTGTTCTTAATTCATACAGCCAGGCCGACTCGCTGTTGTGTTAAAAAATCACACGAGATTACTCGGGGGGGGGGGGGGGGGGGGAGGCCAGCAATAAGCCTCGTGGAGGGACGCAGGTAGAAAATGAGGTGTCCGCTGCGCTGCGCGTGATCCCGCCTGTCACGTCTTCCCTTCGAATTGGAGACTCGTGTGGATCTCTTATCTCTTCAGTATAAATACGTGCTACAATATCAAAACAAAAGTACGCACTGATATATGCGCTGCGAGAAAGCGTGGGTCATAAAGAGAAAATATTACTATGAAGAGGTGAAAACGTTGCGGAACTCTTGAACATTTCTGAATTTTTAATGGTATTCCAACCGCTTGAAGGATCGAAACTAATAAAATTTGGTGAGGCACTGCAGGGGGTTGTCCTAGCCACGGGGTACCAGGTGGCAACTCTTTGATACGCGTCGGTGGACAATCACTCTGCATTGGTAAACGGGATGACTCGGAGGGTTGAATTGTATGTTTATTTAGCTAACTATGTATCACACCATCTTTACGACTGCGGAGTGGGCTAAGTTAAGCACAGAAGTTGGTGAAGAAAGATACAATGGCACTTTCGACCCCTCCGCATGTGTCATTCGTGCGCGCTCAGCCTGCTCAGCGTATACGCATTCAAGTCTGGCCCCGGCTTTAAACACAACTGGCCCGAAACATGGGTCTGGGAAATTACGTTGTTTGTCCTTATATGAGGAGATTTTGGGCTGGGCGAGGTCTCATTCGAAAGATGAAGGTTCAGTGCAGCGCGATCTGGTCATGGTTCGACGAGATTGTGTTGACATCTAATAATATGAGTGTTCAAAGAAGAGCAAAAGTCGACAAAATACACCCGCAAGAATCCAAGTATTTTTAGGTCACTAAAAGAGTTCTGTGACTCAAACAATGACCAGAGCGTGCTGCATTGAACCTTCCTCTTTCGAATGAGACCTCGCCCAGCCCAAAATCTCCTCATATAAGGGCAAACAACGTAATTTCCCAGACCCATGTTTCGGGCCAGATTGTGTCGGTATGCAGCGCGCTGCATTACCCGTGTCACGTGGCGTGTTTACCTCCTTAAGTATTTTTATGTCACTAAAAGTGTTTTGTGACTCAAACGGTGAGCAGAGCGCTCCGCATTGAACCTTCCTCTTTCGAATGAGACCTCGGCCAGCCCAAAATCTGCTCATATAAGGACGAAAAACGAAAAATCCCAAACCCATGTTTCAGGTTAGATTGTCGGTATTACAGCGCGGTGCATCGCCCGTGCCACGTGGCGTGTCTACCCCCTTAAACAATAATAGTCAAACCAATGCTAGTAATACTAGGGATACCGCTGTCGTATTAGAAAATTCCCCCAAGACAGGTATTTTAACGAATTATCTAGAGATTTTTAGTTGTAATAGTTGAATACGTAGATATACATATGTAGTTACATTCAAACATGTCGATTTATAGTTTCTGATTTCACAGAAATCATTTTCATTTGCCAATTTGATTTTGGATAACGAGCTAACGGCTAACTCAGCGCTGTCCAGCGTAGGGGCCCCTCACGCGCCTGCTTCCCCTTCCAATCTTTCTCTCGCCCAGCGTGCCATCGGTTGTCAAGGAGATCGCGCGACGCTACGAAGGCTGTCACGACGGGCCAGCCGGGCAAGCGTCTTCGCGGTTAGCGTCGCGCGGTATCCCTGGCAACGGGGACGAGAGTGGGAGAACCCCGGGCTCACGCGTGAGCGACCTTGGACAGCGCTGGGCTAACTAATAGACGTCAGAAATGTGCTTCTTCTATACTCCAAGTCATTTTAGAAGGAACTGATTTCGCGCATGTAGAATGAGTTCATTGGCTCCGAGGGAGTGTTTGTTTGGGATACAGCCAATAGTAACTTGTTTCACAGGTCTGAACCTGTCTGTTGTAAGTTCCTTCTGAAATGACTTGGAGTATACTGTATTATTAGTTTCAAATTCTAGTTCTCTTTTGAGTTTATACTGTTTATTTTGAATTTTATCTAACAATATGCAATTTATGCAATTTATGCATAAAACCTGGAGATGATTTTTAAATGTATAAATACTATTTAAAAACTAACATCTTAAATATATAAAAAATCCATACAAATTGTATTTTATTTATTGCATTTATAATAACTTATATTTACGTACTCGATGTACAACTTATAATTTTTTATTATACTTTACAATTTCGTTAAAAACTTCAATTTTCTAATTTTCTTTAAAAACTTTTTACAGATGTCTTGCATAAAGATCCTGCCTTATGGTCTTTAACATTAAATGAAAACCAGAACGAACGTATAAAATATTTAAATAAAGGATATGAATTTTTTCAAAATAAAAATTCCGACTTTAAGACTTCAAAGCGAGAATATGCAACACAGAGTAGATTTTTTCACCGAATTATTTTCAACAAAAACTAAATAACGGCGAAAAATGCGATCAGAAATGGTTAATGTTTTCAGAGTCCGCAGGGGCAGTTTTTTTACTATGTCTGTAAATTATTTTCATCAGATCAGGGCAATGTGTTTGTAAAGGGTGGGTTTTCAAATTGGAAAAAAGGAGATGAAGTAATTTGCAGCCATGAGAACAATAAAGACCATAATCAATGCATGATTGATTGGATCAATTTCATGCAAGAAAGTGCACATATTACTAAGGATATAGTAAATATGATGGAATCAAAAATGAAATATTGGACTGAAGTTTTAAAAAGCGTCGTAGCAGTTATTCGGGTTTTAGCTGAAAGAGGTCTTCCATTTCGTGGTAGTAATGAAGTGTTCAGTTCGTCAAATAATGGAAATTATCTCGGCGTGTTAGAGCTTATAGCTCAATTTGACCAATTTATAAAAGATCATATCAATACGTATGCATATAGAGGCCGAGGAAATGCATTATACCTATCTAAAACTATCTGCGAAGAGGTAATAAATTTAATGTCAACAAAAATTCTGACACATATAATCGAGGAAGTGAAAGAAGCTAAATATTGGGGACTTATTGTAGATTCTATTCCCGACATTTCCCACGTCGATCAATTGTCCGTAATTTTTCGATATTATTTAAATTGTCATATTAATGAACGTTTTCTCTGTTTTCTTCAAATTAAAAGTCATACTGGTAAGTCATTGAGTACCGAAATATTAGAATTGCTTAAGGAACATAAGATAGATATTAGCAATTGCCGTGCACAAACATATGACAATGCTAGTAACATGTCCGGAAAATATTCTGGCTTGTAAGCGTGTTTGAAAGAAGAAAATGAATTAGCATTTTATGTTCCATGTATTGGACACTCCTTAAATTTGGTTGGGGAATGTAGCGTCGATGAATGTATATGTGCTACTACTTTTTTTATTCTATTGCAAAGGCTTTACACTTTTTTTAGTTCTTTTGCACATAGGTGGGCTGTGCTAGTACAAGAAGACTTACGAGTTTATCAGTCACTCGGTGGTCGCGCAGAGCAGATGCTACAAATGCATTAATTAAAAATTTCGATGGAATTTATAAAGCACTGAGTGTGTTAGCTAATGATCAAGCTAAAAAATTAGACACTCGACACGAAGCTTCGTCTTTACTGACTAATATCATTAAATTAGAAAATGTATTTATGGCGGTGTTATGGCATCGAATTTTGAGTCGATTTAACGTTGTTAGCATATATCTACAAAAAGTTGAAGTGGACTTAAATACAGCTAATAACATGATATTATCATTAGTTGATTTTATAAAAAAATTACGCCCTGAGTTTTCAAAGATGGAAAATGAATCCAAAGAACTAAGTTCATTTGTCGTTCAAGAATATTCTAATTTCGATAAAAGAACGATTATTAAAAAGTTTAGAGATGGTGAAAAAGAAATTACAAAGATACATGGATCTGACAAATTTCGAGTTGAAACTTTTTATTTAATAATCGATAAACTAATAACAGAGTTAAAAAAGTGAAGTGAAGCTTATACTCATATCGTTGAGTTATTTGGATTTTTATGCAACTTATTAACTATGAACAGAGATGAAATGCAAATGAAAGCTCTAAATTTAGTGAAGACGTATTCGAAAGATTTGCAAAATAGTATAGTTTGTGAATTAGACCAATTTACTGCATTATTGGGACTTCCGGTTCCGGACGCGAGCGTGAAAGGATTGTGTGTTTGGTGCTGCGAATTAAGTGGAGGAAGAGCGAGTGAAGAGGTGGAGGAAAGGATAGTGAGTGAGTGTGGGAGGTGGGGTAGAGGTGGGGAAGTGAGGCGAGTAAAGGGAGTGTAAAGGGAATAGGGTGTGTGGCGAAAAGGAGGCGAGAAAGGGGACCGATTTGTAGGTTAGGTGGAAAGATCGGTGCTGTGTGGCGGGAAGAGAAGGAAAGAGGAGCAGGTAGAGGGATCTGTCGGACAGGAGAGGAATTAGGAAGGAGCGGGCGAAAAGGCGGGAGATTTGAAAAGGAGTAGGAAGAAAATAGAAGAAAGGATAAAGCTATCGCTTTAGACTATCCGAATAAGAGGGTAGCGGAGAGTAGAAAAGTAGTGAGAGGTTAAATGGAGGGGAATAAGGGAGAGGAGGGAAGGGAAGGGGGGAAGGGAAATGGAGATGGAATAGGGAAGGAAACAGGAAAGCTGGCAAGGGAGGAAAGAAAAAGGAAGGAGAGTATGAGCAGTGTGAGTAGTGTGGGTAGTAATGCAGGGAACCTGGATAGCTTCTGGGGGAAAAAGAGGAAGGAGAGGGAGGGGGAGGAAGGGTCGGAGGAGGAAGGGAAGAAAACGGGATTTAAAAAGAGCGTGAAGACGATGAGATCACCGGAGGAAGGGAGGAAGAGGGGGGGAAGTGAAGGAAAAGATGAGATGGGAAAGATGGTGGAGATGATGAGGGAACTGATGAAGGAGGTAAGGGCGGAGAAAGAGGAAATGTGGAAGGAGATGAGGGAGATGATAGGGGAGATGAAGAAGGAAGGGGAGGAAAGAAGAAAGGTGATGAAGGAATGGAGGGAGGAAAGGAGGAGGTGGGAGGAGGAGAGAAGAGAGGAGAAAAGGAGGAGGGAAGAGATGGAAGAAAAGTTGGAGAGGATGGAAGAGAGGGATGGGAGGGTGGAGGAGATGATAAGGAAGGTGGAGAGGTGGGAAGAGGAAAAGGAAGGGAGGGGTAGCGGGGAGAAAGAGGGTGGAGGGGATGTGGAAGAGTGTAGGTTAAGACTGAGGAGGATGGAACTAAAACAGGATAAGAAGGAGAGGGAAGAAAGAAGGAATAATGTGGTGGTAAGGGGGGTGGGGATAGGAGAAGAGATGGAAAAAGAGGTGAAGAAGTTATGGGCGAGGATGGGAATGGAGGATGAAGGAATAAGGGAGGTGAGAAGGGTAGGGAGAACGGGAAAAGAAGGGAGCGGACTGGTTTTGGTGAAGCTGGCGGGGAGGGAGGAGAAAAGAAAGGTGATGGAGGCGAGAAAAAAACTGAAGGGTAGGAGGGAAAGGATAGACGATGATTTAACAGAGGAGGAAAGGAGGGCGAGGTGGAAGGTGGAAAGAGAGGCGGAGAAGGAAAGGGAGAGGGGGAAGAAGGTACAGGTAGGTTATATGAAAATGTGGGTAAATGGGAAGATGAGAAGGTGGGATGAATTATGGGAAAGGTGGTGTGATGAACAGGGAAACGAATGCTAAGGGAAAGGGGGGAGGGGCAGGGGAGGATGGGGGGGGGAAGTAAAAGGGGGCAAAGGGAGATACAAGGTCGCGTTTTGGAACGTGGCGGGGTTGAGAAACAAGGATGCGGAATTTTGGAAAGGTTTAGGGGAATGGGAGGTGGTTGTGATGAGCGAAACGTGGGTGGAGGAGAGGGAATGGGAGTATGTAAGGGGCAGATTGCCAAAAGATTATGCATGGGAAAAACAGTGGGCCAGGAGGGAAAGCAAGAAAGGAAGAGCGATAGGGGGGATGATAATGGGGGTGAGAAGGGGAATCGAAATAGGGCGGGAGGAAGAAGGGGGAGGGGAGGGGATAATGGTGAGGAAAGTGAAATTGGGGGGGGAATGGTGGAGGGTTATAGGGATATATGTAAATAAGGACTTGCAAAGGAAGTTGGAGGAGCTGGGGGAGTGGATAGAGGAGAGAGAGGAGGGAGTGAGAGTGGTAATTGGGGGAGACTTTAATGCGAGGACGGGCAGGGAAGGGGGAATGACATGGGAGGAGGGAGAAGAGGAGGGGGGAGGAGGGGGGAATAGAAGGTCGAAGGATGAAGTGGTAAATGGAGAGGGGAGGAGACTATGCAGATATCTGGGGGAGAGGGGGTGGGGAATTATGAATGGAAATGAAGAGGGAGATGAGGAGGGCGAATGGACATATACAGGGGGGAGGGGGAATTCTGTGATAGATTACGTAGTGGGGAACGAGGAAACAAGGGAGAAGGTAGAGAGGATGGAGGTGGCGGAGAGAGTAGATTCAGACCCGGTGGTGGTCTGGCTCAAGGGGGAAGTGGGGGAGCAGGGGGAGGGGAGGAGGAAAGGTGGGGGGAGGAGAGAGGGGAGAGGAAACTGGACGGTGGAGGGAAGGGAGGAATTTGCAAGGAAATTTGGGAAAAGAGATAGGGGTGGGAGAGGAATAGAGGAGGAATGGGCAGAGTTGAAGAAAAGAGTGAAAGGGGCAATGGGGAAGGCAGAGATAGGGGGGCAGAGGGGAAAGAAGGGAGGGTGGTGGGACAGAGAGTGCGGTGAGGAGAAAGGGAGGGTGAGGAGAGAGCTAAGGAGGTGGAGAAGGGAAGGGGGGGATGGGAAGGATTATAGGGAGAGGAAAAAGGAGTACAGGAGGATATGCGAAGAAAAGAAGAAAAAGGAGGTGGATAGGTGGGAGAAGGAGATGGAGGGGATAAGAACGGAGGGGCAGGTTTGGAAGGTAGTAAATAGGGAGAGAAAGAGGAGAAGGGGGATAAATGAGGAGATAAAAATAGAGGAATGGGACGAGTATTTCAGGGAGTTATTAGGGGGGGTGGAGTGGAGGATAAGAAAAGGGGCAGAAAAAGGGAGGGGCTAGGACGGGGAGGGGGATATAGAAAAGGAGGAGATAAGAAGGGTGGTGAGGGGGTTAAAGGACGGAAAGGCGATGGGAGGGGACGGAATACCGAATGAGGTCTGGAAGTATGGGGGGGTGGAGGTGGAGGAATGGCTAGGGGAGGTGTGTAATAGGGTGTGGAAGGGAGAGGGGTGGTTAGAAGAGTGGAAGGTAGGAGTGGTAGTACCGGTGGTGAAAAAAGGGGTGGGAAAAAGGGTGGAGGAGTACAGAGGAGTAACGCTGACACAGACAGCATATAAGGTGTATGCGTCTGTGTTAGCGGAAAGGTTGAGAAAAGAGGTAGAGGAAAAGGAGATATTGCCACCAAGTCAGGCGGGGTTCAGGAGGGGGATGGGGTGCATGGACTGTGTGTACGTGCTGAATTATTTAATTAACAGGCAGGTAGAAAGGAAAGGGGGGAGGCTGGTAGTGCTGTTCCTCGACATGAAGGCAGCATTTGACTCAGTTGACCGGGAGGTGTTAGTGAGGGCAATGAGGGAGAGAGGAGTGAGGGAGGGGTTGGTGGGGAGGTGTGAGGAGGTGTTGAAGGAGACAGTAAGTAGGGTAAGGGTGGGAGAGGAGGAAGGGAAGGACTTCTGGACGGCTAGGGGGGTGAGGCAGGGGTGTCCGTTGAGCCCCAGCTTGTTCACGTTGTTGTTGGCAGATATGGACGAGGAGCTGGAGAAAGGGGGGTGGGAAGGGGTGAAGGTGGGGGGAAGGAAAGTGTATACGTTGGCATACGCGGATGATATTGCGGTGCTGGCGGAAGACGAGGAGGGGATGAAAGGGATGATGGGGAAGATGGAAAGATATCTGGATAAGAAGGGGCTGCAGGTGAACGTGGGGAAGACAAAGATATGAGGTGTAGAAAGGGGGGAGGGAGGTGGAAGAAGGTGACGTGGGGGTGGAAGGGAAAGGTGGTGGAGGAGGTAAAGGAATTCAAGTATTTGGGATACACGCTGATGAGGAGCGGGGGGCAGGAGGCACATGTAGGAGAAAGGGTAAGGAAGGGGGCAGCAGTGATGGGTCAGGTGTGGGGGATAGGGAAGAGGAGGTTTGGGAAGGATTGGGGGAAAAGGGTATGGTTGTTTGAGAAGTTAGTATGGGCTACGGTAAGCTATGGGGTGGAGGTGTGGGGGTGGAAGTGTAGAGAAAGAATTGAGGGGTTGCAGGAAAGGTTTTTGAAGTGGGTGATGGGGGTGGAAAGATGTACACCAGGATACATGGTGAGGGAGGAGTTGCACAGGGAGATGTTGAAAGGGAAGGCGGGGATGAGGGCATGGGGGTATGAAAGGAAGTTGGAGGAGGGGGGTGGGGGGGAGCTGGCAAGGAGATGTTGGGAGGAGATTAAGGGGAGGGCAAAGAGGGGGAAAGTGCTGGGAGGGTGGGAAAAAGAAAGGAAGGAGTACTATGAGGAAAGGGGATGGACGATAGAGGGGATAGAAAGAATGAGGGGTGGGGGGGAGCTGAGGGGGGAAGAATTGGTGTGTAGGGAAAGAAGAATGCAAGAGGAGGAAAGATGGAAAAGGATTAGAGAGTCGGAATATAATAGGTGGTATAGGGTGGTGAAAGGGGAAGGGGTGCCAGGATATTTGAGGAAGGGATGGGGGGAAAGCAGGTGGCAAAGGGTGGCGAAATTTAGATTGGGAAATGGGATGAGGGGGGGGAAGTACTGGGAGGAGGAAGAAAAGAGGAAATGCAGAGTATGCGGATGGGGAGAGGAAACATGGGAACATGTGTGGGAGGAATGTATGGGTTGGGAGGAAGGAGGCTGGCAGGAGAGGGTAGGGGAGGTATTGGATGACGAGGGAGGGGGGGAGAAGTGGATGAGGAGAGTGGAGGAAAGGAGAGGGGAAGGAGTGGGGGAATGAGAGAGGAAGGAATGAGAGTGAATGGTGGCGTGCGGAAGCGGGGGTCAAAGGATAGGGAAGGGGGTGAAGGCGGCGTGCGAGGCGGAGCGGGCAAGCGGGCGAGCGAGGGTTAGGAGCGTATAGGTTAAGGAATAGATTTAAGGAGTAGTTTAAGGAATAGGTTAAGAATTAGGTTAAGGTGAATGTAGTGAAGAGTGGAGGGGTAAAAGGATTGTAATCCCCAAGGGGAAACAAATAAACGATATATACTGCATTATTGAAATTACAACCTCAAGGTTTTTTTTCTAATTACACAAAAATTCCAGACCAAAAAGTCAACTCACTGTCTCCTCTGAAAGTGCTAAATTGGATAGTCGATCGACAAATGATTGATATTTTCCCGAACATATACATTGCATATAGATTATTTGTAACTACACCAATCGCAAATTGTGAGGCAGGAAGATCATTTCCTGTACTAAAAAGAATTAAGAATATTTATAGAGCGACGATGTTAGATGAACGTTTATCATCCTTAGCACGGTTAACTATTGAATCTGAGTTATTAAGATCTATCGATTGTGAAGACTTAATACAAGAATTTGCAAAATTAAAGATAAGAAAACAACAGTTAATTGTAAAAGTTAATTGTACAATATCTTTTTTACCCCCCCCCCCCCCGCTTCCGCTGTGCAACCACGGGGAGCCCCCGAAGGTTTGATAGCCCCGGGCCTTAAAAATTTTAATCCGGGCCTGCCTGAGCCGTATGAATAACTGTAGGACAACCGAACCTGCTAATAAACTGTTCAGTAAGGCCGACTGTTACGGATACAGAATCAATATTAGATAAAGGAATGGCATCCGAATATTTAGTTAAATTATCTTGAAGTGTTAGGAGGTATCGATGGCCCTTTTTGGTTATTGGTAATGGACCAACTATATCCATCTGCACCTTCTCGAAAACTATTTTTGGAGTATCAGTAATTCGCATTGGCTGTCGACTCTTTGCTGAGTGAATTTTGTTCCTTTGACAGATCGGGCAGGTACGTATAAATTCCTTAATTTCCTTTCCCAACCCTGGCCAATAAAAATGTTCCCGAATACGACTATATAGCTTAGTCATGCCCTTATGGCCTCCTGTTACCCATACAGCATACTCTCGTTGCAGCATAGTTGCAGTATTGTTACGGTGCAAGATTGCAACGATGCACGCAACGTTGCCGCAACTATGCAGCAATAATTCTATGTCCGCCTGCTGCAACGTTGCACGGCAACTTTGAGGCAATAGGTATACAAATGAATAAAAAAAAAATTCAACAGTGAGAAGCGAACTGATGACCTCATGGTTACTAGTCGGGAGCGCTAGGTACTAGCCCACGCTGTTCGTTGGTCATCATTTTCCATCAAATGTATATAAGGGCAGTAAACACCTGGATATTTCCTAACGTATTGAAGATATAAAAGAAATTGTTTATATGAAATTGCATGGTTGGAGGGGGCAAATTTACTGGGGCAGACGATTTTTTTCTATAATTATTATTTTACGAGATACGATGATCAATTTTTTTTTAAACGGAACTCGTTTTTTTAACAGATCACTTGATAGTGCGTTTCAAGACGAATTGAATAAGGGATAATGTACACACGTTATTTCAGCCGGTTTTGCAGATATTATGTTTTAAAGGACAATGTTAAGTCCTAGAGGGGTTTACTGACCCAAGAGCGTACAGCATATGCTATACACCGTTGTAAAGGTCTCGCCAAGGCGAATCGACTGATACCATTTTTAACTTCGATATCAGATGGGATAATGTCGAAAAATGGGCTCAAAGTTCGAGATTTTGCGGTTTCGAACAAAAGAAACCGGTAGTAAAAGCCCATCCGGCCCGAGGGACCTCGGGTAGGCACCTGAAGAAAAACCGAGGGGTGTAAGCGATACTGTAGCAGATTTGGACGGCAAATGTGCCCCACCACCTTTATTTCAGTGCCGTGTTGGGCCTGCGTTTGCCGCATGGGCCCCGTTCCAAATGCCCAGGGCGAAATCGCCAATGGATCAGTTGTTTTTCATGAACATAATATATTCATGATAGACGATTCGCAGGTATGAGTTGGGAATGTGCAGGTTAGTATTCAGACTAATGCGTCACTTACAATAGTGAATGGAGTGACTATTGTATTTATTTATTTCTCCATCGATAGTGCAGTTAACATTAGAAGCGAGATCTAGCTTTGGCCGGTACCTTACGCTGCCAGGTACTCTAGCACTTTTCCCGAGGTCTCATCAAATACTAAAACTAATTTGTTGTACTCTGGATCATGCAGTTTCATCTCCATTCAGGGAATTATAATTTATTATGTCTGGACGTGTTAAGTGCATATCTAATTACATATGCATATCGAAAACAGGCTTAAGGATTTTAAGATTAATCATCTTCACATCAATATGTTTCGTTCAATCAATAAAATGTCACTCCATTCACTATTGTAAGTGACGCATTAGTCTGAATACTAACCTGCACATTCCCAACTCATACCTGCGAATCGTCTATCATGAATATATTATGTTCATGAAAAACAACTGATCCATTGGCGATTTCGCCCTGGGCATTTGGAACGGGGCCCATGCGGCAAACGCAGGCCCAACACGGCACTGAAATAAAGATGGTGGGGCACATTTGTCGTCCCAAACTGCTAGAGTATCGCTTACACCCCTCGGTTTTTCCTCAGGTGCCTACCCGAGGTCCCTCGGGCCGGATGGGCTTTTACTACCGGTTTCTTTTGTTCGAAACCGCAAAATCTCGAATTTTGAGGCCATTTTTCGACATTATCACATCTGATATCGAAGTTAAAAATGGTATCAATCGATTCGCCTTGGCGAGACCTTTCCAACGGTGTATAGCATATGCTGTACGCTCTTGGGTCAGTAAACCCCTCTAGGACTTAACATTGTCCTTTGCTAACGCTGCAAAGTTGCGGCATAGTTGCGGCAAAGTTGCGGCATGGTTGCGGCAAAGTTGCAGTGCATCATTGCAACGCAACTATGCCGCAACTATACAGCAACAATTCTATGTCCGCTCCGTGCAATGTTGCACGGCAACGTCGCAGCAACCATACAACGACAGTGCGCTGCAACCGTCCAACGACGCAAGCAAGTGCAAGGTTGCTGCAACCATCCTGCAACGTTGCCGCCACGAAGTGTGCTGTATGGGTAACCAATATTCTACTTTCCTTTTGTATATTATCACAATCACTATCGTCAAGTTCTGGTTCATTACTATTAGATTCTATTGAGGTCATTCTACTGAGGGTCCTCCGTACGGTCTTTTACCAGACCCAACAGCCTCTGCAACGACATTAGTCGAGAAAATATCCGGCATCAAAGCCTCTACCACAGCACAAGCTGGAAAACTAACAGACTCCCCACGTCTCTGCCATGATTCAAGATACCGCAGGCCCTGCGATGTCTCCTCAAGGGCCGGACAGAGCGCAGGCACCTTTACCGAACATGGACCACTTCCAACGGAATCTGAAGCGGCTGCCGGGGATTCGGTCTCACCGTCCAACAAATGTCCGAACGGAAACTGATCTATAGTGTCCAGCTGGAGTGATCCCTCATAATCTGTATTAACTTTGTTAACATTAAAATTTCTCAATTTGCCTATGACCTCATTCTGCCTAGCCTCTGCCTTCCCGCGCGCCAGGAAAACAGAAGCCACCATTACTTCATTATTGTATTCGTGAGATGCGTCATCTTTCCTGTCCACTTCGGAATCTGCAATTGATGACTCGCCTGCGCAGACAAGTACCTCTTCTAGACGCCTCGAACAAGAATTATGAATTTCATCTGTCCGTGAAGGATTCAATTGGGAATCAGAAGCATGACTAGGTATAATTGGATTGCGCGACAGTGTATCTGCATTATAGTTTACTCGATCAGGCTTGTACACAATATTGTAATCATACACATTTAATATAATTCTCCATCTCATAACTTTAGAAGTGGGATCCTTTGCATTATTTAACCAAACTAATGGACGATGGTCTGTAACTAAGGTAAACTGATATCCATACAAGTAAGGCCGAAAATGTTGCACAGCAAACAAAACAGCTAATAGTTCCTTCTCTATAGTGGAATAATTGGTGTCAGCACTGTTCAAAGTCCGGGAAGCATACGCTATTAGAAGATCTTTCCCAATAGGGCCCTGACTTAAAACAGCTCCTACAGCATAATCAGAGGCATCGGCGGTAACCAGAAATGGTTGCGAAAAAGTTAGGAACTGCAGTAATGGCTCCGAACAAATGATATCCCTCAGCTTTTCAAAAGCAGCCTGAACCTCGTTACTCCAGCAAAAAGGACTATTTTTCTTCAGAAGTGTCGTTAATGGTTTCGCAATCCTAGCCATGTCTTGAATAAATCTCCTATAATATCCTACGAGACCTAAGAACTGCTTAATATTTTTCTTCGTTTTCGGCACAGGAAACTGTTTTACAGCTTTGATTTTTCCGGGATCCGGCTTTACTCCCTTACTAGTTAGTATATGTCCCAAGTATATTATCTCCCGCTGAAGAAAATGGCATTTGCCTGGATGAAGGGTTAATCCGGAGTTCTGTAAACGCCCCAAAAGGATTTTTAATTTCCGCGCATGGTCCTCTAGAGAATCGGCATAGATGACTATGTCGTCCATGTACACGAAGAGTTCGCTTCCTTGCAAGCCGGATAATACCAAATCCATAACTCGTTGAAAGGTGGCAGGTGCAGTTTTAAGGCCGAATGGCATTCTGTTAAATTCAGAATGACCATTGGGAGTGGAAAAAGCAGTTTTAGGTTTAGAAGCAGGATCAACTAAAATTTGATGGAAGCCCGAAGCTAAGTCCAAAGTACTAAAATATTTTGCTCCCCCCAATTGATCTAATATATCTGTAATATTAGGAAGGGGATAAGCGTCTCCAACAGTCTTTTCATTTAACCTCCGATAATCTATAACCATGCGCCAACGGATTGTTCCAGAAGAATCAGGTTTTTTTTGGAACGATCCAAACGGGAGAATTATACGGTGATGCTGAAGGCTGAATTACATCATCTTTGAGTAAGGTATGTACTTATTCCTTAATTTCATTTTTATGGACTGGAGGAAACCTATATTGTTTAGTATTTATTGGTAGCTCGTCACGAGTTACTATGGTGTGCTGAGCAATATTAGAAGAACCTAACTTATCCATCGGAAGGTAAAATTGATAAGGAAACTCATTAACTATTTCCAGGATACTGACTCTTTCCACTTCATTGAGACTTTCCAAATTCAGAGCCTTAACCAATTGAACAAACCTTTGTGCATGCGCACCTGAATGATTGAGGTTAGAATCTCTCAGTCGATATGAACGGGGAGCAGGGGGTTTGATATCGAATTCTTCTAATTCCACAGAAGGTATGGTAAGAGTAACCTTCTCGGTTGTGGTGTTAATCGCATAAATCCTTGCGAATCCATTTTCCTGGCTTGCTAAAACCTCACCTACGCAAATACCCAGTCCAACATCCATTTTCCGTACATAACCTGATGTGTTACTATTCTTGACAGGGACGGAAATTAAAGTCTTAGTGCGTGGAGCCAAATCGAAAGATGAAAAAATGCAAGGAGAAAATTTCCCTTTTCTATATTGCAAACTATTAGGTAACTTATCCCTGAATGTAAGAGTTACCTCTTGTTTTTCGAGGAATGAAATTCCCAGAATTCCTGCCTGTTTAATAGGAAAATCATTACTTACAACTTGGAAGTTAATCGGAATACCGCGAATGGTGATAATGACTTCACCATGAGTGCAAATCATTCCTGGACAAATTCCGGTAAGATAATAAATCATGTTAGTATTAACTTCTAAATTCGAAACTAAACCGTCCTGTTTGATCAGATTTAGATGAGAACCAGTGTCAACAAGGAAGCTAGCAAACCCGTTGCAAAACAAATTTTCCTCCAACTGGATCACAGGCGATTGGTTAATACCTATTGCGTCAAATTGATAGAGGGTTACGTGACGGCTCGCAAGGATGGTAGGGGATTTGGCGAAATCGTAGGTTCGGGAGTGAACAAAAGATAGGAATCTACTGGGTGAACTACACCAAGTTCGATTAAACTCAGAAACTAAGTCTTTATTCAAACTTTAACTAAATTAGACTGAGATATACAAGCCGTGTTAACAGGTCGGGAGTCAGGTCTAGAGTCTTCGATTGGCGATGTCGAATTGGCTTTTATATCCTGCTGGGCGTGGTACGCGTTACCATGCCCGGTCGCGGCGATGCGTTCGCATATTGCTGATTTTGTAGATTCGGTCGCTAGCGGCTGTCTTAGCTTGGAAACGTCTCGAACGTTTCGTAACGTAATATAATATGTATAATATATGACAGTATGTCTGACACGTGTGCTTGGGCGTTGCCTGGGCACAACAGCTCAATCAGGGGTTGATTCCGCACTGCGCTTGTTTGTGGGGCCCCCTGCGAGTTTAAATCTTGCGAATTCCTGGAAGCTGCTGCCATTGAAGATTGCGATACGTTAGACCTAAGAGGTATATTCTTTCTAAAGCACCGGTCTTCCGTGTGTCCTGTCTTCTTGCAATGATTACACCTGATGTTTTGGCGAGCTGGTAATTTAAGCCAAGTATTTCTATTTTTAGGGCAATTTCTACGCAAGTGACCTGGCTGGTTACAGCTATAACACTTGACTGCACATACTTTCGTATTACGAACTACGGTTTCCGAATAAGGGGTCTGCTTCTCATATTCAAACTCCCTCTCTTTCCCAGTCGCGACTTCTATAGCTATCCCTAAACTATCCGCCTTCTCCCTTATCATTAATGTTCTAACATTATGATTACTGAGCCCTCTCTTAAAACCTAATATAGCTGCATTATTTAATAACCTTTTAACGCCTTTAGACTCCGCCATTAAAATTTCTCATTAGCTGCTTCCGTACCCCTATTTAAAATCTCCTTCACCCTAGCCCCGTAACTATCTATGCTTTCACTATCCTTTTGACGTATATTCCTTAACTCGTCTTGAACGCGATCAACATCAAAAGACTGGGAAAAAGAAGATTTTAACATGTCGATCAATTCGTTCAATGTAGTCAACTCATTGCTGTTAGATATGAGTTGATCTGCATCCCCTTCAATTTTATTGCGGATCAAAGCGAGTAAATTAATCCTATTTCCGGGTTTAATTCGTGAATCCGCGAGTCTACACTGATTAAGAAACTTAGTTATCGAACAGGACTTTCCACCAAAGCGGGGAACCAAAGAAGCGGCGAAAGTCAATGACATAAATATAGTCTCTGAGGAATCAGAAGGTAACTCCATAATTTCCTCGGCACTAAAATCATCCGACGGAATTGATTCATCATCGAGGAGAGAATAATTGTATCCGCGAATAGGAGTTTGCGAAGGTATTACGCTCAATTCGTTCGGCTGTAACGCAGTTGAAGAAGACTCCGGTGCCGGTAACTCTATCGCTAAACTTCCTATCCCGGACGCGCTACTACCACTCAAGTCAGCCCTTTTATTACGTCTAGCCTTTATAAATCCGGTCTTGTACGGCGGCATTTTTACAGATAATAAACGAGTCCCTTTAACGAATTATACTTATATTAAAACTAAGTGCTTATGAATGGGACTTACTATTAATACTAGGAATAACAACAATTCAGAAATTCCTTAATAATTTTAAGAGATCGTTAAATTGAGAACAATTTGGGACTTTTCAATCGAGAGTCAAAATCGTTCTGACTTCCCGGAGTCCTCCGTCGTTGCTCCTTCCCTCCTCGAACGTGGTGCCCCTTCCATCCTTGGGCGTCCTCCCAGTCCTTAGGCCAATCAGGATAAGAGATGAGCCGGATTCAAAGGGTAGGCTATGCCGTGGATGTCCGTCCGCCTCCGCGAATCAACGTCCATCTTTCCCTCCGTCTTCGGGTGGTGGTGGAAACTCGGTGGAAGCGCGCTTTTCCGTTACACGGCGGGGTGCCCACGTGGGAAGAGAAAGTTAGGCTCTGCTCCGAGGATCGAGCGAACAACCCTTGAAAGAAATTTATGACTTCCTTCGCGTCGCCAACACATCAAGAGTCAATCGACACTGCTAAAAGTCTAACAAATGACAAGGCCCTCTCAAGAGATTACGTGACTTAGAAGAAACTCGCGATTCGTTTCGGGTCTGTTGGACAGATTGGTGTCCTCTTCCTGTTTTCGAGCTCTGCCTAAGATCTTTCCCACGTATGCCACCCGCATCGCGCATCCTTAATAATACTTTCTCAATCACGCGCATACATCTGCTTTCAAATTTCGCTCCTAATTTACCAATAAATTATATATATTTCTGTGGTTACGTTCAAGCGATACCGTAACAGCGTGTTACCACAGAAATGCGTATAGTCGATGGTTAAATCAGGAGCGAAATTTAAAATCCTTTTTGTATTGAAAGATGGATATATTATAATTAGATTCAAAGCGAACGGCACATCTGAAAGGTGTTAAGCAAGTTCGGAACAGGGAACAAGGCGGAGTTTATTGTCAGGACTCATAAACAGTTTCCTTAATAGTTTCCAAATGCGCTCGTGGAATATTAATAGCTAATACCTGAACTTAGAAAGCGTACGAGAACCCGGGGTTGCTTCCAGTAATTTTCTAAACTACAGTTAGGCCAGGCGAGGATAGTAAAAAGCTTAACTTTTCCTTCCACATCTGCGTGCCAAATTTCGTCGAGCGGGCAGTTGCTCGTCTCGTAAAAGCATTTAAAACTTTGTCTCCCATTTCAATATTATCAATTTTCTGTTAAATAAGGTGAAAGAAATTCTAGGGAATTGTACTATGTCACCAATTTCATATGCTCAATGCGCGAATCGGAACAGACCCCCGGTATTCTATAGTTCAATGGTGCAACGATTCCGAATTCGTTAATACAGTGATATAATTTCTGTACTTATTGTTTCGAGCCATGCTACTTATGGCCGACCTCAATGAATGGCTGAAAACTTGTGCGGCATAACATACTTTCATTTTCTTAATTTTATTTATTTCAACATGTTGTTCAGTAATCTGTCGTATAGCTCTTGAGTGTACATATCCCTTATCTATTTCGTAGGCTGTTTCTATCTCCTTCCATTTTGCTACGATGAGTTCATTTTCTTGCCACACTAAATTTTTGTTTAGCAAATTATTCCGTATCCCTTTTATAGGATGTGGAACATCGTAAAGTTGAATAATTTCAGTGTTATTAATTATGATGCGGCGTCGTGGCTCCATATTGTTGCGTAGATAATGTTCCCGCGCATCCGCGATTAAACTTTTAATCGCTGATCGATTGGTCGGACCTTGGTCGCAAATCAGAGTTACAACGTTTAATCCTGTAAAATGACAAATGGCTAATTATTGAAAATGAATATCTGTAAGTATAAAACTTATTTTGGAATTGTATACTTTACGTACCAATTGCATTTAATTCTTGTACTGTATGGTTTATTAGTGTCTTTAATTCCAAGGCCTTTGTTGGACTCTTGCAAAATTGAAACGATATTGTTTGTTTCCATGGTGTTACGCGAATACGTGGGAATTACTATAGGACGGCGGGTCCGTGTCCGTGGAGTGCTGAAGCACTCAGCTCGTGAGTTTGAGCGGGAATTTCAATGAAGGTATAAAATGAAATGTATAAACTTCTATATAAGTTCATTTTGGAATTTATTCACTGAGTTAGTCGTGCTCAGCTCTACTACCAAGTTTGATCTAATGTCTTACAAATCAACTCCCTCGCTTGTCATCTCCAAGCGCCCTACTCCTCTAATTTCGGTGTGTTCCTCCGACTTCCTCCTTGGATCCTTTCGTCCAATAAAGACGGTGTTGTCCCTGAAGCTTCGTCAGAGGGTTGTCCTTCAGCCCTCTCTCCGTCCTTGGTCCTTCCTTCGCGCTTCCCTCCACTCTCAGCTGGTGGTCGAGACGCGCTTTCCGTTTACATATAGCGAATTCGGTATTTTGCACTGACTCTGTGCTCGTGCCAGAAAATGACTTGGATTGGTTGTTTCTGATAGAAACGAAGAAGCTCTAACAGAATCAACCAATCCAAGTCATTTTCTGGCACGAGCACAGAGTCAGTGCAAGATACCGAATTCGCTAATAGGTTACTTACAGTACATACATGTCTAACAGGTAGGTAAGCGAAACCCTCAGGGTCAAGACGACGTCGCCCGCGCATAAGTTATGACTTTATGACTTTCAGCTGCTCTCGACCTGAGTTTTTACCCTAACAGCAAATTTTCAATTTAAAATTTCGACCGTAAGTATTAAATAAAATGGTATCGGCGCACTGATTCGGTCCCTATACAAAGTTTATTTTATTTATTTAAAAATAAAATAAAGTATCAAAGCTATTTGTCAATAATTATAAAGAAAATCCGACGTTTCGGTTCTTGATTTGAACCCTCTTCAGGAAAGTGAGATTTATTATTATAATATTGCGTTTGCTAATGAAAAATATGTCGCAGCGTTATATCAAGCAAGCGACACGCGAGTCGGTTGGAAGAAGACTGAAGTAAACAGCGGACAAACCAGACATACTAGAGGTGAACACGACTTGTAGCCGAAAAAGCCGTTGACCGTTTCAAAATATCGAACCCAACGGAATTTTAAATCTGCACTTTCAAGGCAAAAACCAATTTCAAACACATGTGGTCAAATGTATCATCTCATAGGTGTAATAGAGCCAATAACAATACATACCATTATAAGATATGTAAATAATAATAGAGTGATCCTAGCGGAGTTTCATAGACAACCACTTCATAACCCATTACTTCTTTAGTAATGTTGCGTAATATTCCTGTATTTTAGGTGTTTCATACATAAGATTCACGCTAGGTTGTTTAATCATATGTAGTGTCTCTAAAAGAATCCTCCGGTTCGAATTAGTTTCTTTATCAACTATTTTGGCATTGTTAAAGTCAAACCTATGATCAAACTCTAAAGAGTGTTTGGTTAAAGCCGTATGTTGTAGGAGGGATAATAAAACATTTCTTTTGTGTTCATATATACATCTCTCTAGAAGTCTGGAAGTTTGTCCAATGTAAACTTGGTTACAGCCACTACAAGAAATTGAGTATATGATGTTAGAATTTTTGGATAAGGGTATCTTATCCTTAATCAAAGGAAATAGATGTTTGGTGTAAAACGGTAATTTAAAAATTGCATGTATACCGGCTTTTCTGAAAACTCTTCTAATATCGTTAGAAATATTGTTAACAAAAGGCAAAACAACCGTATTTTTCCAACTGATTGGTCCTAATATATTATTTCTTATCTCTTTTCGTTTTTCCACTAATAATGGATGGTAGAGTTCAAAAATCCTTTCTTTAATAATCTCAGAAACCATATCAAAAGGATATCCATTACTTTTTAAAGTACTTTTGAAAGTAAAAAATACACAAGACAATTTAAATTTCATAGGAGCAAAAGCATTAAGAAATTCAACAATTTGCTGGAATCCAGAATTAATTCTTACAACAGTGATTTTAACTAAACCTGATTCAATTGAAGCTATAAATTTTGGAGAGGTGATAAATTTCTTCTGTACACACAGGGCATGCTTAGGTCCCAAAACTAAAACTTTGTTGACATTAACAGGGATTTCAACATCGGAGAGATTTTTTAACCATTTATCATTATCGATGCCAATACACATATTATCCGAAGAGACACTTCCGTTCATTTCACTGTTGTAAGAATTAATTCTGGATTCCAGCAAATTGTTGAATTTCTTAATGCTTTTGCTCCTATGAAATTTAAATTGTCTTGTGTATTTTTTACTTTCAAAAGTACTTTAAAAAGTAATGGATATCCTTTAGATATGGTTTCTGAGATTATTAAAGAAAGGATTTTTGAACTCTACCATCCATTATTAGTGGAAAAACGAAAAGAGATAAGAAATAATATATTAGGACCAATCAGTTGGAAAAATACGGTTGTTTTGCCTTTTGTTAACAATATTTCTAACGATATTAGAAGAGTTTTCAGAAAAGCCGGTATACATGCAATTTTTAAATTACCGTTTTACACCAAACATCTATTTCCTTTGATTAAGGCTGCCGTCTCACCGGGCGTTGAATGTGTGCGTACGCTCACACAAGCTAAGTTGAGCGTGTACATATACGCGTATAGTAAGCAAACCGTAAATTACAACTTTCGCCCTGGAATCGGCATGAAAGACGTTTTTGCGGGTATAGTTGCCTTCAGCAGACATCCGTGCAGGGTGGTCTGGTGCGTATGAGTGCTAATAACCACCGTATGTCGAAATAATAATGAATTTATGAATCGAAAACTGACAGAATGAAACTTCAAGGCTTGTCCGTTGGTGGCGCTAATGGCGTAGCCTAGCCACGTAGCACCAGCGTGACGTGTACGCAGGGCCGACGCGAGGTTAGTTGGCGCCCTTATGCAAGAAAATTTTTGGTGCCCCAAATTTTTGCACCTGTTTTCTATTTAATATGTTTTATTTTTACGATATGAACATTTCGTTTATGTGGGGGTTGTATTCCTATATTATTAAGCGTGCGAGACAGTTTTTTAGCGTCCCATTCGGCTGGCGCCCTTATGCGGCGCCTAACTTGCATAATGGTTCCACCAGCCCTGCGCATACGAGATGTAGTAAACACACCGTAAATTACAACTTTCGCCCTGGAATCGGCATGAAAGAAGTTTTTGCGGGTATAGTTGCCTTCAGCAGACATCTGTGCAGGGTGGTCTGGTGCGTATGAGCGCTAATAACCACCGCACGTTGAGATAATAATGAATTTCTGACTCGTGTACTGAGACAGACTCGAGGAATGACAGAATGAAACTTCAAGGATTCTCCGCCACCGGCGTTGATGGTATATTCGTGCATTGTACCATCAAACCCGGTGGAAGTCTAATCTAGCCGATAAATGTAGGAAAGACATAGTTGCCGAGACGTATCGAGAGTCGAATCGCGCTGTTGCCGCATTTTCCCTATCACTATTTTGCCATCAAGGAGGCTTGAATGAATCACGGCGAAGCGGTTAGAGAACAGAGATGGGCAATGATAATAGGTATCTGGATAAACTCAAATAGGATTTGAGTTCTTTGACGGCGCACAGTGGGGCATTTCGGGTCGAAACACGGCACTAAGTCCTTTTACAAAAATATCGCTAGACTGCAAATTTTCTTTTACAGGTAGTTGATTGCAGGTAGTATGATTGTTTTTCACATTCATTAATTTTTAACGCGACTACACGGTTTTGAAGAAGAGAACCACGAAACTCTTCAGAACTTGTATTGTTGTTTATAGTATTGTTGTTTACTTAATTCAACTAATTTTTGATGGAATTAAGTGTTGAGGTATGTATTTGAAGTGTACCAAATTTAATTTTGAAATCCCTGATATTTTTGGAATTATATCGTACTGAATGTCCCAATTTTGATTGTTTATATTAAACGGGAGTTTAACTGAAGTAGTTAGAGGGACGAGAAGGGGTCTCTGACGCTTTTTTTTTTACAAAAATGCCTTTTCTGCCATTGAAATTCAAAGTAAGTGAAGTATTTTTACATGTGAAAGATGCGGAACTTTTTCCTATGTACAATGTGGTCGATATTGTCGGCAATTTGTAAAAAAAGTACTATGCCCTATTAAATAAACAAATTTCGTTAATTCTACTGGCCCAATAGGATCACAAATATACATAATAACTGAATGAAATGCAAAATTAACGATAAATATATGATTTGGGTGAGAAAACGTTTTGTGCCGTGTTTCGACCCGAAATGCCCCACTGTGCGGTGACTTGTAATCTGGGTTGGAGAGACATACAATGTTGATGAAATGTAAAATGTCACGTTTTCAATATTCAGTAACATACTGTTGAGATTTTCCACATTAAAATGAATTCGAATATGGTATAAATCGGATTATTTCTAGAACTGCATTTGATAATTAAATATAAATGTAACATTTCTAATCTAAAAATGCTAAAAATAATCCGATTTATACCGTGTTCAAATTCATTTTCATCTGGAAAAACTCGGCAGTATGTTACTGAAACGTTCATGCCGATACTATAGATAATATGACAATTTTACATTACAAAGACAATGATCAAACAATCGTATTTTTTATATATTATATTTATTTATATTTAAAAATTATTAATTATAATGGAGCGGCCTCCTCCACGGCGCCCTCCTCTGCGCCCTCCTCTGCGCCCTCCTCGGCGCCCCCCGCTGTACTTGAGCCGTTTTAATTCCTTTTTGATCTGAAACAGTAGCATAAAAATTAAATTTTCTAGTTCTACCCGTATAGACCGAGAGCTGGCTACATAGTGGTCAACGTGATTCAATGCAGTCACAATTCTTATTTAAAAATGTTGGATTAGTGTTGCCGAATACTGTATGTCCGGGGAACTAACGCGGGGGTGGACGGTCAAACAGGTAAAATTTCTAGCGTAATAACGTCATTCTTGCAGTTCTGAAATTTCATATACATATTGTTTATGCATTTAATGAACGATATGCAAAATGGCAGACCACCAAGTGAGGGATAAAATCTTGGTAGACGTCGATGAAACGCGCGATACGTGACTCGCGCGCTAGTGTGAGGGAGAAACAGATGTATACTTCTCCCTTACACTAGTGCGCGAGGTACGTATCGCGTTTTTCATCGATGTCTGCCAAGATCTTATCCCTCACTTGCTGGTCTGCCATTTTGCATATCGTTCATTAAATGCATAAACAATATGTATATGAAATTTCAGAACTGCAAGAATGACGTTATTACGCTAGAAATTTTACCTGTTTGACCGTCCACCCCCGCGTTAGTTCCCCGCACTGACGCGGCAGACCGGCGATTTCGTATTCGGCAACATTAATTCAACATTTTTAAATAAGAACTGTGACTGCATCGAGTCACGTTGACCCCTATGTAGCCAGTTCTTAGACTAGTACATATGGGCCGTTATTTTTGAAAGTGGTAGGTATAAGTCCATTTATTCATACATTGCGATATTTTAAGGTTTGCATTTAAATCAACTTAAAAATATTCGCATTCGTTAATCAAATCGAGTAATGTTTTTAAAACTATAAACTTGTTAAATTTTATTATGGAATAATAATCAATAAAAATGTTAAAGAAAATAAGCGATTTTTTAGTTACATCGACTTATACCACTTTCAATAATAATATACACATATTTATCATAACTTACTTTCGCCAGTTCGTGGCGCAAATCTTCCTCCTTGTCCTTCTTCTGCTTCTCTTCCTCTCTCTCTCTCTTCTCCTCCTCTCTCTTTTGAAACTCCTCCTCTCTCTTTTTCAATCCCTCCTCTCTCTCTCTCCTCTCGTTCTCTCTCTCTCTCTCCTCCTCCCCAGATCTCGTTGGGAGGGCATCTTTCATCTGGAAATGAAATGATGGATGCATTATTTTATGGAAAATAGTAAGATAATACTACAGAGATGGGCAAAAAATTATTTCAAATAAAAAATTGATTTCGAATAAAAGATAAAAATTTTATTCGAGACTCATAAATAAATATAAAAATAACTCTGGGTTATTTTTATTTGATGACAAATAAAGATAAAGTCTCTTTTATTCGATACGTTATTTAAATAATACCCATCTCTGATTGTACAGCGTGATTTTCTCGCTAGACCCTTCAAAGACAATGCCGTCAATCAGAGATGGGCAAAGATAATATCTAGACAAACTCGAATAAAGGATACTTTACGTTTATTCGTTATTCGGAACTTCGAATGACACGATTTATCTTTATTCGAAACATCACGGATAAATAAATTTATTCGATGTGAATTTATTCGACGGCGGAAGATAATTTTTATATTCGAAGTGAATTTAGTCGAAAGATAACTTCTTGATTCGAGGAACTTTTATTCGAACCGTCGAATAACTTTTATCTTTATCCGTAGTTTATTCGACGGCTTCGAATAACTTTCGACGCGCGGCTTGTGATCTTTTATTTCGAGCTTCGGCTGCACAGCCATACATTGTTGCTTGCGATGGATTACGTAAAATGGATGTACGTAAAACTTCCACATTTTCTATCGTATCGGCATGAACGTTTCAGTAATATACCGTTGAGATTTTTTTTAGATGAAACTGAATTTAAACACGATATAAATCGGATTATTTTTAGCATTACGTTACATTCATATTTAATTATCTATAGTTCTGGAAATAATCCAATTTATACCGTGTTTGAACTCATTTTAATCGAACGAATCTCGCAACTTCATTAACAATAACAGGCGTAGGTAGAACCAAAATCACAAGCCGCCGCCGAACAGCCCAAGTCCTCAGCTCGAGGCGAGATCGCACGTCGAAAGTTATTCGAAGCCGTCGAATAAAAGTCGAATAAACTACGGATAAAGATAAAAGCCTTATTCGATGGTTCGAATAAAAGTTCCACGAATCAAGAAGTTATCTTTCGACTAAATTCACTTCGAATAAAAAAATTATCTTCCGCCGTCGAATAAATTCACATCGAATAAATTTATGTGTCCGTGATGTTTCAAATAAAGCTAAATCGTGTCGTTCGAAGCTCCGAATAACGAATAAACGTAAACCGTGTTATTCGAGCATTGGAATAACGAATAAAGATGAAGTATCTTTTATTCGACACGTTATTTAAATAATTTTTTATCTAGATAATGCCCATCTCTGCCGTCAATAAGCCGCGTCTCGCTAAGTTTCGTGGAAGTGACGAATTCCACGTTCTGCATTTTCCAACAAATTTTTGCGACAATGGCGTCAATCGATGTTGTGCCGATGAAAATATCCCCACGCTAACTTCGTTAAAAATACATAGTCCGATTTACATCGGGAGAACGTCAGGAATTCATTGGTATCACTGCTATATCGATGTGATGAAGAATAAAGAATTCCTTCATATGGCGTAGTGAATCTCGTCGCGAGCGTCGAAATCCACGAAACTCAGCGAGGTGTGGCTTATTGGCGGCATCGCCTTTGAATATTCTAACTAGAGAGTCACTCTGTATAATAGTATGCAATGTAATACTTAAATTTTCCAGATTTTGCATCTTTCTTGAATATAGGTACGTACGTGCACGTTTAGTCGGTTGCAAGGGATTGACTGCCAGGGATCGACGGGCTTCAGCTACCGCTGATGGAGGGGGAAACATCTACAGGAGCGGTGGTTGTGTGTGCATGAACTGCGCCTGCATCAGTCACGCACACATAACCACCGCTCCTGTAGGTGTTTCCCTCTCCATCAGCGGTAGGTGGAGCCTCGCCGATTCCTGATTCTTTAGGAGCACGCGAATATCCCCACAATTTCTTGGAATTCTTTGGTCGAAAGTGAGAGAATCCGAGAAGGAGCGAGAGCGGATAAAAAAGTCACACGTAGTTGCCGTTGACTGCCGAAGAGAGAACCCGAGTCAATTTTTAATCGAAGCGCCCATGATTGAAGTAGTTCAATCATGGGAATTCAACTATGATTATCAACGATGTTACACATAAAATTTATTTGCAGAATTGAAAGCCCCGTTTCGTAAAAAGTAATCCGATTTAAATTATTTTCTGTCCATTTAATCAGGAGAACGCCAGGAATCCATTGGTGTCACTTTTATATTGATACGATGAAAAATAAAGAAATTCACTTTCCGTATAATCGATGACACATCGCCGAGCAATTCCAAGCGCCAGTTTAGACGGGTGAACGATATGTACATGCCCGATTTCTTCACCTCCGACTAACGTCTCGATCAGTGAACAACCAATTGGATGCTATCATGTGGTACTCGACGACCAGGTGGATGGTATCATGTGCCAGATATTTGCCACATAACTCTAACTAGAAGATATCTGGAGGTGAAGAAATCGGCCGACAATGTCGCTCGGCTCGGGCCTCGCGCGACATCGATCAGAATAAACGGATATACTACGGTATGACCCAACCAACGGAATGAACTGAAATTTTGAGAGGTTGGGCGGGAGGGGGAGAGAACCTCTAATACAAAATTTCAGCTGCGGGTATTTGTTAGTTTCTAAGATATTATTAAAATACTTTCGGCATAATACATTGAAATCTACCTATGCAGACGTTACTTACACAATCATCATCTTCGTTTCACAGTCGACGATACAATGTACGATATTGACCTCATCGCGCGATGCTTGTAACTGCATCAGTTTTTATTCACAATATTAGGTATAGTGTAGTAATATTAGAGTATTCCCAACGTCACATCGGTTCGGTATACCATGCTTTACACGCCCGCAAGCGGGCGCCCCCCCCCCCCCCCCGACATCCTATCTAACCCAAACCAATACTAATACCCAAGTAAAATTGGAAATTCGAATGCGTTGTCTTGGAATAAGTCAACAGCAATAATGTACGAGTTCGTACGCAAAACCTAACTGAAAAGTAGGGTAAAGGAACCAATTACTGACACCGAACCAATTACTGTCACCTTAAGCTATTTTACTTAAAATAAAGAATATTTAAACATTGTAAAGTCACACATAAAAAGAATTATGTAATTCAACCTATAATCTATACTATAGATTATAAACTACAGTTTATTTATTCGTTATTTTAAGTAAAATAACTTAAGGTGACAGTAATTGGTTACGTGTCAGTAATTGGGTCCTTTACCCTAAATTTGATAGATTTTGGAAATGATCGACACATTTTAATTAACATACATTTATTTATATACTTGGCTTGCGTCCAGTTTCTGTTACCGTATCCCTATACATTACAATATCGTCGACTGCGAAACAATCGACGGCGACGAGAAGATGATTGTGTTAGTAACGTCTGTATAGGTAAATTTCAATGTATTTTGAGAAAGTTTTTTATTAATATCTCAGGAAGTAACAAATACCCGCAGCTGAAATTTTATATTAGAGGTCCTCTCCCCCTCCCGCCCAACCCCTCAAAATTTCAGTTCATTCCGTTGGTTGGGTCATACCGTAGTACAGCCAAATAAATGCTCAGACTCGCCAAGGTTAGTCGAGCTTCAATCGACTAAAATACGATTGAATACGAGAACACTGTTCATTCAAACATGATTGAATCCCCATGATGGAAGTATTCAATAATGGCCGACGATTGGGGTTAGTCTTATTTATGAGTTCTCGAAAAAAAATTTCGTCTTTTAGACGAACTAAATTTTTTATTTCAAATCGTTTTCTGCCCATCTCTGGCGTGAGCGGCGGGCTTACGCGTTCCCGTGCTCACCGTTAGCGTTCGCGACCATCGCGCACGCCCGTCGCGCACGCAAAGGACGGAGTGACACGGCGTCCGAAAGACGGAGTGAGACAAAACATCGTCTGCCTCGTAGAGCGTGATTTATTTCGGAACGCACTACAGACGAATCTTCGGATTCACGGTTCGCGTTTACGCTTATTTGTAACGGGTAGAAGGATTTTGAGTTGTGTTGCGTTGTGTTGTATTGTGTTTGTGTTGTGTTTGTTGGTTTAGTCTAAAATGAGTGACAGTCTAAATGTGAATATGCCGGATGTGGAAAAAGATATGGGCAATAATTCTCCGTTTCGTCCGCGAAAATTACGTCCGTCCGCAAGAAGATTTTCGAAACGGAAAGTACATCGCCAAAAGAGAAGGTCTTCAGCCCATAAGAAGGACGAAGGAAACGTAAAAACGGCAGACGACACTGACGTAGGACAACGTCCAGAAGAAGTGGCCGAAGAGCGTATAGTAGAGGGACCATCAACATCCGATGGACGAAATCATCCACATCAAGCGATAATGTACTTGCCATCTGATGAAGATACTGATACGGCCAGTTCGGGAGAAACTGAAGAGCCGCTTGAAGACTTTGATATAGAAAGTAACAAAGAAGAAAACTTCGTTATAGAAAAAGTTGCGAAGAACGAGCCGCAAGAGCAATCGGCTCTCCTAAATAGCAACGACATAATGAATTTCCCAAATGTGCTTGCTCAATTACAAAAAATAGGTAAGCATGCAAAAGATAGGGAAGACTGTGGCATTGAATACCTAAGAATAACTGGTGTGAAACGGCATGGCTTCAAGAGCATCTTCAGTGTAATGTGCACTTTATGCCATTACAAAGCTGAAATCTGCAATCAATCGGACGAAGCTGAAGAAGTGGATGGGAATCAGGGCGCCGTTAATGCAACAATTTTATGTGGAGGTAGCTATGCCCAATTGGAACACACTTTTGCAGGAGTGAACATACGTTGCATGTCGAAGAGATACTTCGTGAAGAAGCAAGAGGAATTCGTCAAGTCCGCAATTGCCGCTGCAGAAGAAGAGATGCTAGCAGCGGCTGAAGAAGAAAAACGTTTGGCGATTGAAAGAGGCGACGTTCTTCCCGGATCAGGGATCCCTCACATCTCCGTTGTGGCCGACGGAAGCTGGATGAAGAGATCCTACCGCAGTGGATGTTACGATTCTGCGTCTGGAGTCGGCGTGATAGTTGGCTATCACACGAAAAAAGTTTTATTTTACGGGGTTCGAAATAAAGTTTGCAGAATTTGTCGGATTGCTGCGAAAAAGGAGAAAGAACCCCGAAAGCACACATGTTTCAAAAACTGGAACACATCTCGAGCATCGACTGCTATGGAAAGCGATGCTATAGTAGAAGGCTTCAATACTAGCGTAGAAAAACGTGGGCTCGTTTATTCTACTTTGATTGGTGATGGGGACAGCAGCGTGTATAAGAAGAGACAGATTCGCGTAAAAAAAATTGAATGCACGAATCATTTGTTGCGAAACTTCTGCAACAAAATGAAAACGATTGTGAAGAAGACTACACCTGGACCATTGAGGCAAGCTGTGGAAAGCAGCATTCGCCGGATACGCACGGACGTCGTAAAAGCCGCAAAGTCTCGATACAATCAAAATGTGTCAATCGAGGAGAAAACGAAGAATTTGTATGACGACATACAGAATGTTCCGAGCCACGTGTTTGGTGAACGCAAAGAGTGTGCACGACTCAAATACTTCTGCGATGGAAAGAATAAAGAGAATCAAAGAAACATCGTTCCAGAATTGATGAATATTGGTGTGTACGAGGACGTACAAGAAATACTTCGTACACTGTTAGCTCATGCGGAGAGCTTACTCTACAACAACAATAATAACGCTGTGGAAAGTTTGAATGCAATAATTGCCAAGTACATTGGCGGAAAAAGATTAAATTTCGCCGAAAGAGGATCCTATACAGGAAGATGTGCTGCTGCTGTAGTGGAGTACAACAGTAATCAAGTGCACTCGCGATTGAACGCGGTAATGAATAAGAAAACGCCCGAGCTTGTTCGCCAAATGGAAGAAAAGAAGAAAAAAGAAAAGGAAAAGAGATCTGTAAAACAGAAGGAAACGAAGGTTGCGCGATATGTACACAAGCAATTGCCCTCGCGGAAAGATTCCGATTATGGAGAAAATGCACAGAAGCCAGACATACCATCCGAAATGTATGAACTGGAGCGGGAAAAGCATATGCAAATGCTCAGTGACTGGCAAGAGAAAAGACACGCTATTGAGGATGAAACCATCGGACAAGCAAAGAACCGCAAATGGTTGCAGTACAAGTCCAAATTGTTGACTGCATCCAATTTTGGACAAGTGTGCCGCCGCCGACCTGACACGCTTTGCGCAAATGCAGTAAAGTCATTACTGTATCCGAGGATAATTAGTGCACCCGCGGTGGAATACGGAAAAGAATGCGAGAGAATTGCTCGCGAAGAATTGAAGAAGCAATATACAGATATTGCAGAATGTGGCATTTTCATCGACAGCTGCATCCCATTCTTAGGAGCTTCACCGGATGGAATCATCGGTGAAGGGGGTATTGTGGAAATCAAATGCCCCAAATCAGCGGAGAACTTTTCGCCGGAAGAAGCTATGGAAAGAGTACCCGCTGTCCGGCGCATGTTCATACGGAAAACAGGTATTTCAATGAACAAAACGCATCACTATTTTTATCAAGTACAAGGTCAGTTACATAGTACTGACAGAAAGTACTGTATATTCTGCCTTTGGACCCCGAAGGGTCTGAAATCTATAAAAGTAGAAAGAGATGATGCGTTTTGGAAAACAGAAATGGAGCCAAAACTGGTTCAATTTTATTTAGAATGCATGCTACCCGAATTAATAGATAGTCGGCACAATAGGTGCATGCCTATTCGGGAGCCACAATTTATATTAGCAGAGAGAGCGAAAGAAAAACCAAAAAGCTTGAAAAAGCGAAAGCGGTCTCCCTCCGAAAATAATGAGACCAATGTATCGGTCCGGCGTCGCACCGCGCTGTAAAGCGCGGTACCACTGATTTTGTCAGTGGTCACAAGTGCCAGCAATGGCACTTTTACTCGCGGATCCTACGATCACGCGAGTCGACCGACGCCGCCGTCGCTTTCTCAAGAAAGTGGCGGAGGAAATAATAAATATGATCGATCCGGCGTCGCACCGCTGACTCATGTCAGTGGTCACAAAGTGCCAGCAATGGCACTTTTACTCGCGGATCCTACGATCACGCGAGTCGATCGACGCCGCCGTCGCTTTCCCAAGAAAGTGGCGGAGGAAATAATAAATTTAATTCACCCTTTAATTTTTTCAGACACATTTCTAAGTTCACAGGAGCAGACAGACGGAATCCGGTTCGGTCAAAATGCGCCAGGCTGATACATACGGGCGTCGCAGGTATGCACGATGTTCGACGAATTATTGAAACAAACTTTTACTTTTATACCAAACTTACCGAAATGTCTGCGATTATTTGTTACAGGCGGACATTTTACCAAATTATTGCAAACATGGTGTATGGGACAGTGATGCCAGGACAAATGGAATAATAAGTACCATATTTCAGGTAAAGTTTAACAGCTCGTAAATCTACAGTAAAATTTTGTACGCGTTTATGAAACAACAATTTAGTATTTCCTAATGTATTTCATAATGTGTTACAGATCCACACTGCCTACGTTGAGCGACCTGGCAAAATTGTAGGAAGACCGTCAATGGAGAAGAGGAATTACGCAGAATGAGAGAAGATAATATTACAGTATTGTCTCGTTAGCGGATTTCTGTGTGCGTTTCTCGCTTCTTTCTGGCCGAAGGGGGAAGCGAGATGGAATGCTTTGCCTGCGCGACGGGCGCGATCAGGCGTCTGAAAGACGGAGCGAGACAAAAAACATTATCCCGTCGTCTATCTCGTACCGTTCTCGTTTGCTTTCAGTGCCTCTCGCTCGCTCTCGCCTTCGCCGGACAAGAGTGAGATAGAAGTGGTGGGGATAGCGAAAAGTCCACATCGTGTACTCTAAACCAAGCCGCTAACTAGACAATACTATATTCTTCGAAAAATATACACTTTTTTATCTGTAATTGTCCATTTCAAGGGGGTGAAAGCTAGAATGTCGAATTTCTATTCTCCAATGAAGTTGGATTGATTTATTGTGATAACTGTAACTTGATCGGAGACAAAAAGAATATATAAAAAAATGTTCTGTTAAACGATTTTGTCAAAAAGGCACTAACAACTAAAAAATACTTCTATTCTTGTACTACAATTTTGATGGTGGTTTTTAACTTTAAATAAAAACGTGGAGCAGGATATTTCATATTAGAATATGAATCAATTTAGTACAGCATCAAGTGTCGAAATGAATTTATTACGAGATATCCTGCCCCACGATTTTATTTAAAGTGAAAATAAACCATCGAAATTGTAGTATAAGAAAATAATTATTTTTTAGTATGTAATGCATTTTTAATAAAATCGTTTATTAGAATTTTTTATTTTCTAGTTTTTAGTGTTCGTGGATTTATATTTCATAATTCAAACATCTGTACAAATATCTTTTATTGCTGTATGCAGTTTAACAGTTTGCTTGAATCATACAGTGCTAAAAGTTTGTAAAGAACGCGAGTGGTTGATTTGGATTTGTGGTTATGGGTTATTATTTATTGGTGACTAGGTAATTTTTTCACCCCCTTGGGTTTTTTTTTCATAATGTTGTATTGTCATCCAAACTACGCACCCCTGCAAAATTTCAAGACAATTGGATGGTTGGAAGTTGATTAAAATTGAGTTTCCAGATTTCAATCAAACATACAAACAAACAGGGGATCGTAGCTGAATAAAATTGTTTACGAGACATTCCAAAATATACGTATTGTTACTACTGATCTCTAGTTTATATTGATAAATTTTTACAATTGTGAATAACAATTCCGAAGAAAAGCATGTACAAAAGTATTAAATTGAAATATACTTTTGTCCATCTTGTTAATAAAAAAGTTAATTTGATGTATAGTTAGATAGAAAAGAAAGCGTCATATATTTTTAAAAGAGTTATAGCATTTTAGATTTCATTACGATCGGCGTGTTACACTTGGGTGATGTACCTTATTCAAATTGTATGCTTTGAAATTGCACATTGATTGTACAAAATATTACATCCTTCTACATATAAATAAAAACTATTGATACGCAAATTAGTATTGTTTCAGTGACATGTTTCCTAACTTCACTACCCCACCTCTCTATCTTTCATTATTGCTATCCTCCTTTACTTTCAGCGAGGCTTTGATGCTAGACACAGCAATCGGACGCGCTACATCTACAGCTGATGCAGGAGAAAACACCTACAGGAGCGGTGGTTATGTGTGCCGAACAGCGCGTCAGTCACGCACACATAACCACCGCTCCTGTAGGTGTTACCCCCTCCATCAGCTGTAGTTGAAGGCCGCTGATCCCCGCCTAGACGCAGCTCTCGTGCCGTATTCCTCCAAGACTTCTCATCAGTAGAAGGAGCTGTGGCAACAGCGCGGCGGAGACAGGGAGAACAGAAAATGTGGCACCTATGCGTCAAAAAATTCGTCTACATAGAGTACCTGGAGATGTCACCTCTGTACAACTTCTTTTTACCGACCGCATTAGTTTCATTAGGGTCCGTCTCTTTACTGGGGACGCTTCGTACGCTTTGTTTACTATTCGGACCATAACAAACTTGAGACGGCACCCTTAAGGATAAGATACCCTTATCCAAAAATTCTAACATCATATACTCAATTTCTTGTAGTGGCTGTAACCAAGTTTACATTGGACAAACTTCCAGACTTCTAGAGAGACGTATATATGAACACAAAAGAAATGTTTTATTATCCCTCCTACAACATACGGCTTTAACCAAACACTCTTTAGAGTTTGATCATAGGTTTGACTTTAACAATGCCAAAATAGTTGATAAAGAAACTAATTCGAACCGGAGGATTCTTTTAGAGACACTACATATGATTAAACAACCTAGCGTGAATCTTATGTATGAAACACCTAAAATACAGGAATATTACGCAACATTACTAAAGAAGTAATGGGTTATGAAGTAGTTGTCTATGAAACTCCGCTAGGATCACTCTATTATTATTTACATATCTTATAATGGTATGTGTTGGGTTCTTCGAGGAGACGAGGAAGGTGCAATAATGACCAGAGAACACAGGAGTAACAATACTCTAGCTTTAATAAGTATAACACGCAAGGTACACGAATATGGCTTGTGGTACTCAACGGCTAGCGGCCATGTTGTTACTGACCAGGCCCCGGATGCCCGCGGGCCTCCACCATGCGCCGCAGCGCCCTCTGGCGATGCTGCGCAATACCCAACATCTCCCTCCTGAAGCTACCATGCGGTATAGGATTTGGAGGCTGGGTCCAAGATCAGCCTCTTTACTGGGGCCCGAATCCGAATAGGCCTCGCAGGGGTCGGCTGGATAGCGACCTCCACAGGGGTCCGGTTCTGGGGGCCGCGATCCACGGGAAGCTCCACCGGAGGTTCCGCTGGATGTTCCGCTGGTGGTTCCACTGGAGGTTCCACCGGAGGCTCAAGACCCTGGACCGGGGGAGGTTGGAGGACTGACCAGTCATCCACATCTTCCCTTGGAGGGTTTGGGGTGTCCATTCCACCCTTCCAGATGTGATTGATGTGGCGGTCGACAATTCTACCGTCGTCAAGACGCACCGAATATCGCGTCTCGGCCAGGACCTTGTAAACGTTGCCACGTTCACGTTTGTTTTTCCTGGTCAAGACCACCACCCGGTCTCCCACCGAGAGACGCCGTGGACGCGCCCCATGGTGTTTGGCGAACTGCTTTTCCATGGCTCGTAGTTTCCCAAGGGCAGAGTCAGGCGTGGAAGCCTCGCCAACCACGGGCCCCGGCAGCAGTTTGGTGAACGGGGAGTTCATTCGCCTGCCAAACAAAATCTCCGCCGGAGATTTCCCGTCGGGAGTCGCTGAGGAGGGCGTGTACCTGTAACTGTAAAGAAAATCGAACAGCTGCCTCTTCCAGTTGGTGGGATCCTTGGCTATGGCCCTCTTGATTGTGTCGACCATCCTTTCAGCCTGGCCATTGGATTGAGGATGATTTACAGCCGACATGAGGTGTGTGCAGTTTAGTTCCTTGCAGAAGGTAGCAAATGTCTCCGAAGTGAACTGCGTACCGTGGTCTGTCACGACGATGTCTGGAGCCCCGTATCTTGCGAAGATTTCGCGGCACAGCTCAACGGTGCGGCTGGCCGAAATCGTGGATGTGAGTGCCACGTCCAAGAATTTGGAGTAGGCATCCACGAACACCAACACGTATTGACCGTTGATAGGTCCAGCAAAGTCAATGTGAACCCGCTCCAAAGGACGTGACGGGATGGGCCATGGATCCAGCGGTACTTTCCGTGGCAGCTTCTGCGTAATGGCGCAGGAATCGCACTGACGGACGAGGCGCTCTATGTCCTCTGACATCTTCGGCCAGTACGTGTACTCACGTGCGAGCTGCTTCATACGACGGATTCCCGGGTGTCCCTTGTGCAGAGTGGCTAAAATTGTGGGTTTCAGCCCCTCGGGAATGACCACTCTATCGTCGAATAGCAGAGTGTCGTCGACGATGGTGAGCTGCTCCGACCGCTTCTTGTAATGTTGCATGGCCTCCGAGTCCACAGTTGTGCTCCAACCTTCCCTGATGGCTTGGAACACAGAGTTCAGGAGTACGTCCTCCCTGGTTGCTTTCTTGAGCTTGCTGCGGACCTCTTCCCCGAAGGAATCAATGCAGAGGTTCCTCACCTGGAGGAGTTCCGTTTCCACCCCCTTGATGCTGGCTACCTGAAGTTCCTCTGCATTGTCCTGACGAAATCTTTCGATCAGGCGTGATAGGGCGTCAGCTTGTCCGAAGTCTTGTGTACGGATGTACTCGATCTTGAAATCATAACCGAGAAGTCGCAGGGCCCACCGCTTAAGTCGTGCTGCTGTAGTCGGCTTAAGACCCCTGGTGTTTTCAGTTTGGAGCAGGGCCACCAGAGGTTTGTGGTCGGTCTGAAGAATAAACCTTCTGCCCCACACGAATTTATGGAATCGCTCCACAGCTGTGACGAGCGCGAGGGCCTCCTTCTCCAATTGCGAATAATTCCGCTGCGAATCCGTAAGACTACGGCTCATGTGATACACGGCTCGTTCATGGCCGTTCGAGTCACGTTGAAGCAGCACCGCTCCGATTCCAGTGGAGCATGCGTCCGCTGCCACAACCAAAGTTTTCGAAGGATCGTAGTGTTCCAGCAAGAGTGGACTAAGCATGACCTTCTTTATTTGTATTACAGCGACGTCATGCTGTCGATTCCATGTCCATGGATGGTTTTTACGCGTGAGATCTTCTAGGGGCTGCTTAATTTCGTGCAAATGAGGAATGAATTTCCCGTAATGGTTTACCATTCCCAGAAGACTCTGTACTTCCGACACATTTTTGGGATTCGGCATACTTGCAATGGCACGTGTTGCCTCCGGATCAGCTGATATGCCCTGGCTGTTAACTACCAGGCCGAGGTATTTAATTTCGCGTAGGGCGAAACCGCATTTCCCGGCGCTGAGTCTCCAACCCTTGTCTTCCAGGCGTTGAAGAGTTTTGTGCAGGCGTTCATCGTGTTCTTGACGATTAGAACCCATAACCACGACGTCATCCAAGTAGGCATGAACTCCCACGAGCCCGCAAAGCGTGTTATCCATTGCTTGCTGAAATATCGCTGGTGCCGTTTTAATGCCAAAGGGTAGGCGTTTGTAACGGAATAGCCCTTTTGGCGTTGTAATGGTCGTAATTTCCCGATGGCCCTCGTCGATCTCAAGCTGAAGGAATGCATCGCTGAGATCGATTAAGCTGAAGAAACAGCCACCGTTTAACTTTGTCATAATGTATTCAACACTGGGCAAAGGATGTCTATTGTCCGTCAACGCGGCGTTCACTCCCGTCGAATAATCGGCACACACACGTATTCTACCGTCGTGCTTTTTAACTAAAACGATAGGTGAGGTCCATTCCGACGATTCAACGCGCTCGATGATATCGTTTGCCTCGAGACGTTGGAGCTCATCCTCGAGGAGCTTTTCCATGGCGAACGGAATTTGGCGGCACCGAATTTGAACCGCACGCGCATTGTCCACAAGATTAAACTTTACTTTAAAGTCACGACACCTGCCGAGTTCACTCGCGAACAAACTGGGGAAACTCTTGACAGTGTCATTCCAATACACATTGTTCGGCGGCACGGTCGCGGCACCCCGATCGCCCCCGACCACGACGGTACCGGGCGACGAATTATTAGTCAATGTATTAACATCCGAAGGCGCGACGACAGGGCCGGAAGAAGAAGCGCACCGCACATTTAGGGCACACTTGTATGAAAATAATTCGGACAGCGGCACAGACCAAAGATCGAGGCCGTCGATGGCGTTTAAGCCGAATAGGTTAATTCCGTTTCGGGTAGCGACGTCGATGTCGATCGTACCCTCGCGACCGAACGCTTGAATCGGGCTACGGAAACGACCGAGTATCCCGAGCTCACTCCCGCCAGCGTGTTCGACCGTGTCGCTGTCGGTAAGTTTCGGGGACCCAAGGCGAGTCCACGCGTTCCCGTCGATAACCGTAATGTCTGACCCGGTGTCATATTGTAAATTTAACACTTTGCCGAGTATGCCCGTCGACACGTAACGTCGTCGACGTTTACCGATCGCGGATAGAGACTGTGTCACAACACTTTTACTTTTCACGACGGGTTTCGCCTGGTTTGCGTTCTCGGATTGAGGTTTAGATTGAGATCGGCAAACCGCCGCGATGTGACCCTTTCTAGAACACTTGTGACACACCGCGTCCCGGAAACCGCACGTCGACCTGTGGTGAGCAGCGCCACAACCGTAGCACTTATTGTTAGTTTGAGGTTGGGGCTGGCTTGTAGGAGGCCTCGAAGTATTGGCCGCTTGGGCATTGTGGCGCTTCGGTTGCGCCACTTTCAGCACCGAAGATGGCGTACTCTTCACCGGGTTTTCGAAAATTTTCATGCTCGATGAAACGTTGAGATATGCTTCGAGCTCTGCGACAACGTCCTTGAGCGAGGCGTCTGGATTTTTCTCAACAACACGGAGAACTATCCTCTTTAGCTCGTCATTGTCGCTTGCAAAGCAGAATGATTGCAAGAGCAGGAGTATACGCAGGCTGTCGTCGGTCAATTTGGATCGCTCAAACTCGGCGGCATGGCGGTTGATGCGATCTATATGTTCCGTGATCGGAATTGCCTTAACGTACCGATAATTCAAAATCTCGATCCGGCGACGAGTGAGCGGAACTTTGTCGCGGAAGAGTTCACCCAATTTGGCCAGAAGATCACTCTGCGCCATCTTGAATGGATCCGTAGGGGCGACGTGGTCCACTAGTCGATCAAATTCTGACTGCCCGAGTTTGTCGAGCACGAGGCGCGTCTGCATTTTGGACGGTAAGGATGCCGCCTCCGTGCGAAGAGTAAACTCGTAGCGCAGCAGCCATTTTTTGAACGGCGTCACCTCATCACCGACGCCGTAAGCGTATTTCTCGATACGTGCACTTAACTGATTGTATGTATCAGGTGCTGTCGTTGCATGGAATGAGCCACTGGCCTGCCCTGCGTCCCTCTGGTTGAGTTGAAATTGTAGCAGACCCTGAATTGCAGCAGTAAGGGCCTTAATTTGCTCACTGGTTTCCGCCATGATGGACACGCTTCGCGATTCTCACTCGAAGACACAGGTTTTGAAGTATCCTAAGTCCGCAGCGCCAGTTGTTGGGTTCTTCGAGGAGACGAGGAAGGTGCAATAATGACCAGAGAACACAGGAGTAACAATACTCTAGCTTTAATAAGTATAACACGCAAGGTACACGAATATGGCTTGTGGTACTCAACGGCTAGCGGCCATGTTGTTACTGACCAGGCCCCGGATGCCCGCGGGCCTCCACCATGCGCCGCAGCGCCCTCTGGCGATGCTGCGCAATACCCAACAGTATGTATTGTTATTGGCTCTATTACACCTATGAGATGATACATTTGACCACATGTGTTTGAAATTGGTTTTTGCCTTGAAAGTGCAGATTTAAAATTCCGTTGGGTTCGATATTTTGAAACGGTCAACGGCTTTTTCGGCTACAAGTCGTGTTCACCTCTAGTATGTCTGGTTTGTCCGCTGTTTACTTCAGTCTTCTTCCAACCGACTCGCGTGTCGCTTGCTTGATATAACGCTGCGACATATTTTTCATTAGCAAACGCAATATTATAATAATAAATCTCACTTTCCTGAAGAGGGTTCAAATCAAGAACCGAAACGTCGGATTTTCTTTATAATTATTGACAAATAGCTTTGATACTTTATTTTATTTTTAAATAAATAAAATAAACTTTGTATAGGGACCGAATCAGTGCGCCGATACCATTTTATTTAATACTTACGGTCGAAATTTTAAATTGAAAATTTGCTGTTAGGGTAAAAACTCAGGTCGAGAGCAGCTGAAAGTCATAAAGTCATAACTTATGCGCGGGCGACGTCGTCTTGACCCTGAGGGTTTCGCTTACCTACCTGTTAGACATGTATGTACTGTAAGTAACCTATTAGCGAATTCGGTATCTTGCACTGACTCTGTGCTCGTGCCAGAAAATGACTTGGATTGGTTGATTCTGTTAGAGCTTCTTCGTTTCTATCAGAAACAACCAATCCAAGTCATTTTCTGGCACGAGCACAGAGTCAGTGCAAAATACCGAATTCGCTATATGTAAACGGAAAGCGCGTCTCGACCACCAGCTGAGAGTGGAGGGAAGTGCGAAGGAAGGACCAAGGACGGAGAGAGGGCTGAAGGACAACCCTCTGACGAAGCTTCAGGGACAACACCGTCTTTATTGGACGAAAGGATCCAAGGAGGAAGTCGGAGGAACACACCGAAATTAGAGGAGTAGGGCGCTTGGAGATGACAAGCGAGGGAGTTGATTTGTAAGACATTAGATCAAACTTGGTAGTAGAGCTGAGCACGACTAACTCAGTGAATAAATTCCAAAATGAACTTATATAGAAGTTTATACATTTCATTTTATACCTTCATTGAAATTCCCGCTCAAACTCACGAGCTGAGTGCTTCAGCACTCCACGGACACGGACCCGCCGTCCTATAGTAATTCCCACGTATTCGCGTAACACCATGGAAACAAACAATATCGTTTCAATTTTGCAAGAGTCCAACAAAGGCCTTGGAATTAAAGACACTAATAAACCATACAGTACAAGAATTAAATGCAATTGGTACGTAAAGTATACAATTCCAAAATAAGTTTTATACTTACAGATATTCATTTTCAATAATTAGCCATTTGTCATTTTACAGGATTAAACGTTGTAACTCTGATTTGCGACCAAGGTCCGACCAATCGATCAGCGATTAAAAGTTTAATCGCGGATGCGCGGGAACATTATCTACGCAACAATATGGAGCCACGACGCCGCATCATAATTAATAACACTGAAATTATTCAACTTTACGATGTTCCACATCCTATAAAAGGGATACGGAATAATTTGCTAAACAAAAATTTAGTGTGGCAAGAAAATGAACTCATCGTAGCAAAATGGAAGGAGATAGAAACAGCCTACGAAATAGATAAGGGATATGTACACTCAAGAGCTATACGACAGATTACTGAACAACATGTTGAAATAAATAAAATTAAGAAAATGAAAGTATGTTATGCCGCACAAGTTTTCAGCCATTCATTGAGGTCGGCCATAAGTAGCATGGCTCGAAACAATAAGTACAGAAATTATATCACTGTATTAACGAATTCGGAATCGTTGCACCATTGAACTATAGAATACCGGGGGTCTGTTCCGATTCGCGCATTGAGCATATGAAATTGGTGACATAGTACAATTCCCTAGAATTTCTTTCACTTGCCACCAAACCAATGCCAATTTCATGTGCTCAATGCGCGAATCGGAACACACCCTTGGATTCTATGGGCGTGTTGCGTGATCCTGCAGCCAGGCGATGGTCCTAGGGGCCTTGGGATGATGCCCGTGGAGCGAAGAACCGTTCTGCTCGGAGTTGCGCGTTTATGTTTAAATAAATTAAACTTCAGTTGTATAATATTCGATATTGTTATAGTTTAATTATTTTATTATAATTCTCAACACAATGATGGAAATATGAATTTAAATTGTAACTATTGTAACAGAGCTCAGAAAATAAACGTGTTATCGTTAGAACATCCGGGTTGTTAATGACCGTCTTTTTTGTATTCTATTTGTCGTTTCCGTGGTGAGGAAGAACAAAAACTAATACATCGAGCGCATCCATACATGTTATGCAAAAAGAATTGAATTTGAACTTTGGCTAATTCTCATGGCAGACAACCTCCTAGCAGAAGCCAGCCCCAAGTCTTTCCTATACGGAAAGCGCATTGTTACCAACTTGAGGTTGCGCGGTACGCAATAGGCGAAGTAACCGATGAAAAGAAGTCGGTCGAGAATCTCTAGGGTCCGAATAGTACATCCCTATTGGTTGGCGCGATAACGTCGACGAACACAAAGCAAACTGGACATGGGCGGCGGGAGTCAATACGAGCGAAGAACCCGTTTTGCCCCTGTGACATTTTTCCTGACTTCTTTTCATCGGGGCACAGTAGTTAGGAAGCGTTTTTCAACCACCGTTCAAAAGTCTCGAATTTACTGTGGTCGACTTAAAGGGTATAGCCGGATAAAGTGGTCAAATGTGCCCCTGGGGCATTCGAAAGCTTATAAAAAAAGAATGATTTCTGCCAAGTTTCAACTTTGTATCTCGACCCGGGGGGTAGTAAAGGGTAAAACTAGAAAATCAGGTTTTTGCCGCATTTCTCCTGTACCAGCGAATGAAAAATTTTGAAAAAATTCAGAGGCATGTCTGTTATCGGTGCACACATTAGGGAATCGTGTCAAATTTTTAAATTGAAAAACCAAGCTGTGAATAATAAAAAACGCCAAAAAATGCTGAAAAATGCCGGTTTTGTTTACTGTAAGTACGTATCTTTGTTACTATTGTCTTGAATTTTTTCAGATTTTTCAATTTGGTGCGCCGCAGTTAAAAAAATTAAAAATCGATTTTTCGTCGTTTTTTCCGTGTCAGAGTAACTTATAGATGGAATTTTCGTACATAATTTATGAAATAAATCTTTTATGCGATCTTCAATGTCTTCACATACAGTAAAACAGCGTAGGAATTAAACGAACTAAACATGCTGTGACATTACAGTGTAAAATATGTAAGATATTTTCAACGGCGTCGATGGCGCAGCTATAAAGTGTCGGACTGCTAAACCTCTGCGAACTTTTTGGACGTAGGTTCGAGCGTCGCAACTTCTAAGTCCCACTGGGTCATATTATTTTCACATTAATTATGTATTTTTTTGGTTTCTAAGTATATGACAATGTTCAATATTTATTTACAAATGTTTTAATTGTATGTTAAAAATATTTCAACCTGAAGTATACGTAAAAATGACTTCAGAGCAGTTTTTATGCCACCGTTTCTATGGTCTAGTATTCCGTCAATTACAGTATTGTTTAACTTCTGAATTTTGGAAACACGAGAGAATTGTATGACAATTGTTAAACGTGAGAGGTTAGAAAACCAATTATATATAATATTAATTTAGTGTAGGAATGTTATAACAATACTGTAATTGACGGAATACAAGACCATAGAAACGGTGGCATAAAAACTGCTCTGAAGTCATTTTTACGTATATTTCAGGTTGAAATATTTTTAACATACGATTAAAACATTTGTAAATAAATATTGAACATTGGCATATATTTAGAAACCGAAAAAATACATAATTAATGTGAAAAAAATATGACCCTGTGGGACTTAGAAGTTGCGAGGCTCGAACCTACGTCCAAAAAGTTCGCAGCGGTTTAGCAGTCCGACACTTTATTTATTTTTTTTTTTTTTTTTTTTTTTTAAAGAAAATGTTTATTAAAGACATACAGTACATTCTACAAAGTTTGGTATTGTAACGTCCCACGATTTTTCGCGCGTTTCTATTCCAAAGGACGGTATTCAAAAACCCTATAAAAGTACCCAAAACGGATTTGCCTAAAGTTTTGCACATTAATAAATTGATATTCGGTTGATCGATTCCACCCTTTACATTTGTCGCAGGACCACAGGAAGGGGAGGGGGAGGGGGTCAAAGTGCGCTGGCCACCAAACGCATCGAAAGTCATAACTTTTGACTAAATCAACATATCGAGACGCGACTGGAGCCAAAAAATCACAAAAACATCAAGCTTCCTAATGATATAAGGTTTATATATCCTATATATTTTTTTAAATATATTTTACGCGTTTTTTCGGTTTACTCGTGTGCAGAAAATTCAAAAAAATTGCATTTCCCAAAAAAAAGTATCGTCTGATTTTAATCAAAAACTCAGTATTTGCAGCTTATTTTGTGCCCTTTCAGGTGGTATGCGTCAAACCTTGGGGAAATGTTTCGTTTTTGAAATATAACATCAAGAATGCAGAGAAGTGTGTGTGCGCGGTGAAGTATTTGAGCTAGATGCATGTCCTATACAGGAACTAATTCTTTCATCGATCTGGACGTGTATTATCTGCTTATAAACTACCTAAACTATATGATTCCACCGAGTTTAATTAGTTCGTTAGCGTGAAATGTTTTTTTATTGTCTTACAACATATATGCGTGCGCATTCACATTACTTACGTTACTCATCGTCCTCCTCATCCTCGTCTGTATCCTCGGATGTTGGTTTGATGTACGGAAAATTCTGATTTAAGAAGCCTGCTGGTGTTGAAGCCTGATCCATGTAACGACCAAATCCCAAATACCAAATAATTGCTAGTACATGGGCGCAGCAGCCAACAGTCCTTGCGCCATTTCGGCACTGACAGTAGTATGATACTACAGATTCGGGTGCAGACAATGCAATATCAATTAAGATCGGTGATTGAACCGGAAATGGCCTCATTAATATTAACAAACTTAAATACCCCCAATATCATGCAAAATATAGTGGAACAGGAAGGTTTAGTTAGGAAAATAAAGAATTTCGAAACCATGTCATCACAACATTACAATGATTTCCCAGCATGGACGTTACAAAATCTGAAACAATTTACAGGCACTTACCAGTTGAGCCTTGCTAGATCCTACATTGCAGACCACCTATTTGCGGGAAAATATGAATTCCTCGTCAGCAAAGAAAACTATCTTCCAAACTTCCAGACCTATAATCTTAATATTCAATCACCGATATTTATTAAAGCTAAACTACAATCTCGGCATAGTGCACAGAAAGTATATTGCATTTTCATCTTAATTGATACTGCATTGTCTGCACCCGAATCTGTAGTATCATACTACTGTCAGTGCCGAAATGGCGCAAGGACTGTTGGCTGCTGCGCCCATGTACTAGCAATTATTTGGTATTTGGGATTTGGTCGTTACATGGATCAGGCTTCAACACCAGCAGGCTTCTTAAATCAGAATTTTCCGTACATCAAACCAACATCCGAGGATACAGACGAGGATGAGGAGGACGATGAGTAACGTAAGTAATGTGAATGCGCACGCATATATGTTGTAAGACAATAAAAAAACATTTCACGCTAACGAACTAATTAAACTCGGTGGAATCATATAGTTTAGGTAGTTTATAAGCAGATAATACACGTCCAGATCGATGAAAGAATTAGTTCCTGTATAGGACATGCATCTAGCTCAAATACTTCACCGCGCACACACACTTCTCTGCATTCTTGATGTTATATTTCAAAAACGAAACATTTCCCCAAGGTTTGACGCATACCACCTGAAAGGGCACAAAATAAGCTGCAAATACTGAGTTTTTGATTAAAATCAGACGATACTTTTTTTTGGGAAATGCAATTTTTTTGAATTTTCTGCACACGAGTAAACCGAAAAAACGCGTAAAATATATTTAAAAAAATATATAGGATATATAAACCTTATATCATTAGGAAGCTTGATGTTTTTGTGATTTTTTGGCTCCAGTCGCGTCTCGATATGTTGATTTAGTCAAAAGTTATGACTTTCGATGCGTTTGGTGGCCAGCGCACTTTGACCCCCTCCCCCTCCCCTTCCTGTGGTCCTGCGACAAATGTAAAGGGTGGAATCGATCAACCGAATATCAATTTATTAATGTGCAAAACTTTAGGCAAATCCGTTTTGGGTACTTTTATAGGGTTTTTGAATACCGTCCTTTCATTCGTAAACCTCAGAATCACTCCATCAAACTCTATCAAACTCAACCCTTACCCCTTTTCCCCAATCGCTGATCACCTTGACGATGTACCTTAGCGGTCCCTATCTCAAGATGGTCGGTACGAAAACTCCTTCGCTTAATTCGCCCAACAAGGCACAAATTCCCTCCTCAAACTAAATCTAAACAAGTCCCTCGCCCCAAACTCTTCTTAAATCGAGACCACGTCTCACCCCTTCTCTACGACCCTCCAAATGAAAACCACAAATACCCCTTTCCTGTTAAAACAACCAAAATCCATTCGATGAGTTGAGTAACTCCTTTCGCAGTCATAAAATCCCAAAAATCTAACTGCGACACATATTTGGCGTACGTGACATAAATATGTCTATTAATAGCCATACCGTTTATAAAAACCCCGGAAGTCCTACTGCGTCTTATTCCAAAATGTGTCAAGGCCGCTACCGCGCGTACCCCCGCAACATCCTTATAAATACGAGGGGACCGAGACAGAAGTGCTCTTTCGACGAAAACAATTGAGAGGAGTAACATTGTTAAACCACGAAAGTTTATTAAATATTGTGACAAAATCATCTCACAACTAATTGTAAGCATTTAAACCATACCATTTTCACTGCATATCATCCTCATCATATAATCTTCTATTATTATTATTATTATTATTTTCGTGTCTAAGCTTATTGCTATTCATTATTATATAGATTTCATATTATATACTTTATTTACTGCTTATTGCATTGTCTTGTCTACGCTTATAGCAATTTCATATTATTTACTTTATTTACTGCTTATTGCATTGTCTTACCTACGCTTATTGCGATTTCATATTATTTCTTTCAATAACAATTGCTTATTACTTATTCATATATAACTCATATTCATACTCATACGTTTCAATAACCATTGTATATAATAATTGTCATGTACTAATGCTAAATCCCTAGCGCATAATTATAACGCAAAAATCATACCAACAGTGCATCAAATTGAATAAACAATTTCTATTCAAATCACGTTATGAGTTATTGTGTCTAGTCTTCTGTTTGCGAAAATTCCCAAACGGAATCAAGCTGTCACAACAGCTGATTCCCGCTCGTGAACGCGAGAACGGTTCTAGTGTTTACAAACATATTATTGCATGAGCCGTGCAATCCACGAAAATACTAAACGTGGTTTCTTATATATAACTGCAACAGTAAATCCTGTTACCGAAACCAAAACAAATACAAAGTAATATAACGGGTGCTCTCCAAGTGTACATTTACCTTCCCTGGTCGATTAGAGTGACGGATTCAATATTCGCGCCTGATCGCCTCCAGAAATTCTAAGTGTGACGGATTTGACATTCGCGCCTGATTCCCCTTTAACGATTAGAGTGACGGATTACAGATTCGCGCCTAAATTTCCTACCCAAACCTCAGTGTGACGGATTATAGATTCGCGCCTGCATTCCTCTCAAACCCCATCAGTGTGACGGATTTAAGATTCGCGCCTGGTCTTCCCTCAAAACCCTCAGCGTGACGGATTTAATATTCGCGCCTGGCCTTCCCTCAAACCCCTCAGAGTGACGGATTTAAGATTCGCGCCTAAATTTCCTCCAAACCTCAGAGTGACGGATTATAGATTCGCGCCTGACATCCATTCCTTCCCCCAATTGTCATCGTTCCCAAAGACCTCACCCGGGACGTGACAGTATCAAAAACAAAGAAGAAAAAATACCAACATTCACTATAACTAATGACTGTTTGTTCAACGCATGTGAATCTCACAATCAAACTTTCTTTGGTACATAATTGCACATTATAAAAAATAAAAGAGTATATATAAGGTTCAGGTACATATTGATGTATAACTTTCTAATGCGCCGATGCGCAACTAGGAACAAGGGGAAAAAATGTCCTAAAAGAAACTCAATATAATTACAAGTATGGAAGTAAAAGAAAATAAAAGAGAACTATAAAAACTACTTATAAACTATAGCTTATAACTACTTATTACTAATGTATATATACAATGGATGCCCCACTGGGGGGTGTTCACTGCTTAAAGGACTTAATTATGACGTAACCAAGTTTGTCGACGGGTATAAAGCTCAATCTTGTCAACGCTGTCGTTATTCAACCACCAATGGTGTTTGAAATTTAGCCTACGGAAATCAAGATAGTCTCTTTCAGGTAGCACAGTCGAATATCTATATACATTTTTATCAAATATATTTCTACTCTGACCAGTCGCGATACGTTTATTGGCTTTTTTCCTACGCCAATGGTAAATAATCGGGACATTATTGCCATCTTGTATCAGACCAATTCTATCGCAATACATGAACGTTTTGGGTGCCATGTAACCAGTGGTCAACTGTCTGGGTGCCGAAACATCATCTTGTCCACATATGGCTTTCGTATATTCATTATCGATCGATGGGAGTCTACTATAATAGTCCCTAGTTAATCTAAGGATAAAAAAGGTCAATGCGAGAAATGTCCGCCTTATCATATAAAGTCTTATTACTGACGAAGTGCTGCCAAACTGAGGACTGCGATCTGTATAGCCCAAGGCAGCTCTCAAACACTTTCGCTCCAGGCACCTCATTTTTTCGGCTGTGGTATGATTAAAATTCCACCAGATAGGTGCTGCGTACGTAATAATAGGTCTAACTAATAACATGTACAATATGGACTTTGCCTTCGGTGATAAATATTTATTTCTAAAGGCTCTGCTATTAGCCAGGAACGCTCTGTTTGTTTTTTCAATTTGAACATCCGTATGTTTGGTACCTCTCAACAGGTAGTCGATGTGAAGTCCCAGATATTTAACCACCTTTTTGTGTGGAATAGCTATTCTGTTGTTAGTGCCTGGGACTAGCGCCGAAATACCAAAGTCCTTGCTTCCCACTTTTGCTTTAGACGTTAGGTTGGCCAATGGCTTGCGAATTAATATGGTCTCGCATTTATTTGGGTTAACGCGGAAATTCCATATCATGAGGTGTCTTATTATATTATCGACAGTTTCCTCTAACATTATTTGGACGGTAGTCGCTCTATTGCTTTCTAGGTAAACTAAAATATCATCTGCAAACATGAGTAAGCTAGGGGAACCAGGCTGATTAAAATTAAATAATCTTGGTAAGTCACTCAAATATATGTTAAAAAGAATTGGAGAGTTGACGGTACCCTGTTGTAGTCCTTCTTCTATTTTAAATGTCTTTGAAGATAAGTGTTTTCCATCCCACGTAACAAATGTTTTATCACAGATCATGTCCCACACAAGGTATATTAGCCATTGTGGAAACATTTTATTTTTTAGTTTGTGTAACAGACCATTCAGCCACACCGAATCAAACGCTTTCTCTATATCAAGCAGCGCAGTGCCCACTAGCCGGCTCCTGCCCGCATACGCATTAACGTCTGCGAACAGCTTATGGATGGCATGGGTGGTAGAGTGTCGATGTTTAAAACCAAACTGGCTATCCGGAATTATCCTGTTTGGGGTGCAATGGTCTAATAACTTGTCATTTATGACTGTTTCATATACTTTGCTGAGGCACGGAGTTAAGCTAATTGGCCGATAGCTAGCCGGATCGGTAGCATCTTTACCCTTTTTTAGGATGGGCAGGACCTTGGCACACTTCCATATCTTAGGGAAATAAAACCTATTAATGGCATTATTGAAAATAATCGTAAGGTCTAATATTAGTTCCCCAGGCAAATGATTTAAAACAATCGGGGATATCCCATCAATACCACATGATGTCTTATTAGGTAGGTGTTTCAGTGTATAAACTATTGTCTCAGGGTCACAGAAAGTGAACAGCCGTATTTGCGTTACAAAATTGAACAAATGACGCTCCAGTTTTTATTTTAAATAGTTCTGCTGTCTTACTGTTATGAAATAGTTGAAGCAGATGATGGAATCTCTCGGGTTGGTCTTTATTGAATATAAACTTCGTTATTTTGATAATTTCCAACTCTGGTATTTTGTGATCTATAATTTCTTGTTTGATATATTCTTCGTTGAAATCCCCTCTAATACCTTTTAGGAAGACAGATTTGGGTTTCCGATCCTTAGGCGTGTACGTGAAATATTATTATTATTATTTATTATTATTTCAACTTTATTACCCTTTAAACGTGAAAAAACAAAAGATGATGTGGTACAATTAGAGTAAAGGCGAGTAAAGGCGAGGCCGCAGTATAAACTGTTAGTAAGCCTAACCCTAACATAAACTAAATATTACTTAATACTACGTATACTAATACTAAACCTACTTAAAACTAAATAATAATTAAATATGAAAGAAGAGTTGGACCCCAAAGAACAATAAAGGTGAATAGGCGGGAGCGGCACAACATGGGCCATAGTGTAAGGGGAATACGTAACAATGTGGCCCATACTAAAAGTGCTGGAGGGTATGAAGCCGGGCTGCGTCTTTAAAGGCCGGAAAAGAGTCAAGCTGTCGGACAGAAGCAGGAAGGGAGTTGTAATAATGTGCCGCGATATATGAGAAAGAGGATTCAAATTTAGAGGTACAGTGTGAAGGAATAGAAAGATGAGATTGGGATCGGGTTGAAACAGAACTGGAGGAATGATAGGAGAGGTTTGTGCGAAGGATGTTATATAGATATGACGGACAACCAGGGGAGAGTACTTTAAACACGAGACAGCATAAGTGGAGTTTCCACCTTTGTGACATACGCAACCAGGAGGATTTTACGAAAAGCGGAGAGATGTGATCAAACTTACGGACACAATAGGAGAAACGCAGACAGGAGTTCTGGACACGCTGAATCAAAGAGGTAAGACGAGAGGTAAGAAAAGGACTATATAAGACGTCACAGTAGTCAAACAACGATATAACCAAGGATTGTGAAAGAAGAAGTTTCTGAGTAGTGGAGAGAATATGCCGAGAGGGATATAATAGACGCAGACGATAGAAGGCTTGGCGACATACAGTAGAGACATGATTTTCAAAAGTGAGAGTAGAATCAAGCGTAATTCCCAAATTCCGGATAGAGGTGACAGGATGCAGCTGTACGGAGTCAAGTGTTACTGTAATGGGAGGAAGAGCACGGAAGAGGAAAGAAGAGCCAAGCACAAGAAGAGAGGATTTGGAGGGGTTAAGTCTGAGCCCATGTTAAACCGCCCAATCAGATATTTGGGCGAGGTCAGATTCCAAATTATTAACGACCTCGTTAATGTTATTCGGCGAAAAGGTGGAGATGATCTGCATGTCATCAGCGTACATGCATGATATATTCGTATTACTAAGGCGAAGTAGATCGGCAACAAGAATGTTAAATAGCAGAGGACCTAACACAGAGCCTTGTGGTACTCCGCTAACTCACCGCACGCGAAGAGGAGAATACTGGCCCATCACGGTGTAACCTCGCTCCGTGGGGGTTACTTGTCGGAAGGGTGATCGAGGTGCCCGAGAGAGTGAGGCAAGGTAACCTGTGTAAATGGCGTTTATTCCGAAAATACAGAGTCGCCCGGCCAGGTCTGTGCTGGCTAACAAAGGTGTTTTTCGGCTTATTCTACGGCTTAGGCTACCGGCGGTACGCGGAGAGATCGCGGCGGAGTGCGGACGGCGCGTCGCGATCGCGTGCTCGAAACGTTTCGGCGGCAGAGAGATAGGAGAGGGGGGTGGTCGTTCTGGTGCCTCGGCTGTGGTCTCCACCGATGGCCCTGACCGGGAAGTCTTGAGCCCGTTCGCCTAGTGGGTATAACCCGCGGGAGAAACGGAGACTATGGGATGTCCTCCGGAACAGACGAAGTCTGTTCCTAAGATTGACAGCGGATATCGACCTGCGTCTAAAAGTCGGCGAACTCGCGTTCTTCTAGGAGCCGTGGAGGTGGGGGATACCAAAAATACGCAGTAAGACAGCTTGTGCTACAAGAGTTTACTGGGAGAGCTCTGACCATTCGCCTGTACCGCTCGTGGTAGACTCTGCCTGGCGGGCCCGTCGCTCCGGCCTATAGCGAGCGCCGTGTCATCTTTGGCGCGTGGCCATCTCGCGGCCGCGCTCGGCGGCGACGGGCCGCGCCAGGCGCGCGTAGTGGGGGAAGGTTCGCGTCTCACCGTAACTAACTCGTTACAACGGTTTATCATGACCTACTGAGTGCGTCCAACCAGGTAGGAACGAAACCATGATAGAGATAGAGGAGACAGTCCAAAAAATTTCAATTTAGTAATCAGCAGGTCATGATCCACGGTGTCGAACGCTTTGGAGAAGTCGAGAGATGTAAAATGTGAGCGACGTTACGGGAGTCCATAGCACGTAAGATGGAGTCAGTGATAAAGAGAAGAGCGGTGGTCGTACTGTACCCCCGTCTGAAACCAGATTGGAGGTCGGGTAAAGCATGAACGGACGAGATGAAAGGCGAGAGTTGGACATAACATAATTTCTCTAGGAGTTTTGAGAGGAAGGGGGGCTGAGAGATAGGGCGAAGAGAGTTAAGGGTTGAAGCTCCAGGAGTTTTAGGGATAGGTACGACAATATTGTTCTTCCACATGGACGGATAGGTGCCAGAAGAAATGGAGTGATTAAATATGTGAATTAGAGGATCGAGGCAGAAGGGAAGGCAGTACAAAAGAAGTTGGCCGGATAAGTCAAACGGATTTGAAGAGGTGAGTTTGATATATTTGAGGACAGAATAAAGGTCAGCGGGTGTAAAAGGGGAGAAAGAGAAGTACGAAGAAGGATGCATATGAGAATTATTCAGAAAGCTATCAATTGTTTCAGACGAGATTTTAGTAACCGGGATGGAATCGATGAAGTGATTGTTGATGGAATTAGGATCAGGGAAAAGAAGAAAAGAGTTAGGATCTCGCCGGGGACGATAATAGCCAGCATGAGTGATGAGTTGCCAGAATTGTTTAGGAGATTTGGAAGAGGAAGAAAGATGATTGAAAAGAGCGCGTTTTCGGCTCTAAGAGTTGCGGTACAGAGATTGCGGAGCTGCTTATAGCGGCGCCAGTGCGAAGGACTAGCAGTCCTACGAAATTTCAAGCTCGCCCGATTACACATGCGTATGCCATGGAGCGGTCGGTCGTGTTACACGCACACGCTCAATGGGAGCAAAGTGATCAAATAATGTAAGTGTAAGAGAGTAGAATAAACTTACTTTGTCATCAATAGAGCGGCTTTCATATATAGGCGACCAATCGATCGCAGCAGCGGCAGCGTTAAAAGCAACCAAAGACATATCCGTAGGTTTCGGCGTAACACAAGGCGAGCGGTGATACGTGGTTTGACCATATCTAATATGGCATAGACAAGAGAATGATCGCTTGCGTGGCTCATGTCATAGACACCGCTAGAATTAACCGGCAGATCATTGCTAATCATAATTAGATCGATTAACGAGGAAGAGGTGTTAGTCACCCGTGTAGGTAAGTTGTGACCCTCCTTCGCGGGGTCCGGTAGGCCGGAGGAGCGGCCTATGCCGGCTCAGTCGGTAGGTGTGCGGGTTCCCCAAATGAGTACACTGATTCCTGGATTTACTGCCTCTTTATTCACATAACGCGCGTTGAACGCGCGGCGCGAATTGTCTTATTTCTAGGCTTAAAATTACTTATATTTAGGAAGACTTAAACGGTTAACTCCTTAAGGCTACGCGTCGGCTTACTGGCTAGGCGGCTTACAAACTACGGTCTCCGAAGGGTCGGCGGCGAGCGTCGGTTCGGTCGGTCGCGGCGGCCGTTTCGGCAGCCTCGGGGTTCTCCGGCGGTATCCGGCGGTATCCAGCGGTGATCGTCGGTGATCGTCGGTGGTGGTCGGCGGCACTCGGATGGTGCTCAGCCGCGGAGGGAAGGTGTGAGCCTACTGCCGAGCGAGAGAGAGACTCGACTCTGCACAGTCTGCATGAAGGGCCTTGCGTGTGGTGGGCCAGCTATCAAGGACCGCTGGTTGGCCACCACGGCCGGACGGTCCAGCGCGAATCAAGATTCGGCTGATGTAATGACCAGAGAACGGGCTACTAGCTGGCAGGCGGTAATGCTCTCGGCGCGCTAGAATTCCCTCGGAGGAGGAAGGGTATCCAAAATAGCTTCTCACGTAACGACTCTGCATGTACGGCTAAGCCACGGAGCAAGCTGTCGATCGTCGCTCGCGGCCCTGGCCTTATATCTCGCGGCGCGAAAAGCTGCCGCGAGAATGTTATCGGGTTCGTGGCCTTCTATCGGCCGCGGCGCGAAGTAGTCTCGCGGGCCGCGGAGCGCGGTGTTTACGTAAGGCGCGGCGTGCCTCGTGTGTCGGCGCTGAAGGGGGAACCGCCTTAGTGGCGCACGTCACAAAGTTAATGATCTGATTAAGAGATAATAGCGACATAAATAGGTTAATTGAGTCGAAACCAAAAGAATCAGGTGAACTGACATTAATGTTAAAATCTCCCATGCAAATGATATAGTCAGGGAAATTATATACATAAAGCAAGTAATCAAGCAAATAGTCAATAGCAGATAGAGAGCAGGTTGGTGGCCGGTAGACAGTGAAAAGTGCTAGACGCTTAGTGTTAACTGTAATGTGCAGACCAACAAAATCAAGCAACGGATCAATTTTCGATACATCATATACAACATTATTATTATTGATTAATGTACAGCAAATTTCGCGTTTAACATAAGCAGCCACACCCCCGCCACGTTGTTTAAGCCGAGCTTTCCGATCAGACCGAAGGAAGGTGTAGCCAGGGATAGTAATTGAGGACGAAGGTATGGCATCGGAGAACCATGTTTCACTTACGGTTAAAACATCAAGATTAAGACTAGAGAGTAAATCAATTATATCTGTAAAGTGCGCAAAAAGTGACCTGATATTTATGTGAGCCACCGAAAAATGCTTAGGATTAATTACTAACGTATTATTTACAAGGCTAGAGCTAGAACCCGATTCGTTCGTGGTGAAATACAAAGACGACGAGTTAGATGAAGGCGAAGAGAATGCGGCAGATCTTGAAGAAATAGAGTCGGGAGTGAAGAAAGGGTGTATGTCCCTAGTAGAGGCATGGTCCGAAGGTGTAAATGATCCAGTACTAACCGAAACGGTCCGAGTAATTGGAGACTTTGATGGAGTATGTTTTGAACTGCCAGGAGGACGAAACTGATGTAAGACATTGTGCGGTAGTCAGTTGACAGTGCGTGGAGAAACACGCGACACAGAGGAAGTTGGCACGGACGTTCCAGCAGGTGGTCCAGCTGTGTCGAGAGGCTCATTTCCAACTTGAGAAGCCTGAGGGAGGAGGAACCGAGTAGCTTTTGCGCCGCTGTCCTTGCAAACATATGTGACGCCTCTTCTCATCCAGACGTACTGGAAATTATGGATTTTGGCAAATTGTTTTGCTTCCATGAAAATTCGGCGCTCCGCAGCAGATGATCGTTCATTTATGTAGATTTTGGTTTCCAGCCAATTTGGAAAGACTTCTACAGCTTTCAGATCCTTTTTGGCTCTCTTCTTGTTTAGCCATGCGTCGCGAATGATGGCAGTTGTAAAGCGCACTATCAATGTTTTATTTTTAGCCTTTTTACTATTGATACTGGATACTGCAACGTCAGCATTAACAAAGGGAACACTGATCGCAGTAGCAATAGAGGAGATAACTTCCATTATAGAGGTATTAGGGAAGTCCGGTAGTCCCATGACGGCAAGTTCGTGGTGCCAGCTTACTTCTTCAAGTCGCTCAAGTCGCCGCGATATAGAAGAAATCATCCCTGTTGGCGCGGCATCTGTTGCAGTAGGTCGAGGGGCATTGACGCACGTAGTAATGCGCCGTTCAAGGTTGTCACATCGCGACGAAAGTAGTTGTTGAGCCGAGGATAGTCCATCAACACGTCGAGAAACGTCATAAAATGACCGCTGCAAGTTTTCAACACGCTCCATGCATTCGCTCAGCGTAGAAGTGATATCATCGAGCTTGGAGAGACTCTGTTTTACATCACTAAGACTGTGAAGTTGAGCTCGAATGTCAGACAAAGTAACATTTATATTGGTCAAATTATCCGGGGTATACGACGTACGAGCAAAAAAATTGTTATTTGGCTGAGAGACCGAGCCTGATGATCCGGTAGCTGGGTCAATCATCCTGGGATTGTTGTTTAGTCCACAACCAGAACACAGATCTGACTTAGGTAAGAATTTCGCACATTGTATACAAGTAGGCATGGTGCTATACGCCGATAAGGTAGTAATTAGCGTATTAATTGGCAATTCGTTATGCCGAAACTAGATGGCACCTGACACCTATGTAACGTTAGCGCTGGCCCACTGACCTAGTGAGGTATACCGTGTGTTGTGTGTAAACAGAACTAGAGAACTTGCGTTTTACTATCAAGTAATTTGTCCACTATTGTTGAATAGTTGTTGTCTCCCTCTACATGTACAATGTGGTTGTTCACATCAACTTCTTTTACGCGGAACATGGACTTAGGGACATTCAAATCCAATATGTCTTTGATCAAGGAATTGATGTTTGTATTCACAGTGTATATGGGTGGCTGTTTCGGTACCTTCCTTTTCGCATTTTTAGATGGCCCACCTACTTGTTCATTGCCCTCAATATCCACAGATTCTTTGCCAGATAGTACATTAAATTTGTTATTAGTTGGCTCAGCTGTTACTGTCTCTGAATTTTTTTCGGTAGGCTTATTGGTTTTCTTGGGGAAAACCAATCCATCATTCTGCGATGTGCAGGGTTGCGAAGTATCCTTCTTCTGTTGGAGGGGAGTGGCAACAGGTAACGGCCCATGCTTACGGGCGGCGTTGAGGTTAGGTCTAACCTGTGATACGGTGCCACAATTGCTATCTTTACGCAGCTGCTTATATATCTTATCCAGCTGCAGCGAATGCAGTTTGGGTGTCTTGACTTGCCTGGATCTCGAGAGGGCTTCCGGCGATATATTCTCTTTGCCATCTCCTTCTAGCGAAAAACGACGCTTCGCGCCATATATTGGCGGCGTCATTGTCTCCCCACCTTAACCACACGGCCACGACTGCTACGTTCGTTCTACTCTCCATATATCGTTTCCATTATAGAAACAAACATTATTACAACAGAATCACTTTAACTAAAAGTTCGATACAATTTTTCTTCGATATGTACTTCGTAAACCTTCCAACTCACTCGCAGCGTGTTGCAGCCGAATCTCTCCGATCAGCTGTTGAGCGGATTTTAAATGTGCGTGCGAGAGCGTGTACACAAGATGACTCACCGTCCGGGATGACGGTTACCTACGTCACCCGTTTTTGCCCGGATTCCAGCGATGCGCGCTTCCTAGAATCCGGCAGTTAGTAGCACGAACACCTGGTTGTTGTCAACACGCTCTCGCACGCTCCAAAAATACAGATCGCTTTTGTCGCTCAGCGACCCACGATTTTATATCGTAATAAAACGGCTTTCCAAGCCCTCGCGCCCAGCGCCTTGTACATAGTTGTACATTATTCGATCATTGTAAATAGCGTGTTTGTGAGTCGTGTTTATTCGTGCTGTTTCTCTGTGGTGCTCGTCTTTGTTACAACGAAGCCCACGTGCTGAATAAAGACTGTTACGTCCTGAAGGGACTGCTGTGAAACACCCCGAGCGGTTAGGGTGATTCACCGGGTTCGCTGCTCTGTCGAAGTGCTTAAGCACACCTTGACTATACTTACCGAGGAAGGATAAGGAGTAGAAGGGTTGAATTAACTAATATTCGGAATTTAGGAGGAAAACAACGAAGTAAAATATATTTTCGAGAAAGTTTAATCTGTGGTTAACATACCCTTCGGGACTACGCTCCGTCCCAGTGTCGCTCGCTGTGCTCTCGGATGGCACACGGCACGCTTGCCGTCTAAGGTTTCGCCTACTCGCGATGTCGCTGACCCAAACGTAGGTCGTGGTTACTTGCTGCGCTGTCAGCTAACACACGGAAATCTTCGTATTGGAACTCGCGATGTCGAACAGTTTGCTATCCTAGCTCCGTCAACGTCGGTCACGGTTAACACTCAAGGGCTCTCCCGGCTAGGCCGTTCTCGGTGCGTCGGATGGAGTTACCCTCTTGCGAATTACTACCCGCCGAACGTGCTTCGCGGTGCAAACAACTAAACGATGTCGCGATCTCTAGACGGCCCGCTGGCTCGTCGTAACTTCCTAACTCGGACTTCCAAATACCGATCAATTCGCGACTAAGGATGTATCTGCTCGCGATGTCGCATGGTCCAAGCTTTTATAGCGCGATCCAGGTCAGAGCCACGCACTCCCCATTTTGAGAACGGGGGAGAATTGCTCCGTCAGTTGCTGCTTCTCGTAACTTCTATTGCTCCATGCCCTGGAATCTAGGGCCCGGACCATCGGTGGTCTCGTTGTGTTTTCGCTGACGGATTCCGCGTATGTCGACCTACTAACCCGCGCGCTGCGATTCCGCTGAATCGCCGATGATGAAATGGAATGTGACACGGGGACAGCAAGCACGGAATGGACCTGAAGGGCCCATGTAACACCTCCCCACCTAGACATGAAATGGTCTCGAGAGGCCATTTCATGAATTCGTGCGTAGCGGTCGTCGCGTACACTTTCCTGGTGGCTTAAAACTATAGCGCTACTAAATCTAAGGGGTGGCGCGTGGATGCAATTAATGAACCATAATTACACAAAAGAAAAATTAAACCATATATTGTTACATATATTTTTTTTTTTTTTTTTTAAAAATTCGGATTGATGCTCGTTAGTGTTTGGGGGGTGTCTTCCTTTTCGAGGCTCTGCTGCGAGTAAAAGTAAAACAAGACAATTATAACCTAGTCGCGAACCTCTAAGTGATTATAGTTAGGTGGGTGTTTACCTAATACGAGGGGTGACGTCTGCTTCCTCTGCCCCCGCGGGCAGGACTTGGATTCTTTGGAGCCGTGGGGGCTCCAGTGGCCGAGACGCCCTCAGGATCGGAAATGACGGTAAATGGAGAGGGTTGACCTCCAGCATTGCCCTGATGCATCCGGTGCAGTTGCCGGGTAGCCGCCATTGCAGGTGTTTCTCCCGACACTGGACGCATCTTGTGAGTGCGATGGCCCGGAGTTCTTCCACCAGCCAGTGCACGGGAATCCTTCGGTACTCCGAGAAGTTCTCCGGCCGGTTGAGCCATGCACATGATTCGCACACGGTGTGGGTTTTATGGGCCCAAGCCTGGCCATCTTCGCCCAAGACGTCCGACCGCACACAGAGCCTCGCCCCAAAGGGCGCGTGTAATCCACGCGGAAGAATCGCCTCCGCCAACGAAGACTCTTTGAATTTTATGTCGTTGAATCTGGGTGCGTCCATTGTTTCGTGATGTTTGACCCATTGTAAACTTAGACCATTGACTATGCTGTATTGGCATCAAGGTGGTTCCTCTTTAGTATAAGCATGCTTTAATTTGTCGAGATGCTTCACGATTTGCTGGCCCTCATCCGAAATTAGTACTGCATTCTTTTGATCTGTGATTGCTTCTATTTTGAAGGGGCCTATGTAATGCGGATCGAATTTGTGGAGTCGAGGTTCTTTAAGTACGTAAACGAGGTCATCTACCGCGAATGTAACTTGGTTGCTTTTTCGGTCGTAAATATTTTTCGAACGTATTTTACTCATGTCCAGATTTGCTCGTGTGATTTTTCGGATCTCCTCTAGGCGTTCCACCAAACTCTGAACGTATATTGGGTACGTTAAGAGCTCCTCGCGGGACAAAGGTGTAAACGGATCCCTAGCTAATTGTCCGAAAACCACTTCATATGGGGTGAATTTTGTGGCTTCGTGTATCGAAGTGTTGTATGAGTACATGGCGAATGGGAGGAGCAAGTCCCAATCCTCGTATCTTTCCAAATAATGTTTCAAGTATTCGGTTAGAACGATGTGACTTCTTTCTAGGGAACCGTTAGTTTGAGGTCGGTATCCCGATGTAGTTACATGTTGGACTTTGAAGGTTCTGGCTATTCCCTGTATTGTATTATTGATGAAGCTCGTGCCTCGATCCGTTAATATGGCACGCGGTGCGCCGAAAATTGCAATGAAGTAGCGTGAAAATGCGTCGGCGATTGTAGTGGCTTTTATATCAGGTAGAGGCACGGCCATACAGAATTTTGATAGCTGACATTGTATTGTTAGTACATGACGGTTTCCACTAGGGGTAGGTGGAAGTGGTCCTACGGTGTCTAAGGCTATTTTATCGAAAGGTTTCGCGGGTGTATCCGTGATTAACATCGGTTCCCGGGTTTTGATTCGTACAAGTTTTTGTTCTTGGCAGCTCGGGCAACTGCGTATATAATTCTCTACATCCCGATGTAGGTGAGGCCAGTCAAATAGGTTACGTATGCGTCGATATGTTTTTGTTATTCCCTTATGTCCACCTATCAAGGTTTCGTGATAGTGACGGATGATATTTTCCCGTTCGTCTTCAGGTGGTAATTTCACCTCCCCGGAACAAATTATAATTGAGACGGGCGTATGTTTGAAAATGATTTTGCAATGTTTCTGGAGCGTTTCGGCATCGAATCGGTGTAGAGTTTCACCATGCGCCGCAATTCGAACTGAACGGACACGTTCGCTTTCTACGGCGTCCCTGAGCGCCGTTAATGCTGATACCAGTTCTCCTGCTCCCATTTCATGGTAGAAGTTTCGTGCCCCAATGATGCTAAAAATTTTTCCTATCTCATTGTGAGTTATTATTACACAATTTTGAGAGAAATCTTCCGGTGTTAGTTTTGTTTCGTCTAGGAGTCCGGTTGCTATTAAGGTCTTACAAATTTGGTTAGTTAATATTCTATCGGATGATATAAAGTGTGCATAGTTGTCAGGGGTGGATGTAAGTGTAGTTCTTACAATTTTTACTGCACATTTCGTTGGTTGTGCTTCGTCAGTCGAGATGTCCGTCATGTTTCTCCAGTATTCAGAAAATTCCCGTGAAGCCTTTTGAAGGTACGGGGGGTCCTTGAATGGTCCCACGGCTGCCCCGTATCGTTCCGTTGATTCGAGCGATTCTATTACCTCGGATCTTGAGCTCGTGCCCGAATCTTGCCTAGGAGGCGGTGGATCGCTTGATTCTTTCGTACTTGTGTCTTCTGGCCCTATCATGGTCGATTGCGGGATGTCCAGGGTTTCCTCATAGAGAGGTACACCCCATGACACTCGCTTCTTAGGGGCCGAGCGTAGTTTCATCTTCTCAGGACTTTCCTTCCCGTCACGCGGGGGGCCTTCAAGGAGGGTGGTACTCATCTCCGTTTCCGGGCCCACAGGGGTCTCAAGGGTGGGGGCCAAGTCGTCCTCTGTGTGCCCCGCACCTGGGCCCTCCCTTGATTTCGGAGAGTAGTCCTTTTCAAAGTGTTCGTAGTGATCCAACTGTCCCTCATCCAGGCCTTTCAGGGTAATGATTTCCTCTTGTGGGAATGGACCTATGACAGAGTTATCACTCAGGGTGGTGGATTTTTCGTTGGTCAATTCCAGATCCTCGTCTTCATCGAGGAATTCGGGCATTCCCACTTGTCCTTCCGCTGAGTCCAGAATGGTAGAATTGGCCCTGTTTTCTATATCGTCCGTACTGTCTCTTGATAGCGTAGAATCGTCTATAAACGACGGAGGTTCTTCGTAATTCGGTCGTGGCTGGCCTTGACGGCGCTCAGCTAAGCGTGTTCCTATCCCCTTGTTTTCGTTATTAGGAACGGTTTCCTTCGGGATTGCCGGGAAAACGTGTGAGACCGGATTTCGTGATAGCGCGTCTGCGTTGGCATTTACTCGGCCGGGTTTGTAGATGATTTCGAAATTATAATCAGCGAGAGTAATTCTCCATCGAGCGAGTCGCGAAACTGGATCCTTTACCGAAAATAACCATTGAAGGGGCCGGTGATCAGTTACCAAGGAGAATTTCCGTCCATAAATGTATGTCCGAAATTGTTTTACCGCGTAGATTATCGCGTAGCACTCCTTTTCTGTGGTCGAGTAATTTTCCTGGCTAGATGAGAGTACCTGTGAGGCATATGCTATCGGCGGGTCCTCGCCTATTTTGCCCTGGCTTAGAATCGCGCCGACAGCTACGTCGGACGCGTCGGTAGTAATGATAAATGGTTCGTCGAAATTTGGATAACGTAACACCGGTTCTTCGCAAAGCGCCTGGCGGAGATCTTGGAAACTCTCCTGGTGATTCTCAGACCAATAAAATGGGATCTTCGGGGTTGTTAAATTTGTGAGTGGTTTAGCGCGTTTTGCCATGTCCGGGATAAAGCGACGGTAGTAATTGACTAGACCCAAGAATTGCTTCAAATTTTTTCGGTTTTTTGGTACGGGGAATTCGGCAACGGCCTTAATCTTTTCGGGGTTGGGTCGTACTCCGTCTGCTGCTATTATATGGCCTAAGTATATGACCTTGTCCTTTAAGAACTTAGCCTTCTCTGTCTGTAAAGTTAGGTTGTGTTCGCGTAAGCGTTCGAAGAATCTCGCGAGTCGGTGTTCGTGCTCCGCGAGTGTACGCGAATATACGACCACGTCGTCTAGATACACGTATAATTCCTTACCGATAAGCCCTCTCAATACGTGGTTCATTAGACGCTGGAAGGTTGCCGGAGCGTTTTTCAATCCGAAAGGCATGCGGAGATATTCGTAGTGTCCGTCGGGGGTAGTAAACGCGGTTTTAGCACGGTCCTTGGGTGCCATAGGAATCTGATGAAAACCGTTTGCTAAGTCAAAAACTGAGAAGTATTTAGCACCACCTAATCGGTCGAGAATGTCCGTAATTCGTGGTAAAGGAAAACGGTCGTCGATTGTTCTCGCGTTCAGGGTTCTAAAATCAGCTACCACCCTCCAACGTTTGTTTCCCTCCTCATCTGCCTTCTTCGGGACAACATGAAGGGGGGAGTTATACGGTGACGACGAGGGAGCGATTATTTTTAAATCCTCTAAATTGTGCATTTGTCTGGCAATTTCTTCGTCCATCAACGGGGAATGTGGATATTGTCGAGTAAACACGGGCGTTGATTCGGTCAACGGGATCGTGTGTTCTATAGACGTCGTTCCGCCCAGCGGATCTCCGGGCACGAAGAACCTGTCGGAATATTTTATGACTAAATCCTTGATTGACCGGCGCGGTTCCGGATCCAATTCTTCCACTTTTAATGTTTTGAGTATATGTTGCAACCGTTCTTCGGGAGGCTTTTGTTCCACGCGATAGTCTCCTAGGTCTTGATCTTCGTTAGTGTCGAATTCTTCCTCAAAGGGGGAAGGGCGACCCATCTCGTCGCCCTCGAGACAGTCACAGTCTTCGGGGAGGCAAATGCGTACCACGTTCCCATCCGACTCAGGTTTTGATGGTTCGCTTAAACGTGTTACGAAGCCCTTGTGGCTCCGTTTACATGCCGCTAACGTGTGCTCTAACTCTTTACAATTGGAGAAAACTATCGGGCTGATTGGGTGTTTAGCTGTTACCATGGTATGTTGGTGGAAGGAAACAATGGCCTCCTCCTGGAGGAGATACGGACTCCCGACGAGACCCGAAATTCCCTTCGGTAAGTTGGGCATGCGCAGTACGTGGAAGAGCGCCCAACTGCCATTAATTTTTACGACAGTCGTCCCCAAGGTCATGATCTTACCGTTTAAACCATTAATTTCGAGGGGAGTTGTGCTCAGGACCATGGCCTTCGAGCTTGCAGATCCGATATCCAAGAGGTTCAGTGCAGAACCTGTGTCTATGATGAATTCTCCCTCACCGTTTTCCAATTGTTCTGCCTTGATCCGGATGCGGGGGGACTCCGCGCGTATGATTCCCATTGCCGGTTCTGATTTTGGGGCGGTCGTTGGGCCTGCGAGGAGGACCCGCCCGCCTCGTTCCGTGTGAACGGGCGGGCGCGCTGGGAGTTTAAATGATCGATATTTCGGGCTGACGTTTCGCGTTCTTTCGATCCTCGAGATTCTTGAGTTTCGTATTTCCTTGAATCGTCTCCTTGTCGTTGGTAGACTTGTGATTCGCGGGAGTCATATCGTTGTTGTTTGGGAGGTTGATTCCTTTGGGGATCGCGAGGTTGGTACTGTCTATTGCTTTGATATCTTCCGCGGGTACCTCTTCCGCGGGGGACGTACGGTCTGCGTTCATAGTCCAGCGGGCGTTCGCCTTGCCTCGTCAGCAAGGCCGCTGGACGGCGCTCCATCGTCGGGTCGTGATAATATGACTCCTGATAATAATCGTCTCGATAACGAGGGGCACTGTAACCGGAGTAAGGGGAATGATAATCGCGGTACGAGTCATCTTCGGGTGGCTGTCTCCACTCAGTCCACCTACGCTGAGGGTCGTACGGGGACGGCGGGCGCGCGTTTTGTGTGTACCCGCCATTGTCGTCGCGCGGCAAACCTGACAATTCCTGTTCTCGTCTTTGTATGTGCAATGCTAGATCGAACGCGTCGTCCAATGATTCGGGATTTGATAATGCTACTTTGGTCGAAATTCTTTGAGGTAGAGCCGTGATAAACGAGGTTCGCGCCAAACGCTCGACCTCCTTTATAGTCCTCTCGACATTTTCTCCGATTAATTCTTTTGCTCTTACAATTACTTGTCTGTACAAACGGCCCACGCGGTGGATAAAGTCTATTAGTCGTTCCCGGGGATGCATGCTTATACGTTCGAGTTCCAGGCGGAGCTCCTCATAACCGCGACATGGGGAGTATCGGACCCTTAGAAGCGAGAGCAGATCTGCCACGCTATGACAAGCTTTCCCTTCGACATAATATCTAATAGGATCTTTTAGTTTATAGATCAGTTCGGTCAGAAATCTTTCTTCTTGACCGGGTGGTATTCGCTTCGAGGCACGCTGTATCGCGGCAGCGAATTCTTCTAATGTTATGAAATCGGGATCGAAGCGGGGAATGCTGTCAAGCGCCCTATATACTCTTTCTTCGTCTTCTCGGGAACGCCATACGTCTAATGCGGACATTTCTAGGTCGTTCGTCCGGGTGCCGAAAGATGGTCGGCCGCTCGTGGATGGCGGTAAAGGGGGAGGAACAACAGTAGGGGCAATAAGGGAGGAAGTATTTTCGGGGGTTTGTGTACTGGGAAAAAGATGTGAAGGGGGTGATCTCAACATACCGCCCGGCATTGTTAGGTAATGGTCGGAAGGGGCGTTGAGTAGCAGAAAGTGTAGTCAAGTTACGAGCAGACAATTGCGGCAGGTCGCGATATGTGGCGACGGCCGCTCTCTCCTTCTAATTAGAAATAATAATAAGGGGAAAAAAAATTATCCCACTTCTGACACCAGTTTGTTACGTCCTGAAGGGACTGCTGTGAAACACCCCGAGCGGTTAGGGTGATTCACCGGGTTCGCTGCTCTGTCGAAGTGCTTAAGCACACCTTGACTATACTTACCGAGGAAGGATAAGGAGTAGAAGGGTTGAATTAACTAATATTCGGAATTTAGGAGGAAAACAACGAAGTAAAATATATTTTCGAGAAAGTTTAATCTGTGGTTAACATACCCTTCGGGACTACGCTCCGTCCCAGTGTCGCTCGCTGTGCTCTCGGATGGCACACGGCACGCTTGCCGTCTAAGGTTTCGCCTACTCGCGATGTCGCTGACCCAAACGTAGGTCGTGGTTACTTGCTGCGCTGTCAGCTAACACACGGAAATCTTCGTATTGGAACTCGCGATGTCGAACAGTTTGCTATCCTAGCTCCGTCAACGTCGGTCACGGTTAACACTCAAGGGCTCTCCCGACTAGGCCGTTCTCGGTGCGTCGGATGGAGTTACCCTCTTGCGAATTACTACCCGCCGAACGTGCTTCGCGGTGCAAACAACTAAACGATGTCGCGATCTCTAGACGGCCCGCTGGCTCGTCGTAACTTCCTAACTCGGACTTCCAAATACCGATCAATTCGCGACTAAGGATGTATCTGCTCGCGATGTCGCATGGTCCAAGCTTTTATAGCGCGATCCAGGTCAGAGCCACGCACTCCCCATTTTGAGAACGGGGGAGAATTGCTCCGTCAGTTGCTGCTTCTCGTAACTTCTATTGCTCCATGCCCTGGAATCTAGGGCCCGGACCATCGGTGGTCTCGTTGTGTTTTCGCTGACGGATTCCGCGTATGTCGACCTACTAACCCGCGCGCTGCGATTCCGCTGAATCGCCGATGATGAAATGGAATGTGACACGGGGACAGCAAGCACGGAATGGACCTGAAGGGCCCATGTAACACCTCCCCACCTAGACATGAAATGGTCTCGAGAGGCCATTTCATGAATTCGTGCGTAGCGGTCGTCGCGTACACTTTCCTGGTGGCTTAAAACTATAGCGCTACTAAATCTAAGGGGTGGCGCGTGGATGCAATTAATGAACCATAATTACACAAAAGAAAAATTAAACCATATATTGTTACATATATTTTTTTTTTTTTTTTTTAAAAATTCGGATTGATGCTCGTTAGTGTTTGGGGGGTGTCTTCCTTTTCGAGGCTCTGCTGCGAGTAAAAGTAAAACAAGACAATTATAACCTAGTCGCGAACCTCTAAGTGATTATAGTTAGGTGGGTGTTTACCTAATACGAGGGGTGACGTCTGCTTCCTCTGCCCCCGCGGGCAGGACTTGGATTCTTTGGAGCCGTGGGGGCTCCAGTGGCCGAGACGCCCTCAGGATCGGAAATGACGGTAAATGGAGAGGGTTGACCTCCAGCATTGCCCTGATGCATCCGGTGCAGTTGCCGGGTAGCCGCCATTGCAGGTGTTTCTCCCGACACTGGACGCATCTTGTGAGTGCGATGGCCCGGAGTTCTTCCACCAGCCAGTGCACGGGAATCCTTCGGTACTCCGAGAAGTTCTCCGGCCGGTTGAGCCATGCACATGATTCGCACACGGTGTGGGTTTTATGGGCCCAAGCCTGGCCATCTTCGCCCAAGACGTCCGACCGCACACAGAGCCTCGCCCCAAAGGGCGCGTGTAATCCACGCGGAAGAATCGCCTCCGCCAACGAAGACTCTTTGAATTTTATGTCGTTGAATCTGGGTGCGTCCATTGTTTCGTGATGTTTGACCCATTGTAAACTTAGACCATTGACTATGCTGTATTGGCATCAAGGTGGTTCCTCTTTAGTATAAGCATGCTTTAATTTGTCGAGATGCTTCACGATTTGCTGGCCCTCATCCGAAATTAGTACTGCATTCTTTTGATCTGTGATTGCTTCTATTTTGAAGGGGCCTATGTAATGCGGATCGAATTTGTGGAGTCGAGGTTCTTTAAGTACGTAAACGAGGTCATCTACCGCGAATGTAACTTGGTTGCTTTTTCGGTCGTAAATATTTTTCGAACGTATTTTACTCATGTCCAGATTTGCTCGTGTGATTTTTCGGATCTCCTCTAGGCGTTCCACCAAACTCTGAACGTATATTGGGTACGTTAAGAGCTCCTCGCGGGACAAAGGTGTAAACGGATCCCTAGCTAATTGTCCGAAAACCACTTCATATGGGGTGAATTTTGTGGCTTCGTGTATCGAAGTGTTGTATGAGTACATGGCGAATGGGAGGAGCAAGTCCCAATCCTCGTATCTTTCCAAATAATGTTTCAAGTATTCGGTTAGAACGATGTGACTTCTTTCTAGGGAACCGTTAGTTTGAGGTCGGTATCCCGATGTAGTTACATGTTGGACTTTGAAGGTTCTGGCTATTCCCTGTATTGTATTATTGATGAAGCTCGTGCCTCGATCCGTTAATATGGCACGCGGTGCGCCGAAAATTGCAATGAAGTAGCGTGAAAATGCGTCGGCGATTGTAGTGGCTTTTATATCAGGTAGAGGCACGGCCATACAGAATTTTGATAGCTGACATTGTATTGTTAGTACATGACGGTTTCCACTAGGGGTAGGTGGAAGTGGTCCTACGGTGTCTAAGGCTATTTTATCGAAAGGTTTCGCGGGTGTATCCGTGATTAACATCGGTTCCCGGGTTTTGATTCGTACAAGTTTTTGTTCTTGGCAGCTCGGGCAACTGCGTATATAATTCTCTACATCCCGATGTAGGTGAGGCCAGTCAAATAGGTTACGTATGCGTCGATATGTTTTTGTTATTCCCTTATGTCCACCTATCAAGGTTTCGTGATAGTGACGGATGATATTTTCCCGTTCGTCTTCAGGTGGTAATTTCACCTCCCCGGAACAAATTATAATTGAGACGGGCGTATGTTTGAAAATGATTTTGCAATGTTTCTGGAGCGTTTCGGCATCGAATCGGTGTAGAGTTTCACCATGCGCCGCAATTCGAACTGAACGGACACGTTCGCTTTCTACGGCGTCCCTGAGCGCCGTTAATGCTGATACCAGTTCTCCTGCTCCCATTTCATGGTAGAAGTTTCGTGCCCCAATGATGCTAAAAATTTTTCCTATCTCATTGTGAGTTATTATTACACAATTTTGAGAGAAATCTTCCGGTGTTAGTTTTGTTTCGTCTAGGAGTCCGGTTGCTATTAAGGTCTTACAAATTTGGTTAGTTAATATTCTATCGGATGATATAAAGTGTGCATAGTTGTCAGGGGTGGATGTAAGTGTAGTTCTTACAATTTTTACTGCACATTTCGTTGGTTGTGCTTCGTCAGTCGAGATGTCCGTCATGTTTCTCCAGTATTCAGAAAATTCCCGTGAAGCCTTTTGAAGGTACGGGGGGTCCTTGAATGGTCCCACGGCTGCCCCGTATCGTTCCGTTGATTCGAGCGATTCTATTACCTCGGATCTTGAGCTCGTGCCCGAATCTTGCCTAGGAGGCGGTGGATCGCTTGATTCTTTCGTACTTGTGTCTTCTGGCCCTATCATGGTCGATTGCGGGATGTCCAGGGTTTCCTCATAGAGAGGTACACCCCATGACACTCGCTTCTTAGGGGCCGAGCGTAGTTTCATCTTCTCAGGACTTTCCTTCCCGTCACGCGGGGGGCCTTCAAGGAGGGTGGTACTCATCTCCGTTTCCGGGCCCACAGGGGTCTCAAGGGTGGGGGCCAAGTCGTCCTCTGTGTGCCCCGCACCTGGGCCCTCCCTTGATTTCGGAGAGTAGTCCTTTTCAAAGTGTTCGTAGTGATCCAACTGTCCCTCATCCAGGCCTTTCAGGGTAATGATTTCCTCTTGTGGGAATGGACCTATGACAGAGTTATCACTCAGGGTGGTGGATTTTTCGTTGGTCAATTCCAGATCCTCGTCTTCATCGAGGAATTCGGGCATTCCCACTTGTCCTTCCGCTGAGTCCAGAATGGTAGAATTGGCCCTGTTTTCTATATCGTCCGTACTGTCTCTTGATAGCGTAGAATCGTCTATAAACGACGGAGGTTCTTCGTAATTCGGTCGTGGCTGGCCTTGACGGCGCTCAGCTAAGCGTGTTCCTATCCCCTTGTTTTCGTTATTAGGAACGGTTTCCTTCGGGATTGCCGGGAAAACGTGTGAGACCGGATTTCGTGATAGCGCGTCTGCGTTGGCATTTACTCGGCCGGGTTTGTAGATGATTTCGAAATTATAATCAGCGAGAGTAATTCTCCATCGAGCGAGTCGCGAAACTGGATCCTTTACCGAAAATAACCATTGAAGGGGCCGGTGATCAGTTACCAAGGAGAATTTCCGTCCATAAATGTATGTCCGAAATTGTTTTACCGCGTAGATTATCGCGTAGCACTCCTTTTCTGTGGTCGAGTAATTTTCCTGGCTAGATGAGAGTACCTGTGAGGCATATGCTATCGGCGGGTCCTCGCCTATTTTGCCCTGGCTTAGAATCGCGCCGACAGCTACGTCGGACGCGTCGGTAGTAATGATAAATGGTTCGTCGAAATTTGGATAACGTAACACCGGTTCTTCGCAAAGCGCCTGGCGGAGATCTTGGAAACTCTCCTGGTGATTCTCAGACCAATAAAATGGGATCTTCGGGGTTGTTAAATTTGTGAGTGGTTTAGCGCGTTTTGCCATGTCCGGGATAAAGCGACGGTAGTAATTGACTAGACCCAAGAATTGCTTCAAATTTTTTCGGTTTTTTGGTACGGGGAATTCGGCAACGGCCTTAATCTTTTCGGGGTTGGGTCGTACTCCGTCTGCTGCTATTATATGGCCTAAGTATATGACCTTGTCCTTTAAGAACTTAGCCTTCTCTGTCTGTAAAGTTAGGTTGTGTTCGCGTAAGCGTTCGAAGAATCTCGCGAGTCGGTGTTCGTGCTCCGCGAGTGTACGCGAATATACGACCACGTCGTCTAGATACACGTATAATTCCTTACCGATAAGCCCTCTCAATACGTGGTTCATTAGACGCTGGAAGGTTGCCGGAGCGTTTTTCAATCCGAAAGGCATGCGGAGATATTCGTAGTGTCCGTCGGGGGTAGTAAACGCGGTTTTAGCACGGTCCTTGGGTGCCATAGGAATCTGATGAAAACCGTTTGCTAAGTCAAAAACTGAGAAGTATTTAGCACCACCTAATCGGTCGAGAATGTCCGTAATTCGTGGTAAAGGAAAACGGTCGTCGATTGTTCTCGCGTTCAGGGTTCTAAAATCAGCTACCACCCTCCAACGTTTGTTTCCCTCCTCATCTGCCTTCTTCGGGACAACATGAAGGGGGGAGTTATACGGTGACGACGAGGGAGCGATTATTTTTAAATCCTCTAAATTGTGCATTTGTCTGGCAATTTCTTCGTCCATCAACGGGGAATGTGGATATTGTCGAGTAAACACGGGCGTTGATTCGGTCAACGGGATCGTGTGTTCTATAGACGTCGTTCCGCCCAGCGGATCTCCGGGCACGAAGAACCTGTCGGAATATTTTATGACTAAATCCTTGATTGACCGGCGCGGTTCCGGATCCAATTCTTCCACTTTTAATGTTTTGAGTATATGTTGCAACCGTTCTTCGGGAGGCTTTTGTTCCACGCGATAGTCTCCTAGGTCTTGATCTTCGTTAGTGTCGAATTCTTCCTCAAAGGGGGAAGGGCGACCCATCTCGTCGCCCTCGAGACAGTCACAGTCTTCGGGGAGGCAAATGCGTACCACGTTCCCATCCGACTCAGGTTTTGATGGTTCGCTTAAACGTGTTACGAAGCCCTTGTGGCTCCGTTTACATGCCGCTAACGTGTGCTCTAACTCTTTACAATTGGAGAAAACTATCGGGCTGATTGGGTGTTTAGCTGTTACCATGGTATGTTGGTGGAAGGAAACAATGGCCTCCTCCTGGAGGAGATACGGACTCCCGACGAGACCCGAAATTCCCTTCGGTAAGTTGGGCATGCGCAGTACGTGGAAGAGCGCCCAACTGCCATTAATTTTTACGACAGTCGTCCCCAAGGTCATGATCTTACCGTTTAAACCATTAATTTCGAGGGGAGTTGTGCTCAGGACCATGGCCTTCGAGCTTGCAGATCCGATATCCAAGAGGTTCAGTGCAGAACCTGTGTCTATGATGAATTCTCCCTCACCGTTTTCCAATTGTTCTGCCTTGATCCGGATGCGGGGGGACTCCGCGCGTATGATTCCCATTGCCGGTTCTGATTTTGGGGCGGTCGTTGGGCCTGCGAGGAGGACCCGCCCGCCTCGTTCCGTGTGAACGGGCGGGCGCGCTGGGAGTTTAAATGATCGATATTTCGGGCTGACGTTTCGCGTTCTTTCGATCCTCGAGATTCTTGAGTTTCGTATTTCCTTGAATCGTCTCCTTGTCGTTGGTAGACTTGTGATTCGCGGGAGTCATATCGTTGTTGTTTGGGAGGTTGATTCCTTTGGGGATCGCGAGGTTGGTACTGTCTATTGCTTTGATATCTTCCGCGGGTACCTCTTCCGCGGGGGACGTACGGTCTGCGTTCATAGTCCAGCGGGCGTTCGCCTTGCCTCGTCAGCAAGGCCGCTGGACGGCGCTCCATCGTCGGGTCGTGATAATATGACTCCTGATAATAATCGTCTCGATAACGAGGGGCACTGTAACCGGAGTAAGGGGAATGATAATCGCGGTACGAGTCATCTTCGGGTGGCTGTCTCCACTCAGTCCACCTACGCTGAGGGTCGTACGGGGACGGCGGGCGCGCGTTTTGTGTGTACCCGCCATTGTCGTCGCGCGGCAAACCTGACAATTCCTGTTCTCGTCTTTGTATGTGCAATGCTAGATCGAACGCGTCGTCCAATGATTCGGGATTTGATAATGCTACTTTGGTCGAAATTCTTTGAGGTAGAGCCGTGATAAACGAGGTTCGCGCCAAACGCTCGACCTCCTTTATAGTCCTCTCGACATTTTCTCCGATTAATTCTTTTGCTCTTACAATTACTTGTCTGTACAAACGGCCCACGCGGTGGATAAAGTCTATTAGTCGTTCCCGGGGATGCATGCTTATACGTTCGAGTTCCAGGCGGAGCTCCTCATAACCGCGACATGGGGAGTATCGGACCCTTAGAAGCGAGAGCAGATCTGCCACGCTATGACAAGCTTTCCCTTCGACATAATATCTAATAGGATCTTTTAGTTTATAGATCAGTTCGGTCAGAAATCTTTCTTCTTGACCGGGTGGTATTCGCTTCGAGGCACGCTGTATCGCGGCAGCGAATTCTTCTAATGTTATGAAATCGGGATCGAAGCGGGGAATGCTGTCAAGCGCCCTATATACTCTTTCTTCGTCTTCTCGGGAACGCCATACGTCTAATGCGGACATTTCTAGGTCGTTCGTCCGGGTGCCGAAAGATGGTCGGCCGCTCGTGGATGGCGGTAAAGGGGGAGGAACAACAGTAGGGGCAATAAGGGAGGAAGTATTTTCGGGGGTTTGTGTACTGGGAAAAAGATGTGAAGGGGGTGATCTCAACATACCGCCCGGCATTGTTAGGTAATGGTCGGAAGGGGCGTTGAGTAGCAGAAAGTGTAGTCAAGTTACGAGCAGACAATTGCGGCAGGTCGCGATATGTGGCGACGGCCGCTCTCTCCTTCTAATTAGAAATAATAATAAGGGGAAAAAAAATTATCCCACTTCTGACACCAGTTTGTTACGTCCTGAAGGGACTGCTGTGAAACACCCCGAGCGGTTAGGGTGATTCACCGGGTTCGCTGCTCTGTCGAAGTGCTTAAGCACACCTTGACTATACTTACCGAGGAAGGATAAGGAGTAGAAGGGTTGAATTAACTAATATTCGGAATTTAGGAGGAAAACAACGAAGTAAAATATATTTTCGAGAAAGTTTAATCTGTGGTTAACATACCCTTCGGGACTACGCTCCGTCCCAGTGTCGCTCGCTGTGCTCTCGGATGGCACACGGCACGCTTGCCGTCTAAGGTTTCGCCTACTCGCGATGTCGCTGACCCAAACGTAGGTCGTGGTTACTTGCTGCGCTGTCAGCTAACACACGGAAATCTTCGTATTGGAACTCGCGATGTCGAACAGTTTGCTATCCTAGCTCCGTCAACGTCGGTCACGGTTAACACTCAAGGGCTCTCCCGACTAGGCCGTTCTCGGTGCGTCGGATGGAGTTACCCTCTTGCGAATTACTACCCGCCGAACGTGCTTCGCGGTGCAAACAACTAAACGATGTCGCGATCTCTAGACGGCCCGCTGGCTCGTCGTAACTTCCTAACTCGGACTTCCAAATACCGATCAATTCGCGACTAAGGATGTATCTGCTCGCGATGTCGCATGGTCCAAGCTTTTATAGCGCGATCCAGGTCAGAGCCACGCACTCCCCATTTTGAGAACGGGGGAGAATTGCTCCGTCAGTTGCTGCTTCTCGTAACTTCTATTGCTCCATGCCCTGGAATCTAGGGCCCGGACCATCGGTGGTCTCGTTGTGTTTTCGCTGACGGATTCCGCGTATGTCGACCTACTAACCCGCGCGCTGCGATTCCGCTGAATCGCCGATGATGAAATGGAATGTGACACGGGGACAGCAAGCACGGAATGGACCTGAAGGGCCCATGTAACATCGTCCAAGTCTGTTGGAGTGCAGTCCTCCTCTGGCCATCCAGTGGCGATCCACCCTGCCTTCCCAAGGCAACGCGTAAACACAGCGCGTACTACTTCCGCCGAACGCCACCGTCCGACACCAGTCCGATACTTTACAGCTGCGCCATCGACACCGTTGAAAATATCTTACATATTTTAGACTGTAATGTCACACCATGTTTAGTTCGTTTAATTCCTACGCTGTTTTACCGTATGTGAAGACATTGAAGATCGCATAAAAGATTTATTTCATAAAGTATGTACGAAAATTCCACCTATAAGTTACTCTGACACGGAAAAAACGACGAAAAAATCGGTTTTTAATTTTTTTAACTGCGGCGTACCAAATTGAAAAATCTGAAAAAAGATTCAGGATAATAGTAACAATGATACGTAGTTACAGTAAAAATATACTTATAGTATGAAGACTGCTTCGATACAAAACCGGCATTTTTCAGCATTTTTGGCGTTGGTTTTTCAATTTAAAAATCTGACACGATTCCCTAATGTGTGCACCGATAACAGACATGCCTCTGATTTTTTTTTTCAAAATTTTTCATCCGCTGGTACAGGAGAAATTCGGCAAAAACCTGATTTTCTAGTTTTTTTACTACCCCCCGGGTCGAGATACAAAGTTGAAACTTGGCAGAAATCATTCTTTTTTTATAAGCTTTCGAATGACCTATCGTGATTTGAATTCGGTTCAGGGGCACATTTGACCACCTTATCCGGCTATACCCTTTAAAGTAATCCATAACCCATTTGTATTTCAGACGAAACGGACGCCACAGGAAAATTTACTATGAGAAAAGAGGCAAGTGGGACATCGAAAATATGCAAGTTTTTTGATACACTATTCGATAGTTTAAACGTTTCCTCGCGGGGTATTGTACGTGGAAAAGAGTATACAGACTGTATACGACCAGACAGTGCGCACAGGTCTCTGTGGCAAAAAGCCATTCGGTCGTTACAAGAAATGTATTTCCAGAAAGAGAGAACTAGTGAACAGATACGACCACCTTCGTTAAAAAATTTTATCACCACGATCCAAGGGTTCATAGATTTAAGTAAATTATTATTTGAACATAATGTCCCATATTATTGTTCCCGTATGATGAATCAAGATTACATAGAAAATTTTTTCGGTCAAATTCGGCAACATAGAGGGAGGCACAATATCTTAACGGCAAAACATTTTATTCAATCTTATCTAGAGACGCGGTAGCGTCTCGACGCCAAGTACAAGAAAGACACCCTGTATACATGAAGAACACCCTGTATAAAACAGACTGTATAAATGTCGATCGACTGCCCCTACCCTTTATCCATGTTCCGAGACCCTGCATATATATGTCGAATGTCGCTACCGCTATCCTTTACTCGTTGCCAGGCTATTCTGAAACTTATTTCAATAATATCTCATCACCTCTGCAATATTTTTTAAATTTAAAGGCATTTTTCTTATATAAACTGCATATAAGCTTTCGAATAAGACCAATTCCGAAAAAAATCGGTCCACGCATGCTAGAGATATCGTAATATCGTCTCATAAAATTGTCAGAAATGGTAAGAGAAAATTTTTCTTCTTCAGTCGAAAATTTGTCGTCGTCGACATAATACGTATACACACACACCTATCAGTTTCGCACACATGTTTCGTTCGTCGACTCTCGGGATTATTCCGCAGAGTATATATCCTTATATATACCCTTATACTCTTATATACCTACCCTTATACTCTTACACCCTTATATACCGTTATAACTTTACACCCTTATATACCCTTATACTCTTATATATACACCCTTCTATACCTTTATAACTTTACACCCTTATATACCCTTATACTCTTATATACCCTTATATCCTTACGTCCTAATGCCCTTACACCCTTATATACCCTTATACCCTTACACCCTTATATACCCTTATACCCTTATACCCTTATACCCTTATACCTTTATATACCCTTATATACTGTTACACCTTTTACCATTTACCCTTGCACCCTTTACCCTTGCACCCTTTACCCTTGCACCCTCTACCCTTGCACCCTTTATCCTTGCACCCTCTACTCTTGCACCCTCTACCCTTGCACCCTTTACTCTTGCACCCTTTACCCTTATATATCCTTATATACCGTTATACCTTTTATACCTTTTATCCTTTACCCTTATACCCTTATATATTTTCAAATTTTCAACTTAGAACGTCTTTTGAGTTCAAACAGTAATAGTTATTCGGTTGCTTGTTACGTCAAATTATTCTATGAACTCTCGCAATTACAACGATATAAGTTATTATTGCATTATTAGACGCAACCCCAGACGCAACTTTTTCTCCTAGGCTGTTTCGAGTTTCGAAAATTTGATTTTTTGGCCCACCCTACTACCCATACCGACAAATGAGAAGCATATATATATATATATATATATATGTTTAATATTTAATATACATTTATATATCATTTTTTCTAAATTACATTTATAATATATATAATATATTTTTTATAAATTACGGCCCCGACCACGGAACTGTGCCAGGACCAGCGCTTGGAGCGTGCTCGCTTGCGCGCGGAGGCTCCGAGCCTGCTCCCGCACCACCTGGACGGCCGCCCAGTATTGCTGCTGGGCTCTATCCCTGCGGCCACTTTTTTTGTGGCGCGGGGTTGCATATCCTCCTGTAATTAGTAAAAATAAAAGAATTGGAGTCAATTTTATTTGATCTGTTATGTAAATTATTTGATCTTTTATCTACGTGCGTTACGAAAAGTAGTACGTTTCAATTTTCTTACGAAAAGTAGCACGTTTGCTCCGAGCCTGCTCCCACACCACCTGAAGGGCCGCCCAGTATTGCTGCTGGGCTCTATCCCTGTGGCCACTTCTTTTGTGGCGCGGGGTTGCATATCCTCCTGTAATTAGTAAAAATAAAAGAATTGGAGTCAATTTTATTTGATCTGTTATGTAAATTATTTGATCTGTTATCGACGTGCGTTACGAAAAGTAGCACGTTTCAATTTTCTTACGAAAAGTAGCACGTTTGCCTTCGTTCTCACGAAAACTATCACGTTTCGGTTTTCGCTACGAAAACTAGCACGTTTGAGCGGTTTGCCACGAAAAATAACATGTTTTGTCTTTCGCTGCGAAAACTAGCACGTTAGAGCGGTTTGCCACGAAAAGTAGCATGTTCGCGTTTACTCCGCGTTCGCAATTCCCGCACCCTCCCTTACTTAAATTATGTAGATTAAAATTTTCATATGTGTTGTCTTTTGGAGATTAAATGGAATTATTATTTATTAAACAATATTTTCAACATTTGAATTTTTTTAACCCTTCGTTGACGCATCTCTTTTTTCGATCAACTTTGAAAGAATCCAATTATTATGAAAAAAATCATGGGTCAATTTCAAGGTCTCTAGAATGTATTCCAATAATTTTTTTATTGAAATTTTATCACAGTTTTTGTAAAATAATTCTAGATTACCACTTGTCGAGAAAAAACGAAGAAAATCGTAAAAAAATTGTATCTTTTACAAATTTCAATATTAAAAGCTAAAAATCTACAGAGTTGATGTTCGGATATAATATTTTGATAGAAAAAATTGTTTGTAAGTCGGCTTTGAAAAAAGGTATTTATTTTGCCTATAAAATGTTCAGAGCGTTAAAATCAGCTTATGGGTGGTTCACACCCAGAGTGTCAACGAAGGGTTAACCCTTATGTCAATAACCAAAAATACCTACGTTGTTCAATAACCAGGGTACCCGGGTACCCACCTCCGGTTTTTTAAAATAAATGCTTTTTACCGCGTCTTTTTGGGGTTTTTACGCTTCTAGTCGATAATTCCTATCTACATTCAAGTTACCAAAGCCTCTGATAGTCAGAAAGACTTGGCCAGATAATATAAATGGGCCTTGAATGTTATGCCGTAGGTAGCCGCGCGCAGTTATTTTGGCACTCCAGCCTTCGACAGCTGCTAAATGACGTTCTTTTCGTGATTGAATTTTGAACAAAGCATGTTTTTCCTTCGTTTTTTTTGCACATAAATATTTGGTTTTATGTACTGAATGATCCCTGCAACGATATCTTATTGTAAATTGTTTCGTTCATTCGGAATTCGTTTATAAATCTTATATTTCTATAGGTGGGTACCCGGGTACCCTGGTTATTGAGAACCAGCATGTAAACTTTGACGGGATAATTCTCCGACTCCAGCATCAAAAATCGAAGTCTCAAAGCATATTCCTCTTTCAAAATGTTCAAATAACGAGGATCCAAACGGCCATTTCGAAATTTTCACGGGAACATACAAATTTTTCATAAAACATGCCCAGGTGGGCACCCGGGTACCCGGTTATTGACATAAGGGTTAAACTGCCCACGCGCTGAAACGCGATAGTTTCTGCAGTCTGCAGTATAATTCAAAACGAGCTATTCGTCGTGGCCAAAGCGGATAATATGTTAGTTTTCGCCATAAATTCCCAAACGTGCTATTATTTGTGGCGAAACAGTATAACGTGCTAGTTTTCGTCGCAACAGTACGAAATGTGCTATTCTTTGTGGCGAGGCAGTCAAATGTGTTAGTCTTCGCGGCAGAAGACCGAACGTGCTAATATTCGTCAGAAACGATGGAACGTGCTTCTTTTCGTGGCAAACCAAAACGTGCTACTTTTCGTAACGCACGTCGTTATGTATGTAGGAATGGTAGTAGCGGTCGGGAATACTATACGTTCCCGAGCGAAAGACTGAGATCGGCGGAAAACGAAGTTCCGCGAGAACAACCGAATCGAGGCGGTCCTCAGCGGTCATGCTGATCGGCATCTACATGTATATAATTAATTAATGCTCAAATCTGGTTAATTCTTATGAAATTCTATCTTAATTTTTAAACTTGTTTCAATCAAATTCTGCAATGGTTAATTTTCTACTAATTTTTTATCTAATTAAAGTATTAAGGATTAATACCATATGCCGTGGCCAGGCTCTCCGCAGGCTGCTGTGGACAGGCAGTTGTTGGTGGCGCCGGCGCGGTAGTGTCGGCTGCCACTGGCAGCAGAAAGGATTAGCCTTCCTTGACATGGGCTAAAGTGAACAATTTTTACATTATTAAAAGATAAAATAAAAAGATATCTAATTTTAATTAAAAAAGTATTAAGAATTAATAATACCGTTTGCTGTGGTCAAAGTATCCACAGCTGCCATAATTGTATCATCATCTTCAGAGTCCGGAAAAATAAATTTGATAAATGTATATATAAATTTTTTTATTAATAATTAATTAATTCTTGTGCAGGTTTATCATTAATAAAACTTACCGGGCAGTAGGGTGGCCTCCTGTATGTTCTACAAAAATTAATAAACAATTAATTAGTCAAAAAAATCAAGAGTTCATAAAAGCTGCGTATATACCACAATAAGATATTAGTCACGTTGAAGTATATTTTAAAATTAATTTATTACACCAACGATTAGAAATATCACACATATCTGAGTTAAACATAAACGAACATGTAAACTACAACATTATAAAAGTCTTGGATAGGCGCTTTGCCTACGTTAAGTATCAGTGAACTGTTACGTCCTGAAGGGACTTTTCAATAAATCATCCCGAGCGGCTGGAATTATTTATCGGGTTCTTACTCTGTTTAAGTGCTAAAGCACACCTTGACTATACTTACCAAGGAAGGATAAGGGGTAGAAGAGGTTCAATCAATATTGGAGGCGGAAATAGAGGTCAAAACAAAGAATAAAATATATTCTTGGTAAAGTAGGATTTGCTTACATACCGTAGGGACGACGCTCCGTCCCTGCTGTCGCTCGCTGTGCTCTCGGGTAGCACGCGGCACGCTTGCCGTCTATGGTTTCGCTCGCTGTCGGGGTCTCTGGCCCGAGCGTAGGTCGTGGTCGCTCGCTGTGCTCTCGGATGGCACTCGGAAGACGGTGACTAGCGCCTGTCGTACCGCACTGTCTCTATTTGTCGGATAATAACGCGGTCCTACGTCGGTCACGATTAACGGAAAGGGCTCTCCCGGCTAGGCCGTTCTCGGTGTGTCGGACGGAGTTACCCTTATCACGAATTACTTTCGGCCGATCCTGCTTCGCGGAATCTATCCGGAGACGTGGTCGCGGTTTCTAGACGGTCCTTTAGTCCGTCGCGACTTCCTAGTTCGAGCTCCCCAATTCGAATCTTGATGCCTCCTCATCGATCCCCGGTTCTGGGCCGTGCCTTGATCAATCCTCGCGTATGGAGGAAATTGCCCCGTCGGCAGTTGTCGCTCGCTGTATGCATCGGAAATATCCGGGCCCGGGCCGCCGAGAGTCACGTTGTCCCCACGGCTGTCGCTACGCGGCTCAGCGCAACGTGACTGGCACGCGCGAGGCGATTCCGCTGAATCGCCGTTTACGGAATAAAGCGACGCGCGGACAGCGAGCACGGGAAGGGCCAGAAGGGCCCATGTAACAGAACGTAGACCATAACTGTATAAATAACAAGTATTACAACACGAACATATTGGATATATAGAAGCTAGAGGTCGTGGCTTTTCACGTGTGTCTAAATACACGTGTACACGGCCCCTACAGCACGCTTTGTTGCAGGAACGTCTCAGTGACGTCGCGCTGCAACATTTGGAACATTGCTCAAAACGGCTGTCGCTACGCGGCTCAGCGCAACGTGACTGGCACGCGCGAGGCGATTCCGTTGAATCGCCGTTTACGGAATAAAGCGACGCGCGGACAGCGAGCACGGGAAGGGCCAGAAGGGCCCATGTAACAGAACGTAGACCATAACTGTATAAATAACAAGTAATACAACACGAACATATTGGATATATAGAATCTAGAGGTCGTGGCTTTTCACGTGTGTCTAAATACACGTGTACACGGCCCCTACAGCCCGCTTTATCGCAGGAACGTCTCAGTGACGTCGCGCTGCAACATTTGGAACATTGCTCAAAATGTTCCCGAAACCTTTCAAGCAAATTCCTATGTCCGCCTTGTGTAACATTGCAGCAGATATCTCTGGAACTTTGTTTCGGAATTTTGCAGCAACATTTCTGAGATTTTACAGCAATGGTCAGGCAACATTTCTGAGATTTTACAGCAATGGTCAAGCAACATTTCTGAGATTTTACAGTAATGACCCCGCAAGGTTTCGGGCAGTAGGGCAAAAAAAAAAATAACGGTATTTTACATACATATTGTTACGGCGGGTGTTTGCCATAACGTTTAATACAAGCCACAGGCGAGGTACAGGCGGAAATTTTACATAGATATCAGGAAATGTCAATAGGTCTGCTGGTAATGGCGGCTGACTCTCAACTGACAGCTGGTCAGGCGATCGATCCGATCGCCTTCTTCTCGCTGTCTCTTGTCTCGGTCGCGAGCACCATCGGCCATGGATCCTCTATAGGGTGCTCGCAACACTGCTCCCCCCTCTCGAGGAGCGGGCGTCGCGACCGCCGCAGCTTCTTCGTGGCCGGCAGCCGCACCCTGGTCCGGAAAGGTGGAAAGGACGCTGTGTGGCCCCTTCCGTCCGTCGCCTCGGCATTCGCCTTCACACCCAGGGAAAAACCACTCCAAAAACCCTGAGCAAGGCGTGGGTGCGAGACTCCCACGTCCCTGCCCTCCACTTGCGTCTTCGGACTTGGGCACTTCTCTCTTGTATGGATTTCCTCTTCTTCGACGGCGCATCTTCTTCTTGGGCAGAGACAGGCGGGGGAGTCCTATGGTACCGCTGTCGGGATCTCTTCGGTCCAGCTGGGGCGTCGGAACAGCAGCTTTTCTTCTATCTTCCTTCTTGATTCCTTCTCGTGGTGGTGTAGTCCTCTCGCCGGCTCGATGTCGCTCCGCTGGATTCTCGGCACGATCATCGGGAACTCCTGGTGTTGGGGTCGGGCCGTCTCGGTGTCGTCTCCCCGGTTTATGGCCTGACGCTGGGTCTCCTTGTTGGTCCAATGATCCTTGAAGAAACGTTAAACACATTATAATCCGATTAGGTGTAATCGGTTTGTTGGAGCCGTACGAGTCGGGAAACCAGAAAGGAAGGCCGAGTACGCAAGCAGAGGATCGCGGCTAGTCACGAGCATGCAAGCGACCCAGCCCCCAGTCCAGTTCCCAAAATCGCCAGCCCTGCTGCCTCCCCTCGTCCACAAGCCTTGGCATCATGATGGCCCCATTCCTCTTCGTGGCCTCCGGTGCTGACCCAGGGGACCGACCTGTGCGTCCCGGCAGCACTCCCGTCTTCGCGACATTCCCTCCAGCCGATCCACGCACCGCTTGTCCGCCTGGTGGTTGGGAATGCCATTTCCCTTCTGCTGTCCACCTCCTATTCCTTCCTGGGACCACCGCGAGAACTTCCATCCCGGACGTGCCGGGGGCACGTAGGGGCCCTCCAGGGGCTAGTGGGGCGCTTTCACGTATGTCCGCACCCCGCTGCGGACTGCCACGCTATTATGGTACAGTTGGGGAACCCGGGAGCGCGCGTCCAGGCCGCGGTGGCGGTCCCCTGACACCTTGTCCCTCGTTGTGGGGTCTCGTGAACCTGAAACAAACAGAAAGAAACGGGAGCTGGGCCACGAAGGTAACCCGGTCCACCGGGTTAGCTTAAAACTAATCCTCTTCTTTCCCTGGTCTTCTTTCCTCCTGGATGCTCGGGTATCTTTTCTCCTCCTGGATACTCGGGTCCTCCAGCTGGTGAGTCTCCAACGGGAACCCGAAGTCCATATCGAAAGGGAAAAGCGCACGGCGCCTCCCTGGCCATCCCCCCCTGCACCGAGCAACCCGCCAGGAGCACCGTAGAGGTGACCTGACTTGGGTTGTCTGACGCGGCGACCGGGTATTTGGACCGGGAGACTTGCGCGGGCAGTGTTTCCAGGGGCGCACCCCCCTACGTCCGAAATCTTAGCCCTCGAACGGACTCCGTAGATCCGTTTCGAACGTCACCGCACAGCGGTGTCTTCTTGGATGTTCCTCCTGGATGCTTGGGTAGACTCGGGCCAATCCCTCTTCTTTCTTGAATCCCACGGTGTACTCTTGACGTCTTCATTACTCCGGGAATCGTCCTTCGTACTTCGCAAGGCGGCGCACGTGGACCACCTTGTATTTCTTCCGGGGTGAACGTCGGATCCGGTATATGATGTCGTTGATCCTGTCCGTGATCGTGTACGGCCCTTCCCAATCCGCTTGAAGCTTTGGACACCTTCCCTTAATTCTTCGTGGCTGAAACAACCACACTCGGTCCCCTGGTTGGAATGTCACTGCGTGAACACGACTGTCGTACCACGACTTCATCTTCGAACTGTAGAGGTCCAGACGGCGTCGCACGGACTCATGGATCCGCTCCATTTTTCCCCTGATCCATGCGGCGTATCCCTGCTCGACGTCTTCGTCTTCCTCTACTTCCGGGGGCAGTCCTCTCCATAACTGCAGGGGCAGGCGCAGTTCCTGGAAATACAAGATCATCGCTGGCGTCAATTGAGTAGCCTCATGTCGTGCTGATCTATAAGCGAGGAGGAACATGGGAATCCACTCGTCCCAATCCCGCTGGTGCTCTGACACAAACATTGCGAGATATTGAAGCAATGTCCTGTTTAAGCGTTCTGTTGTAACGAGGCCAACGACCAAACGTTACAACCGCCGCGCATTCCGATATCACGCGCGAGCGCCAAAGCGCGGGCAATAACCCGCGAGCACCATCAGCGCTTCCCCCAAAATCGCCGAAGAACGAGCCAAAGGCGGTGACCCCTCTGGTCCCCGCTTCGTCCCGATTTAGATATAAGAACTCCTACAAGCTAGGGGACGACGTCTTTGTAATTAGCGCTTAACCGCTACAGTACGCGCATAGCCTGTCACCCAGATCGGGACAGAATAAACTTGTTTAACCTCACGGTGAGTTCCAACTCTTTAACCCGCAACGATCCCCTACCTTCGGTTTCAAACCGAATCCTTCCGTCCCGGCACACTCTCCCGAACCTTCGGGGCCCGTTGGACGACGAACGTGAAGGACGACCCGGAGCAACCCGAGATTCTAGGCCAGAATCTCGCCCCCAGGCGTCCAGACACAACAATTGGTGGCAGCGGTGGGATTCTGCCAACGTAAGGAACAAGCCTGCCCGACGAGGACAACAGGACTTAGCGGAGACAAGGACCCACTCAACAGCAGAGAAATTTATCACGCAGTATTGACGGACGTCACCAGAGGACGCCGCCAGGACAACCTGCGATGAACATCAAGCGAGCGATGCATCACCTGTTCTACGTTCTGTAAGTGCGAAATACCACACTCAGCGAGTTCAGGCGGCACGCCGTTACTCTCATGCGTCGAGCGAATTCGTTAGATAAGGACATCGAACGCGACATAGAATTAACCGAGCGAAGGGAAACTCTTTCGCCTAAAGGTGGCCGTTCCAATGAGCGGCTGGAGCCGCCAGCGACCGCGACTGGCGGCTAGAGCCAGTGTAGACTGGTACAATGGAAAAGCATTCATCCCAACTCCTATGGGCGACTGCGACTGCTGCGGCCGCGCCAGGATTGCTATAGCCTATGCGCGTCTGGTTCATGAGCAGCCTAGGCTACTTGAGACACAACACAATGCCATGAGTGTCTGTTTTCCGCCATAACGGCAGAATCTACTAGGAGCACAGCGACTGTCGCTCTACTGCTCCAGAAGCAGTCTAGCGACTCTAGCCGCTCTGCGACTCTAACCGATCTGCGATCCAGAAATAAGGAAAGAAATCAGAATTCATAACTTATGGAATTATGTTGTTTTTATATATTTCTTGTAAACTAATAATATGAGCTCTTGTAAACAAAGGTAAAAATATCATGACGGCTACATCTGATCTACGTGTAAACACATGTTAATCATGAACAGAAACCAAATTTCGAGTGTTCGTTTCTCGCTTCTTTCTGGCCGAGGGGGGGGGGGGGGGGGGAGCGAGATGGAACGCTTTGCATGCGCGAGCGTCAAAATTTTGCGAAACGGTTTCCGTGCTCACATTGTGGACTCGTGACTAGAGATGGGACTGATACCGTATCGATACATATCGATACCCTTCTACAAATTTCAATCTGGTATTGATACATATCAAAGTCAAATGTATCAAAAGAAATCGATGCTTCTTTGATACTTACATATCAGAATGTATCGATACCTGTTTGATACCTACACAAAAATATCGATACCTACTTGATACCTATACGAGAATATCGATACCTGCAATATCTTTACCTCACGCTGAAGTGTAAATATTAAATGTTTACCAAATGACGGCATAAGTATCGATAATTTCGTAAGTATCAAATAAGTATTGATAATTTCGTAAAGTATCAACCCGGTTTTGATTCGGTATAGTATTGATATGGAATGGGTTGAAGAAGAATCGGTATCGATGATTGATACCAAGTACATAACATTTCGATGCGTATCGATATTGCCTATTGGGTACTTTGGTATCGAATTGATTGAATATCATCAATAGTATTGGAATCAGTCCCATCACTACTCGTGACCATTGCGCACGCTTGTCGCGTACGCAAAGGACGGAGTGTCACGGCATCCGAAAGACGGAGCGAGACAAAACATCAACGCGTCTTCTGTCTCGTACCGTCCTTGCTAGCTTCCAGTGCCTCTCGCTCGCTCTCGTTCCATCTCGCTCTCGCCTTCGCCGGACAAGAGTGAAACAAAAGTGGTGGGGATAGCGAAAAACCCACATCGTGTACACCAAACCGAGTCCACAGCGAGGAAATACTGTATTTCTTAACGTATTGGAGCCCTATGGTATACCTTGCCTGGCGTGCTTTGTTTTGATATTCGAGCGAACAGGAGGAACCTTCTCCCTCTTGACGAAATCGAGGGGGAAATTCCCACATCTGGTTGCCAGAAACTAACCAGGCTGATCAGCCAGAGTGTCTTGCCTGCGTCGCCGTACCTACCGTTCCGCGAGTCGGTGGTTGACAACGGTAGATACCTGCTACCCCCCGATAGAGCAATATACGGATTAACCGAAGAATCCCTAAAAGTCTTAAAGACGGCACCATGTTCTTGATTGCTCTTTAGAATGCTGGCAACCAGATGTTGTCGAAGCCGTCTTCGAAAATACCAAATTGCCGGCCATAAACAATAAATGAATTTTCACTTCGCTCTCAACTGTTACCTCCCAGAGGCTGCTTCCTTTGGGTTAATGAAGGACACAACATAAAGGCAAAATACAGAACTCAAGATAAAGGTCAAAATTATAATAAAAATTGAAAATACAATTAAAAGCGGTCTTTTCGTTAATCCCTATGTCAGCGGGTGGTAGAACACAGGACCAAATGGGGTAATCATCTGGCTGCGCATGGCCCAGCCTGCGTCGGCTTCCCTTCGAATTGAAGATGGATACCTTATCGCTTGATTAAGGCAGGGTCCCACTAGTGCAACCGCGCGCCGGGCACGTTTTTTCGAACGCGCAAGGCCGATTTGTTGCAGAAAGACGTTCCCACTGGTGCAACTGCGCGCACGGGTTAGATTTACGAGTTTCTCGGATTTTCGAGGAGTTTGGAGCACTTTTACGACAACCCGCGCGTCGAAAGCGATCGTGTGCGCGCTATGCCGGGATTTTTCTACCAAGCGCGCACGCGAATGCACGCCGCGCATCGTCGAAAAGACTGGAGAAATGTGTGTTTTTCAACGCAAATGTACTCTTTACTCCTACATATGTATAACTTGCATACGCGTGTTTAAGGTCTATTATTTAGTTTAGATATTAAAGCAAGCAATGACATGATAATTATTACTCTAAATAGCAACAATTATACTGCTGCGAGAGGTATACTTGTATCTAGATACATCATAATTGTAATACACTATATGCAGATATGTGACACTGAATTGTAATTGTATAGTGTGTTCGCTTTAACTGGATGCGGTGTAACAACAAAAAATTGTTGTTACGAAAGTTGTTTCATATGCAGGGGAACATTATGTGGTATATATAGTTTTTCTACAGGTGGAGGAATGGAGCAGATTTAAAGAGCAACTTGGTTTTTTTTTAAATGAAATGTTATATTTCATTATTCATATTATGGAGGAAAAAACGGACATCTGCCGACAAAACTTAGCGAGGTTGATCGACCAGAATGTTTCGTCAGGGTCGTGGTTTATAACTGTATTGTCCCGCGAGTCATCAGTGGATTACGGTACGTGCCGGTCCGGAGTGACCGTGTATACCACCAGCCGACAGAGCAATATACGGATTAACTCAGGCTTAAGATCGTTTAAAACTGTTAAAGACGGCACCATTCAAGTAGGTAGTATGAAGTGTGAAGGCGTTGTTTCGGCTACTGGCACAACCGCCGGCGTTGGCTTTATTTAAATAAAGAAAGCAAGATGTAGAAAAGGAGGCTAGTTTTTCTACTGTCTTCGACGTGCACGCCAAGCATTCGCGTGCGCGCCTAGCAGATCGTCGGCCCATTTCGTGCGCGCGGCTTCATAAATTATACCCTTTCAAGTGGACGAAAACGTCGTGCGCGGCGCGTGGTTGCACTAGTGGGACCCTGCCTTTATATACACGCGCTCGAATAGTAAAACAAAAGCACGCGCGACGTATCGGGTGCAAGAAAAGATGGGCCACAGGAATGTCATTATATTTGCACCAATCGGACCTGCATTCCTTGCAGGCGCAAAGTTTTCACCTCTTCATAGTGACATATCCCCCCTATGACCAACCATTTCTTGCATCCAATACGTCGCGCGTACTTTTATTGGGATATTCGAACGCGTGCACGTACTCGAGAGATAAGTGATCTATCTCGAATTTGTAGGGACGATGATGCAGGCGGGAACAACCGCAGTCAGCGAATTACCTCTTTTCTTCCTGCACCTGAACGCAAGTTGTATTGGTACTTCTTCAGAGTAATTTCGTTTCCTACCTCTTTGCCAGGAAAACATTCTTCGATCTAACATAAGAACATCTCGTTTTGCTCATCGTGCGAGCCACAAGATTAATTTTCGCCCCGGTCAGCGTTCGGAACATAGTTATAATTTCTTTATGCTGTAGCAGAGCACGGTTTATTGCCCCCCGAACGTAGAGGGTGTAGTTTGTAGCAATTGATGATTAAACCTAAAAACTGTCCTGTAGTTCTACAAGTTATTTGCCAAATGTTTTCTAATTATTTTATATCGTGTTCGGGACCAAAGGTCTAGTGTCCTAAAGCGGTAGTAACCGTTGCCCGCTAATAGCCCCTTTTGGGGCATCAGGCTAATGGCTACATCATGGGACTCCCGCCCGGGAAAAACCAAGAAAATCGTGTCCTTATTGTTTTACTGTATTTTTCCACCTCTACGCCTACAATTTGTGGAGGTGGAAGAGGGTATATATACACCCTGAAGAAAATATTTAACCTCCAGCGACAGTTCGTCAGTACGGAAGACAAACTTGTGCGTTTCACATCAGTGAAAAGTGCTCCACAGTTTACTCCGTGTGTCAGTGTGTGTCAGTGTGACTGAAATGGCCCCGAAGCTACTGCAAGTTCACTTTTCGCATCAGGAGGATGAAAGACTGATACACGCGGTATCAGCCTACCCACTGATATACAATGCAAGTAGGAACGACCACAAAACCTACGAAGGGAAGGACAATCTCTGGAAAGATATATCTACCAAAGTGGAGAGAACAGGTAATGTATCCTTAAATTATATTTAGTTACATCAATCATCAACTGGGGCTATTAATACAATCCAAAAGTAATTTTTTATAATTAAAGTTCGAATCTGCTATTCTAAACAAAAATTTCTTGTAAGTCTTGATAGGTCTTGAAAGTCGTGACAATTCGAGTTTCGAGCAGTGATGCCAGATTCGGGACGAGAGCGTTCGAGAATTTCCCCCACCTTGCATGTACACTATGCAGGAGTCGCGTATGTGATCTACACGCACGTGATTGGTGCATAGTGTGCAAGCGAGGTGGGGGAAATTCTCGAGCGCTCCCGTCCCGAATCTGGCATCACTGGGTTCGGGAAGCTGAGCTTCGGAACGAGTCGGAAATATTGGGGGGGGGGGTCATTTAAGTTGCTATTGTTCAATGGAAACCAAGAGAAGGTGGTGAGTATTCTTCCACCGGGAGAGAGTGGGATGTGATGGGATTATGTTAAAGGATAAATATTTTATTGAATTAGGTACTCTTATATCTCCACTGTAAGCACCTAAAAGGTCATTTTTATCAGTTTATTAGTTCCAGAGTTATAATTTTTGGAAAAATAGTATACACTGTATTTCAAAGAGCTGTAACATCCACAATTGTTGACATTTCGAAAAATTCTTTGATATATGTTTATATACCTCTAAAGACTACAACATATCCAAGTTGCGCCAAAATCCGAAATGTTACTCCGAAAAGTGTCCGACTTCGCGTGGAATGACCCTATTAAAAACATTATTTTCTACTACATCTTTAGTAGTAAGGCTAGGCCGGTTCCAACCCAAATTTGAGTTTGAAGACCATTTCCCCCACTCCTCCCCCGACCTTGAAATCCAAATTTGAGTCTCAAGGTCGCAGGAAATCCATCGCAGCGGGCGGCGGGCGGCGGCGGCGGGCGGCGGAGTGGTGGGGGTATAAGCGGACCGCGGCGGATGACGTCATAGAGATGGCGGAGTAGTGGGCGCGAGATCTGAATAACGATGCCGAACCGTATCGAGGAGGAGGAGGAACACCGCGGGTGAGAGAAGTGCTACCCTGGACTCCAACCTGTTGGTAAGGAAGGAAACATTAATTTATGATATTAATATAAATGAAAAAACTGAATCTCGGGCGACGAGGCTCGAACCCAAGACCTCCGCGGTACGAGTCAGCCGCCCAACCAACTCCCCCAACGTCGACTCTTCGACATTAGTCTTTCCCGAATGGTATATAAGCATTACTTTAAAGCTAAATTCGGAGGAGAGAGAGCATGCATTCTATAGATAACAATTTTTTGAAAATTTTGTATACCTAACCGGAGGAAGTGAATGAACCCCCGAAATTTTTTTCCAAACCATTACGCGGCATTTATTTCCAATCCAGAGAAATAATTTATTTTTTATCGGACGATGTCGACATTTTATAAACCGCGTCTTCGGAGGAGGGAAAGAGACAGAGCATTTTTTAATTCGGAGGAGAGAGAGCACTACATAGCGTCGTCGCAGCGTCTCGCGCGATCGCGCGTAACTCGAATCCTCTGGAGCGACCGTGCGGGGTGACGTCATTTTGGCGGCGCGAAGAACGAAGTAGAATTATGCGACGTCAGCAAATCTTAGAATTATTGAATCGTAGAATCTTAAAATTATGTGAGGAAGACGGGCGAATGAAATTGTGAAATTATATATGTTTACGATATATATTGTTACATAATAATAAAAATAAAAAAAAAAAGAAAAAATATATAATAATAATAAAATAAAAAGAAAAAAGAAATAATAAATATATAATAAAAATAAAAAAATATATAAAAATTAAAAAACTATCGCGACGGTAGTGGTGACGGCGAGGGTGGCCACGGTCGCCGCAGAGGCTCCATTTGATTGTTTTGAATCCACCGTGGCGCGTCTGGAACCCTCTCCAAACGTTGCGCCAATCGCGCCATATAAAGCATTGGCTGGGCCTAGAACACAAACGTCAATATAACACTAGCACGTGAATAAACATCAAACGCACAAAACAGTGGAAAGTATTACATACTTGAGGCGGTGGCGATGGCGGTGGTGATGGCGGCGGCGACGGCGAACGAGGTGGTGGTGGAGGTGACGGTGGTGGCGAGTTCTAAAAGATAGAAACACACGATTTAATATTGACACGACCGTCTGATTTTAATCTAACTCGAATTCAAAGGTTAAAACAAGCTGTATGTTAAAATATTTTAAAGTACATACCTCGGGGTCACACTCCGGCGCAATGCGAGTTAATCCCATTTTTACAAAAAACTGTCAATATGTTATGACTATTAAACTGTATATACTTCTGCCTTTAAAGCTTTGAAGACAACTGGTCTCGCTGCATCTCCTGACTCTCGCATGCAAAAAAACCCCTCCCATCTTGAAATCGAGAAGTGCTTAGCTTTACAAAGTGAGACGCTGTTGTACTTATCTTCTTCTTCGCTGACCATACGCTCCATATTCACACACATCTCCTTTCCCTTCTTTGACACATCATTTGACTAGATCACACCATTTTGAATGTCTATCGCATCACTTTCAACTCCTAACATACCACTTCGAACGGGTATCGAACGGGTATTGAACGCGAATCGAACGGGTTTGAACGGGTATTGAACGCGAATCGAACGCCGTCGAACGGGTGTCGAACGGGTATCGAACGGTTTTGAACGGGTATTGAACGCGAATCGAACGGTATCGAACGGGTATCGAACGGTTTTGAACGGGTATTGAACGCGAATCGAACGCTGCCGAACGGTTTTGAACGGGTATTGAACGCGAATCGAACGGGTTTGAACGGGTATTGAACGCGAATCGAACGGTATCGAACGGGTATTGAACGGTTTTGAACGGTATTGAACGGTATTGAACGCGAATCGAACGGTATCGAACGGGTGTCGAACGCGAATCGAACGGGTTTGAACGGGTATTGAACGCGAATCGAACGGTATCGAACGGGTATTGAACGGGTTTTGAACGCGAATCGAACGGTATTGAACGCGAATCGAACGGTATTGAACGCGAATCGAACGGTATCGAACGGGTATTGAACGGGTATTGAACGCGAATCGAACGGTTTCCCACATAATTACAAATATCGTCTTAATCTAGCGTACATGTAGGAAGTTGGGGAGGGTGAAGAAAAAAACGTTTATGCATTAAAATTGATTATATTTTATTTAAGCATTTCTCTCTGGCGTTTAGACCACCAGTTGAATATTTTAAATACATTTTGCATGGCACAGTGTTTCGCGTGTCTACCACATCGCAGTGTATTAACTACATTTAGCTTATTTAGTGATTTGATATCCTCGTAGTCAATGTCCAGCGTCTCGATGACCACGTCCGCTATCGTATTTTCGTCGAGGAAATCCATGAGCCAGTCGCGTTTCTGCAGCCCTTTAACGTATATGATATGGGATGCGTCATCTTCTTCGTCGATCGCATCAGCTACAGCTTTCGTAATTAGCCGTTTAGCCATACTGTACGGAACGTCTCCATCGTCCCAACGTAGTCCATGATGCTTTGCCACCAGCCAACGAATGCTAGATTTGTCGGATTTCGTAAGGAGATATTGCGGCATCGAACTCCCAAAAATATAGTGCGAGAGAATTAATCCATTTCGTAGGACCGCCACTTCCTTGACGACAAATCGTCCATCGACGACGAACCCTTGCAGGTCGACAAATGTTGGTACAGCCATCATCGGTACAATTTGGAGGTCCGTTCGCTTCCAAGACAGACGGGAGAATGCAGCCTTTCTCGTAAAGCATGTCGATTTTGCGGGCATGTAGCGTGGCAATTTAATTGATTTTGCGCACCACGTTTGTCAGCGGATTGTATTCAACCACCCGATCGTGCAGAATCAGACAGTATGCCGTAGTATTTGCAGGTACATTCTCTTTACACTCGAATTCTATGCGCACGTCCACGGTACCATTCTTGATCGACTCATTTTGTCGCGAGCAATCAATCACCACGAGGGGGCCAAATTGTAAAAATTCCGCCACGGTGAATAATGCCTCGTTGCAACTATGTCCATAATACGATTTATGGAATTGCGTATACATGTTAAACAAGATGGCGTGCTTATTCTTGTCAAAGTCCAAGTTCAGATCATCGTATGGGTAAAATTCCGAGTTGAGAAAAAGTTTTACATTGGTCAATTTACAGTTGTTGAACATAGTAACGTCTTCGCTCATCACATTCTTTCGAGCAGTCTGTAGAGCAAAGATAATGTATCGCGGCTTCTCCAGCTGCGCAGCTGCCTTCACAGCCCACGAATGTTTGGTCGTGCTCTGTAAGAGAGGATACTCGTACAAATCCCACGAGTGAAAACAAATGCTCAGGTTTTGTCCACTTTCCAAAGCACGTAGCAACGATAGCTTATTAACGTCGTTCAGCGTCACATGAGGCATCCGCCATTGCACTTTAAGTAATTCGATTTCTGGTTCCAACATCGGCGATCCTATTAGAGAATTGTTATCGTTGCGTGATCGTATTAAAATCACTTCGTGACGAGCATTAATAATCATGCGTTTGTAGTCCTCGCAAAATCCCAGCAAATATTTGAGTGGGACGCAAAAATTAAAATGATTTTTCAATATTAGTCCATCGCGTCGTTTCAAGTCCCATCCTGCATTCTCCATATTTTTGTCTTCGTCGGATGTCAGCGATACATAGTTTTTAAGCGTGCTAGTTATTCCGACGTTTCTGTTGCGGTCAATCTCCACGCCATTCAGCTCGTATCGAATCTCATCGAATAAGAACGCCATGCAATTATTTCCCAACGTCACAGTTAACGCATCATTTGGCTTATTTATCTTCAATTTCCCCTCCACGTAGAGGAAACTTTCACACGGCAATGTGTATAAATCCTGCTGCTGTATAGGTATTCTTATCTCATCGCTGTATCCAAACGTCGTGTTGACGTATGGGTTGTACGTGTGAGTCTCGAGCTTGACGATGCGATCATCAAACGTCGGCTTCCCTCCAATGCTTAGAATGTCAGCCATTTTTTCAACTTAAATGCGCACAATGAATCCTAATGATTTCAAAAATGCAATGTTCGCAACACTGAGCCTCTTCTTTTTAGCGTGATCAGAGCTGTTGCAGTTGTTGTTGTTGTTGTTGTTGTTGTTGTTGTTGCAAACAATTTCACTTGGAAGAAACGGGTTTCTGGAGTCGTTCAATACAAGCATCTCTTTCGTTCGCACCACATGTATTATCGTCGTCGTCGTACGTGCAATCTGATGGTAATTTCTTCACCTCGAAAATCAAGCAACCGTCCGTCTTGATCCACAACGCGTATCGTCAGATCCGAAATGACCTGTGCGGTGATTGGAAGGTAAATGATCTGTGCGGGCGTTTCCGATATCTTATATCCTGGTGGGACTCTCGGAGAAAATTCATGTATCGTATGTACGCGCCTCCCATTGTTGTACGCCCCAGCGGTCACGCTACATTCTATGCGAATAATGTTCACGTTCATGATATTAATCGGATCGTCCGATTCGTGCCATCGTTCTGGTGCTAATACCCGATTCGTGGAGAATCCCAGTAGCGATCCAATGTTGTTGGGCTTTGTAAAGTCTACGGTGAACCGACAGTACAGCTCGCTTTTCATGGTATTGTTATTGGGACGCAACACTATAGGATACACATCGTTGTCCCCGTCATCCCCATCGCCATAAGTGTCACCAAGATTTTTAGGATACCGTTCGAGTAATCGTTGCTTCAGGTACTTGGCAATGGCGTCTAGTTCGTAGGAGCCGTGGGGAATCGTAATGTATTCATGAGCGGTGTCGGCACTGTTGTTTACGATGAAGTAGAATTTATCGTTGCTCGAGTCGATGTTCGGTATTGTATGATAGGTTTCAAAGGTTGTTAGACCAAGCTCGTATTCATCGTCGCTCAAATCTATGGGTGGAAAGTAGCTCACCGCGAGGGTGCTACTCTTGCCGGTTAGAGTGAATGTTAACGACATATTCCGAGCTGTACGACTGGACTGGTACTGACTCAGAGTGGTGGGAAGTCAATCCTTAAATTTGGTGCCGATCGTTTGTAGAAAGCGTAGACATAGTTGTCCACAATTGCTCTGATTGTACTTCTGGTAAGACGAACGATTGTATTCAATTTCCACAGCATCTTTATCCAGATATTTTACCAATTCCTTGGGCGGTCGAAGATTCCCAAAGCTGTCGAAATATATAGCTCGACACCCTCTCTTCGCATATGCCACCCAATGAGTCCCTGATCCCTCGGCATTGTCCAAATTTACGATACCGCTCTCGTTTCGACGTACTCCTCCGGCTGGTAACGCGTTTCGCATAAAAACACCTCTAAAAAATGGGATACGCATACGTTTTGCCAACTCCTCCAATTGCAAATCGGTAGTTACGCCCGCAGGCATTTTTATTTTCTTCTCGACGTTTTTTTTTTTCGTTTCGATATTCCCTGTCCGCGCTTGTACGGTGCGAGATAAAGTCCGCGACCTTCCATGGAGCGATTATGGCGTTGCATTTCCTGCAGCTGATGTTGCGCCGCCTTATTATCGTTGACCGCCTTGGCGATCCCCGCCGCTCCACCAGCTAACGATCCCAGGACACCTAGCAGCGGGAGAAGCGGTAATATACCACCCCGTTTTGCTACTGGAAGAATCCGTTTTTTCGATGCTTTCTTTGGAGTCCTTTTGCAGGTTTTTGTTTTCATCCCCATTCCGATTTTCGTCTTGGCCTTCATAGCTGCCCAAACAGCTGTAGCAGCACCCCTTTCACCCAGAGTCGAGTCTCGCGCAACGATGCGTTTTCGCGCTTTGTCAGCGAGTACCTTATCTGCCGCGTGCCTTTCGTCGAGGTCGTTGCTACGCGAATACGCAATATCGTGTTCGCGACACGCTGCGTCCAACGGATTGATGCCTCGATCTCCTCTAGCCAATCGTTTTGCCAGATGAGTTCCTGGACCGCAAAACTGATATCCCGGGATATGTAATTCGATAGGTAGCGCGTTTATCGCCCGATTTAACAAACCACGACCTTCCTTTACTCTCGTCGGTGACATTCGCTACAGTTTTTAATCAATGGTGCCGGACCGTCGATATGCGTTCGCTGCCAAGGGCGATTATAATGCTCCAGACACCGGCGATGCTGCTGAACCTCAGGATCTGCTTTTATATGCTCGGGGAGCCTGTTCCACAACTGATCAATGTGTCTGCCAAACTCTCGCAGTAGAATAATCTTTGGTATATATTTCAACTGCTCAGAGGTTAGGGCTCGAATATCGAAATTATCCGACAGGACCAGAAGCATGTTGCATACTGAGCTGTTTTGCTTCGGCGCAGACCTATAAATAGACCGCTTCGACGTATCAAAAATCATTTTTCATGGTTCACGGACAGGATGCGATTCGTACGGCAACCTGTGGCGATACGCGTGACAAATTTTGGCGATAAATCGCAGCTCATGTCCCCGAAAACAATGCGCAGACACGGTAGCATGCTGCCAAACACTATCCGCTGCCTCATTTGCGGTCCATCAAATTGTGGAAAGACCAACGTGCTGATGAGCTTGTTGGAAAGTCCTCACGGCGTCCGCTTCGAGAACGTGTACGTGTACTCCAAGTCGTTGCAACAGCCGAAATATCAGTATTTGGATAATTTATTGACTCCGATAGATGAAATTGGCTACTTTACGTTTTCGAATAACAGTGACGTCATCCCACCGAGCGAATCGCTTCCGAATTCCATTTTTATCTTTGATGACGTGGCATGCGACAAGCAGGATACGATAAGGGAATACTTTGCAATGGGGCGCCACTCGAACGTTGACTATTTCTATCTCTGTCAGACGTATGCAAAGATTCCCAAACATCTTATACGCGACAATGCCAATCTGTTGATTCTGTTTAAGCAGGATGGTACCAACTTGAAACATGTGTACAACGATCACGTAAACACAGACATGTCTTACGAGGATTTCTGCGCTTTGTGTCGTAATTGTTGGCAACGGGAGTATGGTTTCGTGGTGATAGACAAGGATAGCGCGATGTCCAATGGACGTTATAGAAAGGGATTTAACGAGTTTGCCGTACCGTGAGATGGTCAATTGTCGTCAAAACGTCGGTGGGAACGCAACGTCCGCGGTACAACGACGATGATTGATATCGATAGTCTGGAGATTAAGGATCGCGAGAGAATAGCGAAGGAAATTGCAAAAACCAGCGAAGCCATTCGCCGAAAACATCAGGCTTTGAAGACCGGCAAGATGGAGGAAGATATCGCGTTGGAGAAATACTTCAAACCTATTGTGGAACCCTTAAAACATATTGTGGAAAATACTGCAACAACAGAAGCTGACACATCACCGCCGATGAGCACAGACGTTGAAGAGAATGAAACATTAACGCCTAAAACAAAAATCGTGTCGAAAGGGAACACATCGCGTAAGAGAAAGAAGAAACGACGCACGTCATCGGAATATTCACTCGCAACCTCCACACCAGTTCAATCGAAGCATAAACGGCGGAATGCCGCATCAAACGAGTCTCCCGTTCCACCAACGCCAATAAATACAATTCCTCGCGTACAATCGCTCTCAGCCATTGATGATGATGATGACGACGTTTTCGAAACTACACCAAACGAGTCGTTTGCAACATCTATTAGACATCAACTCCAAACACCCGAGGGACAAGAAACGTTTCGCAGTCATTTCGGTCCGCTGGGGCAAAAATACATGAGCGCGATCCTAAGTGGTGATAGGGATACGACAATGGACTATGTGTACGGCGTGTACTTTGGTAATAGTGGAACGATGCTTGGGGATAAGGCTTTCGATATAGACAGGGGCGATAATATAATCATAGATGGTGTAAGATACGGAGGAACACCCGGTCTTTACGAACTGATTTTCAAAAGAATTCCCGACGATGCTGTGTACACCGATGCCGATAAACAAAAATACAAAAGTATACTGCTGTCGACGAATGCCCACAGACGCGATCATAATGCTAAATACCCCATATTAAGCAACAAGGGATACAAGTACAAGCATGTAATTGCACCTCTACTTCCCCGTGTGTCAACTAGTAGGGCGGGGAAAGGTCTAACGGTGCCACGAGCCATGGTGGTAAACGATAACAAGATCGATTACGTGCACTGGGACGATCCCAACGAGTTGGTGGATCGGTTGCGTTTGCTCGAAGCGTCGCGTCAGGCGGGTAACAACTCTCACGATCCCGAAATTCTATCGATTATCGAGGAACTCCGCGAGGTAGGCCTCATTATAAATTAAACCGCACGCCAATGATTTGCACTGTATACGTCGAGATGCCGATCAACAAATTTGGAGTATCGCTCGAGAAAAGTGGAGCAGCTACAATGGACTATTATAAATGGACCGGTCTGCTTCGAAATTACATGCGAGATAACGCTCTTTGCGTGACCGGTGCCGACTTTGATGCAAAATCACACAAGATACGACGCGTAGCTCAGCCGGTGACCGACACCGATGCTGTCAATAAACTATACGTGGAAAAGAACATTAAACTTTTGCGAGAGCAGCAGGAAGAATTAGAGAGGAAGCTGGTCGTGTTTCAAAGAGATATGCTGACGTTGCAAAACAGCGTTCAAAAGATATCGGAGGCGTTGAATCCGCAGCGACAATGCGAAGGAGAATCATGCGAGACGGTTGAACTTGTCCTCGGGCCGACGGGGAGTACATAATGCACGTACACGATAATTATCACATCATTCGCGTCAAACATGCAGTTATTGTCGAAATCCAAGAGTAAAGAAGAAAACCATGGCCACAAGAAGCGACGACTTGTTGACGAATTGCATGCTCCAGCTCGAAGACATTTCCCGCGGAGACGCGTCATAGTGCGTGGATACGACGATCTGTGGCAAGCTGACATTGTAGAAATGCGACCATACTCGCGATTCAACCAGGGTCACCACTACATACTCACCGTCATCGATGTGTTGAGCAAGTATGCATGGGCGTTGCCGCTCAAGACTAAAAGTGGCGCTGAGGTGACCAAAGCGTTTGCAAAGATATTTAGAGATCGATATCCTAAAAATTTACAAACCGATCAAGGAAAAGAATTTTACAACGCCGATGTGCAGAAACTCATGACAAAGCATGACATTAATCATTATTCTACGTATTCGGTGATGAAGGCCTCCGTCGTGGAACGTTTCAATCGAACGTTGAAGAACAATATGTGGAAACTGTTTACGCTGAATGGAACCTATAGATGGACCGATTCGCTACCGCGTCTGCTCGCAGAGTATAACGCGCGAAAACACAGAACCATCGGAATGCGTCCTTGCGATGTCACCCCTGCGATCGCCGATAAGCTGCTAGCCACCGTATACAACAACATAAAGATCGCTGCTCCGACGAGATTCAAGTTGGGCGATTTTGTGCGCGTGAGCAAATTTAAAACCATCTTCGATAAAGGCTATACGCCGAATTGGACAACGGAGGTGTTCAAGATAGCCAAAGTACCGACAACTAATCCCGCGACCTATCTGCTGGTCGATTCCTGTGGAAAACCCGTTGCCGGAGGATTCTATGAACACGAGCTGCAACGCGTCACCGATCCTGATGTATATCTAGTGGAAAAAGTGTTGCGTAGAAAGGGGGATAAGGTGTACGTCAAGTGGCTGGGGTTTGATAAATCACACAATTCTTGGATAAATAAAAATAATGTATTGTAAAATAATCAATAAATATAATTATACATATACATGTGTGAACAATTTTTTATTTTAACACGTTAATTCCACCATTTATAATTTCTATACATGTATGAACAATTTTTATGCAATAATTTCGCTATTTATAATAATTTCTATACATGGGAATACAATTTCTATTTTACAACGGTATATTATAATGTCCCCAGGGCAGAGTGTCGGTCGAATCGGGTACGATATACCGCTTGTCGTCGTACGGACTTAGAGCGATTTTAGACTCCGAAATGGTGTACACTTTGTGCAATTTAGACCGTATGCACGATTGTCTGCGAATCATTTCGATCTCCTTATGCAAACACTTCGCGTAGTCGTCGAAAGTTATCGTTCTGGCTATGACGTTGGTCTTGACGCCTTTCGCCTTTTTCGTATCTTTTTTACCGTCTACGCGAAGCGCATACATTTTCGCTCTAAGACCTACGAATTCGGTCATTATCGCACCGTTATTTTCGTCCTTCATCAGCCCTGGAACCTTCTTATTTACACGTGGCATATTATATGGATTGTCGGTAGGATAATCGCTCGTGTCGAATCTATCGATATTGCGTTTCATGGACTCGTAGATATCGTCGCACCGAATGTGATAAATGAGGCTGTCCGTATCGGTGTATAGAATTTTACATTTTGATCCGTGCTTGGGAGACATGTACTCGTGATGAAATTCGTACAAACAAATTTTTGATAGGTCTAGAATACACATACCCACGTATATCGGTTTATTGAATTTCACCTCGAGTTTACACAATTCAACAGCTATTAAATTTTCCGAAAAAACACTTCTGCTGTGGAAATTCGGCTTCGCGATCATTGCCTCCGCGCCATATCGCCCTTCCCAATGTGTCAAAAGCTTTACGTCCACGTGGTTTCGTACATTTTCCATAGTTTTGCCGAATACCGCGTTGTTCATCAATTTGTACAAATTTTTCTCAAAATCGTTTGTCGCGCTTGTTCTGAACCGTGTATTGAGTTCGATGTAATCGCGGAGCCAGGGGGATTGAGCGAATTGAAGCACGCGGTGTATCTTTGTAATACGAAGACCGTGACGCGTGCACTGCTGCAGGTTGCGATAGTGGATAACGTAACGCTGCTTATCGTATACCGTCGCGAGTAATTTGTCCTGCCTGCTGCCGGGTGGTTTGGCACGCGTCGGGCAGAACGGTAGATAGGCGTGAGCGTCGTGCAGACTTTGCGGATATTCCAGATCTACCTCGAGAATGTATCCCGTGGGCGAATCGACCGGGATCGAAGACACGTTAAAACTCGCAACATCTTCGACCCATTGAAATTTGGCGTATGGCAGGGGCTGACACATTGCCCATCCATACAAATTGTTCACGTCAAAGTACATCAAGTACGATGACTGTTCCGATGCGTCGTAAGATGGCATGTACTTGTTATTGGCATGTGCGTATCTTCCGGAACATTGGCTTAAACCCCCGCGTATACCGCGTTCGACAAACATAACCATGTTGACGTCTGTGAGCAATTCGAATGTAATTTTGGTATGTTTTAGCATTGCATCCCAAGTGAAACCAGGTAAAGTGTAATAATGCGCTGAATCTAATCCGTAACTCTTGATACAACTTTCGCGAAAATTTTCAAAAATATCTGCCAATAACAAGACATCTGTTTTCAAATACAAGTCGCTGTATTCGCCCAAGGTTCTAATCCCGAAACGCTGCCAGACTGTCTCGGCGTGTGCGTAATCGCTCTCGGATACAGTCTCACCCGTTAACAAACTGTGGAATGACTCGCGCGGCGGTAAGCATGGATCCTGCAGCTTGTTCGCGCAATCGAGGTATTCGTACGGAAATACACCCTTTCGCGTCAATAAATTGAAATCTTCGGTGGATAATGTTTCAAATTGGGATCGTAAAATTTTTAATTGATCTGTGCTAAGAAAAGACGCTAATTTGTTGAGACTGGTATTGAGAAATTTGTACGAATCGATGAATCGTAATTTAATATAATTTCGCGAGTCTGAGTCAGCCGTATCTTCGACATTTTTTGTGAATGAAATATACTTTTCTTTAGTTATGGGCAATACGTCAACGCTGCCTTCGAAAGCGGTAGCTATTTCCTTGATAATAAAATGTGAATCGTAACCGGATAAATTATGGAAAACTACGGGGATGTAAAACGCATTTTTATAATTTAAATTACACTCCGAATGTGCCGGGCCTCTGAATCGTCCGGAGAGATGGCAATGATCGCGGACTCGTTTATCGCTAGCCTCGAATGGTTCTTCGCAAATATGACAGTGTGTTGCATCACGAAATGTCGTCAACTGTTCGTTGGTTAAATCCAGCATGGGAACATTACTGGTCAAGATGGGTTTGGCGAAGTTTGCAAAATTTTTAAGTTCGTCTGCGAACCATGAAACGCAATCCGCGTCGCGGCGATATCGATACGTCGACAGTGATGTATCGTACGAACAATGCATATAATAGGCAATACTGTGCACTTTATGGTGCTGGTATGTGTGTAATTTATTGTCTGTATCACCCACTCGGTGACTGTCCTCTGTTTTCTCGATGATGCACTCGAGATCTGCATATACCACGAAGGGAAGTCGCTCCTTCATGCGGTGGTTGTCAAAGTTTAGCAAATTTTTGCCTTCGCTGGGCAGCAGAATGGCGCAGTCGTTCATCTGCCCACAGTCCACTGTATGCGCCTCCAGCTTCTCGGTTGAGCTAAAGTAGTGCATGCATCTGTAAACACAATTTTTTTTATTTAATTTATTTCGCGAGACATTTCAATATTTCACAAGTTTATATACATACCGATCGCAGATGAATTTCTTTTTTTGGTGCTTGCTCAACTGCGTGCTCACGAGTCGGGACAAGTTCTTGATCAGTACAAAGTGCCCTACATCACCATGCTCTTGATTCGGCGTGTACAGCAGGTTGACGTGTCGATTCCTCTTTTGGCTGGTCAGGTGCAACGGAAAGATCGTCGACCCTTTCTCCTCCTCGAAGCTGTACACGTTGATGGAGATGTCGTTCAACCGTTCAAACTTCCTAATCTGTGCTAGAGACATTGGAAATTCAATGCCTTGGAGATTTAGCACCAATGTATAGTGCGGATATGAGCTTCTGCGATCAGGATGTCTTTCCGCAGGATGGAGAGCGGCGACCACTGCCCACGCGAAACACGCGTTGTCCTCGGATCGTACGCTAATTGTTGCGTTCTTCAGCAATAAATCCCGCGGCAACTTGTAGCAGCACCCCGCGCGCAACGGATTGTACTTGTTAACATTGACGGTCAGATTCAGGATTCTTGTCAATGCCCATCCGCTATCGCGTTCTTGGAACTCTTCCAGCGATGCCAGGGTGGGTTCGATAACGTATCGCTGGTACCACTCCTGCAGATCGGATGTGCGGAAGAGTTCGCAGTTTCGGGTGTTGATGCTTTTACAAGCATGCTTGTCACCCGCCACAAATTCGCCGTTGAACACCGTGTTCACTTTGAGGTTCCGCTGTTTCCTCAAAGCACCCCGCACATGCTCCAGCACAATGGCCCCCGCATCCTGGAGGAAGTTGCGCGGCTCGATATAGTTTGAATTTAACACGGCACCAGTTAATACGCGGTTATCGAACGCAGCGTCTATTTCGCGCCACAAAAGTCCTATGCTAGAATGTCCGGCACCTTCGCGCACGAAACGGCCGCGCAACGAATGTTTCAGCCCTTCGAGATGCGCGATTCGAGCAACCAACGATTGCCGAACACCGATCGATAATCGCGGGCGTTTCACACGGCTCTGTTCTTCCAACGATTCGATACACTCGTTGCACCGTTCTTCCCACGCGAGGTACTCTTCCCGCGAAATCAATCGCGCGGATTGATCCAGCAATTGGTGGGTTATGTGCTCGAATTCTCCCATGGTTGTAAATGTAAATGTCTTTTTCCTCGCAACACGTTGCAACGATTTGAGGCTTTGTGCACTTTGGAGCGCGCTTTTATACATGATTTGGTATCTCTTTTGACGTACCCCCTCCCCCGAGGTAATTTCTGCTGATATCGCATAATTCGTTCCATGATTCATGCATATGACCAATTAGCGCCCAAAATCATTCGATGCAATTTCTGCTGACGTCGCATAATTCTATTTCGTTCTTCGCGCCGTGAAAATGACGTCACCCTGCCCGGCCGCTCCAGAGGATTCGAGTTACGCGCGATCGCGCGAGACGCTGCGACGCTATGTAGTGCTCTCTCTCTCTCCTCCGAATTAAAAAATGCTTTGTCTCTTTCCCTCCTGCGAAGACGCGGTGTGTAAAAAACGAACGCGTGTGACGCTCGGCATATATACCATTCGGGAAAGACTAATGTCTGAGAGCCGACGTTGGGGGAGTTGGTTGGGCGGCTGACTCGTACCGCGGAGGTCTTGGGTTCGAGCCCCGTCGCCCGAGATTCAGTTTTTTCATTTATATTAATATCATAAATTAATGTTTCCTTCCTTACCAACAGGTTGGAGTCCAGGGTAGCACTTCTCTCACCCGCGGTGTTCCTCCTCCTCCTCGATACGGTTCGGCATCGTTATTCAGATCTCGCGCCCACTACTCCGCCATCTCTATGACGTCATCCGCCGCGGTCCGCTTATACCCCCACCACTCCGCCGCCCGCCGCCGCCGCCCGCCGCCCGCTGCGATGGATTTCCTGCGACCTTGAGACTCAAATTTGGATTTCAAGGTCGGGGGAGGAGTGGGGGAAATGGTCTTCAAACTCAAATTTGGGTTGGAACCGGCCTAGCCTTACTACTATCTTTTGTGTGAAATCCAAATAGATAACACTTCAATCTTATCCATTTTTGCAGAGAAATATTTTGCGCAAAAATGTGTGTTAACAATTCATGACAACGATCTGAATGTTTCTCTAGTACCTAGGAACATACAAGAAATATATTATCCAATTATTTCAGTTACTGACTGTAAGAAAAGGTGGAAAAATATTAGGGACACCTATATGAGAACGAAGAGGGAAGGGAAGTGCGGCACAGGGTCGGCAGCCAAAACAAAAAAGGAATGGCCCTTGAAAAGTCTCCTATTGTTTATGGATAATGTCCCGTTTGAGAGGAGGCAAGTATTTTTTACACACACTATGAGTTTTGAATTAAGAACAATTTCAAACTTTTCAAAAAATTATTATTTTTTTTTTTATTATACATAGTACCCACAGTAATGTGGAAGACGTAAGAGTGAGCCCCCCAGAAAACAGCACCGTAGAAACTGCGGCCTGCTTGGAAGGTGTTCCAGGAGATGTGGAAACACCGCCAGGGGACATCGGAGAACCGCCAAATAATGAAGTCGAGAGTATCTCTCCCGTCACGATCCCGGCCTGCTTCAAAGAAGATCACGAAACACCGCCAGAGAAGGACAACATGGCTTCAGGAAAGAAGCGGTCCAGGGACAACGAATCATCTGCAGTTCAGAAAAAGCACAAAAATGACAGCGACGCTGTCATCAGTGCATGGAAGGAAAGGGCCAGGGAACGCGAAAAAATCTTAAACCGCATTAATGAGCTGAATGAAGAAGAAGATACAACGATGCTTTTTTTTAAGAGTATGGGGGCTCTAGCAAAAACATTTCTTCCGGATGTGCTTTCAAAAGCAAAGGCGTCAGTCTTCAAAATTATGAATGACTGGGAAACTATACTGGCCCACAACACGTCCGTCCCTAGCAGTGTACCCGACACTGTATGAAGATGATTGGTCAATGTCTGGTATGGAATTCGTAAAGTGAATCCGACTCGTGGTGAAGGGGGAACGCACAATGACCGCCATAGTCATTGTGCGTTCCCCCTTCACCACGAGTGGGATTCACTTTACGAATTCCATACCAGACGTGTTCACCGTGGGGTTTTAGTCGGTAAAAATCCGACACTACCTCGATCTCCCACCTCAGGAGGCCGAGGTGTCTATGAAGATTTCCCCACGCTAAAAAAAAAAAAAAGCGTGTCTGTGCAAAAAACGAGTCAAACAGAGCGCGTTAGATTTTACCTGCCTGTCAAAAAGGTGGTCCCACTTAATTGCGAATATCTCGTGTTGCGAAAGTCCGATTTGATAGAAAATCACATCAAATTAAAGATAATTGAATTACCACCAAAAGGTCCTGACAAAATTTTCAAATCGATTCAATAATTTGGGTAAAATCGATGGAAATATGTGATCAACGTCATTTTTTCGACCGAAATTGAGATCGAAAATTCATTTAATCATCTGAGAACAATCGAAATAGCAACGATGGGCCCAGTTTCACATTTCTTGCGTAGAGTCTGCACTTTTAAGGAAAAAATAAGCTGCTACTGAAGAAAATCTATGGATATCCCACTCTCTTACACCATTGTTTTTTTAAATCTTTCCCAACAAGATTTAAAACCAAATGAACATGTTCTATACATAACCTACAGAATTGTCAATACATTTCGTCGTACCCAATAAGTGATTTCTTACTAATATATTATAATACTCCTCGGTGATTCGATTGTTATACATCATGTTCCCACACGTACATACATATGCATACATACGTGTGTATTATTTCCTCTGGTTAATTCGCAATTTTGAAATGGAAAAGCAAGTACTCGGCTCGGCTCGCCGAAGATCGTCTACCCTCGCCAACCGGTGATCATGAGCGTTCTCACGGCGCGTGGATCGGTTAGCCGGCTCGGCTCGCCGATGCTCGCTCAGGATCACGAACCGGCGATCCATGAATGTTCTCACGGCGCGTGGGCTCGGCGAGTCTTGTGCCAGGCTCGCCGAGCCAACGCGCCGTCTGATTCAACCGAAAAATAGCTTGTACACCTGGAGGATGTCATAAATGCGGCCACTTTATTGCCTTTGGGTAAGGACCTCTTCCAACCTTTGCTAAAGCGACACTCGTTACTGTGACTTCGAGGTGGAAACATCGCGAGAGAACAAATTCGTAGTGTGGTGATAATTTCATTGTGCCGTGAGATGAATCGGAAATTGCTGCTTGCTGCCCTTGTGCTGCAAGAAGAAGATGACGATGACGCACTTCTGGTTGTCCATTGTGACGGAAGGAAGAGGAAGAGGAAAAGGAAGCAAGTGAAGGCCATGTACAAGGCTCGCGACACCGAGGGCTATTCAAACATTTTAATAACCAATCATTTATTGGAAGATGACCAAGCCTTCAGACAATTCTTCAGGCTAAGCAAGGAGCAGGTCGATTTGGTGTTAAACATGGTTGGCAACGATTTAACAAAACATCCGTGTGGGAGAGTGAAATCTCCAATTTCCCCCCAGGAAAAGTTGCTCCTCACATTAAGGTAAGTTAATTTTTCCAAGACGTATTTAATTTTTTCGCAACGTAAATTTTATTATAGTAGGTACCTGTTGTATAGTTTGACTGTAGTTAATGCAAAGTATCTAAGGTCTGGGTTAGGATAGTAGCTAAGATCTCATAATAATCACGCTCCGTAGAGTAATTTTCACGTCCACATGTTGTACGCTCTCGCCTCGCTATCTGCTTATTCTATATTTGGTGGGTCCCCGGGGACATCGCAGTCACAGATCATTAATCAATTGAAGCAAAGAAGCGTTTGCTTTAAAAATTAATTACGGTGGAAATATTTTAACCGTCATCACCATACTTTTAAAAAAGATCGAAGTAGAGTCGCAATACATTGATTTGCTGATTAATACTGTCCATTAGTTTTTCTCTTCCGATAGCTCTTGTTTCCAAAATATCCAGTCCAGTGCTGGAATCATTTGTGTGTGTTTTTGACACTGACCTTCAAACAGGAATATTCATCTCTGACTGTGTTTTTATAACGCTTTCATACCTTGCAGTTGTTTTTAGAATATTCATTAATGTTTGTGGAATGTTGCTATCCGTGCTGCTTCTAATCTGTTGAACCTCTTCGCTTTCTTCTATATTACGGCTGGTACTATGATAAAATATATAAATTAAATTTTTTAAATTTATCATACTTTATAATTCATATTGTGTTCCAAACAAATTTGCCTCCTGCAAACGAGAGGCATTCTCCAAAAAATTAGTTGCTCCAACAACGGGCATCATGTTTCCGTTATTGGTGCCGATCCTGCCTCGTATTTGTTGCTCTACTTCATTTTCATATATTTTTTGCAGGTTCCTTGCTACTGGGGAATCATTCAAATCCCTGTCATTTGCATTTAGGATTTCGCCGGGGTATATCGGCAGAATTGTAAAAGATACTCTTCGACATCTATGCCGCAGATTAGTACCAACATTTCTGCCGCAGCCCAGTGATTCGAATTTCCAAAAAATTGCTGAGCAATTCTCTGCTAAATGGAATTTTCCAAATTGCATCGGAGCAATCGATGGGAAGCACAATGTGTCCTCAAAATAGCGGATCGTTGTACTTCAACTACAAGAATTATTTCTCGATCGTGCTATTAGCATTAGTCGATGCCGACTATAAATTTATTGTAACTGACGTCGGATCCTATGGAAGAGAAGGGGACAGTGGGATATTCGAAAAGTCGGTGATGGGTCGACAGATTCGGACGGGAACATTCAACTTTCCCACGGAGAAGGCACTGCCAGGATCTGATATAGTGTTGCCGCACATCATCGTGGGTGACGAAGCCTTCAGACTGACGAAGCATATGATGAAGCCATATCCGAAGAATCAAGCTGCGGAAGATGAGACCAAGAAAATCTTCAACTATCGTTTGTGCAGAGCACGAAGGGTCTCGGAGAATGCGTTCGGACTGCTATCGCAGTGCTTCCGGATATTTTATTCTCCCATCGCGGTATCGCCGGACACGACGGATTCCATCGTTACAGTAACGTGTTGCCTGCACAATATGTTGCCTGACGAATATATACAAAATAATAGTACGAATCAACAAAATTCTGAAGCAGAATTACCAGCGGGAAATATGTTGCCGTTCGGTAGAGCAGGAGGCTTTGGAAATCAAGAAGGCTTCGGCGTACGGACCAAATTTCGGGAATATTTTAACTCACCACAAGGATCTGTGGCGTGGCAAGAACATTGTCTATAAAGCGGCGTAATATAACATAGTCCAACAGCTCTAAGCTGTATTTAGAGAAGGTTTAGCAACAACCGTGTTACGTATATAGAATTTCTATACGCCGCTTTCATCGAGCTCGCGTCTGTGAAGGGAAGACGCCCTAAAACCCTTTCGTTTATCAAACATTTCACTTAGGGGGTCATGATCTCGACCATCTAGATAACGACCACGGGAACGGAAGTGACACGACGATAACCCCGAAAGATTTCCTTATATGGAAAATTCCTAATGAACCCCCACTCATTTTTTGGGAGTATATAAACCCTTTGTTTTCTACCCTCTGTGGTTAAAAGTCATAGAGTCACGCGTAGAGTCACGTCGTGTCACGCTCGTACAGAGTTGGTTAAATCTAGCAAGATCGGGCAAAGTCTCCGTCAGAATCACAGTTAACCTCATAGAATCCGCAAGTCCGGTTTATATTCTATTTGGCACGTTGAAATAGCCGCTCATACGCCCCGCATCGCCAGTGCGTCAACACCGTGCAATTATTGGTAAATTATACACTTTATATAATTAACTAATCGCGACACTTACATTTGTACAATAACTGATTATTGAATATACGAATGGTGTTCACTTGTAAATCGAGTAGATTCGTTAAACCCATCTTTTACCCAGCGATCCTTATAATATTGGTAGCACTCACCCACTGATACAACTTTACCGCTCGAGTTGTATTAACTTTAATTAAGAGTTACGAGGCATTACTAACATTTCCCGCGACTCCCTGATTTCGTATCAGGTCCGTTCGCAAACTCTTTACCACAACAAACCATCTTCTCCAACCCAGTGGCTCCCCGATTTAGCATCGGGTTCGTCCACGAAACCTCACCCTCCTACGGCTCCCTGATTTCGCATCAGGTTCGTCCGTATCCTACAGCTCCCTGATTTCGCATCAGGTTCGTCTGTAATTCTACCAACTTCCGAACAGCTCCCTGGTTTCGCGCCAGGTTCGTCTGTAAATAATCCGACCTCCTAGCAGCTCCCTGGTTTCGCACCAGGTTCGTCTGTGAACTTTATCCTAGTGACTCCCCGATTTCGCATCGGGTTCGTTCACGACATTTCACAATCCTGCGGCTCCCTGATTTCAAATCAGGTTCGTCCGCGCTTGACTCCATTCCTAGAGGCTCCCTGATTTCACATCAGGTTCGTCCTCACCGTCAATAATCCTAGCGGCTCCCTGATTCCGCATCAGGTTCGTCCGCGCACCTAACTAATAAACTCATAAACCATATTCCCTAGAAAATATACCTCTCGCCGGCCTCTCGCGTTGCCGCAGCCCCGGCTCGTAACAACCGTAAGGTAATTTTTCATTTTTAAATTAAAATTACATACCCATCGTTTGGGTGTCATTGTGTAAATGAATTCATTTAATTGTTTATACAGGGTTTCCCAAAAATGACAGAGTCCCTCAAGAGGTGTGACTCGTGGAGTGATTTGAAACAACATTTCCCGTAGCGAAAATGTTCTCCGAGGGTTTGTTAACGACATATTAAGACAAAACCCCAACCAGAGTGCGAGTCTGTCAGCCTATCTGCCGCGGTAATGGGCTACGCGTTGGGCGTGAAAAGTAGCAAATTAAAAAGACGTAGCAATTCACCTGCACCTAGAACACCCGTGTCACCGGATCACTGTACCGAACCTAGTCACTGACGGACGCGCATAGTGCACAGCTAGTCCTAAGTATATGACCTAGGCCAAGCGTAACAGGTATATTAATTTAATATTATTAACGTCACAACCAAATTCTATATTGAGAAGTAATATTGGAATTTGCATTCGTAATTATTCAATTGCTAAGTTACTATTCGTTTTTATATTTTAATTAGTTTTTCCTTAATAATGTTTTGCAGTTTTGGCCACTGGAATGTCTTTTAGAGCATTGGACACTACAGAATTTTTTGCTTTATGAGAATACCAACAACGACAATGGCATATAAAAGCAAAATTTTAAATCATGAAATAGCCTGCCGCTGAGTCTTGGGTCGCTGGTTTCGAGACAGTTTTCTTGACACGCTACAGACTCTTCTGGTGCGTTGTAATATTGCCGAAATTTGGTCCGTACGCCGAAGCCGTCTATATTCCCAAAGCCTCCTGCTCTACCCAACGGCAATATATTGCCCGCTGATAATTCTGCTTCAGAATTTTAGTGATTCTCACTATTATTTTGCATATATTCGTCACGCAACATATTGTGCAGGCAGCACGTTACTGTAACGATGGAATCCGTCGTGTCCGGCGATACCGCGATGGGAGAATAAAATATCTGGAAGCACTGCGATAGCAGTCCGAACGCATTCTCCGAGACCCTTCGTGCTCTGCACAAACGATAGTTGAAGATTTTCTTGGTCTCATCTTCCGCAGCTTGATTCTTCGGATATGGCTTCATCATATGCTTCGTCAGTCTGAAGGCTTCGTCACCCACGATGACGTGCGGCAACACTATATCAGATCCTGGCAGTGCCTTCTCCGTGGGAAAGTTGAATGTTCCCGTCCGAATCTGTCGACCCATCACCGACTTTTCGAATATCCCACTGTCCCCTTCTCTTCCATAGGATCCGACGTCAGTTACAATAAATTTATAGTCGGCATCGACTAATGCTAATAGCACGATCGAGAAATAATTCTTGTAGTTGAAGTACAACGATCCGCTATTTTGAGGACACATTGTGCTTCCCATCGATTGCTCCGATGCAATTTGGAAAATTCCATTTAGCAGAGAATTGCTCAGCAATTTTTTGGAAATTCGAATCACTGGGCTGCGGCAGAAATGTTGGTACTAATCTGCGGCATAGATGTTGAAGAGCATCTTTTACAATTCTGCCGATATACCCCGGCGACAGGGATTGGAATGATTCCCCAGTAGCAAGGAACCTGCAAAAATATAGCCAACCACAGCTGGTATGTTACAGTCACAATAAAATTCTACGTATATTGAGAAGTAATTTTTGAATATCCATTTGTAATTATTCAAATGCTAAGTTACTATTTGCTCTTTTAAATTAAGTTTTCCATATTTAAAATAATATTTTAGATTTTTGTCCACTGGAATGTATTTTCGAGCATTGGACACTACACTACATACCCAATCGTGTGCTTTGTGAAGATAGCAGCAACGACAATGGCATATATACGCAAAATATTTCATCAGGAAATTGTCTGCCAAAAGAAGTTGTAACGATCAGCAGTGAAGGCGTTATGCAAGACCGAATAAACAAATTCTGCAGACTGGCTCATTTCGCCTGCTGGAGAAGTTCCTTGGCAATATGAAGCCATAATAAAATAATGTTTCAGTATTTGATTTATGTAAATATTTATATTATGTTTCAATGTATAATACGTTTTGATTTTTAAAGTGTTAAATTTTAAAGTGCGTTTCCACTTTTGTCACCGGCCATTTTTATATCGTATATAATAGGATTATTTTGAACATCACAAATCAATTGTTCTTCTATAATCTATCTTACATCTGGAATTATATGGCGTACGAAAACGCGTTGCAATTGATAACTGTTTTATTTTGTTTGGCGAAACGCGGAAACGTACCGCATTACTGTTAAATATTATAATTTGCTACTACATAAACCACTACTGTCATCGAGTAGAGAGTATCAGAAAAATTTAATTGATGAAAAATCTCCGCAAAATTCCGTGTATCTAATTAAAATTTTGTACAAAAATCCAAAATAATTCGATGACATGGTTGAAACAATAATTTATTCCATAAATGTTGTAAAGTTGACAAAAATATATACGGTTACTTATTTATATTTACGTTTCTATTTTTCAAAAAGCATGTATTTCACTTTTGATAACTCACGAATACTGTACATATAATAAATTGACACAGAAAAAAATATATTGCTAATGTTACAGTCACACTGAGTAAAAGTAGCCTACAGACTACCTTTCCAATAAGTTTACTCTCCTTGTTTGGGAATGCAGTAGTTCCCAAAGCCGCCGCACTTACGCGCGGCGCAGCACCTCCTGGGCGCCAGGCGCGCGGCTGATCGACGATCGATTTCAGATCGATACTCGCCGTCAGGCGGTGAGCCAATCAACGCTCGCCACGTCCGCTCGATCAGCCAATCGACACTGGCCTTGTCCGTTCGAGTAGCCAACCGACGCTCGTCTTCACCGTTTAATCAGCCAATGAGCCTCCACCTCATAGCCGTTGCTTTTTGGGCTTTTCAAAAAGCGACGCTACTTCGCCATTCTTTGTTCGCAGCGAGTAGAGTAAAGACGTGTTTTTGCAATTCTTATCTTTAACGTTGTGCACTATTCACAAAGGCTCAAAATCTTTGTGCTCATTGAACCCTTTTGCTCACGGTTCAAATACATTGTGTTAAGTGTTTTGTGGGGGCTCAGTGGCAATCTTCGCGATCGCGCATTAGACAATTTGTATCGCGATAGAATTGCATTGTGTAAGAGGGCTCAACGCTCTGAGATTAACAATCACCGCGCATCACCATCGCGTGGCGTTTTAATAAACGGACAAGAACGTTTTAAATCAGTGGGCTTTCTTTGCACCTTTCTCACCGTCCTAACCTAACTTTTGAACCACGTGCTCAATCGTGACCTTCGCGAACACTCCTGCTTCTGTAATACTAACGATTCTCGGGGGGGGGGGGGGGGGGGGGATTTGTAGCAAAAGTATCAGACTTAAAAATATTAAATTATGCGTCACTAGAAAGGAATAGGTTTATCCTATTTTTGCCACAATTTAATTCCGATATTTTAAAAGAAACACCCAAATGCCATTGACTTCTTCAATCCGGCAGATAAACAGACCACGATGTACATATAAGAAAAATGGCTAGTCTTTCACTGTCTTCGACGGTCCTCGAGACCTCATACAACAATAAACCCTCTTTTCAAGTGCTCGAAAAGGGCCTCCTGTGGTGCGGCGCGTCGTTGCAGCAGTGGTGGGGGCCATGGCGTCGACGCTTAGGTATAGGAAATACCATTTGCGACGACGCCAGTTGCAATCGCTTGGCGGCTGTAGCCGCCAGTCGCGGTCGCTGGCGACTCCAGCCGCTCATTGGAACGGCCACCTTAAAACACTTCGCCGAGGTGCTCCACGTAGATACTGTAGAGTCCGTACACCACGAACCACCCACGGCTCTATCTTGGACGAGACAATTGAAACGTTTCGTGCCCTTGGCGAACGTACGCGACTTGCTCTAGAAGCAGAATCTAGCGAAGAACGCAGAAATACGAACGTGTTACCCATTACTTCGAGTCACGCCGGACACTTAACCGCTAGGAGACTATATCCGTTTGACGAATTAGATTATAGTTTAATACCAAGCGGAGAAATAACTCTCGAGCCTAACATGTCGCAAACTCCCTCGACGGCCGCGCCCGGAAACACGGAACAGGGTGCCGCCGGAAGCGGAGACCGACTTGCGAACGTAGAAACGCTACTCGCGGGAATAACTACCACACTGGCTAATATGACCGACAGAATGTTAGTAATAAACGAGAGGTTAGGAGCGATACAGGCTATGCAAGGGCCGACACAAGACTCGATAGACCGAGAAATAGAGAGGTTAAGGGACACCCTGAACACTACGCACGCAACCCCCGGCCCCTCAGGCAGGGCTACGGTCCACTTTTATCAACCCCGCGGCCCCGAGGAAGAACCTAGGCGCGCTAGTCTTTTCGTTCCCACTGAATTCGAACCAAACGACTCACACAACATACCGACGGTACTAGACGATCGACGAGTATTCGGGGCACTTAAAACTGTACCCCTATTCGACGGAAAGGACTCCAAACGATTACCTGGGTTCCTAACCGCTTGCAAATATGTATACTACACCTACCCGACGGCCGAGGAAAAGGCACAGATTTTGCGAGGAATAATAGCCACACGGATTGAAGGAGACGCCTTAGACGAAGTACAGACGCGTCACATAAGGTCAATACAAGACTTAGAGAACGTATTAACTTCAATTTATAAGCCGCCACGTACAGCTTCAACCGTGCAAAAGGAATTACTGTATAGTAGGCAGGGTACCAATGAAAACGCGCATCAATACGGAAATCGAGTATCAAAATTGTTAAGGGAGCTAATCGCGACCGGAATTAACGATAAAGCCAGTCTGATAGAAAAATCCACAACGGTAAAGGTATTCAAAGATCAGACATTGAGTATAATCGAGGACGGGCTCCGCGACGACGTGAAGGTCCTAGTAAAATCACGAAGACCTGCTGACCTACAAGAAGCAATCGCGATAGCCATAGATGAAGAGCGGTCGATCACGAGACGACCAGCCACGCGTGGGACAAGTTCTTATTCGCAAACTCAACAAAATAAAAGCAAGACAGCAGCTCGATACTGCAACACTTGTAAACGATCGGGGCACGACACTAAGGAGTGCTGGAAAAATAAAGATAAAGATAGGCAAACTGGGAAAAATTTTTTTTCGGAAAACAACCGGCGAGTACAAACCGTAAAAGCCAAAAATGATAAATCAACAGGACGTAAAACAGAAGAGCATCGACCGGCCTCCGAAGAAAAACGACGATCCCGAAGCAAAAGTGCTGATCGCGAGCATTCCGCGAAACACAACCGCGATAGGTCGCCGACAAGGTCGCCGACAAGGTCGCCGAAACGCGACTCACCGTCCCGAGAAACCGCGAAATCCTTCCGTATGATTAAAATAGGATCCCTCTCCAAGGATGGACACACATCGGATAGGATAGAGGTAGAAATAGAGGACAGTAAAAATAAACAAGCCATAATGTTGATAGATAACGGGGCAGAAGTATCTCTAATTGCTAAAAGAGCGCTCCCGGACAACCTGGAAATGGAAAAAACCAACGTCCGCCTTATGTCATTTTCAGGGGAAAAGATAGAAACGCTAGGGAAAATAGATGCCACGTTTAGTATAAATGGGAAAAAAGTAATACATCCGTTATACGTAGTAGACGGATATACGTTGACAAACGCAGACGGGATACTAGGGGTAGATTTTCTTAAAAATAACGGAATAACAATAAATTACCCCAAGCAAAGCTTATTGGTAGACGAAAAACCATGGAAGGAATTAATCAGAAGCATGGAAATAACCATACCCGCGCGCACACAACAGTTAATAATGATTCCTACGGATAGTATTAAAGATGGCATAATAGAAAAACAGCAATTAGCGGAAGGCATATATTTAGGAGAAGGATTAACAAGACCCGAAAAGGGAAAATGTGTGGCCTGTATTATGAATACAACCAGAGAAGAAAAAACAATAATTGTACCGCGGACTCACTTAAGCGAAATACCGGATAGCGAAATAATTAACTGCAGCGACAGCGCCGCAGCTGTTCGGGCCTTGACCGCGAAGGAATCGCTGACAACGCGCATTGCTCGAGTTAAGGAAAAGGTAAACCGCGGGCACATGAATAAAGAGGAAAAGGAATCAATGAATGAAATATGCGAGGAGTACCACGATACGTTTCATTTACCGGGAGATCGACTAACATTGGCCACCGTAACCGGCCACCGAGTCCCCGTAAAAAGCGACACAGCACCCTGCAATGTCAAACCGTATAGATTACCCGAAGTCCACAAGCGGGAAGTACAGAAGCAGGTGGAGCAGATGCTGAAAGACGGCATCATCCGACATAGCTCCAGTCCATGGAACGCACCATTATTAGTGGTACCCAAAAAACCCGATTCGGAGGGAAAAATCAAATACCGCGTAGTAGTCGATTATAGGAAACTCAATGAAGTCACCATAGGAGACTCATTCCCACTACCAAATATCACGGACATACTAGATCAATTGGGGAAAGCACAGTATTTTACCACTCTTGATTTGGCGTCCGGATACCATCAGATTCCGATGGACGAACGCGATAAGTGCAAAACAGCATTTTCGACTCCACAAGGCCATTACGAATTTAATCGCATGCCTTTCGGACTAAGAAACGCGCCCGCGACGTTCCAGCGGGCCATGAACGCCACACTTATCGGATTACAGGGAATAGACTGTTTCGTTTACCTCGACGATATTGTCGTCTACGGAGCAAGTTTAAAAGAACATAACAAACGACTACCGGAAGTTCTAAAAACTCTACGCAAATATAATTTAAAGCTACAACCAGAAAAATGCGCAGTTATGCGAAAGGAAGTAGGTTTTTTAGGGCACATAATTACCCCCGAAGGGATCAGACCAAACCCAGAGAAAACGAAAGCGGTAAAAGAATTTCCTGTCCCAAAGAAATTGAAAGAATTACAAGCTTTTCTAGGGTTAGCGGGATATTACCGTAGATTCATTCCAGAGTATTCAAAAATAGCTAAACCCCTATCTAAAATCACAAGCAATAAAGTCGAATTCACATGGACAGCCGAACAGCAAAATGCTTTCGACACATTAAAAGAGGCACTGACCACGGCACCCCTGCTAATCTACCCAGATTTCACAAAAGAATTTATAGTAACTACCGACGCATCTGGCGTAGCGATAGGTGCAATACTATCACAAGGAAAAATAGGCGAAGATAAACCAATAGCGTACGCGAGCCGGGTATTAAATAAAGCAGAAAGAAATTACAGTACAACGGAAAAGGAACTGTTAGCCATCGTGTGGGCAGTCAAACACTTCCGACCGTATGTCTATGGTACCTCATTCAAAGTAGTGACAGACCATAAGGCATTGGTATGGCTATTTAGGGTACAAGACCCAGGATCCAGACTAATAAGATGGAAAATTCTATTAGCCGAATACGACTACGAAATAATTCATAAATCGGGAAAAAATAATACCAACGCGGACGCGCTAAGCAGGAATGTGCACACAGTACAGAACGAGGAAGTAGAAAAAGAGAAGCCAATCGAAGTCCACGACGACGAAACCAAGCAGCAAATTCTCTACGAATACCATTGCACGCCCACAGGAGGACACCAAGGTATCCAGCGTACTACGAAGCGAATAAAACAAAAATATAAATGGCCAGGCATGAATAAAGATATTGAGGAATACATACGAAAATGCACCATCTGTCAAAAAAATAAACTAGGTCAAAAAACTAAGGCTCCAATGGAAATTACGGATACACCTAGAGAACCCTTGGAAAAAGTAGCGCTAGATATAGTAGGACCCCTGCCGGAAAGCGAACAAGGAAATACATGCATACTGACATTTCAGGACCTTCTCACAAAATTCAGTAAGGCAATCCCTCTGCCTAATCAAGAAGCAGCAACAGTAGCCAAGGCAGTCGTCGAAAAAATTATCTGCGAATACGGAATACCTGAAAAAATCCTGACAGATCAGGGAACAAATTTCCTGAGCGAAATGTTTAAAAATATATGCAAACTACTTCGGATAACTAAACTACAAACAACCGCGTATCACCCAGAGTCGAACGGGTCGTTAGAAAGATCGCACAAAACCCTAATAGAATACCTACGACATTACATAAATAACGATCAAACGGACTGGGATAGATGGTTACCCTACGCGATGTTCACCTACAATACAACCCCGCACACCGCGACAGGATTTACCCCCTACGAATTAATCTACGGAAGGGTGGCATCAATACCCTCCGCAATTAAAAACCCGCCTAAGCAAACTTATAATTATGACGACTACGCGCAGCAAACCAGAGAACGAATGAGGAAAGCTAACGAAATAGCCTGAGAACGACTCCGGCAAGCAAAAGAAAAATCAAAGGAAGATTACGATAAGAAAACGCGCGAAAGAGAATTTAAAATAGGCGATAAAGTTTGGCTTTATGATGAGGCGGTGCGACGCGGTAGATCAAAGAAACTAGATAACAAATGGATAGGGCCGTATGAAATAATAGAAAAAAACTCGAAAGTTAATGTGACAATAAAAAAGGGGCGTAAAATCCTACGCACTCACGCGAATAGACTAAAACACTTCATTGAATAATAATGGAAACAAAATAGCCTCGGAAAAGAAATGAAAACGAAACACGTGTCTTAAAAACTATAGGTGGGAGCAAGGAACTGGAGATAAAGGAAAATAATTGGGGAAACACAAATAACGGGTAAAAGAAAGTATACTTTACCAAAAAAAAAAAATGAAATAATTAATAATTATAAAATAATACAACACGCAAGGTAAAATCCTAAGGTTCACATAGGCCCCAATCTTCTCCCTGAAAAAAGAAACAAGACAAATTAGAATGAGAACATATCCTAAGAATAAGAGAAGAAAGGCTAAAAGAAAATTACTCACTTCCTCATCCATACGCGGCAGTCCGAACAAGCGACGCAATCCAAAAGTGTCGCAAGGAAGGGCCCATGACGGGAAACCTTCCTCCCACAAACTATGGAGAAACTCCCGGCGCACACGTCGCTCCCCCCGGAGCGAACACATCTCCCGGATAAGGATGTAACCAGCAGGGTGATGACTGGATACCTCCTGTGAAAAAAAAGGGGGGGGGGCAAGGACTGACCGGGAAGGGAAGTCAAATAAAGAGTACACGAAAAAAGGGGAAAAATGAAATATATTAAAAAATTACAATTTGAAAAAAGGGGGGGGCAACAAACATTATTGGCCCCAGTCCTCATCTTCCAGCTAGGAAAACAAAAGAAAAGGGAGGACCATTAAAATCAGAAAAGAACAGGGAGTACCAGTAAAGTGTCACCACAAAAGGATACTTACTTCCACTCTCAGTGGGGGCTCCCCAAAGAGCCGCCGGAGACCAAACAGGTCCACAGATTGGTATTACTCAGGGTACCCTTCCTCCCACAGCATCTGCAAATACCGGCGGTGCTGCTGTCTCACCAACCGTAACTCGCACATCTCTCGCACGAAAATATATCCCCAAATCTGGCGCCTAGCAAACATCTAACAGGAATGGCAGAAAAGCAGAAATCAGTAATTATAATAAAAAATTAATTTTGAAAAACGGATAACTAGTAACTGTACTTACCGCGCGCAGGGCCTCAGGATACATTGTAACACAAAAAAAAAGTAGAGGTATTCAATTAAACTTCACTGGCGCCGGTACAACGGAGTTGCAAAAACGAATTATAATGAGCAAAACTCGCGATCAACCTAATATATATAGTAGGCGCGAATCAATCAAAATAGGAGGGGATAGAATCCAACTTCGCTGTTGCAGGATGACCGTCCTAGCGGGAGGCGAAGCGGCGCCAACCGGCAGCCAAGCCTCATATACAATATCACCGATTAAGCATAAGGCAGGAATCCACTTTACGCACCTCGGAGAACTGCACATGGTAACCGATTCGTGGAAGATCGTGACCCACCTAAAGATGGACACCCTCCTCGAAAGGAATCGACAGATAGCCTCGTATATTAATCAATTACAGTATCGTTGTGAAAACGAAATCGCAATTCAACCCACGTGCGGAGAACACTTAAGCCCTCTACTCAGAAGGGCAGAAAAATTGTATAAAAGGGTAAACCAGGTATCGGAAATGCTCAACTATGTACCGAACGAGCGACGGGGATTAATTAACGGAATAGGGACCTTAGCCAAAACAATATTCGGGACTATGGACGCCAATGACGCCGAACAGATTAATAACCATTTGTCGCGATTGGACGGAACACAAAGTACGTTAATGGCCGCCATGAAAAAACAGGTCCAAATAACAAACAACACGCTGCATCACTTGCATGACGCGGAAAAAACGATACAGCGTAACGAGGAAGTACTAGCAAAACAGACGAGACTATTACGTACACAGATTGAAACGACCGTACTTCAACAAACGCGAAGAGCTGACGTAGTAGATCACTTTATTACGTTAAATGCCCTACTGACCGACCTGACTCAGGACGTAGACGACGTGTTGCAATATTACACCGGTCTCAAAGGAGGCATCATCAGTACAAACGTACTGGCTAGCGCGCAAATCACTAAATTATTACAAACCGCAGTACAGCATCTCCCGAATGGACTCACATTTCCGATAGCACCTAACTTAGAAAATACTAATGTAATCGAGAAATTATCATCGGTCACCGCATATTTCGATAGGACCACGTTGATAGCAGTAATAACCGTTCCCCTCATTTCCTCACAAACATTCACAGTGATCGAGGCAACCCCAGCCCCAATTCACGTGCACGGAAATTCATACGCGGTATTAGTAATAAGAACGCCGATACTCGTCATTGACGCAAGCAGCAACCAATATGTGCTCACCGATCAAGACGAGTTAAAGGGTTGTAAACGAGTAGTCACTCAATATTACTGCGATCAACCAATGTTAGCGCATAACGTAAATAACGACCTCGAGTGCGAAGCAAGCCTATGGCTGCAACCCGCGGATGAGTCCCCTAAAAATTGCGAGATAAAACACATTGCAGCGAATCATACAATGTGGATAAGAACCTCAAACGCGGACACGTGGATTTTTGCGACGCACCAGCCCGAAACACTAACTGTACAGTGTAACGAACGACAGCCTGAGCACGTCAATATAGATAAAACAGGAATCCTCAGGATCACGGGAAATTGTAACATCCGAAGTAAAGACGTAGTATTAAAAAAGCGACAAACATCGTACAGCCAAGAATTCGAATTACCAACTGCGCCACGTTACGACATAACAGTAGCGCTAAACGCAACGCGAACAGACAAACCAGCGCACCCTCTCTCGCGTTTCCAATTAGATAAACTCCTGAAAAACCCATCTGAATTTTCAGCACTGTATAGCCAGCTTAACCAAATAGAAAACGAGTTAACTACTAACAGCTGCAAAACAGAACTGGCGACTTGGCAAATTGTACATCCGACCACGTCAACTGGCGTACTAGTAATACTTATCATACTCGTCATGTACTTGTTAACACGCGACTACCAATTGCGCCGAAAACTACAAATTCCCAGACCGGCGAAACGAGGGAAGACCAGGAAGTCAACGAGCTCACCCAACACAGCACAAACCGAAGACAACGCCGCGGACCCACTGTACGCCGCGGCCAATTCAATTTAGGGCGCAGGGGAAATTGCCAAAATTGTAAAATTTCCCCTAAGCACCCTTCCCTTAAGGGGGGGGGGGGGGGGGGGGATGTTGTAACGAGGCCAACGACCATACGTTACAACCGCCGCGCATTCCGATATCACGCGCGAGCGCCAAAGCGCGGGCAATAACCCGCGAGCACCATCAGCGCTTCCCCCAAAATCGCCGAAGAACGAGCCAAAGGCGGTGACCCCTCTGGTCCCCGCTTCGTCCCGATTTAGATATAAGAACTCCTACAAGCTAGGGGACGACGTCTTTGTAATTAGCGCTTAACCGCTACAGTACGCGCATAGCCTGTCACCCAGATCGGGACAGAATAAACTTGTTTAACCTCACGGTGAGTTCCAACTCTTTAACCCGCAACGATCCCCTACCTTCGGTTTCAAACCGAATCCTTCCGTCCCGGCACACTCTCCCGAACCTTCGGGGCCCGTTGGACGACGAACGGAAGGACGATCCGGAGCAACCCGAGATTCTAGGCCAGAATCTCGCCCCCAGGCGTCCAGACACAACAGTTCTACCAGCCCGTCGGATTGGGGGTGTAAAGGGGTTGTTCGCGTCTTCCTGATTCCAAGCAGCTTCATCAATTCTTTGAACACGGAGGATTCAAAGTTCCTCCCCTGGTCCGTGTGGATCTCCAAAGGTACACCATGACGACAGACTACGTTGTGCAGGAGAGCTCTTGCCACCGTGATAGCTCGCTGGTCCGGCATCGCGATTACCTCCGGCCACCGGGTAAAGTAATCCGCCACGACCAGGATGAACCTGTGGCCGGCCTGGGACCTCGGGAGCGGACCCACAACGTCCATGGCAAGCCTCTCGAACGGAGCTCTCACGTTGTACACTCTCAGGCTCCCTGCTCCCCTTCTCCGTGGTCCCTTCTTCGCCGCACAGGTGTCACACCGCCGGCACCACTCTTGCACGTCCTGTCGACACGTAGCCCAGAAGAACTGCTGGCGGATCTTCGCCAAGGTCTTATTCACCCCGAAGTGTCCAGCTACTGGTGTATCATGGTACTCCCTCAGTACTTCTGCAACTCTCTCTCGCGGCACCACCAGGAGCCACGAGGTCGTCGCACCATCCTGGGACTCCCATTTCCTAAAAAGCAAACCTTCATGAACTTCCAGCGAATCCCAGATGGACCAGTAATATTTCAATTGTGGAGAGAACCGAGCCACGTCTTGCCAGACGGGCTTCTCCCCCTCTCCCTTCTTCTTTAGGATAAAGCCTATTTCTTCATCCTTCTCTTGGTTTCGTTTCCATTCCTCTGTGTCCTCGTCGCAGACTATCCGATGAATCCTCTTCACTGTTTGTCCTTCCTCTTCCGCTTCTTTCTTCTCCATTCGAGTACAGTTCTTACAATCTTCGCTGCAAGGTCTTCTGGAAAGTTCATCGGCGTTTCCGTGGGACTTTCCTTCCCGGTGACGAATCTCGAAGTCGTATTCCTGTAGTCGCTCGATCCATCGTGCGACCTGTCCTTCCGGCCGCTTGAAGGTCAGCAGCCAACGAAGCGCTGCATGATCGGTCCTGATCAGGAATCTTCTTCCGTAAAGATAATGATGGAAGTGTTCGATGGACTTCACTACTGCCAGCAGCTCTCTTCGGATAACGCAGTAGTTTCGTTCCGCTTTTCCCAAGGTCTTGAAGAAGTAGGTTACGACCCTTTCTTGTCCATCGTATTCCTGAGAGAAAACGCCACCTATTGCGAAATTAGAGGCGTCCGTATCCAGAATGAAATCTCTGTCAATCCTAGGGTAGGCCAGTACCGGAGCTCCGGTGAGTCTCCTCTTTAGCTCCTCGAAAACTCCTTGGCAATCCTCGGTCCGTTTATAATTTTGTTTGGCCTCCGTGAGGCGATGCAGGGGCTTGGCTATCCTGGAAAAATCCCTGACAAACTTCCTGCAGTACGTGCACAATCCTAAGAAGCTCCTTAATTCCGTAACGTTCTTCGGTTGTGGCCATTCCGAAATTGCTTTAATCTTGTCTGGGTCCGTTCTGACTCCGCTCTCAGTGACGATGTGTCCTAGATATCTCACTTCGCGACAGAAGAAGGAGCATTTCTTGGGGCTCATCAACAGTCCAGCTTGCCGTAGCCGCGAAAACACTGTCCGAAGGCGTACCAGCTCCTGTACAAAGTCATTTCCGTAGATGATGACGTCGTCCAAGTAAACCAGGCAGATTTTCCAGGTCAGGCCCTGGAGTACGTCTTCGATCAGTCGCTCGAATGTTGCAGGGGCGTTGCAGAGTCCAAAGGGCATCACCCTGAACTGCCGCAGTCCTGTCCCCACCGAAAATGCAGTTTTCTCCCGATCCTTTTCGTCCATGGAGATCTGCCAATATCCGCTCTGCAGGTCCACGGTCGAAAACCACGATGATCCGGCCAGAGCATCCAGGGTATCCTCAATGCGGGGCAGCGGATACGAGTCTTTCTTCGTAATCTCGTTCAGACGACGGAAATCCACGCAGAACCTTATGGTGCCGTCCTTCTTCTTTACAAGGACGATCGGGGAAGACCACGGGCTCCGGGATTTCTCGATTACGCCTTGCGCCAACATTTTCCTGAGTAATTCTTCCACTTCTGCTCGCCGGTGAAGTGGCAACCTCCGCGGTGCCTGTTTGATTGGGCGGTGATCTCCGGTGTCAACGGTATGCTTGACCCGGTCGCAGCTCCCGATCTGCGCCGAATCCGCCGCGAAAACATCCCGAAATTCGCAAAGCAGCCCAGCAAACAACTCCTTCTGTCCTTCTGACAAACCCGACGAGCAGCGTGTGTACAGCTCCTCCAAATGCTGTGGCACGACCATCTTGCTCACTTCTTCTGGTTTCTTCTTCTCCGCACTCGGCTCACCGAATGGTATCTCTGGTTTGCCAGGAAAGCACAGCACGTTCCGAGAAAGGTCAAGGCTGCAACAGTGCTTCCTCAGGAACGCCGTTCCCAAGATGCACTTTTCTACCATCTCTACGACGTAGAAGTCTTCCACGCTCGACAGTTCTCCCACGTTGATTTCCAGGCTCTTTCTTCCAAAGACTTTCAATTTTTCCTCAGTCGTGGAGCGGATGTCAAGACCTGCGGGAACGAGGTCCCTCGATGCGCACAATTCCTTACCCAGAAGGTTGATAGGGGCACCGGTGTCTAGTATAATTTTGCAAAGCTTCCTATCGATCATCCCACATACAAAAATCTCGTCAGTCGACCTCCTTGGACACCCAGTCGCCTCTTGCATCGCCACGTTTCGAATGACCGGGGGACTGTCCTCTCCAGAATGGCGTCTCCCCCTTACGCCGTCCTCTTGGCGTTTCCCTCGGCTGGCCTCTTCGGAGGGACTGTTGTTTGCCCGTTCGTGGCTCTGAAGTACTCCCTTTGGAAGTGCCCCGTCTTGCCACAAGTCCAACAAGTCCTCGTCCGATCGGGTGTGTTGAGTGTGTTGAGTGTATTGGGCCTCCTCCTCCTCTCCGGGGTGTTGGGTCTTCTCCTCTTTTCTGGACACTCAAAATCGTTGGAGGATTTAACCCTCCGTTTTTCCAAGTACCGTTCTCGGCGGTGAGTCATCGCCTCGACAGCCTCAATCTCGAGAGCCCTGGTCACGGCAGCCCTCAGAGATGCAAACCCGCCGAGCCGCAGCTCCCGCTGCATGACGGAACTCGACAACGCCGTCACGAACTGCGACGCGGCGAGCCTGTCGCAGGTTTCTGCCGGGCAGTCGGCGAAGGCGGCCTGTGCCAAGCGTTCAATCTTGGTAGCCAGCGAGGAGATGCTCTCATCCCCCCGCTGCCTATAACTCTGGAAGAGCACATAGCTCAGGTTGGACAGATTTTTCGCCCCGTAACGGAATTCAAGGGCCGAAGCCATATACACGAAACTTTCGCGTTGGGCAGCGGAGAGCGTCGTAAAGGTGGGATCTCCTAACCGCGATTGGTCGCTGCGATTGGTCGCAGCGATTTGACCCAACGACTGGCCCTAAGCTGAATCTCCTTGCCTGCGACCAGGAGTGTGCTCGGGACGGGCCGGAAACTTTCGGGCGAGATCGGGTGGGGCCCGAGACTCGATTCGGGCTACAAGCATAGCCGTCATGAGCGGGCAATTTGATTTCAGGTTGGCTCGGTAAAACTCGGACGCGATCGGACGATATCGTTACCAGTAATAATAGATCAAAATTATTACCCTAGAACATAGAAAAATGATGTTTCTTACACGTTAATTTGAAATAATAAAATATTCGCCTTTCTGTATATTGTTGTTACTATGAAACATCAAGGAAATATTCCTTTCTGTATGCTTATAGTTGTTCGTACGTTTTCTATTTTAAATCTGAATCTATCCCGAAAAAGATAATACCCCATATATCCCTTTTACATAAAGTACTAAGTATGCAGTATATTTTATTAAGATTTTAAAATATTGTCGATATAAAAATAGTCTTCTTCCCAAGTTCTGAACATGGTATTTATTTATGTCCATATACGTACTTAAATAAATACCATGTTCAGAACTTGGGAAGAAGATTATTTTTATATCGACAATATTTTAAAATCTTAATAAAATATACTTCGTACTTAGTACTTTATGTAATGGGGATATATAGGGTATTATCTTTTTCGGGATAGGTTCAGATTTAAAATAGAAAACGTACGAACAACTATAAGCATACAAAAAGGAATATTTCCTGGATGTTTCATAGTAACAACAACATACAGGACGGCGAATATTTTAAAAATGAGCGGAACCTTTGAAGTCTTTACTTGACCTTGTCATTTAAACTGGTTGTCTATTCTTTGCTTGTAGCCCGAATCGAGTCTCGGGATCTCGAGCAATACGAAAGTATCGGGATTCCGCCCGAAATTTTCCGACCGTCCCTCGGGGCCAGGAACCCGAGCCTCGGGACGATCCACACACTCCTACCTGCGACCAAGTCCACTGCCACAGTGGGGCAGAATCCCAAGAAACAAGGAAACGAGTCAGAATTCAAAAGTTGTGGGAGGATTATGTATTTTTATATATTTATAATAATAATAATAATAATAAATCGTGTTTATTTTTTTATAATATTTGATACAACGCAGTGGAGGTAGAAACGCAAAGTACAGAATGGGCGAGGCTCAGCGTCGCTGTTATTCATGCCTGACCCGAATATTTCTTGTAAGCTAATAATATGAGCTCCTAAAAAAGGTAAAAACCCAAAAAGAAGACCCAAAAAGAAGCCAGAAATAAGGATTTTAAAAATTATAGAAAAAATTGTAGCTCAAAACATTCTATCCTCCCAATGGCCCACCATCTCTCACATCTTAATACGTCAGCGCGTGCTTTTGTTTTAATATTCCAACGCGTGTTTATATTCGAGAGATACGGGATCGGTCTCGAATTTGTCCTGAAGACGAAGCAGGGCGGCATCACGCGCATACCTGTAAAGTGCTTCCAAGTGCCACATTTTGTATGTGGGTGATGAATGTTTAAAATGTCGACGGAGTTGCAGCTTTCGACTGCGTAGGGCAAAAAATTGATCGAGGATAAGTCCTTTATGATTGTAAGAGCAGAGACTACAAGAATTACGGAGGGAAATAAAACGTGTAGAGAGAAGTGTCAATTAAATTAAACAGAACAGGTGAGGCATTTTTTTCTTTTTTTATTATTTCTAATTATATTTATTTATTCTTTCATCATACATTAGGCACTTACAGCCAATGGGGTATAAGTGACATTTTTTAATCTTTTCAATTAAGAACAGAAGTGGTTAGTTAACCCTCGGTTGTCACACCTACTTTTTCGAACGCCGTTGTCACACTGGGTCAATCTGACCCTGCCAATTTTCAGTCAGTTGTTATCGCAAATAATAACTATTAAAAAGTATTTGTTAAATTAAGTCTCAAAAATTCTGAGATAAAGTACGGTGCCGGTCGCACATCGGGCGCAAGCATGTGGGACATTGCATTTATGTCCCGTATACAATAACAAATGTGTCCTGATTGTCGTTGCAGTAAAAGAAAAAATAATTCGTATGAAAATACTTCTATTTTTACTTTTCTGGTCGCTTTCAGACACAAAAATGATTGTATTCGATTAGTAGTAAAAACGACCCTACCTCAAATTTCGACGGGTTTCAAACACGCACTGACGCTTCTACACAGTCGGGAAGTATTTCAACTTGTACAGAATACATGAAAATACTACTACATGTCACCATTAGTATAATTGAGGGCTCGGATGCAATAAGGGGACTAGCGCTCGAAAATGGGAAAAATAATTGTCCAAACGCTAAGAAATATTGGAAAATTAAATGTTAAACTGTATTTTAAAAAATATAGTGTTGTAAAGCTCGTCACGACACACATTTTTTCTATTTACAGTTTGTTTATCGAATCATTACTATTCGAGCAAAAAATTATAAATAAAATTTTTTTCATCATCCATAATCATTATTTCTTTAAACATAAATTGCGATAACTCGAGTAAATATTAAGGGATCGTTATGAGACTTAAAACATAACTTCAGTAAACTCTAGCGAAGTCGTAAAATGTATGCACAAAACCTTTGTGTTAAAAAATATAATAATATTTAATTAAAAAGAAATACTGGACATAACCCATTTTTTCCAACGTTCACCGTTAAAAAGTATCGCGGCAATTTTGAGGTACATATAACTTGCAGCGACAAAGTTTTTCCTTAATATACAAGGAAGATTTTCACCAATTTTCACACTGATTAATAAATAATTGTAGAAGATATAATGATATATATAAATCTCGCACGCCACCAACAGTCAGCAGCCGCGTATAATGCGCTATTTAGCAGTTTCAGCACTCGCGTTGACTGTTGGTGGCGCGCGAGATTTATATATATCATCATATCTTCTACAATTATGTATTAATGAATGTGAAAATTGGTGAAAATCTTCCTTGTATATTAAGGAAAAATATGTGTTCCAAAGCGTTGTCTATTGCGAACACAGAAGCCTTCGCTTCCGCAATTAAATGTGGCGGAAATGTTTTGACTGTCATAGCCATACTTTTAAAAAAAAGGGAAGTGGGATCAGAATCCTGGTCTGCTGCACTCATCATGTTATTGAGCAGTTTCTGCCTTTCCGCGGTGCTCTTTTCAAGCACATCCAGTATCAACTGAGAATTATTGCGGCTCCTTTTTGGGACTGAAGTGGGCGCATCCTCTAATGATCTTCTCCTTGGCGGAGAAATATCGATCTCTGACTGTGTGTCTACTCCGACAGATTCACAGCTTGCGGGAAGTTGTTCTACAACATCCATCGATGTAGTAAGAATGTCGCTATCCGTGCTGTTTATTCTTTCTTCAACCGCTTCTGCTTGTTGCATATTACTGTGGGTACTGTAATGAAATCAATAATATGAGTTTTTAAAATTTGTTGGATTTTAAAAATCACATTGTGCTTTAAAAACACCTGCCTTCTCTCGATAGGAACACGTTCCAAGAACTGCAGGCTGCTTAGCAACGCCCATTTGGTTTTTGGCTGTGCTGCCGACCCCGTACCATACTTACTGCAGCGTTTATGTTTCATGTAAGTGTCGCGTATGTTGCGCCACCTGTTCTTGCAGTCATCAACTGAAATAATTAAATAATACATTTTTTGCATGTTCGTTGCTACTGGAGAAACATTCAGGTCGTTATTATTTGTATTTGGTATATCGTATGGATACATACAGCGACTTACGGACGTATTCTGATACTCTTTGGAATGGAATAACTTTTGAAGTGAAACTTCTTTACACACGGTAGAGTGAATCGGCCAACGTGTAACGACACATTGTATATCTCTTAGAAAATTGCAGATTAAAAATTGATTTTAACGGAAAAACATGCTCTGACATTTCCTAAATGATGTCCACTACATAGGTTCCAACAATAAAAAAAAATTTACGTTTGGCCGTGATTTCGAACAAACCAGCCGCTGTGTGACACTGTATTGGTTAAATATTTAGATGAATTACAATCAATGTCACGTCCCGGGTGAGGTCTTTGGGAACGATGAGAAATGGGGAAGGAATGGGTGTCAGGCGCGAATATTAAATCCGTCACGCTGAGGGTTTTGTGGGAATGCCAGGCGCGAATATTAAATCCGTCACTCTGAGGGGTTTGAGGGAAGTCCAGACGCGAATCTTAAATCCGTCACTCTGAGGTTTGGGGTAGGAAATTTAGGCGCGAATCTGTAATCCGTCACTCTAAACGTTAAAGGGGAATCAGGCGCGAATGTCAAATCCGTCACACTGAGAATTTCTGGAGGCGATCAGGCGCGAATATTGAATCCGTCACTCTAATCGTTAAAGGAAGGTAAATATACACTTGGAGAGCACCCGTTATATTACTTTGTTTTGTTTTGGTTTCGGTAATAGGATTTACCGTTGCAGTTATATATATAAGAAACCACGTTTAGTTTTTCGTGGATTGCACGGCTCATGCAACAGTATGTTTGTAAACACTAGAGCCGTTCTCGCGTTCGGGTCATTCCACGCCAACTCAGACACTTTTCGGAGTAACATTTCGGATTTTGGTACAACTCAGATATGTTGTAGTCTTTAGTGATGCATAAACATATCTCGAAGGATTTTTGAAAATTTCAAAAATTGTGGATGTTACAGCTCTTTGAAATATAGTGTTTACTTATTTTCTAAAAATTGTAACTCTTGAACTAACAAACCGACAAAAATGACCTTTTGAGTGCTTGCAGTGGAGATATAAGAGTACCTAATAAAAATTATTTCACTGGAAAAAAACAAATTTTTAATCATTTATTTTGCAATTCTTGTAAACTAATGCAATTTTATAATTGAAGGCAACTTTTTAAAAAATTGAAAAAAATAGGAGGATATAGCCCTGTTTGTCCTCTTTATGGACATGTTTGGAACACGATGGAGACTTTAAAATTGGCCAAATGAAAATTATTTGAATGGAACGCTGCGTCAAGTCACTCCGGCTCGACTGGTCGTTCGGGTCGTGCGGTACTCGCAGCGGCCAAGCGGCTATACCTGCCACTTTTATATAGGGTAACAATGAGGACCGCTGCAAGGTTTAATATCGTTAATAGTTACTGAAAACTCACTCTTTGTCGATGGCACTTATTGTTTGAAACATTTAAGTTGCCATTGTTCAATGGAAACCACGAGAACGTGATGAGTATTCTTCCATCGGGAGAGAGTGGGATGTGATGGGATTATGTCAAAGGATAAATATTTTATCGTATTTTTGAGCGTCTTTTGGAATAAATGACCGGTTATGTAATTACTTATTTGATAATTGCTACAACTTTTGATATGTCACTCTATGAGTAGACTTTAGACAAAGACCGCTAGAAGAACAAATAAGACACCACAAAAATTGTTTGATTGAGCGACTGCCAACATTCAAAACATTCATTTTCAATTCAGCTCAATAAAACAATATCAAAAACATTCACGATTATTACTAGAGAGACGTGGACTTGCCAAAACAATTTCTGGAACGCGAAACTTTCATTAATTTATACAAACGGATACAGTGTCTTATTTAAAAGCTAAAGTCTATTCATACAGTGACAAATCAAAAGTTGTAGCAATTATCAAATAAGTAATTACATAACCGGTCATTTATTCCAAAAGGCGCTCAAAAATACGATAAAATATTTATCCTTTGACATAATCCCATCACATCCCACTCTCTCCCGATGGAAGAATACTCATCACGTTCTCGTGGTTTCCATTGAACAATGGCAAATTAAATGTTTCAAACAATAAGTGCCATCGACAGAGAGTGAGTTTCCAGTAACTATAAACGGCAATAAACCTTGCAATAAACCCTATATAAAAGTGGCAGGTATAGCGGGCTTGGCCGCTGCGAGTACCGCACGGCCCGAGCGACCAGTCGAGCCGGAGTGACTTGACGCAGCGTTCCATTCAAATAATTTTCATTTGGCCAATTTTAAAGTCTCCATCGTGTTCCAAACATGTCCATAAAGAGGACAAACAGGGCTATATCCTCCTATTTTTTTCAATTTTTTAAAAAGTTGCCTTCAATTATAAAATTGCATTTGTTTACAAGAATTGCAAAATAAATGATTAAAAATTTGTTTTTTTCCAGTGAAATAATTTTTATTAGGTACTCTTATATCTCCACTGCAAGCACTCAAAAGGTCATTTTTGTCGGTTTGTTAGTTCAAGAGTTACAATTTTTAGAAAATAAGTAAACACTATATTTCAAAGAGCTGTAACATCCACAATTTTTGAAATTTTCAAAAATCCTTCGAGATATGTTTATGCATCACTAAAGACTACAACATATCCGAGTTGTACCAAAATCCGAAATGTTACTCCGAAAAGTGTCTGAGTTGGCGTGGAATGACCCGTTCACGAACGGGAATCAGCTGTTGTGACAGCTTGATTTCGTTTGGGAATTTTCGCAAACAGATGACTAGACACAATAAATCGTAACGTGATTTAAATGGAAATTGTTTATTCAATTCGATGCACTGTTGGTGATTTTTACGTTATAATTATGCTCCAGGGATTTATCATTAGTACATGGCATTTATTATATACAATGGTTATTGAAACGTAAGAGTATGAATATGAGTTACATATGAATAAGTAATAATCAATTGTTATTGAAAGAAATAATATGAAATCGCAATAAGCGTAGACAAGACAATGCAATAAGCAGTAAATAAGATAAATAATATGAAATCGCTATAAGCATAGACAAGAAAATGCAATAAACAGTAAATAAAGTAAATGATATGAAATAGCTATAAGCATTGACAAGAAAATGCAATAAACAGTAAATAAAGTAAATAATATGAAATAGCTATAAGCATAGACAAGAAAATGCAATAAACAGTAAATAAAGTAAATGATATGAAATAGCTATAATATGATGAATTGCAATAAGCATAGACACGAAAATAACAATAATAATACAAGATTATGTGATGAGGATGATATGCAATGAAAAATGGTATGGTTTAAATGCTTACAATGAGTTGCGAGATGATTGTAACACAAAATATAATAGACTTTCTTGTTTTAACAATGATACTCGGTTGAATTGTTATCGTTGAAAGAGCACTTCTGTCTCGGTCTCCTCGTATTTATAAGGACGTTGCGGGGGTACGCGTGGTAGTGGCCTTGACACATTTCGGAATAAGACGCAGTAGGACTTCCGGGTGTTTTGTAAACAGTATAACTATTAATAGACATATTTATGTCACGTACGCCAAATATGTGTCGCAGTTGGATTTTTGGGGTTTTATGACTGTGAAAGGAGATACTCAACTCATCGAATGAATTTTTGGGTGTTTAATAGGAAAGGGGTTAAAGTGGCTTGGACTTCATGAGTCGTAAAGAGGGGATTGAGACTTGGTCTCGATTTAAGAGGGATTTGTAACGAAGGATTTGTTTGAATTGTTGGAGTTTTAATTTTATTTTGTGGTGGAACCACGTGCTGGTGAAGTAGGTTAAAATATATTTGTACTTTCAATCAGCCTTTTGTGTCTTATATTAATTCAATATTTATTTAGAGTAATGATACACTTAAGGAAACTGTACTTTAACACTTTAATAAACTAAATATCTATATAATAAGATTTCTCAATAACAATGTGTTCTCTTTGGTTGTCGACTTGTCGGCGTACAATACCGTTCTGCCTTCTTTGTTCTTCTATTCAAAAGTAACTATACTCTAGCTTGGCGCGCTGCCAACCTGCTCTGAATTAAACCTGGCCATATATTGCCAACATGAATTCATATAAGAGGGAATGATTCGTGCCTTGTAGGACGAATAGGCGAAGAGGGTTTTGTAACGATTATCTCGCGATGGGGATCTCTAAGATACATCAGCGAGGTGGAGTTTGTATCGATCAGCTTGTGTTGGTGACCGCTAAGGTATAACATCAAGGTGATCGACGATTGAGGAGAATGAGGTAGGAGTTGAGTTTGCTAGAGTTTGATGGAGTGATACTGAGGTTTACGAATAGAATTTGGTATAGAACCGCGCGAAAAATCGTGGGACGTTACAATCAAATATATTTATTTCATGCTTTGGTTATCATAGGCCTATTGTCTCCGTCCTGGAATATAAATCTATGGAAACTTCCCAATAATAAAGCAAAATATTCAATAAATCATTTATACTCATTGAAAATTACCCAACAAATCTAACTTATTTCTTACCCGGTGTAACTAGAGGAGAATTGCCTATATCGTACCACTTAAGATATTTTACGTTACATTTCATATTTGCTACTTATTTGAACGCAAATGACTATTGAATATTGTAGATTCATCTTTTAGGCACTTACTATTAGATGTTTAACCATTTGTTCAGAAGAAATTAATTTGTTATTAATTTTTTTGTCACATACTATAAAAGGTACGATTCAGGCAACTGGTCTCCTAAATCGTACCTCCACTAAAAGTAGTATAAACAACAAATTATGAAGAAAAATTATTCAACATAAAGTAATGATTAAGTAATGATTCACATACGTGTTTATATATATACTATTTATATGATATATGTACATAGCCTATACAGGGTGTCCCAAAAATGCTGCGGTTCCTTGAAGGGGGTTATTCAGGGGGTGATTGCAAACAACTTTTTCCTTTGCGAAAATTCTCTCCGAGGCTTCGTTAACGAGATATTAACAAAAAGCACCGACCAATCAGAGCGCGCGCCTTCCGTCCGAGCTCCCGCGGTAGCGTTGGCTACGCGGTAGGCGACTGCGCTTGTACTACGAACGTACGAACAAGCAAGTCGGCATGCAAACCGCGTTACACATTTTTTTTAAAAGTATAATCTTAAATAAGAATTATTTGAAGTGAGAGGATAAGAAGTATGTAAATTTCGATTTTAAATAAGGCATAAACGAAAAGGTAATGTAGCAGAAAATGTACGACATGTGATCGTAATTCGTTATTGACGTAAAAATCCGTAGTTTAATAACGGCCAACACAACTAAATTTAAACAATAATATTAGGTGTATGAATAAATTCTTTCCGACTGGATTTACATAATGAACAATAATGGAAATTATGTCGATGATTGAGTTGTTTTCATATTTTTTAAATCGAACTGTTATTGTACCCTAAAATCGGAAAGAATTTATTTCTACACCTAATAATCACCAATAAATTAAATAAAACTCACGCATTCGGACATTCCTTTCCTTCCTTTTCGGAAACCTGTGTCACTGGGTCACTGTACCGATTCTGGTCATCGGTGGACGAAAAGATTTATGGTAGGGTAGCGCCCAGTGCTCAGCTGATCGCAGGTATTCGCAGGACACCACCCGAAAGTAAGGGTCGCAACGTCAAGTGCGTCCGGGTTAATGTACCGAATATTCACTTCACTGCACTGATACTAACACTGATCACATAATTTATTTTCTACGGAACGTGTTGTTCCTACGTTCCACTGCCAACGCTCGCACGGTAGCACTCGCGTCCCCGTCGTTCCGCGCGTACAACCAGAACATAGCGTAATACTCTTCGACGGAGTACATTTCTGGGCCGAGATTACAAGCTGACTGACAGGATTTTTTCCCAAACAACTTCCTCTACCCCCAAGTAGTTTCTCTCGTCCTATTATGAGTTTACTCCCACCAGGACAAGAGGCTTTAGGTAAAAAGAAGCCAGCACATTTTCGAAACACACGTGTTTTGCAGAAGTGCAAGGAACGAACCATCTTACACTTTCACAAAAGCCCGCGCTCCGTCCTTCTACTGCCAATGTACCCATTGCTTCGAGATAGAAAACAGACACCACGTGTATCGGTTGGAAAGGGTCCGAAGGGAAGACAAGCAGAAAGTCTTCGAGTTGCTATAAAGAAGAAAATTCACGTCTGCTACGAGGCGGAACCAATTAAGTCATAAATTATCCGAAACTGTAGGAAACCATTCTCTACCGCCGACTAGCGAGACAATACGGTCATAAACCGCGACTCTGATGAAATGCTCTGGCCGATCAGTCTGATTAATTTTGGGGATCTATAATTTAAAAAGTATTATTCAACATCAATACACCTCGCGGAGAGAGACAGGAAGAAAAGGGGTAGTCCGCTGACTGCGCGTAGTCCCGCCTGCGTCGTCCACCCTACAAATTCGAAACAGATCACTTATCTCTCGTGTCTAAACACGCGTTCGAATTTCAAAACAAAAGCACGCGTCGACGTATTCCGTGCGAGAGAAGGTGGGCCCGAAGTTCGATTGGTCCCAAACTAGCCAATTGGGCCTGCTTATCTCTCGTGTCAAAACAAAAGCACGCGTCGACGTATTCCGTGCGAGAGACTGCGGGCTTGAAGTCCCATTGGCCGCAAACTAACCAATCGGGCCTGCTTATCTCTCGTGTCTAAACACGAGCTTGGATTTCAAAACAAAAGCACGAGTCGTCGTATTCGGTGCGAGAGACTGTGGGCTTGAGGCCCGATTGGCCCTGCATCCCTCGCAAATGGCCACTGTCCTGAAGAGGCCCTCTTCACAGCAATATCTCCTCCCCAAGGCCCACCTTCTCTCGCATGGAATACGTCGACTCGTGCTTTGGTTTTGAAATTCGAGCGCCTGTTTAGACACGAGAGATAAGCAGGTCCGATTGGCCACAAACTAACCAATCTGCCCTGCATCCCCCCAAATGGCCACTGTCCTGAAGAGGCCCTCTTCACAGCAATATCTCCTCCCCAAGGCCCACCTTCTCTCGCACCGAATACGTCGACTCGTGCTTTTGTTTTGAAATCCGAGCGCGTGTTTAGACACGAGAGATAAGCAGGCCCGATTGGTTAGTTTGCGGCCAATGGGACTTCAAGCCCGCAGTCCCTCGCACCGAATACGTCGACGCGTGCTTGCGTTTTGAAATTCGAGCGCGTGTTTATACTCGAGAGATAAGGGATCCGTCTTTAATTTGAGGGTAGGACGAAGCAGGCGGGACTACGCGTAGTCAGCGGACTACCCTTCTTTTCATGAGTCTCTCCGCGAGACGTATTGATGCTGGATAATACTTTGTAATTTCTAGTTCTCCAAAATTAATCAGACTGATCAGCCAGACCATTTCGTCAGGGTCGCGGTTTATGACCGTATTGTCCCGCAAGTCGGCGCTAGAGAACGGTTTCCTACAGTTTCGGATAATTTATGACTTAATTGGTTCCGCCTCGTAGCAGACGTGAATTTTCTTCTTTATAGCAACTCGAAGACTTTCTGCTTGTCTTCCCTTCGGACCCTTTCCAACCGATACACGTGGTGTCTGTTTTCTATCTCGAAGCAATGGGTACATTGGCAGTAGAAGGACGGAGCGCGGGCTTTTGTGAAAGTGTAAGATGGTTCGTTCCTTGCACTTCTGCAAAACACGTGTGTTTCGAAAATGTGCTGGCTTCTTTTTACCTAAAGCCTCTTGTCCTGGTGGGAGTAAACTCATAATAGGACGAGAGAAACTACTTGGGGGTAGAGGAAGTTGTTTGGGAAAAAATCCTGTCAGTCAGCTAGTAATCTCGGCCCAGAAATGTACTCCGTCGAAGAGTATTACGCTATGTTCTGGGTGTACGCGCGGAACGACGGGGACGCGAGTGCTACCGTGCGAGCGTTGACAGTGGAACGTAGGAACAACACGTTCCGTAAAAAATAAATTATGTGATCAGTGTTAGTATCAGTGCAGTGAAGTGAATATTCGATACATTAACCCGGACGCACTTGACGTTGCGACCCTTACTTTCGGGTGGTGTCCTGCGAATACCTGCGATCAGCTGAGCACTGGGCGCTACCCTACCATAAATCTTTTCGTCCACCGATGACTAGAATCGGTACAGTGACCCAGTGACACAGGTTTCCGAAAAGGAAGGAAAGGAATGTCCGAATGGGTGAGTTTTATTTAATTTATTGGTGATTATTAGGTGTAGAAATAAATTCTTTCCGATTTTAGGGTACAATAACAGTTCGATTTAAAAAAATATGAAAACAATTCAATCGTCGACATAATTTCCATTATTGTTCATTACCTTTTGCCATTTTTCTGGCAGCTTATGAATACCACCGCGATAGAAATTCAGTACCTTTGTACTGATTATGTAAATCCAGTCGGAAAAAATTTATTCATACACCTAATATTATTGTTTAAATTTAGGTGTGTTGGCCGTTATTAAACTACGGATTTTTACGTCAATAACGAATTACGATCACATGTCGTACATTTTCTGCTACATTACCTTTTCGTTTATGCCTTATTTAAAATCGAAATTTACATACTTCTTATCCTCTCACTTCAAATAATTCTTATTTAAGATTATACTTTAAAAAAAAATGTGTAACGCGGTTTGATTGCCGACTTGCTTGTTCGTACGTTCGTAGTACAAGCGCAGTCGCCTACCGCGTAGCCAACGCTACCGCGGGAGCTCGGACGGAAGGGGCGCGCTCTGATTGGTCGGTGCTTTTTGTTAATATCTCGTTAACGAAGCCTCGGAGAGAATTTTCGCAAAGGAAAAAGTTGTTTGCAATCACCCCCTGAATAACCCCCTTCAAGGAACCGCAGCATTTTTGGGACACCCTGTATAACATAAGAGTTGTCAAATCCCACTGGCACGATTGTAGTGGTACGATTTAGGAAACATAAACAATTTTTTTATAAATATCAATTTAAAGTTTATAATGAATGCAATATGTATTTAAAATGAATGTAAAATATTCTACATTACACCCGCTTTTAGAAATATACAAAAATATGCGTGTTATAGCTAAAATAAAGTGGTAAAAGGTTACATCAATTATACCAGATTTTTTTAAATGTTTATAGCACGCACAAAATAGGGTGTAAGCTCATACGGTTTTGTTTCTATTTCATATTTCGCATTTACTTGATATTTGTATTATCAGATGCCGTTTATATTCATTAATTACTGAGAAATTGGCGAGGTACGATTTAGGTGACCAGTACGATATAGGCAACTCTCCCCTATATGTAGATTTTGCATAAGTTTCACTTCTATAGTGTATAGTGTAAAATAAACAGTCTTTTTTGAGCATCTAATAACAATCGACGAAAGACCTTTTACATATTGAAATACGTTTTAGGGTTATGAAGTGAAAATTTCGTCGAAAAGCGATCATCACTATTTTCTTCGCTATTCCGAAAAATTGCATTTTTTACGAAACGGCGAAACACCTCACCTGGTAACCTAATCCTTCTAGCTTCTCCAAAAAGCTCAAGTCGTTTGGTCCTACTTTAAAAAAGTTATTCTATTTCAAAGGGTATCTGAATACTTTCGTGAGCCAGTGTAAGTGTTGTTGCAAGAGACGTATTGAAACAATTATGATACAAATCTCTAAAATTTCTGATTTGGAAAGAATTGCAAAAATCTTTATGAAGAAATTGAATATTGTAAACAGCATTGGAGCATTTTGTAGGAAGCGTGTTTGAATATTGTGCCCTCAAAATAGTGTATCATTATACTTTAACCCTTTCGACACGACCTTTTCCGATTTGGATTTTATTACATTTTCTTGCGGACATCAATTATACTTTGCTGCAGATAGGTACAGATCAAATTTGAAAGTTGTAGGACAGTTTTAAAAATTGGGGCATATATGCACCGAAAACGCATATGCACATCTCTATGCTCAGTAAGATAAATAAAAACAATAATTTAAAAACCTTCTAAGCAAAACAGTTTTAACAGACTATGAATAGATAGGCTACGATAACAAATTTCAGAGAATTGTTCAATTACACCTAGTATAAATCACGAGATTTCTATCATTGCTACGCTGCAGCCAGACAGCCTACCAAAATAAAACTTATCCATCACAAAAATTAACTGGGGCATATGTGTCCCAACAGAGCCGAAAGGGTTAATTATATGAATGGTTTTTTTATTGTATTAGTAGCTGTAGTTGATGAAAAAAAATATAATTAAAGAACACTGTACCTGTTCTGTTCATACTTATTGACACTGTCTTCCACACTTTATTTTTTACGTCGTATTTTTTATGCTCTGGGTGAGCGGCGTCATAGAGGACACGATTAGGGGCTACTGCCTCTACCAATCTGTCGTCCTCCTCAGTTGAAAACACAACTTTTCTCACCATTTCACGATGTTGTCGCCAATCACACGAAAAAGCCAATACTGTCCGGCTGACTCTACGCAAGGCTGAAGCGTACAGAAATGTTTCCTGTACTGACTAACTATCCCTGTACGTCGCAGTTTAAATACTATTTTCATTAGGAGGTGCATCTTTCTGAGGGTGGAGTTTTCTGTGAAACTCTAAATACTATTGGTCGCAAAGAAACTCCCACCTCGCAGATCGTACGCGTAGAAGTGGAAAAATATAATAATAAAGAAACACCGATGTTTTGGGATTTTCCCCGTGCCCGATTTCCAGCTGCCCTAAACGGATTGTTAGCGGGCCACGGTTTACTATAGCTTTATGACACTAGACCTTCGGCCCCCTACACGATATAAAGTAATTAGGAAACATCTGCCAAGTAACTTGCAGAACCGTGTTTCACTACACTATAAAAGAATAAAAAGTATGGTCGGAACGTTGACCGTGACGAAAATTAATTTTAAGGTCCGCACAATTACCAAAAGAAGAAGATGTTCTTATGTTAGATCGAAGAATGTTTCCCTGGCAATGGGGTAGGAAACGAAATTATTCTGCAGCAACACCAGTACGCCTCGCGGAGAGCCACAGGAAGAAAAGGGGTGGTCCATTGACTGCGCGTGATGAGGCCTGCTTCGTCCTCCCTACAAACGCAAGAGAGATCCATTATCATTCAACTATAAACACGCATTGTAATATCAAAACTGAAGCACGCGTTGACGTTTTCGGTACGAGAGAACGTGGGCCACAGGGAGGAGATTATATTATGACCAATCGATCCTGCATTCCTTTGAAACAGCAGCTTTCCACCTTCGTCCAGTAATATCTATCTTCTACCTGTGGCCCACGTTCTCTCGTACCGAAAACGTCGACGTGTGCTTCAGTTTTTATATTACAATGCGCGTTTATAGTTGTGTGATAAGGTATCTCTCTCTCATCATGCGCAGTCAGCGGACCACCCCTTTTCTTCGTGTGGTTCTCCGCGAGGCGTACCGGTGTTTCTGAAGAATAATTTCCCTTGTTAAAGCGGTCTGTACACGTTCAATATTATTACGCAATATTCAATATTGCACAATATTATTGACCGTCTGTGGATCATATTGGAAGATTGTACAATATATTGTGTGAATCGCGTGGGGGGAAAATTGACGTGAGATAAACCTATTAATTAAGATTGCAGCGTAGCTCGTTAAGTGGTAAACCTTGTACTGCCTGAACTCCTGGTATCGGTATACTTGGTATACCAGGTATAAGGTTTCCACTTCGAACTATTTCATATTTTTCTCTTTATTGTATGAAGAGGAGAAAATAATATGAAAGTAATTTGCTTTAATATAATTATGATACACACAATGGAAACAACGTTCCTCAAAGAGGTGGGACCTTCGCCCCTGTGAATTCGTGGGCGAAGGAGGATTCCTCTCCCTCTTTATGAAGTAGAGGTAGAAAATGACACAGCTGGTTTCCAAAATCTAACCAGGCTGATCGGCCGAAGCGTCTCGCCTGGGTCGTGGTTTATGACCATTTTGTCCAGCGAGTTGGCGGTTGAGGACGGTACCTGCGCGTCCGAAGTCATCGTACGCACTACCCACCGACAGAGTAATATACGGATTAACTCAGACTGAAGACTGCCTAAAGTTATCAAAGACAGCACAACGTTCTTGATTGCCCTTCAGAAATACTGACAAACAGATGTTGTCAAAACATTCTTGGGGCAATATGAAATTACCGGTCGAAAGCAATGAATGATTTCACGTTTCACTCTGAGCCCGCTTTTGTCCCAACGCACAGGAATCCTAAGAAATAGAGAAATTATTCAACATGCCATTTTTCGCAATCGAAATGCCGAATCATATTAAGCTACTTTATAAAAAAAGGTGTTTGATTTTCTTTCGGTAAAGATAGAAAGCTATTACTGGATCTACAGAAATGCATAAAAAGTTTAAAACACCTTCATCTGTATTCCAGTGGGAATCTTTTGCCCTACAATTTGTTTTTTAATTTTTAAAATCTTTATTTTTGACTTCATCTTGGGTCTCTCCACCTAATTGGCCGATTGCAAGGTTGCCAAAGTATAAAATATTTTGGCAGGAATGTATCAACACTTTGACAACAGTGTTTGGTATATATAGCAGGCATGCATAGGACCCCCAATTCCGGGCGCGAGCTCAGATTCGAGCTCCAGCTCGAGCTCCGAGCTCGTTCAGGTAGAAGCGTGTCCGGCAACGGAGTGGGGTGCGGCTGGAGTAGTGGGAGCGGAGCCTCACAGGCTGCCGCAGGGATTTCCAGAATTTGACGCTCCGAAAATAAGGCACATTTTGGGTAATTTTTAAAAAAAGAGTATAGAGTATTATAATTCCAATCTCTGTACTCCAACCTGTCAATATTATTGCGCAGCTTTTCAATTTTATTGTGCAACCTTCCAATATGATCCACAGACGGTCAATAATATTGTGCAATATTGAAGATTGCGTAATAATATTGAACGTGTACAGACCGCTTTAACAAGGGAAATTATTCTTCAGAAACACCGGTACGCCTCGCGGAGAACCACACGAAGAAAAGGGGTGGTCCGCTGACTGCGCATGATGAGGTCTGCTTCGTCCTCCCTCAAAATTCGAGAGAGATACCTTATCACACAACTATAAACGCGCATTGTAATATAAAAACTGAAGCACACGTCGACGTTTTCGGTACGAGAGAACGTGGGCCACAGGTAGAAGATAGATATTACTGGACGAAGGTGGAAAGCTGCTGTTTCAAAGGAATGCAGGATCGATTGGTCATAATATAATCTCCTCCCTGTGGCCCACGTTCTCTCGTACCGAAAACGTCAACGCGTGCTTCAGTTTTGATATTACAATGCATGTGTATAGTTGAATGATAATGGATCTCTCTTGCGTTTGTAGGGAGGACGAAGCAGGCCTCATCACGCGCAGTCAATGGACCACCCCTTTTCTTCCTGTGGCTCTCCGCGAGGCGTACTGGTGTTACTGCAGAATAATTTCGTTTCCTACCCCATTGCCAGGGAAACATTCTTCGATCTAACATAAGAACATCTTCTTCTTTTGGTAATTGTGCGGACCATAAAATTAATTGTCGTCACGGTCAACGTTCCGACCATACTTTTTATTCTTTTATAGTGTAGCAAAACACGGTTCTGCAAGTTACTTGGCAGATGTTTCCTAATTACTTTATAGCGTGTAGGGGGCCGAAGGTCTAGTGTCATAAAGCTATAGTAAACCGTGGCCCGCTAACAATCCGTTTAGGGGTGTCGGACAGGCGGTTCGCGAGCCGCAGTGGCTCCTCTTCGCCTGTTCCGGAGAGCCGCAGGAGAACGACCCCCTCCATACCTACTTCAGTCTGATGCATTTCTCCTTTGGGAGCCGCACAAGCCCTACCACCAGTAGGCTAGTCACCACTACATATCAACATCTATATAAGTCTTTTAGCCTTCAAACAAACAAATTGATATATACCTACATACTTAATTAAGGACACTACATACTTATAAGGATCTTATAATTTTTAATAACGCATAAGAATGCAAAATCGAAGAGCAGAAAATTACACATCGTCTGGAAAAATTATAATTTCAAACAGTTCCATTTATAATGAGTAAAAGTGAATGTAAACAGGAGTTTTTTAAATTATTATCAGAAAAAAGGATCCAACGCTTGCGCATTTGAACTTAAAAGGGGAAACATCATTGTGTTGACTGGAAAAAATATGCCATTTTTAAGAATTTTATCAGGAATAATTTACAGTATTCGTATAAAATTTTTCTTATCTACTGTTACAAAAATTTTATATGAAAACTGTAAATTATTCGTAAGAGAAATTCTTAAAAATGGCTTATTTTTTCGGCCGTCACAATGCTGTTCCCCCTTAAAAATGCGGGATAAAGCTCGGGACCATATAACCATGTTTCGGGTTCATATTTTGGTTTTACCGACTACACATGTAGTTTTGTTTGCTCGCGGAGAAAAAGTAGTGGGGGAACTGGGTGACCGGGCGCCCGAGTCGTGCGGCTCGAGGAGTGGGGAAGTTCGACACCCCTGTCGCTGCTACATCATGGAACTTCGCGCGTGTGTCGATAGGAACACTGCACTTTCCATGGCATATTTATCAAATTCTTGTAGTTTTATTGGAACTATTGACGCTAATTCATGACGAATTGACGTTATTTTCTGAAATAACGTCAAACTTATATATTAACACTTTTAGTACCAATTTCCTTAATAATATTCAGCATTTTTAAATTGCAAAATACAGGATGTTGCATTTTTTCCCATTTTTGGGGATTTACCCCCACTGTGCGACATAGAATACACGTATTTAATCCATAACTGAAAAATATTCGCGAATGCTTTTTCCGCAGTTTAGATTATGTTGATTAAAAAACAAACAAAAAATTTGTTCAGAAGTTCCCGGAAGTGGAACTAAAAAAGGGATGTTTGCTGACAATTTTTCAATCGGTTTCTTATAGAAAAAAACTGTATGTAACTAATTATTTGCTATTACTTAACAGAATCGACACTACTTATTTTGGGGCTCCAAAAATTGTTTTCTTTTATATTACCAAAAATTAAAAGACTCGATTTAAAATTCTGCACGAAAAATACATACAATCACAGACACGTGTTTACACACAGATCAGAAGTAGGCGTCATGATATTTTAACCGTTTTTAGGTGCTCATTTTAGTAGTCTACAGGTAACATAAAAATACATATCTTTTGAATTCTGACTTTTTCCTTATTTCTTGCGATTCTGTCACACTGTGGCAATGGGTCGCTAGACTCCCTCCGGGAGGAATATAGGCTGGTACTCAAACAGACTCGCGTCAGGCTCCTACGTCTGGCGCATACCCGACGATCGCAGTCGCATGTAGGAGAACGGATACATGCTTTCCCATTGCACCAGTATACTGCGACCAATCGCAGCGACCAATCGCGGTTAGGAGATCCCACCTTAAGAACGCTCCGCGCCGCCCCCCCCCCCCCCCCCCCCCGAGGGATGCGACCAAGGCTATAGCCTTTTTTTCATCATCCCACCCGTTGGCGCGCGCGATAGTCTCAAACTGCACCCTGTACTCCTCCCAAGAAGACTCTCCATCAAAAATCGCCGGTTTCACGGTGTACCCTAGGCCGAATACACGCGGCTCCGAAAACGGGGCAGCGGCGAGCGCGCTGACGGAGGTGGGGTTAACCGGCAGGGGAACACTAACACTACTCACAGTGAGCGCCGTCTCCCCACCTCTAGAGCTCGCGTCACTACCCACTGCAACGCTTTGTAACGAAGTTATTACGACCTGCATCCGTTCCTCCATTTTTAACATGCGCGCCTCGAAAGCCGCCTGCGTCCGCCGGTCCTCAGCGTCCTTCTCCCTCCTTTGGGTCAGGTCGCTTCTCCGATGTTCCCGCAGCTGGCCCGCAATGTTCAACCGAATAGAAGCGACAAGCTCCTGCAGGGAAGTATCGCCCGAAGCTGCGGAAAGATTCGTCGTCGCGGGTGCGCGAGTGGGAATCCCACTTCTGACACCAATGTTACGACGGGTGTTTGCCATAACGTTTAATACAAGCCACAGGCGAGGTACAGGCGGAAATTTTACATAGATATCAGGAAATGTCAATAGGTCTGCTGGTAATGGCGGCTGACTCTCAACTGACAGCTGGTCACAGGCGATCGATCCAATCGCCTTCTTCTCGCTGTCTCTTGTCTCGGTCGCGAGCACCATCGGCCATGGATCCTCTATAGGGTGCTCGCAACAATATATTCCGGATGTGTCTGTGATGGGGGAGGGGGGGGGGCGATGACATGAGATGTGCAGAATCGTAGTAGCATAACAACGTCCATGTGTTATTTATAAATTAAAAATTTTTTTACCTTGGGGGAGATTCGAACCCGCGACATGTAGCACCGTAGACGAAGACTTTACCGTTGCAGCTATAACTGTTAATTAGGAATTTCGCTTACGTATTCGAACTTATATTTCTACCGTGCAACACTTTAAACCCAAATTATTATTCAAAAGCGAATATTTGTTTTGACAAACCCCATTACATCTCCCTAATTGTGGAGCGGATATCTAACAACGAATTCATTTCAACACTGGATGTTGTATTAAGTTGATTCATATTCTGTTATGAAATATTCTGCGTTGTACAAGAAAATAATGTTTTTTAGTTTTTAACACATTTTTAATAAAATCGTTTAACATAAGTTTTTTTTATATATATTTTTTTTTATTTTCTAGTTTTCAGTGTTTGTGGATTTACATTTCACAGCTCAGACTTCTTTACAAATATCTTTTATTGCTGTATGCAGTTTAACAGTTTGCTTAGACCTTATAGTCCTCGCTTCTAACTACCCTATCATAATACGGTCGCGTCGTCTTCAGCCGCGTATTCGACGAGTCAAGGATACTCGCCAAACCGACCACGCGGTGACCAGGCGTAGGGAAAAACCCCAGGCCCGAGGTTAGCTTTCCAGGCCCGCAACTTACAGTTGCAAGTACAATGTAAGACTCTATTGTATTTGTCGACATATGTGATTTAAGCAATTAATACAATTACTTAATTAACACTGTAGAGTTTAAACAAATTCATAAACTATATATATTATACAGCAACGAAAGATATTTATAAAAAAGAAATATTAGATGTCCCCAGTACTGCTAGTGTCTCTACTATTGGCAGTTAATCTATTGTTCATAACAAAAACGTCCCGCGTGTCGCGTGTAAATTTAGAAGTCGGCATTCTTGACGAACGCTGCAGGAACGACACCGTGCGCCGTTCGGGCAACATTCCTACATAATACGGATTGACGCTGAGCGTTCCTGAAATACAAACCCGCGGAATACAGTCTTAAATACCACAGGAAACCTCCGGGGGAACATAGATTAATTATAACTATATACGGTTGAAGCAAAGTGTGAAACTGTAAACAGCGACAAAGGATATTTATAAAAAAGAAATATTAGATGTCCCAAGTACTGCCAGTATCTTTATACTAATGCCATTTAAGATTATATTCCGCGTGTTTGTATTTCAGGAACGCTCCGCGTGAATCCGTATTATGTACGAATGTTGCCTGAACGGCCCACGGTGACGTTCCTACAGCGTTCGCCAATAATACAGACTTCTAAATTTACACTCGACATCGCGGGACGTTTTTTGTTATGAACAATAGATTAAATGGCAATAGTAGAGTCACTGGCGGTACTTTGGACATCTAATATTTGTTTTTTACAAATATCTTTTGTTACTCCTAAAAGTTCCTTTTCAATCGTGGAATAATTGGTTTCAGCTCCGTTCAAAGTTCTAGAGACATACGAGATAGGGAGATCACCACCAAAGCCCTGCAACGGGCGGGTATATAGCGGGTCAACCAGCCCCTTACCCGTCCGTCTTTCCTTTCACTCGACCCGCCTGTGCCCGCGGCGGATAAGTCGGGTCATCGTTGATTTATATTCGCCCGCGTCGCCCGAGACGCCCGAGTCACCCGAGACGCCGGGACGCCCGAGACGCCCGAAACACCCGATCGCCCGAACCGCCCGCAACATCCAAAGCGCGTATATCCACGCGTATCCAACTCGCACTACAAACACTCTTACACGCTCGTACCCGTGATCTGGGGGGGACTTTACCTGCACATTATCCGCTATTCAATTTGACTCAGAAGCGGTTGGAGAATCAAATCTAGACAATTCATTATTATTTATATAGATTGGAACCACGTGACGTGCGCGAGAGAAGAACGTGTGTATGCAGACAGGTGAAAGAAATACACGAAAAGTGTGGCAAAAGTGCGCAGAAAATAACGAGGTTTGGTGAAAAACGCGGGGAGAAGACAAGGTTCCGGTGGACAGTATAAGCGACAGTTAATAAAGTGTCGAAGGGTGAAATAAAAGGTGAAGAAGAGAAGGTGTGAAACGAGTGCACGAAGTGTAAGAGACGTGGCAAGGATAAGTGACATCTACGGGAGTGGAAAAAGTAAGAAGACAAAATGGAGACAGCAGTAGGTAAAGAAGAGCAGAGACTCTAATGAACCGAGCACGCGAAGGCGGGGAAGTGCAAAAGGAAACGAGAAGAAGGGGAAGACCATCGTTGGCAGAACAGCTGGGAAGAAGCAGAACGGGCAGCGAAGGCTCGATACTGGACACGTTCAAGAGGAAACGGGAGGGCGAGGAGGAGCAGGAGAGGTTAAGGGCCGAAGAGGAAATAGAGGAAGAATTCCTAAAAGCGAGGAAAATAGGGAGGTCGCCTCCGACGAAGAAAACTGAGGCAGTTATAGGAACTGCAGTATCGCCGGTCTGCCAGGAGACAGAACAGGACAGAGAAATGGATAAATTAGACAAATTGATAGAAGTAGTGATGGCAGTTAAGAATGAATTGGAGGAGCTGAGAAAAGATAATAGGGAGCTGAGGGACGAGTGGAAGAGGAGGGATGAGATATGGGAAAAGGAAAGAAAGGAAATGAGAGGTAGGATAGAAGTACTGGAGGCCAAGAAGGATCAGGCAGAGAGGCTGACTGAAAGACTGGAGGGGCTAGAAAGGAAGGAAGAGGCTAGAGAAAAAAGAGAGAGAAGAAATAATATTACCCTAAGAGGAGAGGATCTACCGCGGAAAGAGACGCCGAAGGATACGGTGGAGTATGTGTTAAGGCACGAATTACAGGTAGAAGCAGAAATCGAGGAAGCTTACTGGGTAGGAAAGGGAGAGAAAAGAGGGCTACTGATAGCGAAGTTAAAAAGCTGGCAACAGAAAAGAGCAGTAATGCAAAAGAAGAGTACATTGAAAGACAAGAGGCTGTTTATTGACAATGATCTGACGAAAAAGGAAAGGGAGATACAAAAAAATATTAAAGATATTGCCAAAGCGGAAAGGGAGCAAGGGGTAAAGGTGAAAGTTGGATACAGGAAAGTAAAAATCAATGATAAGACATTTATTTGGAAAGAGGATAGTGGACTCAAGGAAGTAAATTTTTGGAGTCGGCAAAGTTCTGTGAACCTCTAAATTATTGGAAGATCACAGAGCTTACAAGGACAACCAACGCACGACAAAAGACAGTACCAACACCCGTTCCCCGCGCGCCTGCGTATGCAGATATGCGGGGAGAGGGGGTACACAGATTTGGGAAAGGAATAGATACATTTAAAATAGGCTACTGGAATGTAGCAGGTTTATTGAGCAAAGACAAGCAGTTTTGGGATTTCTTAAAAGATCTCGACGTAATAGGATTAGTAGAAAAGTGGATTGAAGAGAAACAGTGGGAAGGTTTGAAAGATAAATTGCCACAAGAATTCTCATGGAAATGTAAATATGCCACTAGAGAGAGGAAAAAAAGGAGAGCGATAGGCGGAATTATCACTGGTGTAAGAAAGGGCATAGAAGAGGAGGAAGCGAACGCAGGAACGGAACATATTCAAGAGCGAAGAATCAGGATACAAAATGAAAAATGGAGAGTAATAACAGTGTACAGCAGAGATATGAAGGAGACGAGAAAAGAGCTAGACCAGATAATAGAGGACAGGGAGGTGGAGAAACTGATAATCGGAGGAGATTTCAATGCGAGAATTGGACAGGAAGGAGGCAACTTTAGAATAGAAGAAAAGCATGACGTAAGGAGATCAAAAGACAAAGTTAAAAACACGGAGGGAAAGGTGTTATTAGAGATGGTGGAGGAAAGAGGATGGAATATTCTGAACGGGAATATGGAGGGAGATGAGAAAGGAGAGTACACATACACGGGACCGAGAGGTAGCACGGTAATAGATTATATACTAACAAATGTCGAGACGAAAGAAGATATCAAGAAATTCACAGTGGAAGATAGAGTAGAGTCAGATCATATGCCTCTGATAGCAGAACTATATAGGGGAAATAAAATGAGAGACCGAGGGGGAAATCAGGAGGGGAGGTGGAGAGAGAGAAGAGTCTGGACAGAAGAAGGAAAGGGAGAGTTTCAAATGGAATTAAACAAAATAAAATTTAATAGGACAGAGGTGAATGAAATGGTAGAAGAAATGGTAGGAAAAATAAATAATGCAGTACGGAAAGAAGAAGTAAAAGTAAAAAAATGGAAATTGGGCAGCTTTAAGTGGTGGAATTCGAACTGTACAAAAAAGAAAAGAGAAGCCAGGAAAGCACTGAGGAACTGGAGAAGGGGCAAAGGAGACAAAGAAGACTATCAGAAGAAAAGAAGGGAGTACAAAAAAGTGTGTGAAGAAAGGAGAAGGGAATTACAAGAAAGTATAGAAAATGAGATAATGCAATTAAAGGGAGAAAATCAAATATGGGAATATATAAATAAACAAAGAAAGAAAAGAATAAGTATTTCCAATAAAATAGATTTAAAAGAATGGAAGGATCATTTTAAAGCATTGCTAGAAGGCGTCGACTGTAAAAAAGATGTAGAGGAGTTCGAAGAAATGGACAACACGGAAGAAGAAGAGGAAGAGAAAATAACAGAAGCAGAAGTAAAAGAACAAATCAGAAAACTAAAAAAAAAGAAAGCAGCAGGGGAAGACAAAATAGAAAATGAAGCCTGGATTTACAGTAACGTGAAAATAGTAAAAAGGATCACAGAAATTTTTAATAAAGTGTGGAAGGGAGAAGGATTCCCGGAGAGGTGGAAAGAAGGGGTGATTTCACCAATATTCAAAAAAGGAGATAGAGAAAAAGTAAACAACTACCGGGGGATAACGATCCTAAACACAGCCTACAAAATATATGCTATGGTCCTAGAAAAAAGATTAAAAGAGGAACTGGAAAAGAACCACATAATACCAGAAACGCAAGCAGGATTCAGGAGCGGTAGGTCGACAACAGATAACATTTTTATTCTGAACTATGTAGCTAACAGAGAAATACAGAAAAAAGGGGGGAAGCTATATACGTTTTTCGCGGACCTAAGCGCTGCATTTGACAATGTGGATAGAGTAAAACTTCAGAACATAATGAAGAGAATGGAAATAAGTAAACGCTTGAGAATGAGAATCGGAGAAATTTACAAAGAAACAAGAAATACAATAAAAGTAAACGGAGAAATGTCATCCAAATTCTGGACAACAAAAGGGGTAAGACAGGGATGCCCACTGAGTCCAACGATATTTACAATATATATAGCGGACTTAGAAGAAACCATGAGGAAAAACCAAGCAGGAGGAGTTAGAGTAGGAAAAGAAAAAATCTGGACTCTAGCATATGCGGACGATATAGCGTTATTGGCAAATGTACCAAAGGATCTTAAGGACATGATACGAAGATTCGGAAAATACCTTGAAAGGAAAGGGTTACAACTGAACGCAGAGAAATCTAAGGTGTTGATTTTCCATAAAGGAAGAGGAAAGAAGAAGAGAGAAGAATGGGGCTGGCAGGGGAACAGTCTGGAAGAAGTGAAGGAGTTCAAATACTTGGGGTATAATTTTCAGAAAAACGGGGGCAGAGAGGTGCACATAAGGGAAGTCACAAAGAAAGCTAGAATAGCAATGGCGCAGATATGGGGAATAGGACAAAGAATGTTCAAGAACAATTTTGAGAGAAGAATGAGAATATTCAGAAGCATAGTGAAAAGTATCTTACTGTACGCGTCAGAAATTTGGGGCTGGATGGAAGCAGAAAAGATAGAGAAGATACAGGAGAAATACATAAGGTGGACTCTAGGTCTGGACTTTAATACACCAGCATATCTAATTTTGAAGGAAACAAAAACGGACAAAGTAAGGATAGAAGCGGGGAAAAGAACAATTAAATATGAGGAGAAAGCGAAACGGCTGAACAAGAATAAAATAGTACAAGAATGCTGGAGGGAAATAGACGCGAAGCAAGCAGAGAAAAAGTCGAAGTGGGAGGAAATGAGAGATGCATACTACAGGCAGAAAATGATGGATATCCAAGAAATGGAAATAGAAAGAATGCGAGGAAGAGAGTTCGCTGAGGAACTAGAGCAAAGGGACAGGGCAGAGCAGGTCCAATGGCAATACGACAGAATACAAGGAGGCAGATACAACGCACATTACACAGAAATCAGGGATGACCAGAGAGCAAATTACCTAGACGGAAACTACAGAGGCAGAGACCAAAGCATGATTGCTAGGTTCAGATGTGGAAACGAAGAGCGGGGGAGCAAGTACTGGAAGGAGGAAAAAGACACAGTATGCAGATTATGCAATGGGGCTAGAGAGAGGATGGGTCACATGTAGGGATTGCAAATTTACCGACTTTTTCAATTACCGGTAATTCGGTAGAATTTTCAATCAAAACCGGTTTACCGGTAATTTACCGGTATTTTTTAAGGTATTGAAAATAGAAGAAAATATATTACAAAAAAGTCTAATCAATCATTATAAAAAATAAATGCGAATAAAACTATTCTTTATTTATAATATTTTTCATTTATCAACGCTTTTTAATAAATATGCACGCAAAAAACATAACTTATTTAAACTTTCATCGCCTAATCGCGACCTAATCTTCGTACAAAACAAACCCGCCGCGGAAAACGCCCTCTCCGATTCCACACTTGTTGGTCGCGTAGTCATGAGGAAATCATATGCTAATTGGATATATTTTCCTTTTTCTTCATGAAAATATGTGAATTCCTTTTTTATAACTTGACTCATGCTTTTATTTTTTTTGTTGATCGGAGTTGGTTGCGCGGGTACTTCGGTTGTTGCCTTTATTAAAAAATGAAGTTTTTCTTTCAGTGATCTCGTAGATGTCGAGGGCATTACATTTACAGAATTTTCCGAATCAGAATCACTACTTATTTCTGATAATTCTGTTGACGTTTCATTTTTATTGTAAACTCGTTCATTTAACTCCTCGATTATCTTCCTAATTGTAGACTTATTGGTTTTATTAAAAATTCCGTAATCTTCCTCATTCGACTTTTTGACATTATAATGAGAAAGATATTGCAGAACATCAAAATAAGAAGTTCGTCTTTCCTTTATTCGCTGTATCAAAGCATTCTTAAGTTCGTTACTTAAAAGCGTGTGTTGATTCATTAATTCGTCAAGCATGAATTTCAGTGTAACATCAGCATTATATAAATTAACATTTTCAGAACAAAGTGTTTCAACAGCAAGTTTTATCGGTTGTAACGCTAATATTGTATCGGACAACAATGTAAGTTCAATGTCCGTAAAATTGATTTCTGATTTTAAATCTATGAGACTCTTTCTAATACAACTTTTAAGCATTGAGAAACGCTCCAACATAGCCAGCAAACTATTCCAGCGAGTTTTAGAGTCTAGTATCAACGAGAATTCTTTACCGAATTGTTCTTTTACATGTTTTTGAAGTGTATCATCGTTTTTTGTTGGGGATTTGCGGAATGTTTTAACTACTTTCCGTATCTTTGTTATTAGAGAATTCAGTTGTACGTTTCGTAAAGGATTTAGGTGAGAATCAAGAATCATGTTTTGTACCACTTCTAAACCTTCACCATTATTTTCAATATCTTCGTCGTTGTCATCGTCCGAGTTGTCATAATCATTTGTATCAGGTAATTCAACAGGTTCCTGATCTTCGTCCACAATTGCGTCAGTATTATTTTTATTATAAAGAACTTTGATTACGGCCAACTGAATTCCATGTACAAGACATAATTGATGATTTGCATCAATCAATTTTATTTTTTTTTTTCATTACTGCAGCTCCATCTGTAGTCACTGACACAATATTTTCTAAAGAAATACCAAATTCTTTTAGTTTACTTTTAATAACAATTACACATCTTTCAGCAGACATAGATCCATAAATACGACATAATCCAAGGTTCCAAAATTTGTTATTACTTCTATGGACATTAATGTTCATATATCGGCGGTTCTTATTAGATGTCCACTCGTCTAATGTTAGGCTAAATGCTTCATTACTAAGTTTAAGTTGTGATATTTCGTGGACTACTTCTTGCTTAATTTTATCTGCATATTGCAATACAATATTTTTAATAGTATTTGGAGATTTAGGAATGTCTCCGTAGCCTTTTGCAAGTAATAACATTCGTAAATCTTGAGAGGTACAAAATTTACTAAACGGTATTCCATCCCGCGCTGTCATTCGCGCTACTACGGCAGGAAAAGATTCATCACTTGTTTTCTTCAAATATGAAGTAATTTTTGATCGAGAATCCACATCAACAGTTTGAATCGAAGTAGATGTATCATCACTTTTTTCTTTTCTTCGTTTTAATAAATTAATGTTGTGTTGGCTCTTGAGGTGGCCATGTAAACCGCTGGTACTTCCACCTACGGCTTTTATTTTTTTGTGCACTGTTTACAAACAGCTACATCTCTTGCTGCTGTACGATTAAAATAATGCCACGGTGAATTTGTATCCATTGCTACAAAAAAATAATAATATTCAAAATAAAAATAAAAGTTTACAAACCCATTACTAGAGTTGCGCATGGACTAAATAAAAAATTATTTAAACAATGTATCAAATAAAAGTTACATTGTTCGTCAAATAATCTAAAGTTAAGGTAACTTTTGATTCATTATTTAAATAATTTTTTTTATTCGATGAATAAAGTTGAGTTTTTTATTCGTCGATTGTTGAATGTGATTACGGAATTTTTAATAAAACCAGTAAATCTACAATTAGGAAGATAATCGGGTAATTAATTGAACGTATCTACAATAAAAATGAAACATCAACAGAATTATCAGAAATAATTAGTGATTCTGATTCCGAAAATTCTGTAAATGTAATGCCTTCGACATCTACAATATCAATGAAAGAAAAACTTAATTTCTTAATAAAGAAATAAACTTTGTTTGACGTCGAGTGGTTTTCTGGCGCACGTTCGAACCGCCTAGGACCGTCATTGGGCGATACTGGGTACATTGTAACGCGCGCGCCAGGCCACAATCGCCGGTACATACTCGCTAGCTCGAACGTGCGCCGGAGGATTATTCGACGTCGAATAAATTTAAGCTTAAAGTTAAAGTTAAAGTTGAGAGATCTATTGAGCGGTAAAGTTGAAGCGTTCGACGAGTGAACAGGTTGGCTTTATTCATCGAATAAAGTCAACCCCAGTCCACTTTGTTTGACACACGACGAATAATGTTTTTAACTTTTAGTCGTTATTCGAAATTTGTTTAAATAAAATTTTGGGTCATCTCTGCCCATTACTTACCTTTGATTTTTTGTTTTATTCACTTTATATCACAAACTGAGCAATCGACTACTCCACTCACTATGAGTTGAAGACTTTAGTTTGTATAAAATGTATCAATGGTTTGGTCGTGGACAGCCCAGCTTGTCACTGTCAACTGTTTCGTTCTCCCACCACTCGTCGGTTGCTGAGCAACCGTAACTTGCATCTTTTACTTGCGCGGCACAAGTATAAAACGCATATACGTGCTATATTGGTACATATATGTAATTTACCGAATTACCGGTAAATATTTCAGCGAATTTTCCACGATTTACCGGTAAACCGGTTTACCGGTATTGCAATCCCTAGTCACATGCTACAAGACTGTAAGGAGCTGAAAAGAGAGAATTCAACGATCAGATCGATTCTAAAGGGAGAAGAAGAAGGAGCGGAGTGGATGCGATTGGTTCTGGAAAAAAGGAGAAGAAAAAAAGAACAAGATGAAGGAAGAAATCAAATTGAAAGCGCATCATTGAGTTAACAGTCCCAGAAACACTTACACACATAACACATGTAACCCCATTTTGAGGCCGAAAGGCAAAAAATAAACCTATTTACTACTGTTGCGTGCCGGCTATTTTTTTCAAAATTCATATCTAAATCTTTGTGATATCTCATTGTAGTCAATTCGCGGATGTCGACGATTGATTCAACCAATATGTGTTATGGGAATTTCCCTCAACCAATAGTCGATTATCTGTGAAAATTCCTAATAGCTATAGTTAATTCAGCTTGAAGCCTGTCACGCCACGGCATATTCCCATGGAAGATTATTGTCAACGATCTTTCAACGCCGTCAGCGTTCTTAGAATACGCGTTGCGATAAGCATTCCGAAACCTCCGCATTGTAGTAAACCACTTTAGATTTTTCTCCCCTGCTAAATTCTGTTACACTATCATTGACATCTGATTCAACCATCGCGTGTTGTGGGAGTTCCCTCAATCAACTGTCAATGATCTATGAATCAAATTATAATTATAATTTTATATGAACCATTACGCCACTGCGTTCTTCCATGCGAAAAATCTTCCAACACCGTCGACGTTCTTGGAACGCCGGGCGCGATAACAACCTGGAGATGCTGGGAACGTTCCGAGCGACGACGGTTGGGCCGTGTGCACGAGGTGCAGAATCAGCAATATCTTTGTCCGAAGGCCCGAGTGTTGGGGCCTACCCTGGAATCTCTCGGGGCAGTCGCCTAGCAAGTCGCATAGTGCGTGGACGTATTGCCCGAGGACATCTTGCCGTTTTTGCAATCGGTATATGAGCCAGAGTTCCGTGTCTTAAAGTGCGTGGAAGGACTCAGTTCTTGAAAACCTATTTATATATTTCTGCGTTTATATTTTTATATTTTTCACTTATTCAAATTCTACCATACTTTGGCAGTCGCCTAGCAAGTCGCATAGTGCGTGGACGTATTGCCCGAGGACATCTTGCCGTTTTTGCAATCGGTATATGAGCCAGAGTTCCGTGTCTTAAAGTGCGTGGAAGGACTCAGTTCTTGAAAACCTATTTATATATTTCTGCGTTTATATTTTTATATTTTTCACTTATTCAAATTCTACCATACTTTGGCAGTCGCCTAGCAAGTCGCATAGTGCGTGGACGTATTGCCCGAGGACATCTTGCCGTTTTTGCAATCGGTATATGAGCCACAGTTCCGTGTCTTAAAGTGCGTGGAAGGACTCAGTTCTTGAAAACCTATTTATATATTTCTGCGTTTATATTTTTATATTTTTCACTTATTCAAATTCTACCATACTTTGGCAGTCGCCTAGCAAGTCGCATAGTGCGTGGACGTATTGCCCGAGGACATCTTGCCGTTTTTGCAATCGGTATATGAGCCACAGTTCCGTGTCTTAAAGTGCGTGGAAGGACTCAGTTCTTGAAAACCTATTTATATATTTTATTTTACGTTATATTTGTGCGCTTTTCAATTGACTTTTAAACCCTGTGCGTGTTGTGCGACGCTCCTGCGTTTCGTTACCTCACCCCGGAGCTCCAGTCCACCAAGAGAGCTAGAGGAGGAACGATACTAAGAGAAGGAGAAAAAGGGAACGATATAAAGAGAGAGAGAGAGAGAGAGTAAGAGACACTAAAATTAGACAAACTCTACGCCGCATCGGTGAGTCCGTTTTATTACGATATTGTACGGAGCCTATAAATGATCCAACTCACATAGTGAGTTGTGGGTTTTCCCCTCGATCATTTGTCGTTCCTTGTTCCTTTTATTACATGTGAATACTGCGTTCGAACAACTTATTCTAAACCGCTATTTTAAAATTTCGTTAAATTGTGTAATTATTGATCCAACCTCTTGAGTGAGTTGTGGGTTTTCCCCCTCGATCATTTATCGTTCACGAAACAACGCGCGGATTCGCGAATCTGTTTTAAAACCATGTATAGTCTCCCAGTTATTGTGCAACCTTAATTTCCTTTCTTTTCTTATTGTAATACATGGTACATATTCATATAAATCAGGTCTCAATTCTTTTAAACCAGTCTCCCTAGAAGATACCACTTCCTGACGGGTCAACCTGTATTGGTTATAGCAGTTGCGTATCCCATAAACAAAATCTTTTAAATTCGTTAAGCGTTACGTGGATCAAATAAGACAAAATCCGCTCGTTCATTTAAAAAAATCAACGACCTCACGTAACAGCTAAACTGGTGGCAGCGGTGGGATTCTGCTTTTGTCAAACCGTCGGTTGTGGTATTTTCTGAGACGTTCGATAATATATATTGTGATTTAATTGGTATGCTTTGCATTTTTGGTCTTTGAAAATTCCAGGAAAACTCGTGATATCGCCTTCTAATTTATTTTCAGCTTATTTATATATTTGTGTATATTCTTTGAACTAACTTGGAAAATGGCTAATCCCAACGAAACCGCTAATGCGTCCGCGAATTTATCAGTCACAAACGCGATGATGACGTCTGTGGCGGAATGCTTTGCTTTACAGCACGGGACGCTGAATATTCCTTTCTTTAATGGGAAAAACATACCCCTAAAAGATTTCTTACAAGACGTGCAAAACGGTGCAGTTTTCGTACCGCCTGCGTCGGAAGGCCCGTTCGTTAAAGCAGTTCTTGGAAAATTACAAGGAGCTGCTCGCGATAGTACTTTTGGAAAAACCTTCAATACCGTAAACGAATTAATAAAACATTTGAAAACTAGATTCGCGCCTGGGAAAAATTACCCATATTACCATCATGAAATTGAAAGCATCCGTATGCATAGAAATGAAACTGTAAATGATTTTCATGATCGCCTCAATATTTTGATTAGCGGAGCTCGACTCGCGCTGGAGGACTCGTATGGCGAGGACGCGGATAAAATGTTGCGCCCGATAAAAGATTGCGCGCTAGAAGCATTTATTCGGGGCTTGCCGGATGAGATAGCCAGAGCCGTAGACGCGCGCGATCCAAAAACTCTAGAAGACGCGCTAAAACATGCAACGCGGGTCGAGACGCGAATGAGGTCTGGAGTAATACCGACTGGAGATCCAAATAGACTGTTTCTTTCAAAACAGGATGATTCTCGTTTAAATCCCCGTTCAGATTCCCCTGTTCAAAGTAATTCACGTCAAAGCTTATTCACTTATCACGATTCTCGCAATCAAAATTTTGGAAACTCTCGTTCGCGAAGCCCGAGTCCAAACGCGACTGGAAATTCAGATTTTTCAAAATTCCCGACAGGTATTCTTAAACCTCCGCGGAGTAATTCGGAATCGCACAGATATCCAGAACAATATGGGTATCCTGCTTATTCCCCGTATCCTTACATGCCTTACCCACCTTTTTATCAAATGCCTTATCCACCGTATTATCCACCGTATCCACAGGATCCACGTTTTCCGATAAATTCACCGTACGCGCAAAATCCGACGACTCAACCTTCGGCACGAAGCACGAGTCCAATTCCCCAAGCGACTCAAGTTGCGCACCAAAATTCAAATTACCAAAATTCAAATTACCAAAATTCATTACGAAATTCAAATCCCGATTCTCGAAATTCCGTAGGATTTCGCGAGTCCAGGCCGTACTCGCCAAATCAAAATCGTCCGTATTCACCGATTCCGAATCGCCCATCTTCACCCAAGCAAAATATACCGCAGAATTCGTCAGAACCACGGAATAATTTGGATTTAAACTCCCGAGTAACTCCTCGAACGGACGCGACGACGAGTTACCAAGACCCAGAGCGTCGTCCGACAGTCAGATTTCTGGAAAAGGGTCAACAATATTAAATTTGATAATGGGAAATCCCTTCCGAGGGAAATCCCAGATGGAGATTGGTAATTGATTTTCGGAATCTTAATGAAAAAACAATAGGTGACGCATACCCCTTGCCTAACATCACGGAGATTCTGGATCATTTAGGCGAAGCGAAATACTTTTCTACCTTTGATCTCGCTAGTGGATTCCAACAAATCGAAATGGATCCACAAGATCGCGCTAAAACAGCCTTTACTACACCTAAAGGTCATTACGAGTATATTCGTATGCCTGAAGGGCTCAAGAATGCTCCCGCGACGTTTCAACGGCTGATGGATCAGGTATTGCGCGGATTACAGGGTGTGGAAGTATTTGTCTACCTGGATGACATTGTCGTTTACGCGAAAAATTTGGAAGATCATGAAAAGAAAGTCCGACGTCTATTTACGCGATTAAATGATGCAAAATTAACCCTTCAGCCGGATAAATGCGAATTTTTGAAAACCGAAGTTACATATTTAGGCCATATTATCGGTCGTTCTGGAGTAAGACCAGACCCAAAGAAATTAATGGCAGTGAAACATTTTCCTCGTCCTAAAAATCAAAAAAATGTACGACAATTTCTCGGACTCGCCGGTTATTATCGCCGATTCATCAAAGATTTCGCAGCCAAAGCCAAGCCTCTTACAGAATTACTAAAAAAGAACGCTAAATTTGTATGGGGGAAAGCACATAAAAGTAGTTTCAAAATTTTACGTAACACTTTATGCAGAAGTCCCATATTGCAATACCCCGATTTCAATAAACCATTCACATTAACTACCGATGCATCTGACTACGCAATAGGCGCTGTACTCAGTCAAAATGTGGACGGACACGATTTGCCGGTAGCCTATCTTTCAAGAAATTTAACAAATCCCGAACAAAATTATTTTACTACAGAAAAGGAATGTCTAGCGGTTCTTTTTGCAATATTACATTTTCGACCATACCTTTACGGAAGAAAATTTACATTGGTTAGTGATCACGAGCCTCTAAAATGGATAGATTCGATAAAAGATCCAGGACAACGTTTAGTACGTTGGAGATTAAAATTGCATGATTACGAATATGAATTTGTACATAAACCTGGACGTCTAAATTCCAATGCAGATGCTTTGTCTAGGAACCCGGTAACAGAATTCGATACTAGTTCAGAATCGAGTTCAAAAGATACATCTGATAGCGAGTCGGAACACAATACTAAGATTTCCAAAATTTTGCCTATAAAGAAACCTTCCGCTGATAAAAAGTTATCAACACCAAGCACTTCTAAATCCGCAACCGTGGTATCAAAATCTGTAGCTAAACCAACTGCCAAGAGAGGTAAACGTACATTTCCATTAGATAAAAGTGCCATTGCAACAAGAACACGCTCTGCAGTCCAGAGTGCCGAGCCAAAAATTCCCATTAATTATGCAGAATTAACAACTGAATCTTCGCAAAATTCCGAAGAAGAACCGCCTACCGAGGTAGTCGATCCACCGGTATTTCGAGGTCGAAGAAGCGTGTTACCTAACCTCAAGTCACCTATATTGGTTCAAGAATTCCAACGCACCCTTCCTAAAGAAGTACAATCTGAAGATCAGCCCGAGGTATCGGACACTGCAGAGGATGAAGCTGCCGTGGCTGTAACACCCGCCGAAGGCATAACAATAGAGGTTGCACCTCCATCCAATGATAGTGACGACAACGAGACCCACCTCGACACTACTCAACCCATTAGGCTACAGGAACTTCAGGAATCTTTTAACCGTTTTGACAAATCGCTGCAAGAGCATAGCGATATATTGGAAAAATCATCCGATGAATCAGAATCAGATACAAAAGATTCATTTCGGGAAGAATTGGATAAACGTGCAGAGGATTTGTGGGCACAATATAAATCGCGAGGAACTACAGGCGCTGACGTTGTTCCTTCAACATCTGAGATCAGGAGACCTCTTTTGGAATCCATACAAGAAGAAGAGGAACCTAACACTGCTTCAGGATTTGATAATACTTTAATTCATCGTCCACCGCACCGATCCACAATACCAACCCCATTACCATCCAACAGACCGCTGGCATTATCCACACCTTATTCACAATCCACTCGTTCAAAACCAAGAACAATAGGTTCTGATCCACCTTCCACCCCCAAACGTTCATATATTCCTGAATTGAGGGACCATGGTAAAATTGACCAGTATCGACCAGGAATTCAAATAACAGAAAGTATACTTCCCGACATATTAACGTCACCGACCTTCTCCCGAAGCAAACGCGGAGAGAATATTAAATTTACCCGAAACAGTTTAACAAACATTCGCGAAAATTATGTTCATTTCATTTCTTCCGATGTGAAATTAGTAACCCCGATCAGTAAATTACTCGCAGATATAGGGGCTATAAGCATAGAAAATCTACGGAATTCAAAGCCAAAGGAAGGCCAAGTACTCGTTACGCCGCGAGGTAAATACAAAATTTTCAGTGTAGTAATCAAGGAAAAGCATTATGATGATACTTCCATCGCAAAATTAGGTAATGCTTTGAAAAATTTAAAAATCACACTTTTACAGTCAGGCATAAAAACTTTTAGAATTTCAAAATCCGGTGAATTTACTGATACACTTCCGCAGGGTACACTAGCTGGTATCTTATTGAATATTTTTGCGGATAGTGATATCAAAATAACATTGTGTACCGGAAACATACAAGTACCACCCGAAGAGCTCCGTCCGAAAATCATTTCGGAATTACATGAAAGTTTAATAGGAGGGCATAAGGGCGTAACAAAAACGTATCAAAGAATTCGGGAAAGATTTTATTGGCCGTCGATGCGTAACGACATTCAAAATTTCATTAGAACGTGCAATAGTTGTCAGGAAAATAAACTTGTCCGAACAAAAACACGTGAACCAATGCTTATAACCGACACACCATTAAAACCATTTGATAAAATATCCTTAGATACTGTGGGACCTCTTCCATTGACTCCTAGCGGTAATCGACACATTTTGACTATGCAGGATAACCTTACGAAATACTGCATTGCAGTTCCTGTACCGGATATAAAAGCAGAAACTGTAGCTCACGCGCTGGTCACACATTTGGTTTTGCAATATGGAGCTCCACGCGCAATTTTAACTGATCAAGGCACTAGTTTCATTAATAAAGTATTAAAAGAATTGGCGAAAGTTTTCAAGATTAATCATGTAACTACTTCTGGGCACCGTCCGCAAACAAATGGTGCTTTAGAGCGTAGCCATATAGTCTTAACTGAATATATAAAACATTATCTAAATGATTTTGATGATTGGGATAAAATAGTACCATTTGCAATATTTTCATATAACACGTCTGTTCATGAGGCAACAAATTTCACTCCACACGAATTAGTATTTGGCGAAGTAGCACGCTGTCCTAGTGCATTCCCTACAGATGAGTCCTTATTAACGTATAACGGTTATCTTCGAGATTTATTAACTCGATTGACTGAGATGCAGACGTTGGCTGCACAAAATTTGATATCGGCTAAACATAAATCAAAATTACACTACGATGAAAAGGCGCGACCTTTTCAGGGTAAAATTGGCGACATGGCACGCGTTTTAATAGAAGTCAGGAAAGGAAAATTTGGCAGTCGATATCACGGCCCTTATAAAATTGTTGGAATTTTAGAGAAGAATAATGTTATATTACAAAAGAAATCTGGCGAACGATTTGTAAGGCATGCTGATAAATTATTACTACACCACCCGGGTGATTAATGCATTGAATGCAAGTAGCTTCTGTCGAAGTGGGTAAAGATCTACCACGTCTCATTGCGACTTCTTGCAATAACATTTCTAACTTGCCAATATCCGTATGTTCCCAATTTTCGTATGTCAGTGTACTCGTAATCTGAATCAGAGTCAGAGTCATCACTGCGTGTCGACACCGAATAAGTTAAGTGAGACTCTCGCGACTCCGTATGCTACCGTATACATGTATAATGCGCGCTGATTAGCAGCATTAGGCACCGCGCCTATACAGGTCTAGTCTGATATCAATGAAACATATTGAAATTCTAGAAATCAAATCGAATTAAAGAAAAGGTCGGTAGAATGAAATTGGTAATATTCCTCTCTGTGATGGCCTGGATCACGCCTATCTTCGGAGAAAAATGGAAGACGTACGAGATATCAAAAATTGACGCCAGCCCAGGACTATACTTCGAAAAGTTATACACCATGAGATTGATGACCGCTGATTGGCGAGTGACAATTTTCCTTGAAACTAGAAAACTGGAAACCCAATTTCCAATGGGTTACGAAAGATTAAATGAAACATATAACCACTGCACCTCTGTGATGTTGGCGAGCGATTGCAATAGTCTCCTCCGCACTGCCTACCTCAGGGGAAGAGCGGAAGAAGCTTCGGCGCTGCGTTCGGAACTAAGCGAGCTGATTTCGACGATTCCGACTCCGGAGGATTCTAATAGCCCCAAATCCATCGTACGAAGAAGTGTCCCTCTCGGATTCATTGGATCACTGAGCCGCACTCTCTTTGGCACACTAACGACAGATGATGCTGAGTACTTTAATTCGGAAATTGACAAATTATATCACGATCAACGTGAGATAGTACATATTTTAAAAAATCAAACACATGTTATCACCAGTGGATTCAATAAATACCACGAGTTGTTAGACCGGAACACAAAATTGATGAACCGAAACAGAATGCAAATCAACCAAATTTCAACAGCAATAGGTGATGCTAATAGGGCATTGAACTATACTCAATTATCATATTGGTTATCACACTATACCCATACCCTGGAACTGTCCTTGAACCAATATATAAGTGTAACTGAGAAATTTCTGGCTGCAATACATGCCGCCAAGGTGGGCGAAATACATAGTTCACTTTTGGATAAATTAAAACTTCATCGTATAATTACGGACATTAGAAATACACAAAATTCATACGAACTTCCGATACCCCAGGGATATCAGGGCATAGAAGAATTAATTAAATTGTCCAGTATAAAAATTGGCCATCACAAAGGCAAACTTCTCTTGGTATTATACTTGCCTCTGGTAGATGGTGTAGCTTATCACCTCTATCGTACATATTCTTGGCCTATACCACAAATATTCACTCAAAATTCAACAGGATCAAGTTATATTCATCCAAAGGTTCCATATTTGGCAATAAGTAACGATCACCGACTCTACTTTAACATAGACGAATTATATATCAATAATTGTCACAAAACATCCTATGTGCACCTTTGCCCATTGGAACAACCATTGTTTGAAGCCTCGTCCACTGATGCTTGCGAAGTTTTGTTATTATTGCAACCCACCGTCCAAGCATTCAAACACTGCGATGTGCGTATAAGGCCCCGGCACACTCCGTTCTGGGCCCGGTTGAGATCAACGCAGGGATGGTTATATTCCTTAGAGTCACCGGAACCACTGAAAATTATATGCAATGGAATGAAGGATGAGCTAATAACTATGGAAGGAACTGGAATCTTGCAATTGAAACAAGGATGTATTGCCAAAACCACTTACGTGACACTGATCGGAATTCAACATTTGGAGAGTCGAGAACAGTACCTCTACCAACCAAATTTATTACTAAATATTTCGGAACTTCTACCTCAAATCCATAAATACCATGAGATTCGGCCATTGGATACCAACTATAAAAATATATTCACCTCTGTAGAAGACACTATGTCTGAAGTAGAGGAAAAACTTGATGAAATAGGTAGACATCACCGAAATAAAAGATTCAGCATTCATCTGTTGCATGGAGGATTAACAATGTCATCCATTCTGGGACTGGGAATTCTGCTGTATTACTTCCGAGGTAGCGTCAAGAGAGTTGGGTCTTTGCTGCCCTGCAGGAGATGGAAACCTAGGACTCCACCTGAGGAGGCAAATGCGTCGAACGAAGTGACGCGCAGTTGCTCATCGGAGACTCATTGCGCGCCCGCTGCAGCATCACTGCCATGTCAACGAGCAATCGTGGATTAATCCTGGACCAAATTAATAATTAGCGAGACGATAATTGATCCAACCATTACGTGTTATGGGAAAACCCTCGATCAATAATCGCATTATGTACTTTGAATTATTGTCAATCTTGTTGCTCTGATAGGTATGTCGAACCCAGGAAACAGCAACCATGGAAATTCGCGACGGATCTTTGTGTGTCGCCTAGCACGGTTTACAAAGCGCAGGGATTTGTTGAAAATCTTCCGCCCTCACGGAGCCGAACACGCGGTTCTAAGGGTCCAGCCCCAGGGTAACGTGGCCTTCGTGACATTTGCCACTTCGCAGCAGGCAGCCAAGGTGGCGAGCGATGCGATCACGCGGCCAATCATTCTTCATAAGAGGAAACTGCGAGTCCTGGTCGCCGACGCATGGCATAGTTTCAATCTGCCATCCTCAGATGTCGGATCGTCTGTTTCCGCTCCTGAATGGGACAACCCGTTCCCAGGGTACGAGCCGGTTCACTCAGCGCCCCTGCCTGTGGAGGTGATTTCACACATAGCAACATTCTTGCCCTTCGCTGATCGCGCCCGTATGGAACGGGTATCAAGGACTTGGAGGACGGGAGTACAGGATTCTTTCCGCAAAATGCAGCGCCTTGATTTCAACAATTGGAGATGGCCTGGAATGCAGGGATGGAGGCGCATTAAAACGGAAGCCTTCTACTGGGTATTGGCGCGATGCGCCCCTCGTTTAAAAAGCATTGTTTTAGATGATGAACTGACCGCCGAAGATCTGCGACCTCAGTTGTTGGCTCTGATTGCCAGAAGCTGCCCTGCACTGGAGGAGCTGGATGTAACGGCCGTTGAAGCCCGACCATCGGCTTTTCGAGAACTGGCAGCGGGCGTCAACTCTCTGAGCGACCTGTCAATTGGGCGTTGCACGAACTGCAGCGACACTGAACTGAGAAAGGTTTTCGAAGCCAACATGAACTTACAAAGTTTCAGTGCCATAGGCACCGATTTTTCCGGAAGGTCCTTGTTACAAATAACAAGGGACTTAGTAAGGCTGAATCTAAAAGATTGTACGGCTAAAGGCAAACATATTGCCACAGCCATTTCACATTTCAAAACATTATCTCATCTTTGTCTATTCAAACTCAAAAACTTTCACTCTGATATTTTACAGAAACTAATTGAAAATACTGATTTACCCCGATCCATGGAGTCGATGGAGTTCGTGCAGTGTAACCCCCGGCCCGGGGACGGAGGACCGCGGGAGGAGGATGTAGAAGCTGAATGGGAGGAGGAAGCAAACTTCATTGAATTTGACCTCGGTCCCGTTGAGATGGCGGTCAGCCTACCTTCCCGTTATCCCCTGGTCACCGAGCTCGGGGTTGCACTCTGCGGCTGGGTGGATAACACCTTCATCGCCGAAGTGGGACGGCATATGAAACAGCTTGTCAAGTTAAATATTACTGGGTGCACTAACATCAGAGGGCAGTTTAGCCTTGAGACACTCAGCAGTCTGAATCATTGTACCGAGCTGCAGATTAGCCTACTCTATCCGGACGTCGGTGCTCAATTCCTTGGAAATATGTCATCGCTCAGGGAGTTGACGTGTAGGGACAATCAGGGTGTAACAGATGAGGACGTCTGCGGACTCATTAGAAACAGCAGTACTGTAACAATGATAGACCTGGAGGGCTGCGTAAACATAGGACGCCCTTTTATAGAATGCGTATACTCCGCCCTGCGTGGCGATCCTCACAACCACCGAACCGAAATTCGTATCGGCGGAACGAGTGCGATACCTCGTAGGCGTGATAGACAGCTACTTCATGTTTTTATAAATTATACCCGGCACTCCAAATGTCCTTATGCCTAGTTATCATCGGGGACGATGATTTCAGGGGGGGGGGGGGGGAGAGTGTTGCGTGCCGGCTATTTTTTTCAAAATTCATATCTAAATCTTTGTGATATCTCATTGTAGTCAATTCGCGGATGTCGACGATTGATTCAACCAATATGTGTTATGGGAATTTCCCTCAACCAATAGTCGATTATCTGTGAAAATTCCTAATAGCTATAGTTAATTCAGCTTGAAGCCTGTCACGCCACGGCATATTCCCATGGAAGATTATTGTCAACGATCTTTCAACGCCGTCAGCGTTCTTAGAATACGCGTTGCGATAAGCATTCCGAAACCTCCGCATTGTAGTAAACCACTTTAGATTTTTCTCCCCTGCTAAATTCTGTTACACTATCATTGACATCTGATTCAACCATCGCGTGTTGTGGGAGTTCCCTCAATCAACTGTCAATGATCTATGAATCAAATTATAATTATAATTTTATATGAACCATTACGCCACTGCGTTCTTCCATGCGAAAAATCTTCCAACACCGTCGACGTTCTTGGAACGCCGGGCGCGATAACAACCTGGAGATGCTGGGAACGTTCCGAGCGACGACGGTTGGGCCGTGTGCACGAGGTGCAGAATCAGCAATATCTTTGTCCGAAGGCCCGAGTGTTGGGGCCTACCCTGGAATCTCTCGGGGCAGTCGCCTAGCAAGTCGCATAGTGCGTGGACGTATTGCCCGAGGACATCTTGCCGTTTTTGCAATCGGTATATGAGCCAGAGTTCCGTGTCTTAAAGTGCGTGGAAGGACTCAGTTCTTGAAAACCTATTTATATATTTCTGCGTTTATATTTTTATATTTTTCACTTATTCAAATTCTACCATACTTTGGCAGTCGCCTAGCAAGTCGCATAGTGCGTGGACGTATTGCCCGAGGACATCTTGCCGTTTTTGCAATCGGTATATGAGCCACAGTTCCGTGTCTTAAAGTGCGTGGAAGGACTCAGTTCTTGAAAACCTATTTATATATTTTATTTTACGTTATATTTGTGCGCTTTTCAATTGACTTTTAAACCCTGTGCGTGTTGTGCGACGCTCCTGCGTTTCGTTACCTCACCCCGGAGCTCCAGTCCACCAAGAGAGCTAGAGGAGGAACGATACTAAGAGAAGGAGAAAAAGGGAACGATATAAAGAGAGAGAGAGAGAGAGAGTAAGAGACACTAAAATTAGACAAACTCTACGCCGCATCGGTGAGTCCGTTTTATTACGATATTGTACGGAGCCTATAAATGATCCAACTCACATAGTGAGTTGTGGGTTTTCCCCTCGATCATTTGTCGTTCCTTGTTCCTTTTATTACATGTGAATACTGCGTTCGAACAACTTATTCTAAACCGCTATTTTAAAATTTCGTTAAATTGTGTAATTATTGATCCAACCTCTTGAGTGAGTTGTGGGTTTTCCCCCTCGATCATTTATCGTTCACGAAACAACGCGCGGATTCGCGAATCTGTTTTAAAACCATGTATAGTCTCCCAGTTATTGTGCAACCTTAATTTCCTTTCTTTTCTTATTGTAATACATGGTACATATTCATATAAATCAGGTCTCAATTCTTTTAAACCAGTCTCCCTAGAAGATACCACTTCCTGACGGGTCAACCTGTATTGGTTATAGCAGTTGCGTATCCCATAAACAAAATCTTTTAAATTCGTTAAGCGTTACGTGGATCAAATAAGACAAAATCCGCTCGTTCATTTAAAAAAATCAACGACCTCACGTAACACTACTACATTATTATTTATGTATATATAATTATCAAATATAAGAAAGTAACGGAAACCGGAAGGGGGGGTCAAGATGGAAAATGTGGTGACCGGGACACAGAATAAAAAGATTATGGATTGGTTCGAGAAGTTGCAAAAGAAAAGAAAGGAAAATAAAGAAAAAACAGAGGGGATATGTGAATGAATAAAACATATATAATATTATATATAGCAAAGTAGCAGAAGTTCAAATAGGTATTACAAATAAATTATAATTATATAAATAAAAACATAATAAATTATAATATGTACCTAAGACTATCTTTCAAACTAATTCTATTTACCTACTATGAATCTAGAGACGCGGTAGCGTCTCGACGGCAAGTACAAGAAAGACACCCTGTATAAAACAGACTGTATAAATGTCGATATAAATGTCGATCGACTGCCCCTGCCGTTTATCCATGTTCCGAGACCCTGCATATATATGTCGAATGTCGCTACCGCTATCCTTTACTCGTCGCTAGGTTATTCTGAAACTTATTTCAATAATATCTCATCACCCCTGCAATATTTTTTAAATTTAAAGGCATTTTTCTTGTGTAAACCGCATATAAGCTTTCGAATAAGACCAATTCCAAAAAAATCGGTACACGCATGCTAGAGATATCGTAATATCGTCTCATGAAATTGTCAAAAATAAGAGAAAATTTTTCTTCTTCAGTCGAAAATTTGCCGTCGTCGACATAATACGTATACACACACACACCTATCAGTTTCGCTCATATGTTTCGTTCGTCGACTCTCGGGATCAATCCGCAGAATATATATCCTTACCCCTCAAAAACTTCAAAAAAGTAAAAAAATTACGCCAAGTATATCAAATCAAGTAAATCACAAAACATAGAAGATAATAATAATTACAAAATTAAAAAAAGATGTGAAATCAAAATGAGCTGCTAGTACATAAAGATGCTTTCCAACTGCGCTTTAGATGACACAACTACATATGCAGTGCTAAAATACCATTACTCATAATGGCTATATATACAAAGAAAAAATGTATTAAATAATATTAAGCAGATATATTTTTACGCAAATAAATATTTTTATACGAATAAATATTTTATTCAAAATGCTTGGCGCTGCGCCCCGAATTGGTGTTGCTAAACTGAATAAACATGTATAAATTGCATCAATCTTTTTCTTTCTTGTGGGTGCGTTCGTAACTGTGTCTGTGCGTGTGCATATGCTACGTATTATATTAGAATTAAATATATGTAGAATAAATCTGACTGCGTTTCTAATATGTGTATGTATATGTTTATGTATTTTATAATATAAATAATTGGCGCAGCGCCAAGCATTTTGAATAAAATATTTATTCGTATAAAAATATTTATTTGCGTAAAAATATATCTGCTTAATATTATTTAATACATTTTTTCTTTGTATATATAGCCATTATGAGTAATGGAATTTTAGCAGTGCATATGTAGTTGTATCATCTAAAGCGTAGTTGGACAGCATCTTTATGTACTGGCAGCTCATTTTGATTTCATATCTTTTTTTAATTTTGTAATTATTATTATCTTCTATGTTTTGTGATTTACTTGATTTGATGTACTTGGCGTAATTTTTTTACTTTTTTGAAGTTTTTGAGGGGATCTCACTTCTTTTTTCAAAGATTAATTGTACTATTATTTGCAAATTCATATTCATACACACGTATTAATTGTTTATTTATCCTGAATGCATGGAAAATTTTCCAGACGATTAGATCGAAACATTTGGATCAAATGTTGACGCATTAACGCATTATTGTACGTTACTTTGTCTGGTAATTTATTGATGAATAATAACGAAACAGCAAATGCACTCGCAACAACTCCGCAATCCCGACTGTTAGGTTGAGCTTGTAGGGGAAGATGGGACAAGATGGGGTAGTTAAGGTTTGATGATGAATAAAACAGGTTTTCATAATCAACTAATCATTTTTTTTTTTGTTTGAATCATTCTTTGGTAACAAGTCTTTCAGTTTAACTATGCACCAACCTAATCTCTATACAGGTTTTAATAGAAAATTTCAGAAAAAGTCCTTTCTCCCGATTGTTCGGTTGAATTTGTACATGTGGACATTTAATAAATTCTTCGTCGATTTTTCCGCCATGTTTGGTCAAAAAAGGGTATAACTTCTTAAGGTTGTGACGTCCCACTATTTTTCGCGCGGTAACAGTACAAGTCTTTCATAAACTCACTTCACCAAAGTCTTCCTAACTCAAGTCTTACCCTTTCCCCAAACCACTGATCACCTTGGCGATGTACCTTAGCGGTCCCCATCTCAAGATGGTCAACGACGACCCCCAAGTCCCCTCTTAACCTTACGTGGCACGACCACAAAACTCCAAATCTAATAAATACAAGTCCCTCGTCCCTAAAAAACCCCTCTTAAATCGAGACCACGTCTCACAACCTCTCCATGACCAAAGAAGTCATTACCCCTTTTCCCTCTTTCTAATCAAACCACCCACAGTCCATCCAATGGGTTGAGTATCCCCTTTCAAAACTCTATGCAAAAGAACCCCGGAAGACTTAGCGACAAATATTCATTACAAGGCCATATAAAAACCCCGGAAGACCAAATCTATTAATAACCTGTACTGCGACACGTGCCGAAATAGGTCAAGGTTGCATACCGCAACCGCCCTTCACCCCTAACAATCTTTTAAAATGTATAAATACAAGGACCCATAAGGCGAATCTCTCTCTTATACGGAAACTCTTATACGGAAACTCTCTTATACGGAACCTCTCTTATACGGAACTTCCTCTACGGAAAGCAAGTGAAGAACGTATATATATATATATATAGTGAAAGTGAATAACAACTCTTTCTACAACGACTCTTGTAAGCTATTTCAATTACCATATTGTTTAAAGGCATATCATCCTCATTTAATGACATTTCATATTATTATTCTTGTTGCTTATTTCATACTATTTTTCATTGCTTTGTATTATTATTTCTGCTAACGCTTAGCATCTTATAACACTTTGTATTATTAACGCTTATTGAAATTCATATTATTATTCTTACTTGCTTATTTCATACTATATTATCATCTTTTATTGTATCGCATGTCCATCCATAAACGTTTTATTTTATATACATTTATAAATGTCATACGCTAACGATCATCGCTACTGCACCATTAACGCAGTGCATGATAACGTTCATGTTTAACCTGAATAAACAACCATTTAAATCAATCGTGAAGTTACTGTGTTAATCCTTCGGCAACGAAGATCCCAAACGTAACGAACCGCTGCAACAGCTGATCTCGGTTCGCGAGCGAGTGTTCTTACAGTGTTTACAAACGTTCTTCTGCACGGGCCGCGTACCGACGTATGCCTAGACGGATTTCGCGGAACCATTGCGAGTGACTTCTTATGTATATGCAGCGGTAAATCCTATTATCGAACCGGTACAAAAACCCACAAGGGTCTAACGGGTGTTCATCGGGTACAATTTCATCATTTAAACCCTCCTTGGTCGCTCAGTGTGTAGGGTTCAAGATCCTCGCCTAGCCTCCTTCGACCCCAGTGTGCAGGATTTAAGATCCTCGCCTAAATTCCTTCTACCCCAGTGTGTAGGATTCAAGATCCTCGCCTAAATTCCCTCTACCCCAGTGTGCAGGATTCCAGATCCTCGCCTAAACTCCCTCAACTCTCAGTGTGCAGGATTTCAGATCCTCGCCTGTGTTCAAAACCCCCACAGTGTCATTGTCCCCCAAAGACCTCCACCCGGGACGTGACAAGGTAAATTTTAATTTGTGCAAAATCTGTATGTGATCCTGATGAAATGAGGATGTTGTAATTGCGGTGTTTCCACGTTTTCTTGATATATGAGTCTTTTGCTCTGGGATTGGCACGAGAATCAATTATTTTGGTCTAATTATTAGAAAAGAAGTATCATTTTCCTCGGTCCGTCTTACGTATGTAGTTTCAAACCATCCTGGAACAATAAGAAACTTTGATTTTTATATCTAGGTTTGTGAGGGGCACGATGGGTAACTGTCACCTTCATTACCCTGTCATACCCCTTCTCGTCTGACTATAATAATCATACATATGAACACTGCCCGAAACATTATTTACAAAATCATAAAATAACACGTACCTTATAGCCAGCTAAATTCTGCCTCAGAAATATATAATACATGCACTGGGGATCTTCTATATTATTATTATATCACTGTCACGGGTCCTAAAAATAAGGAAAAAGTAAGAAAATCCCAATAAATGATAAATTCTGATCTATCTTCGTCACACGTCCACGTGTTTACGGCGCACTGCAGCCTATCGAGTTGTAACGTTCAGCTGTCCAGGGACGACTGAATGTAGACAGGTTCCCGAGAGGAGAGCGGCTTCCTCCGAGAATAGGATAGGTGGGGGGTTCGTGTAGAATGAAGGAGTAAAATCCAACCTAAACTTAACAATGACTTTATTTAAACAACACTTAAACTAATAACAAGAACAATAATATAGCTAACAACTACGATTATATATATTGTGTTTTTGTGTTTTTTAGGGTTTTTTGTTTTTTTATGCTAATTTATTCTAATGCGCTATATATATATATATCCAATCATTTAATATATATATATATATATATATATATGTGTGCTACTGCTGTAAGTTCGGCCGCTGCCGTTTCCGGAGCGGTTCCCGACACTCTTGGCAGAGTTCTTATTTTAGTGTTCTGTAGACTTTGTCTTCGCTAAGCAGTTAAGCTGCTACCTACGAGTAGGAGAAACGCTTGAAACCTCCGCGAAAACAAAGTTCTCAACTATTAAATGAAAGATCCAAAAAGGAGCACCAGTATCTTGTACACTGAGAACCAGTCGCTACCGTCTCCGGAGCGTTCTGAAATTCTACTGGATAATACTTAAGCTACCTCTAGGAACTAGTATTCGTTAGTTGCAAGAACGTATCAGTATTCGAATGAGCGCGCTGAGTGCTGCGTGCGCCTCCTTTTATACTGGAGAATTGGCGGGCTGGCGCATGCGCAGTGTGTCGATATTTCTTATTTCGCAGTTCCTCGCTTATTATATATTATTTTGTTTTGCGCCTTTGTCGGTATATTTAATTAATTATTCTTGACATTTCTATAATATTTGTTTCTCTAATAGTTGTTTGGATTATAATTTATATCTTAAAGTACATACAATGCTTGTGCGCGGTAACATAGGTTGGCTCTGTGGTAATATAGTACAGTTCTATTTTATCAACGGTCGGTAATTATTGGTTTGAGTCCTCGTGGGACGTTACACCTCCCCCAGTAGTAAGGCAAGGGGGATTCTAACTCAGGTCCTCTGAGGGGGGCGCGGGGGCGGGGGGAAGTGAGGGCGCGCGGGGGAGCGCGGTGGGGGGAAACCTGGGCGCGGGGCCTGCGGGGGGAGGAAGGCCGGTTGCGCGCGCACGAGCCGCGGAGTGGGGGAAGCCGCGATGATGGAGGGGATCAGTCCTGGCCGAGCCGCCACGGAGACCTGACTCACAGCCGAAAACTTTTTGACCTAACCGATGCTGGGGACGACCTTGGCCCACCCCCGAAATTTTTTAGACCTAACCGCTGCATGCGGACGACCTAGACCCACCCCGAAAACTTTTCAAACCCCAGGCCCATCCCCGAAAATTTAACCGGAGGAAGTGTATGACCCCCCGAAATTTTTTTTCCAAACCATTAAGCGGCATACAGACATTTATTTCCAATGCAGAGAAATAATTTATTTTTTATCGGATGATGTTTCGAACAGTGTCGGGAAAGATCGGCATTTTACAAACCGCGTCTTCGGAGGAGGGAAAGAGACAGAGCATTATTTAATTCGGACGAGAGAGAGAGAGCACTACATAGAACGAAGTAGAATTATGCGACGTCAGCAAATCTTAGAATTAGATGATGAGGAGAGAAGGAAGACGGGTAAAGAAAATGGTACAATGAAATACGATTAAGAATATATATTGTTACAAGTATTGATGTGAAAATCATACATTTATTATTAAAACGTACTATAGTGGTACATGGTTTACATCATGCAGCATATACTGTAATCCTAACGCCAACAATTCACAATCAATCAAAGAATGTTGCTCAAAGTGCTCGCTTTCGGAAATTAATTTCACATAATTCGTTGGTACGGGAGCGGTACGCTGCAGTTCTACGAAGGTTGCATATTTACTACTGACAGAGTACATATTTTCAGTTAGCCAGGTATACATATGTTCAATACAATGTTCATACGCGAACAGTTTACGCATCGTGGCTTCAGTCATGTATATGACAGCGCGATTATCGGTGATTTTTATAAGTTGATCATCATGCATACGCGTAAATTCGAGTCGCAAATGATCAATTACGATGTGGGTTTGGGGCGATGTTGCGTTGCTGCGTAATCGTTGGAGTATGTCCGCCTCGTTTTGTAGCAGGAGCTTCCACGTCGACATTGAAAAACATACCTCACAACCTTTATTGTCAGCTATGGCGATCTCGACGTGGCACAAATCCATGCCGATGCGAATTCCAATAGTTAACCGTTTATAAGCTGTTGCGGTCAACGGGTAATCACGCCCCAGGATCCGTACGATTGTTGGTTTTGGTGTTGTGGATCCAGAACTGTAAGAAACATGCACACGAAATTAATACTCGGTTCGCTTGCGTTTACAGTGAAAGAAGTAAGTGAAAAGTGAAAAGTGTATAATAATGCGTACATACCTCGTATTGAACTGATGTTCCTGTTGTTGGCGTTTATTGGGGTAATCACCATTGATGGCGGATGCATAGGATGAATTATTGAAGCTGCGTTTGTACATCTTGATATGCACTATGTACGATTATACTGATCGGTGGAGAAGTTAACGCAAACGATACTCTTTAGCACTCGAGCGAACGTGGTGTAATGAAGTTCACAGGTCTGACCAACGTCGCTTTTATACAAATTCACGTACACGTACACATCAATGTGCATTCGAGGGAGGGGATACACCAAAGAGTAAGGCAGAGATAGCAAATCATGCATAAAAGTCTCGACACGTGTCGAATATAATATGATACTTTTGCATTCGAGGGAGGAGATACATCAAAGAGTAAGACAGCAAATCATGCATAAAAGTCTCGACACGTGTCGAATGTAATATGATACTTTTTGGGAACGTTGAATCTTAGAATTATGCGATATCAGCAGAAACTGCATAGAACCGTGTTGGGATGCATCATCGTTTTTACATTCGAGGGAGTACATCAAAAGAGTTAGACAGAGATACCAAATCATGCATAAAAACGCGCTCCAAAGTGCACAAAGCCTCAAATCGTTGCAACGTGTTGCGAGGAAAAGACATTTGCATTTACAACCATGGGAGAATTTGGGCGCATAACCCGCCAATTGCTGGATCAATCTGCACGATTGATTTCGCAGGAAGAGTACCTTGCGTGGGAAGAACGGTGCAACGAGTGTATCGAATCGTTTGAAGAACAGACAATGCTGCGGGATCAGGGACTCATTGGGTGGCATATACGAAGAGAGGGTGTCGAGCTATATATTTCGACAGCTTTGGGAATCTTCGACCGCCCAAGGAATTGGTAAAATATCTGGATAAAGATGCTGTGGAAATTGAATACAATCGTTCGTCTTACCAGAAGTACAATCAGAGCAATTGTGGACAACCATGTCTACGCTTTCTACAAACGATCGGTACCAAATTTAAGGATTGACTTCCCACCACTCTGAGTCAGTACCAGTCCAGTCGTACAGCTCGGAATATGTCGTTAACATTCACTCTAACCGGCAAGAGTAGCACCCTCGCGGTGAGCTACTTTCCACCCATAGATTTGAGCGACGATGAATACGAGCTTGGTCTAACAACCTTTGAAACCTATCATACAATACCGAACATCGACTCGAGCAACGATAAATTCTACTTCGCCGTAACCTATGATATCAACAACAGCATCGACACCACTCATGAATACATTACGATTCCCCACGGCTCCTACGAACTAGACGCCATCGCCAAGTATTTGAAGCAGCGATTAATCGAGCGGTATCCTCAAAATCTCGGTGGCACCGGCGATAACAGTGACAACGATGCGTATCCTATAGTGTTGCGTCCCAATAACAACACCATGAAAAGCGAACTGTACTGTCGGTTCGCCGTAGACTTTACAAAGCCCAATAACATTGGATCGCTACTGGGATTCTCGACGAATCGTGTATTAGAACCTGGACGGTGGTACGAATCGGACGATCCGATTAATATCATGAACGTGAACATTATTCGCGTAGAATGTAGCGTAACCGCTGGCGCGTACAGCAATGGGAGGCGTGTACATACGATACATGAATTTTCTCCGAGAGTCCCACCAGGATATAAGATATCGGAAACGCCTGCACAGATCATTTACCTTCCAATCACCGCACAGGTCATTTCGGATCTGACGATACGCGTTGTGGATCAAGACGGACAGTTGCTTGATTTTCGAGGTGAAGAGATTACCATCAGATTGCACGTACGACGACGACGATAATACATGTGGTGCGAACGAAAGAGATGCTTGTATTGAACGACTCCAGAAACCCGTTTCTTCCAAGTGAAATTGTTTGCAACAACAACAACAACAACAACAACAACACCAGCTCTGATCACGCTAAAAAGAAGAGGCTCAGTGCTGCGAACATTGCATTTTTGAAATCATTAGGATTCATTGTGCGCATTTAAGTTGAAAAAAAAATGGCTGACATTCTAAGCATTGGAGGGAAGCCGACGTTTGATGATCGCATCGTCAAGCTCGAGACTCACACGTACAACCCATACGTCAACACGACGTTTGGATACAGCGATGAGATAAGAATACCTATACAGCAGCAGGATTTATACACATTACCGTGTGAAAGTTTCCTCTACGTGGAGGGGAAATTGAAGATAAATAAGCCAAATGATGTGTTAACTGTGACGTTGGGAAATAATTGCATGGCGTTCTTATTCGATGAGATTCGATACGAGCTGAATGGCGTGGAGATTGACCGCAACAGAAACGTCGAAATAACTAGCACGCTTAAAAACTATGTATCGCTGACATCCGACGAAGACAAAAATATGGAGAATGCAGGATGGGGCTTGAAACGACGCGATGGACTAATATTGAAAAATCATTTTAATTTTTGCGTCCCACTCAAATATTTGCTGGGATTTTGCGAGGACTACAAACGCATGATTATTAATACTTGTCACGAAGTGATTTTAATACGATCACGCAACGATAACAATTCTCTAATAGGATCGCCGATGTTGGAACCAGAAATAGAATTACTTAAAGTGCAATGGCGGATGCCTCATGTGATGCTGAACGACGTTAATAAGCTATCGTTGCTACATGCTTTGGAAAGTGGACAAAACCTGAGCATTTGTTTTCACTCGTGGGATTTGTACGAGTATCCTCTCTTACAGAGCACGACCAAACATTCGTGGGCTGTGAAGGCAGCTGCGCAGCTGGAGAAGCCGCGATACATTATCTTTGCTCTACAGACTGCTCGAAAGAATGTGATGAGCGAAGACGTTACTATGTTCAACAACTGTAAATTGACCAATGTAAAACTTTTTCTCAACTCGGAATTTTACCCATACGATGATCTAAACTTGGACTTTGACAAGAATAAGCATGCCATCTTGTTTAACATGTATACGCAATTCCATAAATCGTATTATGGACATAGTTGCAACGAGGCATTATTCACCGTGGCGGAATTTTTACAATTTGGCCCCCTCGTGGTGATTGATTGCTCGCGACAAAATGAGTCGATCAAGAATGGCACCGTGGACGTGCGCATAGAATTCGAGTGTAAAGAGAATGTACCTGCAAATACTACGGCATACTGTCTGATTCTGCACGATCGGGTGGTTGAATACAATCCGCTGACAAACGTGGTGCGCAAAATCAATTAAATTGCCACGCTACTTGCCCGCCCTCTCCTGTGCCAAATTCACACAAAATTTCATCGTGAAAATCGACATGCTTTACGAGAAAGGCTACATTCTCCCGTCTGTCTTGGAAGCGAACGGACCTCCAAATTGTACCGATGATGACTGTACCAACATTTGTTGACCTGCAAGGGTTCATCGTCGATGGAAGATTTGTCGTCAAGGAAGTGGCGGTTCTACGAAATGGATTAATTCTCTCGCACTATATTTTTGGTAGTTCGATGCCGCAATATCTTCTTACGAAATCCGACAAATCAAGCATTCGGTGGCTGGTGGCAAATCATCATGGACTACGTTGGGACGATGGAGACGTTCCGTACAGTATCGCTAAACGGCTAATTACGAAAGCTGTAGCTCATGCGATCGACGAAGAAGATGACGCATCCCATATCATATACGTTAAAGGACTGCAGAAACGCGACTGGCTCGTGGATTTCCTCGACGAAAATACGATAGCGGACGTGGTCATCGAGACGCTGGACATTGACTACGAGGATATCAAATCACTAAATAAGCTAAATGTAGTTAATACACTGCGATGTGGTAGACACGCGAAACACTGTGCCATGCAAAATGTATTTAAAATATTCAACTGGTGGTCTAAACGCCAGAGAGAAATGCTTAAATAAAATATAATCAATTTTAATGCATAAATGTTTTTTTCTTCACCCTCTCCAACTTCCTACATGTACGCTAGATTAAGACGATAGTTGTAATTATTATGTGGAACCCGTTCAAAACCCGTTCAAAACCGTTCAATACCCGTTCGATACCGTTCGATTCACGTTCGATACCCGTTCAAACCCGTTCGATTCGCGTTCGACACCGTTCGATACCGTTCGATTCGCGTGCAATACCCGTTCGATACCGTTCGATTCGCGTTCGATACCCGTTCAAAACCCGTTCAAAACCCGTTCGACACCCGTTCGATTCGCGTTCGATACCCGTTCAAACCCGTTCGATACCGTTCGATTCGCGTTCGACACCCGTTCAAAACCGTTCGATTCGCGTTCAATACCCGTTCGATTCACGTTCGAAGTGGTATGTTAGGCGTTGAAAGTGATACGATAGACGTTTCATATACATTCAAAATGGTGTGATCTAGTCAAATGATGTGTCAAAGAAGAAGGAGAAAACGGTTCAACGAAATGATGTGTGCAAAGAATAAATGTAATGGTCAGCGGAAATGAATCTAGAGAACAACAGCGTCTCACTTTGTAAAGCTAAGCACTTCTCGATTTCATGGTAAGGGTCTCCTTGTGCGAGCCTGGAGATGTAGCGAGACCAGTTGCATTCAAAATCGTGGTCGACGTGCAGTCACTTTGACAGTTTTTAAACACTCTTCATTTTTTTGAGCTAAGTGAAATTGCTTTGAAGGACATCATCAATCGTTCAACGCATAGAAGATACAATCGAATAATACCGTAAGTTTCCATTATCATATTTTTAGAGAATCGTTGTGTTAATAACTTTGAGAATTATAAGAAAAATCGATTTCAGATTATGTATCTACCCGTGAATTTGAACCGGTCAGCTACGGGTACAATCACAGCTGCTGTGACACCTATTCGCCAGATTAATCCAAAAGTATACGTGACGTGTCGAAATATCGCAGTACAATCTGAGGAAATTCGGGTTGGTGAACATCGTGAGGCGGAGGCAGAGCATGATGGTGGAATTTTTTTAAAAGTATTTCATAATGGGACCACCATACGAGATGATCCACCGGACGACCACTTCGGGGATGAAGAGTTCTGGCTGAATCGCAATGCACGGAATGAATATTTATTAGAAGGTGATGATGAGGATGATAATATTTTCGCGTATCCAAATATATATCAGCGGAATCGTGTGGGTGCTCCGCAAAGTGTGGTGTGGCGTAACAGTGTTAATGCTGAAAAGATCGATTACGACGCCGTTTTAAAGAACTCAGTATCGGGGCTTCGGGGCAGTAATGTTTCAGTTCAAACCGACCCTGCGCAAGTTCCTGTAGATTTATTGTTAAGTGAACTATTTGCTGATGATCCTATCGAGTGGGATATGTGGCAGCCTTCTACCCCTTCGCCGCCTTCGTCGCTTCTGCAGGTATGTAACATTCTGCATTGTGTTTATGTGCGTGATGTTTATTATGTTTAATGTATCATTATTATATCAACTTTTGTATCTGTGTGTAGGTGATTCATGGAAATGCGCGGAACCCATCATCCCCACCCGAGTGGCTGCAACCGTCCCCATCACCTTCGACATCTTCGGCACCGATGGACGACGACAGCGACGATATTTAGATTTTATATTTTTTTTATTTTATCATCCAGATTTTTTCTTTTTGCTTTTATTTTTTATTTTATTATTATCATTATTATTACGTAACAATATATATCGTAAACATATATAATTTCACAATTTCATTCGCCCGTCTTCCTCACATAATTTTAAGATTCTACGTTTCAATAATTATTATTTCTCTGCGTTGGGGGGGGGGGGGACATTTCTGCTGACGTCGCATAATTCTACTTCGTTCTTCGCGCCGTGAAAATGACGTCACCCCGCACGGTCGCTCCAGAGGATTCGAGTTACGCGCGATCGCGCGAGACGCTGCGACGACGCTATGTAGTGCTCTCTCTCTCTCTCTCTCTCTCTCTCTCTCTCTCTCTCTCTCCTCCGAATTAAATAATGCTCTGTCTCTTTCCCTCCTCCGAAGACGCGGTTTGTAAAATGCCGATCTTTCCCGACACTGTTCGAAACATCATCCGATAAAAAATAAATTATTTCTCTGCATTGGAAATAAATGTCTGTATGCCGCTTAATGGTTTGGAAAAAAAATTTCGGGGGGTCATTCACTTCCTCCGGTTAAATTTTCGGGGATGGGCCTGGGGTTTGAAAAGTTTTCGGGGTGGGTCTAGGTCGTCCGCATGCATCGGTTAGGTCTAAAAAATTTCGGGGGTGGGCCAAGGTCGTCCCCAGCATCGGTTAGGTCTAAAAAGTTTTCGGCTGTGGGTCAGGTCTCCGTGGCGGCTCGGCCAGGACTGATCCCCTCCATCATCGCGGCTTCCCCCACTCCGCGGCTCGTGCGCGCGCAACCGGCCTTCCTCCCCCCGCAGGCCCCGCGCCCAGGTTTCCCCCCACCGCGCTCCCCCGCGCGCCCTCACTTCCCCCCGCCCCCGCACCCCCCTCAGAGGACCTGAGTTAGAATCCCCCTTGCCTTACTACTTCCCCCCCTGGGAAATCTCTCGTCCTCGAGAGATTTGAATGGTGGTAGGGAATAAAAGAATTATTTATAAATATAGGTTATTGTTTTATTTTATATTTATCGTGAGGGTGAATATGGGGTGGCGGCTCCTGAAATAAATAATTGGAGGGTTCTCCATGCCCTTCTTCTTGGATACGTTTCTGGGAGGGATCTGTATCTTTTCCAATCCGGGTCTGGGATCTGGATTCCTATAAGTTTTGGCCATTTTTGCGGCGGAAATTCCGGGACCTTAAACTTGAAGTCCGGAGTCTTTGGGAACTCCGGCGTTGTCGGGAGTGTGTCCGGTGGTGTGTGAGGTGGTGTGTGAGGTGGTATGTGAGGCTATACCTTAAGTTGATATGAATTTTGTTAATTTTCGAATAATATATTAAGGTTTATGATTTTACCATTCTTTCTGGAGATTTCGGGAGTGGAAGTGTAACGTCCCACGATTTTTCGCGCGTTTCTATTCCAAATTTCATTCGTAAACCTCAAAATCACTCCATCAAATTCTATCAAATTCAACTCTTACCCCTTTTCCCCAATCGCTGATCACCTTGACGATGTACCTTAGCGGTCCCCATCTCAAGATGGTCGGTACGAAATCTCCTTCGCTTAATTCGCCCAACGAGGCACAAATTCCCTCCTCAAACTAAATCTAAACAAGTCCCTCGCCCCAAACTCTTCTTAAATCGAGACCACGTCTCACCCCTTCTCTACGACCCTCCAAATCAAAACCACAAATACCCCTTTCCTGTTAAAACAACCAAAATCCATTCGATGAGTTGAGTAACTCCTTTCGCAGTCATAAAACCCCAAAAATCTAACTGCGACGCATATTTGGCGTACGTGACATAAATATGTCTATTAATAGCCATACCGTTTATAAAAAAAACCGGAAGTCCTACTGCGTCTTATTCCGAAATGTGTCAAGGCCACTACCGCGCGTACCCCCGCAACATCCTTATAAATACGAGGGGACCGAAACAGAAGTCCTCTTTCGACGAAAACAATTGAGAGAATCATCTCTACAACCAACGAAAGTCTATATTTTTAATCAGTGTGACAAAATTCATCTCACAAATCATTGTAAGCATTTAAACCATGCCATTAAACTGCATATCATCCTCATCTTATTATTTTGTATTATTATTATTATTTTTCGTGTCTAAGCTTATTGCTATTCATTATTATATAGATTTCATATTATTTACTTTATTATTGCTTATTGCATTGTCTTACCTACGCTTATTGCGATTTCATATTTACTTTCAATAACAATTGCTTATTACTTATTCATATGTAACTCATATTCATACTCATACGCTTTCAATAACCATTGTATATAATAAATGTCATGTGCTAATGCTAAATCCCTAACGCATAATTATAACGCAAAAATCATACCACAGTGCATCAAAAAGAATAAACAATTCATATTTAAATCACGTTACGAGTTATTGTGTCTAGTCTTCTGTTTGCGAAGAATCCCAAACCAAAACAAACTGCAATAACAGCTGATCTCGATTCTCGAACGCTAGAGTGCCAGTAGTGTTTACAAACGTTCTTTTGTATAGACCTATATCTAGACGGGTTTAAAAGAAGCATTACACGTAATTTCTTATGTGAATGCAACGGTGGATGCAACTTTCAAAACCAAAATAAATACAAAGTAGTATAACGGGTGTTCTCCGGGTGTGTATTTACCTGTTAAACCTTCCCTGGTCGATCAGTGTGACGGATTATAGATTCGCGCCTACATTCCATCAAACCTCAGAGTGACGGATTATAGATTCGCGCCTAAATTTCCTACCCAAACCTCAGTGTGACGGATTATAGATTCGCGCCAAAATTCCTCTCAAACCCCTCAGAGTGACGGATTTAATATTCGCGCCTGCTCCTCCCTCAAAACCCTCAGCGTGACGGATTTAAGATTCGCGCCTGGTCTTCCCTCAAAACCCTCAGCGTGACGGATTTAATATTCGCGCCTGGCTTTCCCTCAAACCCCTCAGAGTGACGGAGTCAATATTCGCGCCTAAATTTCCTTCAAACCTCAGAGTGACGGATTATAGATTCGCGCCTGACATTCATTCCTTCCCCCAATTGTCATCGTTCCCAAAGACCTCACCCGGGACGTGACAGAAGGATTAACGTCGGTACGTCAATCATTTCTTTAAATATGTTTTCTATTAGATTTTTTTTTATTTTGTTTTGGCGGTTGCCTGATCTCTTTGGCATCTTGACGATGAATGGCGTAAGCGTGGATTTGAAATAAGTTGTTAGGGCCTCTTACAGTGGCGCTCTCTAGCGGAGTTCTATGTTTGCATCCTTATAGGCCTTGCAACTATGTTTCAATTGATATGGAGTTGACAGGTTATTTTTTATAGGTTATTGGTAGGTTATGGATTCGGTTTTTTTTTTTTAAGGAGTTTTATAGGTTACTTATTTTTATGTTATTATTATTAGAAAAATATTAAGTTTTATTAAAAAAAGGAATAAATACATAAATGCTTAAACTAAGTGTACGTGTTAACTACATTGTGTGTGTGTGTGTGTGTGCGTGCGTGTGTGCGTGCGTGCGTGCGTGTGTGCGTGCGTGCGTGCGTGCGTGCGTGCGTGTGTGTGTGTGTGTGTGTGTGTGTGTGTGTGTGTGTGTGTGTGTGTGTGTGTGTGTGTGTGTGTGTGTGTGTGTAAGTGTAGTGTTTATTACATTTTGTGTGTGTATGTATGTGTAATTGTAAGTGTAGTGTATGGTAAAAATGTTAAAGAAATTCATTCATGCAATGCTTTTCAGCATTTTGGACATTTTTCCACTGGCTGACTTATGAATAATGTCCGTCTACATAATCGACATATCCTCCACCTCCTGTCGTTACTTCCCGTGAGATGTTTCTCTAGGGCCTCCTCGTCTTCAATTTCTGCTTTTTGCGTGCACATCACACAGATAATGCCCGATTTATAAAAATACACATCTTTATCATATACTTGCTTCAGACACGTGTTCATTGTGCTTCTTGAATTGGTACTTTGAAATAATGATGAAATCCTTTGTCTGCTACTCCTTATATAGACTTCTCCTGCAGGGTTGCAACTTTGTATAGTTAATTTCACTTTTGTTTCGCTGAATTGATGTGAACGCTCCTCTTTTGTTTTTTAAGTTGTTATAATTCTTCTTCAGGTAGATATGCTTTTTTTATCCTGTTCATATGTACGATTCTGGTTTGTTTTAAAGTTATTGCTATTTTTAAATTACTGTTCCCTACGATTTCCGTAATTTGGTATGGTCCGCTGTATTCGGGTCCTAGTTTTTCACGCCTTGGGTTTAATAACCAAACCCAATCTCCTACTTTGTACGTTTGAGGTTGTATCTTCCGGTCATAGTAATGTTTTTGTCGAACTTTTGATTCTTCTAAATTATTTCGCGCCATTTGTCGGATGTGGTGTAGTTTGTGTATTAATTCGTCAACATAGTCTGGATATGTCCTGGCTAATTTCTTCATGAGGGAACTCATAAAATTTGGCCCTTGATCAGTCAGAATTGCTTTAGGACTTCCGAATTTACAGATAAAATGTTCTGTAAATGCTTTAGCTATGTCCTTTGCAGTGATGTTTGTTAATGGTATTGCAAGGGAATACTTGGTTAAATTGTCTTGTATTGTAAGTATGTAACTATTTCTTATTTTTGTAGAAGGTAGTGGTCCTACTATGTCCATAGAAATTTTATCAAATGTATCCAATGGTGTGTCTGTTAATATCATAGGTTCCTTATTTTTTACCCTTACTAATTTAGTTTTTTGACATTCTAAACATGTTTTGACGAATTGTGCTATTTCGTATTTCATGTTTTTCCAATAGTATATGCTTCTTATTCGATGATATGTTTTAGTAATTCCTTTGTGTCCTCCTATAGGTGTTTCATGAATTTCTTTGATAATATGCTGCCTATTTTGTATGGAAGGAGTTATAAGAGTACCTTTACAAAAACTAAATTGGATGTCTTCGTTGATAAATATTAATTCTATTAAATTTCGTAATTGCCTAAGCGAAATTTTATTTTCTTCTCCTGATATATACACTTTTGTGGCTTGTTTAAGTACCAGGTATGTGTGAAGTGTTTTTAATGATGTATATAAATTTTCTTCTGTTGGGTAATTTGGTACGACAAGTCCAACAATTGTACGTTTTCCACTTCTTATTGTTACTGATTCTCCATTTTTTAGTGGAAATGATATTTTGTCAGCTTTTATATTTCTTTCTTTATATAATTTATCTCCCATTGGTCCTATTGGTTTGCCTTCTGTATTTATAAATGTTATTATGTAATCCTTTCCCATCCATAAATGATCTTCCACTTCAATATTTTGTTTTTTGACAGGAATATTGGATGTTACTCTTGGTTTGCCTGTGGTATGTTGTGGAGGTGGCGTGGGTGGTACAGATAATGGCAGGGGAGTCAATGGTGGGAGAGATAGTAGTGGAGACGGAGGTGGTGAAGAGGGAGTGAGTATTTTCCCTTGCTTGATTTTAATGGGAGTTATGGGAGCTGTATCTGTACTGGAGTTTAATTTTTGCTTTTTCTTTTTAGGTGTGTGGTGAGTACTTTTGTCTGTGCTTGACTCTGCATTAATTTTTGGAGGATCTTTATAATTGTGTCTTGGAATTATAGCTGTCTCATCTATTTCTTCTATTAAGTCCTCTTGAGTTTTCTTGATGTGAGGTTTTTTTATTGCTTGTTGGTTGTCTTGTATTGTTTCTTGAGGTAATATTCTTTCTTGAGGAGTTATATGTATTTGAGGGGGTATATGTACTTCAACAGGTACTGTGTTTTGGGGGGGTATATGTACTTCAACAGGTACTGTGTTTCGGGGGGGTATATGTACTTGAGGAGATTCTATATTTTGTTTTTTACTTTCTGGTTGTGATGATGAAGTGTTTCTTTTTATTTTCCGTTTTAAGTGTTGTCGTTTAGTTCCTATTGCATCACTCTTGTCGTATAAAGAGTCGGAATCTGATGAACTAAATTTAGTTTGTTTATATGGATGTAACGGTTTCGGACGTAGCGTAACGCGTCTTACAGGATCCCGGGATTGGTTCGAATGGCGTGCGATAAAGAATTAAAATTCAAGAACAAGAATTTAACTTAAATAGTGTTTATTGTAGAAAACACTTCTAAACGATACATAAAAATGTAAATTAACGCCTTAATATTAAAGAAATTAAAGAATTTAATTAGGTTGCGACTCTAGGTCGTTACAAAAATAAAGCTGATCGTCTTGGGTTGCGACACTAGGTCGTTACAAAAGAAATACCCGTTTGAACGATCGATTTGGAGTAATATAACTTAATTAACTATTAATAACGTTTAGTCGAATGATAGGAATTAGTTTATAGGTTATGACTCTCGGTCGATATAGGAATTGGATTATGGATAATGACTCTCGGTCGATATAGGAGTTAGATTATGGATAATGACTCTCGGTCGATATAGGAGTTAGCTTATAATTTAGGAATTAGCTTATAATTCTAGGAAATTGAATATGTTTAGTTGGAGAATCGTTTGAATTGTTTCGTTGTCATCAGGGGCGGTTTTGCCACCTGGAATAGTCTTGTTCCCTCGTCGCTCAGGAGTATTAGTACTAACCTGAGATTAATAATTATTAATAACTTAGCTTCATCAACTAAGTGGCCTGCAAAGCGGCCCCCAAGGCAGAAAACCTCTCGTCAAACCTGGCGACTATGGCCTTAGTTTATTACGATCGGCTCGACCAAGTATCCAGCAAGGCGGCCTCCAAAGTTGGAGCATTAAATTTATGTTGGAATCAGCCAATGGTCATAAATGATTCAGAGCAACGTTTGCTTTGAATTTGTAATTCATAATGATTCTCTCTAGGCTTTCTTGCCCGTATTTATACATATTCGGGGTTCTGGGAGCGCACCAATGGGAATGGATTTTGACTATTACGCGTCAATCATTCTCGTCTCACTCGATCTATTCTCCAGTCGGTCTACTGAGCGACTGGTTATGCGCAGGCGTGTGCGTGGAACGCTCGGTTCCCTTTCTCGTTTGTCACGCACCAATTACAATCACTGCTTCTGATCCTTGCTCTCGTCGATCCGCTGATCGACTGAGGATCGCGCATGCGTTCGATTCTCCCACTCCTTTACACTCTTTCGTCATACTCGCGTTTCGCGGTACCCTAAGCTAATATTAATATTAATCCTAAACACGCTTTATAAAAGTAAGAATAATAAGAATATAGTAAGAATATAAGAATATAAGTATTTAAATGATTATTATTTAAGTTTATTAACGAAAAAAGAAAGGGCAGTTTTGGGGTTTGTTACATGAAGCTGGGTTTCCTGAAGTCGAGTCGGTTGTTTCTCTTTGTCGCGTATTATATTGATGAAATTGTTTCTGTTTTTTATTTTCGTGTGAATTTGTTTCTGAATGTGCTCGCTTTGTGTTTAATGGTAGTGCTATCGGATTCCTAGACAAGGCATCCGCGTTCGTATTGTATTTTCCCGGTTTGTACAATATTTTATAATCGTATTCCGCAAGTTTTATTTTCCATCGCATTAATCGTGATGACGGATCAGAGAGATTTTGTAGCCATTCTAAAGATTTATGATCTGTTATAAGATAGAATTTTCTACCATAAATATAAGGTCTGAAATGAAATACCGCATATAATATTGCTAAAAGTTCCCGTTCTGTTGGTGAGTAACGAGTTTCTGCGTCATTTAAAACTCGAGATGCGTAAGCTATTGGTAAATCTTTTCCTATTTCTCCTTGACTAAGAACTGCACCTACCGCAATACCTGATGCGTCTGTCGTTATATTGAATGCTTTTTCAAAATCTGGATATTGCAATATGGGTTCTTTGCAGAGAGTCTCCCTTAAAGTTTCAAACGCCCTTTGTTGTTTATCTGTCCATTCGAATTTATAATCTTTTTGTGAGATTAGAAAGTGGTCGTGCGATTTTTGAGAAATCTTTTATGAATCTTCTGTAATATCTGCTTAGTCCTAAGAACTGCTTTACATTCTTAACGGTGGTTGGTGTTGGAAATTCCTTAACTGCTACTATCTTCCGTGGATCGGGTTTGACTCCGTATTCTCCTATTATGTTACTTCTTTCTTCAAAAATTCACATTTATCGGGTTGAAGGTGAAAATCTGCTTCTCTTAATCTGTTCATTAATCTTTTGAATTTGGTTGCATGTTCTTTCAGAGAGCTAGCATATATGACTATGTCATCTAAATATACAAAGAGTTCTACCCCTTGAAGCCCGGTTAAAACTTGGTCCATAAGCCTTTGGAAAGTTGCTGGTGCGTTTTTGAGTCCAAACGGCATTCTATTAAATTCATAGTATCCATATACTGTAGAAAAAGCTGTTTTATGACGATCATCTGGATGCATGGGAATTTGATGGAACCCGGATGCAAGATCGAACACAGAAGAATATTTCGCACTTCCCAACTGATCTAATATGTCAGTTATATTTGGTAAAGGATAAGCGTCTCCAATTGTTTTTTCATTTAATTTCCTGAAGTCAATTACTATTCTTGGTTTCCTGACTCCCTCTGAATTTTCTTTTTCTAAGACTATCCATATAGGTGAATTATAGGGAGACAAAGAAGCTTGTATTATTTCCTTTTCTAATAATTCTTTAGTTTGTTTTTTTTACTTCCTCCTTAAATGACTGAGGATATCGATACTGCTTTGTAAAAACAGGAACATTGTTTTCTGTTATAATTTTATGATAGGTTTTACTTGTTGCTTCCAATTTTTCTCCTGGAATATGAAATCTATCTGCATGTTCCTTTATTAGTTCTTCAATACTGGCTCGTTCTTCTGAATTTAAATGGTCCAGCCTTAGTAGTTGTAACAACTGGTGAGTTCTATTTGTTGCTTTATATGTATCTGATGATTTTTCTTCTACTGGAACTTCAATAAATGGTTCTAATTCGATTGATGGTACAGGAATTTTTATGTCTTTTGTGGATGTATTTATTGCAAATAGACATGCCATGCCATTATTATTTGACACAATTGATGAATGTTAATTTTAGGAATATATCCTGTGCTAGTCTGTGTGTTAAGAACTCGTACATATATTTGACTTCTTGTTCTGGCTGGTATTGTGACCATTTCAGGATCGATGAATGGAAGAGTTTCTGGTCCAATGGTTATTGCTGATCTTGTGTAATCAATAGTTGCTCCGTTGGTTTGGAAGAAATCTGTTCCTAATATACCATCCTGTCTGATAGGGAGGTCTTCTACGATGTGGATGATAATTTCTGTATTTAAAGTTCGTATTTTGATGTATCCCATAGTACTGAGTAGTCCGTTCGTGATGCCATTTAGGTCAAATAGTGTGTCCATGAAGATTTGAATATCGGGAGAAACAGCACATCTTTTGATTACGTTGAGGTCTGATCCCGTGTCGATCATTAATGTTGTTTGTCCTCCGCTAAATCCTATGTCAGAGAGAAGAATGCTGGGTGGTTTCCTTATTTGTTCTGTCTTGAGTCTGAGTATGGCTTGTCTACGTACCACATCTGGTTGTGCCTCTTCTTTTTCTTTCCTATCAAAATACATCTTTTTTCTACATTGTTCTATCATGTGGCCTCGGAATTTACAATATTCACAAGATATGCTATCATAAGCTCGGTTTCTGCATTCTTGTATTGTATGACCCGGTCTCTGACAATAATCACAACGGGTATTGGATTGAGGAGTTCTGTTCGTGTAACTTTGACTTCTACAATCTTGCGCCGTGTGACCTGTTCTTCGGCAGGTGCTGCATTGTTCGTTGAATCGAGGGGCTGTGTTAGCTTGGCTCCTGCAATCTTGCGTCATGTGACCCGCTTGTCGGCAGTTGTTACAATCTTCGTTGGGTCTCGCGTTGTAACTCCGATTTCTACAATTTTGTGTTATATGACCTGGTTTTCGGCAAAAGTCACAGAATGTAAGGCTTCTACATTCTTGTATCATATGTCCTATTTTTTTACAGTGTTGACAGATTTTTTGTCGCCAGTCGGTGCGTGAAACTTGCTGAGTTAGTAATATCATGGCCGTATCCAAGGCAGTTTATACATTGATTAGGTTGTGTTACTCCAATAGGTATTTTTGTTCTTATTTGATATTCGTTGTATTCTGCTTCTGCTTTAATAGCACAATTGATAGCGCGATCAAGACTGCTGAAGGTGTATTCGTGTATTCTATTATATATCTCGATTTTTAAACCCGTTAGAAAGGCTTTAACAGCATTTTGTTCTGCATTTATATTAAATTGAGCTTCATGTCCCGGTACTTCTATTGTGTTACAATGTCTGATTTGTAAAAGTAGATTAGATACGCGGCTACTATAATCTACTGTGGTTTCATTTGATAGTTGCGCAATTTTTGATAACTCGCCGTATAATTGGATTAATGTGTATATTGGAGCAAAACGAGAGGTTAATACATTTGTAAGGTCGCTGATTGTGTTATAATATCCGCTTAAAACTACTCTTGAAGCTTGTCCGTAAAGCTTATTTTTTATTAGTTGAACTAATCCATATTCTGCGTTAGGATTTATCATGCGCCGTGCATGTCGACAACTTTTAATAAATTGGTGTAATGGTATATTTCTACCATCGAAAGAAGGTACTGTGTCGGCCGTATCGCGTAAACTAATGTGTGGTAAATGAGGATATACATTCGTAGCTGTATTCGTATTAATTTGAGGATTTGAAGTTTCTGGAGTATTTTCCGTTTCTGATGTTACTGGAGTGTTTATGTTTTCTGGATCTCCTTGAGTCTCCGTATTGATTGCTAAAGTAGCCATTTTTTCTCCAAGTGTGTTAGGCATTGTAAAGTTTTAAGTTTCCACAAAATTTAAGAAAAAAAAAAAAAATTCTAAGAAAATACTCACTTTTGGAGTTATTTTACTAAGCGAAAATATCTTTCTCAACGAAATATCCCACCGCTGTCACCAAAAATAATCCGACCTGTAACGTTCAGCTGTCCAGGGACGACTGAATGTAGACAGGTTCCCGAGAGGAGAGCGGCTTCCTCCGAGAATAGGATAGGTGGGGGGATCGTGTAGAATGAAGGAGTAAAATCCAACCTAAACTTAACAATGACTTTATTTAAACAACACTTAAACTAATAACAAGAAGAATAATATAGCTTACAACTACGATTATATATATTGTGTTTTTGTGTTTTTAGGGTTTTTTGGTTTTTTTATGCTAATTTATTCTAATGCGCTATAAAATTGGATATATATATATATATATATATATATATATATATATATATATGTGTGTATGCTACTGCTGTAAATTCGGCCGCTGCCGTTTCCGGAGCGGTTCCCGACACTCTTGGCAGAGTTCTTATTTTAGTGTTCTGTAGACTTTGTCTTCGCTAAGCAGTTAAGCTGCTACCTACTAGTAGGAGCAACGCTTGAAACCTCCGCGAAAACAAAGTTCTCAACTATTAAATGAAAGATCCAAAAAGGAGCACCAGTATCTTGTACACTGAGAACCAGTCGCTACCGTCTCCGGAGCGTTCTGAAATTCTACTGGATAATACTTAAGCTGCCTCTAGGAACTAGTATTCGTTAGTTGCAAGAACGTATCAGTATTCGAATGAGCGCGCTGAGTGCTGCGTGCGCCTCCTTTTATACTGGAGAATTGGCGGGCTGGCGCATGCGCAGTGTGTCGATATTTCTTATTTCGCAGTTTCCTCGCTTATTATATATTATTTTGTTTTGCGCCTTTGTCGGTATATTTAATTAATTATTCTTGACATTTCTATAATATTTGTTTCTCTAATACAATGCTTGTGCGCGGTAACATAGGTTGGCTCTGTGGTAATATAGTACAGTTCTTGTTTGAAATTTAGTTGGGTGAGCTCGCTGGAGAGTGAGGTTAGGATCGACGGTGGGAAAATGATGCACGGTGCACTGAGTATTGAGTCAAGAATTGACCACATCACTATATTTAATGTCAAATAGCGTCTAAAGTGAGCACAACGATTGGTTTAGACAACGTACGCGCACGTGGTCACGCAACGCGCGATGAGCTCACGTGTTGTGCACGATGAGCAAGAAAGAAAAGTGCTTAAATTACTCGCGGGAGCACTAATATAGAATTGAGCACAATACAACGGTTTCTAAAGGAAGTGAGCACTGAAAAGTACTGATTAAAGAACTTTATACGTTGCGCACTGATCGAGCGTGAAACACGTTAACGCGACAAGCGGTATATAGCAAGAGTGAACAAAGGGCACGCCAAAAACGGTTGAGCGTCTTCTCGAACAATCCTCGAGAATCGATCAAGAAAGTACGCATTGTGATTGGGCCGCTCGTTTCACGTGGCGCCCGGTGATTGGCTGAGCAAACGATAGCGACAATCGATCGCCGCATCGATCGTCGATCAGCGGCGTATTCTGCGGCCCGGCAGGTGCTGCGGTGAGCAGGCGAGCGGCAGAGCAGGGAACTAATGGAATCTGAAACAGTTCTATTTTATCAACGGTCGGTAATTATTGGTTTGAGTCCTCGTGGGACGTTACAGAGTGATGTTAGAACATAAGGCGCGTATGCAGCCAGTAAAGCTTACTCGGAATACTCGGAATAGCGCAAAGCAGCTCAGCGAGTTTACTTTACTTATTTTTTGATTAAGGATAACGTCTACGTAAGTTTAACATCTACGAAAAGAAACCATGTGCACTGCATTGCCGATCTATATGAATTATATGTATAGTACTTTGTGTACAGTCATGGTACGCGAAGCAGCTTATGGCGCTGAACGTATTTAACATTGAACTGTATTAACAACCACAATTAACACCTTTCGAAGAAAAATATGTATGCATTTTTAGCATTTCGTGGCCAAGCTTGTTTTTCTACTCGTAAATCATCAACGGATACCCACGTTGTGCCCTTACCCCTTACCATACTCGTGTAATGACCATCAGAAATACTTTTACCGTGGTGGAAAATCGCTGCCTTAAGTTTGTAACAGTGATCTACCATTTGTATTTTAGTAGTAGGTATTGCTTTGATGTAGAAATTTTCTACTTTCGTTGTTCCATTACTATCGTGATCGAACAAATGTAATTTTGCAATAAGAATTTGTTTGGAAGCAGTTATATCGACTTTCTTCATTGTATTTGAATCTGCATTATCACAATTATTGCACGGATCTTTCAGATTTTTCTATCCTGTGAAATTGTGTTTTATTATATCTTGAAATTCAAATGATTTTTTTTTTACAATCTTGGGCAGTTCAAGATGTACCACACAATTTGTACTAATAGTAGTACTTGTGTAATTACACGCTAAACATCTTAATACCGTTGTTATTTCGTGTTGTACTGCATTCTTAATAAGAATCTCATGATCACAAAGAGAGGTAATAAACTCAGCTGCATCATGCAGCTGATTGTAAGCGTATTTTTCTCCTGCGAATTGCCGTAATGATATTATGTTTGGATTTTGATCCGATTTATATTGGTCCATAAAGATTTTTATAATATGATCAGCTTTTTCAGTCGTTAATAAGTTTTCTCTTATGGATGAACAATATAACATGCATTGGATTGTGGCATTCGCATAACAAGACACACCATCAGAATTCGGGAGACCTCTTACGTAGTATTGAGTGCTATCCACGATGGGATCATTAGTATTCCGACATTCGGATACATTATAATTAGGTACCGCTCAAACAGCATCACAAACTTTGAGGATGCGTTTTTTAGAAATTGAAATAGTCATAGGATCAGGTCTATATTTTTTTCGCAATCTATTGTACTCTATTATAGCCGATTCTTGTGCCTTTACGGAAGATGGATCATAATTGGTAAGATGCAATCCTTGTAATGTGGTCACCCGTGAAAGAGCAACGTAAATTTGTCCGCAAGTAAATATTGAATTACCTGCTTCTACGACAGCATTCTGCAAGCTTAGTCCCTGACTTTTATGAATAGTTATACCATAGCTGAGGTAAATCGGATATTGTTTTCTAATAACGAACGCTCTATTCATTACTTCAAATTTAACACATACACGTTCTATTATATGTTCTTGCCCCGTGGGTAATATAATATTTAATTTTTCAACGTCATTATCAACACCTCGTATAACTGAAACAAGTTTAGCAATGGTACCGTTGACAAGACCTAGCGTAACATCAATATTTCTTCTAATCATGATTTGCACTCCTACTTTAACAATTACGACCCTTGCAAGTCCCGCCGTTCGGGAGCTATCATCGTCATTATTATTTAGTACCTTTGACACCTTTTTTTTCAAGTACGGTGCACAATTCATTGTATCATGAGCAATCAAATGGATTTCTTCCGATGGAAATCGACTCAGCATTGCAGCGTTCAAAACATCGCACTGAACACATGTGGGAAGTAAACACACCGTATTAGATCCCACATTAAGCATGTAATCACATAATTCGTTTAATCGGTCATTACAACAATTTGTCGCTTTGAAATTTAATTTCCTCGATTCTAAAAGTTTTGTATCCGAATCGGTCACTATTCCGGTGCGAATTCTCGACAAGATGTCTTTGTAAATATTATCACCCTTCTGTCGCATGTTTATTGTCAATTCGTCATAGCTAAACAAGGCAGACCATAAATTATAAGAACCTAACTCTCCAACATTTTTCTCTATACTCTTATTGGATAATTGTATAAAAGCAGGTTCTTCGTGAACAGGAGGAAGTTGTAGTAAGTCACCAAATAGCAGCATAGGCTTTTTTCCGAACCAAGCATCATCGGAATCTGCAGTATCAAATATATCTGTAAGTCGTAGATGTATGTACAGGAAAGTTACGTTAGAAACCATCGAAATTTCATCGATGATTACTAAAGCAACATTTTTGAGTTGATCCCGTACAATTTGAAGGACTGCATCGCTAAGTTGCCTATACTGGGCTGTATGCCCATGTTCTACAGGTAATTGAAATAATCGGTGTATGGTAAGACCTTCGATATTAAAAGCTACGATTCCAGTAGGAGCAGTTACTGCTGCGTCTTTCCCGATAATCTGCTTGATCCAGTGTCTGATAGTTTTTATTAAAAAACTTTTCCCAGTGCCACCTTCTCCACTCACATAAAGTCTGAGAATGTTATCGTTAGACGTCAAGGACTTAGTAACTGCATCAAATATCCGCTTCTGATCATGGTTCAATTCCGAAATCATTTCTTGAAGATCACCAGTCAAATATGTTTCCCGCGTCTTTAAAATCTTTCATGGCACCAACAGTTTCAACGGGGACACAGTCTATTGGGTGATCGCCTTGATCATTTTCTTCTTGTTCTACAGTATTCAACACGTTCTTTTCAATTTCTTCCTTTATATGATCACGCGCTTCTTGAATATCCGTTATTCGTTCGTGATATTGAACTGCTTCTGTCAATTGTGATTCTAACGACAAAAAAGCCTCCGCATATGTGTTAAAACCATTTTTCAATTTGTCGGTTTTTCTCCAATGTTTGAATAATAATAATAATGAAAAATAATAATTCTCAGGTTGGATTTGAACATTGTACTTATAATGATTGATAAGATAGCCTCTGCTCCTTTTTTTTCAAAAACAAAGAAGCACGGATTTCATAATATTCAGTTTTTTCAGACGGTTTATTTTTAGTAACGTCATACCACATAGCAAAATCGTACAGATGCATAGATTCTAATTCCTTAGGTCTGTTAGGATAGTGATCATCTATGAGGGATGGACAAAATATGTCTGTGGATTCACCCTCCAGCTCGCTCCTCAATCTCTTTACGAGTTTTCAATTTCCTACTTCTCAGTATATTTACATCTAACCATCTAATAGTAGTATTGGAGTCAGTGCCATGCAATGATAATCCTAAAAGAGTATCAGCGCATTCAGGCGCTCCACATTCTCTATGATTTAGCATGCGCATTCCAAGGTTGCACAGGAGACTAGACAATGACTTAGTAGAATTTATTGCTGCCATAGTGTCCGTAGCGTAACTTTTTTCCGGCTTTGACACGTACTTAGTACAGTAGCATGTTACCAACCCTATCTTTTCACCAATATATTGTATATCCATGTTACCTCTCCAAACCATGAGAACGGCAGCATTAAAATCATTGATACGGGCTTCCTGTGTTGAACGTGGAAGATCATAGAGTCTACCTTTTGCTTTCAATTGTTTTCTAGCACCTATAGAAACAGCTACATCCCTTATTATCAAAGTATCTGTAACTGGACGTGGAAATGAAAATCTACATACTTTACGGAAGGAATTTTTAGTTGTTTTGTTGCGTAGACAATAGCTATTGCATTTATGCATTTGATGTGCAATTACACGACTATATAATTCTGGCGACACACGCGGTGCTGGCAATCTGCAAGTGATGTATTTCCTAATGAATCGTGCTACATCTTCCTTCGAAGATTTATCGATTATAGGAGCATCTTCAATCCAAATTAAAAGATGAAAATGTTGTGATCCCCTGCTTTGATATTCTCTGCGCCAAAAGTAATGAGTGACCTTGCCAATCGGATTGTCGGGCGAACAAATGAAATCCAGCATAGCGTGGAATGCATTATCTATAAATCGAGCAGTTGAAACGGGATCAGAAGCAATGAGTTCGTTCGGGGACATTTTAGCCACCGATGGGCCGTTTACTTCACGAAGATATTCTATTAAATCTGTCCATAGCCACTCACTTGGACTAAGCGTGAGGAACCATGTAGCTGGTCCATAATGGTGTATCATACAGTTCAAATCGTTTCTCGGTTTTCGCCAATATTGTGCTGTATTACGTAATCTGGAAAATATAGTGTTCAAATTCGTTTGTAGCTGATCTTTAGAGAGTTGCTCAAGAAAACCAGCAGCTGTGTATTTTTCACGTGGATTTACGACGTTCATTTTGTGAAAAATTCCAGCGTTCAATTGCCGCATATTGGTATCGTGTAATAAATGAAAAATATATTGCATGTTCAATTTGAATTGCGAATGCTTGGACATCAGTTTGGACTTAATGAATTCATGATCAGTCAAATGAACCAATCTTTCTTCATGCTGTCCGTTCACCCCATAAGGATATAAATCTGGGAAACATTTCACATCTAAGTGTTCAGCACGATGACCCAACGGAATGTCATGAACTTTAAGCATTTGATAGAGTGCGGTAGCAGATTCATTAACCCTTTTGTCATACATTGGATAAATCGTAAACTGATCATAATATGAATCAGATTGTGACATTTGCGTCAATACTGCACGTTTGTGGTTTTCATCGATATTAAGGCTGCCGTCTCACTGGGCCTTGAATGTGTGCGCACGCTCACACAAGCTAGGAAAAGCGTGTACGTATACGCGATGTAGTAAACAATCCGTTTCAACCAACTTACGTCGTGGAATCGGCAAGAAGGAAGCTTTTGCGGATATAGTTGCCTTCAGCGGACATCTATACAGGGTGGTCTGGTGCGTCTGAACGCTAATAAGCACCGTACGTTGAAATAATAATGAATTTATGACTCGAAAACTGACAGAATGAAGCTTCAAGGCTTCTCCGTTGGTGGCGCTAATGTACTCGAACCTCAATTCTGTCACTTTTCGAGTCATAAATTCATTATTATTTCAACGTACGGTGCTTATTAGCGTTCAAACGCACCAGACCACCCTGTATAGATGTCCGCTGAAAGCAACTATACCCGCAAAAGCTTCCTTCTTGTCGATTCCACGACGTAAGTTGGTTGAAACGGATTGTTTACTACATCGCGTATACGTACACGCTTTTCTTAGCTTGTGTGAGCGTGCGCACACATTCAAGGCCCAGTGAGACGGCACCCTTAAGTGTTTCACCTTCAACGTCCTCGATAGATTCGTTATTATCATCATTGTCAACAACTTCTTGAAATTCTGTATCTGGTAATTTGGCACTCAGCAATAAATCGTGCGATTGTGGTAAAACAATTTCTGAGTATAGAGGATTATTGGCTTTCAACCATACTAAGGCATTCCATACTTTCTTCAAGTCAACTAACTTTTCTCAAACTATTTTAGATTTTGTTGGAACGCTCCGCACCAATATGTATAATTCGTGATTTTGATTTAAAGGTTCAGTCGAAGGACAGATTTTTTTTAAATTTTCTTGTAACGGCAAAGGAAGGTGAAATGTTCTCCCCTTTACTTTTGGAAACATATGTTTATGTGGCATATTTTTATTCATTACTGTATCCATTCTCACAACCGTTTGAAACGGTTTAGCTCTTTGAATGACAATTCGTTCGTAATCGTTCAACACTGCTATTTCTGGAACTGAACGTACAGCAAGCTTATTTAAAATACATTTTGGTGGTATGGAATCTTTGCGAATTTTATCGTGACAATATCGGCAGATAAAATGCATGTCACCAACTTTGTATCCAATATGATTTAACAATGTTTGCATTACATTTCCCTTATATGTTCTTTTAGAAATATCAAACTTACGAACCTCTCTTTGAAAACAGAGTTTCTCGCAGGAAACGCACAGGATGCGTGGTGTGTCCATAGACCGCTTTGTGAAAGATTTAAATGCTAAATAATATCGAGATATAATCTCTTCTTCGTTCAAACTTACGTCAGTATTATTTTTTTGTAACACTTCAGCTTCTTTCCGAGCTTGCAGTGTTATTCGTTCAAATGTTTCAAGGTCATTATCGTTTAAGGCTTTGTCTAAATTATATAATTGGTCTTTATAAATGCTCGCTATTTTGTATATCATTCTCTTCAAATGTCGTAAATCCGGAAAGTGAGGTGCCAAAATCTCAATGGCTAAAAAATTGGACTTACATAGTTTAGGGTTTATGTAACAACCATGAGAATGACCAACTTTTTCAGCATGCACTTTATTAGAACAGCTACTGATATGGTTGTTCAACTTATGTACCTTTTTTAATGAGCATTCTAACAATCGTTTGAAGAAATCCTGTAAATTATTCAGAATTTCAACATCTTTTGTTTTACAAAGATAACTACAATGCCATGCTTTTGTCGCCTTCTTCGATTGCAATACAGGTAGAACGTTTATAGCTTTCCCTTCCGAATTCATTATGATTGATTCAGAACCGCTGAAAGTATGGTACGAACTTTCCGCAAAATATGATTCTGAAGAAGATGTATGTCTGGATTGTCCACACAAAGCATTAATCCTGTCATCAACTTCTAAACATTCTGCTGCGCGCGTTAAGGAAACTTCCACTTTTTCTTTACAATCTTTCAACAGTTTCGTCATTTTCAAAATGTACTTTTGCCTAATATGAAAACACCATTTTATTATACGTTCAGCTTCCAATCTACTTGCTTCTCCGGACGGCATGCTAATAACTTTTGAAAGTTTTCTAATATAAGTTTCTTTGTTATTTTTGGTTGCTATATTGTTATTTGTTACAGCAATATAACGATACTTTTTTATTATTTGCAGAGCAGCACGACGTTTTGCTACTTTATTATAATCATCTCCTTTACGTATTTCATGATAATATACCTTCCGCTTTTTGGACATAACTTCTTTATTTAGCTGATAAAATTTTTTTCGCTTTCCGCATATCACTTCTGTATTTGCATTTATACTGCATTTTTCTATTTTTTAATATACCTTCTTTGTGTGCGATATAATATTCATAATTAGAAAGTTTTTTGTCATTCTCGCCTTTTTTACAATCTTTGCCTTTTTTCATATTCCACTCCTCTTTCTTTGCTTTATAAACAGCTTTTCTTTTTAAACTAATTTCCTCTTTATTCCTCTTATAATAATTAGATTTTTTCATATTCCACTCCTCTTTCTTTGCTTTATAAACAGCTTTTCTTTTTAAACTAATTTCTTCTTTATGCATTTTATAATAATTAGATTTGTATTCTTTTCTATTGCATGGTACGTATACATTGCTGATTTTTGACTTCGAAACAAATGGTGGATCTGTCTGAATTATATTTTTTGTATTTATAGTGACTTCTTTGTCACTAAGTGGTACATTTTGAACTGGAGATATTTCATCATTTTTTCATGAGTAATCTCACTTTGACCAATTTTAAATGCAGGATAATTTCCACAAGAAGGATTTTTATTAATTGTACTACCAATTGCAGATTCACATTCGTGCACAGAACGTGTTAATTGTTGATTCTGATTGCTTGGAAAATGTTCGATACTATTAGATCGAAACATTTGGAGCAAATGTTGACGCATCAACGCATGTTTGTACGTTACTTTGTCTGCTAATATATTGAATAATAACGAGACAGCAAATGCAATCGCAAAAACTCCACAATCCCGACAGTTAGGTTGAGCTTGTACACGTGGAAATTCAATAAATTCTTCGTTAATTGTACCGGCATGTGTACAGCTTAATAATTAATAATAATGTCTATATGCACGTGTAATGAAACAATAACGTATATTCGTTTATGTTCGTTGCATTATGTGCACAGCTTAATTAAATAATAATAATAAAGCACACTTACATGTAAGAAAATAAGGAAAAATTTTCGGAAGCTGGGATCACAGACCAGGTATAGAATAGACCTCTCACTCTATTGTCTTCGGTGTCCCCCGATTTTGGGGCTCTAGAACCCCATTACCATTTCCGTGTCGCAACCAACGTTAACGGCTAAGCATGAAATAAAAGTGCAGCGCTATAAGCGGTAGGAATGAAAGTTGGAATAGCAGTGAGAATTTATATACAAGGTGTCCCGATGATTTTATATATATATATATATATATATATATATATATATAAATCAGTGAAAATTAAAATCGTTATAACTCAGTAACCGTTTAGTGAATTCGTTTAAAATTTTTGGAGCACATCAGTAAGGTTAAAAAGAAAAAAGAATAATCTCACGAATTTTCATCAACTAGGAACTATTTTGAAAATAGGTCCAATACATCCTTAAGTAACATTACGGTTTCTTGTCATATATATATATATATATATTTTCAAAATAGTTCCTATATATATAAATATATATATATATATATATAAATATATATATATATATATATATATATATGACAAGAAACCGTAATGTTACTTAAGGATGTATTGGACCTATTTTCAAAATAGTTCCTAGTTGATGAAAATTCGTGAGATTATTCTTTTTTCTTTTTTATTTATATATATATGACAAGAAACCGTAATGTTACTTAAGGATGTATTGGACCTATTTTCAAAATAGTTCCTAGTTGATGAAAATTCGTGAGATTATTCTTTTTTCTTTTTAACCTTACTGATGTGCTCCAAAAATTTTAAACGAATTCACTAAACGGTTACTGAGTTATAACGATTTTAATTTTCACTGATTTTACACGTACTCTTATGGAAAGAGACGATCTTGACGAATAAATCATCTGAAAAAATGTTGAAGAAATACTACCAATGTTTTAAATTTTTTTGTACATGCAGTATATGGGTAGATGAAAATATCTGTCGAGTTTCAATTGTTTTCTCTACACCGTTTTAAAGAAATAAATTATAACTTGAGAAAATTGTGAATTCTGGGCATTTTTACTGCCAAAAGTTTAGCAAATAATGCTTGAGAAAGCATTTGTAAAGTGAAAAATACCTTCTCAGGATTAAAAATAAGACTCCAACTGTCGTTCGAATTCCTTACATCTAGATTTACTATGCGTAAGACGTAGCTATTCAAGTATTTCAACTTTTGTCTGATATTGTAATGAAACGTAATGAAGAATTTCAATCGATAGATCGATATTCACTAAATACTTACTGTTATGATTGTATGTATGGCTGACAATGCTCTTGCATTGTCGAATGTTTCGAATGTTTAACTAGCATCTGGGCCACCTTCAGCTTGTTGTGATTCTTCTTCGCGCCTTCAGACAGGGATCGGCGGGCTTATGGAGGGTGAAATACCTACAGGAGCCTCCTTGTAGGTGTTTCCCCCTCCATCAGTGAAGCTAACTAACGTATCCCTATCTTTAAACGATCAGTAAATATCATCATGTCGAAGCAAGAGAATGTAAGTAATAGAATTACTATTTTCATATACACTTCCTGACAAAAGTTAAGAAACAAAATAATCGTTTAGGATGTACTGTATATTCTTCATCTTCTGAGATACATACATTAGAACCAAAATTAGCACAAAGAGATAACATTTCATACGTCAATATACAATAAATGTTTTTGCGAATATACGTGTCTAAAGACTACAATTAATTATGGTCGCAGAAACGAAACACACGCCTTGTGACAAAAGTTAAGAAACATACGTGACAAAAGTTAAGGAACATAATTTATAATCACTTTTAACAACAAAGTTACTTGTTTTTCGCGGTCTACCGGTTCGTGACGCCGTTTTAATAGTTCTGTGCTCTTGAAATCGTTTTATAATCTTTGTGATAACGCAACGATTCACACCAAACACTTTTGCAATGTCAACTTTTCTCTAGCCTTCTTTAAACATTTTAACTATTCTTTCTTTCATGGTTTCAGTTAAATGTTGCCTTTTTGCCATATTCAATCCAGGTTATAATACAAACCACTTTCGTTGATATCAGGAAGGAGACTGACCGATGGTCAGTGACCGTCCCCAAACATGTTTGTTTACATTGCGAACTTGACTTATTCGAGAAGTACACATGTTTCTTAACATTTGTCACAAGGCGTGTGTTTCGTTTCGGCGACCTAAATTAATTGTAGTCTTTAGACACGTACTGTATATTGACGTATGAAATATTATCTCTTTGTGCTACTTTTATTTCCAATGTACGTATCTCAGAAGATGAAGCATATACAGTAAATTCTAAACGACTATTTTGTTTCGTAGCTTTTGTCAGTAAGTGTATACTCGTAGCAGATTATTATTATTATTCATATATATACTCTAGTCCTGTTATCTGTATTCGTTAGTTTTATTCGTGAGACATTTATTATAAATATTATAAATATGAAACACATCTGAGTTAAAATATACTTCTATGTATCCAATATGTTCTTGTTGTATTACATGTTGTACAGTTACGGTCTACGTCCACTGACATTTAACGTGGACAAAGTAGTTTACATGTTCGTTTACGTTCAACTCAGATATGTTTGATGTTTCTAATCGATGGTGTTATAAGTTAGAAATATGCTTCAACGTGACTAATATGTCTCCTTGTGGTATTACTTGCTATACAGTTCAGAGATGGGCATTATTTAAATAAAAAATTATTTAAATGACGTATCAAATAAAAAATACTTTAGTCTTATTCGTCATGAATAAGATTTACCCCGAGTCAATATTTAATCGTAGCGCTCATAATTGAAATCATGGGTATTCAATCGTCGGCCACGATTGAATTACTTCAGCCAGAGAATTAAAATCGTCGGCCATGATTGAACTACTTCAGCCAGGGAGTTCAATCGTGGCTCGCGATTGAATTGCCTTCTGCCATGGGTAGTCAAATCATGAATGAATGAACAGTGTTCTCGTATTCAATCGTATTTAGTCGACTGAAGCTCGATAACCTCGAGACTTGCGAGAGCCTTTGATCGATGCCGCGCGATGCCCGAGCCGAGCGACATTGTATCGTTCACCCGTGTAAACTGACGCTTGGAGTTGCTTGGCGATGTGTCATCGATTATACGAAAAGTGAATTTCTTTATTTTTCATCGCATCAATATGACAGTGACACCGATGGATTCCTGGCGTTCTCACGATTAATCGGTCAGAAAATAATTGAAATCAGACTACTTTTAATGGAGTTAGGTGTAAATTGTGTAAATTAATTGTATGCATATGTAATTTCGTTAATTATGGCCCAAATTATGTCAAGTTTGTTATAATTTTTGCCAGGGAAACAGAAGGAGACAATTGATGTCACTTTCGTGCATATCCGATAAAGAAATTAACATTTTTCCGTTCTTAATGGCTAGTGCTATCCTTGTCTTTTATGACCCCATGGTTCTCGGCGATCCGTGTCGATCGTTCGCTACTGAAGGGTCCTTACATAATATGTCTTCGACTCCTCAATAAAGGCAGAATGATAGGGATCATGATTTTGGAATTTGGATCAGGTTAACGAGCACTACTTACATATACATACAAATGTTAGGAAATTTTAAAGCAGTGCTTTAAAATACGATTCTAGTTGAGAAGAATTATTTTTGTCGTTACTTTTCCCTGTTCATATGTATACTTTAATAGTATTTACTCGTTTCTTACTTTTACTGTTTTTTTTACTTATTTATTGTTATTTTTACATGATTTTGTGTGTAAGTACAAATAAAGGTGTTCTCGGTAAAAGTTAATATTTACAGATTATAATGAATTAGTTTAATGGTAAATTTACAAATACACACAGGTATTTCAGCAAAAATAAAAAATGCATATAATATATATGGCTAAACATAGTACTAGTTGAGAAATTGTTTTTTCTTTTTAAGGAAATAATCGAATTTCAATAACCTGCAAAAACAGCAAAAGTTGTCCTTAAATTCTATTAATGTATTCATTATTAAAGTGACAGAAACACTATATATTGCAGTACTTCCAGTACTTCGCACTCTGTGTAATACATATGGATTATATGTACTTTCTGATTTTTGCTAAAATACTTATATGTTTATTTGTAAATTTTCCATGAAACTAATTGATTATAATCTGGAAATATTAGCTTTTAAAGAAAACAACATGTATGTTTATTCAAACATAAAAAGATGCAAAGAGTAATCATAAATATGTAAAATAATAACAGTAAAAGTAAGAAACGAGTAAATACTATTAAAGTATACATATGTACAGGGAAAAGTAACGACAAAAATAATTCTTCTCAACTAGAATCGTATTTTAAAGCACTGCTTTAAAATTTCCTAACATTTGTATGTATATGTAAGTAGTGCTCGTTAACCTGATCCAAATTCCAAAATCATGATCCCTATCATTCTGCCTTTATTGAGGAGTCGAAGACATATTATGTAAGGACCCTTCAGTAGCGAACGCTCGACACGGATCGCCGAGAACCATGGGGTCATAAAAGACAAGGATAGCACTAGCCATTAAGAACGGAAAAATGTTAATTTCTTTATCGGATATGCACGAAAGTGACATCAATTGTCTCCTTCTGTTTCCCTGGCAAAAATTATAACAAACTTGACATAATTTGGGCCATAATTAACGAAATTACATATGCATACAATTAATTTACACAATTTACACCTAACTCCATTAAAAGTAGTCTGATTTCAATTATTTTCTGACCGATTAATCGTGAGAACGCCAGGAATCCATCGGTGTCACTGTCATATTGATGCGATGAAAAATAAAGAAATTCACTTTTCGTATAATCGATGACACATCGCCAAGTAACTCCAGGCGTCAGTTTACACGGGTGAACGATACAATGTCGCTCGGCTCGGGCATCGCGCGGCATCGATCAAAGGCTCTCGCAAGTCTCGAGGTTATCGAGCTTCAGTCGACTAAATACGATTGAATACGAGAACACTGTTCATTCATTCATGATTTGACTACCCATGGCAGAAGGCAATTCAATCGCGAGCCACGATTGAACTCCCTGGCTGAAGTAGTTCAATCATGGCCGACGATTTTAATTCTCTGGCTGAAGTAATTCAATCGTGGCCGACGATTGAATACCCATGATTTCAATTATGAGCGCTACGATTAAATATTGACTCGGGGTAAATCTTATTCATGAGTCTCGAATAAAATTTTCGTCTTTTAGACGAATTTAATTTTTTATTTGAAATAATTTTTTGCCCATCTCTGGCCACGAGCAAGGAAGCGAGAACGGCGGTCAGCACGATAGAGATAATAGTCACGCAGCAAAAGGGACCCAGAGTCGTGCTCAGTATGCAACCAGGTTTCGGTAAGAGCCAACACGTCAAACTTGTAACAACGCACTAAGTCGGCTAATTTTGAGAAATAACAAATAAGTGACCGAATATTTAAGTGAGCAGCAGAGAAGGATTTAGAATGCGCACGCAGTTTACAAGAAAGCGAGGAAGAGAACGCAGAAGACCCATGCTCCGAAATAGGAGAAGAAGAAAGCCCCAGCAGAGCAGAGGACGCGGTAGAACATGTACAGCCTGATGTAGAAACCAGCCCAACTATCCGATCCAAGGAAGAAGGGCGAGTAGCTTCAGAGCCCGAATGTAGGCTCGGGTCAAGTCACTCTCCCCCATCCATAGTATGAAGAACTTGAGCTGGATAGCCTTGCAGAACAGGGGGAAAAGTAGACAGTTCCTCCACGAAGTCGGCAGAAGATGTAAACCGCCGGACTGGAGCACCATCATCCTTCCTTAGGTAGATAATTCCGCGTTTCATCCATACGAATTTAAAGTTATGGTCCTTCGCAAGCTTCCTGGCCTCAAGCAGACTGCTACGCTCACTAGCGGTCGAACGTTCATTAATATATATAAGTGAGTCAGGCCACGACGGATCAATCTCACTAGCACGAAGATCCTTCTTGGCTCTCTTTTTAGTAATCCACTCGTCACGAGTAAATGTAGTGGTGAATCGAATGACGAGAGGCTTAAACTTAGCATTGGTATGACGGAGTCTAAGCGCAGAGGCTATCTGCGACTGCGAGAAAGGTATTTTAATGGCGTCAGCAACACTTTTAATAGTCTGCAGTAGCCCCGCATTAGAATTATCGGGCAGCCCTGATATAACAAGTTCAAAGTCTCTAGTAGAACGCTCCATACGTTCAAACCTCTGGGCGATCTCGGCATGAGGCACCGAGCCAGCAACAGCAGACGTCCTCCCACCGGTCAAACGCTGCTCTAGCGAAGTCACGCGTCAGTCCAAAGAGGCTTGGTCAGCGGCTAAACAATCCACCCGTTCAGCAACATCGGACATCATGGTGTGCAAAGAGTTAACACGTGCTACCAGATCATCAAGCGAAGTTAGTTTGAGTTTGATATCTTGAAGACAGCCGTGGATAACCCTTAGATCCGGTGAAGCATCCGATCTTGATCTTGAGGACGAGATGGAGGGTCCAGGCAGAGATAGGGCATTATTGGAGTCAAATGCACCAATGCCAGGAAAATTATTGTTCACTCCACAGCCTGTGCATTTACCGGATTTAGGTAGAAATTTGGAGCATCCTCGACAGTGGGCCATACCGACAGTACGACAACAGTAGTGTATTAAACACCTCATTAGATGTCGTTAAGCACTAGTTAGCCTTACACAAGGCTCACCAAAGTTTGTAATCACGATGATGCCGCCCAGGACAAAATCGAGCAAAAACAGGCGGAAGAAACCACAGCTGAGCAAGCCACAACCGAATACCAAGAAATAACGGCGGATTACTCGGAAAGTAAAGGCACCACGCGAAAAGCACTGCGGCACCAAATTGATAAGCACTGTATCCACAAGTGGATATAAAATCGAACAATTCAAACTCAGATTAACACTGCCAAAACAGAAAGAATACAGAGCAAGAAAGACACACGTCAATACAGTTGAACGCCCTTGATACGAATGGTAACAATTAAAAGTAACGATTAACAGAAATAATAATTCGGGAACGGGCGAATGTTAAAAATTATAGGCCTATATGTAAACTATCTACAATGCCGAAACTGTTCGAAGAAATTATTACGGATAAGCTAACTCGTTATCTCACCAATGTCGTCTGCGTCGAACAACATGGATTTGTCCCGAGACGATCGACGGTAACGAATTTGGCTGCGTACCATTGCGCAGTCTCGGCTGCCCTTGATGAGGGCCTACAAGTTGACACCGTCTACACTGACTTTCGCAAGGCATTTGACTCAGTGGATCATCGGATTCTATTGCACAAATTAGAAACAATTGGCGTTAACGGAACACTCTTTTCATGGATGAGGAGTTACCTGACAGGCCGTGTACAGATTGTTAGGGTGGTGAACAGTTTATCTACTCCAATTATTGCTAGCTCAAGGGTACCCCAGGGGTCGCACCTTGGCCCCCTGCTGTTTATTTTGTTCATAAACGACCTCAAGGATGTATTTAGGAACAGCAGATTTTTTATGTATGCGGATGATCTAAAAATCTTCCGCACTATTGAGAACGCGCATGACATTGAACTATTGCAAGATGACCTGAATCGTTTTGGCTTGTGGTGTATTGCGAATAGGATGAGGTTGAACGTTGCTAAGTGTGTTCTGGTGAGGGCCCATAGGTCTGTTAGGGGTATAGCCTCTACTTATACATTATGTGATGCTCCCTTAAGTGAAGTATCAGGCGTTTCTGACCTAGGTGTTTTTATCTCTGCTGGTCTTGATTTTCGGAAGCATTACCAGAATTTAACGCATAATGCTAGCAAAAATCTTGGTTTTATAGCGAGGTTTGCGAAGGATTTAGAAGGCGAAAATCATGGAAACTACTGTATGTAGCTCTTGTGAGGCCCCAGCTAGAATATGCTTCTGTTATATGGAACCCCAGGCACAAGCAATACATCGGATTAATCGAGAGGGTACAGCATAAATTTCTGAGGCTGGCCTCAAGGGCTCTGGGCAAGCCGATGCATTTCAGCGACCATGACTATGGTTCAGCCTTGCAATTATTAGGCATCGCCACTCTTTTTGATCGAAGGCTCTCATCCGATCTAATTTTTCTTTTCAAGGCCATTCATGGCCATTTGGATTGTCCAGAGCTCGTGTCTTCAATAAGGTTCCGTGCTCCGGTACGTGAATTGCGACCAAGGCCTCTTTTTGATTGTATTGAGCCTACGTACCGTAGCTACACAGCGGATCCCATAACTAGGGCCATGCATGAAGCAAACCAATGTCAGGCGGATATTGATTTGTTCTCTGTATCCCTCGATATCCTCCGACTGTTTTTGAATAATCGATTTTCCCCTCTTTCAATATCAGATTAAGTGCGTTTAGTTTAAATTGCGACGTATTTATTTATTTTATTCATGCTTTAATATTTTTAATCAAGTTATCTTGTAATTTAAAGGGTTTCCCGTAAATAATAATAATAATAATAATAATAATAATAATAATAATAATTAAAAGTAACTGTTCGCGAAAGTCACGATTGAGCACGTGGTTCAAAAGTGAGGTTAGGACGGTGAGAAAGTTATGTGCGGTGCATGAAAGGTTGAGTCAAAATTGACCAAGTCACTTTATTTAACACAAATAGCGTCTGAAAGGTGAGCACAAGGTCTGATAGTGAGCACAACGGTTGAAACTATACACGCGGCCACGCGAAAGCACGATGGTCACACGTGTGCAGCACCACGAAAGGAGCTAAGAAAAATCCTCAAATTACTCGCGTGAGCACTAATATAGACTTGAGCACTATACAAATGTTTCTAAAGCACGTGAGCACTGAAAAGTACTAATTTTGATTGATTTCGTACGTTGCGCAATGAACAGAGTAAAACACGGTTATCGCGACAAGCGGTATGAAACGAGAGTGAACAAAAGGGACGCCGAAAAACGTTGAGCGTCTTCTCGAACAATCCTCGAGAATCGATCAAGAAAGTACGCATTGTGATTGGGCCGCTCGTTTCACGTGGCGCCCGGTGATTGGCTGAGCAAGCGATAGCGACAATCGATCGCCGCATCGATCGTCGATCAGCGGCGTATTCTGCAGCCCGGTAGGTGCTGCGGTGAGCAAGCGTGCGGCAGAGCAGAGAACTAATGGAATCTCAAACAGTAACAATTAACAGTAATAAATCAACAGTAAATATGGAAAAACAATAGAAATGTGTGCGGTACGTGTTGCCTGATAACCGGTTCGAGACCAAGTGTCCGCTCCGTGAATTTTCGCCGGTTAAAAAGGAAAGACTAGACAGAGTTAGAGATAGCGAATAAAAGAAGATAGAAGAAAGATGAAGTAGGAAAAAACAGGGAAAAAACATAGAGAGGGTGAAAAGAAAGCGTGGGGTAAGGAAGCTGTCCCCCGGTTAGCAAACACCTGGTCGCCAAATGTTCCTGACGCTGACCAGGCCTGTGCGAACCCTTGACTCCAGGTACGTGGAAGCAGAAACGGTATGACCAGATAGGTACTTATAAAGGAGTAAAAGTGAAAGTTCGAAACAGCTGAAGAGACATAAAAAAATTAATATGGCAAAGACGTAGTTTAGTATGAAAGTTGTACTTTTGTGTATCCATCACTCTATTCGGATAGCTAATGGACGAAGTTTATAACCATGCAAACAAATATGTCGTGTTTCTACCCGAGCGATAAGGGATCCGTTTGTAATTTGAAGGGAGGACGGCGCAGGCGGGACCCCGCGTGCGCAAACGTATTAGCGCCCTTTACACGGTCGGTCTTGCGCGCGGTCCGGCCCGCGGGCCGGCGCGCCACAGGCCGCGCGGCCCGCAAAAGTACGTGAAGCCGGATCGTGGCGGTCCTTCGCGCGGGCCAGAAGGTCGTACCCGTCACTACTTAGAGACAGCGAGTTCGGGCTCCCATTTTTACGTCGACTCGACATGCTTTTTACATGATCCATCGCAGTGGTGTATTGTGTACTACTTGTTCGATGTATACCATCGATCTGCGAAACGATCGGCAAGACACGATCGCGATATACGTTCGCGAAAAGTATACAAATTCCTTGGTATACCTGGCTTATAGAGGACTAGCATGCCCCGTCTCGGCTTCGCCCGAGATCGGAGCGTGACTGATACGTGTTTATTAGAATTAATATCTTTTCTATACCTATTATATAAAAACAGAGACGATTTTTATATTCGCGCAAAACTCAAGACCTATTGACCGAACTTCCTCAAAATTTTGTCACATTATTCCTACATACTCTAAGACGGACATAGGCTATGTAGCACGTCTCAGAAACGCGTTATTAACATGTAAATATATGTAAACATAGCATGCCCCGTCTCGGCTTCGCCCGAGATGGGAGCGTTACTGATTCGTGTTTATTAGAATGACTAATATATTACGGAAAAAAAGTATTTTGAAAAAAAAAAGTTAATATCTTCATAATATTTCTGGAAAGATAACATTTTTGGTAACATGATTTTCTGATGTTAGGATAAATTGTTTTTTCGGATCACCTGTTCTCGACAGGGCTACATATAATTGGCCATGCGAAAAGCAATCAGTTCTTAAGTCGATTCCTACATATCTGAAGGTCTGGCCTTGGGATTTATTAATGGTCATTGCGAAAGAAAGTTTTATCGGGAATTGTAACCTTTTAAATTGAAAAGGCAAATGTGTGGGAATCATTGGTATACGGGGGATAAATGCAACTTCCCCTGCAGCAGGTCCTGTAAGTATTGTAGCTTCGATAAGATTTTTGCGCATGACTCGCACTTGCAACCTTGTGCCATTACATAGATTAGGGGGATGAAGATTTCGCAATAACAATATTGGAGAACCTACTTTCAATTTTAGATTATGTGGTGGAAATCCAGAAGGGTTCAGAGAATTGAGAAATTCTTGGGGGTAATTTACGGCATCATCAATACTTACAACAGAATCAATAGATTTGTACTCTTTATATTCGCCATCAAATTTTTCGAGAAAGATATTATTAATCTCATTCGCAGATTCGTTCCTTGGTGTGATTATGGCTCTTTCACATAACCACTGATAAGGTTTTTCCGAAAGATTCTGAATATCTGGATAGACTTCAGCGATTAATTCCGTTATTGACACTACCATTCTTCCGATGGATTCATCAATTTGTATGGAACCATCAGTAGTTGGTATTTTGCCATCACCAAGAGCAAGTATCTTGGACGAAAATTGGAGGTCACCTCCTCCCAAATGTACTCTCATATTTGTTCGTAAATTTAATGTTTTCACTAAATTCCAAATAGGTGACGATTTTAAACATGCTTTTATTATGTCTGCTCTGGTTCCTTTAGGGATTACAGGTAATGTCTGGCGAAAATCCCCTGCAAAAACGAAAGTTATCCCCCCCATTGGTTTATCGTTTGAAGTGAGATCTCGCAAAGTTCTATCGATGGCAGCTATATGAGTACGATGGCTCATGGTACATTCATCCCACACTATTAACGCTGCCTCTTGGAAAACTCTCCCTAGTGGGCTATTTTTCCGGATAGAGCATACAACTTCTTGCTCATTAAAAACGTTTAAGGGCAACTTGAACGTTGAATGAGCTGTTCTACCTCCACTAAGAAGTGTAGCTGCAATGCCTGAAGAAGCGACCGCAATGGCTATACCGCTAGATGATCGAACTTTAGCGAGTACCAAATTCAGTAAAAAAGTCTTACCGGTGCCACCTGGAGCATCAACAAAAAATATTTTTCCTTGTCGACGTTCAACACTATTGACTATACTGTCAAAAGCATATTGCTGGTCAGGTACCAATTTCTTTAGATTCTGTTGCAAAAAGTTGAACAACTCATTATAGTTATTCATAGGTTGACGCAGAGAAATGTAAGGATCACTTCCATTGTTCGCGTCACGAATTGGTGTTGGAAGACCAAACTCCACTAAATATTTTTGACAGAGATGAACAACTTTATCCTCAATTTTTATCAAACCTCGATTAAAAATTTCATCTGAAAATGGAAGCGTCATATCATTTAATCGTCTGCGTTCTCTGTGCAGAACATCCTCACAAAAGTATGTTTTGAACTTTTCCCATAGAATTAATGTATCTGAAGGTTGACAGAAAACTAAAATTATAGCGAATAATTCTCGCAATTTATATGGACACTGTGATACGACCGCATCAGCAAGTGTATGATCCCAGTGCTCATCATTGTCTAAAAGCCCAAGGGCTAGGCAAGTGGCTTTAAAAGTTGGAAAAACTGTCCCATTTACAGTTTTTAAACTCTCGAATGATGTTGGGCCACATACGTGATGCAATAACAATCGTAAATGGAAGCATTCACTTTGATTCGGATGTATAGTATATACCCTACCAAGAGTTGAATCTTTTTTAACTGTAGGGTATCCTTCGACATCTTGTCCGCGTTTTCTTCTGGACCACCTATTATTATTCCATGTGTAATATGATGGAACATCCTGATAAAACAAAGTCTTTGCGAAATCATCCGCTGCACACAATTCAAAAAATGCAGTGAGCGTAGTTTTAGGTGGATTTTCAAGGATCTGATTCATGTTATTATTTGTAAAATAAACGCGTTGGTTATTTTCCAAATGTACAGTCAAATGCACGACAGCTGGAAATCTTTCATGAATTTGAAAATCGAAGAAGCGCCAGAACGCTTCAGACGTGCTGATATAACGACCATTCACATAATTTTGTATTTCATCATTACTATTAATGGAAAATGTAGCTTGATCAGATCCTTTATTGACGTATTTGCAAATATACTTTATCGCTTGCACGGAACGACAATACTCGACATTTATGTGAGCGTTAAAGATTCGTGACAATACGGGACAAAAAGGGACAACCCACTGATTATCAATTTGCATAGATTTTCCGCGATGATTGAGGACAGTTGTGTTCCCACCATTTTCGGGTGATCTGCGCCGGTAGGTCGGATATCCATCATCACCAGTTTGAGTTTCAGCAATCAATTGACGTGGAAATTTTTTTGAGCATTTTCCATTGCTCATACATGGTGATGTAGTATTGTGCTCTCCACAAGGTCCATGTATCATGGTTTTACAGACAATATCAAATAGTAGAGGATCATTATCTTTATTAGGCAATTCAGCTGAAATAATGTGATCAATCTCATCAGGCTGAATTTTGTTCTCCAACCATAACAGAATATGGGAGTGGGGTAATCCTCGTTTTTGCCATTCAATGCTATACATGTAACATTTGGTAATACCGAAAATAGCATGTTTTGTTAACAGCTGCATGAGTTTTTTGTTCTTTAGATGAAAAACTCTAGCGATGAGATCGTGTCGATCCGAAGATTTTTGACCTGGAAGAAGTTCATTTGTAATTTCTTGCCATTCCGGGTTACATGTGAATGTAATAAAAAGATCGGGACAACCTTCTTTCCTAACATACGTCATAGCATCTTGTGTTTTTTCATGCATATAACGTGGCGATGCAGTAAAAGAAGACGGAAGAATAACATATTGACCTAAGTTTTCGGCACGGACATTTCCATCTTCGTTGACTGCATCTCGAAGATGAATGTAGTCATCGGCACGAAGCTTTTTTTGATTTCTACGAATAAATGCTAATCGTTCAGAAATCATTTTTGCCATCATGTCCACACAAAACTGATTGAATAAGTTTCTGAACTTATGTAGATGATTCATAGAGTTTTCTCTAATCATGAATCTGTATGCATAAAACTGCATGCAAGAAACAGTTTTATTTTGAGCATGGTTTCTATTGTTCTGTTGTGGAATAGAAATGTAGTATCCATCTTCTCCTCGAACAAATAGAAGAGGATATTGGAGAGCATCATAAGAACGATGTAGTTCGGAGACACGTTGCAACTGGCCACTCCGACAATGTAAAACAATATCTCTTGGTCCCTTGTCTTCGTCTAATAACAATACAGCAACTTCATTAGTTGTTGGAGCGTTATAACGCCCTCGGTGTTCATTAGCAGGGATTCGGTCCGCATGAATGATTAATTTGAAAGTATCCGTCAGATTTGAAGAGCCATTTTCAAGATTATATTTTAAGCTGCAGATGTAGTTGTTATGTTCTAACAGTAAATTCTGCAAACTTGCAATGAGCTCTTGTTGTAGATTTGGTACCATGTTGAACCGTGTTGACACTTGATCAGCTTCGGAAATGAAATAAATTTGTAAAAACTTATGATCATCACCTGGAGCTGGTAACAGATCCCCAATAGAATGATAAACTTGCCCTTGAATTCTGAATGTGGGCATAAAATTACCTTCTCTTATTTCATTAGCTCCGAATGAAGTCATTTGAAAGAGGGTATTGTATTTTCTCGTATTATCGAGAAAATGTTTAGAAGAAGGATGCGTACCCAAGAGTAGACTCTTGAGAGGCTCCGGTGGTTCTTCTAAATTTGGCAGATTTATTTTCCCTCCAGCACAACACATACCAGGCGCTTCTTCGTTCCATTTTTTGGCTAAGCAATGGCGGCAAATATGATCCATCGCTCCTACTTTAACTTCTCGTAAATTAAGATAGTCAATTCCTGGATCATATTTGAAAGCAAACCTTACGGTAATTTTTACTCTTATGAGCCCATGATTATCAACATTCCGCGTTGCTCGGCGTGTGGATTTGACACGCCGAGCAGAAGCGGATAATCTCGATAAATTTGATCGCATTCGTGGCATAGTAACATCAAAACCAAAACAGACTTCAAAAGAAACTGTAGATAAATTTGCAAAAGCAATATATGACCAGACGATCGTCCTGACATATATATCCGCGATAATTCAGTTCTCTCGCGAGAAAGCGCTCGAGAAGCTTCGCCACCTGGCGGTAACATCGCGGTACTGCTACGGGCGAGGTATCACGCGGGCCGAATATGCGCATGCGCATGCAAGTAAACTGTAGTTGTATATAGAGGTCACGTGGTCCGCAAAACAGCCGTACGCATGAAATATTCACATATAAATTACATCTTAATAACGCGTTTCTGAGACATGTTACATAGCCTATGTCCGTCTTAGAGTATGCAGGAATAACGTGTCAAAATTTGAGGAAGATCGGTTCAATAGGTCTTGAGTTTTGCGCGAACATAAAAATCGGCTCTCTCTTTATAAATAGTATAGATTTGTAACCCTTACCTTTAAGAACTCTGTACGTAGGGCATGATACAGCGCTTTGCACGTCTCAGGAATTATTTTGCATAATGAAGGAGCTGATATTCCTGTCGTAAATTTCAAATCTTCATAGCAACGCCCAGTTGCCAAAAATCTCAATGTGGCGATAAGACGTTGCTCTGCGGTGATGCTCTGTCTCATAATGGTGTCCATTTTCTTGATTCGGTTTTGAACTAAACCGAGTAGATCATCAAACGCTGTAGAATCCATCCTCAAGTAATTCCGATAATCCTCTGGATAATTCTCTCTCAGTTCACGAAGAAGGGGCTGATCATTGCAGTTTCCGCGGTATTTTTTCACCCAAACCTGGCGGTTTCTTCTTCTGCTTCTTCTTTGGTCTGCTACTGTTAAATGAACAGCAGCAGCAGCAACAACAACAACAGCCAAGTTCCGGTCACGAGTATTGTTCACCGCAAACATGACAAAACTTTTGACACACTTTTTTAAACCGCGTTCTTCACACTTTACTGCTTTACTCTTGCACTTGAAGTGGTTCGGTGTAAGGATAATACCCACAATTCAATGAAGATAAACCATAAATAACAGTTAACAATAACAATTAACAATAACAATTAACAATAACAATTAACAATAACAATTAAAAATAACAATTAACAGTCACAATTAACAGAAACAATTAACACTACCAGGTAACGGTAATAATTAACGGTAACAACTAAAAGTAACAATTAACAGAAATAATTAAAAGTAACAATTAACAGTAATAAATCAACAGTAAATATGGAAAAACAGTAAAAATGCGTGCGCGGTACGTGTTGTCTGATAACCGGTTCGAGACCAAGTGTCCGCTCCGTGAATTTTCGCCGGTTAAAAAGGAAAGACTAGACAGAGTTAGAGATAGCGAATAAAAGAAGATAGAAGAAAGATGAAGTAGGAAAAAACTGGGAAAAGACATAGAGAGGGTGAAAAGAAAGCGTGGGATAAGAAAGCTGTCCCCCGGTTAGCAAAGGCCTGGTCGCCAAATGTTCCTGACGCTGACCAGGCCTGTGCGAACCCTTGACTCCAGGTACATGGAAGCAGAAACGGTAGGAACAGGTAGGTACTTATAAAGGAGTAAAAGTGAAAGTTAGAAACAGCTGAAGAGACAGAAAAAATAAATATGGCAAAGACGTAGTTTAGTATGAAAGTTGTACTTTTGTGTATCCATCACTCTATTCGGATTGCTAATGGACGAAGTTTGTAACCATGCAAACAAATATGTCGTGTTTATACTCGAGCGATAAGGGATCCGTTTGTAATTTGAAGGGAGGACGGCGCAGGCGGGACCCCGCGTGCGCAAACGTACTGGCGTTTCTGGCGATATCAGGTGTTCCTGAAAATATACTAGCAGTGGCTTGCTGTTGTCGATGTCAAGAACCGTTTAAGGAAACCAAACGCTGCGCAAATAATCTTTTTCCCTTTCTTAAGGAGTCACTCTACCTTGACGGCCTGAACAGGAGCGCGATATTTGGGATTTTTTTCAGAGAAACCCACAAATTATATTAATTGAAAACTTTATGCCTATATTTGTACATATTTTGGCAGCATTTAAAAAAAAATTAAGCAGAGGCTTGGCTGACAGTGCGGAAATCCTGAGGCGCGCGACGAGCCTGGTTTCAAGTGCCGTTTTTTCCTTTTCGTATAATATTTAAATAGGTACAAAAATTAGTCCATTAGTACGTTTATTACGGTTACTTTGCTTATATTTATTCTCTTTTTATTAGGTTCTTTGCTCGTTCTGGTCATCGTTCGGACCAGGAAATGCCTACTCCTTTTATAATGTGTATTGTTTGTGTAAAAGTAGTCCGATTTGCATGATATTTGTGATAATTTTAATTGGGAGAACGCCAGGAATCCACTAGTGTTACTTTCATATTGATACGACGAAGAATAAAGAATTTCTTAATACGCTGTAATGAATATTCCACCCTCGACTGTGTGTCGCCGACCTCGATTCGTTGCGGTCGGCCAAGGATTCATACCTGTTTCAGAAATAAAATAATTCTTTATACTTTATCGTATCGATATGGAAGTGATACCGATGGATTCGTTACGTTTTTCAAATGAAAATTATACCAAATTTCATGTAAATCGGACTATTTTTAACAAAGTTATAGAAATCAATTTATTATGAAGATTCCTTAATTACAATCCGATTTGTGTCGTTTTTGGACCATTTTCATCGGAAAAACATAAGGAAACGATCCACGTCACTTTCGCCAAGAGCCGGTGCGAAATGTAAAATTTTAGATTCGCCACGTCTTAGGGGGCAACATGGTACGGCCCCCCTGGTCTCGAGGGTCGCAGTCCTCGAAACCCATCGAGGCACAGCTTATTTATCCTTGGCTGCCAAGATCGGCTGCCAGGCTCGTCGCGCGCCTCAGACTTGTCTGCACTGTCGGAAATCCTGAGGCGCGCAACGATCCGGGTTTCAACTATAGTTTTCTCCTTTTCTAACTACCTTTTCTGTCTCTTATGCAAACTCTTCTGGATTCGAGGTTTGCGCGCGGGCAGGAGCGTGGCGCTTTTCTGGCGCGCGGCCAGGACTCTGATGCTTTCTTGTAGCGCGCCACGCAAGAGCGTGGGTGAAAAATTTGACCTGCATCACGAAAATCAGAAGACTACCCCCTTCTTCAAGACATCTTGCATATTATATCTCTTCATCATTTATCTTAGATATAACATCACTTGCATACCTATATGTATTTATTTGTCTATCAATATTAGTTTTTATATTAAAACAAGCAGTGACATGGTAATTATTGCCGTTGATAGTAATAATTATGACCGTCACAACAGTGAATTGTTAACTGCAATTTCATTTGCCATCGCATTGCCGGGGAAGCATGTGGAGTCGGCGTAGAAATGGGAGCCCGAACTCGCTGTCTCTAAGTAGTGATGGGTACGATCTTCTGGCCCGCGCGAAGGAGCGCCACGATCCGGCTTCACGGACTTTTCCGTGCCGCGCGCAAGACCGACCGTGTAAAGGGGCCTATTGGCGTTTCTGGCGATATCAGCCTACTCCTTTTATAATTTGTATTGTTTGTGTAAAAGTAGTCCGATTTGCAGGATATTTGTGATCATTTTAATTGTGAGAACGCCAGGAATCCACTAGTGTTACTTTCATATCGATACGACGAAGAATAAAGAATTTCTTAATACGCTGTAATGAATATTTCACCCTCGACTGTGTGTCGCCGACCTCGATTCGTTGCGGTCGGCCAAGGATTCATACCTGTTTCAGAAATAAAATAATTCTTTATACTTTATCGTATCGATATGGAAGTGATACCGATGGATTCGTTACGTTTTTCAAATGAAAATTATACCAAATTTCATGTAAATCGGACTATTTTTAACGAAGTTATGGAAATCAATTTATTATGAAGATTCCTTAATTACAATCCGATTTGTGTCGTTTTTGGACCATTTTCATCGGAAAAACATAAGGAAACGATCCACGTCATTTTCGCCAAGATCCGGTGCGATCACGGTCCCCTTCCTCGATCTGCTATCAAGGGAAGGGAAAGGCTTCCTACTTCCAGGAAATCGACGGCGGTTTCCTGGATCATTATCTGTTCGCAACTTTGCTACGGTACACACGCTTTTAATTCTACGCTTTGCTCTCTCGCACTTATCGCTTAATACGTTACTCCTAGCTTTGTAACGGACTTTAGTGCTTTTGGCTTTACGCTTTTGCTCGCGTTAAAACAGCTGGGTGAAATTCATTGTAATTGTTATTGTAAATAGTGTATAGTTTATTTTCTGGCTTGTACATAATTAAACATAAGTGTAATCGCGAACGTTTCGTTAAAGTCCTCGTGCTTAAATTAGACTAAGACTCCTCGCAGTACTTAAATAACTCTTTGCAATTCCTTGCGTCTATCCTCTAAAGTTTTAGTACAGACGCGTTTATGTTCGTGATAATGATCGAAGGTGAACTTTCGAGAAGAAGACGCGTATGCTTAAAAGCGTAATATGACTTAAGGTATAATTCTAAGTATTATTCCATTGCAATGCAAGGGTGTGGGGAAATGTCAGGTAGGGATGGTTATATATTTAAGGCAGCTCGCATCTTCGACAGGACATAGTGCGAATGGTAGCGCGTCGGAAAGAGTCTTTTTATTTCAAGTGATTGTATACGTGTAAAGAACGAGAACATGGAAACGTTCAAGAACGCGTTTGTGGTGTTGTTACGGATGTCCGAACTTTTGAGGAATACCGCGGAATTTCGCGATTGGATAGACAGGTGCGACGAGACGATACGTTACATGGTCGCGTATGAACGAGGCGAACGCGTGCCGGTGCGGGAGAAGCAGTGGATGGTGTCGTTGCTCGCGCGAACGAAAACATTACGCGCGATAGTAGGGTGTGGACACGCTGCTCGAGTGACGTCACCCAAGGTCGTGTGGGAGGAACTTGAAACCGCGTTCGAGAAGCGTTTGTTGACCGAGGTCGTGATAAACGTAGGGGCTGTCGATCCACGCAAATTCTTCGAGAATGCCCGGCGAACGGTGATTTCGCGCGTTACGAACGCTATTACGGAGCATCGTAGCGTGTCGGTGAACACTGTGCTAAACGCGGAATTCATGTTGCGGGACGATACGGACGTGAAGAGTTTCGCGACGCGTAACCAAATACTGTTTATGGCCTCGAATGTTCGCGACTGGTACGCGAAACAAGTGGTCGCTCCGACGTTGATCGCGATGGAGGAGTTTCAGGAGCGCGAGAGTGGCTGGACCTTACGGGCAGTACAGAATCTCCTGATAAACATAAACAAACATAATCCATTGCGTGCCGGGTGCGACGTACCGCTTCCGCGAGCGGTCATGGTAAAAAGAGCGGTGGTGAACGTTCGGTGTAACGACGACACGTGATTTTTGTGGTCGGTCGTCGCGAGTTTGTTTCCGGCTGATACGAACGGGGACAGGATTGCGTCGTATCCACCCTATGCGACGGTGCTCCGTACGGATGGTGTGCGTCTCCCCATGTCCCTGGACCAGGTTCAGAAATTCGAGGCGGACAACGACGTGTCCGTGAACATCTACCTGTGATCCGACGAGGACGGTTGCGTACCTGTACGCGTATCCGACAACAAGCGGGAAGGGAGACACGCGAACGTGCTGCTGTTCCAAGATCCGAGGGATTCGCAGCGGTACCATTTCACGTGCATTCGCAGTTTCTCCCGCTTGATTTCCGGACAACTCAGCAAACATGGACATCATGTGTTCGTTTGCGATAGGTAAGTAAATAAGAATAAAAATTAAAAAAAAAATCGAGCGATACGTGATAGAAAAAGAAGAAGCGTTTACAGTGTTTTTCTCCTACGTTTCAGGAGCCTCAACGTTTTCTCGTCGACGGAGCGATTGCAGCGGCACACCGTGGATTGCATGCGCTTGAACGAGTGCGCAGTGCAATTGCCGTCGGAAGAGGAGAAAATTTTGCGGTTCCAGCATCACGAACGCAAGGAACGCGTGCCGTTCGTCATCTACGCGGACTTTGAGTGTTTGCTGGAGGAACTGGAACAGCCAGCGATGGAGCATCGTCGTCGTTGTCGCATGTACGAGTATCAACGCCACAAAGCTCACAGCGTAGGATACTACGTACATTGTTCCGACGACCCGACTTTGTGCAGATATCGAGCGTATCGCAGCGACACCGACTGTGTGCAGTGGTTTGTGCGTGAACTGCGCGAATTCGCGAACGTTGCGTACTCGTGGTTGTGCGTCAAGAAACCCATGGCACCGTTAACGCAGCAACAGTGGCGGAGTTTTCACGGGGCGACCGCGTGCCACGTGTGCGGAGGACCCTTTGACCTAGGTGAGGACGACAGGAAAGTGCGCGATCATTGTCACTCGACGGGCGAGTACAGGGGTGCTACCAATGTTCCTGCACGATACCCGTGCTGTTCCACAACCTGTCCGGCTACGACGCGCACTTCGTTATCATGGAGTTGGCAGACGCGTTCAACGAAAAGATCAGCCTCCTACCGTTAACGAAAGAACGATACATCTCGTTTACGAAGGACGTGAATGACCTCAGAGACGATGGTAAGAACTGGCGAAAAATGTTGAAGTTTCGATTCGTCGATTCGTTCAAGTTCCTGGCAACGAGTCTGCAGAAACTCGCGTCGAATCTCGGGAAAGAGCGACTGACGATTCTCAGACGCGAGTTCGATTATCTCCCGAACGAACAATTCGATCTCCTCACTAGAAAGGGGGTCTTTCCGTACGATTACGTGGCGTCGTGCGACAAATTGAACGACACGCGACTACCGCCTCGTGACGCGTTCTACAATCGCTTGAACGATAGCAACGTATCGGAGTCGGATTACGCACACGCAACCAACGTGTGGAACAGTTTTCGTATACAAACGTTAGGCGAGTACAGTGATTTGTACCTAAAGACTGACGTGCTGTTGCTCGCGGACGTGTTCGAAAACTTTCGTAGTGCATCTTTCGCGAGCTACGAACTAGACCCTGCACATTACTGTACGTTACCGGCGTTCACGTGAAACGCGATGCTAAAATACACGCGCGTCGAATTGGAACTCCTCACCGACGTGGACATGCTGTTGTTCGTGGAGCGTGGTATACGCGGCGGCCTGAGCCAGTGCTCGCACAGGTACGCGCGCGCCAACAACAAGTACCTGCCAACGTCGATGTACGACGCGTCGCAACCATCCACGTACTTGATGTACTTCGACGTGAACAACCTGTACGGATGGGCAATGTCTCAGGCGATGCCGCGCGGAGGATTCCGATGGCTGGACGAGGCGACGGTGGCCAAGTTGAACGTGAACTCCCTGCTGGCGGACGATGGACCAGAGGGCTACCTGCTGGAAGTGGATCTGGAGTATCCGCGGGACATTCACGACAAGCACGCGGACCTTCCGTTCTGTCCTGTGCGCGAGCACACACCCATCGGTAAGGAAACCAAACTGATCGCCACGCTCCGCGACAAGGAACGATACGTGATTCACTATCGATACTTGAAACAGTGTATTCGACACGGACTTTGCGTATCGCGAATTCATCGCGTTCTACGGTTCGATCAATCGCAGTGGTTATGGGGCGTATGGAGCGTATGGGGCAGGACTGCGCAACGAGGTGCTTTTAACGCCTAGCTGCGATCAACCAGCCGAGTGTCGTGAACTGCAGTATTGTAGGTGCGTGCTCGCAGCTAGGCGCTAAAAGCGGCTCCTTGCGCAGTCCTGCCCCATACGCTGCAGTGCGAAGTTTTAGACATTAAGAACTAAAAAACGAAGCGTTGACCGCAATTTCGTCACTCTTCATTTTTGCGTTATTTTCTCACGTAGAATCACCCACTTCGTTTTCTAATACCTGTTGCAGAACACCCTGCATATGTACGCATATTCAGAGGGAAAATAATCGTACATTTATAGGGATCGCGTGGAAAGAGTGTGGGAAAATAGTATTCCAAATTTCGTTTCTGCTAAAACGCAATCGCCGATACATGATCAACTAGTAGCCATCATTCAACTGCATCAGCGGACACTCAAGTGGGTTCCGAGTGGTACGATAGACGTCCAGTACACGTTCAGAGTGGTACGATAGACGTCCGATACACCTTCAAAGTATGATAGGCGTTATGGTTAGGCGTATGAATTTCGATGATGGCAGCATGTTTTTTAATTTTATTCCGATAGGGAAGTCTATTTCCCGCGGAGACCCGTAGTTATTCGAGGCTACGACGATCTGTGGCAGGCTGATTTGGTGGAAATGCGCGCTGTTGTAACTAGGCCAACGACCAAACGTTACAACCGCCGCGTATTCCGATATCACGCGCGAGCGCCAAAGCGCGGGCAATAACTCGCCGAAGAACGAGCCAAAGGCGGTGACCCCTCTGGTCCCCGCTTCGTCCCGATTTAGATATAAGAACTCCTACAAGCTAGGGGACGACGTCTTTTGTAATTAGCGCTTAACCGCTACAGTACGCGCATAGCCTGTCATCCAGATCGGGACCGAATAAACTTGTTTAACCTTACGGTGAGTTCCAACTCTTTAACCCGCAACGATCCCCTACCTTCGGTTTCAAACCGAATCCTTCCGTCCCGGCACTCTCTCCCGAATCTTCGGGGCCCGTTGGACAACGAACGTGAAGGACGACCCGGAGCAACCCGAGATTCTAGGCCAGAATCTCGCCCCCAGGCGTCCAGGCACAACAATTGGTGGCAGCGGTGGGATGCTGCCAACGTAAGGAACAAGCCTGCCCGATGAGGACAACAGGACTTAGCGGAGACAAGGACCCACTCAATAGCAGAGAAATTTATCACGCAGTATCGACGGACGTCACCAGAGGACGCCGCCAGGACAACCTGCGATCAACACCAAGCGAGCGATGCATCACCTGTTCTACGTTCTGTAAGTGCGAAATACCACACTCAGCGAGTTCAGACAGCACGCCGTTATTCTCATGCTTCGAGCGAAATCGTTAGATAAGGATATCGAACGCGATATAGATTTAACCGAGCGAAGGGAAACTCTTTCGCCTAGAACACTTCGCCGAGGTGCTCCACATAGATACTGTAGAGTCCGTACACCACGAACCCCCCACGGTTCTATCTTGGACGCGACAATTGAAACGTTTCGTGCTCTTGGCGAACGTACGCGACTTGCTCTAAAAGCAGGATCTAGCGAAGAACGCAGCGATACGAACGCGTTACCCACTACGTCGTGTCACGCCGGACACTTAACCGCTAGGAGACTATATCCGTTTGACGAGTTAGATTATAGTTTAATACCAAGCGGAGAAATAACCCTCGAACCTAACATGTTGCAATCTCCCTCGACGGCCGCGAACGGAAACGCAGAACAGGGTGCCGCAGGAAGCGGAGACTGACTTGCAAACGTAGAAACGCTACTCGCGGGAATAACTACCACACTGGCTAATATGGCCGACGGATTGTTAGTAATAAACGAGAGGTTAGGAGCGATAGAGGCTACGCAAGGGCCGACACAAGACTCGATAGACCGAGAAGTAGAGAGGTTAAGGGACACCCTGAACAATACGCACGCAACCCCCGGCCCCTCAGGCAGGGCTACGGTCCACTTTTATCAACCCCGCGGTCCCGAGGAAGAACCTAAGCGCGCTAGTCTTTTCGTTCCCACTGAATTCGAACCAAACGACTCACACAACATACCGACGGTACTAGACGATCGACGAGTATTCGGGGCACTCAAAACTGTACCCCTATTCGACGGAAAGGACTCCAAACGATTACCTGGGTTCCTAACCGCTTGCAAATATGTATACTACACCTACCCGACGGCCGAGGAAAAGGCACAGATTTTGCGAGGAATAATAGCCACACGGATTGAAGGAGACGCCTTAGACGAAGTACAGACACGCCATATAAGGTCAATACAAGACTTAGAGAACGTACTAACTTCAATCTATAAGCCGCCACGTACAGCTTCAACCGTCCAAAAGGAACTGCTGTATACTAGGCAGGGTCCCAATGAAAACGCGCATCAATACGGAAATCGAGTATCAAAATTGTTAAGGGAGCTAATCGCGACCGGAATTAACGACAAAGCCAGTCTGATAGAAAAATCCACAACGGTAAAGGTATTCAAAGATCAGACATTGAGTATATTCGAGGACGGCCTCCGCGACGACGTGAAGGTCCTAGTAAAATCACGAAGACCTGCTGACCTACAAGAAGCAATCGCGATAGCCATAGATGAATAGCGGTCGATCACGAGACGACCAGCCACGCGTGGGACAAGTTCTTATTCGCAAACTCAACAAAATAAAAGCAAGACAGTAGCTCAATACTGCAACACTTGTAAACGATCGGGGCACGACACTAAGGAGTGCTGGAAAAATAAAGATAAAGATAGGCAAACTGGGAAATTTTTTTTTCGGAAAACAACCGGCGAGTACAAACTGTAAAAGCCAAAAATGATAAATCAGCAGGACGTAAGACAGAAGAGCATCGACCGGCCTCCGAAGAAAAACGACAATCCCGAAGCAAAAGTGCTGATCGCGATCCGCAAAACACAACCGCGATAGGTCGCCGACAAGGTCGCCGAAACGCGACTCACCGTCCCGAGAAACCGCGAGATCCTTCCATATGATTAAAATAGAATCCCTCTCCAAGGATGGACACACATCGGATAGGATAGAGGTAGAAATAGAGGACAGTAAAAATAAACAAGCCATAATGTTAATAGATAACGGGGCAGAAGTATCTCTAATTGCTAAAAGAGCTCTTCCGGACAACGTGGAAATGGAAAAAACCAACGTCCGCCTTATGTCATTTTCAGGGGAAAAGACAGAAACGCTAGGGAAAATAGATGCCACGTTTAGTATAAATGGGAAAAAAGTAATACATCCGTTATACGTAGTAGACGGAAATACGTTGACAAACGCAGACGGGATACTAGGGGTAGATTTTCTTAAAAATAACGGAATAACAATAAATTACCCCAAGCAAAGCTTATTGGTAGACGAAAAGCCATGGAAGGAATTAATCAGAAGCATGGAAATAACCATACCCGCGCGCACACAACAGTTAATAATGATTCCTACGGATAGTATTAAAGATGGCATAATAGAAAAACAGCAATTAGCGGAAGGCGTATATTTAGGAAAAGGATTAACAAGACCCGAAAAGGGAAAATGTGTGGCCTGTATTATGAATACAACCACAGAAGAAAAAACAATAATTGTACCGCGGACCCACTTAAGCGAAATACCGGATAGCGGAATAATTAACTGCAGCGACAGCGCCGCAGCTGTTCGGGCCTTGACCCCGAAGGAATCGCTGACAACGCGCATTGCTCGAGTTAAGGAAGAGATAAACCGTGGGCACATGAATAAAGAGGAAAAGGAATCAATGAATGAAATATGCGAGGAGTACCACGATACGTTTCATTTACCGGGAGATCGACTAACATTGGCCACCGTAACCGGCCACCGAGTCCCCGTAAAAGCGACACAGCACCCTGCAATGTCAAACCATATAGATTACCCGAAGTCCACAAGCGGGAAGTACAGAAGCAGGTGGAGCAGATGCTGAAAGACGGCATCATCCGACATAGCTCCAGTCCATGGAACGCACCCTTATTAGTGGTACCCAAAAAACCCGATTCGGAGGGAAAAATCAAATACCGCGTAGTAGTCGATTATAGGAAACTCAATGAAGTCACCATAGGAGACTCATTCCCACTACCAAATATCACGGACATACTAGATCAATTGGGGAAAGCACAGTATTTTACCACTCTTGATTTGGCGTCCGGATACCATCAGATTCCAATGGACGAACGCGATAAGTGCAAAACAGCATTTTCGACTCCACAAGGCCATTACGAATTTAATCGCATGCCTTTCTGACTAAGAAACGCGCCAGCGACGTTCCAGCGGGCCATGAACGCCGCACTTATCGGATTACAGGGAATAGACTGTTTCGTTTACCTCGACGATATTGTCGTCTACGGAGCAAGTTTAAAAGAACATAACAAACGACTACGGGAAGTCCTAAAAACTCTACGCAAATATAATTTAAAACTACAACCAGAAAAATGCGCAATTATGCGAAAGGAAGTAGGCTTTCTAGGGCACATAATTACCCCCGAAGGGATCAGACCAAACCCAGAGAAAACGAAAGCGGTAAAAGAATTTCCTGTCCCAAAGAAATTGAAAGAATTACAAGCTTTTCTAGGGTTAGCGGGATATTACCGTAGATTCATTCCAGGGTATTCAAAAATAGCTAAACCCCTATCTAAAATCACAAGCAATAAAGTCGAATTCACATGGACAGCCGAACAGCAAAATGCTTTCGACACATTAAAAGAGGTACTGACCGCGGCACCCCTGCTAATCTACCCAGATTTCACAAAAGAATTTATAGTAACTACCGACGCATCTGGCGTAGCGATATGTGCAATACTATCACAAGGAAAAATAGGCGAAGATAAACCAATAGCGTAGGCGAGCCGGGTATTAAATAAAGCAGAAAGAAATTACAGTTGTTACGTGAGGGCGTTAATTTTAAAAGAGATCGAGCGGTTGAGTCTAATTTCCTCAGGTAACGCTTAACGAATTTTAAAGAGATTTTATAATTTCGACATAATCGGATTATTACGCAAAAATCAGGATTGTTTTGGGGGCGCGGCTTTCGTCTACAACCCATACAGGTTGTCCAATCAGGATGTGGTACTTTAGAGGAGACTGGTTCGAAACAAAATTAGACAAATTAAGGAATAATATACCATGTATTACAATATAGATATATATATATAGGAGTTTTCAAAGGTGGAACAAAATGGTGAAAATTACATGGATTTGAACCAATGACCGATCAACAATAATTGATCGAGGGAAAACCCCACAACCCACTAAGTGGTTGGATCAATAATCGTGTGTATTGTTAATTTTACACATTCACTCGAATAATTAATGTGATTACAATTTATATTACGCGAAACAAGCCAATTCTTAAAACGCGTCACACGCCGAAGGGAAAGTAGCAGCTAATTGAGGGAAAACCCATAACCCACTAGGTGGTTGAATCAGCTGCTGCCTCTGTACAATATCATGACAGATCGAGTCACTCACCAACTCTGTACAAGAGATTGCTAATTCGTATTTTCAAGTCCTCTCTCTCTCTCTCTGAGTTTCTCTCTCTGTATGACCTGGAGGGTCCCGCGTCCGAGATGATAAAGCGCAGGAGTGTCGCACGGCACACACGCACAATGCCGAAAGTCAGTTTACAATAAAGCCCGAAGATATAAATGTTTAGTTAAATATACGGTTGAAACAAATAGGAGTTTAAAATTGTTGAAAAACGCAAGAATATACAAGTATCTACGGGGACTGAGTCCTTCCACGATCACTGGGATGCACTGGAACTCCGGCTGAAGACTATCTTAGGGAATAGCTATGTCCCTCGGACAGATCGACCACGCACTATGCGACTTAACAGCCGACTGCCTCGAGCGTTCGCAGGGCAGGCCCGAGCACTTGGGACTTTGAACAAAGAGAGTCAAATTGCTGAGCATGCATTTCGTATACACAGGCCCAACCGTCGTCGCCTCGGACCGTTCCCAGCCTCGCAATGCTTAGGTTTTCGAGTGCTATCGCATCCGGCGTTCCAAGAACATTGATGCTGATGAAAGATTTTCTCATGGAAGAACGCAGTGGCGTAGCAATTATTATTTTAAATTGGTTAGTATACCATATCGGTTTATTGACAATTGATCGAGGGAAACTCCCACAACACTTAATGGTAGGATCAGATGTCAACGATACTGTAATAAAATTTTAACAGGGAAGAAAAATATAAAGTAATCTACTACAATGCCTCGAAAGACTTATCACAGCACGCATTCCAGGAACGTCGATGGCGTTGAAGGATCGTTGATAATATTCCTTCGTGAGTACCTGCCCTGACGTGACCGGCTTCAAGCAGAAATAAATCAGAAATAAGTCAAGCACTATTAAGAATATCTACAGATAATCGACTATTGATTGAGGGAAATTCCCATAACACGCTAAGCGGTTGGATCAATAGAGAACATCTGCGAAATGACTGTAAAAATTAGTAGAATTTAGAAATGAATTTGGAAAAAGTAACCGGCACGTAACACCCCTCCCCCCTTGGAATCATCGTCCCCGATGATAATTAGGTGTAGGGACATTTGGACTGCCGGGTATAATCTAACAAAACGTGGAGTAGCTGCCTGTCACGTCTGAGGGGTATCGCGCTTGTTCCGCCGACACGGATTTGGGTTCGGTGGTTATGAGGATCGCCTCGCAGGGCAGAGTATACGCATTCCACAAAAGCCCGTCCTACATGTATGCAGCCCTCTAAGTCAATTATCATTATCGTAGCGCTGTTCTTGATGAGGCCACAAACGTCCTCATCTGTTATGCCCTGATTATCCCTACACGTCAACTCCCTGAGCGACGACATGTCCTTAAGGAATTGGGCACCGACGTCCGGGTACAGTAAGCTGATCTGTAGTTCGGTACAATGGTTCAGACCACTGAGTGTCTCGAGGCTAAACTGCCCTCTGATGTTGGTACACCCAGTGATATCTAATTTAATAAGATGCTTCATGTGACGACCCACTTCGCCGATGAAGGTGTTATCCACCCAGCCGCAGAATGCAACCCCGAGCTCGGTGACCAGAGGGTAACGGGAAGGTAGGGTGACAGCCATCTCAATGGGACCGAGGTCGAATTCAAAGAAATCTGCTGCCTCCTCCTGCTCGGCTTCCGCATCCTCCTCCCGCGGTTCTCCGTCCCCGGTCCGGGGGTTACACCCCACGAATTCCATCGACTCCATGGATCGTGGTAATGTAGGGTTTGCTATTAATCCCTGTAAAATATCAGGATGAAAATTTTTTGGTCTAATTAGACAAAGATGTGATAATTTCGAGAATTTTGAAATGGCTGCGGCGATGTATTCGCCTCTAGCCGTGCAATCTCTTAGATTCAGTTTTACTAGGTCCCTCGATAGTTGTAGCAGGGACTTTCCGGAGAAGTCGGTGCCCTTAGCGCTGAACTCTTGTAAGGTCTTATTGACTTCGAGAACTTTTCCCAGTTCAATGTCGCTGCAGTTCGTGCAACACCCAATTGCCAGGTCGCTCAGAGAGCTGACGCTTGCCGCCAGTTCTCGAAAAGCCGATGGTCGGGCTTCAACGGCCGTTACATCCAGCCTTTCCAGTGCAGGACAGCTTTTGGCAATCAGGGCCAACAGCTGAGGTCGCAGGTCTTCGGCGGTCGGCTCATCATCTAAAACAATGCTTTTTAAGTGAGGGGCGCATCGCGCCAATACCCAATAGAAGCATTCCGTTTTAATGCGCCTCCATCCCTGCATTCCCGGCCATCTCCAATCGTTAAAATCGAGGTGCTGCATTTTCCGAAAAGCTTCCTGCACCCCTGCTCTCCAGGTCTTCGATACTCGCTCCATGCGGGCGCGATCGGTGAATGGTAGGAACGCTGCTATCCGTGCGACCACTTCCACTGGCAAGTGCGCAGAGTAGACCGGTTCGTACCCTGGGAATGGATTATCCCAACTGCTTCCGATGCCAGTAGACGGCCCGCTGCCCGAGGATGGTAGGTTGAACCCATGCCATGCGTCCACAATCATGACTCTGAGTTTCCTCTTATGGAGGACGATTGGCTGCGTTAGGGCGTTGCTCGCCACCCTAGCTGCTTGCTGCGGGGTGTTAAAAGTGACGAAAGCCACGTTTCCGCTACGCTGGACCCTTAACACTGCATGCTCGGCGCCATGTGGACCCAAGAGTTTTAAGAGGTCCTTTTGCTTTGTGAACCGCGCAAGGCGGCACACAAAGATCCTCCTGGATGTCCCGTGGTCGTTGCTGACAGGTTCTGACATTGCTATTAGACTGATAAACAAACAATAGGAATAATACAACATAAAAAAAACAAAGAACTGTGCGATTATTGATCGAGGGTTTCCCCGTAACGCTTAATGGTTAGATCAATCATTGTCCCTGTAGTCATTGGCTAATTCACTATTGCCCGCTGGCATGGTAATGACGATGTGGTGGTGGTCAGTTTCGGTGGAACCCCGCGTATTCCCTCTTCTAGAACGTCTGCCGTCTTGGATGAAGTGCTCGACTTCCGCTTTTTGCAGCTCCAGGTTGGTAACAATTTCCAAAGAATCCCTCTCATACAATACAACACCAGTCCCAGGGCGAAAACGGATGATAGCGTTAGTCCGCCATGTAGTAAATGATTGTTGAAATTTTTATTACGGTGGTGTCGTCCTATCTCATCAAGCTTTTCCTCTATTTCAGACATGGTGTCTTCCACGATTGGAGTACTTACATGTTTAGTATCCAATGGGCGAATATCACGATATTTGTGAATTTGGGGTAGAAGTTCCGAAACATTTAATAGTAAATTTGGCTGATAGAGGTACTGTTCTTTACTTTCCAAATGTTGAATTCCGACTAGGGTCACATAAGTGGTTTTCGCGATGCATCCCGGTCTAAGATGCAAAATTCCAGCGCCTTCCATGGTTATTAGATCGTCTTTCATTCCGCTACATATGATTTGCACTGATTCTGGTGTCTCCAAGGAATATAACCATCCCTGTGTTGATGTTAGTCGCGCCCAGAATGGAGTGTGCTGCGGTCGTATACGCACATCGCAGTGCTTAAATACTTGAATGGTTGGTCGCAATAATAGCGATACCTCACAAGCGTCAGTGGACGAGACCTCAAACAATGGTTGGTTCAATGGGCAAAGGTACGCGTAAGAAGTTCCGTGGCAGCTATTAATATATAATTCATCTGCATTAAAATAGAACCGATGATCATTACTTATCGCCAGATATGGGAACTTCGGATGTACATAGCTTGACCCTGTCGAATTTCGAGTAAATTTTTGTGGCATAGGCCAAGAATACGGGCGGTAAAGGTGGTATAATACTCCATCTACCAAAGGCAGATGTAGTACTAATAATAGCCTGCCATTATGGTGTCCGATTTTTATACTAGACAACCTAATTAATTCCTCTATTCCTTGATATCCTTGTGGTATCGGGAGGTCGTATGAAGTTTGTGTGTTTCTAATGTCCGTAATTATGCGGCGAAATTTTGATCTATCTAAAATCAAGCCGTGTACCTCACCTGCTCTTGCGGCGTATATTGCGGCAAGAAATTTCTCGGTTACTTTTATATATTGATCTAAAGACAGTTTGCTGTCGCATTGATTTGCCATCAGCAGAGAGATGCAGTAGTTATATGTTTCATTTAACCTTTTATAGTCTGTTGGGAATTGAGTTTCTAATTTGTGGGTGTCGAGAAAAATCATGACTCGCCAATCAGCGGTCATCAGTCTCATTGTGCGTAGTCTTTCAAAATACAATCCAGGGCTAGCGCCAATTCTTGAAATCTCGTACGTTTTCCGATTTTCTCCAAGACTCGTTGTGATCCAGGTCATCAGAGAGAGGAGCGTGACCAACTTCATTATGCTTGATTCCATTTAATTCAACTCGATTCGATTTTACGATCAGATCGGAAACTAAAGCCTAATTATTTTAGTGGTGTAGTAATAATTTATCAGCATGCTTTACAAATCGTTCGCCAGACTTCCCTTGTAATATAATGTTATTCTTTTCCAAAATTCCAACAATTTTATAAGGACCATGATATCGACTGCCAAATTTTCCCTTCCTAACTTCTACCAAAACGCGTGCCATGTCGCCAATTTTACCTTGGAATGGTCGCGCTTTTTCATCGTAGTGTAATTTTGATTTATGTTTAGCCGATATCAAATTTTGTGCAGCCAACGTCTGCATCTCGGTTAATCGCGTTAATAAATCTCGAAGATAATCGTTATATGTTGATAAGGACTCGTCTGTAGGGAATTGACTAGGACAGCGTGCTATTTCGCCAAATACCAATTCGTGTGGAGTAAAATTTGTTGCTTCGTGAACAGACGTGTTATACGAAAATATTGCAAATGGTACTATTTTATCCCAGTCATCAAAATTCAGTTAAAACTATATGGCTACGTTCTAAAGCACCATTCGTTTGCGGACGGTACCTAGAAGTAGTTACATGATTAATTTTGAAAACTTTTGCCAGTTCTTTTAAAACTTTATTAATGAAACTAGTACCTTGATCAGTTAAGATTGCGCGTGGAGCCCCATATTGCAAAACCAAATGTGTGACCAGCGCGTGAGCTACAGTTTCTGCTTTTATATCCGGTACAGGAACTGCAATGCAGTATTTCGTAAGGTTATCCTGCATAGTCAAAACGTGTCGATTACCGCTAGGAGTCAATGGGAGAGGTCCCACAGTATCTAAGGATATTTTATCGAATGGTTTTAATGGGATATCGGTTATTAGCATTGGTTCGCGAGTTCTTGTCCTAACAAGTTTGTTTTCCTGACAACTATTGCATGTTCTAATGAAATTTTGAATATCGTTACGCATCGATGGCCAATAAAATCTTTCCCGAATTCTTTGATATGTCTTTGTCACGCCCTTATGCCCTCCTATTAAGCTTTCATGTAATTCCGAAATGATTTTCGGACGGAGTTCTTCGGGCGGTACCTGTACGTTTCCGGTGCACAGTGTTATTTTGATATCGCTATCTGCAAAAATATTTAATAAGATACCAGCTAGTGTACCCTGCGGAAGTGTATCAGTAAATTCACCGGATTTCGAAATTCTAAAGGTTTTTATGCCTGATTGTAAAAGTGTATATTTTAAATTTTTCAAAGCATTACCTAATTTTGCGATGGAAGTATCATCATAATGCCTTTCCTTGATTACTACACTGAAAATTTTGTATTTACCTCGCGGCGTAACGAGTACTTGGCCTTCTTTTGGTTTTGAATTTCGCAGATTTTCTATGCTTATTGCACCTATATTTGCGAGCAACTTACTTATCGGAGTTACCAATTCTACATCGGAAAAAATGAAATGAACATAATTTTCGCGAATGTTTGTTAAACTGTTTCGAGTAAATTTAATATTCTCTTCGCGTGGGCTTCGCGAGAAGGTCGGTGACGTTAATACGTCGGGAAGTATACTTTCTGTTATTTGAATTCCTGGTCGATACTGGTCAATTTTACTATGGTCAATCGATTCAGGTGCAAGTGAACGTTTAGGAGTAGAAGGTGGATCAGAAACTGTTCCTGGTTTTGAATAAGTGGATTGTGAATAAGGAGTAGATAATGCAAGTGGTCTGTTGGACTGTAACGGGGTTGGTATCATGGATCTGCGCGGTGGACGGCGAATTAACGTATTGTCGAATATTGAGGTAGTGTTTGGTTCTTCTTCCTCCTGTATGGATTCCAAAGGTCTCCCTAATTCGGATCTCGAAGTTACTACCTCGGTGCTTGTTGTTGCAGCATTACCTTGGCTTCGCGATTTATATTGTGCCCACAAGTCTTCTGCGCGTTTGTCCAGTTCTTCCCGGAATGAATTTTCTGCATCTAATTCTGATTCGTCGGATGAATTTTGAAGAATGTCGCTATGCTCCTGCAGCGATTTTTCGAAACGATTAAAAGATTCCTGAAGTTCCGAAAGCCTAATAGATTGAGAAGTGTCGAGCTGAATCTCGTTATCATCACTATCACCCGATGGAGGTGCAATGTCTATGGTTATGCCTTCGGCAGGCATTGCAGGCGCAGCAGCTTCATCCTCTGTAGTGTCCAAAACCTCAGACTGGTCTTCAGATTGTATTTCTTTAGAAAGGGTGCGTTGAAATTCTTGAACCAATATTGGTGATTTGAGATTGGGTAACACGCTTTTTCGACCTCGAAATACCGGTGTGTCGACCACCTCGGTAGGCGGTTCTTCTTCGGAATTTTGTGAAGATTCAGTAGTAGTTAATTCCGCGTAATTAATGGGAGTTTTAGATCCGGCAGTTTGAAGTGCGGAACGCGTTCTTGTTGCAATGGCGCTTTTATCTAAAGGGAACGTACGCTTTTTCCTAACTGTTGGTTTAACTACAGATTTTGATTCTACAGGTATGGATTTAGAAGTGCTCGGAGTTGGTAATCTTTTATCACCGGAAGGTTTCTTAATAGGCATGACTTTGGAAATCTTACTATTACATTCCGAATCGCTATCGGATGTGTCTTTTGAACTGGAATCGGCACTAGTATCATTTTCTATTACCGGGTTTCGAGACAGAGCATCTGCATTGGAATTTAAACGTCCCGGTTTATGTACAAATTCATATTCATAATCGTGCAATTTTAATCGCCAACGTACTAATCGTTGTCCCGGATCTTTTATCGAATCTATCCATTTTAGAGGCTCATGATCACTAACCAAAGTAAATTTCCTTCCGTAAAGGTATGGTCGAAAATGTAATATTGCAAAAAGTACTGCTAGACATTCCTTTTCTGTGGTAAAATAATTTTGTTCCGGCTTCGTTAAATTTCTCGAAAGGTAAGCTACCGGCAAATCGTGTCCATCCACATTTTGACTGAGTACGGCACCTATCGCGTAGTCAGATGCATCTGTAGTTAATGTGAAAGGCTTATTGAAATCGGGATATTGCAATATAGGACTTCTGCACAAAGATTTACGTAGAATTTTGAAACTCTTTTTATGCTTACTTCCCCATACAAATTTAGCATTCTTTTGTAATAATTCTGTAAGAGGCTTGGCTTTGGCTGCAAAATCCTTGATAAATCGACGATAATATCCAGCTAATCCAAGAAATTGTCGTACATTTTTCTGATTTTTAGGACGAGGAAAATGTTTTACTGCCGTTAATTTCTTTGAATCTGGTCTTACTCCAGAACGACTAATAATATGGCCTAAATAAGTGACTTCGGTTCTCAAAAATTCGCATTTATCTGGCTGAAGGGTTAATTTTGCATCATTTAATCGAGTAAACAGACGTCGAACTTTCTTTTCGTGTTCTTCCAAATTTTTCGCGTAAACAACAATGTCATCGAGATAGACAAATACTTCCACACCCTGTAATCCGCGCAATACCTGATCCATCAGCCGTTGAAACGTCGCGGGAGCATTCTTAAGCCCTTCGGGCATACGAATATACTCGTAATGACCATTAGGTGTAGTAAAGGCTGTTTTAGCACGGTCTCGCGGATCCATTTCAATTTGTTGGAATCCACTAGCGAGATCAAAGGTGGAAAAGTATTTTGCTTCGCCCAAGTGATCTAGAATTTCTGTGATGTTAGGAAGCGGATATGCATCACCAATTGTTTTTTCATTAAGATATCGAAAATCGATTACTATTCTCCACATTGGATTTCCCTCGGAATCAGGTTTTTTTGGTACTATCCAGATTGGTGAATTGTACGGAGAATTTGAAAGTGCAATAATTTTATCTGCCAATTTATTAGAAATTTGACGAGCTATTTCTTTTTGGTGGACTCGTGGAAACCGATATTGCCTGGTATTAATGGGCAAGTCATCTATTGTAGGTATTCGATGTTGTATTAAGGGAGTAGATTCTAATTTATCACCTGGTAGACGAAATCGTTCAGGGAATTCCTCGATTAATTTGATTACATGATCTTTTTCTTCGTCATTTAAATGACCTAAACGCAATTTTGATAAAATTCTGGTTATTCGGTCCGCTGATACCGGTGACTCCTGCTGTTCAGAGTTAGAATCGAAGTATTCGCATTCTTCAGGAAAGTTGTGATATTCAAATGGTAAAATTTCTTGAGGCGGTATTTCTATTTCAAACGTCTCGAACGTTTCGTAACGTAATATAATATGTATAATATATAACAATATGTCTGACACGTGTGCTTGGGCGTTGCCTGGGCACAACATCCCTTCCCCCTAAGGGAGGAAAAGCCATAGCTTTTTCTTAGCGGCTGATTAACATCGATTCTTAAGCTAGATTAATATAATAACTAATGCGCTACGTATGGATAGTATTATTAGTTTGCATTTGACAATAGTGGTTTACAATATTTGTATTAATGATTACAATGTTTCAAAGGGAACTGGTGGAAGACGTTCCTTCCTTGCTAACTATCTTGATTATTGCTTCAGGTTTTTGTGTGGTTTTGTCGCGACTTCTGTTCTCCGTTGTACAATGTCGAGATGTTTTCTTTTTGAAGTGTGCAATACATTTGTATAGTGTAAAGATACATAGTGTAATTGTTATGAATCCCGTTATCGAGGATAGTGTAAAGAAGCTGTAATGATACTCGGTTGGTATTATTTCGGGTTTTTCTAAGTCGCTTTGTAATTCGTCTAATTTTTTGCTAACTTTATTTAGTTCTTCTGGGTGTTTGATTATCCTTTTTAATTCAAAATTTGTGTTACGATACGAGTTTACAGTGGTCTGTGGGAGTGTAATTTCGTCTAGTGATAAGTTGTAACCAGGTAAGTAATTCCATGTTTTTTCTATTCCGTATTGTTTTCCGGTTTCTATCGTAAATTCGGCGGTAGTGATAGTACATTTATTTCTTATCGTTATTATACCAGAGTCCTTAATACTATACATGTTTGTGCCTTTATCGTCGCAAGTTGCTGCTAATTGTATCGGTTTTGGTGCGATATAAATCCATGCACCTAGTTGTTGCAATTCTATTAGGATTGTGTGGTTCAATGTCATAATGCGTATTTTACAATTATTCGGTTTTTTTGTTAATTTGGTGTACAACTGTACTTCGCAGGGTCCGTATGGTATCGCTTTGAATATCGGGTGGTTAGAGGTACAGAGATATAGATCGTTTACAGTTTTACATTTCAATAGGTCCTGTTTGCTTAGCTGTACGTAATCTTGCACCGCAGTGTCGAGTACTACGTAGGAATCAAGGGGTTCTATATATGCGTAGAACGATTCGTTTATCTTAGTGGGTACTGGGTGTACCTTGCTTAATTTGAATTTTTTCGCGTTTAACAATGGGATATCTAGTATTACGGTAATTGATTAGGTATCCGAAATTGCAGAGAGAGTAAGGATTTCGTACAATACGTGCATGTTTTCTAATTTTATTCCGATGGGGAAGTCTAGTCCTTGCGGTATATACACTAGTGCGGAAGTGAGGTAGGCTATGATTTGTGCCGGTGGTATCAGTCGTGGGTTTAAGACACCTTTCTTTATATCCATGATAAATTCTAATAAGTCTTGAGTGTCGCGCAAGAGTGTTTCCGCTACGCTATTTATTAGTATGAGCTTTTCATCTATTGTCTCTCGAAATCTAGTAATGTCAGTCGTCTGTTGGAGTAAATATTGAATTTGCCAAGTTGCATTTAAAAGGGTTTGTTCGTTTTCCTGTACGTTGTGTATAGTTTCATTTAGGAGTTCGGCGTTAGCTCTTACAATTTGCATTTGTCCTTTGATTGTATTTTTTATTCTACTGTCTTGTCTTTTTAAGAAGTCTATTTGATCATTGATTTTCTTTCTATCTTCGGAATCCATTAGCCCGAAGAGTGATTTACCTATGTAACCTAATCCGTCTATTAGTCCGCGACGCTGTTTTGGGGCGGAGCTTATTGTTTGTTGGACGTAAGTAAGGAGTTTGGTTACGCGGTCTACTTTGCTTTGAATTTTCGTGCGACCGTTTTACAGAATTTTTGTAAGTTATCTGTAGAAGGTGTTTTACATTGAGCTAGTATGTCATATAGTGCTGCCTGGAGATTGGATTCGCGTTTGTAAATGTAGGATATGTCTACGTGTAATATTAATTTCCAGCTATCTCGGTAAATCTGTAGATCGCCTATGTTTTCGAAATAAATGCCTGGGTGGTCTTGAAATTCTTTTACAGCGAAGTCTGTGTCGGGGGTTGTCCCTCCCATGAGTAGTATCGTCATTTGTAGGATGGTAATCCTGTAAAATATAATGTCGAGGTGTAGTCGGCGTATACTTTCGTTGGTCATGAAGTCTCTTTCGCTCGAGTGTATTGCGTGCTGGAGATAAAATTTTGCTGCGTATGTCAGTTTGTCTGTGTAGAGACTCGAACTCCCCGTCGCTCCGCGACGTGGAGCGCTGACTAAACGAGCCGCTTCCCTAAGGGGTAGATCCAACTTGTCCGATGACCCGCAAGGCGAGGGCAGGGTTTTCCAAGTCGCGTGCCTTCCATCTTCGCACGCCGTTTCCCTTGGCAATGGTATCACCACGCCAGCCATTAAAAGATTTTATTTAAAATTTTTGCGTTTGTATAGGCGAAAGCCTGGGGTAAAACGTGCCCCATTTTGGGCCAAGAAGGCTATACTAGATGTATAGAGACTCGATTGTCTCATCGCATCTTCTTTCGCGTTAGTCTTCAACATGCTTTCGTTGATGGATATTTCGAGGGACGTAGCTTTGGCGCTATTGGTGGGTGTAGTACCATTTAGTGTCTCTGTGCGTGTGTTTAGGTGCTAGTGTTAATGTTTTATTTTATTCTAGTGGCTGGAGAATCCTGCCCCGCCAGGCTTTTTAAACTTTCGGTACCGAATGGAGGTGCGCTGTTACCGTAGTAATCGGCGGCAGTTTGCCGCTGAGAACGCCTCATGGCTAGATGACGAGGACTCGTGGGGTATTCGGGCCCTGTTTGGTGAGTATTTTATTGTTTTCGTAATTAGTGTTGTTTGTTTCTCGTGGGATTTTCTATTTTAATTCTTTCGCGTCTGGTTATTTTTACAGAACACTATGGGGATACTTTCGTGGGGCCCGTCCCTCAGCAGGTGGTCTGGGGGCCTTTTGCTTTCAAATACGATTTTTATTTTTAATTATTTCATTCTAATAAAATCGTAATCAATTTCATTTAGTAGTTCGAGAGTAGTTACTTTCCTTCATAATTGCGATCCTTTCCTATTCCTGCCCTATTCTATGAAATGTTTTAATCGGTTTGCGTGTACGCGAAGCGTCCGTCGTCCTTTATTTATAGTATAATTATTATTGTCGTGTGTATTTTGAATCGTATATGGGCCTATCCACGCGGGTGTTAATTTCTTTGATCGTCCGCGTCTCACAGTCTCATCCTGTAGTAGTACTTGGTCCCCAATTTTGAAAGATTTAGTAGTTGTCTTTTTATCGTATTGCTTCTTTGCCTTGTTTTTATTGTTCCCTATTGTTTCGCGCGCAATGTTATTCGTAGACCGTAGTCTTTCGCGTAATTCCGCAGCGTATTTGTCGTAGGTGTATGTTAGTTGGGGTGCCTGATTTAGTGAAGTGGGCAGTGTAGCTTGTCTCCCGAAAACGAGTTCGTAGGGCGTGTAACTAGTAGACGTATGCGGGGTAGTATTATAAGTAAACATCGCGTACGGTAGCCATTCGTCCCAATCAGTCTGGTCTTCCGCGATAACGTTCTTTAAGTATTCGGCTAGTGTACGATGGCTTCTTTCTAGAGCTCCGTTTGATTGTGGGTGATAGGCCGTGGTTTGAATTTTATCTATCTTGAGCAATTTACATACATTCTTGAATACTTGGCTTAGGAAATTAGTTCCTTGATCAGTTAGCACTCGTTGTGGTATACCGTATTCGCAAATGATCTTAGTGACGAATTCTTTAGCTACTGTGTTTGCTTCTTGGTTCTCGAGGGGAATGGCTTTACTAAATTTAGTTAGTAAGTCTTGAAAGGTTAATACGTATTTATTTCGTCTGCTTGTCTCGGGTAAAGGTCCTACTATATCCAGAGCGCATTTCTCGAATGGTTCCGTGGGGGTGTCTGTAATTACCATGGGAGCTTTGGTTATTCTCGTTAGTTTGTTTTTCTGACATTTTTCGCATCTGGAGATGTACTTTTCTACGTCTTAGCGCATACCTGACCACGAATGATTTAATTTTATACGTTCTAGGGTCCCTTTTACTCCTAAATGTCCACCTAAAGGGGTATCGTGAAATTCGCGCAGTATTCGATTTTTATCGTCTTCTGTATATGTCGTATCGTTCGCGGCTTCTTCGGGTCGGGTCTCGTCTTCTTCGTTGGTACTTTCGCTGACGACGGCTAGAGTTTCAGTGCTGAGCTGTTGCTTCATTCCTCGTGTAATCGCGAACATTCTACTGAAAGCGTACGCGTTCTTATTAGTCTTTCCCGATTTATATTCTATGCTGCAATCGTACTCTGCTAGCTTCAATTTCCACCTCATTAATCTAGAGCCGGGGTCTTTTATGTTAAAAAGCCAGGTGAGTGGTTTATGATCTGTTACAATTTTAAATTTTGTGCCGTATAAGTATGGTCTGAAATGTTGGGTCGCCCATACGATGGCCAATAATTCATTTTCGATGGTGCTATAGTTTTCTTCCGCTTTGTTTAACACTCTACTTGCGTATGCTATTGGCAAATCTTGCCCTATCTTTCCCTGCGATAATACTGCTCCTATAGCTTTTCCGGAAGCGTCTGTTGTCAGAACGAAAGGTTTCGAGAAATCAGGGTATTGTAATATCGGTGCTGTTGTTAATTTTTCTTTCAGTATTTCGAAGACTTCCTGTTCCTGTGCGGTCCATCTGAATGCTTGATTTTTCTTTAATAGTTGCGTTAAGGGTTTCGCGATTTGTGAAAAATGTTCTATGAATCTCCTATAATATCCAGCTAAACCTAAAAAGGATTGTATGTCTTTGACTCCTCTAGGTATCGGAAAGTTCTTAACAGCGTCGAGCTTTGAAGGATCCGGCATGATGCCATTTTCGGTTATAACGTGACCTAGGTACACGGTTTCCTTTCGTAAAAATTCACATTTATTAGGTTGAAGTTTTAAGCCACTCTCTCGTATGCGTTCAAATACTAGTTCTAGGCGATCTTGGTGTTCTTTCAACGAGCGTCCGTAAACGACTATATCGTCTAAATACACGAAACATTTTATTCCTTGTAGGCCTGATAGTACGGTATTCATCAATCTTTGGAAAGTCGCGGGAGCGTTTTTAGCCCAAACGGCATTCTATTGTACTCGAAATGACCATATGGTGTCGAAAAGGCTGTCTTCTCACGATCTTCCTGTTTCATGGCTATTTGATGAAATTCTGACGCTAAATCTAAGGTTGAAAAATATTTTGCTCCGCCTAATTGATCTAGAATATCTGTTATATTCGGTAAGGGATATGAATCGCCTATTGTCGCCTCATTTATTTGCCTAAAATCTGTTACCACTCTGAGTCTGTGTTTTCCTGAAGCGTCGGTTTTTTCGGAACTACTAGCAACGGCGCGTTCCATTGACTGGCGCTCGGTCTAATTATTCCCTCTTTTACCATTTCTTGAACTTGTCTATTTACTTCCTCTTTATGCGCTTGTGGCAATCTATACGGCTTTACGTATATAGGTTTAGTACCTGGGATTAGTGGAATCGAATGTTCTGTCCTCGTGGTGTATCCTAATTTGTCTCCTTCTAACCCGAATATTTCGTTATACTTTTCGCACAGCCCGCGTAAGCTGGCTTCTTCTTCCTTATTTAAATGTTCCGTTCTAAGACTCTCACGTAACAATTGCATTCTATCTCTTCCGTATACGGCGTGTACCACGTATGTCGGTGCGTCGAGCTCCTTGTCGTCTATTGCGTTCGTCGGGTCAATGTCATTGCTCGTCAGCGTTTGTAACGTTACAGTTGGCGTATTGATAAAGACTTCGTCTGTAATAGTATTCATTATGCTTATTACACATCTCCCGTTCCGGCCTTCTGTTAGCGAGTTTCCTATGAGCACCCCTGGCTTAATAGATTGTCCTTCTACTATACCTTCGCCTTTATCTGTTGTTCTAGCTAGTAGAATGGTTTCAGATCGCGGTTTTAAAGTCACGTTTCCTCCTGAGTAGGGGAATTGTATTCCGTACACTTCTATTCCTAGGTTCGCCCTGATGCATACGTCGTGTTTGGCCATAAAATCTTGTCCTAGGATTCCGTCTGCTTCTAGCGGGAAGTCGTTTCTGACTAACCGGCAAGGATGAGTTACTGTTTTATTTCCTACTTTTATGTTTAATTGCACTAGACACAGCGTCTTTATTTCCGTAGGGGCTATGCCCCGCAATGAGACTATTTCGTTTTCTGCATGGACTTCGTCCTGCACTTTTCCTATCTTTATCAAGGTAATATCGGCACCGGTGTCTACTAACATATGCGCTTTTTCGTTTATCAATTCCGGCGCCCTAATTTCGATTGTATTTTCGAGCTGGGATGTCACTACCATATTCGCTCGGTATGACTCTACTCTAGGTCCTGCGTTCATTTGTCTATCGTCAGTTGTTCCGCGGTTCGCGGTAGGGAAATCTTGAGTTTCGCTAGATTGTTCTCGACCCGGAGTTCTGTTAATGTTCTGTCTAGTATCTTCGCGCCTGTAATTCGAGTTCGTGTAACGCGGTCTATATTCTCGTCCGTTTGCTCTTTCTCTAGCCCTGCATTCTCTGATTTGATGTCCAGGTTTTTTACAATAGTGACAAACTATTGTGACTCTCTGTATTTCCCTTTTTATAGTCGTTTGTTGCGTCGGATAGTTTTCTCGCGGCATGCTCAATCGCGTATAGCAATTCCTTGCTAAATGTCCTAATTTATTACAACGATCGCAGCGCGGTACGTTTGACCCTTCCTTTCCTTTGGACTGATTACCGAATTTCCAATAATTTGGCGAGGTGTTTAAACCCATCGCTTGCTCCTCTTCTATTGCTGCGGCTATAGCTGCATTCAACGTTGCATAGTTTCGAGACCTAATGATCGTTCTCAGTCTTAAATTCAGCCCGAGGGTGAATACATCCAGAGCGCGTTCTTGCACCGATTCCGTTAACGCGTTATTTACTTCGTCGCTGTTCCCTGGTTTTACCGATAGTTCAGATAATTCCGCAGCTAATTCCTCTACTCTACACGCGAATAATTTTACGCTTTCACCTTCTCGTTGGTGACAGGCATGAAACTCTGCTCCAACCGCTCCTATAGATCTTTTGTCAATGAATAGAGAAGTTAAGATGTCTTTTAATTTGTCGAAAGTATCTACGTCCTTGTACTCTAAAACTTTGGCTGCCTTACCTTTAATTTTTGTACCTATTACTGTTTTCAAGAATCGTGGCTGTTCATTTGTGGGGACAAATTCCGAGACGCTTGTATATGATTTCAAACATTCTGCAAGTTCGTCTGACGATTTTCCTACGAATTTATCGACTAACGACAACGCGGTAGATAGTCTTTTTACGTCTGGTATCGGGAGGTTATTTTCCGCATTTAGTGACATTTCGCTTTCTTCCTTTCCCTCTATGTCCAACAAACTAAAATCCTGTAGCACAATCGGGAATTCTCTATTTTGTGTTACAAAGTTTTCCGGAGACGATTCGGCACTTGAATCGTCGTTTTTTCTAACGCTTAGTCGCAACGGCGACGGTCGAAGTGTTCGGCGAGACGGTTTTGGATGGTCTATAGAAGGTAGAAGGTCTAATTCCTCTCGTACGAAGATTAGTTTTTTTTATCGAAAAACGACTCGAATGATCGTTACAAGCTTCTTTGACCCGGGAGTTTGAATTGATTCGCGCGTTCGTACCGTTTTTGAATTTATATAGGACTCTGGTTTACAATATGTACGTTGTACGCTAGTCTGTTACTCACAAGGCTGTTCTAAACCACATGTCGTCAGCTCGGTCGGGCGTCCTCTCGTCCGTGAACCAACGGCGGTGATAATATGAATCGGACCCGGCAAGGTCGATCCGTACAACTGTTTACTGCGTGCTCCGACGGCTGCTACCTCCGTACGGTTCTCCGTCCGTCCTTCAGGTGCGACTTCGACTCGTTCCTCTGTCTCCAAGTCCTCTCGTGCGTCCTGGTCCTCGGAACAGTGACGTCCTCGTAGATGGATTTGGTGTTAGATTATTGGTAGTTGCACCCGTTCACTCACTGGATGGTTTTACTCGTCACCAGGCTCGTCTTCGTTCGGACTGCGTCGAACATTTTCTCAAAGGCCGTTCCTCGGTCCTCTGTGCTACCTCGGTAGCGACGATAGCCTGTTCTGGCCTATTAGACTAAGATGATCCAATAATCTGGTCGGAGGTAGTTCAACCTCAGTCGACGTCGATCAATCGGTTGCGTCAAGGCTCAATAAGAGTTTTTACGATGCAAAATCCCACCGCTGCCACCAATTTTGTTGTGCCTTGCGTGATGGCTCGCAAGGATGGTAGGGGATTTGGCGAAATCGTAGGTTCGGGAGTGAACAAAAGATAGGAATCTACTGGGTGAACTACACCAAGTTCAATTAAACTCAGAAACTAAGTCTTTATTCAAACTTTAACTAAACTAGACTGAGATATACAAGAGTTATAGCCGTGTTAACAGGTCGGGAGTCAGGTCTAGAGTCCTCGATTGGAAGTGTCGAATTGGTTTTTATATCCTGCTGGGCGTGGTACGCGTTACCATGCCCGGTCGCGGCGATGCGTTCGCTTATTGCTGATTTTTTAGATTCGGTCGCTAGCTGCTGTCTTAGCTTGGAAACGTTTGGAACGTTTCGTAACGTAATATAATATGTATAATATATAACAGTATGTCTGACACGTGTGCTTGGGCGTTGCCTAGGCACAACAATTGACATTTCAGGACCTTCTCACGAAATTTAGTAAGGCAATCCCTCTGCCTAACCAAGAAGCAACAACGGTAGCCGAGGCAGTCGTCGAGAAAATAATCTGTGAATATGGGATACCTGAAAAAATCCTAACAGACCAAGGAACAAATTTCCTAAGTGAAATGTTTAAAAATATATGTAAACTACTTCGAATAACGAAGCTACAAACTACCGCGTATCACCCAGAGTCGAACGGGTCGTTAGAAAGATCGCACAAAACCCTAATAGAATACCTACGACATTATATAAATAACGACCAAACGGACTGGGATAGATGGTTACCCTACGCGATGTTCACGTATAATACAACCCCGCATACCGCGACAGGATTTACACCCTACGAATTAATCTACGGAAGGGTGGCATCAATACCCTCCGCAATTAAAAACCCGCCTAAGCAAACTTATAATTACGACGACTACGCGCAGCAAACCAGAGAACGAATGAGAAAAGCTAACGAAATAGCCCGAGAACGACTCTAACAAGCAAAAGAAAAATCGAAAGAAAACTACGATAGGAAAACGCGCGAAAGAGAATTTAAAGTAGGTGATAAAGTCTGGATTTACGATGAGTCGGTGCGACGCGGTAGATCAAAGAAACTAGATAATAAATGGATAGGCCCGTATGAAATAATAGAAAAAAACTCAAAAGTTAACGTTACAATAAAAAAGGGGCGTAAAATCCTACGCACTCACGCAAATAGATTAAAGCATTTCATTGAATAATAAAAAAAAAACAACGCCTCGGAAAAACAATGAAATATGACGACGAATCTTAAAAAATACAGGTAGGAGCGAGGAACCGGCTATAAGGGAAAGTAAAAGGGGGTACACACAAATCGGGTAAAATAAATTTTATTGTACATATATACCATAAAGTATATAATAAAATAAATAAAATAAAATAAAATAAAATAAAATGAGAGGGAATGACGAGGTTGGACAGCCTCATTGGCCCCAATCTTCTCCCTGTAAACAAAAAAAAACAAGACAGGTTAGAATTAGAACATATCCTGAGAATAAGAGAAGAAAGGTAAAAAGAAAATTACTCACTTCCACATCCATACGCGGCAGTCCGAACAAGCAACGCAGCCCAAAGGTATCGCAAGGAAGGGCCCACGACGGAAACCCCTGCTCCCACAAACTATGGAGAAACTGCCGGCGCAAACGTCGCTCCCTCCGGGTCGAACACATCGCCTGGATAAAGATGTAACCAGTACGGTGACATCCAGATACCTCCTGCTAAACAAAAAAAAAAAAGAGAAAAGGGGGAAAAGGGACCGACCAGGAAGGGAAGTTAAATGAAATAACACAGAAAATAGGCATAACTAAGTATATTAGGAGTAACAATATATTAAATAAAAAGGAGGGACAAGGTTACAGCCCCCAGTCCTCATCTTCCAGCTAGGAAAACAAAAGAAAAAGGGAGGACCATTAAAAACAGGAAAAAACAGAGAATAGCAGTAAAGTGTCACACAAAAAAAGGGGGATACTTACCTCCATCCTTAGGGGAGACTCCCCAAAAAGCCTCCTCAGGCGGAAAATATCCACCGAACCCAGAGATAGTGGGTACTTCTCTTTCCATAGGTCCTCCATAAACATCCTATGGGACTGACGCTCCGCCCTTATTGACTGCACCTCGCGTATACACATGTAGCCGGGAATACGGCGCTCAGCAAACATCTGTCAATAGCGATAGAAAAATAGAAATTAAGAATCACAAAAGGGGTAGAAATATTAAAAGTATAAAACAATAAGGATACTTACAGCTTTAAGTTCTTCGGAGTACATCTCTCACTGATCTGAATTAACGGTAGCACAAGTCAAGTGAATAATGAAAAATTCGCGATCAAACCGATATATATACTAGGCACGAATCAATCAAAATAGGAGGGGATAGAATCCAACTTCGCTGTTGCAGGATGACCGTCCTAGCGGGAGGCCTAACCGAAGCGGCGCCAACTGGCAGCCAGGCCTCATATACGATATCACCGATTAAGCATACAGCAGGAATCCACTTTACGCACCTCGGGGAACTGCACATGGTAACCGATTCGTGGAAGATCGTGACCCACCTAAAAATGGACACCCTCCTCGAAAGGAATCGACAGATAGCTTCGTATATTAATCAGTTACAGCATCGTTGTGAAAACGAAATTGCAATTCAACCTACGTGCGGAGAACACTTAAGCCCTCTACTCAGAAGGGCAGAAAAACTGTATAAAAGAGTAAACCAGGTATCGGAAATGCTCAACTATGTACCAAACGAGCGACGAGGATTAATTAACGGAATAGGGACCTTAGCCAAAACAATATTCGGGACTATGGACGCCAATGACGCCGAACAGATTAATAACCATTTGTCGCAATTGGACGGAACACAAAGTACGTTAATGGCCGCCATGAAAAAACAGGTCCAAATAACAAACAACACGCTGCATCACTTGCATGACGCGGAAAAAACGATACAGCGTAACGAGGAAGTACTAGCAAAACAGACGAGACTATTACGTACACAGATTGAAACGACCATACTACAACAAACGCGAAGAGCTGACTTAGTAGATCACTTTATTACGTTAAATGCCCTACTGACCGACCTGACTCAGGACGTAGACGACGTGTTGCAATATTACACCGGTCTCAAAGGAGGCATCATCAGTACAAACGTACTGGCTAGCGCGCAAATCACTAAATTGTTACAAACCGCAGTACAGCATCTCCCAAATGGACTCACATTTCCGATAGCACCCAACTTGGAAAACACTAATGTAATCGAGAAATTATCATCGGTCACCGCATATTTCGATAGGACCACGTTGATAGCAGTAATAACCGTTCCCCTCATTTCCTCACAAACATTCACAGTAATCGAGGCAACCCCAGCCCCAATCCACGTGCACGGAAATTCATACGCGGTATTAGTAATAAGAACACCGATACTCGTCATTGACGCAAGCAGCAACCAATATGTGCTCACCGATCAAAGCGAGTTAAAGGGTTGTAAACGAGTAGTCACTCAATATTACTGCGATCAACCAATGTTAGCGTATAACGTAAATAATGACCTCGAGTGCGAAGCAAGCCTATGGCTGCAACCCGCGGATGAGTCCCCCAAAAATTGCGAGATAAAACACATTGCAGCGAATCATACAATGTGGATAAGAACCTCAAACGCGGACACGTGGATTTTTGCGACGCACCAGCCCGAAACACTAACTGTACAGTGTAACGAACGACAGCCTGAGCACATTCCAAAGCATCCTTACCTCGATTACCACTGCCAGAGTTCGACGGGAACTACGAATCCTGGCCGGAATTTCGCGACCTCTTTCGATATCTCGTCATCCGCGACCGCAGCCTTACGGACGTCGAACGCCTACATTATCTTCGGGGTTGTCTAAAGGGCGACGCTCTCCTTGCCCTCAGGAATCTATACAAATCTAAGACTGTGCGAGAACGTCGTGAATCATTAACGGCAGCTAACTTATGCTATAATTGCCTCGGACGCCATCACGTGAAGGAGTGCGGTTCCGATAAACGGTGTCAACTGTGCAACGGGAAGCACCACACCACCATCCATGAGGACAACGCAAGCGCCAGCACCGTTGAGGAGGTCACTGCTAACACCTCTAGCTGTGCAGCGAAGTCCCTACCTGCTGTGCTCCTGGTTACGGCGCGTGTAAAAGTGTTACAACCCGACGGTGATTCCAGAATTGTGCGAGCCCTCGTGGACCAAGGTAGCGAGGTGTCCCTGATCACCGCCGCATTGGCTCAGCAGCTGCGCCTACCGCGGAGAGCAGCCAACATACGTCTCATCGGCGTCGGGAAACAGCTCCCCGAACGGGTCCGAGGAAAGGTCCAGCTGAAATTCACCGCACACACCAACGCTACGGAGCGTCATGTAATTGAGGCTTTGGTGTTGCCACGAATTACTGCATACCAACCACACCTCGGCAACCGAGTCTCCACATGGGCTCACCTCCAAGGTCTTCCACTCGCGGATCCCAGCTATGACGGAGAAGGGCAAATTGACCTTTTGCTGGGAGCTGATGCCTATGCGTTCATACTACGAGACGGCCTCATTAAAGGTGGCATCGATGAACCCATGGCCCAGAACACAACGCTGGGTTGGATCGTGTCGGGGCCAGCCACGAAGGGACAGAGAGTCGATGAAGCCAGCAGCCACGCTCTCGCGACACTCCAATGCACGGCGACGGAGGAGCTCGTGCCGCTAGTACGCCGATTCTGGGAACAGGAGGAGGTCGTGACGACACCAGCCTACACTGCCGAAGAACAGAGCTGCGAGGATCATTATCGGACGACTCACCAGCGGTTACCGTCCGGTCGCTACATGGTCCGACTTCCATTTCACATCGATAGAGAGCTCGGCGAGTCTCAGCATGGAGCCCGGCGCATGCTGTCACGGATGGAGGTCAAATTCCGCAGGGATCCCGTCTTCGCTCAGGCCTACAAAGAATTTATGCGTGAGTACATGCAACTCGCTCACATGACTAAAATTCGTGGGGACATTACAGGGCCAGCTTTCTATCTACCACATCACGGAGTGCTAAAGGAGAGCAGTACAACCACTAGACTGCGGGTCGTATTTAACGGCTCACACGTCACCTCATCTGGTCACTCCCTGAATGAGCGACTGATGACAGGACCTAATCTTCTCCCAAGTCTGCGTGCTGCGTTGGCGTATGCATAGTGTCTGCCTCACCGCAGACATTGAGAAAATGTATAAGCAGATACTCCTCCATCCGGACGACCGCCAATTCAAACTGATCCTGTGGAGGGAAGGAGAAGACACGGGCATTAGCACTTACACCCTTAACACGGTGACGTACGGCCTAACCTGTGCGCCGTATCTTGCCATTCGGACGCTGAAGCAGTTGGCCAACGATGAACGAGCCCGACATCTAAAGGCGGCGGCCATCTTGGAACGTGACGTGTATGTGGATGACGTCGTGACTGGTGCCGACTCCGTGCAGGAGGCACACGAACTGCAAGACGACTTGCGTCAACTCTGCACGGCGGGCGGTTTCAACTTACGGAAATGGGCGTCCAACCAACCAGCACTGATGGAGCAGGTCCCCACCGGCGACGCTATCCCGGAATGCAAGTGGCAAGCCGGTGAAACCTACCAAGCCCTGGGCGTCCACTGGAGCCCAGCTGATGACAGATTCAGGGTCCGAGTACAGCCAATCCAACCGGACTCCGAAGTGACGCGGCGAACGGTCCTATCTACAATAGCAAAAATATTTGATCCACTAGGACTGGTATCCCCGGTGACGATCAACGCAAAAATATTCATGCAATCATTGTGGCTTATCAATTTAGATTGGGATACCCCCCTCCCGTCAACTGAGAGGGACTACGGGCATCACTTCCTCAGCGGATTACCAAAGCTGAACCGCATCGTCGTTCCCCGCTGGCTTGGCTTACACCGGGCACCTCAAGGCCTAGAACTCCATGGCTTCGCCGACACTTCGGAGCGAGCCTATGCAGCGGTGATATATCTCCGAGTGGTGGACGGCGATGGCGCCATCCGGACCCAGCTGGTCACTGCAAAGACCAAGGTGGCTCCGGTGAAGAAAATCTCGCTGCCACGGCTCGAACTCTGTGCTGCTACCTTGTTGACCCGCCTAGTGACGCTTACATCTAAGAGCTTGGAACTTGAGAACATTGCTGTTCATTTGTGGAGTGACTCTACGATCACTCTTTCATGGATCCAAGGCCACTCCTCACGCTGGAAGACTTACGTAGCCAATCGGGTGTCGGAAATCCAGCTCGCACTGCCCGATGCTCACTGGCATCATGTCCGCAGCCAGGACAATCCAGCAGACTGCGCTTCGAGAGGACTCGCTCCCAACCAACTACCAGACTACAATCTCTGGTGGACCGGACCCTCCTGGCTGACTTCACCGTCAGGATGGGACGATGGGGAGCAGCTTGCTGTGCCGTCAACGGATCTCGAGAGCAAAACTACTGCCGTCGTGTCGTCTTTGGGTGATCCTGCACATGGGGAGGAAATTTTAAACAGGCACTCATGTATATTTTCTCTCCTTAGAACCACCGCCTGGTGTTTGCGGTGGCTCCCACAACGTTCAACAGCTACGCGAGGAAAATACCTGTCACCTGCCGAAATAGAGGCAGCCCGGAACCGATGGCTCCGTCTCGTCCAGCATCAGACGTTCGCAGCTGACATCCAGCAGCTGGAACGAGGACTTCCGCTACCAAGACGCAGCAAGCTGCTAACCCTGCATCCCTACTTGGACGATCAGGGTCTACTGCGAGTCGGGGGTCGACTGCGACACTCAGCGCTGCCTTTGGATGCTCAACATCAGGGCATTCTCCCAAATGACCATCGGTTAACGGAACTAATGGTTGACGAGGCCCATAAGCGCACGCTGCATGGAGGAACGCAGCTAACTCTGTCCACCTTGAGACAGAAATATTGGATTCAGCAGGGCAGACAGCGAGTCAAGGCCCTGATTCACCGCTGCGTCACCTGTACACGATGGCGAGCAACCACAGGAAGCCAACTTATGGGAGACTTACCAGGATCCAGGGTGACTCCAGCCCGCCCGTTCTTACACGTGGGGGTAGACTACGCTGGACCTCTCACGCTCCTGGCCATACGGGGAAGAGGACGCCGTACACACAAGGGCTACGTGGCTCTCTTTGTATGCTTGTGTACTCGTGCGGTTCACTTAGAGTTGGTTTCAGATTGCAGCACCGAAGCCTTCCTCGCCGCTCTACGGCGTTTTACATCTCGGCGAGGACTCTGCACCGTCATCCAGAGTGACCGAGGAACCAACTTCATGGGAGCTGCCCGTGAACTACGGGAAATGCTGGCGCACCTCGATGACAATCATGAGATCATCCGATCTACTCTGTTGAAGGATGGCATCGAGTGGCGCTTCAACCCTCCTGCTGCTCCTCACTTTGGAGGACTGTGGGAAGCAGCTGTAAAGTCCACCAAACATCATCTTCGCCGTGTGCTGGGCGACCAGCATCTTACGTTCGAGGAGATGACGACCCTGCTCTCCCAGATTGAAGCCTGCCTAAACTCACGGCCTCTGCAGGCGATCAGCGATGACCCTGGTGACCTGAGAGCTCTAACGCCAGGGCACTTCCTTATTGGCGAACCGCTGCTCAGCATGCCCGACCCACCGCTGGACGGCGTTCCAACTTCACGACTCACTCGCTGGCATCTGCTGCAACAAACACGGCTGCAATTCTGGAAGCGGTGGGCTGCAGAGTACTTACAAGCACTACAAGCTCGCAACAAATGGACGCAACAACGTCCACAGCCCCAGATCGGCGATCTGTGTCTGATTAAATCTGAGCTAACGTCGCCTGGACAGTGGCCACTGGCCAGGGTTATTCGGTTGCATACCGGGTCCGATGGGTTAACGCGTGTTGTAACTGTCAAAACTGCACTGTCCGAATTTGTACGACCAATTACTAAACTTGTTATCTTACCTTGTACACAGGTTTAGGATCACGCACCACACTCACGAATGTCATTGCGCACTAGATCGCACTCACCACTTCCACCTGCGTTGCCTGACGTCTCCACATGAGTCCAGCGGCGCCACTGCTACGCGTTAGGACCACGCCTCATCGACCAACGCATCGATCGCCAACAAACTTCACACTATTCATCGGGCGATGAATGCCGGGGAGTAAATGTTCAAGAAAATATGCATTCTTGCGCCATCTTCCAGAATTGCCAACAATTAGGCGATTCGTGGCCCGGCCCGCTGACTCATGTGGAGCAGCGATCGGCCCCTTCCCTCGATTCGCGATCGATGGAAGGGGAAGGCTCTTCCTTCCAGGAAATCGACCGCGGTTTCCTGGATCGCTATCTGTTCGCAGCTTTGCTACGCTACACTCGCTTTTCGCTACGCTTATTTTCTCGCACCTATCGCTTCCCGTCGTTACTATTTGCTTGTACCGAACGTTAATGCTTTACATACGCGCGCCTGCTTGTGCTAAAACCGCTATAAACAATTACGTGATCATTATTGTATAAAGTGTATCGTTTATTTCTCGTATTGTACATAGTTAAATATAAGTGTGATAGTGAACTTTCTGTAACGTCCTCGTGCTTAAAAATAGACTAAGACCCTTCTTCGTGATTAATTAACTTTTCAACGTTCCTTGCGCCGATCCCTTAGCACGCTTTAGTACAACTACAAATTCCCAGACCGGCGAAACGAGGGAAGACCAGGAAGTCAACGAGCTCACCCAACGCAGCACAAACCGGAGAAAACGCCGCGGACCCACTGTACGCCGCGGCCGATTCACTTTAGGGCGCAGGGGAAATTGCCAAAGTTGTAAAATTTCCCCTAAGCACCCTTCCCTTAAGGGGGGGGGGGGGATGTTGTAACTAGGCCAACGACCAAACGTTACAACCGCCGCGCATTCCGATATCACGCGCGAGCGCCAAAGCGCGGGCAATAACCCGCGAGCACCATCAGCGTTTCCCCCAAAATCGCCGAAAAACGAGCCAAAGGCGGTGACCCCTCTGGTCCCCGCTTCGTCCCGATTTAGATATAAGAAGTCCTACAAGCTATGGGACGACGTCTTTTGTAATTAGCGCTTAACCGCTACAGTACGCGCATAGCCTGTGTTACGTTCGGAACGTAAAATTTTTCTTTTTTGGGTCAGGGTATTGATCAACAACGCCTAGCGTTATGGGAAATCCCTCGTTGATCATATTCCTGCCCATTAATATTCTTGATAGAACAAAAATCCCTTTCTTGGAGCGTCGCCGTCTCGACGTATTGCCGTCCCGCGATACAGATAAGGCGGTGCTGACGCAGCGGCGTTCTCACCAGATAGTCGCGTTCGAAAAGACCAGTGTAAGCGGCAGGGGTGCGTTTCAACAATGCCTTGCAGCATTGTGGGAGAACCCTCGTTGAGAACACCTCTGACCGTCGCGTTAAACATTGTAACATAATCAGTAACGGCTACAGCAGGAATGCGCAGACTGGATCACTTCTTAGAAGATTGACGGAATTGTATATCCTACATCCGGTGCAGGGAACCGCGCCTTCCCACGGTTTTGTCGCACGTGCAAGTTATTAATTAATTAAAAATTATTGTTAAAATTGAATACCCAACACAATTTCTGATAGTCCAACGACTGTGGGATTCCCCTAGTCAGAAATTGTGTATATGAAATTATGCACATTGAGAGAGCGGCTCTCAGCTGTGCGAAATTGTATGGTTTTCGAGATGTGGAATGTCATGTTTTCCTGTGCATACAAATATCGATCATATATTGAATCGGGAATCTGATGGAGGGACGTGAGCATGCACACACACACACCGCCTCGTTAAGTAGACGGGCCCATGGTAGCATAGCCGAGCGATAAAATGCAGCGTAAGCATTTTCGGTACGGACCCACTCTGGACGTTGCCGAGAGCGTGAAGCTGCGACACTCTGTGACGATAAATCGTGAGGTGCGTGTCGCTGGGTCCGCAAGTGTTTTAGAGATAGAGTTCTCCGGTCTACTGTGTAACCGCGTGAAAGACTCAACTTTGCGAAACAAAATCTACTAAACTTTGCTTACAAAATATACATTTAGTCAATTAACGATTTAATTTAAATTTTCATTCATTTCGTTCACTTAGAATTATTGTTATTCGCTTCATAGTTCAATTTGTATATTTGTGTATTTTATCCATAATCAAGTGTGTGCGTGTTCGCGTCTTATTCCTCTTTCTGATTCAGGTATACCAACGCTCAGAATTATCCAAGCATAAAAAGGGAATCCAAGTTATATTGTCATTTAAAATTATTGTGACTGTCTGGTGAGTTGCACTTTTTATCTCTTTTTGTATTGTTTATATTCATTCGTATATAATAACAATTTCTGACAATCAAAGCATTGTGGGATTCCCCTAGTCAGAAGTTATTCATTGAATATTTCCATATCTTATTATGTTCTTTTGATTTCTTCAATATTTCAATAATAAAAGCTTTAGAATTCATTAAATTCTACTCTTTCATTACCTATCTGATTCCATTGAAAAGACCCGTATGGGACTAGAGCACCAACGATCCCTAAATCTACCCCTTATCCTTCTGATAAGGTACATAGACAACTAAAATAAAAAGAATTGACTGTTACAACTGCGGCGAGCCTCCATGCCATTCTATATTCAATACAACAAATTCTGATAGTCTAACGACTGTGGGATACCCCTAATCAGAATTTGGCTGTCTAAAACGCGCCGCTCGAACACTAAGGGCCGCGGCACGTAACAGATCTGGTGGCAGCGGTGGGATACTAGGAATTTCCTTGTAAAAATTCCTGGGTGCTCATATTCATTGAAATCGGATAGAATTTATGAAATTTCTTTATTTTACTAATTTATCCATGTGGTCGTGGTAACGCTGGTTCATTATATGATATTTATTGACTAGTTCTGTACATATATTTAACCATGGCTCAAGACGCAAGTGCAATGATGACCTCCATGGCGGAGTGCTTGACTATTCAGAATAGTACTCTAAATATCCCTTACTTTGATGGGAAGGGCGTTCCTCTAAAAGATTTTGTACAAGATGTGCAAAATAGCGCAAGTATAGTGCCTCCTGCATTAGAGGGATCATTTCTAAAATCGGTATTAGGGAAATTGAAGGGTCCAGCCCGCGATAGCACTTATGGAAAAACATTTAATACAGTTAATGAACTAATTAAACATTTAAAGGGTAGATTTGCACCGGGTAAAAACTATCCTTACTATCAACACGAAATAGAAAATATTCGGATGAAAAAGGAGGAATCAGTTAGCGATTTTCATGACAGATTAAACATATTAATTAGCGGAGCTCGAGTTGCGTTAGAGGATAGTTATGGGGATATGGCAGAACAAATGCTATTACCATTAAAAGAATGTGGATTGGAAGCTTATATTCGCGGACTTCCAGATGAAATAGCGCGTTCAGTAGATTCGCGCGACCCTAAAACTTTAGACGACGCGAGAAAATTTGCAGTACGCATAGAAACGCGAATGAAATCCGGAATATTACCTTCAAATGAAACTCAAAAAGTGTCATTTAATCAGAATAATAGTTATTCTCGATCATCGAATCCTTACTATCAGGATTACGCTAACCGCCAATCTATGAATCCTCCTCACTATCAAAATTATGCAATTCGAAACGAAGAAGAGAAACGTTCTCCGAGTCCCAGTCCAGACGTAAGCGGATTACCAATTGGAATTTTGAAACCCCCATCACGCAATCATTTTTACGATCCACCGGGATTTCCTCCACATCCGTACTACTCACCTTATTTTTATCCGCCAATGCCATATCCTAATTATTACCCTTACTATCATTATAATACAAACAGTAATGAGCCATCACGTTCAGCAAGAGATGGATATTCGCAAGGGCCTAGACCAAGATCTCCATCTCCCATTCCTTCAACAACGAGACCGGGTTCTCCATATCATAGAAATACTAAACCCGAAGATAGAACCGATCATTTAAACGCACAAATGACCCGACGGACGGACGCGACATCGAGTCATTCGGAAAAAGAGCGTCATGCAACAGTAAAATTTCTGGCAAACCAAGAAAAATCGTAACGGTAGAAAAACCCGAATCCCCATTAGTAAAAATGATGGGTAAGGAGTTGAATATGGGTTGTGCATATTTCCTCGTAGATACAGGAGCAGATATAAACATAATCAAATTAAGCGCCCTTGACGACAATGTTTCAGTCGCGTTTCACGAATCAGTTGCTATTTCAGGAATAACTCCGGATACAACAGAGACTTTAGGTACCACAATAATTACATTATTAGGCAAACCCGTAAAATTTCATGTCGTAAGATCTTCATTTGTACTGCGTTGTGATGGTATATTAGGTAAAGAGTATCTCACACAAGAACAGGCTGAAATCTCCTTCACCCATAACACATTGGTAACACGCAGCGATCCTATTAAACCCATACCTTTTATTGGTTATGATTCAGGACCTCGTAGTGTAGGACACCAACTTTTGTATTTAAAAGCACGTACTAGACAAGCGGTTGCCATTGACGTTACGAATCATGATCTAAAAGAGGGATATCTACCTAAAATTGAAACAATAGATGGCTTGTACATTGGCGAAGCTGTTGTGTCTGTAAATGACCGAGGTTCATGTCACGTCTTTGCCGTTAATACGACGGATAAAGATGTCGAAGTCGAAATTCCGCCACAAGAATTAATACCTTTCGAGTATCATAACTTCCCCGAAGAAGAGCAAAATTATTTCGATTCTGATACGGAAGATGAGACCTTGCCAATCGCGGAAGATAGAGTTTTAGAAATCATAAAAAAATTGCGTCTCGATCATTTGAACGAAGAAGAACGGGATCATGTAATTAAAATCATTAAAGAATTTCCAGAGCGATTCCACTTGCCTTGTGATAAATTACCATGTACTTCATACATTAAGCATAGAATCCCCACAGTAGATGATGTTCCTGTAAATACGCGACAGTATCGTTTTCCTCCGGTTCATAAAGATGAAATAGAAAAACAGGTCCGGAATAAATTAAACAATGGAATAATAGCACCTTCAAATTCACCATATAATTCACCCATTTGGATTGTACCTAAGAAACCAGATTCTAAAGGCAATCTGAGATGGAGAATAGTCATAGATTTCCGTAATCTTAACGAAAAAACTATTGGCGATGCATATCCATTACCAAACATTACCGATATACTCGATCATTTAGGTGAAGCCCGATATTTTTCAACGTTTGACTTAGCAAGCGGATTTCAACAAATTGAAATGGATCCAAAAGATAGACAAAAAACAGCCTTCACAACCCCAAATGGTCATTATGAATATATCCGAATGCCGGAAGGTCTCAAAAATGCTCCAGCGACTTTTCAAAGATTAATGGATCAAGTTCTACGCGGATTACAGGGTGTAGAAGTTTTCGTTTATTTGGATGATATTGTGGTATATGCCAAAAATTTAGAAGAACATGAAAAGAAAATTCGTCGTTTATTTACGCGTTTGGCCGATGCTAAATTAACCTTACAACCGGATAAGTGCGAGTTCCTCAAAATAGAAGTTGCATACCTAGGACATGTTATTAGTCGGGCAGGTGTAAAACCGGATCCCAAAAAGATTAGTGCAGTAAAGAATTTTCCTCGCCCGAAAAATCAGAAAAATATTAGGCAATTCCTAGGTCTAGCAGGATATTATAGACGCTTTATCAAAAACTTCGCAGAAAAGGCTAAACCGTTGTCAGACTTGTTGAAGAAAAATTCCACTTTCACTTGGGGAAAAGAGCAAAAGAAAGGATTTTTGGAATTGCGAAAAGCACTTTGTAAAAGCCCCATACTTCAATATCCAAATTTCGATAGTCAATTCACTTTAACTACAGATGCATCAGACTATGCTATAGGTGCTGTACTCAGTCAAGAAATTGATGGTCAAGATCTACCAGTTGCATACCTTTCTAGAATTTTAACTAAACCAGAACAAAATTATTTCACTACAGAAAAGGAATGTTTGGCAGTCCTTTATGCAATTTTACACTTCAGACCATATTTATACGGCCGAAAATTTACTCTCGTCAGTGATCATGAACCGTTAAGATGGATTAATTCAATAAAAGATCCGGGACAAAGATTGATCCGCTGGCGACTAAAATTGCGAGATTACGAGTACGAATTTATTCATAAGGCGTGAGGAAACAGCCAGTAAAGCACCTCAGCTGAAAAATATTCCGGAAGAATCAGAACTAGAAACAACTGCAATAGGAGTAACTGATAGCACCATCATTAACAGACCTAGATACAGTTCAATTTTACCTACCCCGACCGTAGATCCAAACCCCATAGCACTTTCGACACCATTTCCAAATCCAACAGCTGATCAAACTCCCAAGGAGGGAGGTAGGGAACCTAGTGCTCAAAAATCTACTCCTAGACAACTTTTCCCACAAATCTCAAATTCATCATCCATATACATTCCGGATGCTGATAACATACCTCCGGATATGGAATCAGGATTTCGCTACAAAAGAAAAGATACCGTAATCCCCACGAGACAAAATCTAACGTATTACAGATCGAACTATGTACATTTCATTTCTTCCGATTGCGAACTTGTCACACCAGTGAGTATATTGCTCTCCGACCTAGGCATTATCAATGCTAACGACTTGAAAGAGGCAAAGCCCAGAGTAGGACAAATATTAATAACAAAACGCGGTAAAAATAGAATATTTAGCGTAGTCATAAAAAGGAAACATTTTGATAAAATTTCTACTCGGGATTTGGAACTTGGCCTACAGAACCTAAGGAAAATTCTTTCAGATTTAGATATAAAGGGTCTAAGAATCTCACACAATGGCGACTTTACAGACGAATTACCTCAAGTTACGTTAATAGAAATATTAAGGAATACATTTGAGGACAGCAATATCGAAATAGCCCTTTGTTACGGTAACACTCAGGTACCTCCGGAAGAACTTCGTCTGAAAATCATTTCAGAGTTACATGAAAGTTTGGTAGGAGAACACAAGGGTTTAACAAAGACATATTGCAGAATTCGAGAACGATTTTATTGGCCAGGTATGCGTAACGATATCCAAAATTATATCCGTACTTGCAACAGTTGCCAGAATCAAAAATTAGTACGAACTAAAACTCGCGAACCAATGTTAATTACTGACACTCCATTGGAGTCATTTTCCAAAGTATCATTGGATACTGTGGGTCCTTTACCCACTACTCCCAGCGGAAACAAACATATTCTAACTATGCAAGATAATTTGACAAAATATTGCATAGCTGTCCCTGTCCCAGATATAAAAGCTGAAACAATAGCTCATGCATTGGTAACTAATCTTATATTGCAGTATGGAACACCACGTGCAATACTAACGGATAGAGGGACTAGTTTCATTAACAAGATAATTCAGAACTTAGCTAAAATTTTCAAAATTCAACATGTCAAGTGTTAACGGAATACATTAGCCATTACATGAATGATTTTGACGACTGGGATAGATTAGTACCCTTTGCTATGTTTTCTTATAATACATCTGTCCATGAAGCCACAAATTTTACCCCGTATGAACTAGTTTTTGGCAAACTTGCACGTTGTCCAAGTTCCTTCACGAGCGACGAGAATTTGGTCACATACAATTCATATTTACATGATTTAACCCTTAAGTAGGCGCACTGGCAAAATCACATAAGTGGGCGCATGGGGTCAGCAGGGACCCCAACTGCTTTTTTATATTTATGGTAAATCAAAAGGTTTTGAAAAGTAAAAACAAGTATATTTGTAAATCAACATTTATTACTTGTACAAAAAATACAAAACTCAAATAAAGTCTTCTCATTATAATAACATCATCTCATAAAGACATCTCATTATAATAAAACTGAACATTTCTTAGATGTATTGAGAAATAATGACCCCATGCGCCTACTTAAGGGTTAATAACGCGACTTTCGGAAATGCAAGTAATAGCAGGACAAAATTTGGTTCAGGCAAAAGAAAGATCAGAATTGTATTATGACAGGAACGCCCGTCCCTTCAAAGGAAAAATAGGGGATATGGTACGTGTTTTGGTAGAACCAAAAAGAGGAAAATTTGCCAAGCGTTACCACGGACCATATAAGATTATTGGGATACTGGAAGGAAATAATGTTTTGTTAAGAGATGAAGCTGGTAAAATGCTCACTAAACATGTCGATAAATTACAGTTGAATTGGAGTCCTGATTGATTTGACTATGACGCTGATCCGATTGATATTCTTTCTTATTCTGCAACACATCGCGCGGACCCAGGAACTATACAGACTGACACGTACGGATTCAAACCCGGGTTTATACTTTGAGAAGATAAACGCGATTAGATTTCAAAGAGCTGATTGGCGATTCATACTAGTTATAGATATAGATAAAATAATAGCTGAATTTCCATCTGAAGTCGGGAATATTGAACAAACTCGCAGTTTATGCATTAATTTTCCAACCCCAATACAATGCGATTCCTTGTTACGGACAAAGTACTTAAACAATATGGTACTAGAAGCATCAGATTTACGAATGGAACTTATAGAATTGAGTAGAGAAATTAAGAGTCCAGAATATGAATCACATAATCTGCCTAAAGCTATCACACGCAGAAATGCACCTTTCGGATTCATCGGTTCGATTAGCCATGCCTTGTTTGGAACCTTGGACACTGATGATGCTGAATATATTAACAAGGAAATAGATGAGATATATGCTGATCAGAGGAAGATTACCCAACTTATGAAAAATCAAACACATATAATCATAAGCGATCTGCATAAAGTTCATAGAACATTCAACCGAATTGCCGCAGAAATAAAAACCAATAGACAGAGAATTTCCGAATTAGAAATGCAAATAGATAAACAGTTAGCCTTGAATTATAGCCTAGCAATGAGTCAATATTCAGCATCTGTTGAAACCTCTTTAAGTCATTACATTACTGCAACGCAACGCTTCATCTTGGCTTTGAGCACTGCGCGCAACGGAAAATTGCATCCATCACTATTGAGCGGATCTAGTTTCAAAACAATAATAAACGAGATACATAATTCAATGGTTGATCTCGAACTTCCTATACCACGGGACCATCAACGAATCGAAGATTTGGTCAGGATATCTCGTGTCGATTTGAAATATATAACAGGAAAGATAGTCGTGACAGTACAAATACCATTAGTAAATCGTATTGAATATGACCTGTACAGAACACACATATTACCAATTCCTCAGTATTTAAACGATAGTACCAACAGAACCACAATTTCGGCTTTCATCTTACCAGAATTTCCATATTTAGGAATAAGTAATGACCACTCTAAATTCTTTGGATCAGATGAAACATTCATAGATTCCTGTACCTGGGCATGGCATTACTACATTTGTCCACAGGACGTCCCATTGCAGGACGTGGCTCACCGAACTTGTGAAACTGCATTATTACTTCAACCAGATCCGAAATTCTTATGCTTGTGTAATATTAGAATCATGCCGTATCACGTACCTGCCTGGCGAAAATTAACTACACTTGGCGGATGGTTATACTCATTTGAACAACCCGAACCGATGCAGATACTATGCGATCGGAAAAATAATGCCCACACCACCATAGTTGGAACAGGAATTTTGGAAATACATCCAGATTGTTTTGCAAAAACACGATATCACAACTTGTTAGGATCAAAAACGTATCTGAGCAAGGATTCTTACTATTATATCCCTAATATGTTACTGAACATTAGTTTGATATCACCAAAAATCTATCAGTATTCCAAGAAGAAACACACTACAGTGAACCTATTCTCAAATGACATTAACAAACTGGAACGCACATCTGATTCCTTGTACGAAATTGAAGCCCAACTAGAAGAAATTGGAGAACATCACCGAGCAAGAAAATCGCATTTGTCATTAACGTATGGAACAATAGCGGGACAGGCCTTAATTATAATGGGATTGATGATCTACTATTTCTGGAATCCACTGAAGACCTTATGCAAGATACGGTTCTTGAGGAAACGGGGCCCGAAACACGATCCTGAGGAAGCTTCAGCAAATCAACCTGTTGCAATACCGTTGCAAGAATCGTCTATTTCAGAAAACAGACCACCGTTACCTATTCAGAGGGCGATGATAAACTGCTAGAAATATGTCTGATAACAAACCCTGACAGTCTAAGGACTATGGGAATCCCCTTGTCAGAAATTGTTGTCAGTTACGATTCTTCTAATGTTCTTTAATGATTTTGTTGTTTCATAATTTTGGTCTTGCTTTCTGTGATTATCTGTAGTACACTAGTGAAATGGCATCGTCCAGTTTCTCCCGGCCGGAGACTCTCGATCGGCGACTGTTTGTCAGCCGTTTGGCGCCCTACACCAAAAAGGAGAAGCTGCTCGAAATATTTCACCCGTATGGAGTCGAGCATGCAGTGGTGATGAGAAAACCAACGGGAAATCAGGCATTCCTAACGTTCGCAACATTAGATGGAGCAAAAAGGGCTTTGGCTGCGGCGGACGTCGGAATAATATGCCACAAGAGGAAACTGAGGGTGCTGATGGCAGACTCGTGGCACAACACCAAGCTAATTTCCCCACGACCCGATGTCAATCCATTTCCGGGAATTGACCTAGGCGACAAAATTCCATTACCAACGGAATGTATAGCTAAAATTGCAACCTACTTACCCTTTGCAGATCGTGGTCGCCTGGAAATGGTCTCCAGACATTGGCGGCAAGGAAGCCTCACCTCCTATCACAATATTCGACATATTGATTTAAATAATTGGCGCTGGCCGAATTCGTGGGAGGGAAAATTAATAACCACTAATTCATTTTATTGGCTGATGATGCGGGTAGGAGGTCATTTAAAAGGAATAAGTATCACGGAAGAGCACTTGGCTAAGAACCTAAGACCACAAGTGATTTCTATTGCAATCAAGAATTGTCATAAATTAGAGACTCTAGATCTAACCGCTGTAACCATCCGACCATCAGCTTTAAGAGAAATGGGGCCTGGAGCATCTAGGCTCAACTGCCTCAAATTGGGAAAATGTGAGGGACCAGTGGACCCAGGACTTTCTATCGTGTTAGCATCAGCGACATGTCTAAAATCCCTTTCCGTGTTAGACACTGATATTACCGGGGCATCTTTATTAACAGTCAATCGGGCTCTCGAACAGCTTACACTGCATCGTTGTAAAAATTTAAAACCTGGACATCTGTCAGTCATGCTCCAGAACCTACAAAACCTGGAATACCTGGATATAAGCAGATGCGATAATTTAACGGGTCACACTATTTTACAAACATTATTAAATAACTCCAATCTTCACACCGTTTTAATTACATTGAAATTTCATTTCTGCTCTTTTGAAGAACCTATACAGGAGATGGAAATCGAGGGAAATGACGAAGCAGCTGAAAGGGGAGACTTTGCCGAGCTTGACCTGGGTTCAGTAGTGGAGGCTGTTTCGTTCCCCTCGAAGTACCAACGTATTACAGACCTGAGCCTCACATTTTGTGAATGGGTAGCTTCCGCATTTGTTGCAGAAATCGGCCGCTATATGAAGGAGTTAAGATATCTAAATCTTAGTGAGTGCACAAACATAAAGGGGGAGTTCGTTCTAGAGCCGGTCAAGCAACTTCCAAAATTAATGGTTCTCGAAATTAACAACATGCATCCCAGCGTCGGAGGATGGTTCCTACAATTCCTCACCTCGCTGACAGAGGTCCACAGCAGGGAAAACCAAGGAATTACGGATGAGGATATATGTGGTTTGCTCCGGCAGAACCCTGATATAGCAATCATCGACGTAGAAAGATGCCAGAACATTAGTAAACCGGTATTAAATTGCGCATACGAGACCATAACAAGGGACCAACGGACAGGGCCAATCTACCTATACGTCGGGGGCACCAACATTACTCGGTACACCAAATATAAACGTAATGATTACCTACGCGTCACACACGACTTGATGTATGAGCCTTTATTTCAGCCCGAATAATTTGTAACGGGATTGCATTGCGACAATGTGCAAACATTATGGGAATTCCCTAGTCCAATGCAACCCGAGCCTATACTTCTATATATTCCTAAGCGCTACTGTACCTTATATACCTTCAGTAAACATCGTCGGGGACGACGATGGTTCCAAGGAGGGAGGGATGTTACGTTCGGAACGTAAAATTTTTCTTTTTTGGGTCAGGGTATTGATCAACAACGCCTAGCGTTATGGGAAATCCCTCGTTGATCATATTCCTGCCCATTAATATTTTTGATAGAACAAAAATCCCTTTCTTGGAGCGTCGCCGTCTCGACGTATTGCCGTCCCGCGATACAGATAAGGCGGTGCTGACGCAGCGGCGTTCTCACCAGATAGTCGCGTTCGAAAAGACCAGTGGCTCTCCTTCTGTGCCGAATCCGTCCTGTGTAAGCGGCAGGGGTGCGTTTCAACAATGCCTTGCAGCATTGTGGGAGAACCCTCGTTGAGAACACCTCTGACCGTCGCGTTAAACATTGTAACATAATCAGTAACGGCTACAGCAGGAATGCGCAGACTGGATCACTTCTTAGAAGATTGACGGAATTGTATATCCTACATCCGGTGCAGGGAACCGCGCCTTCCCACGGTTTTGTCGCACGTGCAAGTTATTAATTAATTAAAAATTATTGTTAAAATTGAATACCCAACACAATTTCTGATAGTCCAACGACTGTGGGATTCCCCTAGTCAGAAATTGTGTATATGAAATTATGCACATTGAGAGAGCGGCTCTCAGCTGTGCGAAATTGTATGGTTTTCGAGATGTGGAATGTCATGTTTTCCTGTGCATACAAATATCGATCATATATTGAATCGGGAATCTGATGGAGGGACGTGAGCATGCACACACACACACCGCCTCGTTAAGTAGACGGGCCCATGGTAGCATAGCCGAGCGATAAAATGCAGCGTAAGCATTTTCGGTACGGACCCACTCTGGACGTTGCCGAGAGCGTGAAGCTGCGACACTCTGTGACGATAAATCGTGAGGTGCGTGTCGCTGGGTCCGCAAGTGTTTTAGAGATAGAGTTCTCCGGTCTACTGTGTAACCGCGTGAAAGACTCAACTTTGCGAAACAAAATCTACTAAACTTTGCTTACAAAATATACATTTAGTCAATTAACGATTTAATTTAAATTTTCATTCATTTCGTTCACTTAGAATTATTGTTATTCGCTTCATAGTTCAATTTGTATATTTGTGTATTTTATCCATAATCAAGTGTGTGCGTGTTCGCGTCTTATTCCTCTTTCTGATTCAGGTATACCAACGCTCAGAATTATCCAAGCATAAAAAGGGAATCCAAGTTATATTGTCATTTAAAATTATTGTGACTGTCTGGTGAGTTGCACTTTTTATCTCTTTTTGTATTGTTTATATTCATTCGTATATAATAACAATTTCTGACAATCAAAGCATTGTGGGATTCCCCTAGTCAGAAGTTATTCATTGAATATTTCCATATCTTATTATGTTCTTTTGATTTCTTCAATATTTCAATAATAAAAGCTTTAGAATTCATTAAATTCTACTCTTTCATTACCTATCTGATTCCATTGAAAAGACCCGTATGGGACTAGAGCACCAACGATCCCTAAATCTACCCCTTATCCTTCTGATAAGGTACATAGACAACTAAAATAAAAAGAATTGACTGTTACAACTGCGGCGAGCCTCCATGCCATTCTATATTCAATACAACAAATTCTGATAGTCTAACGACTGTGGGATACCCCTAATCAGAATTTGGCTGTCTAAAACGCGCCGCTCGAACACTAAAGGCCGCGGCACGTAACACCTGTCACCCAGATCGGTACAGAATAAACTTGTTTAACTTTACGGTGAGTTCCAACTCTTTAACCCGCAACGATTCCCTACCTTCGGTTTCAAACCGAATCCTTTCGTCCCGGCACCCTCTCCCGAATCTTCGGGGCCCGTTGGACGACGAACGTGAAGGACGACCCGGAGCAACCCGAGATTCTAGGCCAGAATCTCGCCCCCAGGCGTCCAGGCACAACAGCGCGTACGCGACCCATAATCGCGGCTACAACTACATACTCACCATCATCGATACGTTCAGCAAGTACGCGTGGGCCGTGCCCGTGAAAACGAAAAGCGGCCGCAACGTGACCGAGGCGTTCGCGACCGTGTTGCGACGAAGCGGCAGATGTCCGCGAAATCTACAAACCGACATGGAAAAGGAGTTCTACAACGCGGAGTTTCAACGATTAACGAAAACTCGCGGAATCAACCACTACTCGACGTACAGCGTGATGAAAGCGTCGATCGTCGAGCGTTTCAATCGTACGCTGAAGAACTTGATGTGGAAACAATTCTCCTTGAACGCCTCGTATCGCTGGTTGGATCTGCTACCGACGCTCGTGCACACCTGCAATCATCGTAAACATCGTACGATCAACGCGCGACCCGTCAATGTGACCTCCGCGACTCATTTACTCGGATGTCGAGCAACAACCACGACGACGGCCCACGAAATTCCACGTCGGCGACAAAGTACGCGTGAGCAAATTCAAGACGATCTTCGAGAAGGGATACACGCCGAACTGGTCGACCGAGGTGTTCGAAATCACCGCGGTACACAGTGTTCGATGTAATGTACAAAAGTCAAATATCCAAAGTGTTCGATCCACCAATTCTTGTATCTTAAAATGTTAATAAAGAAACGTAGTTTTTAATCCTACCCATAACTTTTGCTCAATTTACCAATTTGTTGTAAAAAATGGCGCTAGAAATTTAATCCAAATTCAAACACGTCCCATAGGCGGATTGTTTATGCTTTTCATTTGATTTGTAAAAGTTGTGTTTAATACTGTCATACCTTCAAAACTGCCAAGTCAGTTTTTTACTATACTAACAATTTGTACGAATATTTTATGTTAAGTGTTTATCAACTTCAAGGAGACTTTTTAAAAAAAGTACCAAAAAGTACCTCCGTGAATTTTTTTATAAAACTTTAGGGGACATTAAGCTTTATATTCCCGTCAATTTCAACTGCCCGAATTTGCCCGAAGAGAAAAAAGTAGAAATCATTATTAAGACGTTCCACAGTGTTCGATGGGTATAGGGAAATGGACAACTTTTGAAAACTCTTTTTTTATAGAAATCTATGAACATTATACTATAAACTATATCTTGCATAATATATAATAAAAGCAATATTACCTGATGGGCCTTATTACACGCATTTACCTTACATGCATTCAAAAAGAATTTTAAAAAACTTATAACATCAAAGATGTATAAAAATAGTCCTTTTATAAATAAATATGAAATTTATTTTCAAAAATTTTACTCTAGTGGGAAGTTATCAATTTTTGTCCATTTCCCTATACCCATCGAACACTGTGCGGTACAACGAACGCAACCTGTAACGTACGTTCTACGCGATTCCACGGGAGAGCCTATCTCGGGTGGATTCTACGAGCACGGACTGCATTCGGTCGCGAATCCGGACGTCTATCTGATCGAGAAGATTATTCGTCGCAAGAGGAACCAGGTGTACGTGAAATGGTTAGGATTCGACTCGTCCAAGAACTCGTGGATACAGGAAAAGGATGTTCTGTAACGCAAGAACGACTCCTTATTCTTATTACTTAAATATATATATACATTTATTCGATACTCTGTATTTGAAACACAAAAATAAAGCAACAATATATCACGATACTTATACATTATTTCGTTGAATGTTTAACACCCTCTACGTTCATACAGTGCATCATACTTGTATACATGAAAAACTCGTCCACTCGCTTTCGCACATTTTCCATCGTCTTCCCGTACACGGCATTTTTCATTAATTTGTACAGCGTTTTCTGGAAATCGCTGGTGGCTCGCGTTCTCAGGTCCGTGTTCAAGAAGATGTAGTCGCGCAACCACTGCGATTGATCGAACCGTAGAACGCGATGAATTCGCGATACGCAAAGTCCGTGTCGAATACACTGTTTCAAGTATCGATAGTGAATCACGTATCGTTCCTTGTCGCGGAGCGTGGCGATCAGTTTGGTTTCCTTACCGATGGGTGTGTGCTCGCGCACAGGACAGAACGGAAGGTCCGCGTGCTTGTCGTGAATGTCCCGCGGATACTCCAGATCCACTTCCAGCAGGTAGCCCTCTGGTCCATCGTCCGCCGGCAGGGAGTTCACGTTCAACTTGGCCACCGTCGCCTCGTCCAGCCATCGGAATCCTCCGCGCGGCATCGCCTGAGACATTGCCCATCCGTACAGGTTGTTCACGTCGAAGTACATCAAGTACGTGGATGGTTGCGACGCGTCGTACATCGACGTTGGCAGGTACTTGTTGTTGGCGCGCGCGTACCTGTGCGAGCACTGGCTCAGGCCGCCGCGTATACCACGCTCCACGAACAACAGCATGTCCACGTCGGTGAGGAGTTCCAATTCGACGCGCGTGTATTTTAGCATCGCGTTCCACGTGAACGCCGGTAACGTACAGTAATGTGCAGGGTCTAGTTCGTAGCTCGCGAAAGATGCACTACGAAAGTTTTCGAACACGTCCGCGAGCAACAGCACGTCAGTCTTTAGGTACAAATCACTGTACTCGCCTAACGTTTGTATACGAAAACTGTTCCACACGTTGGTTGCGTGTGCGTAATCCGACTCCGACACGTTGCTATCGTTCAAGCGATTGTAGAACGCGTCACGAGGCGGTAGTCGCGTGTCGTTCAATTTGTCGCACGACGCCACGTAATCGTACGGAAAGACCCCCTTTCTAGTGAGGAGATCGAATTGTTCGTTCGGGAGATAATCGAACTCGCGTCTGAGAATCGTCAGTCGCTCTTTCCCGAGATTCGACGCGAGTTTCTGCAGACTCGTTGCCAGGAACTTGAACGAATCGACGAATCGAAACTTCAACATTTTTCGCCAGTTCTTACCATCGTCTCTGAGGTCATTCACGTCCTTCGTAAACGAGATGTATCGTTCTTTCGTTAACGGTAGGAGGCTGATCTTTTCGTTGAACGCGTCTGCCAACTCCATGATAACGAAGTGCGCGTCGTAGCCGGACAGGTTGTGGAACAGCACGGGTATCGTGCAGGAACATTGGTAGCACCCCTGTACTCGCACGTCGAGTGACAATGATCGCGCACTTTCCTGTCGTCCTCACCTAGGTCAAAGGGTCCTCCGCACACGTGGCACGCGGTCGCCCCGTGAAAACTCCGCCACTGTTGCTGCGTTAACGGTGCCATGGGTTTCTTGACGCACAACCACGAGTACGCAACGTTCGCGAATTCGCGCAGTTCACGCACAAACCACTGCACACAGTCGGTGTCGCTGCGATACGCTCGATATCTGCACAAAGTCGGGTCGTCGGAACAATGTACGTAGTATCCTACGCTGTGAGCTTTGTGGCGTTGATACTCGTACATGCGACAACGACGACGATGCTCCATCGCTGGCTGTTCCAGTTCCTCCAGCAAACACTCAAAGTCCGCGTAGATGACGAACGGCACGCGTTCCTTGCGTTCGTGATGCTGGAACCGCAAAATTTTCTCCTCTTCCGACGGCAATTGCACTGCGCACTCGTTCAAGCGCATGCAATCCACGGTGTGCCGCTGCAATCGCTCCGTCGACGAGAAAACGTTGAGGCTCCTGAAACGTAGGAGAAAAACACTGTAAACGCTTCTTCTTATTCTATCACGTATCGCTCGATTTTTTTTTTAATTTTTATTCTTATTTACTTACCTATCGCAAACGAACACATGATGTCCATGTTTGCTGAGTTGTCCGGAAATCAAGCGGGAGAAACTGCGAATGCACGTGAAATGGTACCGCTGCGAATCCCTCGGATCTTGGAACAGCAGCACGTTCGCGTGTCTCCCTTCCCGCTTGTTGTCGGATACGCGTACAGGTACGCAACCGTCCTCGTCGGATCACAGGTAGATGTTCACGGACACGTCGTTGTCCGCCTCGAATTTCTGAACCTGGTCCAGGGACATGGGGAGACGCACACCATCCGTACGGAGCACCGTCGCATAGGGTGGATACGACGCAATCCTGTCCCCGTTCGTATCAGCCGGAAACAAACTCGCGACGACCGACCACAAAAATCACGTGTCGTCGTTACACCGAACGTTCACCACCGCTCTTTTTACCATGACCGCTCGCGGAAGCGGTACGTCGCACCCGGCACGCAATGGATTATGTTTGTTTATGTTTATCAGGAGATTCTGTACTGCCCGTAAGGTCCAGCCACTCTCGCGCTCCTGAAACTCCTCCATCGCGATCAACGTCGGAGCGACCACTTGTTTCGCGTACCAGTCGCGAACATTCGAGGCCATAAACAGTATTTGGTTACGCGTCGCGAAACTCTTCACGTCCGTATCGTCCCGCAACATGAATTCCGCGTTTAGCACAGTGTTCACCGACACGCTACGATGCTCCGTAATAGCGTTCGTAACGCGCGAAATCACCGTTCGCCGGGCATTCTCGAAGAATTTGCGTGGATCGACAGCCCCTACGTTTATCACGACCTCGGTCAACAAACGCTTCTCGAACGCGGTTTCAAGTTCCTCCCACACGACCTTGGGTGACGTCACTCGAGCAGCGTGTCCACACCCTACTATCGCGCGTAATGTTTTCGTTCGCGCGAGCAACGACACCATCCACTGCTTCTCCCACACCGGCACGCGTTCGCCTCGTTCAGACGCGACCATGTAACGTATCGTCTCGTCGCACCTGTCTATCCAATCGCGAAATTCCGCGGTATTCCTCAAAAGTTCGGACATCCGTAACAACACCACAAACGCGTTCTTGAACGTTTCCATGTTCTCGTTCTTTACACGTATACAATCACTTGAAATAAAAAGACTCTTTCCGACGCGCTACCATTCACACTATGTCCTGTCGAAGATGCGAGCTGCCTTAAATATATACCCATCCCTACCTGACATTTCCCCACACCCTTGCATTGCAATGGAATAATACTTAAAATTATACCTTAAGTCATATTACGCTTTTAAGCATACGCGTCTTCTTCTCGAAAGTTCACCTTCGATCATTATCGCGAACAGAAACGCGTCTGTACTAAAACTTTAGAGGATAGACGCAAGGAATTGCAAAGAGTTATTTAAGTACTGCGAGGAGTCTTAGTCTAATTTAAGCACGAGGACTTTAACGAAACGTTCACGATTACACTTATGTTTAATTATGTACAAGCCAGAAAATAAACTATACACTATTTACAATAACAATTACAATGAATTTCACCCAGCTGTTTTAACGCGAGCAAGAGCGTAAAGCCAAAAGCACTAAAGTCCGTTACAAAGCTAGGAGTAACGTATTAAGCGATAAGTGCGAGAGAGCAAAGAGTAGAATTAAAACCGTGTGTACCGTAGCAAAGTTATGAACAGATAATGATCCAGGAAACCGCCGCCGATTTCCTGGAAGTAGGAAGCCTTTCCCTTCCCTTGATAGCGGATCGAGGAAGGGGACCGTGATCGCTGTTCCACACGAGTCAGCGGGCTGAGCCACTAATCGACTAATTATTGACGGTTCTGTAAGATGGCGCAATGTTTTAAGGACACGAGCGTGAAGCTTCGAACACTCGCGTTTTAGTCTTAATTTAATATGTAATATAGTTATAAGGATAGCGGTTAAGAAATACGTTATGTTCGAAACTAGAGGTCACAACACTTGTATTTACAAAACGCAGCACATATTATAAAACGTTGAACAGATAATGGACTAGTTAAACACTTAAATTGACTCAACACAACCCGAAAGTTAATTAGTAAGCTTAATTAGCTATGTCGCGAGAGTACGCGAAAGTTGCGCGAACCGAGCAGTTCGAATTAGAAGAGTTCTGGAACGTTCCAGGGAAGTGCACGCACGCGAGAGTAATAGTACTTATCGCTTCGGCGGTTCGAAGAATAGAGAGCGATCGCGGTGATGGATCGGACCTATTCGCCGAATTCTGTGACGTCAGCACCCCCCCCTAACAGCTGATCGTCCTGAGCAGGTCGAGGACACACCGGTAGATCAAGCTGCTTACTCGATGAAGCGAGACAGTTGTCTAATTAGCTAGGGTGCGCGTCAACAGATGGTTCGACCGACCTCATCACCGCAATCCCAGTTACAGCGACTTTGTCGCGATAGCGGATTCAAATAGCGCGCGACTTCGGCAGCGAATCCGCGCCGTCTGGGTCTATGGCCGTTTGGGCCAATCCCAAACACGCAAGAATGCCTCTTTTCTTGAACAGCGTCGGTCCGCTTTGCATTTTCGCGCACCGATGCTACGTATTATTCTCGAGAGTAGGCCTTCCATCGTTACGGTTCTATGTTTTGGAAGCGCGATTATCGCATCAGGTTTCGACTTGCATCTTCTACGCGTCGTGTCGTCTTATGTTTACTCAGACGTCCGCCCAAACGAAGAACAGAGACAGAGAGATATACGCAAATATCGGACCTCTCTCTCGCTCCTTGTTCGAACACCGCCGCCGCCATCGCGCCTTCGGTACGCTTTGAAGTTTCGCGGTTCAGATATCGCGTGTGCGCACCGCCGCTGCTGTGCATTATTCTCGGGAGTGGACCTTCCATCGTTATATATTCTTAGGTACGGTGTTCGCGCGATATTCATCCCAACGTTTCGACTTGCATTATCTCCGCGTTGTGTCGCCGTATGTTTTGACTACCTACCGTGAGAGAGACGGATAGATGCATATCGTGTGTCTTTGTCTAGTCCGCTTTGAATTTGCACGCACCGATGCTGCTGCGTATTATTCTAGGAAATTGGCCTTCGATCGTTCTATGTTTTGGACGCGCGATTATCGCATCAGGTTTCGACTTGCGTTTTCTCCGCGTCGTATGTTTTGACTATGGTCCGCTTCCTTTGTAACCATTATACGCGCCGCTACGACACCGACCGCGGACTATGAAAAACTTATTTCAGAAAGCGAATACTTCGAACCGCATTCATTGTTAGATTGTGAATTATTAGCGTTATGCTTGGATTCGATTATACGCGGTGCTCGCAACGTATCCCAATAATATGTACATGTCTCTTTTCTTTACCAATAAATATTTTTTTCATACGCAAACCTGTATTGTCTGATACCATGCACGATCCTTTCCAGTCCGCACAGAACATCATTTCTCTCAAACATTATGTAGTGTTCTTTCGATGTTCATTTCTTACAATAGGTATGTTAGGATCTCGAAACATCTATACCTCTTATTACGCATTTCGAACAGTATCACATCTCTCGCACCGAATATGTTCTTGCTAATCATCTCTAGCCCAATGGACCGCCTACATCAGTATTCACTTACGTCGTTTTATTTTGCATACATCATATTCTGCTGCTACGTGATCGCTTTTACGCATGTATGTATTCGTCTCGAAAATTCACCTTCGATCATTATCGCGAACAGGAACGTGTCGGTCTGCTTCGAATTTTCGCGCACCGATGCTGCGTATTATTCTCGGAAGTGGTAACCTTCTATCGTTACAGTTCTATGTTTTGAGAGCACGATTATCCCATCAGGTTTCGACTTGCATCTTCTACGCGTCGTGTCGCCGTATGTTTTTTCCGACCAAACGAGGAATACAGACAGAGAGAGATATACGAAAATATCGTACCTCTCTCGCACACCTTGTTTAAACACCGCCGCTATCGCGACCACCATCGCGCCTTCGGTACGCTTTGAATTTTCGCGCACCGGTGCTGCGTATTATTCTCGATAGTGGACCTTCCATCGTTACGGTTCTATGTTTTGAGAGCGCGATTATCGCATCAGGTTTCGACTTGCATCTTCTACGCATCTTACCTCGTGTTACGCAAGATCTCGCAAGCTAACCTTCGATGGCCGTATGTTTTGACTACGCCCCTAGACAAGGAGAAATGCATATCGTGCGTCTCTCTCCAGTACGCTTCGAATTTTCGCGGTTCAGAGATAGCGCGCACCGCTGCTGCGCATTATTCCCAGATTACGCGATACGAAACTGCTACGAAAATATCGGGGTGCGATCTGACCTTGGGGCGATAAGAGGGTTGCGGATCGCTTCCTACGACGCGTCGAGTCATCGGCGGTAGTCAACACGTTCCCTCTCCACCGGCTCCATGGGCCGGCTTCCCCCACCCGCCGGCCCCTCGCCTACGGTGTGGTACCCCTCGCCTCGCTTCACCCCTCGCCAAGCGTTGATTTAGAATCCGCTTAGTATAGCTACTCTTAAATCTCCCCTCTTTGGGACAGAAAAATCTCATTTTTCTTCTTCGTACATTGTACCTCGTACTGGAATAAGTTTTGAAATATGGAAGAAATTCGAGTCTTTTTTCGTGCGTCCTGTATTGATTCTGTAAATTGATTCAGACACTTTTTCTTCTATTTTATATGGGTCTATTCTTAATTTGTCCAATTTCTTCCTGTTCAAACGATTTCCGTTTTCAACATATACTGACTCACCTACCTGAAAATTGTAGTTTTTTCTATTTTTGTCGTATAGTTGTTTGTTATATTTGTGGTATTTCATGTTATTTTCTAAAGCTTTTTTTCTGTCTTCTTTTATGTGGCTCTGTGTTTTTCTTCGTGATAACTCGTTTGGTAATATCGCCGTGTTCGTTCCTTCTAATAAGTATTTTGGACTAAACTTTGTTGTTGTATGTACCGTTTCATTATATTTCCGCACACATTCATGAGCCGCTTTTGTCCAAGCTTTTCTTCCTTTATTTTCATTAACTTTACACCTGATATTATTTACTAAAGTTTGGTTTAACCGTTCATTTAGACCGTTGGAAAAAGGCGTATTGACCGCTGTAAAAATAATCGGTATATTTTTGTTTTTTAGAAAGTCTTTATATTCTTTAGAATTAATTCCTGGATACTGGTCTGTTAGAATTTTTCCGATTTCTTCATTTTCTGCTATAATATTAGTTAATTTTATAAAATCATTAGCTGACTGTGATTTTGAAATTAGGATGTGTGCAAATCTTGTAAAATGATCTAGCAACAAGTGCAAATATTTTTTTTGTGGATCTTGAGCCACCAAAACCTCCGATTGTGTCGATCGACATTATCTCGAACGGGGTTTTTCGTCGGACCAAGTTGTGACATTAATCCGTACTTTACTCGACCTCTGGTTTTATTTTTAATACAAATCTCACAGTTTCTGCATATTTTTTTAATATTCTCTGATAAATTCTTTGCTGAGTAGTGCGGTTGTAACATACTTGTCATTTGGTTTATTCCAATATGACAGAATTGATCGTGCAGATTTTTTATTAATTTTTTGCTGAATTCTTCCGTTGTTATGATTTTTTCCTTTCTGTAGTATATCTTGTTTTTTTTATACACGTTTTTTTTTGTATTTTTAAATCCTCGTTTTTATTTTGATCATCTATGATGCTTTTTAAATTTATTAGATTTACGGTTTTTAAGTTACCTTCGTTGTTTTCTTCTGGTTCAAATACCGGGTTCCTGCTTAAGCAATCCGCTTCTAAGTTAAATTTACCTGGATTATATTTCACTGTAAAATCATACTGTGACAAGTAGTGTGCTATGTCACCTAGCTCTTCATCTGGTCTAGCTTTTATTTTTAAATCTTTTAATGGTTTATGATCCGAGTAAACTTCGAAAAATCTGCCCATCACCCAGTATTGCCAAAATTGCACTGCCTCTTTAATTGTTAAAGCTTCTACATATTGCCTTTTTCTTTTTTTGTGTGTTACTTATTTTTTTTTAAAAATAGGCAACTGATTTCTCTATACCACTCTCTGGTTGAGGCTGTTTTAGTACGGCCCCCAACCCTTGGATACTCTCGTCTGTATAAATTTTTATTGGTAACTCAGAGTGTTAAAAATTGTAATATCGTAAACTAATTCAAAATCTGAAATATACAAGTACGCTTGCCGGCACGCGACCTATCTCTCGTCCTCATCCCGTCTCCGTCTCTAGCTCTCTCAGTCTCTCCGTTTCTCCTTGTGTCGAACTTTGTATCGCGAAGCCCCGCTCCTTTGATTTCATTATGTTCGTCTCTATCCTACCTCTATCCCGTTCTCCCTCTAATCTCACGGCCTCTTCACCTGTCTATTGTCTTGTCAAGACAGTCGTTCAATATCAACGGGCAAGTTCGAATGGAATAAACGAATCGGATATTCTTCTCAAACACATCTCAGTTTATTTCAACGAAATCGAATACAATTCTAGAACATTTTGGTCCTTCGAGCCGGATTCTCTCTCTCAAACTAGTACAATCTCATGCAAGTAAAGCGCGTTTCGCGTAATTGAAGAGTGTCGCAAAACCGCGTGTGTAAAGTGAGTGCCGCCATTATCGCCATTACGCCTCGTGTAGAAAAGATCGAAGTCTCGGGATGGCTACTTACGACGCCTGCGTTGAAAATCAACGCGATTTGCACGGGCTCATCACGAGAACCGTCGAAAACTTGCGGAAACTTGGCGCGGCAAAGAAAACGCAATACGCAATCGAAACGCGAATCAAGACTCTGGAAAAAAACTGGAAAAAGTTCGAGCAGAATCACGAAAAACTCGCGAATGCTCGGGCCGAATCATCTAAGCAACATCCGTATTTCAAAGAAGATCTGTATGCGCTTTGTGAAGAAGCTTACAATGATCAGATGGCCATCCTGCTGCAAGAGCTCGAAGAAGTAACCGGTCATAGAAAATCGGAGCACCAAGACGCGCCACCATCACTAGAGCTCACTAATGCGCTCCCTAAAATCAATTTACCGCGATTTTCGGGCGCGTACCAGGAATGGATTCCTTTTCGCGATATGTTTAAAGCATTAGTAAGCCGTCGCAAGACTCTCACCGATGTGGAGCGTCACCACTACTTGCGAACGCATGTTTCGGGAGAGGCAGCTCAATTAATTTCGAACATAGCGGTCACCGGGGATCATTTCGAATCAGCGTGGGCTACGCTGGTAGACCGTTATGAAAACAAACGCCTGTTAGTCACCGCGTATCTAGACACGATTTTTACTCAAAAGGCGATGACGAGCGAGTCTGCCGTGGAATTGAAATCACTGTACGCGAATATTAAACAAGCAATAGGAGCGTTGAAATCGTTGAACGCGCCGGTCGAACATTGGGATTGGATAATTAATTACCAGATCCTCCGGTTGTTCGATCGACAAACGTATCGTGCCTGGACCCAGTACATAGGCCGAACCGCGACGCCCGCGAGTTTTCCCGAACTCGCCGAATTTATAAACGGTCATATCAGCGCTCTCGAAGAACAAGAGGCACGCGCAGGCGGGACTAAACAGCGTTCAACCGACACTGCGAAGCCCGCGAATAAGCGAGCCGCCATCAAATCTCACGCAGCAGTCTCTTCAAATCTTAAATGCGCATTGTGCAGTGATAGTCACTATGTGTCGGCGTGCGCGAACTATCGGGAAAAAACCGAGGACGAACGTCGAGAGTTCATCGAGAAAAACCAGCTGTGTTATAACTGTCTCGGTCATCATCGGGTCAGTGCTTGTCGCTCAGTGAAACGGTGTTATACGTGCGGGAAACCACATCACACGACTATCCACGGGGCATCGGCGACGAGAAGAGGGTCTCCTTCAACGGTTGCTGCAGCAAGTGTATCGGGAGTACCCAGCGACCAGGGCGAGTCTCAATCCTCACCAATGCTCCACGCGTCGCCTGAAGTCAGCGAGCCAAGTGACCATAAAATCACAACTCCTCGACGATCGCTCCTCGCGACAGCCATTGTCAACATTCTCGGGCAACACCGGGAACCGTACGTCGCTCGTGTCTTGCTCGACTCCGGATCAGAATCGACATTTGTTCGCGAATCGGTCGTCCAGTCGCTGCGCTTGACTCGACAACACGCCGCGGTTCCACTGATTGGAATTGGAGCACAGCGAAGTACGACGACCAAAGGAATCGTTGAACTCACGGTACAGTCGCGGGTAAATCCAAGCTTCGTGTGCCCCATTATTGCATTAATACTTCCTCGACTCACGGGAACAATTCCGGTCGCTGCACTTCCCGAGTGCAAATGGGACCATCTCAAAGGTCTCGCCTTAGCCGATCCGGACTACGCTAAGCCAGGAAGGATCGACATAATAATCGGCTCCGATTACTACGGAGATGTTCTTCGATACGGCCTTCGATTAGGGCCTCCTCAATCTCCTATCGCGCAAGAGACGGAGTTCGGATGGACCATTTCCGGACCCGTTGCCTCGCCGCCACCTCAGCGGAACTACCACGCCTTAACGACAAGCTCCGAGGAAGGTGACCTCAACACTCTTCTTGAACGCTTCTGGGAGTTGGAAGACGTCCCACGCCTTACAACTCCAAAACTCACGAGGGATGAACAACTATGCGAGCAGCAGTTCATCTCGACTCACACACGCAACAAACAAGGGAAGTATACAGTCCGTCTTCCGTTCAAATCGCGACCGTCTCGGCTCGGAAATTCTCGCGCGGCAGCGGAACGTGCTCTCCTTCAAGTTCATCGCCGCGCTCGATCAGACTCGACCTTCAAGGAACTTTATTTCAAGTTTCTCGAAGATTACCAAGCACTGGGCCACATGAGTCCAGTCTCAAATCCACGAAGCGAGCCAGCAGTCGCGTACTATTTGCCGCACCACGGGGTCATGCGCGACTCCAGTACGACAACGCGTCTCCGCGTTGTGTTCAACGGGTCAAAGAAGACTGATCTCGGAGTGTCATTAAATCAATATTTATTGCCAGGTCCGAAACTGCAAATTGATCTCGTCGACGTACTTCTTCGGTGGTTGTGGTATCCCATCGTCTTCTGTGCCGATCTGGAAAAAATGTACCGTCAGATTCTGGTCCATCCAAGCGACTGGGATTACCAACGGATCGTGTGGAGCGCAACCGCGGATGATCCGCCGACTCCGTATCATCTAAGGACAGTGACGTATGGACTAACCTCAGCGCCGTATCTCGCGCTTCGCGTCCTCCGTCAACTCGCAAACGACGACGGGGATCAGTATCCACTCGCCGCCGATATTCTTCGTTCCGAAATATACGTGGACGATATTCTTTCAGGAGCGTACACTCAGGACGAGGCGATGCAAAAGATCGCGCAACTCGATCGGATTCTCATGGCGGGCGGCTTTAGAGCGCGAAAATGGGCCACAGCAATCCCGGAAATTCTCAACGGAATCGAGGCCGAACGCAAAGAAACCCTTAGCGCTCGGACCATTGAAGACTCTCCAATTCACAAGGCCCTGGGACTGTCATGGCGACGGACCGACGACCGCTTCGTCTTCTCGGTGGAACTCGGCGAGCCACCAAAGCACTGGACAAAAAGAAAACTACTCTCAGTGATCGCACGGCTGTTCGATCCGCTCGGGTGGATTGCTCCGATCGTAATCGTAGCAAAAATGATTTTTCAAGAACTTTGGAAGGACTCACTCGGCTGGGACGATCAAATCCCGGATAACGCTCTTCTCCGCTGGACCAAGTTCTACGACGAACTTCCGTCGGTTCGCGAAATCTCACTTCCACGGTGGATCGGAACTAATTCTCCGAATCCAGTAATCGAATTACACGGTTTTTCAGATGCCTCTCTTCATGCTCTGGCTGCGTGTGTTTACATACGCGTTCTTGACGATGACCTCGAAGAAGCCAGGGTTACGCTCGTCGCTTCTAAAACCCGAGTTGCACCATTAAAAAGGGTTACAATTCCAAGGCTGGAACTTTCGGCTGCGCTCTTACTCACCCGACTCATGTCGAGAGTCTGTGCCACGTGGAACCTCGAGATGACACCACTTCATCTTTGGACGGACTCGGCGGTTACTCTCGTCTGGGTGAAGGGGCACTCTTCGCGCTGGAAGGACTTCGTAGGCAACCGAGTCGCTCTGATCCAGGAGATGTTGTCTCGAGGTCACTGGCATCACATTCCAGGAGAGCAGAACCCCGCAGATATCGCCTCCCGAGGAACATCGCCCAACGCACTACAATCGAACACGTCCTGGTGGCAAGGGCCACCGTGGCTCCGACGACCGTCAACTTTCTGGTCGCACAGTTCCACGCCAGAAATAAGGCCTACTGACGACCTTGAAGCCAGAGCTCACGTCGTGAACACAGTCACTGAAGAGCCAAGGAGCACAGTATGGGAGGTAATAGACAGATTCTCTCACCTTCATCGATTAATTCGTGTTACAGCTTGGATATTCCGAGCAATCCACATCCTCCGCGGTAACAGGAAGCCCGCAGACTCCAACCTGACAACCGCAGAAGTGGCCTCAGCTCGAGACTGGTGGGTCAAACACACCCAGTCACTAACATTCGGTGAAGAGCTAACTCGACTTCGGCGCTACGGAGAGGTCACACGATCAAGCAAGCTGAAAGCACTTACCCCGTTCCTCGACAACAACGGGATCTTACGAGTTGGAGGACGACTCAAAAATGCCTTGCTGGATCCTGACGCAACTCATCCTATAATCCTTCCACCGGACGCGTCACTAACTCGACTGGTCGTGGACGAAAACCATAGGCGCACCCTTCACGGCGGCGTTCAACATACTCTAGCGACAATCCGACGACAATACTGGGTTCTGCGAGGCCGCAGTGTTGTCAAAGCGCACATTCTACGTTGCGTGTGTTGCGCGCGGCAACGCGCCCGAACCGCGCAGCAACTGATGGGCCAGCTTCCGCGAACTCGCGTAACACCGTCGCGGCCATTTCAAAATATTGGTGTTGACTATGCGGGACCGTTCGTAGTAAAGACGTGGCGCGGAAGGGCCGCGAAAACGTATAAAGCGTTTCTCGTCGTGTTCGTCTGTTTCTCAACGTCGGCTGTCCATCTCGAGCTCGCAACGGATTACTCGACAGCCGGTTTCCTCGCGGCGTATCGTCGGTTCGTCGGTCGTAGGGGCGCGAGCGCGATTATCACAAGTGATAACGGAACAAATTTCGTCGGCGCCGATGCCGAGCTCAAACGCATGTTTACCGCGGCCTCGCGCGACCTTACCACACTACGCGATAAGCTCGCCCTTCTCGGAACTCAGTGGCGCTTCCAGCCACCAGGAGTCCCACACTTCGGCGGAAAATGGGAAGCGGCGGTTAAATCCATAAAATATCATTTGCGTCGCGTTCTGGGAAACGTTGTTCTCACGTACGAAGAATTCTCTACTCTATTAGCCGAAATTGAAGGTGTTCTCAATTCTAGACCGCTCTGTCCACTGTCTGACGATCCGGAAGACATCGACGCTTTAACTCCAGGACACTTTCTCGTGGGTGGACCTCTCACAGCTTTTCCTGAACCATCTCTTCTAGAGGAGACCCCTTCTCGCCTCAATCGGTGGCAACTCGTCCGACAGCTGACAGAGCGGTTCTGGCAGCGCTGGTCGTCGGAATGTCTCCAACGAATGCGAGGAATATCAAAATGGCAATTTCAGACGGATTCGCTCAAGCTCGGAACTCTCGTGCTTGTAGCGGACGAGCGTTATCCACCGACAAAGTGGCCGCTGGCGTGCGTTATCGAACTGCACCCGGGTAAGGACGGACTTGTACGCGTCGCGACGATTCGCACCGCGACCACCACTCTGCGTCGTCCGGTTACAAAACTGTGCGTGCTCCCGGTCGACAGCGCTGCGGACCAAAAATTGCCATGACGAGTAGAGGTGTTCGAGTACCCGGAAAAAGCAAGCCGAGCCTGACTCCGCTCGAAAAACCGAGCCGAGCCAGGTATCCGAAAGAACCGAGCGGCTTGGATAGAACCAAGTACTTGAATTTTTTTCAAGCGGCCCGAAAGAACCGGGCGGATTGGATGGAACCGAGCGGCTCGGATAGAACCGAGTACTTGAATTTTTCCAAGCGGCCCGAAAGAAACCGGGCGGATTGAATTTTTTCCAAGCGGCCCGAAAGAAACCGGGCGGATTGAATTTTTTCCAAGCGGCCCGAAAGAAACCGGGCGGCTAGGAAAGTAAGCGAGCGGCCCGAAAGAAACCGGGCGGCTTGGAAAGTAAGCGAGCAGCCCGAAAGAAACCGGGCGGCTTGGAAAGAAACGAGCGGTCCGAAAGAAGTTCGAGCAGATCGAAAACTGTTTGTCCGATTTATTTCAAACTTGGTACACATATTCTTAATGGTATTATCTAAAATGTAGGATATCATTTTTTTTATGTGATAACCCATTCGTATATAATAAATGTTTTAAATTTGCCTTGTTAGGTAAAAAATAAATAGTGATATTTACCTTGCTCTCATTTGTACAATAAATTTTTTCTTCTCAAATCCGTATGCTACCTTGTAGATATTTGATTAATGAACGCTAGAATCATAGTGTTTCTCATGTTAGATAAACCTGGGCATCATAATTTGATACATCGTTCGCGCGCGTAATATGTATACAACATATGCCTTAATACATGCTCTGCACATAAGAATTAACGAAATAATTTCCAACCTCATAGTATCTGTAAAAAGAAATCGTCTAACCCCTTAATAAAGGGTGTTGCCTGTTAATGGTTAAATAAGTATAAATGAATAAATAAAGAAATAGGTATAATATAGACTGCAGAATTTAGTGCAAATGCATGTTTTTGTATTGATGGATTAAATAAACAAGTGGGACTTTGATCGATCTATATTTCATCATTAAGAGGATTTTAAAAATGTATTTGTAATTTTGCATATTTTGGGTATTTTTCATGGTTCTTGCATATGCGGGATTTGTTTACAAATTTGTTCGAGTAATTGTTAGAAGTTGCTTGACTTTAAAGTTTAATAGCTTCATAGCTATGTTAAAAATTTTATGTAAGTGTAATAGTTACATTATATTCCAAAGTTTAGTAATTTAATAGCAGGTACAGTGATACTTGTAATAGTTTGTATAATATACATATCATGCGAATATACTGATAAATTGTATACTTATTGATGAAACAAGATTATATGAATTTTCTAATCCCCACGGAAGTGCGTCGGCATATTTGCTGTATTCATTCTGCATATATATGTCCAGAAACTCAGAGAATGAAACGAAGTAAACTGGAACGTGGCATATCAGACTTGCATTAACTTCTGCAGTCTAGGTGTAAATAAATAAACGAATAATTTTTAAACACTAAACAACTTAAATAAACGTCCATTTTTTTTTTTTTTTATTTAATTAATACAAGGACGCAGTACCAATGGGTTTGAACGAGGATGGGGAATACTTCTGCGAAAATAAAATAATTTTATTTAAATAACATTTGTACAGCTTCATTATACGCTGTAGCATATGTCGTACATTGGATTACATACATACTTCATACATGATGCACGCATACTATGTACATACTACATACATACTATATACATGCTATACATATGCATTACTTATTATATACATGGAACATACAGTATAGGCATACAATGTACTGTTGGCCCTACGCACGTACTTGATGCTACTATATAATAATACATTATATTACATGAGGGGGACATATAGTATTGGTATTTGTCTGACCTCCCGATGACCTTGAAAAGTCCTGCGAAGGTCACGTGCCGCCGGCATTAGCGTTACCCGATGTACACCGCGGGGAGGTTGCTCGGTCGGACTTTGTACATCATGGTGGCTCTAAAAAGAGCCGATTTTGCGCCAGTGGGATCAACATCACGTAGACTTGCTGTAACAAAATGAACACAAATGCAGGGACTGTTAGATAGTTAAAACTCAATGGAGATCGTAGATCGCACATTAGTAAATTAATAAGGTTTCTTTGCTCTTACCATTGTTGTCTGGGCCTATTCGCCGACAGGAAACATAGCTGCTCCACCCTGTGCCACAGGAGGCATGTCCGCTTTTCAGTTACAATGTTGCCGGCACGCGAAAATAGCCTCTCGCTATAAGCCTGCGATGCCGGCACGCCCAAAATATTCTGTGCCGCACGGGCCAATTTCGGGAATCGCGGTCTATTTTCTTTCCACCACTTAAGAATGCACGTTCCCGGGTCTATGATTTTCTCCTCCGTATATGTTTTTATTTCTCCTCGGAGAGTATCGTCCGGAGTCCCCAGCTCGTGCCTCCCAACATCAGCATAATAATCTGCCAACGTCCCTAACGTTGATTCTGTCATAGAAACAAAATATATAACATACGACATGGAACATAGTATCACATAATCTTATCATTGTTTCACACATACCTGACGTTTCGCTCGACGATGCGGTTTCCTCATTGACGACATTCACGTCACTTACCTCCAGGTACTTATCCGCAAACAAATAGAGTGTCGTGTGAGCGGAGTCCTTGGCTTCTGCCGACAATAGCCGGTCTTTAACGCGAGGGTCCAGAATCATTGCGACTACCATCGTTTCGGAGGTGTCGATAAAATCAAAACGCGCGTTCAACTCCTCTAGTAAATATTTTTGAAATTGCGCACAATGTTGTGGCACAGCCTCATACGGGAGGATAACCATTTCCGTATGTATCTGATCGAAGAAATATATCGGCACAGCGTTGGTGAATCTTCCACTGTCATCAACAGCGTTGCTTCTTTAAATAACTTTAGTAAGTCGCAATATTTTTCAATTCTGGACCACTCGTTACTAGTTATAATATCCGGCATTCCTCGCTGACACAACACTCCATTAAGTGCGTGTTGTACCTGGAGTAAGCGGAGTAGCATGTCGTACTGAGAATTCCATCGCGTCTCCACGTCGCCGATCAACGTTAGGGGCTTCAGCGCTGGATTCTGCTGCTTTTGGGCCGCATTCAATTTATCGTACGCCACCGTAGAACGGTGAAAAAAAGTGACGATGGTTTTGCATTTTTTCAATATGGCCACGAGGTCCTCTGATCTTTTGATTGAGTCCTTTACCACTAACTGAAAAAAACTCGTTGCATTAAATATGTAATGTTAATGATTTATTATTCATTTCAGCATTCAACTGTTTATCAGCCATGTTGGTTAAGCATAATAACAGCTGCGCTGAGCCTCGCCCGTTCTGTACTTTGCGTTTCAAACTCTACTGCGTTGTACCATATATTATAAAAGAATAAAGACGATTTATTATTATTATTTACCTGCAGAGTATGGGCGTAACAAGGGATACGCTCCCACTCATCGCCCAACGTAATTGCTTTTAAAATATTGGCCGCGTTGTCGGTGGTGAAAAAAATTGTTAATTCCTCTCTGAGTAGGTCCCACTCTGCTAAACATTTGCGCAAGTGAGCGTTCAAATTTTCGCTCGTGTGCGCCTCTGTAATGCACTCTATTTGCAGTGTGCAATTTTTCAATTCAAACTCTGCACTTATATAGTGGACGGTTAGTGAAATGAAACGCTCCTTCGAGCGTGACGTCCAGCCGTCGGTGGTAAATGCGAATGTCCGTGTCTAAACCAAAACAGTTAAAAGATGTGTAGGTGTGTATCTTTAATATAGTCACAAATGTTCTTCAATATGACATAAAAGATGGTGATAAATGGCATGAACATTGGAGAAGTTATACTTACAGTTTTCATGTCCTCGTTGATCATGTCATGCAGTTTCTTTCGTTCCGTTTCATACAACTGCGGTACGATTTCGTCGGCGAACGTGGCCCGGCCGGGGATCTCGTATCGAGGCTCCAGAATGTTTAATAATTGTTTGAACCCGTCGTCAGACACCACGGAGAACGGTTGGCAATCAGAAATCACCATGCGGGCAATTGCATCTGTGATTTGCTTTGCTCGCGGCGACGATGCTTCAAGCATCGGCACTTGCGCAATTGCTGTGGGCGAATTTCGCGGTATGAGTCACGTGGGTTTTGGGAAATTGTGTAATTGTTCAAAATAAAGTTCCATGTATGAGTAGAAGCATAAGTAGTTAGTTTCTTACATACCGTTTACATTGGCCGTGGCTTGAACCTGACGGTTCTCGTCCCTCTCTGTATCTCGGAACACGTCTGTGTGCTGCACTTCCATGTGCCGGCGAAGCGATGTAGTGCCTCCTGATTTTGTTTCATACTTTTTGCCACAAGTCTTGCACAGACTCTCCTCTCGATTTAATTTGGTGAACCACTTCCAGACAGAGCTCTGGTTCCTACGCTGTGGTCTGTCATCAGCGAGAGCGTTGAGGGAGGACTGATCCTCGCTCGACCCGCTTTCTGCCACATCCATGGCCTCGGTTCCACGGATATTTTCCATTATAAATGCAAACGCACGAAATTCAATAGAGCTGTGGGTGAGTGTTGGCTCACCGACCGATACTTTGCGAGTGCTTCTTGTCGTGGAAAAAATTATCAAAGTTGGCTCGGATGGGGTGTATTCTTGGAAGGGGAAACTAGTGTCAAAATGCAGTGATTGGATGCTAATTGCCACAGTCGCTCATTATTGGTTGCCTTCCGCTTCAGCTCTTCTGGGTGGGGGTGCTTTCTGTACTGCGGGTACAGGTAAGAATGCCTGGCGCTCCTACGCACGCGGAGGACCGTCAACCCTTGGTATCATGATTTTTTCATTTCACCCAAAAAAATTCTTATCGTTGCATTTTTGCCCACACTTCATCGTAAAAATAAGTAAAAAAATCTTAGTGTAACAGTCATTAAAAAAATTAAAAATGTGTGTACAACGCCACTGTTAAATCATGCATAAAGGTACCTATGCATTATAATGTTGAGCCAATGCTCTTTTCTGCAGAATGTTACACTAGTGTTACATACATTATTACGTTCGACATCAAATTTAATCAAAAAGAAAAATCGAAATAATTGAGAGAACAAATTAGCATTTACTTGGTACTTTCAGTGGTCCTGGCGAAATCAAGGGGTGTAATCAATTATACAAGACTGTATCACAGCAGAATTTATACGAATGTATTTCTGCCCTATGGACACTTGTTACATATGGTAATACTAAAGTAATGCTTTAAAGTTTATGAGGAAGCCCGCAAATGGCGCGCAGGTTTTTTCAATTCGTGTTGCACTATGATGCTAACTAGGAACACTATTCGGTTGATGATGGAATCGCGCAGATTTTTTTTATACAGATCGAAAGTATATATCACCACGGTCACAGAAATTTCAAATGAAGATGCTCCCAAAAGCATGGTCTGGCCTTGAAAAATCAACAAAGGTAGAACAGAGGAAAGAAAAATGAGGGAAAGACAATGACAACATCGTCTGTTGAGATTTAATTCTCTCTATTATATGAAAATACATTATATTAAATGAATGATAGTAGATGAATGACAGATAACAATTAGAAAAAAAATTAAGAAAATTGAATATGTCTTTTCTGGCCTTTTATTTTTCAATGAATGTATACATAATCATATATTCCGCAAAAATAGAGTCGCGTAGTATACACATGTGTGATCTGTCGATCAGTCTTTGCAGTGACATGTTTAGACTGTCTCGTTGGTCAAGGTATGAAAAAAACAGTGCAGTCACTGTGAAAATTATTATTGCTTCTTCAGTTTTTTAAACCTTCTTGTCTACAAGATTATCGTAAATGTAATGGTCCATTACCCACTGTTGTGATTTCAATAGTACCCCTTCGTTGACACACCTCTTTTTTCGATCAACTTTGACACACCTGGGTGGCTGGCACCCAGAGCAATTTTTGAACGAGTGCCATTCTCATCCAAAGAATCCAATTATTATGAAAAAAATTATGGGTCAATTTCAAGGTCTCTAGAATGTATTCCAATAATTTTTTTATTGAAACTTTATCACAGTTTGTGTAAAATAATTCTAGATTACCACGTGTCGAGAAAAAACGAAGAAAATCGTAAAAACATTGTGACTTTTACAAATTACAATATTAAAAGCTAAAAATCTACAGAGTTGATGTTCGGATATAATATTTTGAGAGAGAAAGTAGTTTGTAAGTCGGCTTTGAAAAAAAGGTATTTATTTTGCATATAAAAGGTTCAGAGCGCCAATATCAGCTTATGGGTATTATCATTAATTTTTTCAACGCGACTGCAAAATGACGCGTGACGCTCGTGTGCAGTTTCGCACCGGCTACAAAATCGTCATGCAAGTAACGGCAAGAATTTGGTGGTGTTTTCCCAATGAAGATGATATCAAATGTGATAAAGTTTTCTTAAAAAATATCCAGATTCATATCTTACGTACTTGGTATCATCGGAAAACACCAGAAAAGCATCGTTGGTATGAATCATGTTCATGAAGATCTAATGAGAAATACAGAACTTGGTATTTCGATTAGTACATGACTAGCGCCCATCTCCTATTTTCCCCTTTGTAATTGTGTTACCCCCCAATTGTCTTGTTTCTTTCCGCGTCACCTTGCCCGCGCGGATTTAGCTGCGGGTATAGGTAAAACGGCCTTTTCCCCCTTCGGCGTAGGACCTTTCGGGATACATGCCGTTACCAATAAAATAATAAAACGTTTCGTACCGACCGTAGCAAAGATAAGTTTGCCACGTTTATTTGTTAACGACCTCCCCTGAATTGTACGCCTTGTGCATTCTTTTCGCCGAAGCTATTAAACACGCCCTTCCGTTGGAAAAAAATTTCAAACGAGACGTGTACTTTCGTCGAAATTGCCGTTGTATGAAATGAGACAAATTCAATGATATGAATTTTGCCGTGCTTGCTTCTTTTCCTTGCAGATCGTTCGCTCGCACTCGGCGTGGGGCTGTTTACGTTCAATATAATTACATCTTTGTCTCGTAATATTTCTCTCGCCTCCCTTCTATCGATACCCGAAGTCGGTTTCTTTTAACGGGTTAACTAAGAGTGTCTTGAAGATAGCCTTTATTTTCGACCGTCGCAGTGGCTTCTCCCCTTAATTGCTACATTGATGGCACCTTTGTTGCTGCTGGCATATTGAAGTAAAAACTGAGGGGGTTGACTGGGGTACTATCCCTAGTCCTCAAAAATTAATCAGGCAGTTCGGCCAGAGTCGCCGTTTATGACTGTTTTGCCCGGCGTGTCGGCGAACCGAGAGAGAACCAATATACGGATTAACCCAGGTCGAAGAATGACTACAATTCTTAAAGACCGTACCACGTACTTGATTGCCCTTAGAATTTTCGTTCCACTCTGAGCCTGTTTTTGTCGCGATGCACAGTGGCCCTCAAACCCAAGAAATGCAGGAATAATTCAACATGCCACTTGTTCCTATCAAAATGCCGAATCTTATTAAGCTGATTTTAAAACACCGAATGTGCTTTCGGTTGGCAAAGATATAAAAATTTTCGGTTACTGGAAAGAAAACCAGAGGAATCATTTTTAAAAGTTTCTTAAAGTGTTTTTAAAGACTTTTTCTGTTTGAAGAAATCCATAAAAAATGTCTTCGCGAAACACGTGCGAAATTTTTTTTGCATTTTCATTAGATTCCTGCATTTCTTGGGTTTGAGGGCCACTGTGCATCGCGACAAAAACAGGCTCAGAGTGGAACGAAAATTCTAAGGGCAATCAAGTACGTGGTACGGTCTTTAAGAATTGTAGTCATTCTTCGACCTGGGTTAATCCGTATATTGGTTCTCTCTCGGTTCGCCGACACGCCGGGCAAAACAGTCATAAACGGCGACTCTGGCCGAACTGCCTGATTAATTTTTGAGGACTAGGGATAGTACCCCAGTCAACCCCCTCAGTTTTTACTTCAATATGCCAGCAGCAACAAAGGTGCCATCAATGTAGCAATTAAGGGGAGAAGCCACTGCGACGGTCGAAAATAAAGGCTATCTTCAAGACACTCTTAGTTAACCCGTTAAAAGAAACCGACTTCGGGTATCGATAGAAGGGAGGCGAGAGAAATATTACGAGACAAAGATGTAATTATATTGAACGTAAACAGCCCCACGCCGAGTGCGAGCGAACGATCTGCAAGGAAAAGAAGCAAGCACGGCAAAATTCATATCATTGAATTTGTCTCATTTCATACAACGGCAATTTCGACGAAAGTACACGTCTCGTTTGAAATTTTTTTCCAACGGAAGGGCGTGTTTAATAGCTTCGGCGAAAAGAATGCACAAGGCGTACAATTCAGGGGAGGTCGTTAACAAATAAACGTGGCAAACTTATCTTTGCTACGGTCGGTACGAAACGTTTTATTATTTTATTGGTAACGGCATGTATCCCGAAAGGTCCTACGCCGAAGGGGGAAAAGGCCGTTTTACCTATACCCGCAGCTAAATCCGCGCGGGCAAGGTGACGCGGAAAGAAACAAGACAATTGGGGGGTAACACAATTACAAAGGGGAAAATAGGAGATGGGCGCTAGTCATGTACTAATCGAAATACCAAGTTCTGTATTTCTCATTAGATCTTCATGAACATGATTCATACCAACGATGCTTTTCTGGTGTTTTCCGATGATACCAAGTACGTAAGATATGAATCTGGATATTTTTTAAGAAAACTTTATCACATTTGATATCATCTTCATTGGGAAAACACCACCAAATTCTTGCCGTTACTTGCATGACGATTTTGTAGCCGGTGCGAAACTGCACACGAGCGTCACGCGTCATTTTGCAGTCGCGTTGAAAAAATTAATGATAATACCCATAAGCTGATATTGGCGCTCTGAACCTTTTATATGCAAAATAAATACCTTTTTTTCAAAGCCGACTTACAAACTACTTTCTCTCTCAAAATATTATATCCGAACATCAACTCTGTAGATTTTTAGCTTTTAATATTGTAATTTGTAAAAGTCACAATGTTTTTACGATTTTCTTCGTTTTTTCTCGACACGTGGTAATCTAGAATTATTTTACACAAACTGTGATAAAGTTTCAATAAAAAAATTATTGGAATACATTCTAGAGACCTTGAAATTGACCCATAATTTTTTTCATAATAATTGGATTCTTTGGATGAGAATGGCACTCGTTCAAAAATTGCTCTGGGTGCCAGCCACCCAGGTGTGTCAAAGTTGATCGAAAAAAGAGGTGTGTCAACGAAGGGGTACTATTGAAATCACAACAGTGGGTAATGGACCATTACATTTACGATAATCTTGTAGACAAGAAGGTTTAAAAAACTGAAGAAGCAATAATAATTTTCACAGTGACTGCACTGTTTTTTTCATACCTTGACCAACGAGACAGTCTAAACATGTCACTGCAAAGACTGATCGACAGATCACACATGTGTATACTACGCGACTCTATTTTTGCGGAATATATGATTATGTATACATTCATTGAAAAATAAAAGGCCAGAAAAGACATATTCAATTTTCTTAATTTTTTTTCTAATTGTTATCTGTCATTCATCTACTATCATTCATTTAATATAATGTATTTTCATATAATAGAGAGAATTAAATCTCAACAGACGATGTTGTCATTGTCTTTCCCTCATTTTTCTTTCCTCTGTTCTACCTTTGTTGATTTTTCAAGGCCAGACCATGCTTTTGGGAGCATCTTCATTTGAAATTTCTGTGACCGTGGTGATATATACTTTCGATCTGTATAAAAAAAATCTGCGCGATTCCATCATCAACCGAATAGTGTTCCTAGTTAGCATCATAGTGCAACACGAATTGAAAAAACCTGCGCGCCATTTGCGGGCTTCCTCATAAACTTTAAAGCATTACTTTAGTATTACCATATGTAACAAGTGTCCATAGGGCAGAAATACATTCGTATAAATTCTGCTGTGATACAGTCTTGTATAATTGATTACACCCCTTGATTTCGCCAGGACCACTGAAAGTACCAAGTAAATGCTAATTTGTTCTCTCAATTATTTCGATTTTTCTTTTTGATTAAATTTGATGTCGAACGTAATAATGTATGTAACACTAGTGTAACATTCTGCAGAAAAGAGCATTGGCTCAACATTATAATGCATAGGTACCTTTATGCATGATTTAACAGTGGCGTTGTACACACATTTTTAATTTTTTTAATGACTGTTACACTAAGATTTTTTTACTTATTTTTACGATGAAGTGTGGGCAAAAATGCAACGATAAGAATTTTTTTGGGTGAAATGAAAAAATCATGATACCAAGGGTTGACGGTCCTCCGCGTGCGTAGGAGCGCCAGGCATTCTTACCTGTACCCGCAGTACAGAAAGCACCCCCACCCAGAAGAGCTGAAGCGGAAGGCAACCAATAATGAGCGACTGTGGCAATTAGCATCCAATCACTGCATTTTGACACTAGTTTCCCCTTCCAAGAATACACCCCATCCGAGCCAACTTTGATAATTTTTTCCACGACAAGAAGCACTCGCAAAGTATCGGTCGGTGAGCCAACACTCACCCACAGCTCTATTGAATTTCGTGCGTTTGCATTTATAATGGAAAATATCCGTGGAACCGAGGCCATGGATGTGGCAGAAAGCGGGTCGAGCGAGGATCAGTCCTCCCTCAACGCTCTCGCTGATGACAGACCACAGCGTAGGAACCAGAGCTCTGTCTGGAAGTGGTTCACCAAATTAAATCGAGAGGAGAGTCTGTGCAAGACTTGTGGCAAAAAGTATGAAACAAAATCAGGAGGCACTACATCGCTTCGCCGGCACATGGAAGTGCAGCACACAGACGTGTTCCGAGATACAGAGAGGGACGAGAACCGTCAGGTTCAAGCCACGGCCAATGTAAACGGTATGTAAGAAACTAACTACTTATGCTTCTACTCATACATGGAACTTTATTTTGAACAATTACACAATTTCCCAAAACCCACGTGACTCATACCGCGAAATTCGCCCACAGCAATTGCGCAAGTGCCGATGCTTGAAGCATCGTCGCCGCGAGCAAAGCAAATCACAGATGCAATTGCCCGCATGGTGATTTCTGATTGCCAACCGTTCTCCGTGGTGTCTGACGACGGGTTCAAACAATTATTAAACATTCTGGAGCCTCGATACGAGATCCCCGGCCGGGCCACGTTCGCCGACGAAATCGTACCGCAGTTGTATGAAACGGAACGAAAGAAACTGCATGACATGATCAACGAGGACATGAAAACTGTAAGTATAACTTCTCCAATGTTCATGCCATTTATCACCATCTTTTATGTCATATTGAAGAACATTTGTGACTATATTAAAGATACACACCTACACATCTTTTAACTGTTTTGGTTTAGACACGGACATTCGCATTTACCACCGACGGCTGGACGTCACGCTCGAAGGAGCGTTTCATTTCACTAACCGTCCACTATATAAGTGCAGAGTTTGAATTGAAAAATTGCACACTGCAAATAGAGTGCATTACAGAGGCGCACACGAGCGAAAATTTGAACGCTCACTTGCGCAAATGTTTAGCAGAGTGGGACCTACTCAGAGAGGAATTAACAATTTTTTTCACCACCGACAACGCGGCCAATATTTTAAAAGCAATTACGTTGGGCGATGAGTGGGAGCGTATCCCTTGTTACGCCCATACTCTGCAGGTAAATAATAATAATAAATCGTCTTTATTCTTTTATAATATATGGTACAACGCAGTAGAGTTTGAAACGCAAAGTACAGAACGGGCGAGGCTCAGCGCAGCTGTTATTATGCTTAACCAACATGGCTGATAAACAGTTGAATGCTGAAATGAATAATAAATCATTAACATTACATATTTAATGCAACGAGTTTTTTTCAGTTAGTGGTAAAGGACTCAATCAAAAGATCAGAGGACCTCGTGGCCATATTGAAAAAATGCAAAACCATCGTCACTTTTTTTCACCGTTCTACGGTGGCGTACGATAAATTGAATGCGGCCCAAAAGCAGCAGAATCCAGCGCTGAAGCCCCTAACGTTGATCGGCGACGTGGAGACGCGATGGAATTCTCAGTACGACATGCTACTCCGCTTACTCCAGGTACAACACGCACTTAATGGAGTGTTGTGTCAGCGAGGAATGCCGGATATTATAACTAGTAACGAGTGGTCCAGAATTGAAAAATATTGCGACTTACTAAAGTTATTTAAAGAAGCAACGCTGTTGATGACAGTGGAAGATTCACCAACGCTGTGCCGATATATTTCTTCGATCAGATACATACGGAAATGGTTATCCTCCCGTATGAGGCTGTGCCACAACATTGTGCGCAATTTCAAAAATATTTACTAGAGGAGTTGAACGCGCGTTTTGATTTTATCGACACCTCCGAAACGATGGTAGTCGCAATGATTCTGGACCCTCGCGTTAAAGACCGGCTATTGTCGGCAGAAGCCAAGGACTCCGCTCACACGACACTCTATTTGTTTGCGGATAAGTACCTGGAGGTAAGTGACGTGAATGTCGTCAATGAGGAAACCGCATCGTCGAGCGAAACGTCAGGTATGTGTGAAACAATGATAAGATTATGTGATACTATGTTCCATGTCGTATGTTATATATTTTGTTTCTATGACAGAATCAACGTTAGGGACGTTGGCAGATTATTATGCTGATGTTGGGAGGCACGAGCTGGGGACTCCGGACGATACTCTCCGAGGAGAAATAAAAACATATACGGAGGAGAAAATCATAGACCCGGGAACGTGCATTCTTAAGTGGTGGAAAGAAAATAGACCGCGATTCCCGAAATTGGCCCGTGCGGCACAGAATATTTTGGGCGTGCCGGCATCGCAGGCTTATAGCGAGAGGCTATTTTCGCGTGCCGGCAACATTGTAACTGAAAAGCGGACATACCTCCTGTGGCACAGGGTGGAGCAGCTATGTTTCCTGTCGGCGAATAGGCCCAGACAACAATGGTAAGAGCAAAGAAACCTTATTAATTTACTAATGTGCGATCTACGATCTCCATTGAGTTTTAACTATCTAACAGTCCCTGCATTTGTGTTCATTTTGTTACAGCAAGTCTACGTGATGTTGATCCCACTGGCGCAAAATCGGCTCTTTTTAGAGCCACCATGATGTACAAAGTCCGACCGAGCAACCTCCCCGCGGTGTACATCGGGTAACGCTAATGCCGGCGGCACGTGACCTTCGCAGGACTTTTCAAGGTCATCGGGAGGTCAGACAAATACCAATACTATATGTCCCCCTCATGTAATATAATGTATTATTATATAGTAGCATCAAGTACGTGCGTAGGGCCAACAGTACATTGTATGCCTATACTGTATGTTCCATGTATATAATAAGTAATGCATATGTATAGCATGTATATAGTATGTATGTAGTATGTACATAGTATGCGTGCATCATGTATGAAGTATGTATGTAATCCAATGTACGACATATGCTACAGCGTATAATGAAGCTGTACAAATGTTATTTAAATAAAATTATTTTATTTTCGCAGAAGTATTCCCCATCCTCGTTCAAACCCATTGGTACTGCGTCCTTGTATTAATTAAATAAAAAAAAAAAAAAATGGACGTTTATTTAAGTTGTTTAGTGTTTAAAAATTATTCGTTTATTTATTTACACCTAGACTGCAGAAGTTAATGCAAGTCTGATATGCCACGTTCCAGTTTACTTCGTTTCATTCTCTGAGTTTCTGGACATATATATGCAGAATGAATACAGCAAATATGCCGACGCACTTCCGTGGGGATTAGAAAATTCATATAATCTTGTTTCATCAATAAGTATACAATTTATCAGTATATTCGCATGATATGTATATTATACAAACTATTACAAGTATCACTGTACCTGCTATTAAATTACTAAACTTTGGAATATAATGTAACTATTACACTTACATAAAATTTTTAACATAGCTATGAAGCTATTAAACTTTAAAGTCAAGCAACTTCTAACAATTACTCGAACAAATTTGTAAACAAATCCCGCATATGCAAGAACCATGAAAAATACCCAAAATATGCAAAATTACAAATACATTTTTAAAATCCTCTTAATGATGAAATATAGATCGATCAAAGTCCCACTTGTTTATTTAATCCATCAATACAAAAACATGCATTTGCACTAAATTCTGCAGTCTATATTATACCTATTTCTTTATTTATTCATTTATACTTATTTAACCATTAACAGGCAACACCCTTTATTAAGGGGTTAGACGATTTCTTTTTACAGATACTATGAGGTTGGAAATTATTTCGTTAATTCTTATGTGCAGAGCATGTATTAAGGCATATGTTGTATACATATTACGCGCGCGAACGATGTATCAAATTATGATGCCCAGGTTTATCTAACATGAGAAACACTATGATTCTAGCGTTCATTAATCAAATATCTACAAGGTAGCATACGGATTTGAGAAGAAAAAATTTATTGTACAAATGAGAGCAAGGTAAATATCACTATTTATTTTTTACCTAACAAGGCAAATTTAAAACATTTATTATATACGAATGGGTTATCACATAAAAAAAATGATATCCTACATTTTAGATAATACCATTAAGAATATGTGTACCAAGTTTGAAATAAATCGGACAAACAGTTTTCGATCTGCTCGAACTTCTTTCGGACCGCTCGTTTCTTTCCAAGCCGCCCGGTTTCTTTCGGGCCGCTCGCTTACTTTCCAAGCCGCCCGGTTTCTTTCGGGCCGCTCGCTTACTTTCCTAGCCGCCCGGTTTCTTTCGGGCCGCTTGGAAAAAATTCAATCCGCCCGGTTTCTTTCGGGCCGCTTGGAAAAATTCAAGTACTCGGTTCTATCCGAGCCGCTCGGTTCCATCCAATCCGCCCGGTTCTTTCGGGCCGCTTGAAAAAAATTCAAGTACTTGGTTCTATCCAAGCCGCTCGGTTCTTTCGGATACCTGGCTCGGCTCGGAAACCGAGTCCCGGATTGGTTCGGTTTTCAAGCTACCCGAATATTCAAGTACTCGTACAGCTCTAATGACGAGCATGGCAAGGCGGGCGGAAATGTTAAAAATTGTAATATCGTAAACTAATTCAAAATCTGAAATATACAAGTACGCTTGCCGGCACGCGACCTATCTCTCGTCCTCATCCCGTCTCCGTCTCTAGCTCTCTCAGTCTCTCCGTTTCTCCTTGTGTCGAACTTTGTATCGCGAAGCCCTGCTCCTTTGATTTCATTATGTTCGTCTCTATCCTACCTCTATCCCGTTCTCCCTCTAATCTCACGGCCTCTTCACCTGTCTATTGTCTTGTCAAGACAGTCGTTCAATATCAACGGGCAAGTTCGAATGGAATAAACGAATCGGATATTCTTCTCAAACACATCTCAGTTTATTTCAACGAAATCGAATACAATTCTAGAACACAGAGTCATAAATTGTTAAAACTGGCTCAGTGCATAAAAATTCTTTTAGGTACACATACCTTTTGGCATTCTTCCGACCAAACAAATTTTTGATCCTTTCTAAAAGTTTGTGCAATGGTTCCATGTGACAGCGATCTTAGGTACGTATGTAGTCGTGATAAAAATTTAATTTTCTCAAAAATTGACGGATATTTTTCTGGGTTGTTGGAGTTGGAAAATTACGTATTGCCTTTAAATTATCTTTCATTGGTTTAACAGTATTATAACTTATAACGTGTGACGTCCCGACCCCACCACACGACTTAGTGTCAACGAGTGTCACCAGAGGTCGTCTTCAATCTTTCTCGCTAGTCCTCAATCCTTCAACATTTCATATATATACAAGTTCCTATTATGTCCTCGTGTGTCTGGGGGGTCGTC